>JBAJHW010000002.1:17640702-18893202 GCA_037013535.1 Intellagama lesueurii | reverse complement strand
GAAATCTATATGTGGAACAGGAAGCAACAGTTAGAACTGGATATGGAACAACTGATTGGTTCAAAATTGGGAAATGAATACGACAAGGCTGTATATTGTCTCCCTGCTTATTCAACTTATATTCAGAATACATCATGCGTGCGAAAGGCTGGACTGGAGGAATCCCAAGCCGGAATTAAGATTGCCAGAAGAAATATCAGCAACCTCAGATATGCAGATGATAGCACTCGAACCTCTTAATGAGGGTGAAAGAGGAGAGCACAAAAAATGGTCTGAAGCTCAACATCAAAAAAACTAAGATCATGGCCACTGGTCCCATCACCTCCTGACAAATAGAAGGGGAAGGGGGAAGAGATGGAGGCAGTGACAGATTTTACTTTCCTGGGCTCCATGATCATTGCAGATGGTGACAGCAGCCACGAAATTAAGAGACGTCTGCCTCTTGGGAGGATTTGACTAGAGCTGCAAGAGGAGGGGGCTTAAATTTCATTAATTTTTAATTAATAATTACCTGTGTCCTTGGAGCATTGTTCCTTGTGAAATTTGCCTCTTTCTGCCCTCATTCTCATATCTGGTTTTAGACTGGAACTGGTTAGCAGCTCTTTTTGAAAAAGCTTCTTCTTTTATAATCTCTTTCACTGCTGCCCTTCCAATTCTCGGTTGTGGTTTTTAATTTCTTGGCTGCATTATTTGGAATGCTGAGAACTGCTGGATAGCTCAGTGGTTTAGGTTAGGAGTTCAATTCCCCACTGTGCATCCTCCACAGGGGCTGGACTCACTGATCCATAGGTTCCCTTCCAGCTCTGCATTTCTAAGATGATGATGATGCTTGAACAATATATAACAACTTTTGAACTGAACTGCCAAATTGTACTTTAAAGAACATTCCAGAAGGATGTAAAGATGTTCAAAAAATGGTGCTTCATGTTGGTCTCTGTGAATTACATACTGTATGGGTCATGTGCTTGTGCAAAAAGCAGCCTCAGAACCTTCCAGAGCCTAAAGAGAAGCATTTTCCCTTCCCCTAGTGCTGCTGCACATGACCAGACATACCCTCATGGTTCTCCCCAATTCACCATGCGAGCAGTATCTTGAGAAAATGCTGGAGCCTTACCTACTCAGAATTCTGTTCTTTGCAGACTGTAAATAGTTGTTTCTCTATTTCTACTACTTTTTCATCTTCTCTTTTCAGAAAAAAAAGAGTGTTATTGTCTGACTTTTTGTTAGGGTTATCGTTTGACTTTCCCTATGTCCATCCTAAATCTTATGGCCTCTGTGGCTCTTTTTTAAAAGTGCGCTCCTTACAAAGAGCCTCATTCTGACAGACATTATAAAGGCCCCTTTCTGTCTTGGCAGGGGTCATATTATTCAGAAGTGTAAAATCTGTAAAGGTTTTACCTGAGGTGCCCTGAAAAATCACCTCACTAGACGGCGGCCCTGTTCCTGGGGAGGATCCACAAAATCCACAGAATCAGTCCCTCAGCCGTCAATAAGCCCACAAGCAGCACATAAACTTTCTTTGTCACTTAAAAAGACAGTGGAGCCATTGAAAAATGTGGATCTTCCAAACCTTGACTTACCTGTGTCAACTTTGGAATCTGCTTCAGTCTTGGCACTGATGACAATGTCTATACCAAAGGCTTCTTCGGTGTCAGCCCCAGCAAAATGGAATCAGTCTACTGGAGACAAATCTAGAGAAATCTAAAAAACACGAAAAGAGAGATGAACAGCATGATGTACTGACCTGATCTAAGCCTAAGGGGGATGAAGTTCAGTCAAAGAGCACCCGTACATTGCATTGGTCTTCTTCATCTGATTGATCCCCATCTCTGAATCCTGAATCTGGCATGGGGATGTTATGTGTTTGGAATCGGTATCCAGGGAAGAGTTAGTGGAATCATCTCCCTTTGTCACACCACATACACCACCTTATTCACCAGTTGGGATGGGATGGCAACTGTTGATGGAGTCACCGCCACCAACTCCTCAACAATGTGCTTCTTCTAGGAATCAGAACCAAAGGCAATCACGATCAAAGTCAAGATCTCATCAAGATCCATGTCATATTGATCTCAACACTTACCTAGATCCCCAATGCTGAGGAGGTCCAAGCGTGAGTCACCAGTTATGACTGGGCTTCCCCTCAATCATTGCATGACAGTCCATTGGCAGAGGTCTCCATGCCTGCATCATCATAAAGACTCTGCCTTCTCAATGTTGGCAGAGATGAGTGTCGCAACCAGTGTCACCACCGATGGTGAAGAGGAAGCCATTGGCTTTGATTTTGAAACTGATACAGTCCATTGCTGAGCAGCTGGCTACTGAATCAGTGCAGCCATCTACATTGAAACAGAGCTGTTTACCAACCAAGTCTTCACAGTTACCAAAATTGACGGTTCCTTCAAAACTAGAGATGGGCATGAACCAAGCTATGAACTGGAAAAAAACTCCCAAACTGGACTGGTTCATGGTTTGGTTCATGATTTAGTTTGTGCATTCTGTTTTACCAAAACATAATGAAGCGACAAACTTGCTACCCTCAGGCACTTTGTTTCAGGAAAACAGAGGACCTCACCCCTTTCTCGCGGCCCCTGTTGCCTCCCTAACATGTCCTGCTGCCTCCCTTCCTCTTCCTTCTCCACCACCGCCTTCTTCAGTGACAGTGGTCCAGCTTCCCTTTTTAAGCCCCTTTCTCCTGGGCTACCAATTTGCTCATAGAGACCTTTGAATAAATCCAGATTTTCAGGATTACTTTCCTTTTACTCATTTATTTTTAATGTTTATTGTTTGCTTTCCTTTTGAGCCTTAGACCTCCTTCCCTTCCCTTCCCTTCCCTTCCCTTCCCTTCCCTTCCCTTCCCTTTCCTTTCCTTTCCTTTCCTTTCCTTTCCTTCCCTTCCCTTCCCTTTCCTTCCCTTCCCTTTCCCTTCCCTTCCCTTCCCTTCCCCTTCCTTCCTTCCTTCCTTCCTTCCTTCCTTCCTTCCTTCCTTCCTTCCTTCCTTCCTTCCTTCCTTCCTTCCTACTTTTTTTCTAGATGTCCCTAGAACATTATTTTTTCCATGAGAATGTTCTTTTGTTTTAAATAATAGAGCTCTGTTGTTTTTAATGTGCTGTCAAGACAGAGGCGTCAAATAATTACCCTGATAGGGCTTTCAAGGTAAGTTATATATTTAAGGAGCCTTTTTTCCAATTCCATCGCCCCAGTGAGTTTCCATGGCTGAGTGGGGATTCGAACCCAGGCCTCCTGAGTCCTACCTAGTTCATCACTTTATCCACTATACTACACTGGGTATCCAATAATATTTGTGTGCCATCAAGTTAGTTCTGATTAATAGCAACCCTTTCCAGGGTTTTCTAAGTAGAGAATATACAAAAGTGGTTTACCGTTCACTTCTTCTTAAGCACATTGGGACTGTGTAGCTTGCCCATGGCTACACAGGACGGCTCTTCTCCCTGGAGACACAGTGAGGAATTCAACTCCCAACAGTCAGATACCTAAACCACTGAACTATCCAGGCAGTTAATAAAGTTCTAACCCCTTTTAAAAGAAGGGGGGAATAGAGTTTTAGCCCCCCACCACCTTTTTTACTTTGATGAATAATTTCATCCAGGCTATGCAGTTTATAAGACACACTCAGAAGCTGGCTCCTTCAGAGTGCATCTTAGCTGCAACCAAGACAAGTAGTTAGCTTGATATGGACACTGTTGGAAGCACATTGTGATAAACAGTCAGTGGGGCTTGACTTACTTTATGAAAAGCAGTTGGTGAAGTTCCACATATTATAATAATATTAATCATCTGAAAACGGCAGAGCTGGAAGGGTTTTATGGATCACCGAGTCCAGCCTCTGTCAAGGATGCACAGTGGGGAATTCAACTCCCAACCTCTGGTTCTCCAGCCAGATGCCTAAACCACAGAGCTACACATTATAAATATAGTCAGCAGACATCACAAAATCAATAGCATTTCTTCTTGAGCATGCCGTTTTTCAGTTGTGTAAGCACGTTCATCAAACTGAATTTTAAGAAGGCACAGTCTGAGTTTCAGCAGATTATGAAATGGCAGTTTGTTTAGAATGCAGCTGGAGATGTTGATTGTTATTATTTGCCCTTTTTTTCTGTTGAGGATTGTTCATCCCCTCTGCAATGCAGAAGGTTAGGGCAAATCCGTTTGGCTAACACATGGTTCATCTGTTTGAAAGGCTGCATATTTAAACAGAAGTCCTGGTGGATGACTCTTAACAACTCTCCATTGGGACAATTGATATATTACTTTGCAGCCACAGGGACAGAACACCTGATGACTCCTTTTTCCTTTGGAATTCTTGCATCTAGTTTTGTCCTGTTTACATCCTCACCTGGATAACATTACTCATAAAAATAATGTGGCAACTGAAGGAGGGATGATTGGAAGTAAGGGCAGTGTTGGTTGGTGTGATTTAGGATTGGTTGGACAAGGTGGCCAAGAGGGAAAGTGAACCCAAAGTCAAAAGGAGCCACAGCTGGCTTTTTCTGCTTCTTTTGCCTTCCTCTGTTGGTGATGACACTACAGTGCACTTATTTTAACATTTCACCACTAAGTGAACTGAATAACAGCCTATGTCAGTTCTGTATTTGATTCTTTTCTGAGTGGAAATTGTGGCCTCTACCACTACATCTAGTCATCTGATCTTCCATTGTCACAGATTGAGAAATGACAGACTAAGGCAGTGGTTCCCAACCTTGGGTCCCCAGATGTTCTTGGGCTACAGTTCCCAGAAATCCTGGCCAACACACCCAGTGGGGAAGCCTTCTGGGAGTTTTAGTTCAAGAACATCTACGTAGGAAACCAAGGTTGGGAACCAGTGGACCAAGAGATAGTGTGTTTCCTTCAGTTTGTATTCAGACCAGACAGCTGAAGGCCCCACTCCTCACACAAACAGAGAGAAAGAGATGTCTTTAACATGTTTTACAACATTGTCTGCTCTCCTTTCAGTCATGTTGGTTGTAGATCTACAACAATGGTTCCCAACCTTGGTGTTCTTGGATTGCAGTTCCCAAAAGCCTTCACCACCACGAGCTGTGATGGCTGGAGTTTCTGGAAGTTGCAGTCCAAGAACACCTGGGTTTCCCTAGGTTGGGAATCACTGACCTACAAGTTCATAGGATCATAGAATAATGAAGTTGGAAGGGGCCTATAAGGCCATCGAGTCCAACCCCTTACTCAATGCAGGAATACAAACCCAAGAATATCTTTGATCTCCTTGGATATCAATTTATAGGTTTTCCAATCTAAGGTGGAGGTAAAACAGGTAATGAGATGACTGGCAATGGCCAACTACTGTGTTAATCTTCCTGTCAGCTTTGCTTGAAGGAGGAAGAAAGAAACCAAAGCGGCCTGAGAAGAAGGTCCTTTACTCAGGGGATGCTGTAATGGGCATAGAGCCTCAGGATTCAGGGCCTTCTGTGCAAAAAGAACTTTCAGCCTAGTATTAAAAGATAACACTCATGGACATTTAAGCCAAATTTTGTCTCCTGTGAAATATGCTGGAGACAAAGAGGAATAAATTTCAATCGATCAGGTGCTGGCTCAGTCTCTCCTCCAGAATAGGCCGGGCAACTGGAGTTTTGACCTGGGACTTTGGTACTTCTGTTAAGAATGGTCTCTGAGACCTTTCCAGGTGGAAGTTTCCACAAGAGAAGAGCAACCCCTCCCCTAATCCCTCTTCCTCTCACATACTCCAGTTTTAGGGGAAAGTGCCTTGCAGGAGGGAAGGAAAAGCTGCCTTCCTTGCATTCACTCATCCCATGCCTTTCTCTGTTTAAAAATCAAATACTGTCTCCTAACACCTTTGCAAATGTTGTGTACCCTAAAAAGAATACAAACTCTTTCACCAAAAGATAAAACTGATCAGAAAAACCAACAACACAAAAAGCCATCAATAAGGCTCTGACCTTTTTCTCATGCTCTTGGACTTCGGTTGAGCATTCATTCATTCATCGCATCTCTTCTTGCCATTCCATTGTGTCCTTTTGCTTTGCATGACACCGGTCTTTCTCTTCCTTAGAATTTTATTATATTCAATCACATTTTTCTATTCTTTTATTGTCTACTTTTACACCTTGATATTTCTCTCAGAAGGATGCCACAGCTTTCCTTTTGGTACTTACACTTAGCTCACTCTCTGTTGCCTTAAAACAAGATATGAATCAGAAGCTTCTTTAAAACACACACACAGTCAATGGGTATTTAATGTGCCAGCAAACATATACATTTTCTTTTATACTAATATAGATTTAAGGCTTGATTTTTTGTTATTAATCTGAGTGGCCAAATACAAACAAGGCAAGGCTTGTGCACCTTAATATGTGGAACAGAAATGTTGTCTAGCAAGTACTCTGTTCACTGGTACTTTCTTTGTAAGGATTGTGGTGCCATCTGTTGGCCAGAGATGAAGTGAAACGCAGGAAGACATGCACACAACAGCGACTAAATGCATCTGTTTGTTCTCTCTCCATTCCAATCAAACCCACCTCAGTGCCAGTTACTACCTGTTCTTCCCCGCTGTGTTTCCCAAGCGGGAGCCAGTTTGCCTGCAGCCACTCAAGTGAGAGCCATTCCCTTGGACAGCTTGGGTAGCTCTTCTCTGAAGAAGGTGGGCTTTAAGAACTGCAGCTGTTCCTTATCAGTGCCATTCAGGCAGGCATTACCTTTGAATGACATTGTTGAGCATTCCAGAAGAGCTTGTATTTTGAATGCAGAGTGCAAACATTTCCCATAAGGCAAAGGCAGATGTGTCAAGTGCTGCTTGGCTCGAGGACACAAATAAGTGAAAACAGCACAAATGCATTCTGTCTTATCTGAGAGTTATTGAAAACGTGTTTATATTTAAGAAACTCAACTTCTAGCTCCTCCATTCCCTGCTTTATTCTTATCACTTTCCATAATTTGCAATAACACCAAGTTATCTGGCTGCATAGTGGTTGTTTTTTATTTATTTATTTTTATTTTTTGCTGTTTTGTTTTCTTGCATATAGTACAGTAGGACCCCCATATCTGCAAGGGGATCGGTTCCAAGCGCCGCCCCCCCGGGATGCTGAAAAATGTGGATTATAGATAACACTATATTAATAGCAAATACTATACATAGCATAGTCTCTGGCTCCCTTCAGTGGTCAGTTCTGGTAACACCTTTAGAAATATATATTTCTAGGATCTTTCTATTTTTTATTTTATTTTTATTTATTATTAGATTTTTACCCCGCCCCCCTAGACAAAGTCTACTCGGGGGGTATATTAAAAAAATATTTTTAATATTTTCAGACTGTGGATAAATGAATCAGTGGATACTGATGCAGTGGATAAGGAGGTCCTACTATACTGCAAAACATTGCTTCTATTGCTAATGTAGTCACTTAACAATGATTTCCTCTCACCAGAGGACCCCAGAAACTGTAATCCAGCCATTGAGCAAGCCAAACATGTCTACTCAGAAGCCCCTATAAGCTCACCACCACTGGTGATCCACCAGCTCCTCCTTCTGGTGATGCTTTGGGGCCTGGTAGCTTGCCCACAGCCACCAGGCTATCTTTTCTCCCAGGAGGCACACTGGAGAGCTGAATGTTTTTACCTCCTGCTCCAACGCATTGAATGATCTAACCAATCAGTGCTGCTGACACCAAGTAAATGGTCATAGGTAAATGGTTGAAATTAAAGCCTGACAGCCTCATGCTGTACATGAAGGAGAAAAATCTCATCAACTCCTCTCCCCACCTCTGGTAGTAAATATTGCAACCATTACAAATTAAATGAACCATTTGGTACCCCCCCAATATGCTACATGCTTTATTCTGCTTTGATCCCTACTTTTGTGTTCCACTCACCTAAGATTATAAGCCTGTCTTGTTTTGATGTGTGAGCAATGTTCTCTTGGATGCTTGCATAAAAGCTTTGAACTTCATCTTCTTCAACATCAGTAGTTGGAGCATAGACTTGAATGATGGTTGATAGGTTTTCCATGCAGTCTGATCAATATTATTTGGTCAGAATTTGCATTATAACCCCTAACTGCCTGTGCTACATCTTGCCTCAGTGTTACAGCCACTCCACTTCTTCTGTTGTCATTTCCAGATTAGAACACTTTGTAATTGTTAAATAACACCAAGCACTGCAATGTTTATACGTTGTTTCTTATGCTTTCCGGTATACCTTGATTCATCCTTCTCACGTTTCATGTTCCTTTTGTTTGTGTTGTGTAGCATTGGACTCTCCTTCCACTTCTCTGTGTTTCAGCCACTAGATTTCTCTTTGGTTTTAATCTAGTTGTGTCATTAGTGAAAGAGCTATTCGTACTTGTTCTTTGCTGTACCCCAGAAGCTGATTGAGTTCTTTCCGATCTGGGATCTCATCTTCCAGCACTATCTCGTTTGCCTTCTCTGCCAGTATCACCTACAGCTACAGCCCAGTAGCTGCCTTGAAGAGGGTGGATGCAACTCAGTCCGGTGTTTCAGCTGTGACCATTCCACCTTGTGTGACCCTGCCAGGAGTCCAGGATCAGAATGGAATCTGGCCTCTTGACAGCATTGCTCTCAGCTTCACTGACACATTCAAACCCCTTCATCACACTAAGGTGTGCATCCAAGAAGGGGCTGCACTTTATCTATCCTATTTACAGGAGAAAATTAATAGGATAGATATAGTGCAACTTTATCTATCCTATTAATTTTCTCCTGTAAATTAAACTGTCAAAAAATTGTCATGGAATCGTGACTCCTGCAATGATTTGCCCACTGTTGAGGCTCTCACACTTGCAAAAAATTACATTTGTACAAGAGTACTGCAGTTGTTATGTGACAACTGTATAACTGGACAAATCAAAGGGAACAGCAAGAGTAAGCCACTCTAGCAATATGTATTACCTTCCTGTTTCATCTCACCATTTCATTTTTACTTTGCATCAGCACCTCTTTTTCCATCATCATCTTTGCCAAACTCCAAATATACCAAACAAGGATACATTATTTATAATTTATTTTTCTTGTTCGCAAAAGCAAAAGTGGTGTGGAGGCAGTCCTTTGCAAGGCGAGAATGATTTATGTTGCTGATGAAAAGCTTTACTATTAGACAGATAAAGCTGCTGATTCAGAAGCATGGAATGGGCTTAATTGATCAGAAAATATAGTGGAGCTTTTCAATCTTAAATGCTATTTCTTAAGAGATTCAGGGCATCCTTGACATGACCATTCTGATTCCTGGGGTGGGGTCCTCATCACATCAATCCTAGTTCTGTTGTCATGGTCAGATTCAACCTAGAGCCATGTTTTCATACCTCTTAGAATCATGAGATCTTAATTACTATGAAATCACAGTATCAGACAAAATCCCAAGGAAAAAATATATTAAAAAATTAAATAAAAATATATTTTTAAAAAAAGACAAAAACTAATGGAACCTTAAAGACCATTATATTTTAATGTGAGCTTTTGTAGACAAGTCCACTTCTTCAGACATATCAAGTGAGGTCACCAGACACAAGTGAGTGGATAGTGGAAAGCGTAAAGCAACTTTGGTTCCAATCCTGATTCTCATAGTATCTGTTTTGAATCACTGCATCTGCTTTATAGCAAAAGACTGGCAGAGTTGCGGCAGTAGATTCACATACTATACGTCTAGTAGAGCACTGACGAAGGAGCACCTTGACCCCAAAAATGCAGAAACAGATCATCTGACCTCTGGTTCCAGCTGAAGTATAACATTATTCCTAAAATGTGCAAATATCCCAGCAATTTGGAAATTGGCAGCTTGAATTCTTAAGATTTTGCACTTGAGAATATCCTGTGCATATCATACATTAATTCCTAACCTGAAGCAGACTAAATTCTGTTAATGGACTAATTTCAAAGGAGAATGCCTGGAGACCTGCCAACAGTGGTTTGCTTGGGCTCTGTACCTTCAAAACGGACTCATCTTCAGAATGCTGATGCCTTTAAATAAGATGGTGAATTGTTATGACAATAATACCAAAGCAATAAGCTTGAACTGGCTTGTTAACACAGTGTTTAACGGCATCTTCAGGGGGTAGTTTTAATATCTATGAACTGAGCTACAAGTGTGAGGGAATAATAAAGAGTGTCATAAGCACTAAGATGGGAAACCTGAGGGCTGTGTGTGATTTGTTGTTGTGTAAACCGGCCTAAATTCAGTAGCTTTCATGCATTGCGGTGTAATTTATTTTGAGCTGCCTTGGATTATACACAGGCATCCTTCAGTCTCGAGAGACTATGGTAACGTGCTCTGTATGGAGGACTTCGACGCTGTATGCGAAGCTGGAGTGTCCTCTCCAGAGCACGAAGCCTGGGTAAAATAATATGGAGGATAGGCTGTTACCCAAGCAGCATATCCCCCCTCTCCACATCGCTGAAATAGTCCAATGGAAAGGCAAGCGCCAATACAACTGGTTCCAGCGATGTCGCAGGAGTTGCCAGAATGACACAAACTGCCTCCGGGACTCCGGATTTTGCCTCAAGGTTAACTCCTGAAGCCTTTTCCATCAGTGGATATAGCCACAAGGCAGTGGAGGTTTGGAATCGGAGTTTTCCTTCTCCTAGATGGGCTGCCTTCCCAGGCTAACGAGCCCCACCTACCCGGGCTGCTCCCTCACCGCATGATGGCGGCGCCGCCGCCTCCTTCTCCTCACAGCATGGGGGTTTGGGATCAGAGTTTTCCTTCTCCTATTATATGCTTCAGAAATTGCATAAATATCCCTATATACTGTGCTGTAATTTTATGGGTTTACCTGCAGTGCCACTAATGCTTGAATAGTCTTCCTTGTTACTAGGAATTGTATACAATCCTCTGACCTTCCGGAAACATAATTGTGTGATCCCCACACCAAGTGTTTCAGTGGCGTAGTTATGTAGTGCAGAAATCAAAAGTGTAACATATGAATCACAAATCCATGGTTCAAATCTTACCTGAGCTATAACCATATCCAGTTGCCTATGGCAAGGCCATATTCCAGAAGTGCACTTACCACATTTAATACCTTCTGCATTATCAGTCGGTTTAATCATTTTCTGTAAGTTGAAAAGCAAGGCAGCCTGTTGGCATCTTCTATTCTGACCCCCGACATCTGACATATTGCCCTTTTCTTCCTCTTCACCTCGTTTGCATTATGTGTTGATATGCTGTATTTTACTAAGATTACATCCAGAAGATACACCTATGTTTTTTAAAGTAGTGTCCTGCACACTATACAGCAAAATGAAGTATAACATTTTTTTTATTGCTTTGCAATAGGAAGAATGGTCAATAGTTAAACTTAAAAAAAAGACTAAGCCTTACATTTCAGCACCATTTGTAGCTGTGAAAACAAAACTGATCCAACTAAGAAAGACACAAATCTGAGCCTTTTGATTATCTTTTGTAAACTTTTAAATAAAATAATGTACTGAACAAGACCACAAAACTTTAAGGAAGGCACCATTACATTGTTGAAAACTAAATAAATTTCTTACAAATTTATTTTGCAGAGAAAGGAAAAATATTAGGGGCAGCCACAGTAGTACTTTAATCCCTGATCAACGATTACATTGTTTAAAGTCTGATTCTGATTTTTTACAAGCCTTCACTCAGGTGTCCACCAAAGAAATTTAATTCATTATTGAAAACAGATTTTCAGCCTGACATCTGCTTAATTTTTGAACACACCAGTTTGGACTGGGGCTCATTTGACAAAAGTCCCAAATATAGTACAGTACAAAGATCACTGTCCGTGAAGACTAACCGTAGTTAGTCTCACAGGGGGAAGAAAATCTAGCTGTAATACTAGCACACAGCAAAGAAGGGCTTGGCTAAAATTCTTCTTCTGCATTTTTGGAGCGTGAAGTCTTCAACTGCAGGAGCCTCTCCACAGTTTCAGCCACAGTGCGTTCACCGTGAACCTTGTTGTCTCTGGTGCGGATATTAACCGTTCCACTTGCCTTCTCTTTTTCACCAACAACTAAAAGGCAGAACAAAAACAAACAGGTTTTGAAAGAACCTGTGTTACTTTTTGGAATTAAGAAAGTAGAGCCAACCGACTATAACACTTGATATTCAAGGTGCAACATAAGGTAACGATGCCACTCTTGTCCGTGCAAGTTATTTCAGACATCCAGAGTAGTGTGTCATGCCTTGCAAAGTTAAGTGATGCTGACAAACTGAGAAGGATTCAGGGGAGAAGAAACAGAGAATACAAAAGTCTCATGGATACATCACATAAAGACGGAATGGGCATATACAGCTTGAAGCAATGGAGAATACAAAATACTCTAATTTATTAGACAACTGTCTACATACTTAAAAAAATTGTTGAAGAACTGATGTATATTGAATCCCATTATCAGCAGTCTATCAGTAGAATAATTTACTTAACGAGACAATAACCCGTCCTGAGTGCTTTTCCAGGAAAGGGTGGGCATCTGAAATCATAGGTGCTTTAGCAGACCATAGGACATTGAACTACTAGGTTGGCCATGTTCCCACACTTTTTCTGTTTTCTTTCTTCTTGTCATGATGGTTACAGTGTAACCCTTGCTTAGACTGCCAAGTTCTCATTGAAAACAACAAATCTAAAGAGATCAATAGAACAACAAAATTACTGGCTGCAACTCAATTCTTCCATGGAAATGACTCACTGTTAGGACTCAGTTTCCAAATTTAGTAATGGGATATCAATCACTGGCTTGTAATGGATGGGGAGTATTCTTTGCACGCTATTTGCTTGTGAAGACATGTACAAAATTACAAAATATGCATAGATCATGTCAAATATCTTCCTTCCTCTTCCACATAAATATCACCTTCCTCTTCCACAAAAGGAGTGAGCAGTAGCAAGGAACAGAACATCAGGCCTCTACTATGATTTGGGATATTATTACTACATGCATGCAAAAGCCATTTTTGGCGTACTCTGCACATTTTTTTACATTTGGGCAAACACATCTGAATCCAAAAACTAGCATGTCACATGTTCTAGATGCTGCAGCAGATCCAAGTGACTACGATTCAGTGTGAGTTCAGCATTTTATCCAGAACTCACAACAATACAGAGTAGATTGCTAAGAATAATGATACAGATATTTCTGAGCTACTCGGTGCTACTGCAAAAGGACACCCAGGCCAATTTTCTTGTTGTTATTAACAGCAGGGCAAAGATTTTCCCTGGGGATGATACTGACATAAATCACTCCCATAAAAGTACTTGCTGCAGGTAATGAAGCAATGCAAATCAGCTCAAAAGGGGATACTTTTCTTACATATTTGAATGCTGTTGGATAACAAGATCCCATCAAAAGTTGACAAATATCTGCAAAAGGATGCTAAAAGATTCAAAGAACATTGCCCAAATTGGATCAGATACACCATACTGCACAAACAATGATATGTTTACCTAAAATAAAGTTGTACTGTGCAAGCTGAGCGTTTCTTATCTTCTTGTTCAAAGTGCAACCAGGGTCCACATCAACATCTGTCATGAAGCCAGCTTCGTGGAACTGCTGCTTCACCTGGGAGAGCATCAATGTGGTAGTAGTTAGGATAGGCCAGTGGTTCCCAAAATGTTTGGACTCCCGGTTCCCCTGAGTGACAGCAGCAGCAGCAGAATATGTGAGGCGGTAAGGGGTGTGGGGCAGAGCAGGAAGCAAAGAAGACCGGAGACAGAACTGGAGCCAGAAGAGCAGCAGCACCACCACCACCACTGGCTCAGTGAAAAAATGACGAGAAGCGTCCATGTTGCTCCTGGCAGGCTTAGCGGCACACCAGGGAGCAGTGGGCCACCACAGGGTGCTACAGCGCACACTTTGGAAACTCCTGGCCTAAGCACATACCAAACCCCTCAATGGAAAGATTTCTAGCCCCGCTACAAAGTTTGAACATTAAACACACCTCCCAGTGCTGTTCAACAAGGATATAATTTAAGAAGCCATAGAATGTGTAGCCAGATAAGCATTTTGACATTGTAAACCTGGGGGTTTTCCACTAATTTTTCAAAAGATATTGAAATGAAAGGAGAGACGAAAATAAACTAATGACTCTGGAGCAGAAATATTTCCAAAAATATCAAGACTAATATTAGACATACTCCCACTCTCACTCAAATACAACCCCCCCACTGCTGTTCACCAATTGATATCTTACTGTGTTTCCCCAAAAATAAGACAGGGTTTTTTATTAATTTTTGCTCCAAAAACACATTAGGGCTTATTTTCAGGGGATGTTTTATTTTTTTCATGTACAACAATCCACATTTATTCAAATACACTCATATCATCTTCTTCTGGTTGCTGCACAATGGTGGAAGGTGGGGTTTCACTTCACTGGGGCTTATTTTTGAGGTAGGGCTTATATTACGAGCATCCTGAAAAATCACACTAGGGCTTATTTTCAGGTTAGGTCTTATTTTGGGGGAAACGGTATATGTACTTACAATGAAGGCAAATGTGAGAGATTGCCACATGTCATCAACGTTAATTATGAATTCTCCACACAAAACCTCTTTCAGTGTGGAAAAACTAGCATATGCAGCAGCTGGACTCTTTAAATTCACTTGCATACAGTTTATACTACAGTTAAATAGCTATATTATTCTTTGCAGTTACATAGCAGAATAATATCTTAGTTCACTGATAAAAGAAACGTTTTTCATAAGATTCTTGTTCATTGGGCATACAAATAGTTCACACCTCAGTTTCTCTTTTGACAGAGGCTCTTCTATTTAATTAAAATTTACTTTTGTAAATGAGACAACACTAGCAAAACTGCAGTCGCATGCACTACAGATGGGGAACATACACCCTCCAGAAATTTTTGGACTGCAGCTTCCGTGATCTGCACCATTGCATATATTGGCTGGATATAATCTGAATTACAATCCAACTACATCTGGAGCGCTACCCATTTCCCCATCACGGACCTACACAAACACTGCAAAATTAGTGGAGCAGAATTTGTTTCGCTATCATTCTTCTTAAAATCTCATTGAAAATTAGTATAAAATATTAAGGTAAAGACATTATTTAAACTGTGCAATAGATTCCAGGCTCTACACTTTGTGATGATTTAACAGCAAATATCATCCATGGCACATAAAAAAAAGAACATGGTTGAAACTACAGTGAGTACAATAAGCAGTGTGCTATACGCCATGTGTTTCTTTGTTTCAGAGGGAAAAAAGTTGAAGATAGAAATGCACATGTGCTTGTAAGGACAATCTTGCTTCTCTGCCTAAACGGACACATTTCTATTTGACTCACAATCAGCTTAATTCCAAACACCAACCAGAATCTTATTGATTTTGGCACAAGGTTTGTGTAAATTGTTGTTGCTAACTGAAGAAGGATGCTGGGGTGACTCTCCATTGCGCAACAGCCAAGATGCAATTGATCATGGCAAGTTACACAAACTTTACATGCACACCAACAGGATTCCGGCCACTATTTAGTAGCTGCTTGTACTGTCCCTCCTAGTTTAAGATTAAACCACTAAGGAAAAAACCCTACCTTTTGTGCATATTCATCACAAGTTGGTCCAACTGGTATCACCATCACCTGCTGAGGAGACAACCAGAGTGGCCTTGTGGAAAAAAATAAGGTAGAAAAGTCAGGATTATACCACTTTCCTTATAATATAGAATGCATTATATCCTTAAAGGTATGACTGTATGATCTAATATATTTGCAAGAGTTGACTTAAAAATAAACGTGACACAGGGTGTAACTGCTGTATACTTTGATCAGCAAATTTCTAGAATTTCCTAATTCAGATTACAACAAGACTTGGTTTTATATTTTAGTTAGTACAGTGGTACTAAATAATAGTTCCCTGCATTGGATGTAATAGAAATCATGGATTAATCAACCATGAATGATGTGCTGAAGCCACGTAGAGAGCAGGAGAGGACAAAGTTTGAGAGCTCAATATTTTTTCTTGGTTCAATAAATCATGGCCAATTAAGGCCTAGCTCTAATGTCTCCGTGGGGTAGATCAGTACTTCTTGCTGACATGAGTGTCATGTTTTTCCTTCATTAGAAAATCCATGCACTATCTTTCTTTACCCTGTCAAGTATTAACATTGTCCTTCTTCTATTTTATTTTAGACCTACTTCTAGCATAAAGTTTAGTGTTTTATATTAAATAAAGAAAAAGCAAAGTGTGCTGCTTGTATACCACCCCACAGCACTTAAAGCACTCTCTGGATGGTTTACAAACTAATTATGCCAGCTATATTTTGCCCCCTGCCTCTAGCGAACCGGGTGCTTATTTTACCAACCTTGGAAGGATGGAAGGCTGAGTGAACCTTGAGCCGGCTACCTGGGATTGGACCCCAGGTCGTGAGCCCAGTTTTGGCTGCAGTATTGCAGTTACCACTGCGCCACGAGGCTCTTAAAGGTACTCTAAAGTCTTGAAAACATGAGAGTATGTATTTTAAATTATGATACAAAAGGAAAAAACCTCAGTATTCTTGAGCCTGATTAGAAGAGGGGTGAAGAAAAAAAAACATTTACTGCAGGATGGCATTGTAGACATAACACCACTGCAGCTGCTACCACAGGCCATGGGACAAGCATTTCTATATATGTGAAGCTAGGCTGAAATCTAAATCAAGAGCAGGGGAGGAAAAGGGAGGGAGGCTACATCATAGGGCCAAAGAGAACCTACTCTCTGAGGAACTAGAGCAATAGCAGAATAAAATCCATGTAGATGGAAGGAAGATTTGCCAGACCTCATTATCTGCAGGGCCCAATGCAAATTTCAATATAAGCAGATAGTGTAAAACAAGCAGGGTTTCAACTACGTATGATTTTTTTGGATAAGCCAAAAACCGTAAGAATGTACAGTGTCTGGATGACTCAATAAAAATGGCCTCACACATTCCCTCCTTTCTCCCTTTGGAACAACTATCAGGAATTTTGGGTTTTGTTTTAGATTAAGCACTCATCCAAGCCACAAACTGTGTTAAACTTAACTATGGTTTGTTAAAAAAAAAACCCAGCTCCAAATGATTTGAGGACGGCTTGCTTTAGACAAAGGATAGTTAAAATAAACCACAGTTTGTTGGGTTGTCAGGCTACAGTTAATAAAAACAGAAGCAAATGCTTTTGAAATGCTCATGACTGTGCTGGAGGAGGAGAGTGAAACATGTGAAGGGGGTGGGTGGGAGACTAGGCTTCATCCTATCATAATAAACCACAGTTAATGATGTTTGAATGCATTCACTAGGGAAGAAAGAGAACTAAAACATATATCCAATACCATTTGCCTCCATAGTTTTCTGTTAGAATAGCAATCATCCTCTCCACAGATCCCAAGATAGCACGGTGTACAATCACTGGCCGCTTCTTGTCAGTACCGTCATGACTAGAAGATAAAATGTGTTTGTTTTTAAAAAGCCTAAGGAAATAAGGAATCAGGAAGTATTTTGAGTAAAATGAAGCACACAGACCACCTACCTCACATATGTGAGATCAAATCTTATTGGGAGTTGGAAATCTAACTGGATTGTAGCACATTGATGGTACCGGCCAATGGCATCTTTAATCTCAATGTCAATCTTTTTGGGAAAAGAAGAAGGGCATGTGATGAGAAGATTGCTATCAGAATTCTCAGGTTCAGAAACAAACTAAAGCAACATCCATTTTCCTATATTTTTTACATTATAGCTGATACCTATTTTTAACAATGAACCATTCTAAGAATTGACAACTACCATCTGAGCATCTAAGGTTTAAACTGTACCAGTCTGCACTCCCACCTCTGAAGTGGCTTGTTGGAGACCATGGCCTTCTACCCTTTTGTGTGCTGTTAACGTAACCATCACATCTTCCCTCAGCAGTTGAAAAGAGGTACGTTGCTAAGGTGACTGTGTATCCTTTAACTCCCACATCTCTCAGTACAGTTACCAGCTTTTGCCGGGGGGGGGGGGGAATGCAACACTCTGCTAAGAGGAATGATGCACAAGTGAGCCATGAACTAGTTGGCAAACTAGAACCTAGGCTACGAGGCTGCCTTCCTGTCCCTGCCTAAATAAACTTCTGCATTCATCATTTTCTAAGTGGTCTTCTGGATAATTATAAATGTATAAAAATATACATCCAAATTCTATTAGCTATGCCTGCAAATGTAACAATAATTAGCTTGAGATTTTTGGAATTAATGGACTACAGCCCCAGAACTCTGCAGGAATTCTCCCAGCCAGATTTCTGAGTGCTTTAAAAACAGTCCTTTCAGGAGTCTGTAAACGCTTTCAGCTGAGAAACAATAGCTTGTCTCAGACGTAATGAAAACAAAGGAAAGGGGTAGGGCAGGGCTAACCTCTCTGGGAACTGCAAGACATGATGGGTCTGGTAGTTTCCTGAGAGCCACCCTGTATAGAGCATAATAGGCAAGGAGACTACCAGATCCATAATGCCTTGCCGTTCCCATAAAACTTAACCCCACCCAGCCACTTCCTCCATCTTCATCATCCCTTATAGAAATTATTTCTCAGCGGAAAATGAATACAGACATGTGAAAAGGCTGTGTGTGTGTGTTAGGTAAAGTGCCCAGAATTATGGCGGGGGGAATTCCTGCAGACTATAGTTCATGAATTCAGAAAAGCCCATGCCTAAAAATGATGGTATTAACCATTATTCTGAAGGCAATTACCTCCAGAAATCAGGGTAGACAGCTCACCAAGTCATGTAACACAGCACAGAACAGATAATGCCCTGGAAGTAATAGGTCTCTATAGGTTATGTCATTTATGTCACTCTGTGTCAAAATCCCAACAGGATTTTGGCCTACGTTTTACTGCTGGATAGCTCCCCCACCAAAGGGGAAACACTGGTAGGTATCAAACTGGACATTTTGTAAAAGGTGAAAGATTTATGCGATCTGAAGAGAAACCGGAGTATTCAAACTGGACATTTTGTAAAAGGTGAAAGATTTATGCGATCTGAAGAGAAACCGGAGTATTCAAAATGGACATTTTGTTAGGTTCTCTTTTTTTCTGCCTTGGAATCCAATTCATACAGCATGGACAGCTGGTAACCCCTCTGTGCAATGTGCAAGAGGAAGGGAACCCATTTCCAAAATGCAAATAGAACCACCAATATGGAAAGAGGCCTACGCTTTATGTTCCAAACAGTTTAAAAGACAACTATGTCATACAATGTTGTTATACAATACACAACTCATTATTAACCCATCCCTCTCCAGTTGTCTAGATTCAGACAAAAAGGTCATAACTAACTCTCTGAATATAGGCAGACAATAGCTAGCTATGTTGTCATAGGCATTAGGTCCAGATGCTGTGAAGATGCACAACTTCTCCACAACCAACATCTGCAGAACAAGTTACAAAACCACATACTGTGAAAGGAGGCAACATTTTTCAAAATCACACAACAGAAGATCGATCTACCTTTGGTCCATAGAAGGCTCCATCCCCAGGGTTCAATTCCCACTTCTGACCAAATTCATTCAGACTGTTTTCAAGTTGCTAGTAAAATATGATATACAGAATTACTGGTTCTGCTTTTCACAATGCAATTAATGTGCTATTTTTTCAGCTTCGTTGCACAGTTTGAAGATTAGCTGCAGAGGTCCATTTTTCAGAACACTGAGCTTCCTTGAGTGCTTTACTTAAAGTAGAACAGAAATATGTAAATTTTTACATCTAAATAAATATCCTATTCCGTCACCTAGAATCTCTCTTAGTGGCTTACTTCCATTCTTGCAAACCCTGAAACAGATCCAGACACACCATCCTGTGGGTAAACTAAATAATCAAGAGCTTATTCTGTGACTGCTGAAGCAATTTAAGTGCATAAAAGATCTACTAATCTACATCATTACATTTTGAAATCATGCCCTTACAACCAAACCCTAAGTCCACTTACTAGTAAGCACAGCCCACTGAACTTAGTCTATTTCTTTAATTATAAATGCTGGACAGCTCAGTGGTTTAGGTCTCTGGCTGCGGAACCAGAGGTTGGGAGTTCGATTCCTCGCTTGTGCCTCCTTGACAGGGGCTGGACCTGATGATCCATAGGGTCCCTTCCAGCTCTGCAGTTCTAAGATTTAAACCGCCAGTCCTTGTGATGTCAGAAGTACCTCCCAAAGGAGATTTTGCTCAGAAACGGATTTATTCAGGTTGAAGAAAACTCTTATGAAACAAAGGGAACAGGATCTGGCTCTCTCTAGTTGGGACAACTGTTTCCACAGAGCTCTTCTCTGTGAACATCTACACAACTTGGAAAGCTCCCTCAGGAAAAAAGATCATGGGTGCCAGGAAAAGTCACACAAGCTTCCACCTGTGCCACTGGATGTCTCCACCCCCTCCTGCAATTCCCCTTCAGAGCAGGTGGCCAGAAGAGGGGAGAGGACTGCAGGACAGCCTGAAAACCCATTCCCTTGACAGAAACAGTTTGATTCAACCCAAATGTTAACACTGTTCTACAAACCCCAGAAGTGCCAGTTTGAAATTATTTTTCATATCATTTTCTATTTATTTAACCACAAGTGAAATGTTTTTATTTCAGTACACATGTATAAAATAGATTAAATGAATAAATAAAGTGAAATGTTTATTCTTACTTTATGTAAGAGATAAATTAGGAGGGCAATTTTAAGAACAGTTCTAGACCAAGAAGGTATGTGTTACCTTTTCAGCTTGATTCCACACTTCAATATCCCCAAGATACTTTTCAGGACGGGTGGAGAGATTGAGTTTGAAGGAAAAGCCAAATACTTCATACACTGCATGCAAGAATTCCAGACAGCTCTTAATCTCCTGTTCAATCTGTACATGAAACAAAACCCGATGTGGTCAAAACCTGTCCTTTCTTTTTCTTTTTTCTTTTAAAGCTGTTTCCCCTCCTATGGGCCAAATATATATACTATTGTACCTGTTCCATGGCACAGAATATATGAGCATCATCCTGCTGGAACCGCCTCACTCTGGTGAGACCTGTCAGTGTCCCTGACAGTTCATTACGGTGGAGAACTCCAAAGTCAGCCAGTCTCAGTGGCAGCTCCCTCCAAGACCTTGGCCGGTGATCAAACATAAGGCTGAAGGAAATAAAGCAGGTGCTTGAAATCTATTCAGAACATCATTGCTAAGAGAGTTTTCTCAGCAAAGCCCCAGCAACTGTCTTGCACAACAAATGATGACAGATCTAGCAACTGGAGATTTAGAGTACAGCATTGTTACTCAGAATGGCAAAATACTGAAACATAATTTTTTTCTTTTCCTATTTACTAGAATTCTAGTTCTGCATCTTTTTGTCTCATCTAGGAATCTACTAAACCAGCAACTGAGCTGACATGCAACCAGCATCAACAGTCTCACAATGATATCACAATCTGATTGAAAGCTTTATTTAGGTTATCATATTGGCTTATCCCAGATGTGCATTACTGTGTTAATAACAATCAGCACTGAAAACTGTATGTGGGTCAAGTTACCCAACTCTTACGCTGTGCAGAAATATGACAGGATACACAGTTATTTCACCCTGTTTTAGTAGAATGATAGACATTTCTGCAAAACTGGAAAAGCAGTTTCCCCAGATTCCTCTGGATTTCTAAGTACCTTGAATGCTATGCCCACTGTTCTTACCAAGAGGAAATACATAAATATGACAGTCAGAAACCTGTTGAGCTCTGAGCAGTGCAAAGGCCTGTCAGCACAGTTATAAGGGATTGATCTGCTTGCCCAAACATTGCATTTGCACAAGGAACAACCACCATAAAGAAAACCCACCCGCCAACAGCAAGCAACACTATCCTGCGTTATTAGGTTGGCAGGACTTTCCATTCCCCCCCGAAACTGCTTTATTTCCCTCTAGAATGTACCATAATTGTAGCACGACACCTGAATCTGAATATTTGCACAGAAAACAGCAATTTACTCTTGTAATGATTCACCCCACGTAACAGGTTTGCCAAAAGCCTCAGGCAGACTGAGTATCTGGCCAGCTGCACAACATGTGTGCGAATTCATTTGGACTAAAAAGCTGAAACATAAACATGGGGCCACATGACCCCCTAATCTGGAGTAAAGCTAATTACAGGCCTACCACAGGATCACAGTCAAAGAAATTAATGCCACTAAAACAAAACATCATCACCGATCCATTAATGGGGCATGTCATTTTTGCCCTCTGGCACACAAAAACTTTGATATTCAGAGCACAGAAGTTTGTCTCTATTGCTAAAGTCATCTAGCAGAATAAAACAAAGATAGCTCATCAGCACAGCTACGTAGTACTCACAAAAATATTTGCATTGTTTCGGTTACAGTTTAATGCATAAATTTAACTCTCCTACTACGGTCAAAAAAAAAAAAAGGAAAGAAAGAAAGAAAGAGAAAAAGTGAAGTAATCCAAATTGATGTCCAGTCAATACCAGTGTCCAGGGCAGTTCATTGGCTTCAGAGCAAAGATCTCTTTTTCCACCTCAAAGGAAAACATGTTGTCACTGTAATGCTGCCAGTGCCCTGAGGTCACCCACAGCTTGCTGTTGTAGACGTTTGGAGAGACAACTTCCTGGAATCCTCGTTTTCGATATTCGCTCTGAAAGAGAAGATCTTAAAATCAAAAACACACACACACACAATAGGGTAGATTAAGACAAGCAGACCAATGCCTCTAGTCTCCAAATGTGTGTCTAACCCACACAGCCAGAAAACTGAGCAAAACGCTTGTCTCCTAACTACCGAGTGCAATATAATATGTTAACTCACCAGACTGGGCTGATTAAGTTGCTTTTCCCTAGTATTAAATACAGAAAAGAAGACGGTGGGTGGGCTTGTGTGAAAAAAAGTGTTCCAGGGAAGCAACAAAGGGAGATCTCAAGGGCAATATGCCCTTTGATGCCTGTACATAATTAGGACAACATGACCCCACGTTTAGGCAAACATTGCCAAACACTACCTGTAAATCTCCTCTGCTTCTCTTTTAGTCTTCAGATCAACAAAGCTGTGCACCAACAGACTAGGTGTCAGTCCCCAAATCAAAAGAAATAGATTAAACCAAATGCTCAAATGCTGCCAACTGTACAGATATTATGGCCTACCAAGTGTGCTATCCCTATACTGTTATGGCTTTAGCACAGGTTTGGACAACATGAAGCCAAACGTTTTGTTTTTGCAGGCCTTGGAAAGCAGTAATAAGAGAAACTTATCAAGATCCTGCTGGATCCTATACAATGCTAGCAAGCTATACTGTATATCAAACATTAGCACAGAACTCTTCTAGAAATAAGTGGGCCACCAAGACACTTTTAATAACTTGTCTGTGTGAATTAGAACTTCTACAGGGGCACTAAATATGTAATTTCTATTACAGCAGGAACATTTTTAAGCTCCTGTGTGAACATGAGTCTCCATGTAGTACAGAAACATTTATACATGGGCAGCAAACACAGGTGAATTTTACCTGGGTCTTGACTTACCCTGATGAATTCTATCAATGCATTATAGACGTACGCTCCTTTTGGCAAGAAGAAACAGCTACCAGGACTGAGTTCGTGGAAGAAAAATAATTCTTGATCCTGTTGGAAAGAGTAAAAAGAAGTCAGCTTGAAGAACAGAAGAAATGCTTTTCTTCTTTTACTATGGTGCTTCCCAAATAATGAAGTGAATATTCATTTTATAAAATTGTACTAAAAGAGTCTGCAGCCTGCCCCTCTAAGATACATATGGCCTCTCTAAGATAAAATGAATATTCACTAGGTAACACAGAGAAAAGAAAGAAAATAGAAAACAAGACAAGGATTTATACAGATACCCCAGCATAATATAAATAATAATAATAATCTTAGAACTATGGAGCTGGAAGGGGCCCTATGGATCATCAAGGTCCAGTCCCTGTCAAGGAGGAACAGTAAGGAATTCCCAACTTCTGGCTCTGCAGCCAGATACCTAAACCACTGTGCTATCCAGCACTAATGGAAAATTGAAAGCAATTATGAACAATGGAAACATACAATAATAAATGAGTACGTATTACACTCATCACTTTGCCCTCAGAAATGGTCCCGTCACACCTTGTTTCCACATGATGGTTCTCTAATGTCTGTCTTAGGATACTTACTTTGCACCCCAAGGGACCTGCCATTCCCCACATGTCACTTTAATCAACCTCTAAATGAATTACCTCGTTTAAGGCTAGTTTGAGTGCAAACCTGTGCATTCAATCACATTATATACAAAAAAAAAATCAAAAAATAATTTTCTAAACAGCATACGAGCAGCCTGCAGACAATGCAATTAAATATAAAAGAAAGCATATTAACAACCAAGTTGTTTAAAGCTCACATCTTTTTGGAAACTGTTATTCTCAGGAGCATTTTTCCCCTCCAACGTATAAAACACTCAGGCCACACCATTGAGAAATTGACCTCACCCGTCCAATTTTTCTATGATCTCTGTTCTTTGCCTCCTCTTGGAACTTCTCCCATTCTTTTAGCATTTTTGCATCTGGGAATGAAATACCATAAATCCTCTGCAAGCTTTCCATGTCAGATTTCCCTTCCCAATATGTTGATGAATTCTGGAGTCACAGAAAAAGATGATGACAAAAATTGTTGCAACACTTACAGCATTTAGGGATTTTATTATGTATGCAGTCTGTTTTTAAAGGAATGTTTTTTCTTCCTTTGTAGGTAATTTATGACACCTGATACTATGAAAGAAAGTGTGGTGTAGTGGATAAAGTGACAGACTAGGACTCAGAGGTCCTGGGTTCAAATCTTCACTCTGCCATGGAAACTCTTGGGTGGGGAGGAGAGTGGATCTGGTAAAGCCACTCCTTAAATATCTCACTTACTTTGAAAGCCCTATTAAGGTCATTATAAGTCAGTTCCAACTTGATATCACAGAACAACTACTCTATGAAAAGCTCAACATTCCTTTTTGAGGTGAACGTTAAAATGTGTAAAAAAAAAAAGGGGATGCAACTATAAACCTCAGGATAGGTTCTTAACAAAGATTGGGGTAGAAATAACATACATGTGAAAGCAAACCCATCTTTATTAGACTATGCCCACAGTATGCAAAACACAAGGTAATGGGCAAAAAATGTAAGGTGAGAAAGTTACAAATGTTTTACTGTGCATGTAAGACCCACTGACAGAAGTGAGCCCAAAGCACACTCTTCTCTCACTACACTGAATACAACAGCTAGCATGAAAAGGCTTCTTTTTTGAACTCATAAGTAACTTTCTCCACATTCACTTGAATAATGAAGCCAAAGAAAATTTCTGAGCTACAGTTATTTTAACCTAATCAGGTATTGATCGAAGAACCCCTATATTATCTCAAAGCCACTGCAGAATCACTGTTCCTTAATGAAGATTCTGCTTTTCAAAATCTAGCTTCCCACGTCTGCTAGAACTGCAGTGTGGAGTTTAATTTCTTACCTTATGTATCTTTAATGCCTTTATTTTACCCGTATGCCTGACATGAGGTCCTCTGCAAAGATCAATCAAAGGGCCACACCTGAAACACAGGAATAATTCAGGCTCCTAAAATGCTATGCGTCTTTCACTTTTAAAAGATTTGGGTTTGGAAGGTTTTATATTTTTCTTACCTGTACACAGTCGTAGTTGGTGTGTTGACCTTTTCGTTCAAGATCCGACACTTGAACTTGTTGTACTGTGTGAAAGTTTTTAAAAATTACAGTTAATGCTATACTTCTTCATATACCTACAATCTGTGGCTAACAGCAAACAAAAAGCAATAGTTTTAAAGCTATCCCAGATGCACCTAAAAAATTAATTTCTCTACACCCCAGAGACAATACACCTTAAAAAATATCTCAAGGAAGAAGTTAGCTCTACAATCATATGTTCCAACATAAAACAGATCTTCAACCCTCACTGAGTTCTCAACTCTATTTAACCTTAAGGAAAGCATGTGTCAGAAGACCCAGATGCCCAAAATCTGAGATCTCATAATAGTTACGTAGGCTCCTATCCTAATGGGAGCAAGAATCACACTGCACGGAGTAGAAAATGATTGTCCAAAGGCACCTATATTGTAAGACTAAGAAAACAAGAGATAAAGGAGATAAAAAAACTAGTCAGTTGTAGAAAGAAAATTAACCAAGGAGAAAGATTGAGTTCTGAGGTTTTTTGCAGAATAATTCAGATTTTAATCTTGCAAGCTCAACAGAAGGAAATATACTTTGCAAATATGAAACCCCATTTTCAATCGGCAGTATATCTAGCAAAAAATATAAAGGCAGAAAAACACCTGTCCCTTGAGCCTAGCAAATTGACAGCTGCCAAAAATGAAGTTGACTGGACAAGCAAATAGTATGAATTTCCACACCAAGGGAAGACACGGCAAAGAATACACGCAAGTAACGTGAAACCACATTTTACAGCTTACCTTAAACATTTCAAGTAACGTCTCCTTCTTAATTTCTAGTCGCTCAAAAGGTTGCTTCTCTTTCATAATCTTCTTGCACAATGACTCTAGAGCCGGAAAGTCATTGCTAGATACACCCCTGAAGCAGACAAAATTGAAATGAAACAAAATAAAAATTGATATGGGCCCTTGCAGGTCAATTACCTGAGCTCTACTGTCTTTCTTTCCTATGGCTTATAGCTAACTGTTACTCACTACTAGAGCAGGCCCACCAAATCAGTGGAAGTCACTCAGGTTTTCATTTACCTCTGCTAATTCAATTGGTCTATTCCTGTTGGAACGACCCTCCTAATTCTGACTTATGTGCCACTCACAAAAATCAATCTATCATAGCAAGGTTTCCTGCAAACCAGCAGGTACCAGGGAGCAGATACTAGCTGCAAATCTGAGATTCTGTACTTGCAGAATGCATCAGTACTTATGATACTATGAAACAGCTTATGATTTGTATTTAATTACAGTTATAGTTTAGTATGCTTTCTTCATGGATAGCAAAATCCTCCCAAGGTGGCTTCTAAAGATACATACACATAACAAACTTCAACACATTAAAGTATTCATAAGAATCAGCACTAAAACCAATTCTGAAACTTCCCAGCCAAAGAAAAATGCAAAACAACGAATAAAGATAGCTACAGCTGATCTAAAGCAGATCAACCAAGCCACACTTATAAGAGCACCCTGGAAAACAAACATGTTTCTGAAGTCTGGGACAACTGCAGTTGTACGTGAATTACACTGACCCTGGATCACTGCTGAAAGTTACAGCTTCATTTGGTGCAAGTTTCCCAGGAATTATCTTTTCCTCCTCTGAGAACAGGCTACAAGATAACAATGCAGAAACCTTGCATCACTGGGGCAGGGACAGAATCTTACCCATCTTCAAGGAACATATCATAGTAAAACCCATTCTCTATCGGTGGACCGTAACACAAGCAGCCGCCAAATACTCTTTCCATGGCTTCACCCATTATGTGGGCACTTGAATGCCAGTACACCTGGTAAGGGGGGAAAGACAGACCGGTCAGGCACCTCTAGGCTGTGAGTGACCACCAGCCTTTGTCTTCAGAATAACCTAAGGACTGCAACTATAGTGTTATGATACTCATTCTGTATTACTTGGCACAGCTGCTTTTAAATACAAAGTTAAATCCTATCAAGCAAGTCATAAATCTGATTTACCAAAGAAACAAAACTTGATTGAAAATCGGTTACTTGTTCAGACATCACAGTACATAGAATTTCACTGGGAACCTACATTAACTGTCGCAATCCAGAAAACTGCTTTATACTTGAAACAAAAGATGGCTTTAAAAAATTTTTTACAAAAAGAAACTCATCTGCATAGCATTGCAAATGCTTTTTAAGCTCAGGGGATTAACCCTTGGGGTCCCTTCCCACTCTGCAATGCCATGAATTATACAGGAGCTTGTAATGTGGCACAGGGTGCCACTGCTCCCTGAAAATTTTAGAAAGTTATGTTTCAAAGCAGCTCTTCTACTCCTATGTCACAGGATCAGACTCGCTGCGTATAAAATTCGTATGCTATGTAACAATCCCTCACAAAGTCCTGTTTTGCTGTCTTACTTTGCATGGAGGCTCAAGAAGGCTATGCCTGTATAACACTAGCTCTGCTATGTTTTTCCAAACTGGTAGCGTTTCCTGAGCCCTGATGGCAGATCAAGGGCTTAGTTAGATGGTTCAATTGCAGGAGACTGGAGCAGGCTAAATGAGATTGCTTAAGGGCACATAGAGGTCTAGTATGCCATTTGGAGCAATCCTTGCATCAAATACACATCAGACAACCCTATTTTTTCTCAAGAGAGAAACAATATCCCCTTCCTTGACCCCCTCCTCCTTCTGGGAGGTTCCAAACACTCCTTGGAATCCAAACTAGATGTCTCTTGTTTAATATTGTCTCATTCAAAAATAAAAAAATAAAAGCCCTTTGCTTCCTGCCTCCACCCCCTGTCCAAGGGAGGAACAGGGAAAGTTTTTAATTTCTCAATATCATCTAGTGGCTAAGCTAAATGACATTGGGAAGCTGAAACCAGATGGAACATTTAAAGCAGCAAACTCCACTTTGGTTCAATCCCAGTGATTGCATGAGCTGCAAATGATCCTACCCACACCTAAAAAAGAGTAGCATTGGATACAAATGCTCTGGGGACAAGCTGGTTCATGCTGGCATTTATGTCATCTAGTGCTGGCGAAAGAAGCAAACAAGCCTGTTCCTACCATGGACCAAACAGCACTCCCTGAATGTCTGCCGTCTCAGGACCAGCACAGAGAGGCTTGTCACCAAGTAACAAACTAGCCACATATTAGTTCAATCTACATGTGTTCCAGCTTTCACAAAATGCAGAGCTAACCACAATCAGGAATGGATTGTTATACAGGTTTAAATAGCTCTTAGTCCATTACTTCCTGCAAATGTTCTACAATGTACACAGACATTGCTATCATTTTATATATGACCATATTTAAACCTTTTAAGGAAGAATGATGCTCAAATCAGCTTACAATTAAAATCCATCTGAAGAGCCAATATAAATAAATGAAGTGTATACAACACGAGATGGAGGAATATTTCATCTCACTATTCTAGTTTCACATTCTTCTTTAAATTGTCCCTGCTGTAGCCTGCTAGGTAAATTGCTTTGCCTTTTTAACTATAGCAGAATGTTCAAAACGATACTAATTGGTATTCTAATGTTGTTTTTTCCATGTGCTGAAAGAAAGGCAAAAATGATTACAATAATATCATGTTTCCCAAAAATAAGACAGGGTCTTATATTAATTTTTGCTCCAAGAAACGCATTAGGGCTTATTTTCAGGGGATGTTTTATATTTTTCATGTACAACAATCTACATTTATTCAAATACAGTCATCTCATCTTCTTCTGGTTGCTGCACAATGGTGGAGGGCGGGCTTTCACCTAACTGGGGCTTATTTTTGGGGTAGAGCATCCTGAAAAATCATACTAGGACTTATTTTCAGGTTAGGTCTTATTTTTGGGAAAACAGGGTAGTAATAATAATCAATTTAGGCACCAGAGGTTATCGCTTTACTGACAAAAAAGATACTACAGTTGCTGTCATTAGAAAAAGAAAACATATTAATGTTTCAGGAAGATAATGCAAATAAAGCCTTTCTCCACCGCTAGATGACCAGTCACAAAAGCAAACTAATTGGCAAGCTACGGAAGCTCAGATGAGCTTGTGGGATGAAACAAAGATAGCTCCTGACACTCGCTACTTTAAGCAACGAGCTTTTTCCATTACCTATTAAGCCCTTTCTCTTCAGGCAAACTTTCCCTTAGTGACTGGGTGTCTAATAAGGGTTTTAAACCAATATGTTTTATATTTTTATTGCTTTTAAATCTGTTCAAGCAATTCTTTTACCTAATATTTTTAATATAAGGTTTATGTAATTATTTTAAAATATTCAAATAACTTACTGTTTTTAACTTTTAATATTCTTTTTTAATGACATAAGCCTCTTTGGGTGCTTTTTTTAGGAGAAAGGTGGGGTAAAAATGTTTTAAACAAACCAACCCACAGAGGAGTGTCTTAGAAGCTGGTTCACAGCTCCCACATCCAGCTATCTACTTCCAAGTTGTTGTTAGTTGCTCGATCAATCCTGCAAGCATCACTACCCGATAGGGTATCCCTCTCAAAAGATGTGCCCAAACAGGGAAAGAAAAATGGCCAACACACATAATCTTCAGCAAGAATCCCCACATGTAAAAGAACAGCAAGGACTACTTATTTCAGCTTTCAAAGATCAATTTCCTGCTAATTAAGTTCAGTACAACTTTATTACTTCTAAAGTCTTGGTCTCTTAACTAAGTAATTTATTAGTAAATGAAACTGAATATGTAAGTTACCGCTTGTGCTTCATCATCATCAAACTTCAGTAGTTCCAAGGCACAGTCTCTCTCCAAAGGACGATCTAGGTCCCAGACCACTTTGTTTACTCGAGCAATAACAGTGTTGTCAGCCAGACCTTGACTAAAAAAAGACAAAATGAATAGGCATGCAAGTTACCAGTACAGCTGTCTTATGTCACATACTCCTGACTGCCATCCCAAAGATAAGTCCTCCTAAGTAATAAAACAGCTTTGTCATTCTATGAACTGTGCAACATAAATATTTTTCAGTTCTGACTTTGTGGTAAGTTTTTCTTCACTGAGAATGCTCAGTGATTATTTTATTTAGAATTTGCATGAATGGATTCAGCCACACACAAATGTCATAAACATGGTTGTCACAGAAGACAGCCAGAGATAACCCATGAACATCATACAAATACTGCCAAAAAGAACAAAGTAAGAACGCTCAAGAACACCCTATCCTGTAAGGAAATTTTAGAAGACACTACAATCCCCCAGAAAACAAGATGATCCTACAGTTCTAGTTTCTTTAACTCCAGTAGAAACACCATTTTTACTGTTGATGACTTATTTTACATCACATTTAGGATTTCTTTAATACAACATTTCCTAAAACACAGGTAATAGTATTGATGTTGTTTGGATAAAACACCATAGCTCTAATGCCCATATTAGTCATGCCAATCTCCATTCTACACCAAACAAGAAAAGATCATCCTCTTGAAGCAGCATGTCAAAAACTCACTACATGAGCACTATCTTAAAACACAATTTCCCTGACTTCCCACCAATTCCCCTGGTTTTTCCTGACCAATTTCCCCTGTTTCTTCCTGACGAATTTCCATTTCCCTTTCTCCGATTTTCCAGAAAGTGGAAACCATGGCAAGCCTATATTCTTATTTAAACAAAAATTTTCTCAAATATTGCCTAGGCATACATTTAAGGTGCAGCTTGTATTAAAATAATTGCTTTAAATATAGGACATTGGTACAAATGTCCAAATGTAATATTATTCCTATAATAAATTACTTTCAAAAATCTTATGAATAAAGCCAACTGAATTTTAGAGAATAAAGAAATACTACAAAAAAAATTTGGCAGGTGTAGGGAAGAGGGTGATTAGAATGCTACCAAAATTAAAATTGACATAAGAATCAATATTTGCAACTTGTAGAGGCAGCTGGAGGTCTCCATGAGCAAACTCACCTGATTCCACAGGCAATTTGGTATGGTGTTGTCTTCCAAGACTCAGCATCAACTTGTTTGCCATCAGGTAAGGTAACCTTAATGGGTTGGCTTTCTTTAGCAGCCCGTTCTGCCAGAAGAGCATCATGCTCTGCCTTAAGTTTATGGTACATTTCTAGCCGCTGGTTAATGTACTCAGGCCAAGGATTCAGCTATAAAGAAAAAGGACATTTTATCAAACATGTTCTTATACATTTTTTCCAGCACCATCACAATATCATCTCCAGTAATCACAATCTCAGTTCTGATTATCAGTCCTTATGTAGTCCAAATGCTACCATCCCCACACAATAAAGGAAGGAAGTCTGAGGAAGTGGACTTGTCCATGAAAGCTCACATTAAAATATAGCAGTTAGTCATCAAGGTGCCATAACATTTTTGTCTTCTTTATTCTACTTTTGTTTTTGCCTGATACACAATAAAGAGATATTAGCATAGTTCATGGAAAGCAGGCAGTATCTTGAGGCAGAGGTGGGGAGAGAGAGGATTAAGGGTCCAAAAAAACACAAACCAACATGGTCTGAGCATGACAAATAATGTAATGGGCACAGAATGGCGAATGATGGCGGGAAGAGGACAGTGGAAAGGGTAGGAGGAAGGCAAGAACAGCTGGAGCACTGAACAAAAATATACTTGACTGCAACATTTTGCTCATTAGATTTACAATGTGTTGCATATGTTGCTTCAAATTCAGAATGAATCATGCCATAATTCATCCGTTGGCCCTCCGTTGCCAGAAGCCCCAGCCGGCCAGCTCACTGGAAGGTGATTATGGCTGCTGAAGTTTAAAATACCTGGAGGACATAAGATTGAGAACAAATGCGACAAAGACACTGAATAATTGCATGAAAGCTTGCCAGTCTACTTTTGCTTTGAGTCTACAAAACAATCTAAAACAGTCCTGTCACTGGTACCATGGGCCACCTATCATTTTACCATAAGCAAAATGAATAGGCAAGTTTGTGTGGGTTTTTTTTTATTATTTTGGACAGAAATATATTCAGTCCTATCATTCCACTGCATGAGTGGGCTTTTTCAAGCATGTGTCCAGGATCTCTCATGCAAACCCCATTTGCTGGAAGGGAGTGATCTCCAGCTTGGACAATGGCAAATCAGGGGTGAAGATAATGCAACAGGACACTAGCCTCTGAATTTACCCTGTGACTAGGTCACAAAGAGAGAAAAGCCCTATACAGAGTGTCAAAAAGTGTCCATTTGAAGTGTGAGTAGGGCTGCTGCCCCCTTTCTCTTCTTGTCTCCGCATAAAGAAAGACAATTTGAAGAGAAGGATGTCTGTTACATGTGCAGTGTCTCCATGTGATCAGGAACTATGATTTATCAAGACACTCCCCATGTGAAGAGATCCTATGTCTAGCAGAAACTTTCCTTTTCAGACAGTGACAAATAACAGCTAAGATTAGAGCTCTCTCACTTTTCTGAATACCTGAAGAGAGTTAAAGTTTAAAAGTGCAACCCTAAGCACATCTATTTGGTAATAAAGTACAAGGAAAATCAGGGTACCATGCTCCTCATTCCAGATCAGCCTGTAAATAAAGAACAATATTTACTGCTTGAGTCAATTGAAACAGACATTTACCTCTGAGCAGCCACCATCACCGGTTCCCTCCTTGCTTTTCTTCTTTCTGAAGTCTTTTTTCTTTTCTTCTGCTGCAACAATCTGAAGCAAACAAAATAAATACACCACTTGATTCAAAATGTCTACACTAATACAATTAGGTGAATCAGTATTTTGCAGAACTGCAAGAACTTCAAAGGAATGTTGTTCTTAATGAAAATATATGAAGTATGAATACATTCTGAATTGAATTCTTAACTATTCCACACTCCAATGCCCTATTTCTGTTGTATAGAAATAACCATCTTAATAATCTTGAAGAAAGACAAGACCTAAAATAAATAACAATCTTGGAAATGCAGAGCTGGGAGTGACGCCATGGATCATCAAGACCAGCCCCTGTCAAGGAAGGACAATGGGGAACTGAACTTCCAACCTCTGATACCTAAACCACTGAGCTATCCAGCACCAACTCCCAATTTGGCGATATCCAAATAGTAAAGATGACGCAACCCAGCCAAATACCTACATGATAGCCATCATTCTGAAGGGGCCTTTGGCAATGTAATTCAGTAGCTCGTCAAAGCAGTTATCTTGGACTGAAAGTAACACTTAAAAAACAACAACAATGAAATATAATTTTTCTTTAGAAACACAACTGAATTTCAGGCTCTTACCCAGGAACCTGAAATTGCCAGGACCAATGGTATTGAGAACGAATACCTTGGTGAGCCAAATCTGCCTGCAAAAAACAACTTGTATTTGATAGCCACTGAAACTTCTTTGTGTTTTATAAGTGTCTTTAAAAGCCAACAGCCAGTTGATTTAGTCATTTTCAATACAGACCATAAAAACAGATAACATGTGTTGTTGTTTTAAACTCAAATTTGTTTATTATTAGCTGGCAGTCCAGATGGTCTGTGAATGTTACTGTCAATGAAATTAGATAAATAGCACAGTCTAAAACTAAATTTCACCAAAATTGAGCCCATGTTAATCAGCAACAAGCAAACAGGCAAAGAAATGTAGTTAAGGATCCATAAGTGAAAGTAGAAGTACCTTGGAAATTAGCGAATAAATTTACTGGAAGGAATAAGGACCATCGCCACAGTCAGAAATGAGATGGACTGCAGTTACTTCCTTGACAACATCCAAAGAAACAAAACAATACAAACAAAAACATGTCTTTTTTTTGTATTGTTTTGTTGGGTTTTGCCTGATCTGCTCCAACAGACTAACAGGGCTACCTCTTCTAAAACTTCCCTGACAATGTAACATACAAGAACTTAACACAGGCTAGAAAGGCTTGTTGTGTCACAAGTAGAGCACCGTGTATTCTCCTATATGGCCTAGAATCGTGGATTTAAACAGCCTACGTAGTACCCATCCATCAAGAAATGAATTGAAAAAAGGAAGTGAGAACCGGCCCATTCGGGGCAAAGAAACATTTTGTTTTAAATCAGAACCTGTGGCGCTCCAGAGGCTGGACTGCAGCTCCCATCCTCCCCGGCCAGCAACACCCAAGGATGGAGAATGATGGGAGTTGCGGTGCATCGACAGCAGCTGTCGGGCCGCCACCCCGACCCATAAGCACTGAGGACCAGGCGTCGCAAGACACCACGAAGCGACGAGGTTTTCACTGAAACGGGAGGCTGTGTGTAAACAGAACGAGCCCCGCCTGGGTTTTAAACCCCATTTAAACCGATTCGCAGGGAAACCTCTTCCAGACCGGGCGGCTGTTGAATCCCTGGAAAAGCCCCAGCACGGCATTTCCTGGGCCGCCGCGGTCTCTTCCTTTTCGGCCCCCACAGCCGCCGACCGTCACACTGCGGAAAGACGGGAGGCGGCGGGTGGTCCCCTTACCTGCTCGTCGGCAGCCTCCATCTTCCTCGCCTTCACCTGAGGCTGAGCGACGCCACCTGCACACAGACCAGCCGGAGACAGAAGCAGCCGCCTAACGCGCAGGCGCGGTAGCTGATGCAACGCGCAGCCACGTGGTTCCGCGCCCCTCGCAACGCGGGGGCTGATGGGAGGAGGGGGGAGGGCCGGCGACCCAGGGGGTGGGGTTGGCTTGGGAAGGGGCGGGGCGGCGGCCGGTCTCCAGCTGATGTGGGACTACAACGCCCATCACGTTGTGCTGCTTGGAGCTGGCGAAAGTTTAGAGTCGGAGAGCAGCTGGAAGGCTTAGTCCTGAGATGACTGAGCTGTCTTTGGGGTGTAACCGGGAAATGTGAAAGTTTCCCAATAGGGAGTTTCTCATGTATTTAAGTTTCAGATAAAAGAAATGTAGTTGAGGTGGGATGTTTGCTTTAAGCCCCCAGTCCCCCCTACGGATGATGTGCCCCCTCATCCCACAAGCCACTGTTTTATCGTGCTTTTTTCCCAGATAAATAGGGCAGTTACAACGGATCAACAAAAAAATTAGATCCCAAGAGAACTAGGGAATACAGTGTGCATAAAAGCAAAATTAAACATTTTTATTAATGCAGACATATTGTCCTACAGAATGTATTCAGGTGTCTATGAATGCAAGCCTTGATTTCTCTCAGTTTGAGAGAGAGCCATAGTTGTGTTCTTTCGTTTTCATTGGGGCCTAAGGCACTGAATTTGCTGCCGACTTACTAGACACGCAGAGAAGCTTCCTGTATTCTTGCTTTGATGGGCAAAAGCCTGACCTGTGCTAAGATTTGCATGTGGTGCTATCATTCACAAGACCTCTTTCTAGTGTACCATTCATAACTGTTATACTGAGAATACATCTTTCCATGACTGTTGTGTGCAGTGGTACTAAAGGCCTGATCCAGAAGCACACTCTGGGGGCGGCGGGGGGAGGCAGTCCTGTGCCTGCTTACCCAGCAGTAGCTTCCATTCAGATCAGTTGGACTCTGAGGAGACATGTTTAGGTTTGCAAATGTCTAGCTACAAAGCAAGTTCTTCCAGCAAATGGGTCATCTACCGAGGCCTTCTTCCTTCTCATCTACCAAGGCATGCCTGTTCTTGGCTCCTCCTCCCATGGACCCATCCAGTGACCCAGTCTTCCTCTCCACTCAGCTGTCGTGATTCTTTTTTCCTCCTCCCGGATTCCCAACAATTACCCTTTCTCTTTCTCTCTTCTCTTTCTTTTCTCTCCCACCTCACTTTTCCCCCTTGCAGGTCTATCCTGGGGCTAATTCAGATTTTCACTCTGCTCACTCCTCTCCCACCAGGCCGCGAGGTGTTTTCTCTTTTTTTAACATTTGGAAGAGTTCTGTTGTAGTCATGTCCAGGATGCTGGTTTCTACTCACCTGAGGATGATCAGGGGACTGGAAACCAAGCCCTATGAGGAAATGCTGAAAGAGCTGAACATGTTTAGCCTGGAGAAAAGGGGACTGAGGGCAGATATGATAGCACTTTTCTTTTTTTTTTTCCCATAATTTTTTTATTATTATTATAACTCAAACAGACATACAAAACAAACACAGACATATACGCGGGGAGATAATTTCCATATATCCATCTGGTATATAATTCTGACTACATAAACCATATTACCCTACTAACATATTTAGGCCTTATCCATCTGGTATATAATTCTGACTACATAAACCATATTACCCTACTAAACATATTTAAACCATTATTAAGATCAAAAAATGACTTCCTAGCTTTATAATAATTAACATACATACATTATCTAATATATAAACTTAGATCTATATTGATCTTATATTCAAACCATTCTTAACTGCATAGACAGACTATGATTCATATATTACTTGGTGTCTTTATGTTTCTAACTTATCATCAATAACTTCTAAACAATTATAATCAAAATATGTATTCTAATTTAAGCGTTATATGTACTTATCAACCATTTGAGACATTCAGCAAGTAACTTTCCAATTTTTGTTATATGTCTCAGCTCCATGTATAGACCAGGGATTTCTGATTACTTATAGCCTTGAAAATCTAGAATTCATTTCCTGCATTCTTTTTACCAGCTTTGAAGTGCCATCTATGAAATCTCTATAAATTCTTTCACCTGCATACCCCTCTATCCAATACTCATCATAAGCATTCCTAATTTCATCTTAAAGATTGCTTGTCCACCAAAAAACTCCAAGCCAGGTCAAACATTTCTCAGAGATCTCCACTTTTGCAGATAAAAAGATATTGTATACCTAATCTTGTCTATATAATCACCATAATAATTCACACATATTTAATCTCTATATATGTACCATGGACACAAAAACATCTAATATTATTATTCTTCATCGACCTTTCTAAAATTCATAATTACATATGCTTGTCTACCATTGAGATTCCCACCTGGCCAAAATTGCTCATAATATAATTACTCATATTGCTTTATGTGTGACTATATATCTCTCAAACCAAAATTTTTTTATCATTTAATCAACAGGTTACTTTCTCCCTTTTTTTTTTTTTAATCATTTAATCAGCAGGTTACTTTCTCCCTTTTTATTTTTGCTTCTCAGCTCCAGTATCATATTTCCAAGATTCGTCTCTTGCTCCCTTTTTGCCAGTTTTAAAATGCCATCTATGAAATCTCTTTAAGGCATTTTCTATCCGATTTACTAATTTCCTCCCAATATAATCGATGTCTTGATTTTGAAGCAACGCAGATCTATCCGATCTCTGATCATAAATTTCTGCCCCTAAATTCACCCATGCCTTCCCTTTTACATTATTTTCAATCGAAATAATGTCAACATGCTTTCCCCCCTTATCTCCACCCCTCCTTTTCCCATCTTTAAAGATGTCATCAAGGAAAACAGTCTTTCTCTCCCTCTCTGGCGATAGCGGTCGTTCAGTGAATTCAATGTAATCAGTCGGTTTGTCTCCCATCTCCTGCTTCCCAAGAACAATAGTCTGTCCATCTGTCTCCGATGACGGCAGTTCAGTAAGTTCAGTGAAATTGGTCGGTTTGTCTCCTATCTCTGTCTTAATATCCAAGCCAAGAAATGTTGTCTGAATTTCTGCTTTCATTTCTAAAATCTGAGTTCTGAGATGATTGATGAGATTGGATTGAAATTCCTGAAGACAGGCCTCCATTGTAAATTCCAATAATGAGTCTCACCCTCAATCTCCCATCCGTAACCATAAAAGTCAAACAGACTAATTGCTCAGATTCCCCTCATGGATCCTTGGTCAGCCCGAAATTCAAAGTCTTGCGGAGGACACTCTGGTCATAAAAATGACTATTTGATTTATAATCCACCTTTATGGCTCAGAGCAAAATTCCATAGATTAAATTATTCAGAGATATTCAAGGTTCTCAAGCTTCTAATTTATAAAAAGCCAAATTCTTAGGGAGGGAGGGTTAAGGTGGAAAAGTTAGTTTCACTTTCTCAAGTCTCTCAGTTGTGACGCAGTAAAAAAAGACTCCAACATTGCCAAAGATTCTCTGCTGCTTAGAGATCTATCTTCACAATTAGCTTCCAAGAAAAAACAACAACATCTGATCTGTTACTTGCCATAAAAAATAGCCGTTCAACTTCTGTTCATGTAGTCGGATCATAAATCTTTATATCTCCCCCTTCTCCGGGCAGCTACTCACCAATTCATCATGGCGACTTCATGAGTCAGTTGCGATGAGGAAAAGAAACTCCCGAAAAAAGCAGATTGCAAGTCTGAATTCTCCGGCGTCTCCAGCTTCCCTGCTGCAAGCCCACTTCTCCTGTGGAAAACTTGCCCTCCCTTTCTCGGGGGGTCCGCTGACTCAGAATAAAACCCAGGGGTTCTCAGAGCCCTGAGAATTCCCCTGTTCTCGCTGCCCGTTGCTCCGCCCTTTAACCTATGATAGCACTTTTCAAATACTACTTGAAAGGCAGTTGTACTGAGGAGAGGCAGGATCTGTTCTCACTCATCCCAGACTGCAGGACACATGATAAAAGGCCCAAATTACAGGAAGCCGGATTTAGGCTGAATATAGAGAAAAACTTCTTAACTGTTAGAGCTGTATGACATTGGAACCAGTTACCTTGGCAGGTGGTGAGTGCACCCATGTTGGAGGCATTCAAGATAAAATTGGTCAACCTTGTGTCCAAGTCTGCTTTGACTTGGATTACAGCGTTGAGCAGGGGGTTGGACCCCATGGCCTTGTACGCTCCTTCCAACTCAATTATTTTATGATACTTTGATTCTATGAATTCCACAATCACATGTATCACATTTTGCAATGACAGGAAGTACAGCATTATTAATGTTTTATTCTAGAGGTGTTAACACTGAATACGCTTATATTATTAATATTATATTGGGAAGCTTTGGGAATTTCAGCTCCTTAAGAACATAAGAACATATAAGAAGAGCCCTGCTGGATCAGGCCAAGGGCCGATCTAGTCCAGCTCCCTGTATCTCACAGTGGCCCCACCAGATGCCACTGGCAGCACACGAGACAACTAGATACCTGTCTCCTGATACCGTCCGCTGCAGTTGGTATTTGGAGGTATCTCCCTTTTAAGCCTGGAGATTATACATCCCCATCATGGCTTGTAACCTGCAATGGACTTTTCCTCCAGGAATCTGTCCAATCCCCTTTTAAAGGCATCTAGGCCAGATGCCATCACTACATCCTGTGGCAAGGAGTTCCACAGACTAACAACACGCTGGGTCAAGAAATACTTTCTTTTGTCTGTTTTCACTCTCCCAACAATTGGAATGGATGTCCCCTGGTTCTGGTATTGCATGAGAGGGAAAAGAGCTTCCCTCTATCCACTTTATCTTCTGCAAAATTTTATAGTGTATTCCCCTTCTTGTGTCAGCAGGTGTGTGAGTTCAGCTGGCTGTGACTTGATTTCAGCATTTTGGTAAGGAAGCAATTTGTACGGGTATGCATAACACACTATGTATGTACAAATGTTGACACGGGGAGTGATTTTGGAACTAGAAAACAGTTTCTGAATCAGTAAGCACAGTCGGAACCCCATATCTGCGGGGGATTGGTTACAAGCCCCCCACGGATGCTGAGAACTGTGGATAATACTTAACACTATAATAATAATTAGCATGGTAAAAGAGCAAAATCCAAGAATATGTATTTTCACCTATATCACCAGAACTGGCCAACCAAGGGAGCCAGAGGCCATGCTATGTAATCTTCAACAATAACAATACCTAGTATGGTCTCGGGCTCCCTGTAGTGGTCAGTTTGGTAAATACATTCTGAAAATACCTATTTCTAGTTTTTTTTTTTTTTTTTAATCGTTTTCAAAATTTCAGACTACGGCTAAGTGAAACTGTGGATACTGATCCAGCGGATACAGGGGTCCTACTGTATGTCCAGCCTGAGAGAAACGGATGTCTACCCAACTGCCTGCAGTACTTTTGCAGCAATGTGCTCAATGCTGAAAGGGAGACAGGAAGGAAGCACTTTCTATTTATAGACATTTTAACTGGAAGCCTATTGGCACTTGCATAAGATATGAGTAACTTGCCATGGCTACCTGCAGCTGATTGATGAAGTGCTGGGGTACATCCTGGTTGCTCAAATCAGGCACATGACCAGGCATGTGACTCAGACACTCCTTGGCACCTTTCAATCAGCCAGGGCACATTACTCAAACCTTATGCAAACACCAGTATGCAAGCACCTACGTATAATAGGTGCCAGGCATCCATAACCAAAGGCCAGCTAAGGCTAATGATGGCACCAGCAATGGAGAATGTGACGGGAGCAATTTAGTTCAGAGGCTGGCAGCAAGTCTGGCATGCAGGAAGTTGCAGGTTCAGTCCCTGACAGCCACGCTTCAAAAGGAGCTGGAAAAAGGAATTTACAGGAACAAATACCCCACTAAAATCAGTAAACAAAAGCAACACCGAAAACGCATTCAAAGCAATAAGGCAGAACAGTCCATTCAAGATCCCAACCCAGGCAGCCAGTCCATAAGGGAAAGCTTGCCTGAAGAGGAACGTCTTCTCCGGCTTGTGGAAGGACAGCAAAGATGGGGCAAATCTGCCTTCCAGTGGGAGGGAGTTCCAAAGGCTGGGAGAGTCTTTGAAACACAGCTGCATCTTAGATAGTGCTGGGATGGTGTTAAAATACTCGTGTGTGTTTCAAACACTTGGGGTTTTTTCTTAACAGGCTCCTTATAATACATTTTTCATGGCAAGGGCAAGAAAAAAAATGTCCAAAAAGAGGCAAAAAAAAACCCAACACCAACTCAAAAGGGTCAAAGGCTGCACTGTGTGACTGTGCCCATCCTTATTCATTTATTACTTTCATTTTTTCCCCCTAGCTCAGGGCTTAGGAAAGTTCCTTTTGGTGCAAATGCTGGAGGATAACTTTTCGGAGCACCAGCCTAGAATCCTGTCAGAAGGCCAACATGGGGAGATTTAACAATCAGAGGGATTGGTGACAGGGGATACATTTATAGGCCACTAATTAAAAAAAATATTTTGAAAAAATCATGCAAAATGCAAGCTTTTGTGGGTGAATGACATGATCAGAGGGACTGTTGACATCATCTTCAGGACTCAGCCAATCCCGAGGGTGCTGCCTTGGGAACCCAACCCCATTTTCCTGGGTCTTTGTGACCTCAGAGAGCCCCACCTCTCTGCTGGCAGATAAAAGGGGCTTGCTGGGCAGGGCAGGAGACCAGAAGGGAGGCCAGAGGGCAGTCCGGCAGAGAGAGCGGCAGCGGCTGCAGGGGACCCAGCCCTTCTGCCCAAGGCAGGTTCTCTCGCCAAAGCAGCTGAACTGGCTAAGTGGGCTTGCGAGTTAACAGCTCAAGGCTGGCAGAGATCCGTGGCTTGAAGCTGGTTGATGTCGGCAATGGACCGGGGGGAAGTCGGTGGACGTTGGCAGACAGAAGCTGGTGGAATCTCCCTGCGGAAGCTGCCTGAGGCCGTGAGGCGGAGGCCGGCAGAGGTTGGCGGATGAAGCCAGGGGACATTAGCCTCCTGAAACCAGCTGGCGGAAGCTTGGTGGATATCGGTGGATGGAAGCCCGAGCGTGTGTGTGAATGGCTGGTGGAGTGAAGGTGTGTGTGTGTCAGGGGGGCGGCTGGTGTGTGTGTGAATGTGTGTGTGAATGGGCTGGCTGGCGTTCCGTGGGGATGTCGCCGGGGCGTGTGTGTGACCCAAGCATTCGGGAGCTGGCGGAGGCTGGCTTCAGAAGCAGAGTGGAAGAGATGAACGGGTGGATATTCCTGGTGGAAGCCAGTGGATGTTGGCAGGCGGAACTTCAGGATGAAGTTGCCAGAACATTGGTCGGTGGATACGCCTGGGTTGAAGCCGGTTGACGGCAGTGGACGAGCTCGCCCCTTAGTTGTTTTTCTCTCTCTTTCTCTTGCAGGGCCCGAAGCTTCCTCTTCCCCAGGGGGATGCGAGGGACCAGAAGGCAGGCGTCCTGCTGGAGCTGAACCAGGCCGTTGTCTCCACTGAGGATATCTGTTTAGCCTCTTTTCCAAAACCAATAAAAGAATTTTTCCGGAATGGTTTTGAAGTGTTGTCTTGTTTGTCAGGGGCTGTCACGGGATTCTCTTCCCCATCCCCTCATTATATCTGGGGCCCAATGCCTGGGGTGGGTCTTTGTGAAGACATGGTGTGGGGCCTTGTGATGTCACAGGAATTGGGAACATAATATTTCTCCATGCATGTGTGAGGGAGTGAGCTAGGCATTGTGGGTTCCCTGTCTGAGCTCCCAAGCAAGAATTTTATGTGTCGTGTTGGACAGACACAGGAAGCCAGTGAGCCCTGGTGCCATACGGAGAGGGTTGGAGTTGGGTACCCAAACACTATGGCCACCCCGTAACAATAAACGAGACTCGCTCCTTCCCTTCCACCACTGCTCCTGACATTTGTTTGCCTGGCCTGGAGATTCAGGGGAGCCCAGCCATTTCCTGGCACAGCAGCTCATTCTCTGAGACCTGGCAAGCCTCATCTTCATCATCAACACCATGAGCACTCCATGGACAGCTCCTTGCAGAGTACAAGTGGGGAGAAAATATGCCACTTCAAAGAAGCTTCCAGCCCAACCTCTCACGCCAGTGCCACAACCGAGGAAATGGAGATGGGCAATGATTTGGAGATGAGCGTACATTAAAATTCATGTGGATCCATGCCATGGATAGATGGCAAAAATACACTGGTACTGCAAAATCTGCTGCTTGAGGGCAGTGGCTGCCTCTGAGCGCCTAGAGTAATCATTAATCACCAAGGTCCTCAAAGAATGTGTTGACCTGAGTAACACCTATACCAAAGAACTAATGTTCATAGAGCAACAATTTAGTCTGATTGTGTTCTGTCACGGAATACCTGCATTTATGGTGTTGCTTGCCAATTTTGAAACACAGATTTGCTTAGTAAACATAATGGCGTACAAAAGCGTCTGGCAAACAGAGCTCAGTGCCATTGGAATTAATGATGCTCTCCGACTAAATGTTAAAAAACAACAAGAAAGGAAAGCAAAAAGGAAAAGGAAACAATGGGCAGAGTAACGCTAACTCCTTTGATGGTATTAGCAGGAGTGGACAAGCGCGGCAGATCCAGGAATCAAATTTTTGCCTCTGTGGTGTCCACAGAGATTACAAAAAACACTGCCGCAAAAGCAAAAAGTTAAAACTGGAACAGTTCCACTTTTTTGTAAAATGGGTATTTTGAAATGTTAAATGGTGTGGGGATCGTGACATATTTTTAAAATGAATTGCCACTCTTGGAGGCTTCTCTAAGCTGCCATTTGTCTTTTTTGTCATAAAAAAGAAGCCCCAGAGAGGGGCATCACCACAAAACAGCTGTGTAGGCCCACATGTAATTACATCAAGATGACACTTTACCTACCTCTTGTCATGAGATTGAAGGAGAGTGGGACTTGTAGTCAGAGATTAAAGGAGAGTGGGAATTGTAGTCAATGAAGAGGAGAGAAAATGGAGTCTGTTAGGCTTTTAAAATGAAAGGAAGACATGGGGATGTGAGAAAGGCAGAGAGGTTGTTTTTCTTAATTTATAGCCAGACTGGTACAGCGTGAATCCTGATAAGAGGGCAAGGACAAAGAGGCCCAGAGAGTACGAAGACCCAACAAATTATTTTCTAATTGGAATGGAAATAAACCACCTGCATCTTCATGAGAATTGTGAGCGGAATGGACAGTTACGCCTCTTTGAGTTGATTGGTTTATGGTCAAGAAGAAGGAGGTCCAGAGAATGTAGAAAATGGATGATGGGTTATGTGGGAGAGATTCTTGTTCGATTCCAGATTGATGATGATGGAGAGAGAACTTGATGGTTTGAGTATGTAGCTTGAAGGAAAGAGAATGTAGGTAAGAGAAAGAAGGAGGTGGGGCTAGCCCACCTTAGCCCATTTTAGTGTTTGTTATTTTTTTATGGGAATTAGTTGTTGTATTTAATTGTGGTAATCTTTTGAACATGTTCTTTATGCTATGCTTGAGCAATAACAAACTGTTTCTACGAAACTATATATTTTCTTAATAAAAATTAATCATAAAAATCTTCACTAAAGATTGTCTCTTGGATCAGCAGGGTTTGGCTAAATCCAGAGGAGTGGTAACGGCCATTGACTAGCTACCAGATAAGTCCTAATTAACTGAGCTGTTGTGAGTTCTTAGGAACTACAAAGCCCATGTGTCTGTGCTTGCAAAGTACTAAGTAAAAGTAAAGTGTTCTTTTAAGGTCAGGCTTATTCTAGACGCAAAGGCTACGCACTGCTGAAAGTTGAGGACTTGCCCCAGCGTAAATGTGGTAGATTTGTGGCTGAGGAATTCCCTGACCGAAGGACCCATGCTCCTTAGGGAGATTTGGTCCTGACACCTCTGGAAATACAATATGGGTTTGGGTTCCCTTCTCCCAGAGAGAGACAGAGTGCATCCAGATGGGCATATAGCTCATTATTTGGATCATTTTTGGTGCTGTTTGGTTTGAATCAAATTATGGTGCTCACACATTTTGACTTAGAGTGATCCATCCTGCCCTTTTTTAGACCTGCCTTGCTCCTTTTTGGCACAATAGTAGGGCTACAGATTTTTTTGCACAATTAGGAGTGCTCCTAATTAGTCCTGTTTGTAGCCCATGTTGATGGTTCAGCCGCACCAAAAGAGAGCTGTGGGCGCTATCTGTGGTGACAACCCTGTGATGTATTTGGTAGGTTGTGACATTAAAAGGGATGGCAGAAACACACACCCCTCCACTTTCCTCTACTCTACCATTTTACCATGTATTGATGCTGCACGATTTTCGATAAACAAGATACATTGGTGGTATTACATGTAATCTGCTTGATGGATGCATTGCTGTTTTGCTCTGTCACTTTATTTAACCAAAGAAAAAGAAAACAAACAAAAAACCCTCTCCTGTCTCCTTCTCCATGGTTTGCTTAAGATGCTTAACAATCTTCCCTAAGGGCTGTTTGGGCCGGAGTGTCACAGTGGTAGCTTCTCTTACCTGGGATCTACAGAATAGCTTGCTTTGTTTTGTGATTGGCCTTCAGGACTTAAGACTGCCTCACTCACATCTCTCCAACATTAATGTGCTTTTATTTTTAATCACAGGCAGTCTGCAGTGTCTGCTTCTACCCTCAGTGTGAATAGTCAACAATTTTTTTATATGGCTGTTCAAGCATGGGGAGATTGTAGAAAGCCATACATGTAACAGAGACTCCAGACTCATCATTAAATCCTCAGACGTGGTTTAAAATTTCCTTTTCTAGGGGCACATTGGGACTATGCAGCTTGCCCAGGGGTACACAGTCTGGTTCTTCTCCTGGGAGGCACAGGGTAGAATCCTGGCTGCTGGTCCCCAACTCACTGAGCTAGCCAGCCATCTAGTGTGTTCTGGAAAGAAGCATATGGTTAACAAAACTATCTGTACATCACAAATCTTAGCCAGGAGATGGCAGTAAAGTCACACATTTCAAAGCAGTCTTTTTTTTTTTTTAACCTTGATTGTTAGACTCAGATTCCCTTTTTTTTATGGTAAGGTGCTTTGTTTTGTTTGGAATCCCTTTTTTGCTGAACATTCACATGAATTTAACCTATAATAAAGGATCCTGCTCAAATTGGAATTTGGGCCTATAAGGTCCAGTTATAGACTTGAGGGCCCTCAGGGCAAAACTGCAACCTAGCAGAGCCTCTTTTCTCTGGGTAGGCCCTGGACAGGCTTAGATGGCACCAGTTACCATTTTAAATACCATTTTAAAGCCGCCATTTTAATTCCCCACACTGCCCCAGAGCAACAGTAAATCAGATTTGTTATGAAAATTAAAATGATGGCTAGGCATAATTTTCTGGTGCTATGGGCTGAAAATAAAAAGTGAACTTAGGCTTCAGTTATGGGCTGTACATGGTGATACATGGAAGCTTTCAAGGAAGCTTCCCATTTCTCAAGATTTTTAAGCAGCATCAGCAAAAGGATAGCCAGCCAGACACTTTGGTTTGATCCAAAGTTTGATCACATACACTGGATCAATCCTACCCACACAGAAAAACCAGTAGCCCCAACAGGAACCCAAAAAGGTGTGGATGTGCATTGTTCAAGCGAGCTGGTTCATGGTGGCGTGTTCATCATGTGGTTGCCAAGAAAAGAAGCGAACCAGCCCATACCCAACACAGACCAAAACCATGGAACAAATGCCAGTTTGATCACACCATCAGTTGGTTAATCATAGGATCAATCTAGATATAGCATTAATTGTGTTATACTTTTTTAAACAGATGTGATTTTAAAATTGGGTTTAATTCAGTCTTAATATTAACATTTGATTACTAGTGGTCTATCATTATAACTGGGTTTTTTCCCTTTTCATTTATCTTTTTGTTTTTAGTTAATTTTGTTGTGAGTTGACTTGAGTTCTAGTTTTGGGAGAAAGGTAGGATGCGAATCAAAATAAATAAGAATGCAGTTAACATGCACTGTTAAAAGAACAATAGCTTTCTGATCAGGATGTGGGACACCAGGAAGGGGAAATAACCTTTTCCCCTACTTCAGCTTTGACATAAATGGCTTTTGTCCTCCAACTACTACATACATGCATCTGAAGGGACCTTTAAGGCCTCTTCCACATGGAGCATTTGCTCCCCACTTTTCTGCTGCTTAGTGCCACGTGAGTGTAGGGTTTGTATGGACTTGCATTCAATTTTCTCTCTAAAAGCCACTTTTCTTCTCTTTAAGAGAAATCAGCATTTCTGTAAGAAATCTTTCTAAAATCTCCAAAAAAAAAAATCTTTCATAGATGAGCTCCTCTGCTGGATTTTGTTATTGTTGCTGTAAACTGATGTTGTAGTGCTAATTTAAGGCTTCCGTCTGAAAGGCTTTTGCAGACATCTACTACAAACCTATTCCTGTTCTCTTTGAGAAACAGAAAACTTTACAAAAACTTAATTAACATCTTGAAGAAAACTTGCAAGAGTCTTTAATAAGTGTCATTCTCTGCTGGATTTTTGTTGTTGCTGCTGAGTGACAGTGTAGCACTAACTGAAAACTTCCAACTGGGAAGCTCTTGCTACCTAAATAAATTCTGCCTCTGGTACAAAGCGATACAAAAAATAAATCTTGCTCTTCTGGGGTTTGAAAAAACAATGGAAAGTTAGAGGGTTAATATATATGGGGAAATAAGGGGGAAATATGAAAAATGGTACTGCAGAACTCAGCTATTTAAGAAGAACAAATGTTCTCTGTGGAAGGGTGGTACTACAACCAATATATTGTATATATTGGAACTGTCTACAATATGCAAGATTTTCCCAGGGATGTTTGTTCCAAAGTAAGTCCCACTGTTTTCAAGAAGATTTTCTCCAGGAAAGAGTATTTAGGATTGCAGATTGGCTGTTATGTTGATTCTCATCATGATCTGACTAAAAAATATCTAAGTGTAAAAAAGAGCATATTATTGTTATTAAATTGCATTCATAGATGTTGTTTATTAAAATGAGATAAAAAATTGATTTTGTTCAGACACACACACACACCAATGTCCATCAGTGCAATTTCTGTGTATGGCACTCGTATTCCCCTTTTTTCCACCCTGTACATGTGGCACCATGGGGGAAAAACCTAGGACTGTGCATCTAGCAAAAACCACAGCTGCCAAGCACAGAAAGAGCAAAGCTTTGTATAGGTGAAATATCTTGGGTCAAGAATCAAGATCCTAAATGGGTGCAGACTGCTGTTAACTACTGTGCTATATCCATTTCTACCACTTGGGGTTCTGGTTTGTTTGGTCTTGTATTAAATTTACTTAAAATTGTGGTTGGAAAGATTGACTGGAATTAGAATGTTATTGAGTTCACATTCTTCTTAAAACAGACTGTAAAGAAACTAGCCAGGAAAATACAATCCAAGGAAATAACAGTGTGAAGAACGGACACTGGAGTGCCAGGCAGAAGCCAAGAACCTGAAGTAGGGCAAGGAGACCTTGCAGAAATGGGGTAGGAGGTCACAGTATAAGTCTCTAAGGTGTATATAGTTTTGAAGACCCTTGGATATGCTGCCTTCTTTCAAGGTTAAGTTTTGTTTAAACCATCTTTGGAAAAACATTCTTTTAGCTAGTTCAGTGTTTCTAATTAACATTTTCTTTTGTACAGACATCATCAGGAAATTCAGAAATAGAGCTTCTTGATCTCAAACTGGCTTTTAAAACCCAAGAATTAGTTTGGAATTTCATAGCAGTGTGAAATTCATTGCCTGTGCCTACATAGTGTTATAAAAGTTTAATCTGAGACTTATATTTCCTTTGGTTTTGAAATATTAAAACTAGTCTAGTTAGATTTCTGGAAAAAGGCTCTGGGGAACATGTCAAGAGGTATTTGGGAGTAAAATTAAGGCACATGTATCCAGATGTAAAATTAAAACAGGAGTCACAGTGGTTTTTCTCCCTGGCTGTAGCCCAGTTTTTATTTATCATCATTACTATTCTAGTGAGAAATTAAAATGAGAGTCATAAGGTGAATTCTGATAAGTTCAGATGTTTAGAAGACCTTTATAGGAAATAGAAGAAGGGGGCTAACCACCAAAGATGAATACAAGCAAGTAGCCAGTCTATAGGGAGACTGTCAGGACCAAAATTTAGAACAAATTGTGTTTATAATTAGACAAAAAACTTAGATAATCACCTGGCAGATATGCTTTGATTGTATTCCTGCATTGAGCAGGGGGTTGGACCTGATGGCCTTGTAGGCCCCTTCCAACTTCACTTTTCTATGATTCTAAGTGCAAAAAAAAAAAAAGAAAGAAAGAAAGAAAAAAGGCCAGTGCTATTTTAGGCTGCATTAACAGAAGTAAAGTACTAGTTGCCGCTATTTGGCACTGGTTACGCCTCATCTTAAGTACTGTGTCCAGTTCTGGATAATGCACTTTAAGAAAGATGCCTGCAAACTGGAACAAGTTCAGAGGAGGTCAACAAGGATGATCAGAGGTCTAGAAACCAAGCCCTATGAGGAAATATTGAAATAACTGGGCAAGTTTAGCCTTGAGAAAAGAAGACTGAAGGGAGATATGATAGCACTCTTCAAATACTTGAAAGGTGTCATACAGAGAAGGGGTAAGATCATCCCAGAGTCCAGGACATGTAATAATGGGTTCAAGTTACAGGAAGCCAGATTTCTGTTGAATATCAGGAAGAATTCCTAACTGTTAGAGCAGTATGACAATGGAACCAATTACCTCAGGAGGTGGTGAGTACTCTAGCGCCGAATACGTTCAAGAGAAATTTAGACAACCATCTGTCAGATATACTTTGATCTGGATTCCTGCATTAAACAGAGGTTTGGCATGATGGCCTTATAGGCTCCTTCCAACTCCATTATACTATGCCCCCTTGTTGAAGCGTCAAGTCAGAATTTATGTACTACGCCGTTTCTGGAAACAGTTTCTGAAGAGAAACTTTGCATAAGTAGTCTCAGCCACTGGTTCAGAGTGACTGCTGCTGAAGGGTTGGGGCGTAACATACTCTACAGAAGATTTTCTATTTGTTAGCGGGGACTTCTCCATTAAAAGTGGTTGTCTTTTTAAAAGGCCACTCACTCTGGTTTCAAGATAAAGAATCCTAAGAAATCAAGAGGGGCTTGATGTTGCCCATCAACAGTTAACACCTGGGCAACAGACAAAGCTGACACTCAAGTCACCTGATCGCAATTTTGCCTACCATGGCAAGATGTTGTGTGCTTTTCTTTAGATTACAGCCATTATTTGTACATTTTCATCTATGCTTATAATATGAGCACAATTAGTAAATCTGAAGTCAATCTTTATCTTCTAGGCCTATAAAGTGACATATTTTGGGGGAGCTTTTCTCTTCCATTGCTCCAGGGTGGTGTAATATTTTTCTCACATTGAAGATGCATCTGGTGACCCAGAAGGATTGAACTATGTTTCCATTTTAATTTTATTTTATTATGTTTTTACTGTGTATTTTTACTGTTATTCATTTTGTATTTTTAAAATTGTATTTGGTCTGTTGTTTACATCCTTGTCACTATTGCTATTGTTTACTTTGTTGTAAACCGCTCAGAGTGGCCTTGGCTGCCAGATGGGCGGTATAAAAATCAAATAAATAAATAAATAAATATGCAAATATAACGTAAATCTATGCTATTTAATCTTTTTTGTTGATGTGCAAATTTTGTTGTTGTTTAGTCGTTAAGTCGTGTCCAACTCTTCGTGACCCCATGATGTGCAAATTACCACCCTATAAAAAGTAAGTGCTTATTACTTGATAGAGGCCCTTCGTAAGTTCTAGAAAATGTTCCATGTGTGGGATTGCATCAAGACCACACATTTTGGTAACCTTTTCCCTCTCAAGATTAAGAAATAAATAAAAAGAAAGAGATGCCATTCTCATTGCCAGTTATGTAAACATTTTCCTTTTCTGTGTATTTACTTGGTGAAGAAATGGTTGACCTATACTCTAGAGTCTAAAAACTAAGAATGTGGAAACGTTATGTAAACTTACATAGTTATGTTGGCAAAGGGAATAATTTTTCTCCATACAAAGGCCTAGTTGATATTGAAGTGAAAAGTAATGAAATGGGCACCATGTAACATCCAAATATAAATGGATTTTTCCCACTCCCCAAATCAGAACTCGGCACCCACACACACACATTTTGACACCGCAAATTGGTATTGATGTTCACACCAGGCATTCTTGTATCCCTGCCCACATGACGATCATAAGTCTCTGTGCTGGAAGCATTTTGACAGATATTTCAACAAAAGTATCTGATGTGGAACATGCCTGTGTAATTCCCGTGACAGGGCAGCTGATGTGGCCTGCCTGTCCTGTGTTCCAGCTGAAGGGTTCAGGAAGTACAGTGGCAGGCATTACATACTAGATGTAGCTATGTACAAGAACCACCATTCACTTTGTTTTGACTGTCCTTGTTACCACTGCCAACATTGGGGTGGGGTGGGGCAGGATGGAACCCTCAAGGATAATAAAGAGAAATAAACAGCTTGGCTGTGTTTCTTGAACCCACACAGATATCTGTGATTAAAAACTAACAGCACAGGACACTTCTCAACAACTTACAAACTGTGCCAGCAGAGTTGCCAGGAAGCCTAGGCATGGCATGGAGTTGCCAGGAAGCCTTGCCAGGGCATGGAGAGAAGCTTAGCTCAGTTGGGGGGGGGGGGGGTTGTTTTGTTTTGGCCTCCATTTCTGCCCTCTTTTTAACTGTAGACCTTTTGGCTGCACATAAGGCCTGCAAAAAACAACAACAACAACAACAACCTAGCAATGCATTTCTAAAATTGCTGGGCAGTACCCTGGCTCTGTCACTTGAACCAGCTTTAGTCTCTGTAACCTGGTCTAGAAGGCAAGAACTAAGGTCTCATCCAGGTACCTATTAAATTGGCCTTCCACAACACAGCACCCTCCAGATGAGATAGACTGCAGCAAAGCTGGTTGGGATGATATGGCTTGCAATTCAGCATACCTGAAGGATACTAGGCTCTGAAAGGCTCATGTAAAGTTCTTGCCAACTAATGCATCACCGTCCACATTTGAGATGCAAGGCCGATAACTGCTCCACCCTTTCCATATTGCAGTTTACAAAACCTGAATGTGGATGCCCATGAAACAGACATAGGGCTATGAGTGCTTAGAGAATCAGATTTTTTTAAAAAAATTAAAGGCTCCACTAGCCCAGACTTTGATTCCATGTGTAGAAGCAGTGCACCTTTTCAAGGAAATGAGGACCAGTTTATTCTAACAAGAGCTTCTCTTAATATACATTTGGCAAATGAGCTTGTTCCTGTTTTATAATGAGGCCAACTGGGGAATTGTATAACACAGTTTGCACAGCTGATGTATTAGGCATATATCATTGAAAGATTTGCATTCTGTGGTGGAATAACTTTATAAGAAGAACAAGTACCCCTTTTCCTTTAGTGTGTGGTCTTTTCCTAAAGGTGCAATCAGACAGTGATGTAAGGGCCATTTCTCTGGGTGCCATCTTAAAAGCAAGCCTTTAAAGTGACCCTTCAATCCATGTGCACTCTGGTCCTGATTGCTGCAGACCAGTTCCTAAGAAAGAGCAACCCTGCCACTGGACTAAAAAAGTCCAGACCAGGCATGGAGCAGGGTTGGAATGGTTTGTAATCATCTGAACATTGTCTGAATAGAACCAGACTGTGCCCTGAGCACTCCAGAAATGCAGCCAAAATTGCCATCTGATCAAACCCTAAATCAGGGGATGCAGCAGAGCTGCTGAAGCTAAATAAGTGTACCTCTAGTCAAGTGCCTTGTGAAAAGAACCACTTGGGAAATGTATGCATGCTACCAAATTCCACAGAAGATGGGATGGTTTTAAAACCCATTAACTCAAAATGTACTTCAGCATCTGGAGTGAATAAAATGTTACATTGTGAACCCACATGGTGCCATTAGTGTTCATTCACATGAATAGTTTATATGCATAACTAAAGATAAAATGCTCCTTACTCAGCCATGCTTGGAAATACAACTTCTAAAGATTCTGGAGACTGAAGGCTGACCACTTTAGCGACTCACATAAACAGAATTTTAACAAGGTATTCCCAGAAGGTAAAACCAGGGACAGTATTTTAAGAAGCATTTTTTAGAAAAAGGAAGGGGCCTGTCCCATATAAATGGGGACAGTTGGAGCAAATACTCTTACACCACATAATTTGCCTCCCTAGTTTGGCTTGACAGGTCACTGTTCACTCATCTGTTATCACCGAGGTTCCTTTCCCTATAGATCTTTCATAGCACAGTTCTGCTATATTAAGCAAATTTGTTGGAATGTATTGGCAGATATTAGTGTCTTCTCTACCTTTTCACTGACAAAAGCTAACATGGCATCTATCTATGTTTGGTTCATCCTGCTGAGCCACTGCATTCTCTACTACATGTTCTTGAATCAATTGCTATCTCTCAGCCTGATCTCACCACAGGGTTGCTGTGAAGACTGCATAATAAGTAAATTGCAACAAAACCCAAACTCTCAGAAGAAATACAATAATAATAATAATCATGTGCTGTCAAGTCAATTCTGACTTATGGTGATGCTTTTTCAGGATTTTCCAGGTTACAGACTATACAGAATTGGTTTACCATTTCCTTCTTCTGGGGGCATCCTGGAATTGTGCAGCTTGCCAAAGCCACACAGACTGGCTCTACTCACAGAAGGCACAGAATTAGACTTCCAACCTGTGGCTCTGCAGTCAGACACCTAAACCACTGAGCTATCCAGCCAGTACGAGAAGAAAAGTATGGTGAAACTCAAAGGTTGATACACTTCCAGTTTCTTCTGGTTAAAAAGGCATCACCCTAACCCTAGTTTGTAATAACATTCTAATCCAGGATGCTTTTATGAAGCATGCTAGTTATAAATTCTTTCCTTCCACCCCCTTCCAATTTAGAGTAGTACTTCATTTCTGCATATTTATTTTAACATATTTGGTTTTCTGAGTAGAGGCCCTTAGGAACTCTCCCGCATCCCACCCCCTGCAGAAAAGCATTTTAAATTAAGACACAAACAATAAAGAGAATGGGAAGAAAATATTTGTTTACTGGAACACATCTGTTTGTCTTTAAAATAATGTAAAACTTTACAGAGGACTGCTAAGCAATGCCTTCTGTATTTATAGTTCTACTTGATTTTCCATTCACATATATAACATTACAGATTCCACGACTAACACCACAACTGTGTTTGCAAATGAAGTTTGTTTTCACTCTGACCTAAATTTTGCAAGAATAAAAAAAAATCTAGAGAAAACAACTACAGAATGGCACATCTGTTGAGGCTGCCTGAGGACAAGTTGCCTGATAAATGCATATAATTTTTAAGACGTGGGAACTCTTGAGCAAAGTGGGATGCCTAGCATGACTTGGCATGCCAGTGCCCTGTGTGCTTTTTCAGTTCACAGCCATTAGATTTTTCTGTCTGAATTCAGAGGATGAAGCAAAAAGGGTCAAGCTTGTTTGTGCAACATGGACAGAGAATGCTTTTCAGGTGCACCACTCAAACCAACAATGTATTGCATGGTTATAGAATCACAGGTTGAAAAAGACCTATAAGACCATCAAGGCCAACCGTCTGCTCAAGGTCACCTTATTGGAGTGGTATTCAGGGTAGTAGTGGTGTCTGGTTCAGCAACAACAAATACAAGGTGAAAACAAAAACAAAAACATCGTGGTGCTTTAAGACTGAACAATTTTATTTGAATGTGAATTTTTGTGGATTGCAATCCGCTTCTTCGGATACATTGACCACAAATTGAGACATAGCTATTGTCTCTAATTCTGTCCTATCTTTCAGTCCATCATACTTGTGGATGCTTCCTTGTGGGAACTGCAAACATGTTCTGTTTTGCGCCCCGTGCGCCTTGTGCAGTGTTACTGCAGGGTCATTTTTGTCAGGGAAAAACAGAACACTAAGGCTAGGGTGGCCACATATCTTGCTGTAAGGAAAACAGTCCTCTGTTTGAAGGATTGTCAGAAGACCATTCTCTGTTTAAATATGTTTTCTGATCAAAGAGCTGTCTAGATTATAATAATTGTATGTTGTCAAGTCAACTCTGACCTGTGGTGATCCTTCTCAGCATTTTCTAGATATAAAATACTTAGAAGTATTTTATGAATCCACTTCTTCTGGAGATGGTCTGGGACTGTGCAGCTTTCCAAGGCCATACGGCTGGCTTTTCTCCTGGGTGGCACACCGGGGAATTAAATTCCCTGCTTCCTTGTTGATGATGCATTCCTTCTTTATTTGGTGATTCACCCTAATTAGGGCTGGAATAAATAGTGATGTATGGTCTATTCAGCAGCACACCATGTTCCTATCATGTAATAACATGCTGTCTAACTCAAAACCTCACAGAACATACAAAATCTTCACCTAGAACAAAATACCAAGACATGATGGTAATTGGTAAAAGTAGTAAATGGACTGTAAATGTTGAAGAGGTTTTAAAGGAATCAGCTTGTCAGTAAAAATAACACACATAGTTTGCCCTATCAAGCTGTTGGATGAAAAGGGGGGAAAGTATGAAGCACATTATGTGCTTTCTATACACTTTCTAACATCTCACTTCCATTATCTTCACATAACAATGAGTCAGATTGAATACTTTCCCCCAAAACTTAAATTCTTTCAGATGTTTTAAAAACTATTCTGTCCCCCGCACCTCCACAGATCCCTCCCATCCTGCTAAGCCCTCACTCCAAGACATCCTGAGATCACCAAATGTTGGCGAGGCTGCAGCAGTATGACTTATCTATATTAGAAATGATATTTTAATATTGTACACTGTATAAATAGTAAGATCTATGAGCACAAATGCACAGACAGGAAGAATGTGTGTGTGTGTGCGTGCATGCGTGCACACCTATGCATGCACATAGAATGTTAAAAAAAGTAGTAACAATATAAGTAGTCTTGGTCTCTCCATTTTGGCCTTCCTTCCCATCAGCCTGCAGATGGCACTCTGTCCCTTTCCTTTAACCTCCAATAAGCTTTGCAAATCACTTGCCAACATTAACTGGAGAATACTGCAAAATCAAGAAATAAAGGGTACAGGCCTTATCGCTCTACAGCCATTGTCAGTATCCCCCATGGTTTTAGAACATTTGGATTGTACTTACTGAACTTCAGAGTAAAAGAATGTCTTACATGCCAATATCCACCTTTGTTTACAACATGCAGCTGGACAGACCTGAAGAACCAGGCTGTGATATTTTGGCTTGACAGTGGCTGACATCAGTTTACCTTATATTAGCCAAATGTTGGGGGGAGCACTTTGGCTTCAAGCAAGAAGTGATGATTAAACGTTACCTTTGAAAGCAAAGAGTTTAGACCAGAAGTCAACCCTGCTCTCTCACTTGTAACATGAGCACATGGATACACCCTTTTTGTACCTTATATTCCACACACCAAATACCATTGCATGATATACTAGTCATGGTGATCCTTAAGTAAGTACATCATGGTAGTACTGAAGAGTTCAAATGAAACACAGGCTTTGAGACATCAACAAATAGGTAGTATCTACAAACAGCCAATTCATCACACAGTCATAGTCACAATTGTTGTTGTTACATGCCGTCAACGCTATGAATGAGCAATCTCCAACATGTCTTGTCCTCAACAGCCTACTCAGCTCTTGCAAAATCAAGCCTGTGGTTTCCTTTAGGGAGTAAATCCATCTCGTATTTGGCCTTCCTCTTTTCCTGCTGCCACCTTTCCCAACATTATTATATTTTCCAGAAAATCTTGCCTTCTTGTGATGTCCCCAGAGTAGGACAGCCTCAGTTTCATCATTCTTGCCTCCAGAGATAGTTCAGGCTTGATTTGATGTAGGACCCACTGGTGCATCTTTCTGGCAGTCCAGGGCATCTGCAAAGCTCTCCATCAGCATCGTCTTTCATTTTTTTCCTGAGCTTTCTTTACTGTCCTACTTTCATACCCATACATGGTGATCAGGAATAGAAGAGTATAGATGCTCTTGGTCACAATTACATAATCTTTATTAGTTCATCTCACTTGATCTGTATACCTGGAGGAAGGAAAACTATTTAATGGGCTTAGTTTTAGGTAAGAAAGGGTTTTTTTTTTTCCTGTTTAGGGAATCCAAGAATGGAGTTCACCACTTATGTTTGCTTAGAGTAGAAGTTAAGTACAAAAACTTTACTTGACAGAGCTTCTCTCCCCAAGACTTGTTACCTGATGTAGTGTCTCTCCCTAAGATTGCACATCCAGGACACCTGGGGCCAGCCAGATGTCACATTTGTGGGTGGCCACCCCTAGAAGCCTGGGAAACCACCACCAGGAACTGGGCCTTCTCAGTGGTGGCCTCAACGCTATGGAATGTGTTACCCGCAGATATATGCCAGGGTCCCTCCCTCCTGACCTTCAGAAAACAGGCAAAAACCATATTGTTTGAAAGGGACTTTAGAAATATCTTTCCCCTTTGATATCCTCATGAGCCCATGACTTGAACTGAGAATTGAACTGATTATTGATTCTGATTTGCCATCTGGGTTTCTTTCTTTTTTGGACATCCTGAGTTTTAATGTTTATTGGTTCTCTTTATTTATGTCCTTGCAGATAGGCTTGGGTAGTTGTGTTTTAATTGTTGTTAGCTGCCCAAAGTAGTGTCTAGGCACTAGGTGTGTGGGATACAGAGTAAATGTAACAAATAAATAAGGTAACTTCAATGTGGCCAACCATAACTTTTTGTTTTAAACCAATTGAGTCTGCCTTTACTGAACAACTCGAGTAAAAGGGAGGAGAGGCCACTATGTAGAGAAACCAAATATTCAAGCAGAAACCTTGGACTCATGATTGGAAGAGGCTAATTTCTCTCCATTTGTTGTTAGATGGATTTCTAAGGAAACCACATCCACTCACAAAGGAGTTGCCATGTATACTAGTCTCTTAAAGAAACTGGTTATGTATACTAAAATGTGTTGCTCCTGAGTCTGCTCCACACAGGATGTCGGTATGATGCTTAAAAATTTCTCTGGCATTTCTCATTTATTTCAATGGAACTTGTTTTTAAATATCTTTGGGATCACTGCCTCATTGACTAGCAAGTGTTTTGATCAACCTTTGTTCAAATAGTGAAAGCTATATTGCTTTGAACCAACTGTTATATAGAAAAATGCAACATAAAGTTGAATATCTGCTACAGAGTTGCTACAAAAAGCATCAGTTATTTCCAAGATTGCCACTGAAGTTATTGAGTGTCCTATCAGATTTTGTATGAACAAGCACCATGATTGTTATCAACAGTATTAACTACCATTGAAAATTGTATGTACTGCTTTCATTTTCATCCTACGTTTCTTCTATAGAATTCAAGATGTAAAGATAATGTTCCTATGTAGTCACTTATCTGGGAACTGGCCAGACTGTATAATTTACAAAAGGTGCTCATCTGATCATAGTAGTAAGATGTACCTGGCTATAGATAGACAGCAGCTTTCTCCAACTTTGTGCCTTTCAGCGGCATTGGAATACAGCTCCCATAATCCCCAGCCACACATGATACAGATTCGGCAGTTGTAGTTCAACACATCTGGAAGGTCCTAAACTGGAGAAAGCTGATACATACTGACACACATAAAACTACCATCATTGGTTTTATCTAATATTTAAGGCTTACTGTAAGCCACCTTGAGTCCCCATTCTGGGAGAAAGGTGGCATATAAACAGAGAGAGAGAGAGATTGTGATCTTAACTTAATGTACCAGAATGTTCCTCAACATGTTAAAGAGCATTTTCATTCTCAGTGGCCAATGGGTGGAACAGGAGTGGCATCACATAGCTTGAGGAAAATCTACCCCTATTTTTCATACTTCAGGCTTGGATCAATCTCAGTTCTCTCTCTGTTGCAGAGGCAGAAGAGAAGATGGAAAGGTGTTTGTAATGCAAATTACAATTCTGGGAAATTTAGGATTTAAATCCAACATTCCACTGGCAAAACTTTTGAAACATTCTACCCCTGCCCACTCTGTTGCAACCCCAACAACAAGCACGGGTGTGTGTGTGTGCGCAGAGGAGGCTGCCATGGGGCAGAGGACTGTCCACTTCCTAGTTCCACTAGAATCTGCTCTTCCACCACACAATGTCTGCCACCAATCCTGCCCCAGGTTTTACATTTCCCTTACAAGCAGAAACAAGAATTAATTAAAACATACCACGAGAACACAGCCTTTGATATTGGAGGTAACATAGAGCCATAATTAGTAGCTGTTAATAGACTTTGACCACATTGATTTGTCTATTTCCTTGTTAAGAGGGTTCAGATTCCTGTCTGTTCTTACACCTCAGAGCAATAAATTCCACGATTTAATGATGCACTCTGTGAAGTATTTCCTTTTATCGGTCCATAATCTTACACTACTCAGCTGACTGGATGAGCCTCGGTTCCAGTATGAGGAATGAAGGAGAAAAAATGAAGCAGATGATGAACCATGTCCAAGGCTGTGGATCAGGAAGGACAAGCATTCTGCTGATTCAGAGACTGGATCATCTGCAGTCTCTTTGATGCAGACATACTGTGAATTGCACTAAAATCGCTAGAATGAAATTGGCATCAGTCCAAGTAACACATCTTAACTGTATGATCAGACTGTCACATATTTTCATGAGCAGCACTGATTAGAAGAATCAGTTTGTGAAACTCTATGCACATATTTGGGAGGAAGCAGTTTTGAGCTGAGCAACATTTACTTCCAAATAATTGTATACTGGACCAAAATCCAGAAGAAATTAGCTGTTGGTTTTATGATACCATATGTCATATTTCTCATGACTCATCTACACATCAGTAACAGCTATTCACAGCAAACAATATACAGCTGATAAGATACATAATAAAAGGTCAGGAGGGAATAATACTGGTTTTTGGGAGGGGGGAATTCCCATATCATTTTGAAAAAAGTATCTGAGTAATAAATTTTTAAACTTCATTCCCGGATGCCTTTTTTTTTTTTTTTTTACTGTTTCACTTCTAAATTTTATTTTATATCTTATTGCTGTTACACAGATATTTATGATCTGTTACTCCACTGGGATCACATAATGTTCTATATGCAAGGAAATAATAATATCTGCAGCATTTGATTTAGAGGTGCAGTAAAAAATGTTTGACTTCAATTCTGGTTTTCAGCCTAATTGCTGATTTTGATGGGAATGAGAGCCTAACTACACACTGTGCCTGCCATGGCTCGTGGAAAAAAGAGGGGAAAAGCTGAGCACAAGTTTTCAACAGGTGTGTTGAACTCCTCACCCAGGAAGGGTTGATGTGAACCACTCAAAATGAGAGCATGATCTTTAAAACAGCCCTCATTAGATCTAACTAGCTGTGTATAACTTGTCAGGTCAATAAGCTCTCAGCTGATACCGATTTCCTTTGCCCATATGAGTTAAGATTCAGAGCAAGTTTTGAGACTGCAACTGCTACATTGACCCAACTGAAGGATCTCTACATGTATGATTCCATCATCCCCTCCTGAGCGTGGGATGCCAAGAGGGGGACCCTCCACCATGGGCTCCATTGACTCAGCAGGTGGGGTTTCAGATGCAACAGGCTTCATTTCAGCTACAAACAGGTTAGGAAGTCCTGCCCCTATTCCATCCGTGATTCCCAACAGTTCACCAGCTTGGGTCCAAGTTGCAGTCACTGGCCCCAAGTCTGTTACAGTCTATAGCTGAGGCTGATATGAAGTCATTACTCCCAACACCTGGGCATTCTTCAGAGAAGGCTGCTATGCCTATACAACAGCTGGCCCTCCTGCCACAAAGGCTCCTCGGGGTCCTGGGCCAGCTGCATGAGTTGCTGATGCTGGTGCTGGCACCTTTAGCACCACTTCTGTGTGAGGGTTGGCCATCCTGAGATGGTGGGATGCGATGCCCAGCTCATGAGACCCTGGTCCCAGATCAAAGATGATCCACACCCCAGCCCAGGGGTACTTGAGGACAAACTGTTTGGTGAGTCAACTCCTCCATAAGTTCAACTGATTCAGCTGGCTTACTCTAGTTGTGGCTTACCTACTGAATTTCAGGCTATAAACTGGAATTAAGTTGGCAGCACATTAAAAAAAGAGAAAGAATCATCATTTTGGCAGAGAACATGGCTTTAAATGATATTGAAATTAAGCAATAAATAGTTATTTTAAATATAACATACGTATATGCTTTCAAAAATATAATTGAGTTGCACAGATTGTCTTGAGAGGACTGTGTGGCAGCTGTGGTACCAGATGGAGCCTGATTCACTAATCTAGATAAACACAATTATTTTAAAAATCTTCCTTTAGTAAGAGCAACTTGATAAATGATCTTCCCTCTTTTGATGAATTATACTGGAAGATCCTGGAAGGAGTATGTACCACTGAATTCAGTGGCAAAGGGGGTTCTGTCTTTGAGTAACATAAGATTGCAAGCATATCAGACAAACAAAAATGTTGTGGCACCATAAAAACATATATTTTAATGTGAGCTTTCAAAGATCAACTCTACTTCTTCAGACATAAGAGTGAGACTGCATGACTGCCATATTCATACATGACAGCCATACAGTCTCACTCCTATGTATGAGGAAGTGGATTTTTCTGTGAAAGGTCACATTAAAATATAGCAGGTAGACTTTAAGGTGCCACAATGGTTTTGTCCTTTTAAAAAATTGTTTTTCTGTCTCATATGCTTGCCAAGACTAACATAGCTACTTCTTCAAAAACTGTATGATTGTAAGGTGAATACAATCTAAGAGACAACATATCATAAAACAGTATTCAATGGTAACTTTTACCACATTCCACAAGATTTGCAAATTCAAGGATCTCCCCTGTGTTCCTCAAACAGAAGACGAAAGGCTGTCCTTCCATTATTTACTAGGCATTTAGTATGCTCATCTTCGCTTCCATATGGTTCATGCTATTACTATATTTTTATCTGGGCCAATTTACAGACAAAAATAGTATGCTACCTCTACAGAAGGGATGGATCCATAAAGAATGTTGACTTAGCTGTATGATAGATTCCCTCCAACACTTTTTTTTTTCATCCTGCCTCTTCAATAGAAAGCACTTCCAGACTTGATTAATTTTGAGCACTATCTCTTCCATCTAAAACCAGGAGGCAGGAGAAACAATTCCTGCAAGGATTCATGGATTACTGTTGTGATGTGTAAGAGTCAGTGGGCTAATTCAAGTTGATTCTGGCTTATCCTGAGTGAACAACCTTCTGGTGCATGCTGCTTCATCACTCTTGCTTGCTTGATTTCTGAACAAAACAGGAAGTCTCTGTCCATGGTTTGTTAAGGGTTACATCTGAACTAAGTTAGCAAAATTAAAAGAGAAAAGAAGTGGGGGTGGGAGAGGAAAAAAAGCAAAGTATTGTGGCTTTTTAAATATTAACAGATTTATTTCACTGTGAACTTTAATGGATCAAACCCCACTTCTCTAAAACACATGGAGTGCATATACAGGTCCTCTCTATTCATATATACGCCCATGATCAAATAGGTATAAATACAGAGGACATCTATTTGCATTCCTTGGGTGTGACAAAATGGATTTTGATCTACGAACATGCCAAAATAAATGTTACTCTTCAACGTGCCACATTATTTTGCCATTTTCTCCACTTTGCTCTACTTTAATTTTGTCAACATACTGAGACAGACTAACATAGCTATTTTGGAAACATCTAAACCACTATTCCTGGCTTGTTCGTTCCCTAATTGGTCATCTGATAAGGTTATGGGAAACCCTAGTTTATAATTCTGGTTTATTAGGAGAACATAAAGGCAGGGACTTCAGTATAATTGATAAATGGCTCTTCCACTGTGCAGAAAATAGCAATCCTGTGGTAACAATGGATTAAAATCCTGTCTCCATTTATAAAGCACAGCTTATTCCAGAAGACCGCCAAAGAATTGATGCTTTTGAATTGTGGTGCTGGAGGAGACTCTTGAGAGTCCCCTGGACTGCAAAGAGAACAAACCTATCCATTTTGAAGGAAATCAACCCTGAGTGCTCACTGGAAGGACAGATCCTGAAGCTGAGGCTCCAATACTTTGGCCATCTCATGAGAAGAGAAACCTCCCTGGAAGACCCTGATGTTGGGAAAGTGTGAAGGCAAGAGGAGAAGGGGACGACAGAGGACGAGATGGTTGGACAGTGTCATCGAAGCTACCAACATGAATTTGATCCAACTCCGGGAGGCAGTGGAAGACAGGAGGGCCTGGCGTGCTCTGGTCCATGGGGTCACGAAGAGTCGGACACGACTAAACAACAACAACACAATAATCTGTCTTCTGAGACATATGTTCCAATGAGTTCAGCAGGATTACTCTCATCATCAGCACAGAACAGAAAAAAGACAGGAGTTCATCAACGCATTGTGAAACTGTGGAATTCACTGCCACAAGATATAGTGAATGCTGTCCAATCTGGATAGCTTTAGAAGATGATTAGATAAATTCATGGTTAATCTGGCCATCAGTGGCTACTAGCCAAGATGTCCACATATCCTCTTTACTATCTGAGGCAATAAGCCTATGTGCAACACTAGCTATAGTATGTGAGATGATAATGCAATTTCACTCATGTCCTGATTGGAAAGTTTCCTATAGGCAACCAGCTGGGCGTGATGTGAACAGAATGTCAGACTAGGAAGGTCCTTGATATAATCCAGCATGGTTTTTCTTCTCTCTTTAAAGTGAGTAGGCTAATAAAGAACTTCCTCTGAAGTAGTCCTATTGATTTCAACATGACTTCTGCAATTTTCATTTTGTGAGCTTCCCAGGGCATTGTGTATCAATAGGAAAGATAGATCTGTAATTGAAATAATAGGGGAAAAACACACAAAAACACATCAATGCAATTCAAAATGTTTTCCAATAATTTAAGATAGAATACACATGTTGAAAATGGTCAGTTAGAGCACTGTTGCTCAACAGGACTTCCTTTATGGAAAATGTTGATTTAAAAATAAAACACAAGCACTTTCTGTGCTGCTTTTAATTAGGCATTTGCTGAAAATAAACACTGAGCATGACATAAATTTACTATAAACAATGAAAACAATAAAAAGATGTCATTTGCTATTGATTTTTTTTTTACCACAAGGAAACATTTGCTGTGTTAAGTGTGGAGCTATAAACCTCTCTCCGTGGATTGGATCTGCTTATTTAGAGGTGCATCTTGCAAGCAACTTGTATGAATTCACTTTCCATATTGTTTCCATCATCCTGCAATTGCCTCCTGCTCCCACCAAAGAAAAGAATACAATCTCTTCTTTCCTGCACTTGTAAAATTTGGAATCATGCTATCAGTCCACATGAGAGAACTGTAACAAAATGTTGCAGTGTGAAATGCTGAAATGAGTTTCAGTCCACCATCCCTACTTCCAGGAACTTTCATTCCATCTCCTTCTCTCAAACCAGTTCCCCCAACAGATGGCAATGCTTAAGTCTTCATTAAAATGCTTTTGTCCTTCCCCCACCAACTGGTTCTTTAACAATCTTTTTTTTCAGTATTTCTTTCAGTAAAACTTGGAGCTGCCTTGAGCTTAATACTGTCCCTCTTTCCTGTACAAATGGTGCTGGGATAGTGAGTTTGCTATTAACATAAAGGATTGTTAGAATCTCATTTGGATTACTATGTAAATTACAACCGAAGATACTTTCAAATAGGATTGCTTAACCCATATCTCTGATTCCTATCTAAAAGGTCCCAATCCCATTACTTCTGGTGGAGAAGAAAACTGCTACAATCAGCTTGTTGGTATGAATCAATACTGCTGCCTCCTCCTGCCTGGGGGCATAACTATATGGGCTGCCCCAGCCAATGGACCTTCTTCTAAATCCACTTCACTGAAGTTAATCCATGACTTTCATACACGTGCAAGGTTGAAGTTGTGTAAGCCTCCAGATATAACACACTACAATCTCTTGACACAAAGATTACTTTATTTAAAGAATAGTACATTCTTATTCCTCAATGCTCAGGGGAGGAAACAGTACCACTGTACAGCGACCTCGGAAACGCGACGTTTTTTGGACTAGATCTCCTTATAGGTCACGCTGGCTGGGGGTTCTTCCGAAAAAAGGGAACGTTTCCAACCTCTGGTGGTGTGCGAGACGCTGAAGAACTACCTCGACAGAGCTGTCCTCCCAGCGAGGCACCCAACCCACTTGCTGCCCCTGTTCGCCGGTCGTCGTCGTCGTCGTCCTGCGGGTTGCCCGCCTTGCTCCCCTTGGGCGAGAGAGGGGCACGCCTTCTTCCTTCCCCGCGTGCCTGCCGCTTTCGCACGACACGTAAACAAGCGAGCAGCTCGCCTCGCTGACCCGGGGGCAGCGGTCGCTCCCGGCGGGAAGCCCGAGGGCAGAGAAGGCGAGCGCTCCGCCGAGCCCCCTTCCGAATCCGGAGGGCGCACGGAAGGGAGCCGGCTTCTAACTCGGTGCCGATAACGACATCCGTGTCCCCGTGGCGCAAACCGGCGTCCTGCAAACCCCTGCTTTGGAAGCCAACTTCCCAAGATCGCCCCCAAGTTCGTTCCATGGACTACCAACTCCCAGAAACTGGCTCGCTGGGGCACTTGCCTCCCGGAAGTAACTTCTCCAAACTCTGGTCCACCCAAGTGGGCCCGAGCCGGTACCCAAAGGCATGCGCGCCACCATCGGTTGCCGAGATTCCAAACACGCGTGCACACCGGATTGCACCCTGGATCGCTATACTTCCGATATACCTTCCCCCCCCCCCCCCCCCACACCCACTCACAAGGCAACATCGCCCCAGGCACATGCAGGCGCGCGCCCGCGTCCAGATTTCCTTGACCTCACGCGCCCAACAGGGCCCGGCTCTCCCTGCTCCAGAATCCCCAAGCAAAGCGTCGGAAGACGAAGACGGCGACCCGCGGCATCCAGGAACCGCCGAGGCCGGGGTGGGGGGTGGGATGCGGCAAGGCGGAGGGGCGGGGCGGGCGGGGCACGTGAGCGTATGGCTCCGCCTCCTCTGCCCCCCCCCCCCCCACAACACCACCCGCCCGGGCTCGCAGCGCCCTGTGTGGCGGCGACCGGGCGCGCGGGCTGCTGCCACCCTATTTAAACAGGGGCTATGAGACCAGCAGGCGCAAGGGAGGTTCCCTCACACCGCTCGGGAGGCAGAGAGGGTTGGGGACCGCGGAAGAGGGGGAGGCGGCGGAAAGGAAGGCGATGCCGGGGCCGCCGCGGCCGTCGCTCCAGCTGCGCCAGGGACAGGGCGCGGGCCAACGGTAGCTGAAGTACCAAACAAACATTTCCCCCCTCCCCGTTTCAACAACAACAACAACAACAACACAGCACCTTGGCCTCTAGGCATCCAGAGGACGGAAAGGGGGGGGTGGGGGGGTGAGCAAGGCAGGAAACGCCCCCTTCCAAGCAACCCATACAAACTTCTCCAGGGTTTCCCTGGCTTCGCTCCTGCTTTCTTGCCTGGGTTTTGGAGGCCAAGCCCTTTCCCGCGCAAGACCCGCGGAGGCGCGTTTCCTCGGAGCGGCCACCATGCCCTCGGGTCTCAGCGTTCGCCTCGTTGCCTGCAGCCTCCTCATGGCGTGGCTGCTCCTCGGCGGCGGCAGCAGCAGCAGCAGCAGCCGGCCCGGCGCGGAGGAGGCGGCGGCGGAGGGGGCGGACGAGGAGAAGGCGCTCCGGGTGCTGGTGCTGCTGCCCAAGGACAACGCGTACCTGTTCTCGCTGGCGCGGGTCAGGCCGGCCATCGAGTACGCGGTGCGGAGCTTAGAGGCGAACGGGACGCTCCTGCCGGCGGGCTACAAGTTCCGCCTGTTCTACAACGACTCGGACTGCGGCAACGGGGCGTTCTTCAGCCTGGTGGACATGGTGGCCCTGAGGCGGCAGTGGCCGGACCTGCTGCTGGGGCCCGTGTGCGACTACGCGGCCGCGCCGGTGGCCCGCCTGGCCTCCCACTGGAACTTGCCCATGATCTCGGCCGGCGCGCTGGCGGCGGGCTTCAGCGCCAAGACGGGCGAGTACTCGCACCTGACCCGGGTCTCGCCGGGCTACGCCAAGATGGGCGAGATGTTCCTGGCGCTCTTCCGGCACCACAAGTGGAATCGGGTCATGCTCGTGTACCACGAAGACAAGGAGCAGCGCAGCTGCTTCTTCGCCGCCGAAGGCGTCCATGTGGTTTTCCGCGAGGCGGGCTTCCACATGGACGACTTCGCCTTCGACGAGAGCGCCAAGTACGCGGACGACGTGGTGCGCGCCATCCAGGCCAGCGAGAGAGGTGAGCGGGGCGCGGGATGGCGGGGAAGGGAGGTTCCCGCCGGATGGCGGGCCCGGGGCTCCCGGGGGGGGGGGGAGGGGGTCGTCTCGGGAGAGAACCGCCTGCAAAAGCCGCCTCTGGAGTTTCGGCGCAGCAGCGCGCACTCCGGGAGGTGCGCCCCCGACTTGCCAGAGGGGAAGCTTGAGCAAGCGGCCGTACCCCCCCCTCGGGGGGGGGGAGCGGCTGAATCTTTTTGTGCCCAAAAGCCAGGCGGGACTGTGTCCAGGTGGCCTGGCCGGTCAGAGAGCGCTCGCCGTTTGGAGGCAGCTCCGATCTGCAGCCTTTGTCACCTTCTGCGCCTCTGCCTCCCCCGCCCCCGGTTTCTGGCTGAGCGCTCTTAGTCGCGTACCGTGCAACTCCGTCCTCTGCGGGTTTACTCAAAAGTAACTCCCTCCCAGTTCAGCACCCAGGGATCGCTGCCTTGGGACATCTGAGCCATCCTCACAGGAATCTTGCGGGATAGGCCAGCGTTGTCCTCATTTTTAACGGGGGCAAAACGGGCTGCAAGAGAGCCAGCAGTTTGCCTGACTAAACATTCAGGCACCAACGCAGGTGCAGCTGGAATCCAGATCTCCCAGGTATCAAGCCCCCCTTTTTCTTCATTCCTCACTCTTGTTACTGTTGCTTTGCTTTCTGGCTCCCTCCGCCTCATTAATCAAGTGGAACATGCCCATTGATTCGAAGTTAGGAGCCCAGGAAATCTTGAGGATTGTTACCTGTATTTTAAAAGGGAAGGGGATAATACCGACTCGTCCCCAGTTTTTTCTGTATTTAATTTTAAAGGGCAGTTTGAGTGCTGCAACTGCAGAGGCAGGTTTAGGGAACAGTTATTGTTTAATTGCTCCCATCCATGCACAACTCAAGTTTATGTTTAACTAACTGTTTTTTAAAAAAATCTGAAAGGATGGTGATATTGATTAGGGGATTCTTATATCCTATCATATTACTTATTACTTGTGATGTCAAAAGGCCTGAGTAATGACACTCTTGAAAGTCAGCGTGCCATTGTGGTTAGAGGGTCTAGAACTTGGGAGACCTAGTTGGCCATGAAACATGGGGGCGGTCACACATTATCATAGTCTGGAAAGGATTGAACTGGGGATAAAGCAGCAAAGAAGAGAGCTAGGTGTGTTGCCTTAAGCTCCTTGTTGAAACGGTGGACTATAAATGTGAGAAATAAAATAAATAAATCACATGATGTGTCACATTCTGAACAGCAGTTAGTGTTCTGGGGAAAGTTGTAATTATCCTTGTAGATTCATGTGTAGGGAAAAAGATGTACAGGAACTCTGACAATTGTGTGTTTATTACACAGTACAGGAATGGCTGAGAGATCCTAAAGGGACAGGAGTCAGTCAATAACATGAAGGATTAGTCTCATCAGGGCATCTTCTAGATGGAACAGGATCTGATACAACCCCTCTTCCTCTGGATATTCATCTGCCCTTCAGTAGGTGTGTGTCATGTGCTGTCAAGATGCAACCCAACTTGTAGTAAGCATAATAGGGCTTTCAGAGTAAGTGAGATATTTAAGGAGTGGGTTTTGCCAGTCTCAACCGCTGTGAGTTTCCATGACTGAGTTGTGCTTTGAACCCAAGTCTCCTGCGTTCTAGTGTGTAACTGTATCCAGTACACTACACTGAGGATCCTCAGTAATACTGGCATCTTTTGCACCACCACCACCCAACAGAATAATGTCTGTTACTTTTGAAATTCTCATCCAGCCTCTTTCAGGTATAGTCTTTTTGTCCAAAATGTTGACCTTTCCTTCTCCTTCATTTTCACTATGACAGATTTTGGTGGAAGTCTTTTTTAATTTAAAGAACACCCTTCTTAATGAATCTGAACCAATTTCTTCTGCAGTTCTGTTTGTCAAAGGAGAGCTGTACTGTAATATGTTTCAACCCCCACACTGAAGTCTTCCTAGATCAAGTCTTTTCAGAGCACTCCTGCTTGCAAAAAATTACAAAGACTTATAGATTTTCATATGCTAATAGGTGATTTCCTGCATACTTTTTACATACTTTTTTGTTGCTGTGAGCAAGTGGTTCAGATGGAATTTTTTTTTTAAATGGGTGCAGCTGGACTGCAGAATTCTGAGGTGCTGTAGACTTTCTCCAGCTATCTTGTACTGATGCATGTGTATAGCGTAGCACCTTGCAGTGGGGGTGGGGAGCCTGTGCCTTCCAGATACTGTTGGACAGTAACTTGACCCTAGGTCACACTGCCTGGTGCTAATGGGAGCAATATGTGCATTAGAGCAAGACTGTGTATATGTGTGAGACACTGTAAAGTTCAGAGTGGATGCTAAGCATTAATTCTTCTTACAGCTTTCAACTGGAGGATTTCTTCCTCGTGCTGTTTGAGGAGAAGTATTGTAGCAAGTGTTTGGAATCATTTTGTTTAGAAAAGGAAATGAGTTACCTTGACTTAATTTTGAAAAGCATTGCTGTTTCTGTAGTGTACTTGCACTGTGTACAAATGGGGAAAATTAGCAGCTATAGCCTTAGCAGGTTTTGCTCTGAAGGAAACATCTAATGCTCAAGTCCATCTTGTTACTGCTGCTAAACAATTAGGGCAGTATCTTGTGGACCGTCCAAGGAGCATAAACTTTCCTACTCTCTGCCTGACTTCTGTTGTATTGGTAGGATTTCCAGAGTAACCCATTCACAAGCATGGGACTTTCGCTAGCCCAGTGAGCTTTGCAGATATTTTCTTGCTCATGCTGCTGCCCACAGTGCAAGCAGAAACATCAGACAGATGTCTGCTCCAAGAACCCAACAGCCTTGGAGATCTGCTGCAAATCATTCAGAAACCTACCTGTAGATGTCAGTCAACTTTTTGTTCTCTCTAGGTCTCCGACACAAGTGGCTGCTTTCAGACCAGTAAGATTACAATAGTAGTCTCTTGGGGTTGGAGTAATATGGAGAGTGTAAACTTCAGCGTGCTTTATGTGAGATTAAACAAGAAATTTGAAAAATGATTCCCTCTAGAAAAATGCCAAGATGGGAAAGCACGAATGAGTTAACTCCAAAGTTCAGAGTTTCACATATTTCTGTGCTACTGTCTCAGAAGCCATGTTCCTGTCCTTGCCAGCCTTGCTCATTTCCATTTTCTGTTTGTTTATATTTGCCAGAGAAGAACTGGCAAGGATTTCCCTCCCTTGTGCTTCCCACAAAATCTGGCGCATGCAGAACTTTTTTTTCTTTTTCTTTTTCTTTTGTCCATATAGATGATGGATGAGATCACATTTTCTGAGACCGTCTTTATTTATTGTTTTTCCTTTCTTTTTCATATATGTCTTGTTTGGACCACTCTTGGTATCAGCAGTGTCTATTTTTTGTGGTGTTTCCTGTTTTTATTCAGAATAGGAAGTTGTTCTCCAGCAGGTCATACGCGTACGGCTTTTGGACTCCTTTAGTTCAGCAGGGATAGCAGGAAGCCAGGAAACCAGACTTAGAATGAATGGGGGTTGGGATAGGCTCCACTGAAACATTAGATAGCAACTGTGAGCATGTACTTATGCATATGGCATTATATATATTACTCCCTCTTGCATGAAATAAGATAATTGCTCCCTCTTACATGAGATAACATATCAGAAGGGTTGACCTCACCTCTGTCTTGGACTGTGGAGTAAACACACAGTGGCTCATGGTTCTGTGTTCTTGATTATGTACACACACTGATTCTTCTTTTATCTCTTTTGAAAATATGTGCACAATATCTCCACAGGTTGTAAGGGAAGTGTTCTAAATACAAGAATAAGGAAAATTTACAGAATTTCTTATGACATATCTTCCTTCAACAGTATTACTCAGATAATTTCCTGTATTTTCAGAGCAACATACCTGAATAAGCCTAGAGGGCATCTTTTCACAAACAATTTAATGTGTGATAGAATCCAGGTCCATTAAAATAATGATCAGCTTCAACCATAATTGTAGTGGAATTTAGATAATATCCATGAATACGTATTTCCCTTAAAGCAACAGCTGAATGTTAAACTATACCTAGCAATACACTGTTTTACAACAGACAGAAATGTGCTTTTCGGTCATGTAATCAGTTTACAGATAAAGGGTTCACTGAGGGCAAAAGCTGAGGTAAAACAGCTCTTCTGCAACATTGGGGAAGGGAGCATATGAAATACAGGCATTAGTGGATGTTTGTCTGTATCCTTGAGCCCAAGTATTTGATTGAGAAAGCTATCCAGCTTTGAAAATATTTAAAAGATTATCCAAGCTGCATCAGAGGGAAAAGGATGCATATTGGTACTGCATCAATTGCAGTTTTTAGAAAGGAGTAGAACAGAAACAGGTTGACTTGCTGGAAGAGCTGCCTGCATCCAGACCTCTCAGGGAGTGAGGAGACTCAAAGAGTGAGTTGTTCAAGTAGTATTTTGATTTATCTTCAGTTGCAGCACAAAGATAAAAAGCGGGTTGCACTTCCACACATATTTCGATGGATTGCAATCTGATGACCATTTGCTACACTGAATAGTGATGAGGGAGGATGCTTTTAGCTCCTACTCTGGAACTGCTTTTTTATTCTGTATCAGTGTTTATAAACTGTAAACTGATGGTCAGACTACCATGGGATTTCTAGATATGTGTTTGATGCCAATACATGACATGAAAGGGGGCATTTAAATCACAGACCTGGCATGTGCAGGAATGTTTCTTTAAAAAAAAAAAAAGACCAGTCTCTTCCCTACACATGGTTTATCTTTTGCAAGTTCTCCCCTCCCCCAGCATAACTTCCAAGACATGTTTCCATTTTAAGTGAGAAAAATATATATAGCCAGAGGTGAGAGGTTATAGAAGTAATGCACCAGAGCAAACAAGGTTTAAGTACTCCACCTTTTATATGTCCAGATGCCCCTGTCGCACACATTTCTATCAAATATCTAGCTGGATTCTTTGATATAATATTATGTAGCTAAGTAGGAGTATGCTAGAAGTGGGTTGAGGAAATTTATTCCCACCCCCCACTGCAAGCTAGGAACACTTCCTCTTGGACTAAAGCCACTCCTTTTGTTAATAAACTGTACAGTGACAGTCCCTTAGCAATCAGCCTCTGTTTCAAGATTTTCAGTTCTAAGCCTATGAACACTCCCGAAGTATACCCACATAGAAATGCTGGATGGACAGCAACAAATCTGATCCTTAACCTTTCCTCTTTTATAGTGACTCTGCATATGTTAAGAGGCTGAATGGATTTTTTCCCCTGGCCCTGTTGAATAGCCAGTCTCTTTCCCATTGAGTATTGGGCAAATAACAAAGGCATTTTGTGGAAGCAGCTATGGGGGGCAGGGGGGGAAGAGGATATTCCCAACTCCAACACATATTCACAATATTGGCCACCCATTGAGCAAAATAAGTAGCTAGGAGACAAATAGGTCCTGAAAACATTTTTTAGAAACTACAAGAAATAAACAGACTTAAGAGACATGTGTTTAACACATAGTATACATTACCACAAAACAGTGACATCATTGCAGGTGAAGTAAGATTTTGGGAAAATAGGAGGCTTGAATGAGAAGGAATGGCAGCGGACCCATTGAGTTGAACCTGGGTCAGTCCAAGTTGTAAGAGGTAATACCTGGAGTGGGATGGGCATTGGTGTATGTTTCTGGCATGGAAGAGAAGTTTGGATGAGAAGAGCCGACTTTCCTCTATGCTGGCTGATTAACAGTCCCCTCCCTCCCACATTTCTTTTCTTCCAGACAAGCTCACTTTGATCTCAGAAAAGGGAAAATGTAGTTTGAGAGAGAGGCTGTCACACTCCATTGAGTGTCCTTTTGATTTAAAATGGTATATCTGCTTCCACTTTATATCCAGTAGGGGCAGAAACTCAGTTTAAAGAAAAACATCCACTGTCCCACGTAGTTTCAGCATCAAAGAAAAAATAGATTTGAAGCTGAAGAGTTGCATGCCACTACATTGTCTGCTTTTCTTTTAATTAATTACAGGCATGGGTTAGCATTGTTACTAAGCACGACATACGGGAAGGGGAGGTTTAACTTCTCCCTCCCTGCTAGAGATGGGCATGAACCGGTGTTCACTGGCACTGCTAATACCTTTATCATGACAGATTGAGTAATTGTTTTTGCACTGGTGGCCTGTGCAGGAAGGAATACACTCCTGATCATAGTCATAGGTAGGGATGTGCATGATGAAAATGTTCATATTTTTTTCTTTTTTAGTGTTTTCTGAGGTTGCCTCTTTCATTTACATGTTTTTTGTGTACAAGTCCTTTTGGTTTACATGAACGAGACCACCTCTTTTAGGTCATTTCATGTTTAATAATTCAAATTTTCAGGCATTAGTTTAAAAACCTTAAAGAACTTATAAAAACTACTCCAGAAAAGGAGAGGCAAGGCAAAAGAGAATCAGTCTACTCCGAAAGCAAGGAACAATACATGAAAAAACCTCACCATCGGAGCTATGCAATGACTTGCTTATATTATCACATTCAAAACATTGCTTGACATTGGCTACCTGGCACACAGATACACCCACACACTAGAGCAACCAAAAAATAACACAAGAACAACAAGAGAGAAATTCCCAAGCTATGCCCAGCTGATAGTATAACGGCACAATTAAAAAATTCACCTTCCCAGCTGACACACACACAGAATCAAACTAAACAATCGCAAACAACCTACCAAAATATATACTTTTAACAGAATGAATACACAGTAAAGTGACAAAAATAACAATTTTTAAAAAGCAATCACACTGGGAAGGCAGCTTCCCCCAACATACATGGGAGTGTAGAATGACAAAATAAATGAACACACACACAAAGCCCCCTCTCTCAAAAACCAGGAAAGGAAAGCATATAAAGGCAAAAAATATAACCTTAATCTAAGAGAATATGGAGTGAGTTGTCTCCCCTGTACTACATGATGCCTTCTCATCTCTTCTTTGAGTCCAGCAGGCAGTTGCAAAATAATCCCAAGGAAGACTGGGGAGTCTGCACAGGCAGACTGCTTGTTAATAGCAGCAATAGTAATAATAATAAATGGGAGGAAAATCCCTCCAAAAAGAAAAAGAAAAAAGAAAAGGTAGGCAGGATGGCAGGCAGGACAATCTAAGATGCAGGGCACCAGGAGTTTGTATACCCACAGGCACTGAAGCAGAAAATAAGCTCCAGCCACTCCAAGTCCTTTTACAGATTGATTGTAAAATTTTATTGCAATTTTACAGATTATTGCAATTTTACAGATTCAAAATTCTCACTCCCCCCAGACATTGAAATCGACTGCTAATATTAGCCCTTGCATTGGATGAAAAATTTCCTGGGCAATTTGACAGATAAAGGGTGAAAGAAAGGTGAAATGAAAGAGTGAAAGATGAAATAAAAACCTTGCATGTATCCCCCTTTTCAGATGAATCATTCATATTCAAGAGGATTCTTGTCTGTAACCAATGAAAGAGCACAAAAACAAGAGAGAGCCTCTTTTGTGTTCCCCCCCTTTTAAAAAACACAAAAGGCCCATCTCTAGTCATAGGAGCCCTGCACTTATAATTGATTTTTAAAAGAAAACATAGAGGCACATGTTATTCTTTCAGTGTAATGTGTAGTTTGGCCTTCAGTTAACTGCACATTAACTGGTTCATTTATATGTAATAAAAATAGGTAAATTCCATCTTAGACTATGTTGTGCAAAAACAGTATCAAATGAGCATCCCAAATTACATTTCATTAGGCAAATGGCAAAGTAGTTAAGTGTTGATTTGATCATGTTTCCCTTTGGCTGTCACTTCTTATTTGCTGAGGGCTCTTGTAGAGCTTAGTCTTCACAAAGAGCCAATGGGGGGGGGGGGGTTAATTAGCAACTAATTTAATTAATTGAATTGATTGAATTTTAATTTAATTAATTAAATTTGAATTAGTAGCTGCCACCTCCTCCCCCACTTACATCAATCCAAGATGAAGGAAATTCCTTTTCATCCAATTGATGGGAGAAGTTTTTTTTTTTAATGGGTTCTGCTCTCTTGTCTAATTTTGGGAAGTATAATAAATGAAAATCAAAAAGAAATCCAAGCCTTAGGGTTTGCTTTTCCCTTCTTTAATTACAAGACTCTCTACTATATGAATTAAGCAGATGGGTGGTGAACAGGATGGATTATACCTAAAAAGGAGTTAAGCTTTATTACATTTTAAAGAAAAGAGTTTGTTGTTGTCTAGCCGTTAAGTTGTGTCCGACTCTTCGTGACTCCATGGACCAGAGCACGCCAGGCCCTCCTGTCTTCCACTGCCTCCCGGAGTTTGGTCAAAAAAGAAAAGAGTTATAACACATTAAAAAGAAAAAAAAAGTTGACTGAGAGTTAAAAAAAATACAGAGATAGGTCTCTGGGCACAAAACTTCAAATTTTAAGAATATAGTACAAGAAGACAGATGCAGGAATGTTTAGATAATCAGCATAGCCAAAAAGAATTATAATCCCATGATACAAACTAGTTTACTATAACCCCAGTTCTGTTTACAGCCATCTAGTTGTTTCTTGTCCCACTTAGTTCTGGAAAGAACTCTGCCACATGACCAACTGAAGAGAGATGAGCCACCAAGAAGCACAAAGGAAGCCTTTAATTTAAAAATCCTTCAATGAATTGGATTAGCTGATACCTGTGAGGCATCAGCTGATGCCTTTCTCCAGGTGTTAACCCTTTCCAGGTATGTGTGTTGCTGCATACTTGTCATGACAGATTCTAGGCCCCAATTAATTTCTCTGAACCCACCCCAGGGCTCCTAAAGGAAATAAGGGAGTTCCCCCAAAGGATAAGATCGTGTGTGTGTGTTTTAAATGTTCTGTTAGTGCATGGCTAGAATTCAGTAGTTTCACTGATCAAACAGACTTAATTAAAATGCAAGAGTAAAACACAGAACAGTCATTTACTTTCAAAACTTGAACGCAACATAAACAGCGCTGATCTGGTTGACTTTCAGACATCCAGTTTTTCTTTCCAGTGTATCTCTTCTATCCTTTCCCTAAACTCTCTCAACTGCTGCTTCCATCTTTTCACCACACCAAGTGATTTCCCTTTCTCCTCCGAATCCAACCCCCAACAACACCACAACCTCCCTTGCTTTTGTATTGGTCAGTTCACTCTTTAACCCCCTCCCACAGCACTCCAGTGGCTGTTTTCAGATCAACCAAGAGAGGATGAATGCCAGTGCAGTCTGTCACACTTGTATTAAGGATCAGCAGCTGGTGGGTTTGGGGCCCAGTGGAGCTCCCTGAAAGGTGCTGCATGGGTCTTAGATGCCAGTCTAGAGGAAAAAGAGGGCCACAGAAGAGCAGTCAAACTTAAGATCAGGACACTTTGGAAGGTAAAAAATGAGTCTTGGACTGTTTTGCATCCAAGACTAGCCATTTGACTTTTGTTTAGTCGTTAAGTCGTGTCCGACTCTTCGTGACCCCATGGACCAGAGCACGCCAGGCCCTCCTGTCTTCCACTGCCTCCCGGAGTTTGGTCAAATTCATGTTGGTAGCTTTGATTACACTGTCCAACCATCTCGTCCTCTGACGTCCCCTTCTCCTCTTGCCTTCACACTTTCCCAACATCAGGGTTTTTTCCAGGGAGTCTTCTCTTCTCATGAGATGGCCAAAGTATTGGAGCCTCAGTAATTCAGAGAAGCTATGGGCTATGCCGTGCAGGGACACCCAAGACGGACAGGTCATAGTGGAGAGTTCTGACTAAACGCGATCCACCTGGAGCAGGAACTGGCAAGCCACTCCAGTATCTTTGCCAAGAAAACCCCATGAACAGAAACAAAAAGCCATTTGACTAGGGTGTTGTAAAGGCAGCATGTTTCAGTTGTAAATGACTAGAAAGAACAAGCATTTCAAGTATATTTACCTCAGAGTCAGAGTTATTTCACAGTGGAAGTCATTGCCTTGGGAGGAGGTGGATTGTTTCCAGTTGACGTTTTCTGAACAGAACTTGGATAGACATCTGTCCGGGATCTTCAGCTGTGGGTTTTCTGCATTGGTAGGAAGTTGGACTGGAAGACTCATAAGGACCATGCCAACTATTCTGTGATTTTAACATTCCAATTAGTATTTCATTGACAAAGCATTAAGTATAATTCAAAGGTTTCTTTTATGTAACCCACTTTAATGCAGACGTAGCCTACACAGTTATTTCTGTTGGAGTCACATAAAATTTAATTCAATTACTATAAAATTTAAGGTACAATGTTTGCAATTTCTGCAACTGTTACAGTTCTGTTCGTTGTAAGTGCCTCCAGGTTTGAGTTAATACAGAGTAGTTCAGCAGACAAAGGTAGAATTTTCTTAACTATGTTGATAGAAACATTGGTCTATCCATCAAGTGACCACCCTTTCTATTTTTAGAGACTTTCTCAACAAACAAACTATCAGAAAACCTCTGTTAAGTTATACACAGGTTAATGGACCATTAGAACTTCCCTATTTTCATGGTGTTTTCAGAGGAGCCTGTAAGAATTTGGAACTTGCACAATGTCAGTGAAATTTGCAACTACAATTGCTATATTTTCTTCAAAACTCCACATTATTAAAACAAAACAAACAGATAGACAACTGGGAGACAGTTTGTCATTGTCTGCAGCTGTGCCTCAGTTTGAAAATCTGTTCCCTGTGGTTTGAAAAATAGTTTCTTATCTGTGTTTTCCATTTATTTTCACCAGTTGTAATCATGTGTGCCAGCAGTGACGCAATAAGGAACATCATGTTGGCCGCACATCGGCAAGGAATGACCAGTGGAGACTATGCTTTCTTCAATATTGAGCTCTTCAATAGTTCATCATATGGTAATGTTTTTTTCTCTAGTGAGTTACAAGATGTTTATAAATAAAATCATATTTTAGAGATTGTTTCAGTCTAGTAGACCACCTTAAGTTTGAAAATGTGCCTTATAAGTCTTTAAAGTATAAGTCATAACGTGTGTCTTTGTTCAGTTTTTGAGATAACATCCATTTGGATTATGAAATTAAAAGATAAAAAAATGAAAAAAGGGTGAAATTCTTAGAAGTCATTTTTTCTTCTGAATTTGCTGTGTTTGCTTCTTATTTCTGTTTCCAGACAGAGCAAGGTTTGATCTCCACTGCAGTCTTGCAAGAGAGGCTGCTTTGCGGAACAGGAACTTGGCTGTGACTCTGAGACCATCTAGTGAGCTTCATAGCCAAGCCACCATGGACCTGAAAGTGGGCTTCCTATGTTCAGACTTAATACTTCTGCTGTTCATTACAGTAAACTAAAATGAACAAAACTGAATAGCTGAATGCGACATGGCCATCTTGATCAACACATTAGTGTCTGTTGGAGTAGCCTTTACAAAATTAACATGGTTACTTCTGAGCAGCAAGTAAATGCTGATGAGGACGTCATAACCTGTTCCACTGTACATGCTGGACTCAGACTAGAAGTTCAACAGTGATGGGGGACCCATGAGCATGACATGAGAAAGTAGTCAGAAGAGTTTTCTCTTCATTCTTTACTAGCCCTGTCTTTTATGCATAAACTTACTTACTGTGGTGTCATTTGGTTGGAATGTAGGCAAATAGTAAATTTACCAGCACCTGAAATAGTGGAGTTCCTTGCTACAGAACTCCTGGGCTAACATGTCTGGATGTAGGCGAGACTGCCAGCTGAGCAAGTGTGTGCGGTTTGTGGGTCTTGCAGGTTAATTTAATGTACAGTTTCCGAAACTTAAGTGTTTGGATTCATTCAACGTTATTCCAAGGAAGCAAGTTGAACTAAATCACCTGAAGTTTTTCATCTTAACTGGCTAATGAATCACAGCCAAACTACTGCACAAAACATTTTCTTTCTTTTAGGGGAAAAGTTTAAGATACTGGCCACACTAGTCTGTTCCACAGACTTTGTGTCACCTTGTGTGTTCTAAGGTGCAGGATCTGTGGATGTGTGATTACACAGTTGTGTACTCTTCAGACTAGCATACTCTGTACTGGGTGACTGAATGTACAGAGCTAAATAGGATTAGTAGTAGCATGTAAGGGATACAAGCCTAAAACAGAAATGATCATTGTGCTCAGAGGCAGCAACACTATGAGCCATAAATGGTTGAAGTGCCAATTTTGGTTCATAATGCTGGTAGAAAGAAAGCACCAGTCTAATGCAGTAAGATGGTACACAGTTATAACAGAGCTGCATGAATGTGTTTCAGTGTATTCACTTATTTGCTTTGAATCTTTGTTTACTGTCTTTCATAACAGATTATCTCAGGGTACTTCATTATTTTTTTAAAAGAAATATAAACAATAAAATAACAGCAAATTAAAAATGCACTGAAAGCACTTAAGATGACATACGTCACACAGTCCTTTTGCATGTCAGTGGTGAAGTCAGGTTTTCTGAGTTACTAGCATTCTTACTTATTACATGATCTTGTATGACCTCAGAGTAGCTAGGATAGGTGGGAGCACCTACACCATTGATAGTAGTAAATATTGATCACTAGAAACATCTTCTGTCATCTTATATGATATTTTGTCCTCTGTAATAACAAAGAGTGTTTCATACCAAACAGTTGGTTAATAGCTGCAGATGGCATTTCCCATTTCTAGTAACAGGCCCTTGAAGCTCATGTACCAAAGGTCAAAACACTGTCTAGTGGGGCTTGTTGGGAAGAAGTAGGCAGGACTCCCTATCAAAACAAGAGCCAACCAGCTCATGTGTTTTTGTAAGATGTTAATTGCTCGATTTCACTTGCCAAAGTAAGTGTTCCTTTTGGATGAGTGTGATGCTCAGGAAGCCAGCCCTCCTCTCCACTCTGCAACTTGGAACGGGACAAAATTGTCTTCAGAATTTTTGCAGTTCTCTGAATTCCAGTGTAGTTAAGGGGAAGCTCCTGACCCACCCCTTTCAGATTTGAAGCCAAGAGCGAAGGAGGTGGTTTGTCCTGGGCTTCTAAAGTCATCCATAAAGATATGAGAGGTTCCTGGTGGCTACAGGTTTTTGACTGGGCTACTAGGGCAGCCAGACATTGCAGATCTCAGCCTAATAGCTTATTCACATGGTGAAACAAATGGCCTTTCTTCATACTGGAACAAAGAGCAAGATGTCCAGCGAGAACCATAATTTATGTCAGGTTCATATAGGAAGAGATGGTCCTTCATATATCCTGGTCCCTAATTGTTTCAGAGATCTATAGCTAGCAGCCAACATCTTGATTGGCCCCAGAAACTAACAGGAAGTGAATGCAGATGAAGTGGCTAATATAGTTAGAAACAAAAACCCAGAAGCATTCTGGCTACTACATTTTGCACCAGTGGGGTTTCTGAATGCTCTTCAGAAGTTATTCCAAGACAGAATATTCTATAGAAATCTGTTTGTTGTTGTTGTTGTTGTTACACTGAATTAAGGCAATTTGTATGACTTTTTAAAATATAAAAAAGCTCTTGCATGAATCCTCTCTGTAAATGTCAAGTTATTGTTCCAAGCAACTTGAGGTTATCCTACTTTTTCATTTGTATCTTTTGAGTTTTGCAAAACCAGAGCCTTCTCGTTAGAATACGAGAAATGGATTTATATGAAGTCAGAACTTAATCTAGCTAGGTAGTGCCCAGGTCTTTTCAGCACTATTTGGAGAATAGCTTGTAGTCTTCTGTGTAGACCAGGGACTCCTAATCTAAGCTACAGCTTTTTCTTATCAGGCTCTAAGTAGACCTGACATAGCCCTGCATGTGAGCAGGGATTGGACTAGGCAGGCACCTCAGGTGGAAATGATCACTTTTCACTTGTATGATCCCCATACAGCTCACCAGCCGTGTTTTCAGAATTTAATAAAACCTTCTGTTATGCAGAGCCTAGTGTGGAACTAGGACTGAGAAGCCTGGATTGGAAATCCCTATTGGCTATAAAGTTTACTGAGTGATTTTGGGTGAGTCACTGTCTCACAGCCTAACTTCTCTCAAAGGATTGTTGTAAGGATAAAAAGATGGAGAATATCATGTATAGTAGATAGCTCTCCTCAGAAAGGCAGGGATATGCAGGTAACAAATCAACACACAAATACAGTTGTATTCCTGCTCACAATCACAACTCTCAGTTGTATTCTGCCATTTGAACCTTTGTACTTTTAGTCATGGCTAGAGATGGGGATATTCGTATTCGTGAACGAAAACGAATATCCCCATCCAAGCTGGACCTAATGAGGGTCTGGCCCCCAAGACTGGACCATCCAGTCATGCATCCTGGCACCGCAAAGGTCCCGCTATTACCGCCAATGGCGCCAGGAGCTCAGCTGTCTCCCTGTTCAGCTGGTCACTCAGCAACCCTGTGGGGAGACTCCTCCTCCTGCCCCCTGTTGCCAGGAGATTGAATTATAGCTTTTGGTAGAAACTGTTTCTGGTACCCAACAGACAAGTGTTTTGTTTTTCCCTTTCTTTTTCCCTTCCTGTATCTGGCTGGATAACCCAGTGGTTTAAGTATCTAGGTATCTGGCTGCGGAGCCAGAGGTTAGGAGTTCAATTCCCCACTGTGCTACTAGAGCCAGTAGAAGGGAATGGTAAACAACTTCTGAATATTTTCTACCAGGAAAACCCTGAAGAAGTGTTGCTGTAAGTCAGAATTGACTTGATGGTACATGATAATGATTCCTTCCTTCCTTCCTTCCAAGAACTTCATCCTTCTGTCATATATTTCATCCTACAAAATCACATGCTTCTTCTTTGTAATATAATGTATAATCCTTTATTTTTTAAAAAAAAGTCTCATAATCATCTGTGGTGCAATTCAGCCAGCAATAGATAAGTAATTTTTAAAAACATTTGTTCATTTTAGTGGAGAGACTCCAAGATGTCCCATTGAACTCTGTGCATTTCAGAAGTGCTTAGAGTATTGCATTAGCAGAACAACATGCTTCATATTTCTGGCTACCCCCGGCAGCACATAGCAGCAGCAAAGGGGAAAACGAGCTCTTTATGGTGACTGGCTTGGAATTGTAAATATTTTTATTTCTCCCTTAGGAAATGGCTCATGGAAGAGAGGTGACAAATATGACCTTGAAGCAAAGCAAGCGTACTCATCCCTCCGGACAGTCACACTACTGAGGACAGTGAAACCAGAATTTGAGAAGTTTGCCATGGAGGTAAAAAGTTCTGTTCAGAAACAAGGAATCCATCATGATGATTACGTAAGTACCTGATTATTGGGCTGTAGCTTTTAGCATCTTCAAAACACCTCTTTAATTAAATCCAAGTTAACAATATGGCCTTTTCTGAAGTGGGCCAAAATGGCTAGCAGTTGTTTCTGCTAGGCAAGAAAGACAGACAGACTTGCAAGAGAAAATGTCTCTTTCTGTAGGTATTACAGTTATTTGGAACAGAGTGCTTTTTATCTTTATCATCTTGCTCATTATGGGGCTTCTAAGGTATTAAGCGGCAAACTGGCTGACTCCATTGCCCTTAATGTAGGGTGGAGGAACTGGTGTCCTTCTGGAATGTTGATTAATCACTGTGAATTTCATTGCTCACAATTGGGCATGCTGGCAAAAAGTGATGGGAGCTAGATATTCACTTGCTTGTTAAGGATTGATATATACCTGCAAACTTATTTTCTCTTGAAACAGAATATACACATCTGGGACACAAATGGTTTTGAGAAAATCATGTGTCCAAATGTGCTAGGGCAGAAATGGGCAGAAGTTAGATCTGGAGCACCCAGCAGCAGGGTGGATAAAAATCAATGATTTTTTAAAAATCAAATTGATTTAAATCATGAGTTAAATTAAAAAATCAATTTTTATTTAAATAATCTAAAATCTTATTTTTAAAATTTAAATCATCCACGCTGCAGTATAGACATAGACAGCCTATATATCAAACATTATAGTGGGAAATTATGTGCTCAGATATGCTAGATATTCCCAGTATTGGGGAAGCTTTTCCTGTTGCAACCATGGCTCTTTTCTGAGGGGCAGTTCATGATCTTAGTAGGGAGAATGCCTCATGCAAAAATTTCAGGGTGAGCCCCTTCCTTCCCATATGCTTAGACCATGAGCAGTCTATGTCTGTTCTGCTGGAACAGATCTGCCTGCTGCTGTTGATCCAGTATACCTGGCTCAGAAATTAGCACTAAGCAAAACATACATGAGCCAAGTGTGAGAAACAGGAATCTTTAAATTAATATATTTGACTAATTACCCCCGTAAAGTATCCAAGGCAGTGATGTGGGTAAGGCCTGAGCTTTTTAGGAATTTCATATAATAAAATACCAGTTAAGTGGTTAACTGCTGAAGGCTTTCTAGAAGGAGAGAAAGGGGATAATTTTTGCTATGACTGTGCAGTGTACCTTTACTTTCCCAGGGAGAGGCGAGAGGGGGGAATTTTCAGCATGACTTAGAAAAGTAAGAAAAGACAGGGAAAAAGAGGTAAAGACAAGGAAGAAGAATTATTTGTGATTGTTTCTTAAAATTGGGGAAGATGGGGCAATGATACAACAGTACAGTTCACAAACTTTGGGGAAGGGAAGGAGGAGAAAAGGGAACATGAAGAACCATGAAGTGTTAGGAATAATAATGTAGATGTGTGGAAATGCTTCAGTTGGAAGGTATGATGTGTGTGTCCTCGACAGGTCATTTCCTGTGAACACAGAATAATGGATCATTTGATAGAAAGAGGCACTCAAGATGAATTACAGCCCTTGAAATGCTCTGTCATGGTTTCATATAGATCATCTAACAGAGAAGGTGTCAGAGATATTTTTTATAGACAGCAACTACACCCCACAAGAGTTTTTCCCTCTTCAGAGGCATGGAACTGTAATCTTGTCTGTTGTACATTCTTTGTCCCCATGAGAGCATATTCTATGGAACTGCCTTCAGAATAAAAATGTTGCCTCAGCCATTGCACAGCCCTCATTCAAATTCCACTAAATTCTTACACTTTCAGATAGTAGAAGCAGTCATTTGGAATTAAATCTGTTTTTATGCAGTTTTCCACAAACGTTTAATGGGACACAGTATGTCCAGCAATTTCTAGGACCTCCCAAAATGCAAATCATTTTTACTAGCAATCCTTGACATCTCTTTGGTAGAATAGAAAGATGGAGGTTTGTACAGTAGTATCACTGTATTCAGAAAAGAATCAAAAGACCACCTCAGGAATTGTGGCCCTTGCCACCCTTAGACAATATGAGCAAAACCAGCCCTTTCCCTTCTAGGGAGTCATAAAGAACAGGATTTATGCACAGAGATGTCAGGCCATTCAGGAGCGGGGAGCTGCTGCAATCTTCTGTAAAAAAAAAAAATCTAAAAATTTCACTTCCATCATTGTCCTTTTATATTTACAGCCATATTGCTCAGAAAATTGGTAACTTCTGTATTAGAAACTGCAGGGAAGATTGAGAATTCAGCCACACTAGTCACAACGGAGAGAGAGGGGAGAAAAGAAAGAATTCCATAAGCAGTAAACCCAGTTTGAGAATTGAAGGGCAAAAAAGATATTGGCTGGGAATTGTCCTTCAACTTTGAAATAGGAATCTGCTGGTGAAATATGAATACTAAGATAGCATATTAGCATTAGCATCCTTAGGTATGGTCAGATGGAAGGTGGCTCACAGATCAAATGGAGGAGTTTCAGGGGTGGGGGTTACTATGGTCAGAAGTCACTGGTAGTCAGGCAGCATCTTTATTATAGCTCATTAGTTCTAGGTCTCATCAGTGGAGGCTGGAGGATCATACTCATGTTTTCTAAATACTGTGTTTCCCTGAAAATAAGACAGGGTCTTATATTAATTTTTGCTCCAAAAAACACATTAGGGTTTATTTTCAGGGGATGTTTTATTTTTTTCATGTACAACAATATACATTTATTCAAATATAGTCATGTCGTCTTCTTCTGGTTGCTGCACAATGATGGAGGGTGGGGTTTCACTTAACTGGGGCTTATTTTGGGGGTAGGGCTTATATTACGAGCATCCTGAAAAATCATACTAGGGCATATTTTCAGGTTTGGTCTTATTTTCGGGGAAACAGGGTAGAAGACTGCTTTTTTCCAAAAATATGACCGTTTAGCCAATACCTTATTTACAGACTTTATCATGACTTAGCCAGACGTGTGTGAAGCCAGAGTCAAAGATGGATGGAAATATGGATCTCTACTTTATATTTGCTCTGTACCCAACAATAAAAAAGAAGATATTTTCATTCCAGTTAAAGACACAATTCTCTGTATCCCCTAAACACCATAAATAAGATGAGACAAGTACATCATTGTTAGGGCTGATTCTTGCATTAAAATCCTCCATTAATGTCACATGAGCTCCAGGGGCTTTGGATTCTAAATCTGTTATATAAAGTTCCAACTGTCCCCAAGTTTGTTTTACAGAATTTGGAGGAGAGTGAGGGAATATAAACATTAATAAATAAAAAATACCTAGTTCTAAGCTTAAGTAAGCCAGCCACTGCAGTTCAATTACATGGGGCAAACTATTTAAAGGTAGCCTTCAGTGAGGTGGAAATCAGGAATGCCAAGCCGGTTTTAGGACATTCCCTTCGTATTCTAGATTCAGCAGGCATGGCATTGACAATCTTTTTGACTGCTAACAAGGCAGGCGATGAATACTGAATAATAGCAATATTTTAAACTTTAATAGATAAACCAAGGGTGAAGAACTTTCAGTCTATGACTCAAATATGGATCATTAGACCTATCATTCTGGACTTCCATACTCTCTCAATTTGAGCATGGAACAAATTGGAAAAAGGGAATGCATAGATGAGAATGTAATTTGTTGTTGTTGGGTACTGAGTATAAATAAATTGTCTGGGGCTCTCTTCGTACAGACCCTGTCAGGTGCCAACTGAGCCAGTGCACATCTCATGTGGGAAAAAAGGTTCCTGAGGTCTCATTTAAAGTTTGAAATGCTTGTCACAGGGCTACTAAAGCCTCTTTTCTTTAAAAAAAAAAAAGAGATTAAAAAGGATCTGACTTAGTAGGGGTGGGGGAGAATTTCTTTTGGTCTGGCTTTTTAATCAAATCAGTCTAATTTGCACTTGGATCAGAATTATCCTTCATATTTCATATGTCTTCAGATTTCACAGTGCAGTCAGTCTTTGAGAGCAGGATTGTTCTCTCAGTTGTATTATTGGCAATTTGTGACTATTTTTCTGTTTTGGCTACTCATTATTTTATTTTGCTATTATATTCATTCTAGAGGAAAGACTTTCTAGAGGAAATTTGCCCATTGCTTTATGCCTAGTGATACAACCTCAGGCTTTCAGAAGACAAGGGTAAATAAAACATGGCTTTCAAAAAATAAATAAATTGTAATTTCATGAGTGAAATTTTCAATCAGCCCATGGGTGGGCAAATGAAATATAAGAGCCAGAACAATCCTTGAATGTGTATGTGAGAGAAAGTTACATGCAAACATTTGTCTTTTGGAAAATTATATAGGAAAATAAAATACAAATTTTAACAGGTGTTGCATACCAGGGTGGACGTTGAGTGGAATGGATTTGTCACTGAAAAATATAAAACTGAAACAGACCAAAAATACACCCTTGAATTCTATGTGTGTGATGGAAAGTGCTTAACAGTGAATAAGAACATTTCTTTATGTATTATGTCCAATCCTGGTAACACCAGAACAAGAGAAATGTTAAAACTGAGCTATTACTGATAGTGTTTATTATTTCATTAGGCAATATTTCATTGTTGTTGTCACACATATCTTCATAACAGACAGGGAGAGTTGATTTACTCATCTCTATCTGGTGTCGGTGCCTGCCTTTCAGAGTTCTGGAGCATAAAGTGTATAACCCTGAACAGTTAACTGTTCTCCAGAATTACCGCACAGTCTGTTTCAGGCATTAGGATGGAAGCAGGAATATATTCTCTTAGGTCACCCAGTAAAATACAACCCCGAACTACAGCTGATTAATTGCAAAACCTACTGTGGTTCCAGTAGCAGCAAGCTGCCAGCATAAATACACCTTAACTTTTGACTCTGTTGATTCAACAAACCAAACCATTAGAAAAATGCCACAGGTGGAAGACAGACCCTCTGAAACAATGCAACAATTCACTTCTGCCTATTCCCATTTGGTTAAAACATGGTGATATTAAATAATGTAGGCAATAGAATAAAACCTTCTAAAGATTCTAAAGAGACATTAACAACAATAATTGCATGTTGTCAAGTGGATTCTAATTTATGAAAGAATATGTTTTATAATTCATATGGAATTTTTATTCCCCATTATATAGCTCCAGTATTCATGTGACACAGTTTTGCCAAAGTGTAAGTTGCTGCATGTGTTCCTGAAAACGTCCTTAATCACTGATTCAGAAATATTATATATTAAGTGCAAGATATATTAGCATTTTTAAATCATGTGCCATCAATTCAGTTCTGAGTTACGGTGACCCTTTTCAGGGTTTTATATGTAGGTAGAGAGCACTTGGAAGCAATTTACCACTCCTTTCTTCTGCGGATATCCTGGGACTGTGCAGTTTGCCCAAGGCCACACAGGCTGGCTATAGGCGAAGTGGGAAATTGTACTCCTTATGTCTGGCTCTGCAGCCATACATCTAACTCACTGAGCTATTCAGCCAGCTGTATTAACATTAGGATGTATGTTATCCATATGTTCATCTATTGGTGGTAAAATTATAAAAAAAACTTTTTATGGCTGCAGCCTACAGTGAAGAAATTCACTGTATTTTGTTAAAATCAGTGAAAATAGGCATAGACTTTACTCACAGACAGACTACAGCGTCATGTCCTGAATATATGACATTTCTTAATAATCTAAGGGACGTGGTGGCGCTGCGGGTTAAACCGCAGAAGGCTCTGTGCTGCAGGGTCGGAAGACCAGCAGTCGTAAGATCGAATCCACGCAACGGAGTGAGCTCCCGTCGCTTGTCCCAGCTCCTGCCCACCTAGCAGTTCGAAAGCATGCAAATGCAAGTAGATAAATAGGTACCACCTCGGTGGGAAGGTAACGGCGTTCCATGTCTAGTCGCGCTGGCCACGTGACCACGGAAACTGTCTTCGGACAAACGCTGGCTCTACGGCTTTGAAACAGGGATGAGCACCGCGCCCTAGAGTCGGACACGACTGGACTAAATGTCAAGGGGAACCTTTACCTTACCTAATAATCTATTGTTTTATTGAGGAAGGGGGCTGTGTCTGAAATAACTGGTTCTGGTCCTCTTACTTTTATCTTCAACTCCTGAGAATTTTGATCATTTGTCATGCTAGCTGGTGCTTCTGGTTCAAAAGATCAGCAGAGGGTTGGGCAAGTTTAAGAACCGCTACTTTAGATTGTAAGTATTGAACTTTTAATTATTAGGGCCTGTAAGAGATTTTAAATCCACAAATTAGATGGTATGTTTGAGTAGCAGACAGTATGTATGTACACTGTGTTCTCTTTGAATCTGAAAGATCCAAATTCTCTTTTAAATATAAGTGCCCACTTTTGCCATTTGTAGTTTTTTTTTTTAAAAAGAGGCATGTTTATCAAAGCCAGGAACTTGTCACTGGCAAAATGCAGTTTCCTTCCAAAGGAAACACCATGGGAGGCGCTTATATCCCCACTTAACATCAGAGCTATGAGATTCTTCACACCCTGGGGCAAAGCCAGGTTGCTGCGTCCTAGTTAGGACAGAGAAGTCCACACAAACCACTCAGCAACACTACTCAGACTTTCCTGGCAGGGTCAAATGTGCTGCTAGTTGGGGGAAATCTTCCTCTCTGGTCCCCTCCCAACACTGTGAGCCACCCTGCCCCTTCAGTGCTCCAGGGATCTACCAAAAATCACAAGGTTGCTTACTTATGACCAGAAACCAACCTTGCCAGGCAGGATTACCAAAGTACCCACACAGTGTTCAGGATCCTGAGAATAAGGCACCTTCTTCAGTATGACCAGGCCCTTCTTCTCAGAATAACCAAACAGCTGATTTTTTGTTATTATTTTATTAAAGGTGTTGCAAAACAATTTAAAGGTTCAAAAACAAATTCAGAACTTCAAAGGAAATCAAAAGGATGGGAAGTAAGTCCATATCAAACATTTAAGAAGCTAGGCAATTCTAGAATAGCCCCCACAGAAAATAGGAAAACTAGCTATCCTGCACCAATACTTAAAGTGTAGTTAAATTGAAGCATAGTTCCAGAGCATATGCAGAGTGCAGCAGAATAATAGGCAAACATAGCATTCTCCTGAGAGAGACTAGGTAAAGAGCTCCATAGTCTCAGCTATTTTTATACCCATCATCCACTTTTCATGGTCTTTCAAAACAATTCCACCAATCAGATCCCAGGTTACCTTGAATCTTTTAGAAGGGAGTAAGGTAAAGGTTCCCCTTGACACTTAGTCCAGTCGTGTCCAACTCTAGGGGGTGGTGCTCATCCCCTTTCCAAGCCGTAGAGCCAGCGTTTGTCCGTAGACAGTATCTGTGGTCACGTGGCCAGCGCGACTAGACACGGAACGCCGTTACCTTCCCACCGTGGTGGTACCTATTTATCTACTCGCATTTTTACATGCTTTTGAATTGCTAGGTGGGCAGGAGCTGGGACAAGCGACGGGAGCTCACTCCATCGCGTGGATTTGAACTGCTGATCTTTCGACCTTGCAGCCCAGAGGCTTTGCAGTTTACCCCGCAGCAGCACCACAACCCCCTTATCTAGAATAGTGCTGCATTAATAGGGGACCTTTAAAAAAAAGTTGTACAGAAAAATGATAATAAAGGAGGGGTGTTTCCTGCTGTCCTTTAAAAGTTCCAACCCACCTATATGTCCCAGGGTTGTCACCTCAGAAGATTCTGCTCACAGCTCCTTGTGGTGCAAACTAATGATCTACACAGGCTACACAATGAAATAAGTAGGAGTCTGCTCAATCATAAAAAAAACAACTGTGGCCTAGTGCTGTGCCAGAAAGGAATGGGACACCTCTGGAAAAGTTCAGGGTGGATATCTAAGTCAAAACGCATGTGATGCCGTAATTTGATTCAAACCAAACTGTACCCAAAACAATCCAGATAGCGAGCTATATACCTGTCTGGACTGGCCCACATCTCTTCCACCTTTTTCATAGGAGGGCTTGCGCCCATGGCCTAAGTCAGAGTGGGTGAGAGATGATGCCACTTGCTTCAAGCACCAAAATGGCTGTTTGCCACCCTCAGTTACTTTGGGGCACAGTGACTGGGGAGCATTTGTCTTTTCCCAAGTGAATCCTGGTTGTCCATTCTTCATGCTTTGAGTTTTCTCTGCTGTCAAATCAGAACCAACTTATAGCAGCCCTAATAGGGTTTTCAAGGGAAGTAACATATTTAAGGAGTGATTTTGCCTGTTCCACTCCCCCAGTGAGTTTCCATGGCCAGGTGGGGATTTGAACCCTGTTTTCCTGAGTCCTAGTCCATCACTCTATCCACTACACCACTCTTTCATGTTCTAAAACCACAATCTGAAGAGAGAGAGAGAGAAAACCCTTACTATCATAACGGCATGTTTTGAATATGCATAACAAAATGGATGAACAATTATGTTCGCAGTCTTTATAGGATACAATGCTTGTAAAAAAATAATCCCAGAGTAAAAATAGATCCTGACTTATCTGGTTTATCCAAAATTGTTTTTCAGTTAAAGTTCAGGCACAGTCCACTTTTTATTAAATAATTTTGAACTCTTACAGGAAATTGGCTTAGGCTTTGCTTTTCAAAATTCTTAATGCTACCTCTGTTACTGGTTTGGGGGGTAGATTTTAATAAATGCTGCTTTTATTTCTGACCCAGTATTCTGAGCAGGGATGATTTTATAACCTTGGCTACTTGGCCTTTTGAGGTTAGCAGGCCACCCATGGCTTGTTTTTCCTTCTCGTTTAAAAGCTGGAGGAAAATTAACTAATTTAACAAACATTCCTGCAGGGTTGGTTGGGTGGAGGGGCACATTGTTTGCTGGGATCCGAGATTGTCACTTGGAAAGGCCATTTGTGAGCACTCAACCATGATGCTGGCGAGACTGAACAACAGTCTTTCAACTATATAACAATTCTTGCCCATGGCACAGTTGCATTAAATAAAAATTAGACACTTTTGTTTTTTAAATTAGCATATCAGTTCCATAGCAGTCTTGAGGGAGAGGTAGCAGATAGTCTTTTGAAGCAACTTTTTTTTTTTTTTTTTTTTGCATTGTGTTCACTTTCTATAAAAGCTACATGGGAGGCAACAGAGACCAGAATGCTCATGAGCTGATCCATGTTTCCGTGCCAAATTCTTCCACTTTTTCCATCCCTGATTTCCCCAAATGTTCCCCCTGTCATACACAAAGAATCTAACATTATCTTTTAATTGGAATTGTACAGTCAAGAGAACAGAGGCACAGAGGGGGAGGTGGTTAAGCACTAAAGCAAAATCATTGAAAGAGAAGTCAAAAATGTTACATGTTCAATGGGGTATGCCTTACTTGTCTTTCTCCAGAGCAGCCAAGTAGGATTAATGACAGGCAGGCTTTTGTGTTCTCTTTCTATGCATCAGTAAAGAAAGGAAAGGAAATTTAAAAGGCAGCTGCCAGAGAATAATTTGTACAAATGAATAGATCTATTCAGTTTCTGAAGTGCTTGCTAATTGTCTCTGGAAGAGGAAGAAGAAATCACAAATTGGCTTGCAGTGACAAGAAATAACGAATTCACATGTCAGCTTAAGCTTTGGTAATAGAATTGATCCACTATTAATTAGAAATTTGGGACATGGCTGTACAGTTCCGAAAGTCAACTGGCTTAGCAGAATGAAGCCAAAAGTATCTAATGATTTTCACTAATAAAGAAAATACACAATCTTTTTATGCACCTAGTTTAATAACTTTCCATGCATCTTCCTCCATTTATTTTATGGATGTTTCAAAAATACGTACTATTCAATCCAGGACTAGTCTTTGATAAATTCATTGTTATGTGTATTTGTTAGCAATCTTTGCTTGCCTTCAATGTGTTCATACCATTTGTAGGTTTCCAGCACCCTGTCCCAACAGTAGAAATACTCAGTATTGATTTATTTTGAACATAACATCTTTGGAGCAAGTATTAGTAGAGGGATTTAATACTGAGGAAAGAAATTAACCTGGTAGTATATTCAGTGCATTGCTACTAACTATAATATAGTATGGTGTGAAGTGAATCTTTCTTCATGGGAAGTATAGATTAACACATAGTAGATGGGGAAAAATAAAGTTCCATTGGTTATCCTATATTCCATAAAAGATGAATCTATAACTTAATGAATTCACGTTCTGTGAAGGCCTTACAAATTTAATTCATACTAATGCGTTAAATCTGTGCCAGTGCTTTCGTGTATTAATTATTTATTTAGGCTTCATAATAAGAGTTTGTGCTGGGTTATGATAACATATCATGAAATATAATAACCAAAAATCAAAACATACCTTGTCAGATAAAAGCAATGGCTTAAAATACAAATTGGAAAATCTCAATTTTAAAGAGTCTGGGAGTTATAAATCTGGCACTATGGAGAAGGCACCAAGGAGTTTTTATTGGGAAAGCATTCTGCAGTTGTTGTGCTAACACAAAAAAAGACAGCAAGAAGAAGAATGTGCATATTCCTTGTTCAGAAGACAATTGTAGAACATGGGGGTTGTTAGAAGAAATGTCCTGCTCCCAGTGGAAGCTGCCTGCAAGGTGGAATCCAAAACAGGATCTCATTAGATTTTATATACAAGGTAGGGGGATGTACCTATAGATCCATGTTGTCTCATGAGATCTGTGGGTGGTAAACAACAAAAACCAGTTCAAAACAATTTAGAACATTTAAAACAATTGGGCCTTCTACGGGAGAGCACTCCAAAGCCAGGATGCTACAGTAGAGAAGGACCTCTGTGTGCTGCCTTTATCCTATGATGAATTATGTCCTGCCTTTCTCCCAAGAGTGGAAGTCAAAGTGATTTAAAATAAAATAGTTCAAATGCATGAAAATGAAGCTTTGAAATTAAGAAAAAACCCCCACACACATTAAAAAACACAGTAAAAGAAAAATTCAGCAGTTAAAAGCCCCTCCCATAGCAAGTGCCAAGGCTTTTTAAAAGTGTCTATCTAAACAGGGTTAGGATTTTTGCTAAAATCATAGGCATTCTCCCTCTAAAAAGGATCCAGATCTGTTTAAATCAATTCTGATTGGGCCACATGAAGTGCAATTGCATCCTCAGTTGTGATCCCTGTGTTCAAAAATAAAAATTCAAAAAAATATAGGACAACTGGGCACAACCCAGTTTGTTTTGAAAGTCTGTACATTCTGTAGTCTCATTGAACTGGTCTCATTAAGCTTTTTAAAAAATTGACTAAGATAATATTGAGTGACCATGTCCCCACGTTATACTTGGACATGTTCACCATAGTGTTGTTGTATAAGCTGTCATTACTCATGTGAATTTTTTTTTAAAGTAGAGTAGATGTAGTCTTCCATTTATGGTGTATTTCAAATGTAGCCTCCAGGGCTGAACATGTTGTACCCCAATGAAGGAACCTATAGTAATATTTGAGTCAAATCTGTGGTCTGATTCTTTATAATGAAATGCTGTGTGTTTTGAGCTCCTGTTTCCATTAGATGCTAAGAAAGTTTGTTCCAAAGAGAAATCTCCTGAGGGCAATGAGACCTTCCCAGTAGTGTGACCTTTTACAGCTGTGACTAAACGTTATATATTTAGGAAGGTTAGGTTTGGAGAAACATTGCACTGTCTTGTATGAATGTCTGTATGCTTCCTGTACAAATTCTGTGACTAGCAGTAAATTAAGCTTCCTTTTCAGACGACTACCATTTTTGAAATCTGAAATTTAGGACAAAATTAATAGTGACAGTAAATGTGTCTGTATTGACATATATATGCTTTTTTAAAAAAATTGAGTAGATGCTGATGTGATTGAGAAAGCTGAAAATTATTGGAGTTATAGCAGAAGGAGAGGGGGAGTTATACACTACATATTGAGAAGAAATTTCCACATTGCTTGCAGTGGGAAGTCCTCCTCTCCGTTTCAAAGGAGGAATATTTGTCACTTCCAGAATGGGAAGAACAGCAAATAAAAAAAAAAGCCTATTTTTAATTTTTTTAAAAAAACTCTCCATCTGCTCAAATCCTGATATCAGGTGCCCTCTAGTAGCAAGTATTTACATTTTTTAAAAAACCCTGCATCTTAATTGAAAAAACAACTTGATGGTGATACCTGGTTTGATTCTTCTTACATCTTGCTTCATTTAAATATGTTAAAACTGCTACTGTAAGAACGTCACAGTTTTTAGCATGCTGCAGTAGTACACAATGCTGTTGCTAGACTGCTGGCAAATAGAGGCATGTATGTACTCTGATCATGGCACAGAATAATACAAGAAGTGTTTTGCTACTCTGTTTCCCCGAAAATAAGACCAAACCTGAAAATATGCCCTAGTATGATTTTTCAGGATGCTCGTAATATAAGCCCTACCCCCAAAATAAGCCCCAGTTAAGTGAAACCCCGCCCTCCAGCATTGTGCAGCAACCAGAAGAAGATGACATGACTATATTTAAATAAATGTAGATTGTTGTACATGAAAAAAATAAAACATCCCCTGAAAATAAGCCCTAATGCGTTTTTTGGAGCAAAAATTAATATAAGGCCCTCCCTGTCTTATTTTCGAGGAAACACGGTAGATATCACACCAAAAATACATCTTTTTCATTTCTCTCAGATGCTTTCAGGAAGCAGAAAAGAATATAGATATGAGTACTCTGCTATTGCAGATTCCTTCAGCAACTGGTGTTCAGACTTACATTGCCTTTTAACACAGAGGTTCCATTTAGCTACCATGACTAATAGCTGTTGATAGATCAATCCACCATGACTGTGTCTAATCCTTTTTAAGGCAATCTGAATCTCTTTTAAAGTGTATATATTTGCAGTTGGATTCTGCCTTCCTTGCTTTTGTAGACTGGATTTTTTCCCCAAGGAAGGGGAAATATAGTATCCCAGGCTAATAATATTAAAGAATGTGTGTGCATACATGTAATCTATTCTCATTCTTGGTTCCTTTCTATATTTGCATGCATATCCAGTCGCACCCGACAGCAAATCTAAATTTACAGAATTAGTTTAAAATGCAAAACCAGAAAAAATAATGTGTCGGATAAGAAGAAAAAACCCCAACCCTCTTACTTAGTTCCCATCCACTCCAAAAGAGGTCTTAAGTTTGATTACATTTTGATCCTAATTTTTTTCAAATGAGTTCATAAATCTGGTCTTTCATAAAAAGGATGCTCTTATTTAATAACAGACATCTTAGGCACCTTCACATTTTACCCTGGGTAATTTATCACTTTAAAGCATCATAAATAGTACTAATGTCTGCCCGAATGTCTGGTTATATGCATTTCAAATGCAATTAGTAGTTCTTGTGATACAGTCTCAAATTAAGAACATGCTTACTGCAAAAGCGCTTTGTGTCTGTATATACCCTATTTCCCCGAAAATAGACCTAACCTGAAAATAAACCCTAGTATGATTTTTCAGGATGCTCATAATATAAGCCCTACCCCAAAAATAAGCCCCAGTTAGGTGAAACCCCACCCTCCACCACTGTGCAGCAACCAGAAGATGACATGACTGTATTTGAATAAATGTAGATTGTTGTACATGAAAAAACATAAAACATCCCCTGAAAATAATCCCTAATGCGTTTTTGGAGCAAAAATTAATATAAGACCCTGTCTTATTTTTGGGGAAACACGGTATTGAATGGCTTAAAGTTCCTACATCCTTTAATCTCTTTTAACCTGTGCCTGCTTTCTGTGCTCTGGCTTTTAGAACTCTCATGTGATCTCTGCACAGAGTATGGGATTTCAGTACTTGAGCATTTGCATCTTTTGCCAAAAAAAAGTCTCCCAGATGTATTTATAGTAAAATGGTAGTCACTGTCCTCAACCTAACAATCTAGGAATCTAGGGTACATTACAGATAACACATCATTAGAAGATAGAATCCCTCTGTGCTGAAAGATGTCTGATTGTTACAACACAAATGTTTCACACTTCCTTAGTTTGCAAATCAGTTTTATTTGCTTTGTGATTGGTCATTAGGAGCTAATCACAGCCTTTGTCTGCAGGTATGAAGTCACAAGGTCTGCTTCTTTGCTCTTTGTAATTGCTGCAGATTCAGCTGTGCCATTATACAGCAACATAATGGAAAGTATTTGTTCTCCATGTTAGGGGTCTACTACATGCCAGGCATTTATTAATAATTAGGGGGAAAGTAGTCAGTGATGTCTGTGGTGCCACTGATGAGAACTTATACACAGCCAATCAGGCATATTCAGGCATCTGTAAACTACCACCATGGATGTTCCCTTTCCTCTTTTTGGCATAATCATGAGGCAGGAGGGACTGTTCTGGGGTCCACACTGGGACAATGGCTGACAAGGACAGAGAAAAGCCATGTTGGGAGTAAGGCAGGCACCATCAGTTAGATATGTGAGGGATTTTTATTTCATTGGTTGGTTAATGAACAAGGCTTGGATGTGTTTTATTTTTAATTAATTTGTCTCTAGGATGAAAGCCTGTGATATTATTCTACCTATGCATTCACCTTTTTTAAAAAATGAATATGTCATAATCTCTGTTTCCTTTAATGTGCAATAAAGCTGAACAGCTTTTCAGATAAAATCCAGCTTGTCCAGTGCCTTTTCTGCTTTGTTTGCATACCAAAGACTTCTCTAGTTGAGAAAGAGCAAGACAAGCCTCAAGCTTGGACTTTTGTTTACTGAGTCTCCTGGTCACAGAGAGGGAAACATTCTCACAGTGGGCACGTTCTTTTTGCCTCTCTTATATAAAGAGGGAAGCAGGACTGGTGGCAGCAGCTTTACTACTAATGAGGCCCTTTGTCTTCTTAAGAGTGGCCGAGAGACAAACCCATGTTTGTACCTGCCATGGTGTAACTAGGTCGGTCTACCATAGCTTCTTATTTGTTGCATTCCTAGAAAGGTACATAATGCAAGCAGTCCCAGTTGCGATTCTGTTCTGTTCACAGCATCCTAGACAAAGTTTTGTGTCCTTACATGAATATATGAAGCGCATCAGTGCCTGGAAGAGCAACTTCTTTTTTGTTATACATTTGAATAACTTATACTGTATATGGCATGAAAAGGGATTCCCATCTTGACCTGCTTGTGAACCCTGTTGAGTTTGGGTTGTCAACTGCTGATCAAAATAAATTGTGTAGGCTTGATTTTGCATACTACTTTGCAACCAAAAAGTGACATTAGCTTAGTGCTAATGTCACTGAAGAGCTGTGGAATGTCTGACATGGAAACAGAGGGATTTTTTTCTCCTGGAGACGTAAGGATTCAGACTATTCAAAGCCATGGGAAAAAAAACCCCACCAAACCTCCAGTTGAATCTGGTCCTAAATCTGATGAAGTGGCAGTTTAACTTTCAGTACTAGGAAAACAATATAAGGAACCTTTCTGAGGGTATATTTATGGGATTTATTGTTCAGCAAGTTGGCAGGCAGACATCACCAGGAGCATACATCCATTTATTTTCTGGCTGATAACCTTAAAAAGAATGTGGTAATAAAAAAGGATACAATGAGAAACCCTAACATGAACAACTGTTTGTAGAGATGGGAATTTGCTTCCTTGTTTTTAAACCATTTGTCATTGTGATATATCCACGTGTTTTGTTTTGTTTTTAACCATAGTCTGTAGATTAGAGGCAGGTTAGATTTAGATTTATTTTCAGCCACATTGAAAGGACAACCAGCAGCTGTATCCAAATGAGTAAATTTTGGACTTTGAAATGTAAGGAAGGAACACAAGTGAGTCAAACCAGAGGAATTTTCCTCAGAGGGTGGAAACAAGCTAAAGAGGCAAAAGAAACATATTGTTTAGGGCAGGCATTAGAAACCTCAGTCAAGGGCTGCATTCCATTCAGGGTGATGTAGTGAGGTGCACATACTGGTGGTGAACAGGTTCAGAGCCAGTGGACAATGGGTATGCTCTTTCTTTCTGCTACCCCCTTACCACTCTCTATTTTTGGCTGCCCCTTCTCTCCCTCTGTCTTCCTGCTCACCCAGTGAATAATGAGGAAGGGACAGATTGGTCCTCATAGATGTCTCAATTGATCACTTGCCAAGGGTTTTTCAAATTAATCTAAAGATTTACATGAGATTAAGAAAGGGCTGCATGTTATCCATCCTATGCTAGGGCACATTTGTACTACTAATTGACGACTTGGTTAAAATTAAAACATACGTATCTCACCTTTCTGTTTTAGGAAAAATATGCGAAAGAGCTACAGTAGTATTATTACTACTTTATGCTATTGCTGCTCCTAAAGCACTGAATCTCTAAAAGAAATTGTAGTGAGAATTTACAAGAAAAAAAATACAGTCCTCAATGAATCCACTTTAAAACTGATGTAGCATCCTTCATAATGCTATTTCAAAACAAATCTGCATGCAAGCATCTGAATACTAGTATGTTTAAAAACTGTAGATGATATGTGTCTTTGTTTTGAAAAAAAAGCATTCCCTTTCTCTCACAATGAAGACAATGCCTTTTTGAAGAGGAAGTCTGTTATTATATAAGTGTGCACCATCACAAAAGAAGGTATCCAGTTTGATTAATAAGTACTGTTTCTGCCCATTTGCAGATTTATGTAAATGTGCACATTTAGTTGAATTCTGATCAGTTGATAAAACAAAAAATTCTAGATCAATCAATGAATTAAGTCTGCCAAGCTGTAGTTTGTGGGAATGTATTTGAGGCGTTATAGCTTGGCTCTCCTTCTAGGAGGCAGAAAACAGAACCACCATCTGAAGGAGAGATCTATCCTTCGAAGCCCTCACCTAGTCCTTAGGGTGCAATCAGACAGCTGGAAAGGTGCACATCCAGTTACACCAGAAAGGATCACTTTGCTGGGAGAGATCTCCTTTAAAGAGACCCTTCAGTTTATTGAGGAATTGCTCCAGCTCAGCCTTAAAAAGTAGTAACCCTATGTATAGCTAACATATGTCATAATACATAACAGTAAACATTGGAAAATAGAGCAAAGCTATGTTTATTTGTCAAAAAGCAAAATGTGCTGCTTATATACCTCCCCATAGCACTTAAAGCACTCTCTGGGTGGTTTACAATTTAATCATGCACATTGCTGTCGCCCTCCCCACCCCCCGTGAGCGGGGTACTCAATTTACTGACCTTGGAAGGCTGAGTCAGCCTCAAGCCAGCTACCTGGGATTGAATTTAGGGCTATCAGTAGGATACAGGCCAATACGTTTAATTTAAGGGAATGTACCTTAGCATTGCATGGTAAAGTTCCATATTCATACACCATGATAACTTTTCATTTACATTTATTTAAACATGTTGATAGTTTTTGGATTTTCTATAAAGTGGAATGTTTTACTGAAAAAAAGCATCATTATTTTGCACCTATATTTTGCACAATATCCCGTGCCTTTCATGGTGCTTATGCTATTGTTGTTATGTATATTCAATTTGTTTCTCGCTTTTGGCACCCCTATGTATGACTGATCTTCAGCATCCTTTCAGACTAACAGAAAGTGGAAGCTTGGTATTATTTTGGTGTCCAACAGTATAAGTATGAGATAGATTGACTCATTAAAAAGAACCCATAGCCTAAAGGCTATGGGTTCCTTTTAATGAGTCAATCTATCTCATACTTATACTGTTGGACACCAAAATAATGCCAAGCTTCCACTTTCTGTTAGACCATTGGATGTTCTAATTCAATAATGTCTGCTGACATTGGTAGGAGCTTTCTAGGGCCTTTCTCCCCACCTCTGTTGGACATGAGGTTTGTATATTTCTTCCCTGTTCCTGCTGCTAATATTTGCCATGATGACTTCATCTCAGACCTCATCTCACCCTTTGGAAATCTTTAAAATAGACTGCTAAAGGAAATGCCATTGACCTTAGGAGGAGATAAGGGCTCATCAGCATGCATAAATATTGCAAAATCTCCTGAAGTGTTCACAGTGTACAGACATAGTGTAATTTTATCACGAATAGCATTCTCTTCAAGGTCCCTGAGGGCCATTTATGATATCTGTGTTTAGACATTGTATGGTAGAATGAAAGCTGTATTTGAAGAGGTCAGTGCCCCAAATCTAGGCCAGATTTTTTCAAGGTAATGAGATGTCAGCTGCTCCTACTGATTTTCATTGGAATGGCAAACCTGGGTCTGGAATATACCACTTCGCATTGGAGACTGGGATATGTTCATATGAGTGAATGCTGTATGCATTCCATACAGAAAAAAAAACATGTATTGGAGGGAGCATTATAGCATACTTTTTCATGCACGGAGACCCAGTGTGGTGTAGTGGATAGAGTGGGGGTCTAGGAGTCTGGAGACAAGGGTTTGAATCTTGGTCATGGAAACTCACTGGGACTGTGGAACTGGTAAAACCACTCTTTAAATACCTTGTTTACCTTGAGAGCCTTATTAGGGTTACTGTAAGTCAGTTCTGATTTGATGGCACATAACTTTCATGCTACTTTTCTAGAAATATACTTACTTCAAAATAGATAGACCAAAGGTGGTTGAGGTGAACATGGGGCCAAAACTTTTATCCCAGCGATCTTGAAGGGGAGTGGAACACTCACATGAAGTGTTATATTAATATCTACATCTAAAAAGATGTTCAAAGGTTGTTTCTGTTTCGAAAGTGTTTCTGAATCAAAAGTGAGGCATATATTCTGGCCCATGTCTTCAAAGTAGGCCTCAGCACCAGCTGAATTACCATGTAGCAAAAAGGCTTTTAGAACTCTGATAGACAGATGGCCTGGAAGCAAAAAGAAGAATTAACATCTTCCAGTTTATTATTGGAGTTTCACTGCTCTGTCATCTGAAGGCAATTCTAATTTACAAGGAATAGGGAGCAGCATTTTACAAGGCAGTAGCAGAGAGCTGTTAATGAATTGTTATGAATTTCAGTCCTTTGTTGCCCACCTTACAAGCACCACATCAACACTGGAACAAATCTTGAGTTGTATTTTTGAAAGATGATGAATGAGCAGTCCTTTCAGAAAGGGTAAATGAGGCATTGGCAGGGAAGTGAAGGACTAAGGTCTAGAACTGGGACCTTAGGCAAACAACTGACAGCCTCTTTGACCGCAGTGAGATTTTGTCAGTTACCCCTGCAGTCAAGAATCTCCTTGTGTGTGTGGCACTTCAGCTTACTTATTTGCTCATTTATTTATTTTGCATTTTTGGCTTCTATACAGCTAGAACAGGGTGCAGGTGTCCTCCTTGATTCTGGCCACCTTGTATGCAGTGGCAGAAGTGAAGGCTCCTTCCTTTCCTTCCCTCCCTGCACACATGAGAGTCTCTCCCACATATATAAACCTTGTTAGAAGTAAGCACTCCCTATGCTACAACTTCTCTCTTCTCATGATTAAGTCCTATAATACAGTTTGTTGCATTTTCAAAATAAAATTTGCCTTATGAAAATTTCAGGGGTCTGCATCTGTCTTTATGGTTACCCAGTATGGTATAATGAATAAAGTGATCAAGGACTCTGGAGATCTGAATTCTAATTACCACTTGGCCATGGAAACTCTTCGTGGTGGGCTACATGTAAAGCCACTCTTTAAATATCTCAGTCACCCTGAAAGCCAAGCCTTATTGGGGGTCGCTGTAAATCAGTTCTAAATTGGACAGACAGACAGACACACACATCTCTCTTTCCCTCCCATGGGCAAAGAAGTATTTTAGAGTGATTTTGACCTGGAAAATGACTGAAGGACAAACAGCTCAGTAGTTTCTCCCCCACTTCTTTTACATTCCCACCCCTGCTTTGGAGGGGGGAAGGTTAGGGCAAACATAGACAGTCATCACACTAGCATAGGTTGCAGGTCTCCAAGCATTGGGATTGCTATGGAGTCGGTTGAATTTACTCTGAGGAAAAATAGCCCTCTTGCCCTCGAAGGCATATTTTGTAATTTGCATCATTCTTTCTGTTCTTTTCTAACTGTTCCAATAAATGGATGCTTTAAATACTTGACTATTATTTGAAAATACTTGATCAATTAAATACCATCTCTAGCTGAGGTTGCTAGAAGACTGCTGGATGGATAATAATGCTGTCTTGGCAGACCTTTTCTTTCCATAACTGCAGTTTTTCCACGATCTTCTTGCAGGTTTAGAATGACTGGAAGGGTGACTCATGTGTGTCTTTTATCTTAGACCCAAAAATGAACACATCCTTACTCATCGAAACATAGGGACGCATGTGGAAAAATTGTAATTAATTTGCTTTCCCAAGGAATACAAAATGATGAATATTTTACTGAATATTACGAAGATGTGTCTTAGAATCACAACATTTTTAATGGGGGAGGGGGGAAGCCAGGGCACCTGTACCTTAGGAGTCATGCAGAAGAAGTAGTTTGAAAAGATGTAGCATATTATGCAAACAATATTTGCTGAAATGTCTTCTTCACAGGTGCAGGAGGCCTGTCCTCCAGCATGTTCATCCACCTTTGCTTTGTTTCAATGAACCACTAAAAGAGGTTAAATTCCACTTAAAACTGTGGAATAGTAGATCTGGAAGGAGCACCAACAGGGGTCATTCTGGTCAACCCCTTGCAGAAGCAGGAGGTCCAGAGCCAAGCTATTTCCGAGAGATAGCTGTCCAACCTTTATTTAAAGTGAAGAATTGAGACAGACTCTACTGTCAGAAAGTTCTTGCTAATATTCAGAAGAACTTAAGTCTTTGGGCCAAATGGGTATATCATTAAATACCTTTAACATGCAGATATCTTACAATGTAAATTGCAGTACAGTGGTGCCTTGATTTACGAACTTAATCCGTCCCAGAAGATGTTCGTAAGTCAAAACGTTCGTAAGTCAAATCAGCATTTCCCATAGGAATGCATTGAAAACCGATTAATCCGTTCCAACTGTTTTTTGTTCTTATGTCGAGGTGCCGTTTGTAAGTCAAAGCATTAGTTCCCATAGGAACTAATGCAAAACCGGTTAATCCGTCCTCTTCCACTAGGGGGAGATTTTTTAAAAAAACCTAAGATGACTTAGGTTAAAAAAAAGGGCAGGAAAGGAGGGAGGGAGGGAGGGAACAACTTTTAAGCAGAACACCTTTAAAACCAAGCAGCTTTAAACCAAACCAAGCACCTTTTAAACCAATTTTTACATTTTAAAATTACAGTACCAGGCAGTCCAAAGTCCATTTCCCGCTTTCCCCGTGGTTTTTTTTGTTCGTAAGTAAAAGCTCCGTTCTCAAGTCAAAGCAAAATTTTGCGAACGGAGCTGTTTGTAAGTCGAAATGTTCGTACGTCGGGGCGTTCGTAAGTCAAGGCACCACTGTAGTTTGAGAGATTTAATAATGGAGTCAGAGCAGGCATGGAAAGCAAATGTCACAGTTTCCCCTTTGCTATAATCATGAGTAACATCACTCCTATGAAGTTAGTGTTTTCATCTGCTCAGCTCTACTTTGTTATCCCAGATGACCTTAGTTGGAACTGTTGTTTGGCAACTGCCCAATGCCAGCAAAGAAGATTTATCTCCATCATAGAATCAGCAAAATTCCAACTGCTTAGTCCTGCTTATCATCATTGAAGGTCTTCAGTGGCTTTTGTTGCATAGCAGATGGATGGCCAAAAGAGAACACCAGGGCAGGAACTACGTGTTTCAGATAACATACAACTTTTTTTTCTTTCTTTTTTCTTTTTGCTATGGGTTATCAGAAAACAGGTGTGAAAGTGCCTGTTTCACATGTCCTCCTTTAATGCAAAACCTTGCATTATCTATACCGTGTTTCCCCGAAAATAAGACAGGGTCTTATATTAATTTTTGCTCCAAAAAAACGCATTAGGGCTTATTTTCAGGGGATGTTTTATATTTTTTATGTACAACAATATATTTATTCAAATACAGTCATGTCATCTTCCAGTTGCTGCACAATGGTGGAGGGCGGGGTTTCACTTAACTGGGGCTTATTTTGGGGGTAGGGCTTATATTACGAGCATCCTGAAAAATCATACTAGGGCTTATTTTCAGGTTAGGTCTTATTTTAGGGGAAACAGGGTAGTAGACTGATTACAGTTACAACTAACTTAAGCCCCACTGATTTCAACAGGTCTATTCTATACTGTTGAATTTAATGGATTATATAATCATAGAATAAATGGGTTGGAAAGGGCCTATAAGGCCATCAAGTCCAACCCCCCTGCTCAATGCAGGAATCCAAATCAAAGCAGATCTGAGATAGGGTTGCAGGGAGTCCCTTAACTCATTGCCTGAAATGGGTTAGAGAGGAGAAATCTTGCAAAGTGCATCTGTCAGCCTTCCAAATAGGAAAGATGTTTCTCCACATATAGGTGGAATGGCTGATAGGAAAATGGGAAAGCTCGGAATGAGGTGAACTGAGTTTCATAAACAGAGATTCTCCATTTCTCTGCAGATTCTCTGGTATTTTTCTGACGATTAATAGTGTTTGAAAGTTGTTCATCAGTGTTTCATCAGTTTCATGAAATCCTGGATTTTGAACCCTTAGTTGCTTATAAAATTTAGTTACTGCTCAAACATTTTAAAATCACATATTGAATTACTGTCATTCTAAATGCTTCTGTTCTACAAAGCCTAAAAACACAGCATCTTTATTTCTGACCTGTCATGCAGATAAAATGAAGAAACTGCCTTCGAGTTATTCCTCTATAAACATTCAGTTCACATGACATGTGACTCTCTTTTGGATTTTTTCAAATTTGCATAGTGGTTTAAATTAGTGAACACAAAATATTACTATTGGCGTCATTTATTTTTGCTAAAGTTTGAGATAATGTATCTTTTACATTTACTTTATCTTTTGTTCCTGCACATGTGAAAAACATTGGCCAGAATCCTATTGGTATTCAGGTAAGATTTGTGTATCTTTTAGTTGCTAATTGATGAAGTGCCTGTTGCATCTCAGTCACATGCCAGATTATACAACTGTGTGCCCCACACCTTGTCATTTAGCAGCCGCAAGTTATGCAAACCTTAGGTGAAAAACAATAGGAGTCCAACAATTATCATTCATTTTTAAAAGACTCTTGTTTCATATTAAGTTTTATTCTACAGCTAAATGAGTTTGAAGTTTCAAATTTTAGGAGAAAAACTAGTCTTTATTTTATTTTTTTAATTTTTGTTTGATTTTTTTCCTGATATGCTTGCACAGATTAACATGGCTACCTCTTTTAAGACAACAATATTTATGAGTGATACATCTATTTTGATGCTGGAGATATACCTGTTTTATAGGTATATATAAAGGGCTGTTCTTTTCTGAGTCTTCATATGTTGACAGTCTAACCAAGGGTAGTGAATACAACCCTAGAAGACCGAACATGCAGCTGGATTCCTTGTAGCACAGCACTAAGAATGCTGCTATAAAATGTAAACCTACTTAGTTGTTTTGTGAATTTGCAGCAGAATGTGTCGTTTTACTTAGTTTGAACTATTTACTGAAAGAGCCACAAAAAATAGGGAAAACTGTTGGAGGTATCCCTTCAGTCACTTCAGAAGATAAGTTATAGAACAAGACTGCATTGTTTCTCATGTTCTAGAAGAGCAGGAATTTGTTGAGCAAGAATTGGGAGAAATGGAAAGGTGGTAGAAAGCTGAATGTAGATGATCATTAAACAAACAAATCAACAGAGTCAGGAGAAAATCTTTGTCCCAAAAAGGGTAATGGAGAAGAGGATTTTCATAACCAATTAGGTGTACTTTGTAAAACATGTAATTGACAATTTATGCTGTCTGTCATAAGTAATGATAGACTATTAAACTGTTATTGTATCCCTAAAGGAGAAAGTAGAATTAGTGGATTCTGTGAGTAAACATGTACTCAAGCCAAGCAACTGTTACAGACTCAAGGAGAGACCTTAGGAGACATGATGTCTGTTTACGTTGACAGTCTATTCCTTGCAGTGAGTCGAGATTCTCCCTGCTGTCCCCAGTTAAATTTTTATAAGCATGTTGACTATATTAAAAGCTGCCTTATCCTTTCCTTCTGTCAGGTCAGTTTTGTTGGCTGATGGTGTTGGGGATAGGTAGAGTAGTCCCTCCATTTTAATTGGCTGGGAGCAACTATAAATAAAAATACTTTATTAAACTCCTTTTATATTCATCAACCTATGTCTCCTTCTGGATCAAAATTGAAATAAGAGTGGTGGATCACCATCACATGAGAAGGAAACACTAGATGAGTATTTAGAATCATAGAACCATGAAGTTGGAAGGGGCCTATAAGGCCATCAAGTCCAACCCCCTGCTCAATGCAGGAATACACATCAAAGGATATCTGCCAGATGGTTGTCTAAATTTATCTTGAATGCCTCCAGTGCTGGAGCACTCACCACCTCTTGAGGTAATTGTTTCCACTGCCGTACTGCTCTAACAGTTAGGAGGTTTTCCTGATATTCAATCAAAATCTGACTTCCTGTAACTTGAGCCAATTGTTGTGTATCCTGCACTCAGGAATGATTGGGAACAGATTCTGCCCCTCCTCTAAATGACAGCCTTTCTAGTATTTGAGAAGTGCTCTCATATCTCCCCTCAGTCTTCTTTTCTCAAGGCTAAACATGCCCAGTTCTTTCAGTCTTTCCTCATAGGGCTTGTTTTCCAGCCCGCCCACCCCTTCATCCTTGTTGCCCTCCTCGAAACTTGTTCCAATTTGTCAGCATCCTTCTTGAAGTGCGGTGTCCAGAACTGGACACAATACTCAAAATGAGGCCTAACTAGTGCCAAATAGAGGGGAACTAATACCTTGCGGGATCTGGAGACTATTCTTCTGTTAATGCAGCCTAAAATAGCATTTGCCTTTTTTGTAGCCACATTACACTTTTGGCTCATATTCAGCTTGTGATCTATGAAGATTCCAAGATCCTTCTCGCTTTTAGTATTACTGAGTGAGATATCCCCCATCTTGTAACTGTGTATTTGGTTTCTTTTTCCTAGATGCAGTACTTTGCACTTATCCCTGTTAAAGTTCATTCTGTTGTTTTCCGGCCAGTGAGCAAGCCTATCCAGATCATTTTGAATTTTGTTTCTGTCTTCCAGGGTATTAGCTAATCCACCTAATTTTGTGTCATCTGCAGATTTGATTAGCATTCCCTGCACCCCCTGATCCAGGTCATTAATAAAAACGTTGAAGAGTACAAGGCCCAGGACTGAGCCCTGGGGGACCCCACGTTACCTCCTCCTAGCTTGAGAAGGAGCCATTAATTATCACCATCCGAGTACGATTCTGTAGCCAACTGTGTATCCACCTAACAGTTGTACTATCCAGCCCACACTTAGTTAGCTTGCTAATCAGAATATCATGGGGCACTTTGTCAAAAGCTTTGCTGAAGTCAAGATATACGATGTCTGTCCTTTTATTTGTATTCCTGCATCGAGCAGGGGGTTGGACCTGATGGCCTTATAGGCCCCTTCCAACGTCACTATTCCATGATTCTATGAAAAGACTGAGCTAAAATAGGAATGGAGCACTTCTGCCTTTTCTTGTCTTCTGATATCATTTTTCCATCTCCACTGAGTAGCTGAGCCACTGTTTCTTTTCTTTGCCTTTTGCTATGCAAGTACCTGAAGAAAGCTTATTTGTTGCTTTTAGTGTCTCTAGCTCATTCTCAGCTTTTGCCATTCTAATGCGATCCCTGCAATTCCTTGCTACTTGTCTACACTTTTTCTTTGTAGCCTGGCCTTCCTTCCACTTCCTATATGTGTCTTTTTGTTTTGTTTTCAGGTCCTCTTTGAGCTTTTTGTGAAGCCACACCGGCCTTTTTAGCTGTCTCTCACCTTTTTTTCTTGTTGGGATTGTTTGTAGTTGTGCATTTAGAATTTCCCATTTTAGAAACTCCCACCCTTCTTTGACTCCTTATTAGGATTTCCTGCCATGGGACTTTACTTATCTTTGTCCTGAATTTGTTACAATTGTTTTGAAAGCCAGTGTGTGGCTACACTCTGCTGTGGTTTCCTTTGAAATCAAGAATTCTAGTAGAACATGGTCACTCTCGCCCAGAGTTCCCCTTATTGCCAGTTCCTCAACCAAGTCGTCTCTATTGGTTAGAATCAAGTCAAGGATAGCTAGTCCTCTAGTATCTTTCTCCACTTCTTTGTAGCTGAAAATTATCAGCCACACAAGCCAGAAATTTCCATTTATTATGACTCTAGGTGTTTGTTTGTTTGTTTGTATGTCTGTCTTATTTATAGGCCATATATCTCCTGATAAGGGGACCCAAGGTGGCTCACAGTATTAAAAGAATAGAATTAAAAACAAAATAAGATATGCATTAAAAAACTATTAGATTATAAAGCTGATTAAGTATAATTGAATCATTAAAAACTGGTAAAATGTTTTAAACTATTTTAATTAAAAATTGCATTCAATTTTAAAAATTGAAGGGCATGATTTAAGGCTAGGCTGGCATGCCTACCTATGGTACCAAGATGATAAGCAAAGTAAAATATTCAATTCACATTTGATCAAGAGAGCTTTGTTGTGGGTTTGGAAGACAGTTAAGGCACAACATTATAGAAAGATACCATTATTGGTACCTCCACTAGAAGCATTCTCTGCCTGGCAAGAACAACCAAAGGGATAAACGGGAGATATGCCGAGATGTTAGATGGTGATTTTAATTTGAAGAACAAAGATGAATTGGCAGAACAAGGAATTGTCTTAGATTGGTGGTCCATAAACTTGTTGAAATCAAGATATGTAAAAGATAAAGCTACAGGGTTTCAGAAAGACAAAATACCTTTGGATAAGGGGTTGCTGGACTCGGAGGAAAAATTGATTAAAAGTTTATATAATATTTTGATGGAGCAAAAAATGGAAGATGAAATTGTGAAAGATTGTATGGTAAAATGGGCTCAAAATATAGGTCATAATATTGAACTAAATGCCTGGTCACAAATTTGGGAACAAAATATTAAAATGATTAAATCATAACACCAGATAAATTAACAAAAATGTATAAAAATATTTCTAAGTGTTGGAAATGTGAAGAGAAAGTAGGGAGTTTCTTTCATATGTGGTGGATGTGCTGTAAGGCCAAGGACTTTTGGAAAATGATTCATGAAATGGTAGAGAAAATTTTATGGGTTAAAATTGCTTTAACACCAGAAATTTTCTTATTGAATATATTACCAGCTACGCTCGAAAAAACAAGACTTACCTGTATTTACACCTGATAACTGCAGCTAGAATTGTATATGCCAGTAAGTGGAAGACTGCAAAGGTGCCGATAAAGAAGGAATATATTGAGAAGATTTTGGAATTAGCAGAAATGGATATTCTGACAGATACACTAAATGATAGACTGGATAATAATAAATGGGAACCTCTTTACACCTGGATGAAATCTTCTTGTTGTTGTTTAGTCATTAAATCGTGTCCGACTCTTCGTGACCCCATGAACCAGAGCACGCCAAGCCCTCCTGTCTTCCACTGCCTCCCGGAGTTGGGTCAAATTCATGTTGGTAGCTTCACTGACACTGTCCAACCATCTCGTCCTCTGTCATCCCCTTCTCCTCTTGCCTTCACACTTTCCCAACATCAGGGTCTTTTCCAGGGAGTCTTCTCTTCTCATGAGATGGCCAAAGTATTGGAGCCTCAGCTTCAGGATCTGTCCTTCCAGTGAGCACTCAGGGTTGATTTCCTTCAGAATGGACAGGTTTGATCTCCTTGCAATCCAGGGGACTCTCAAGAGATGAAATCTACACCGACTTAAATAGAATAGATTAGATTAATATTATGTTAGATAGTAAAAGACAAGATTTAATGAATTGAATACATTGTAATAAATTACTCTGGTTACAACGGGTAGAAAAGTAGAAAAAATGCAATAAAAATATAAAAAAAAAAAGGCATTCAGGGACTCAGTCTTGGTTGTTAAAAGCCTGCTTGAAAAGGCGAGTCTTCAGCTTTTGGTGGAAGGAGAAAAAAGAGGGGCCAACCTGACATCCCAAGGGAGAGCATTCCATAACCTGGGAGCAGCCGCAGAGAAGGCCCTCTCTCGTGTCCCTATCAATCCACTCCTAGTCTTGTTTTGGCAGAGAGAACACAGTTCTCAATCTCCTGCTTTCAGTCTGTTTGGTTTCTGTATTCACCATCTGGTGATGTCCATGTGTACAACTGTCTGTTCGGTTGTTTGAAGCATTTATTCACAATAAACAGATCACTGGCTTCGCAGACTCTATTAGTCGTTTTCCCACTTCATTTCTCTCCCCTAGGCTAAATTTTCCAACCCATTTGGTCCTGCTTTGTTCCTTGCTTTTGCGTTCCAGTCATCTATGTTTGTAAGCATGACTAGTTTTGTTGTGTGATTAATTTCCTCTTGGACACTTGCATAAACATGTTCAATTTCATCTTCAGCAATAGTAGTTGGAGCATAGACTTCAATGATTGTTACTATATTGAAAGGTTTTCCATGGAGTTGGATTGATGTTATTGGTCAGACTTTACATTATAGTACCTAATTGCCTGTGCTACATCTTGCCTCAGTATTAGAGCCACTCCACTTTTGGGTTGTTCATTTCCAGAGTAGAACACTTTGTAGTTTTCTGACTGTAAATACTGTGTTCCAGTCCACTTCAGTTCTCTGACACCAAGCACTGCAATGTTTATACATTCCATTTCTTGCTTTACAGTTTCCAGTTTGCCTCGATCCATATTTCTCATGTTCCGTGTTCCCTAGTAGTTGGTTGTGCGTTTTCTGACCTAAGAATCTGATCTTCCAGCCCTATCTCTTGTTTTGTTTTGCACTGTCTCATCGTAGGGTTTTTGTGGTAAGGAGAGTTCAGCAGAGGTTTACCATTGCCACCTATTGAGCAGTACTAACAGTAGTCACCACTGTTGCCTTTGTCATTTTCAGCTACCACTGTTGTCCAGTACCTGCCTTGAGGAGGGAGCAACAGAGACATTTTGCCCCTGTCGGCCTCCCTCATCAGGTCATCAAACAGGGCGACTTATTATACTAATAAGATTACCTCTTCAGCTTCGGATCCTTTCACTACTAGTTTCTCATTTTCTGTTTCTTGATCTTCACATACAACTCCAAGTGCAACGCTGAGTGCACACTTGCTTTGCCCTGTGCTTTGAAATACCTATAGGGTTGGAGAAGCAAGACACACATGAGGGCTCAGCTGTTTCTTGTTTGAGGTCACCCTTTTTCCTTCCTCCAATCAGCCCCCCCCTTTCCACTCTGGCAGAGCCTGTGCTTTGAAATACTTGTTAGAGCAAAATAAAAATTATAAGTTCTTTTTATAACTCTTCAGATATTTCTGGAAAAATATTACACAGCCCAGCTTTTACATTGTTAGAAATTCAACCTGTATTTGAATAACCTTTTGACAATTTTATCGGTTGCCCTCTGTAAAATTAATGTAATAATGCAACAGTTTTAAATCAGTGAATCTATGTATCACTCAGAAATACCATGAGGAGAAATGAAGTGCAGATGTGATTTAGATACTACAAAGGCTACAGGACAAATCTTGTACGTAAGATGACATATGAAGAATTACATTCACCAGAAAGTATCTGCCTAATTCTGTATAGTTTTATATAGTGCTTTAATGAAGATCGTAAATTTACAAAGGTTGTCTGAAGTTAGCTAGTCTATATGAAATTGTGATTTTGGTGACCTTTCCAGATGGACCATTTTTACAGCTCAGTATATTAAAGAAGATGTGCTTTCATTCTAGGTCAACATGTTTGTGGAAGGATTCCATGATGCCATTGTCCTATATGTTCTGGCTTTGCGGGAAGTTCTGAAAAATGGGTTCACTAAGAAGGATGGAGAAAAGATTGTCCACCAGACATGGAACAAGACATATGAAGGTAAATTACAATCACATGTTCTATACAATTTTGTTATAACCTGGTTTTGGTGAAGTCCTCAACTCTTTTAACTATAGTAATTATGTGCTGTGAAACTAATGCTGACTTACAAGAAGACAGACAAAAATTGTCTCTGAAAAAATGCTATGAAATAACAGCTCTGAGAAGAATGGAATTAAATCTGACTTCAATATGTTGCTAGGCAACAAAAGACCAAAATGACCTTGTAAAAGAGAAATGCTGCAAGAATGCCAGGCTAGGTTGGTAAAAAAGATAGAAGTAGTTTTAATTTTGCAAAGATAATACACTTTTTGTGTAGTGATTGCCAAGACAAGAAAAACATTTCAGAATTGTTATAAAGGAAATGGGAAAGATAGAAAAGTTTGCACCTCTGACTAGATAAAATGTCTCTTCCCTGAGGTAGCATTAAGCTTACTTGGATTGTGAACTTTAAAGATGTTTCATGCTGACAGATTAAATGTTTCTAAGCTTTTGCTATCACAAGAACATACAGATATCAAGGCTATCAACCAGTTAAATCCAAGAAAATGGATGTTTAGGACATATCGCTTAGAAGGACACAATGATAATAAAATATTTTGTAATTTCTCAGTAACAAGCATGTTAATTAATAAGGACAAAGAGATAAATATAACATTAGCTAGCTTATAGCTAGAAGGGCAAATAGATAAGGAATAGCTGCTGATAGCCAGTAGATATTGAAAACAAGCCTTTTTTGCTTGAGGATAATACCATTGGTTGAAGAAATAGATAATGGTGTGACTTGCAAGAAACAGACATAAGAAATAGTATAAAATGAGCGGATTTAAGGCGAAGAAGAAAAAAGGAGACAGCTGATCAACTAATAGATGCATTCGCTGGTTGGCTTTTTGTATATCTAGGATAAGAGCAAATACCTTTTTATAATCCATCTCATGGTGTGTTGATAATTATAAAATTTTGCTTATGGCTATAAAAGAGTTAATTGTAAAATGTGGCTAAAATATTTACTGTTGGCTATTTTTGGATTAACCTTTTACTTTCTGGAAATGATTTTTTGTTACTGCATTTACAGTAGTCACTTGTTCAGTAAAAAGAACGTAATAGCCTCAGCTTCACTGTTACTCAGTTCATTTTTCTGCCCCGGTTTAGGGTGGAAGTTATAGACAACTATGCAAGATGATTTCAAAACTGCTATGAATTATTTTGGGTCTCATATAGACAAAATGTCCTTGTTTGAAAGATGCATTTTAGACTACATGAGGCTTGCCTGCAGATATTCCTGGTCCTTTGATGTCTCAAATTTATAATCTGTATTTGTTAGGAATTAAAAAGAAGCAGTACATTGGACCTATACCTATCATTATGGCGCCTAGAGATGGAAGCTTCATATTCGTCTTCTGGGGGAGACGAATACGAAGCTCGTCACCACAGGTAGCCAGTCCGATTGGAAATACACCCCCCCCCCAAACTGGGCATCGAATTACCACTTGCACACAAGGGTCGTCCTTCACACTGCACCAATTGCGGATGTAGCCCAGCTGGATCTTCCCCACCTCCCTGCGCTGCTGACCAGTCTGGCAAGGGAGCGGGATGACAAGCCTCCCCACTAAGCGGCTGATTGTTCAGCAGTGCAGGGAGGCAGGGAAGCCTTAGCTGGGCTACTTCTGCGATTGGCATGGCACGAATGATGACGGCCACACGTGCCGCAAGTGGTAAGTCGACACCCAGTTCAGCGGGGAGGGTCCAATTGGACTGGCCACCTGTGGTGGCGAGCTTCATATTCGTCACCCATGGGAGACAAATACGAAGCTCCCATCTCTAATGGCAACCCTTGCCAGGGTTTCCTGGGTATAAAGTACTCAGAGTATAAAGTCATTATTTTCTGTTGGCACTTCAGACTGTGCAGCTTGCCAAGGCCACACTGCATGGCTCTTTTCTAGGGAGACACAGTGAGGGAATGAATTCCAAAACCTCGGCTCTGCAGCCAAGTACTCCAATTCACTGGGTACATCCAACCAGCTTCTTTTATATAGAGGAACATAATAAGTGATATAGTTCCCAGATTGTATTGATTCAGATAATTGAAATAAAAATCTGATAATTGCCTATTGATACAGTGCCATGAGTTGAATATAGCTGTATTATTTATTATTTGTATTTTTTTAGATAAAGGAACTTGTAAAGAAAAACAAAACCTTTCTCTAGGTATCATTAAAAATCAATGAAAAACGTTACAACAGTGTAATAAAAAAAATAAAATAATAAATCTTAAAAATCAAACTAGCATGAAACCCAAAGATCTTGAAAAGTTTAACTGAACAAAAATAGTCTCAATAAGATGTTGAAAAGAAAGCAATGCAGGCACCAGGCAAGCTTCCCTGTGGAAGGCAGTCTGTAACTTGGGACTCTCCCTGAAAGTGCCCTGTCTCTCATGACTGTTTACCAGACTTGAGGTTAAGGGACCACTTAGTAGAGGGAGTAGACATTTCATCAGACCCCAGCTACCGTGCTGTGTAGAACTTTGTAGATTAAACCCAGCTTGTTGAATTGGATTTGTTTTCAGATGGAAAGCCAATGCAAGAAGAAAGGAATAGCAAAGTTTTATGCTGTACTGTTCACAAGAAAATAACGTATTATTCACTGTAAAGAAGAAAGTTAAAAGAAAAATTTTATAATGTGACCACTAAAAAAGTGAGATATAAATGTATGGCCCTTAATTCTTTGTATGTAATTTTTAGTACAGAAAAGAAGCAGCTAACTTGGAAAAAGGAGATATGCTATGAGAACATTTTATCACCTGCTTTACCCCTTATCTACCACCTTATTCCTCTTGTGTTATATTTGGAAAGTTCCAAACCGCCTCTGGATATCTGTACTGATAACAGGGCCTACATACAAAAAGATGGATGACTGTGGCATGCTTTAGTTTAAAAAGAAAGTGTAGATAACATGTGCACACTTTTTTAACATGTGGTCTCTTAAGAAATTAAATTAAATAGCCCATTAAATTTAATATATATTTATATATATATATACTATATATACTGTATATAGTGTGTATGTGTGTGTACATTAAAAAAATGCTGTCAGAAATATTCTGCACAAAGAAAGCTCTTATAATAATATAGTAGTTGTAATTAAGGTTCCTGGCTCCTTCCTTGTTTTTGAAGATTGCAGCTGTTTAATTGTTTTATGTGCATATATTAGCTGAACACATTGCGTCACCTTTTCCTTTTTTCATTTTTGTATCTGAAAATATGGTTTCATTAAAAAGTTCATTTTCCAGTCCCTCCCCCCCAGTCCCTCCCCCCCCTTTTTTCTTCTTCTTTTCCTTTTCAGTGGTATTATGTTTTGAACTGCTTTTTGTATGAATATGCATGCTTGTGTTTGGAGATGTTTCAAAACCTCCATTTGATATTTCAGATTGAATATGCCAAAATTTTATGTGTCCAACCTGTTGACCCCTTCCCTCACTTTTCTGCAAAACTTAAAATATGTCAATTTTAGGAGGTAACATACACATGCCTTAAACTTTAGATAGTTAACTTTACTGGTAGGAAAGTTGCTCATGTCAGGTTCATCTGTCATTTCTTACAGGGTAAGATTACCAAGATTTCCAGTGGAAGTACTTAAACTAAAGGAAGTGTTTCCTTTAGATAAGAATCCAACAATGAGTTCAGAAACTGGAACAGCTATGAAAAACATAACGGGCAATTTTCTCAGCTGAGGTTTTTCTTCCTCACAGTAGCAGGGACTATTGGGTTGAAAATATGCATGCTGGAGTATTTCATTAGGTTCACACATTTAAGCAAACTAACCTATGATTTGCTCAGGGCAAATTTAATATGCAGATCAGAATGTAATTGTCTATCATTTATATTACACACCGAATTGTAAATAAATAAATAAGTAGTATTAGTATTAGGCATCCTTCAGTCTCGAAAGACTATGGTAACGTGCTCTGTATGGAGGACTTTGAACAGCGTCTAGTGTGGCTGAGAAGGCCAATTCGAGAGTGACAATCCCTTCCACACTGAAGACAAATACAATCTGTCCCCTGTCCAGCTCCCTGATTTTGCTGCTTCCGTGACTGCCTCTTTGCCTAAGTAAATAAATAAATAGCAATTCTAAAAAAGTGTACACACAAATGCATATTTTAGAGAGAAGTGTGTTCAGTTATAATACAAATGTTTGTACATCTTTGAAAATGGGGGAAACAGGACACTTCAGATTTATGACTGAATACATGAAAAACTAACACTGACTGAAATGGGATGATCTGACCATCACTAGTTAGAAAGAAGGGCGTATACTGAGCAAGAAGCCTCCCGACTCACTTACCCTGCATGTTAATCCACATGGAAGGGATTGTCACTCTCGAATTGGCCTTCTCAGCCACACTAGATGCTGTTCCAAGACCTCAATTCAGAGCACATTACCATAGTCTCTTGAGACTGAAGGATGCCTACACATAATCCACATAATCTAGGCCTTGTGCAATTTAATTTTCTCCCCAAAACTTTTTAAATTTTTAATTTTAGCATGCCAAAGGTTCTGGAATAGGAATTCATTTTCCCTCTTACTCACCCTCTGAAAAACAGACTGAGATTATTGCATATATTTTAAAATGAGAAATGTTAAGAATTTTAGAAATGTAGACACAGAGATGAAATTACAATTTCTTTTGGAATGCCAGCAAAAGTGTTGGAAGTCTGATGATGTTTCCTTCCATATCAGTGTATAAAAAGTCTGCCTACTCCTTAATTCTTTTGTTTTTCTTTGAAACATTTTGTATTTTTAACTTGTGTTTTAAAAAAATTCTCACATGCCATTCTTTAGGCATTGCAGGCCCAGTATCCATAGATGCCAATGGAGAAAGATTTGGGGATTTCTCTGTGATGGCAATGACTGATCCAGAAACTGGAACTCAGCAGGTAAGCATAGCAGTAGACTTGAATCTAATTGGTAGACAGGAACAAGGGCCACAAGGGGTAGTATAGAGAATAGGAAAAAAAGAGAAAACTATGCCAATGAATGCCCTGACAATCTGATTGATTTAAGTAATCACATTTACTGAAATATAATGAACAATTAGCTCATCTAGTTTCAAAACTACTAAGTGTTCTTGAAAAATTTCCTCCAGTGACCTGGATCACCCCACTTCATCCTCGCAACTAAGAGGATCTGGCTGTCCAACGGTCACCTAGGAAATCCAGGTTTAAGTCCTCACTGTCTCATAAAATTCATTAGGTGACCTTGGGTCGGTCACTTTCCCTCAGCCTGACCTATTTATCTCACAGGGTTGTGGGAAGAAAGCCATGTGCACTGGCTTGAACTCATTGACAGAAAGGCAGGATATAAAGATAATAAACAACAGTGAGTTTCATGTGGAACTATGAAACACCTTCTCAACTGATATGCAGTTGTCCCTATCAGTTCTGGTCCTCAGGTAGACTTTGAGGATTTATGTCTCTAAAGCCCTCAGCTGAGATGATTTTATTTAGTTTGAATTTGGCTTTTCTGCTACTTTTTTTTTTTAAAGGCCACATTCAGACAGAGACTCTCAGAGTAGAGTACTGTACACAAGTGAAGATGCTTGTAAATGAAAGAACTTGAAACAAAAAAGTTTTGACATAAAGCAGCAAAACATTTATAGTTGTAGGAATTGTTAGTATTTTAAATATTACTATTGTGTGACCTGGCTTTTCAAATATTAATACTTCTTATACTATGAATTTGCAATCATTTAGAAGAAAATACTTTATCGAGGCAATCCATCTCATATTTGGTCTTCGTCTTGTCATGTTGCCTTCAGCTCTTCCCAGCATTATTGTCTTATTCAGTAAGCCTTGTCACTTCATACTATGCCCAAAATACTATAGCCTCAGTTTAGTCAAATTTGTCTCTAGAAAGGATTCAGGCTTGATTTGATCTAATACCCACTTATTTGTCTTTCTGGAAGGCATGGTAGCTGTAAAGCTCTCCTCCAGCGTCATATTTTGAATGGATTGATTTTCAGATTTGGTCCAAATACCCACCTGATTTATATCCATGTTTACTTCTAATAATTATAAATTTATTCTCTACTTCACCCCATTTTAAAGCAGTTAACAATCCACAAAAGGCACCTCCTCTTTTATCTTGAATCTGGTGAAACAGTGCCTATCAGAGCATCCATGTCTATATGCTTGCTGGCACTCTTAAAGAACTCTGGAAAGATTTACTGACACAGGGCATCAGTTGGAAGAATCCAAACTGATTCTTTTTCAGCAAGGCTTGTCTTTCTATATGCTTGATCATTTTACCTTTAAAAAAGCTGTCAAACAATTTGTCTAGAACACATATTGAGGTAAAAAGTCTCCAGTTTTTTGGATTTCCCTAGTTCTCTTCTTGAAAATTAGAGCTATACTGCCCACTTTCCAGCCTTCTGGCACAAGGATCAGTTTTTGGGACTTTTTTGTTTGTTTGTATATTTGTTTGAAGATTAGCAGTGTAATGTTAAGAATTCTCAGACTGATAACATCTGGTGGACTGAATGATATGTTTGTCTTCAGTTTGTGAATAAGATCTGAATGTCATCTATTTTCACTATTTGTCACAAGTCCCCAGACTGCTTCTGTGATGAAGACAGATAAAAAGAACTCATGCAGCTTCTCTAAAATGTCATTTTCCTCCTTCAGTACTCCTTTACTTCATTATCATTTGGTAACAATGTAAATTGTAATCAGTGCCAGATTTTGGTGCATATTATTTCATCTTGACCCCTGCCTGCCTCCCATGTTATGCAGTCCAACACCAGGGTAGACTGGAGGGGTGGGGGGGGAGTAGCCATTGTCTATAAAAATACTCTAGAGGTTGTTAGGAGCTCTGCGGTGGTGACACCAGGTCTTGAGGCCCTCCATGTGTCGATTGGGGCCAGGGATGGTATTGGAATCTTGCTGGGTTACTGCGCTCCCTGTGACCCAGCCATTTCCTTACGGACTTTGTCTCCGTGGCACTGTTCGAATCCCTGAGGCTTTTGGTCTTGGGTGATTCCAACATCCATGCGGAGGCGGAGATTTCCAGGACGGCTCTTGAGTTCTTGGAAAACATGGCTTCCTTGGACATGTCCCAACATGTCAACACATTAGACCTGGTGTTTTCCCCCGAGCGGAGTGAGTGTGATTTGATGGTGATTGACCTTGTGTTGGTCCCCTTGTCGTGGTTGGATCACCGCCTAATTAAATGCAGCCTCTCAGTTGCTCTTCCTCCCCGCAGGGAGCAAGGACCTATTTTAATGGTCCACCCTCGAAGGTTACTGGATCCTATAGGATTCCAGGACACCATGAGACGGATTCCGGCTGATCTGACTGGCACCTCTGTCGAGGCTCTGGTTGATGGCTGGCTTGCCGCCACTACTAGGGCTGTTGACATGATCACTCCTAAACGCCCTCTCCATTGCAGAGCTTGTTCAGCACCCAGGTTTAACCAGCAGCTGCAAGCTATGAAGCAAAATAGGAGAAGGCTAGAGTGCATGTGGAGACAAAACCCGACGGATTATAATCGAAAAGCTGTCAGGATCGCGACTAACCTTTACCTTACCAGGGTGAGGGCTGCCAGTCGAGTTTACTTCGCTGTCCGGATAAGCAAAGCTTCAAACCAGCAGGCGGAACTTTTCAGTATAGTCTGCGATCTATCCAGAATTGGTCTCAGGGATAGGCCTCCTACTAGCATTTCACTGGACCAATTTGCAGCATTTTTTAAATCTAAAGTGGAGGCCATCTGCCGGGAGCTCTCTCCTTTTTTTGAACACAATAGATCGAGCAGAGACATCCAGCGCTCCGCCTTGCCCGATGAGACTCGATCTCTTTCAGCCTGTGATGCCAGATATGGTGGACAAAGCGCTTAACCGCTGTCGTGCCACCACCTCCTCCCTTGACGCTTACCCGGCCTGGCTAATCAAAGCAGCCTGGCCTATAACAACCAAATGGGCCACTGCAATAATTAATGGGTCTCTCCAGGAGGCACTCATTAGGCCCATTAGGAAGAAACCAAGTCTGGCGGCGGACAACATTGGCAATTATAGGCCCGTCGCCAATGTTTCTTTCCTCAGCAAAGTGGTAGAGAGGGTGGTGGCTGACCAGCTCAAGGCCCTTTTGGATGAAACCAATGCCCTGGATCCATTTCAGTCGGGCTTCAGGCCGCGCCATGGTACGGAAACGGCATTGGTCGCCCTGTTTGATGACCTGATGAGGGAGGCCGACAGGGGCAAAATGTCTCTGTTGCTCCCTCTCTTTTTGGGGAGGGGGTGACTCTCACCACGAAGAGTGAGGTTCGCAGCTTGGGGGTCCACCTGGATCCGGCGCTAACCATGGAAACCCAGGTAGTGTCAGTGGTCCGCACCGCCTACTTCCATCTTCGGCGGATTGCCCAGCTGCATTCCTATCTTGATGTGGGGGCCCTCACCACTCTGGTCCATTTGCTTGTATTCTCGAGATTAGACTATTGTAATGCACTCTACGTGGGGCTACCTTTGAGATTGATGCGGAAGCTTCAAATGGTGCAGAACGCGACACCCTTTCTTACTGGGGTGAGAAAATATCAGCATATTTCCCCCACTCTGGCTGCCTTGCATTGGCTGCCCGTTCGTTTCCGCTTTGATTTCAAAGTACTAATGATGACATATAAAGCCCTAAATGGTTTAGGACCTCAATATCTGGCGGAACAACTCCCACCTAGATCTACCCGAATCACTCACTTTAGTCAAGATGGGCGGCTGGGGGGCCTAATGCCGAGGGAGGCCCGAAGAGAAAGAACAAGAAAGCGGGCTTTCTCGGCAGTGGCCCCTCGCCTCGGGAACAATCTCCCCCCAGAAATTTGTCTGGCTCCCTCTCTGGGTGTTTTTAAGAGCAAACTCAAAACCTGGCTCTTCAGGCAGGCCTTCCCTCTTGTCAATACCTAACTTATTTCACCATCTTCAATTGTATTAATGTTGTTGTTTTATTTTATTTTATTATTACTTGGAGTGTTGTTAGATGCCCAGAGTAGACTTCGGTCTAGATGGGTGGGGTATAAATTAAATAAATAAATAAATAATCTTTGCAAAAACCTCATCATTGTCAGTCAATTTCTGGATACAAATCAAAGTGTTGGTTCCAACATGCCAAGCCCTAAGTGGCTTAGAATTAAGATATAGTCCCTTTTGAGCTTGCTGAATGAGATGCCAAGATTTGTTGTTGTTGTTTAGTCGTTAAGTCGTGTCCGACTCTTCGTGACCCCATGGACCAGAGCACGCCAGGCCCTCCTGTCTTCCACTGCCTCCCGGAGTTGGGTCAAATTCATGTTGGTAGCTTCGCTGACACTGTCCAACCATCTCGTCCTCTGTCGTCCCCTTCTCCTCTTGCCTTCACACTTTCCCAACATCAGGGTCTTTTCCAGGGAGTCTTCTCTTCTCATGAGATGGCCAAAGTATTGGAGCCTCAGCTTCAGGATCTGTCCTTCCAGTGAGCACTCAGGGTTGATTTCCTTCAGAATGGATAGGTTTGTTCTCCTTGCAGTCCAGGGGACTTTCAAGAGCCTCCTCCAGCACCACAATTCAAAAGCATCAATTCTTCGGCGGTCAGCCTTCTTTATGGTCCAGCTCTCACTTCCATACATCACTACTGGAAAAACCATAGCTTTGACTATGCAGACCTTTGTTGGCAAGGTGATGTCTCTGCTTTTTAAGATGCTGTCTAGGTTTGTCATCGCTTTCCTCCCAAGAAGCAGCCGTCTTTTAATTTCGTGGCTGCTGTCACCATCTGCAGTGATCATGGAGCCCAAGAAAGTCAAATCTGTCAATGCCTCCATATCTTCCCCTTCTATTTGCCAGGAGGTGATGGGACCAGTGGCCATGATCTTACTTTTTTGATGTTGAGCTTCAGACCATTTTTGGCGCTCTCCTCTTTCACCCTCATTAAGAGGTTCTTTAATTCCTCCTCACTTTCTGCCATCAGAGTGGTATCATCTGCATATCTGAGGTTGTTGATATTTCTTCCAGCAATCTTAATTCCGTCTTGGGATTCCTCCAGTCCAGCCTTTCGCATGATGTATTCTGCATATAAGTTAAATAAGCAGGGGGACAATATACAGCCTTGTCGTACTCCTTTCCCATTTTTGAACCAATCAGTTGTTCCATAGCCAGTTCTAACTGTTGCTTCCTGTCCCACGTATAGATTTCTCAGGAGATAGATAAGGTGGTCAGGCCCTCCCATTTCTTTAAGGACTTGCCATAGTTTGCTGTGGTCCACACAGTCAAAGGCCTTTGCGTAGTCAATGAAGCAGAAGTAGACTTTTTCTGGAACTCTCTGGCTTTCTCCATAATCCAGCGCATGTTAGCAGTTTGGTCTCTAGTTCCTCTGCCCCTTCGAAATCCAGCTTGTACTTCTGGGAGTTCTCGGTCCACATACTGCTGAAGCCTACCTTGTAGGATTTTGAGCATAACCTTGCTAGCGTGTGAAATGAGTGCAATTGTACGGTAGTTGGAGCATTCTTTGGCACTGCCCTTCTTTGGGATTGGGATGTAGACTGATCTTTTCCAATCCTCTGGCCACTGCTGAGTTTTCCAAACTTGCTGGCATATTGAGTGTAGCACCTTAACAGCGTCATCTTTTAAGATTTTAAATAGTTCAACTGGAATGCCATCACCTCCACTGGCCTTGTTGTTAGCCATGCTTTCTAAGGCCTACTTGACTTCGAAATACATTTTGGATTTCAGCCTGTTGAACTGTAAGACCAGTGAACTGATTTAATTTGATGTATACCAATCTGTTTGTACGAATGGACTGTTCATGTATGCTTGGAGATCTTTTGCAATATTGTGGTGGCTATGACTATACACTATAGTGACTGAGTGATAAAATGGAAGATGTCAAAAGGTAACTGTGAACAAGATAGAAGGTCCAAAAGTCATCTGAGGAAAGCTGAAAGGTACAGTATGTTAAGCCAAAGTCTATAAAAATGAGGATATTCAGGAAAGATCATATTGACCCTCAGTCTCTGGAGATGTTCATGTACAGCTCTTTTCTAGGACAGGAAATCCAACGATTGTATGACTAGTGTTTTTGTATATCCAGTATATCCTTTCTGTTTCCTTTTAAAAGCCTTTCTCATTTCTGATTCTGGTTTCTTTTCCTTTTGCATTTATGGACATCATTCATTTTGCTGCAATTGCCTTTGTCCTGATTAATAAAGCTGACCTCTCTTTGATGATGGTGGCAATGTTTGTTTATGTGGTAGTTTCCTTTCCACTGGTCATGACAATGTAAGTTCCTAAGTGGTATGAATCCAAAGTAATGTTGTCCAGCAAATTGTTATCTGATGGTTGGTTGTTTAGAACACGAAGGGCTTAAAAAAACAACAAACCCAACCAAAATGAAAATTAAACAAACATATTTTAGAAGAATGTAAGAGACAGCTGCAGGAAAAACAAAGTAATTTGGGGCCACACACATACACAAAAGGGATACACAGACATTGCAGTGCAGCCTCCCAAAAAAGTGACACATTTGCTGAAACGTAGTAACAAAGTTACAGCATGTACATCTGATCATGTCATCACCTGCAGCCATATTTTGGTAATAAAAACTGTCATCCTCCTCCCCAGGTTCTTAGGATCCCTTAGGATTCCTTTTATCTTGGGGAAGCCTTTGGGGTCTGCAAGACTGGAGAAAGTCTTGAAAGTCTGCAAATTGTTGCCACGGTGCTGAGACTGGCAGCAGCGATTTTCAGACATTCAAGACTTTCTGTCCTTCTGCCCAAAAAGTCTTCTCCGGGACCAAAGGGATCCTGAGGGAGCCTAGGAATTGAGAGGGGAATAGGAAACTTTTAATTACCGAAGTACGGGCATGGCTGATGACATCATCAGTCTTTACACAATGTCTTTACTGGATTTCAGCCATTGAGCCATAGCTTCAAGAAGCAAAGATGTGTGGCTTTCACAGACATTAAGAGATGAGGGGTACAGGGGCGGATTACTCTAAAAAACTTTCTCCAGTGTCTACATTGTTTCATTGATTCTTTTTTGCAGAGCAAAACTGAGATACTGCGACTGGCCTGGTGTTGTTGATGAAATCTTATTCAGTCCAAAGGGACTTATTTTGTATGTTGGTCTGTTGATGATGTTCAAGATTCTAGAACAGGCAAATGAGATATTTTTTATGTGAGGACATAATGAATTCATAGATTTCTGAACAATGTATGTTATATACAGCAGAAAATGCAGCAGCTGAATATGCTGCTGTTTCAGGATTTCTCTCTCTCTCTTTATCTCTGTGAAATAAATTGATTGGAAATATATTGCTATTTTGCTACTTTTTTTCTCCCTGTACAGGTTATTGGGAACTACTATGGAAAGCAGGGACAGCTGGAAATGTTTCCAAATGTAAAAGACCCCTGGGAACACAAACTGAGAATAGATGACAGCCGAAGTTCGGAGCAAACAAGCAATGCAGCATGCAAATCATGTAAGTACAGTGCTGTTAACTTGTGCTTTCTAAGCCCGCAACAATGGCTCTCCCAGTCCATATTGCAGGGGTGGGCAATTAATTTCTATAGGGGGGCCACATGAAAAATCTGAACTGTGTTCGGGGGCCGAACCAACTTTACTTAAAAATAAAATGAAACAGTGATGTTATGATTGTTTTTATTTTAAAATGAAACAGTGATGTTATGATTGTTTTTATTTTAAACTTGTTAATCTTCACAAATACTAAAGAGGTTTTTTGCGGTATCGGGCCGGACTGGAGCGACGACCGGCGGGCCGGACAGGAGCGGCTCACGGGCCGTATGTGGCCCGCGGGCCGCACTTTGCTTAGGTCTGCCATATTGGGAGACTGTGCTTATTCTTAAAGATGCTTCTGCATCTTGACAGCAGTATTACTTTTTTTTTTAATCTTTATTTTATTAAATGAAAACATATTGTAAAGAAACAAAAGAACAACAAACAACAACAAACAAATAAACAAATAAAACACAATGATTATACACAAACAAAATTGAAACAAAGTGCTCCCCCCCCACCGGGACCAATGGAGAACTAGACTTTATCCTTTATTTCAAGGATTCCCATTCCCCTTCAAAAATTGTAACATTTCTTGCAATGGTGCTCTTCCCTTCCCCTTTATTAATACATAATCAATAAAATCTTCCCAAATTTCTGCAAAAGTATGCCTTTTAAGCACTCCTTTCTTTACTTTAATATTACAAGTTAATTTGTCATTAATAGATCTATTCCATACCTCTGTATACCATTCACTTAATTGAAAATTATGTTTTATTTTCCAATACTTGGCTATAATTAATCTAGCAGCTGTGACTAAATTAGAAGTTAATTCTATAGTTGCCCAATTATATTCCACCTTATCAAATATTGATAGAAGTGCTATTTTAGGACATACTTCTACATTTCGTTCGGTTATTTCTCTTATTTCTCCAAATACCATTTGCCAAAATTCCATCACACTCTCGCATTCCCACCACATATGAAAATATGTGCCAGTTTTCTGGCATCCCCTCCAGCACAACATAGAGTAATTTTTATTTATTTGATTTAGTTTCACTGGAGTTAGATACCATCGCCAAACAATCTTATAAAAATTCTCTTTAATTCTTATAGACATGAATTTCATTATTCTTACATCCCATATTTTCTTTCATCTCTCAGTGTTTATCACTGCCCTCATATCATGTTCCCATAAAACTCTCAGAGGATCCTGTTGATCCTCTGCTTCAATTAATATTTTGTAAATTTTACTATCTATACCTTTTAATGCTTTATTTTCTGCTAGATTTTCCTTTTGTAATAACATTTCCTCAAACTTTGTAACTTCCCTATAATTACCATTTTTCCTCAACCAGTCTTTTGTCCAACTCTCTAATTGCATCACACTGAACCATGACAATTTATCCCATCCTAATATGTTTTTTATTTGTTCTTTACTCCCCATCCTTTCTACCCAATCCTTTAATCTAATTACTTGCTGTCCTCTTAACACACTCTCCAGATTTTTCAGATTCCTAGGAAAAGTTTCCAGTTCAGTCACTGGACATAATAAATAAAATAAAAATAAATAAAAATAATGGTGATATTAGTGGACTAAGCATATTCTTGTACTTCTTCCAAATAACGTATTTTTCAGGAAAGGATTACCAATTATTTTACCTCTATTTTTATTGTATGGTTCGAAAATAATATTCTCAAAATTCAGATCTAGTTCAACTGACTCCAAACCCCACCATATTAATGTATTCTCGAAGGCTTTCACGGCCGGGATCCAATGGTTGTTGTAGGTTTTTCGGGCTGTTTGGCCGTGTTCTTAAGGTTTTTCTTCCTAACCAGTCCACGAACTCTACCCAGCCACAAGGACCAGTGATCACTGCACACAAAAGACCAGCTAACGACACCCATCAATCACAGTGACAGATCATCTCTCCCCCTTATCACAACAATACACCCACAACAAAAAACATGCTGATCACCATAATCACCCAATCTCCTGAATAGGACAAAAAGCTGATCCCACAGTATAAATACTCAACTATCCCACAAACTGCACCAGAGCACAGACAGAGTTCTGACTCCTGTCCTCTGAAGATGCCGGCCACAGAGACTGGCGAAATGTTAGGAAGAAAAACCTTAAGAACACGGCCAAACAGCCCAAAAAACCTACAACAACCCACCATATTACTTTATTAGGATGTGCAACGTTATGTCTTAACTGATTGGCAACATAATAATTCTTTAAATTAGGAAGTCCCATCCCTCCTACCTTCTGAGCCTTATACAATCTCTTCTTGTTAATTCTTGCCTTTTTATCTCCATTACAGAACTTATTAATGATAGATTGACAATCTTTTATCTCTTCTTCAGGTAATTATATTGGTAGCATCCTAAATAAAAAATTAATCTTGGGTAAAATCTTCATTTTAACCATGGCTATTCTGCCAAACCATGATAATTTGATTTTCCTGTAATCTTCCAACTTATTCTTCATTTCCCATTTCAATCTCTTGAAATTTTCTTCTCTTAATCTAGATAGATTCTTTGATATATATGCTTCTAAATTCTTAATTAAATTCCCAACCTTAATATTGAATTTTCCCCTGAATATTTTTCTTCCTTATTATAATTAAACATCATTATCTCTGATTTCTGCCAATTTACCTGTAGCCCAGTTATCTCTCCAAACTCTGCTAAATGTAATTTTACCCTATCCATCACTCTTAAGGGATTTTCTATTGATAAAAGAGTATCATCTGCAAATAAACTAATTTTAGTCTTGTCATTGGTCCCTATGCCACAGATTAAATTATCTTTCCTAATGGCATTCACTAAAATTTCTATAAGTATTGTGAACAAAATTGGGGAAAGGGGTCATCCCTGTCTAGTACCCCGGCCAAGGGATATTTGTTCTGTTAGACCATCATTTACAATAATAGATGCAGTATTTGCTGAATATAACTGACCTATCACACCTCTAAAATATTGCCCAAATCCTAATATTTCTATTATCATATTCAATGTTGGCCATTCCATGCAGTCAAAGGCCTTAAAAATATCTAATGAAATTATACCAGCTTTCAACTTTTGTTTTCCTATTATGTGTATGATATTTAGAACTCTTCTCATCAAATTGGCCATTTGTCTCCCTACTATAAAGCCACATTGATCCTCTTTAATATACTTATCAATATACTTATTCATCCTATCTGCCAGTATTGCAGTAAATATCTTTGCATCTTGATTAATTAGAGAAATAGGTCTATATGCTTCCGGGTCCATTAAGTCTTTATTCTTTTTTGCTATTAATATAATGAATGCTTCCATGATGCTGGAATCGCATCTTCCTTCATTATATTATTATAGAGAGTTTCTAATTTGGGTAACAGCATTGTTCTGAATGTCTTATAATATTCTGTTCCTAACCCATCAGCTCCTGGTGTTTTTACCCCATTTTAACTTGTTGATTACTCTTCTATTTCTTCCTTTCTTATAGGCTGTTCCATTAAATCTCTATCTCCCTCTTGGAGTCTGGTCCCTAAATTTTTCTCAACATAATTCCTCACACTTTCCTTTGTGGGTTTGCCCTCTGTATGTAATCTTTGATAAAATTCTTGGAAAACTAACAATTTTTCTTTCATCAAGTTGCATGTTTTTCCCCTTCTATCCTTAATTACTTCTATAGAACCCTTCGACTTCTTGACTTGTATAACTCTGGACAGCAATATTACAATTTGCCTTCATCAAACTTTTTTACATTCAGTCCATATAACTTTAGGCTATTTTATGGGTAGTTAATCTTCATAAGTGCCAAACCAAGAGTGTGGAGCATCAGCCAATTAGATATGTGCAAACAGTTTTGTATTATTTAGTGATAGTAGCTTCATGATATCCCTGTTAGGGCAGGGGTCCCCAACCCGGGGGGTCAGCGACCCAGTGCCGGTCTGTGGCCATGGCAGGACCGAGCCGCAGAGACAGATCTCTCGCTCCCCCTGCACACACTCCCCCCTGCACGCAAGGCCTGCCACCTGCACGCACGGGTGCCCCGCCCCTCCACAAGGACAGCCCGCCCTCCGCGCATGCGCACGAGCGCCCCCTCCATGAGCATGCCTCGCCCCCCTGCACATGCACGCAAACGCACCCCACCCTTCCATGAGCACACCCCACCCCTCCGCACATGGACGCAAGCGCCCCCCCACGGACCCCGCCCCCCCAACCGGTCCGCGGTTCAGAAAAGGTTGGGGACCACTGTGTTAGTGAGTTTCATTGTCTTACTGGTATATCTAAAAAGCATCCTTGGCTTTTCAGGGTCTAGTGAACTAGAGGTGATGATGGAGTTGAATGTGATGTAGAGGCATATACCGTATTTTTTCGTGTATAAAACGACACTTTTTCCTAAAATCATTAGAGGAAAAATTGAGGGTCATTTTATACACGGAAGGAGGCAGACACACACGCGCTCGGGCGCCTCTTGCTGCTGCCACCACCGCTGCCCAATTGCCTCTTCCAGAGCTCACGGCTTGTCCCCTCCAGTGGCCAAGGCAGCAGCAGCAGCAGGAGACAGAGGCGAAGGAGCAGTCACACGTGCTCAGACACCTCTTGCTCAGGCGCCTCTTGCTGCTGCCTCCCCCACCTGCCGGATCACCTCCTCCAGTGGGACTGACGGGGCTCAGCTCACGTCACCGCCTTGTCCCCTCTGGTGGCATAGGCAGCAGGAGGCGGAGGCAAACAAGCACTCTCGCGCCTCTTCCTGCTGCCGCCGCCGCCAGATCACCTCCTCCAGCGATCGTCTCCTTAGGGCAGGGGACAAGGCAGCAACGTGAGCTGGAGGTGAGCCCCGGCAGTCGCACTGGAGGAGGTGATCGGGTGGGCAGCGGAGGCAGCAGGAGACGGAGGTGGAGGAGCAGTTGCCCATTAACTGCTCCTCCGCCTCCATCAAGAGTAGTCAAAACGACTAAATGGGCGGGATAAAAATGTAATAAATAAATAAATAAATAAGGGTCAAAATTAGGAGGTTGTTTTGTACATTGGGGGATCGTATACACGGAAAAATACGGGTAAGAGGATACAAAACAGTTCAGGGAATAAATTATAGTGCCTGCAGCTGTGGTATATAGCCAAGTGTGTCAGTGCACTTGGCTACAGAACTAGGGATTAGGAGTTTGAATCCCCACTGTGCTTCCTGGGAAAACAATCAGCTTGTGGGGCCTTGGGCAAGTGCCATACTCACATAGCACCACTAGAAGAAGGGAATGACAGATCACTCCTAAGTACCGTAAACCGAGAAGACCCCAGGAAGATTATTGTAAGTCAGAAATCAACCTGATGATGTATAAATATTATTCAGTTCTTCAAAAATCCTCCAGTTTATCAATGCGGGATATTGTGGTTCTGTACCCACAATTCAAAGGGCCTGAGAGGCATAATCAAAACACTGGTAGACCATGCGAATCAGAACTGTGAAGCTCAATTTCTCAGCACCGAACTCAACCATCTGAATTGGGCCCTACAGGCAAATGGATATTCCAAGAATGAAATCACAAGAGCCATCAAACGAGAAAGCAACACCGAACTGAAGAAGAAAAACAGCCACCCACAAATAAAGTATTTCTACCATACATCATAGGGGTCATGGACCGCATGGGGAAACTGTTGAAAAAACACAACCTACAAACAGTATTCAGGCCCACCACAAAAATACAACAAATGTTACGGTCAGCAAAGGACAAAAGGGACCCCCTCACCACTGCAGGAGTATACCGGATACCTTGCAGTTGTGGCCAGGTATATATTGGGACCACAAAACACAGCATCCGCACCAGAATCAAAGAACATGAAAGACATTGCAGACTAAAACAACCGGAAAAAATCGGCAGTAACTGAACATGCCCTGAAACAAGCTGGACATGAAATTCTATTTCAAAATACTGAAGTACTGGACAACACCAGCAATCATTATGTTAGACTACATAGGGAAGCCATTGAAATCCACAAACAGCAGCAAAGCTTCAACAAAAAAGAAGAAAGTCTAAAACTCAACAAAGCCTGGCTCCCAGCACTGAAAAATACAGCCAGCAAAAAGGTCAATGAACTCTACCCATCCACAAGGACAGGTGATTACTGCACACAAAAGACTAGCTAACAACCTCCATCAATCACAGTGACAGATCATCTCCCCCATTATCACAACAATACACCCATAACAAAAAACACCTTGATCACCATAATCACCCAATCTCCTGAAAAGGACAAAAAGCTGATCCCACAGCTACAAATACTCAACTATCCCACACACCACACCAAACACAGACAGAGTTCTAACTCCTGTCCTCTGAAGAGGGTGGCCACAGAGACTGGTGAAACGTTAGGAAGAAAAACCTCCAGAACACGGCCAAACAGCCTGAAAAACCTATAGCAACCATTGGATCCCGGGCGTGAAAGCCTTCAAGAATACAAAGATGAATGGTATCTGCTTATTGGTATCTTTGAGAAACAAAATTTCTGATTCTTTGAATGTGTTTTATAACAGAACAGGCAACCTCTGAGTGGCTGGGAATCCTTGCTTCCCACCCACCCCCAGTGTTTGGTGGGCTGTACCACCAGCTTCTCAGTTTTTCACATCACCCAAAAATCTTGGGAGAACCATTTGCCATTTAAATGCAACACATGTACCCTGGCTAGTCAGAATTAGAAAGTGGCAGGCTGGTCACTTACAGTTTCTTTAAAAAGGCTAACTCTGGGTTAAATAAGGCTTGAAGGTAAAATTACATTTAAATGGCATATTTAATCCCTTGTAGATTTTACAGTGAAATGAGAGGGGACCACATACTTGGGCCTGAGAGACTGAGAGAAGGGCCCCCTGAAAGATCTTAAAAAGCAGATGGAGTTGGTTGTCATCAGTACACTGGTAGTACCAGACCATAAAAATCTGGACAGCCTCTTTCAGGTTTTTATTATATGTGAAATAGTATGGGGAATCATGGGACCCTGAGACACTTCTCACCCAAACACAAATTGTCAGGGTTGTTTTTCAACAAGTGTGAATGGTAGTGAGCAGAGGAGCATATCCTGTAGACCATCTTGACTGCTGCCAACATTCAGGCTGTCCTTTGCTGTGTAAAGCTTGGCATCCTTTTTCCTGCTGGCAGTGCGGGTACGATATTGTGCAGCAACATTGGGCCATTTCCTGGCTTTTTGAATCATGGGTACAGAATCACAATATCCCACATTCATAAACCAGAGGTTTTTTGAAGAATTGAATCTCCTGGCTTTTAAAAGCAGGAGTTAAGTATACATATGGTACCCACAGATTCAATCAGAAATGTCCCTCATAGAGAATTATCCAGTGGTAGAGGATTCCAGAAGATGAGCATATGATCTGTACTATGGTTACTGCGAGAAGACAGAAGTGAGAGCTGCTTGGATGTGGCTATATTCCCTTTGTGCCAAAATATTTTGAAGGGTTGTTTTGGACTTTATGAAATGGTGAAGCAAAGGTGTTAGTAGGTACAACATATACAATCGAGAAACATATACACTAGGTAAAGGTAAAGGTTCCCCTTGACATTTAGTCCAGTCGTGTCCGACTCTAGGGTGCGGTGCTCATCCCCGTTTCCAAGCCATAGAGCCAGCGTTTTGTCCGAAGACAGTTTCCGTGGTCACATGGCCAGTGCGACTAGACACGGAACGCTGTTACCTTCCCACCGAGGTGGCACCTATTTATCTACTTGCATTTGCATGCTTTCGAACGGCAGTTTGGAGGTTTGTGCCATTTTGTTGGCACAGCACTACAGGTACCACACATTCACTTCCCCCACTCCTCCGGCCAGCTCCCCTACTCACTAGCCAGCACACACTGCTTTTCTCCTGCTCTTCGTGTGATTGTCCAGTCACAGCAGGAGCACAGACCTCCCTTCTCCACCTCCTCCAGCAGCTGCCTACTCAGATGAGGAGGTTTGGGCAGGGATTTCTGCAGCACTGCCTTTAAATAATCAGCTGCTGGAGGAGGTAGGAAAGGGTAATCTGTGCTCCTGCTGTGACTGGATGATCATGCGAAGAGCAGGAGAAAAGCAGCACGCACCAGCTTGTGAGTGGGTAGCCGGCGGGAGGTGGGGAGTGAACGTGCATCACTTGTGGTGCCACACTGATGAAGCAGCACAAATCTTTGAACCAAGGTTCATGCCCACCTCTAATACACACCCTTTAACCTCTCGCTTAAACAAATGTTGCCATGCCCACTCCGCCAAATGCAGACTGGAAAGTTATGTTCCAGTTTCATATCCCTTTCTTTGAGTTAGGCATGGTGAGGAAGAAAAGCTATATTGGACCAAAACCTCTACGGGTATGTTGCATATATGTTTTCCAAAATATGTCCTTTTGCTTTTTTAAATAAAAAAAGGAAGAGGTTAGAGTTAGGAAGAATGTCACTGGAAAGGAAGGTCGAAATTGTGCATAATATGTGAAAGGAAGATAGTGGAGAAAGACAGGGACAAAAATCAAGTCATTTGAAATGTGGTGTTGGTAGAGATACTAAAGACAGCCAGAAAAGTAGAAAAGTGGGTGCTCAATCAAGTTAAGCCTGAACTCTCACTCAAGCAAAAATGAATAACCTGAGTCTATAATACCATGCACATTCTAATGATTGAACTATTTGCATAGTATAGCATTCTGACCAATCAGAATGTGCTTTAATCTATAGACACAAATGGGGCATATGACTGGACAGTGGTTTGGGGATCATCCTAGTTAAAAATCATGTGGCTCCATAAGGATCTGCACATCATCCAATTTTTTGCACCACTGCAAAACCATACACTAGGGGACCCATGATTTCTGTGGTGTAGTCTGTGGGCACAGATGGGCACTTTGATTGGATAGTGGCTTGGGGATAATCCTATGTAAAAATCATGTGGATCCAACAATTGCTGGATAGCTCAGTAGTTTAGGTCCCTGGCTTTGAAGCCAGAGGTCTTGAGTTCAATTCCCACTGTGCCTCCTTGTCAGAGACTGGACTTGATGATCCGTAGGGTCCCTTCCAGCTCTGCAGTTCTAAGGTTGTTATTGTTATTGTCCATGCCTTGGATCAGTGTTTTTGGACCACTTCAAAGCCATGTGCCCAGGGAGCCATGATTTCTGTGTTGTAATCTTTGGGCACAAATGGGGCCTATGTCTGGACAGTGGTTGGGGATGATCCTACATAAAAATCATGTGGATTCATGAAGATCTGTGCATCAGATCCATGTTTTTGCACCACTGAAAAGCCATGCTTTTGGAGACCCATGATTTCTGTGGATCGCAGATGAGCCCTATGACTTGATAGTGGTTTGGGGATGATCCTATGTAAAAATCATGTGGGTTCATAAGGATCCGTACTTTGGATGCATGTTTTTGCATGACTGCAAAGCCATGTGCTGAAGAACCCATGATTTCTGTGGATCACAGATGGGCCCTATGATTTGGTAGTGGTTTGGAGATGATCCTGCATAAAAATCATATGGATCCATGAGGATCCCATATGTTGGATCCATATCTTTATACCATTGCAAAGCCCTGCACTGGGGGATTCATGACTTCTATGGTATAACCTATGGACACAGCTAGAGTCTATGAGTGGTTTGTGGAAGATCCTGCAGAAAAATCATGTGGATCCATGGGCATCTCTGACTTCTATTGGTGTTTTGCACCACTGCAAAGCCGTGTGATGAGGGACCCATGATTTCTGTCTTGTAGTCTGTGGGCAGAGATGGGGCTTATGATTGGACAGTGTTTGGGGGATGATCCTGCAGAAAAGCCATGTTGATCCATGAGGATTTGTGCTTTGGATCCATATCCATAGGAAAAAAACCTGCAAATCATTGTAAAGTAATTCATTAAAAATCTTGCCTTTCTCTTAAAAGCATTTCCAAGTTGGGACATCTCTGTTGTAATTGTCAGTGAGTTTCAGTGGTTTGGAAGGTGGAGTCACTTTTTTTTTTAATTTACTAGTCTCAAACTAAACAAAACACACACACACAGAGAGAGAGAGAGAGATACACACACAATACAAAAATAAATCTGGAAAGAGATTTGTTTATAATACATTTCTCAGTGATTCTGTGCAGTTCACTATATTTCTCTATGAACTGCTGTTGCTTACTTCTTCTTTCTAATTTTTCAAGCAGGTGGCCTAGGAGAATCAGCAGTTACAGGAATTGTTGTTGGTGCATTGCTAGGAGCAGGATTGTTGATGGCTTTCTACTTCTTCAGGTTGGTTCTATTTTGGAAGAACACTGTGTATGTGTGTCTATCATACTTTAACTCATGCAATAATATAAGGTATTGCCCACCAGAGATATTTTCCAAAAATAAGAAAATATGTTCCCTTTTTGTTTGTAACAAAAGATCAGTGGGACCCATTTGCATTTTGCCCTCTTTATGTGATCACTTCCAACTAGCATTGAGGCTACACACTTGCACAGGCAGTAACAGAAATTTGATGCAAGCTCTACACAGACGTTTCCCAGTGATTACATCCATGAACACAAAAATGGCTATCAATTCCGTCAACAGATAGTACACATGGTTTTATTTCTCCAGCTAATCATCGCCACACATTTAGTGAAGGAACTGCCACATTGTGGATAGAGTTACAGCTTGCATTCACAGAATCTTAACATACTCCGCCGCCCAGAGTAGTCTATTGACTAGATGGGCGGGATATAAATTCAATAAATAAATAAATAAATACACTTTCTTTTTCTCTAATGCATGCCAGAACCAGCCAATATATAAAGAAAGGCCCTTAGGACCCCATATCTTATTAGGGCTCTTTAATTACACAGCCATCATAACAGCATTCTAGTTTTCTAGAAATCCCACTCCTTACTGGGTTACACGGCCTCCTACAGATACAGCATTCCCCCTCCAGTCAGAAATTCTGACTGGCTGTCGAGAGCCCTTGTTGGTCACACCACCATGTCTTCGCAAAAGACCCTGCAATGCTATTCAATGACAAATTTATCAGGCTATTTGACATACAAAGGGTGAAAGAAGCATCACGTACAAAGTTTGGAAGAAAGATTAAATAAAAGAGGAAAAATGAAAGAACACAAAACTTTTGTGTACCCCCTTATGTTAACACAAATGATACATGTTTCAGAGGCTCACTTTTGGAAAACAATAAAAAAAACCCACAAAAATGAAAATCTTATGTCTGTGTTTTTTTCTTTCATGTTAATGTGAAAATCTCATCCCTACTAGCAGTTAATTGGATATGTAGATATAGTACTCTGTGCTTGGTATTGTCACTTTTCTTAAAAGCTGTGATTTGAGGAATCCCTCAGCCAACTGGTTGGGGAATTCTAGGACCTGTTGTCCAAAATGTAACATTTCCTAGCTCTGTATATGTTTGAGTATTTAGATGTGATAGGATTCTGCATAGGACTTTAATGGGGGAGTAATGATTTAGCTAGAGATAAAGAATAAAGTAAGTCAATAGGAAATTATATTTTGCAGTTTTGAAGGAGTTCCATTAAATGTTTGAGGGAGCTAACAATTAAACAGTTTCACTATTTGGTAGTCTTAATGCCAAAGTATCAGTTGTGCTTTATACTGATTTCCTGATCATTTAAGTTTCAATTTTTTAAAAGAAAAAGCAGTTTATCTGAAATATTTGGAAATAAGTTTTAGAGTATGCAAAAGTGCTCTGATCTTTTGGCAGCCATATTCTTTCATTTTATATGTCATAAAATATGTCCATCCTTCACACACATTCTTTTGTGGAGGGAGTTCTTATCTGAAACTGAAGAAGCCATTTTTTTCTTACTCTATGCCACCCATTCCTTTTCTACAGAAAAAAATACAAAATAACTATTGAGAGGAGAAGTCAACTAGAAGAATACAATATTGGCAAGCACCGACAGCTAAGAGAAGACTCTATACGGTCTCACTTTTCTGCTGCATGAACACATTGCTTCTGTGGGGAACGTCTATAGACAAATCAAAACTACCAAAGACAGCTACAGAAAAGAAGCTCATTAAGGACTCAGCATTCTAAAAGTAGAGTAACTTTGTCTTAATTTCTTTCAGAAACTCAGGAATTATTCACACGCCACAGTATGCTGCATGGCTTTTTAAAAAATCTCTGTGAAAGGAGAATGACAGTTCAGTTTTTATATTGGCAAGATGGTTTCAAAACTATTCTAAGACAGGTGATTCTGGTCAGCCGTTTTGTTTCTTGGAAATGTGAATGGTTCTTTGTGATGACTTCTTTTGAACTTCAGATAGTCCTTCATTGACCACTTCTTACCCCAGATCAGATTATCAAAAATATATATGTGGTTTTGGAAAAGCAACTGCTATTTCATATCAGAAACATGAATATAGGGTTGACCTGTGAGAGCAAGATGGGAATGAGAAGTACATGGTGGATATACATTTGTTCCTGGAATATAAGAAACCACAAGATTGAGTAAAGGGAGGCAATTCTAAAGAGCTATTTATGTGACACATTGGTTTTCAGTAAGCTTGCCATAGTGATCCTTATGAAACAATTTATTCACTGATAAGCTTGAGATTGATATCAACTGAGTGACTGTTCACAGGTGTGTCTGTGAAAAGAAATTTTGCTGAAGAGAAATTCTATTTACATTAAAATTTTCATGGGATTTTTATTTCAAGAAAATTCCTCCACTGCTCCATTTCCACAACCTATGTATAGGAATTCTGTCAGAGATCTCTGGGGTTATGCATCCATGGCTACATGTCCTCCTCTTTTGATTTTTTTTTATGCTGCTTGCACAAAATGTTTGCAGAAAAGATTAGATCTAGCCTATAAACAAAGTAGGATCAGATGGTTGAATAATTGAGGTAATAAGGTGGATTTTCAACTTTAAGAGTACAAATGTGTGGATGAGGGTGCCATTTCTGAATGTTCCCATATTTGTTTTAAAAGCTCTACAAGTTAAACAATAACAATATTAGTAATTTGATGTTTCTAGTTAGTCCTCTCACTGCCTTGCTTGCTTTCTACTAGATTTTTTAAAAATAGAATCTTTTTTTAAAATCTATTTCTTCTACCTGTACTTTGCAAATGATACCAGTCATTCTATGAAGCTATTCCCATTCCATTTTGTTTAATTGTAAACCAGGTTGTGGTGGTGCTAGTGACTAGAAATGGGATAAAGCACCTTATACATCGATTGCTGTACATGTGTGTATTTATACACACATGGCAGAAGACTGCAGAAAGTTCAGATGATGGTCTGGCTTCCTCTCTGCTCTTCCTCATCCAGACCAGGTTCCTCTGCTGCTCCTTAAGCCTTTTGGTTACCACCACTGAAATTTAACCTGGTGAACAAGTTGAGAACCTTGATCTTTGTAGTCATGCATATGTGATGTCCATGCAAATAGGATAGTCCTAATGACTGCATAAAATAGCTGTTACTGAAAAGCAGGGGATTGCTTGGAGTATGTTCCACTGAAGCCTGTGGTGCTTAGTTCTGAGTAAATTATTACAAGATTGCTAATGGATACATAAGATATCCCTTTTTGGGATTCTTGAGTAGGATGCAAATATCCCACTGCCATCTTTGAGACCTGATTGGTTTAGCTATTGTAAATACTAGGTGTAGCAGTGCATTTTGTACAGTAAAGATAACTGAAAAGTTTTTTGTTGTATAAAAGATGACAGTTTGGGTTAACATTTTATTTTTAGGTATTGTAATCTTATATTTTTGTATTGGAAAGTGTCTATTTTGGATTGTTTTATTTCACAATGGAAAATCAAGGTGAAAGCACACTTGAAGAGCTTTTTTTTTCTCCAAGTGTGAATAATAAAGAGCATAGAATTTCTTAGATGTATATAACAGTAATATCTTTTACCATTGCCTATTAGGCCAGTCTTCCTCCTTCCCTTCCCTTTCTTTCCCCAAGCATGCCTCTCTGATTTAGTGGCCAGATTCTACTGATTATAAAGGAACCGAGATGTTGTGCATATATTCCCAGTCTTTCTCTATCAAGATTTTTTCTTAATACATCCATCTCTCATCAGAAGGTTATATGAATCTTTAGCAACAATAAGAAACTCTCCTAGCCATGTTGGCTATTCTCATGTTTTTAGTGTGGCTCTCCTGCTTCAGACTTTCAAGCTTTCATAGTCAGTTCCTCACTTCAGTTCATCTGCCAGTGACCATCTATACACTTGCCAGAAAAACCACCTCCTGCCAACCAGAGAGGCAGAGTTTGTGCTAGGCACACCTGTCCGTTCCCAGCATCTGTACACTTGCAAGGTTCTACCTCCAGCTGACACCTGCGTTTTCTGCTTTTCATGTTTCCCACTATTAAAGGTGGCAGCTCTATTTGTGTGTGGCCCCATCTGCCATATTCTTCCTTCTTTGGAGTGTACCACCTCATTGGCTGCTGACTCCAGCACGTATTCCGTCACCAGCACTCTTAGAACTGCCACGTACACTGTGTGTGTGTGTGTGTGTGTGTGCAAATTTTGCTATGCCTTGAGGGGGGCCCTCCAAAGTGTACTATTAAAAAAAAATAGCCACTTGCAGGGCATAAGGGGCTGTTTCAGTAATAAAAACCATTTTGGTATGGACAAAAAAATTGAGGGAATGTAAGATCAGGTGTGGCCCTCCACAGCCCACAGATGGATGTGTGAGAGATTTCTCTGGAGATTGCCCATACGGAGTATGTACATATAGAGTATGTACTCAGGTTGTGTTGAGCTCATTGCTATGATATGAATTGTGATCTAGAAGTAGGGATGGGCAAGAAGTTTGTTGTGCATTTTAAGGCAAACATACCTACTGTCAGTTTTGAACTGCTACGCAGTAGAGTCCTCCAATTAAAAATGCGGACAGAAATGCATATATAAAGAAAAGTGCACACAAATGAATATGTTAGTGAAAATTATGCTAAAATGTATACTACTAGGAAAATTGCTTGAAAAAAATGTTCCTGTTGGGCAGATTTGCATATATATTTGCATGTAGTATGTGCAGTTGTGTACACAAAGTTTGTAATGAAATATATTTAATACTAAAAAAACAGAAATCAAAGCATACATTTGTCTATGTGTAGAGCTAAAATACACTTGTCTTCTCCTGTGGCTGTACATTACAGGAGGAGATGGACAACCAGCTGTGTTTCAGGGAGGCTTTATTGTTTTTGTTGATCCTCTCCTGAGGAAACCCTGGAGATTTCCAGGCAACCCACATTATCTCAGAGAAGAGTTTGAAAACCACTGGGTTAGGTTGTAAGTAATCAGGTTTTCTTTTCAATAATCTGCTGCTGTTTCACTATCAGTTATTTTTAATTTCATGTTATTGTTTTATTTTGATCAGCTTTCACAAACTGAGAATATACACAGGTTTTTTTTTTAGAATAAAATCTTTTCCAGGGATTTTTTTTTTAAATCATCAAAACTTGTTTTACAGAAATGCATCATGGATCCACATGAACATAAACAGTCAATTAAACAGAGCTATATAGCACAGTGTTCTTTGGGACTAATTAAATTAAAGCAAATTGCTTTGTTCAGCTGAAATCAACAAATGCATTATTATCTAGATTGTTGTCATGTGCCATCAAGTTACTTACTGATAGATTTTCATTAGAACTTAGTTTCTTGTCACTGAAAATATAGTAATACTTATTTTGTCTAATTGTTGTTCTTTGTTATAAGCCATCATGTTGTTTCCAACTTATGATGACCCTGATTGGGTTTTCAAAGTATGTGAAATGTTCAAGGAGTTTACCATTGATATCCCCTAGTGACTTTCTGTGACCATGCAATAATTTGAATCTGTGGTGTCCTAAGTCTTATGGTATGACAGCACTGGCAAGCTGAATTGGAGTGATTCAGCTTTGCTGAAGTTTGATTCTCAACCTGTTTTATGCTTCTATTCGGATTAGGTTATCACATGAAAACTGTGGATTGCTTCGGTGGGAGTGTCCACACTGGCCCCTCAATCATCAGACCTTTGATGCTTTGATCCATACCACAGTCCCCACTTCCTTTGATCCCACCCTCTGCTGATCCCCAGCTCTTCTTTTACGGTTCATCGTAAAGCCAGTGGGCTGTTTAAAGTGCTGCACGGCACTAGGAAAAAAGGACAGTTTTCCAAAGTTTTCCATAACATACAAGCACATACACACATATTGTACCACAGAAACATAGTAGTCTGCTGTAGTTCATTGGGAGTTGCTTCTGTTTGAAAGTCCATTCAAATTATTTTGGCTAGAAAAAAAATAGAAGCTCCAACAACTGAGAAAAAACGCTTGTGTTTGAGAGCAAAAAGGGCCAGAATTATTTAAATCAGCCTTTGCATCATGTGATCAATTTTTTTAAAAAAAGCAAATTCATCCATTCTACATCCACAGCAAATCCCACAGTATTCGACCATATAGTTGCAGCCTTAGTCCAGCACTATCCACTACAACAAACTGGCTCTCGTGTGCTCTAGATTAGATTAGCAAAATCTACAAACAATAAAATACGCTGAAATGTAATTTGGGAACGGAATAAGACTATAACTGCTCACATCGAGGCAGCTGAAAGATTAAAAAAACAAATTGGTTGGATGCACATTTTACTGAACCAAATCATACTAGAGGAAATTTCTAATTTTCCAACTTGATACAGCACTTCAAGATTGCTCAGATTTTTACATTTGCCAGCAGAAGTTGGACCAATGTAAAGAATCATTGCATCCATTTTCTCTGTTTCTTTTTAGGTCTTTTGAAGTCAGAAAATTGGTACAAGGACTGTATATCTGGAGCCACACGGCAATGTCTGTATTAAAATACATGCCAGTGAAGTGCTGTACATGAATCATCCTTTAAAAATCTGGCTTCCAAATCTTTTTTTAAGACATTATCTTACCTGTTTTGATAGTAAAGTAGCACACAGCTCTTTAAGTTCAGTCAGTCAATTAGGAGTCTGAATTAGGAGTGACATGATCAAGGCTTGCCAGAGCATTCCCACACAGCTTTTGTGTTAAAAATGAACAAAATACCTTGATGAATTTTATGCTAAACTTTTTATGCCAAATCTTAAATTTCATTTTACAGTCTCAGAAATACCTATGTTCTGTAGTTAACCCATAACTTAACTCATTTTTTTAAAGGTAGTTGCTAAGTTTGATGAACTACAGCTATACAAATCACTTGACTCTGTAATATAATAGTGTGAATTTAATTGACAAGCATTTATTAAATTGTCATCATACGGCAGGAAGTGTCTCTCTGTGAAAACTTTTCTGGGTATTATTCATGCATATATCATACAAAGTCCACTACGCCACATTAAGGTGATCTGTTTCCAGAGCCAACAGAAGAGGCTTATGCCTTATCTAACCCCCTACTGTTGAGGCATGTTTGAGTAAGGACTGCACTATCCTTCTGGATCCAATCCTCAATGGACAGTGAAGGAAGGATGAGAGATCTTCAAAATTAATGTGTATGTGATTTACAAGCAAGTCCTTTGATAAAACAGATGGAAATTTGGCTAGTAAGTGTCACTGGAGGAAAGATATTTTAAAATATTAATAACAGTTCTGAAAACTATTTGAGTATCATTACAGTCAAAAGACATTTCCAAGCAAACTTCAGTGAGGATGAGGATCTTAATCCTTGTAGATTTTGCTCTAAAGAGAGCAAGGAATATAAATAGATAAATATTTCTGGTTAAAGAATCCTTGCAACACTTTGGAAAATAAAACTAAAACAAGGCTTTCTATAACCAGTAAAGCGTTATGTAGATACTTTTCCCCTAATAAAGAAATCTTTATTCCAAGACTATCTTCAGTTCTTTGGGCATGCAAACATTTGGGAGAGTAGAAATGGTTTCTAAGGGTGCTGCTTTAAAATTTTACATAAACCATTAATCCAAATGTTATGCAGCAAGAGCAAAATACCCTATTAATGTTGTTATTGCTGAAATTCATATATTAAGCTGTGATACTTATATAATGAAGCTCTACTAGGTACTGCAATATATTAAAGATCTAAAATGTTTCCTTGGTGTTTCCACTGTATAATTTTCCCTAAAGGACATCTGAAAAAGGAAAGGAAATAGATCCAACAGAGCATTTTTGAAGAGGTTTATAACATACTGAATTATGAACAGGGTCCCAGACGTTTTTAACTAAAAGCCATTTTACTTCCTCTAATTATTTCAAGTGGCTCTTAGACCACGTGGCAATGTTTATATCAGTATAACCATGTGGCAGTTGATATATGCTAGAATAATCATTACACTGTCTTAATGCTGGGTTCTCCTGAACAGCAGCATGTTAGCTTATTACAAAGGAGTTCTGAAAAATGAATGGAAGCTATTCTAGCGTGAGTGCTTCAGGACTCCAGGTTGTTACAAAGTCATAGCATGTACCCTCTGTAACTCACAATGTTGTGCCAACAATGAAAGAAATACGTTTCAATTAAGTAAAAATAATCATGAGACATTTTGCATTCATTTTTAGTATCGTTCATTGCTTGTGTTCCATTTTGACAGTTGCAGTTTATACATGCTTAAATAAACACAACTATGAACATTGCCTATGAGAGTAACAAGGCTAGAGGGACTGACGGCTAGAATAACTGGAATTAGAATTTCACCACTGTGGGACAAGTGCCAGACTAAACATTCCAGTTTCAGTAGCATTCCAAAAGCCATGTCTCACAGTGGCCACAGTCAAGAGAAATTAAGTATATGTGCACATATGATTCACATTTATGCCTCTGGGCATTTTCTTTTGAATTCCACGTGTCCGTTCCCTATGGGACAGTTACAGGAGCTCTTCAAAGAACTACACAGTCCTCAGATCTCATCTCTCTGTTAGCATATCTGGTAACTGCTTTTACCAGTTTTCCACCAACAACAAGAAAGGAAGGCAAGAAGATAGAAGTATTTGCGAGACTTGGATACCATTGTTCTGAGCTCTTGCACTGGCTCAGAAAATTGTTCTGAGGTTTCCAGCTTTTTCCAGGAAACCTCAGGAAATTCCTGAGCCACACAGAGATCCTCAGAGGATCTATCGATACCTAATTAGGAGCAACTGGACAGTATGTGTACTACTTGTACGTTCACAGGTGCATAAACCTTTCCCATGTTTCAAAGGTAGTTTTGAGGGGCATTCCTGTGAATAAGAGTTGTGATGTAGGATGCAGCCCTCAAAATGCCATCTACAAGCTATTTAAACTGCTTTGTTTGTCCCACTAATTTAAATACATAAGATGGTGGGTGATAAACACATAATCTCAAGTGGCTTGTAATCATGCTGTGTTGCAACCTAGGAACAACCTACAGATCCTAGCTGCACCAATCTGTGCTTGGATTTTACTGTATATGCTTTTAAACAACTGCTCAGAGTTTGTCACCATACGTACAGTGGACCCTCGACTTACGGAATTAATCCGTATTGGAACGGTGGCTGCAGGTCGAAAAGTCTGTAGGTCGAGGCTCCATTGACCTACAGTGCATTGAAAACCGATTAATCCGTAACCGGCCGTTTTTGGTTCATTTTGTTTGATTTTCCGGTCTGTAGGTCGATTCTCCGGCCGCAAGTCAAACCTGAATTTTGCGGCCAGAGAAGTCTGTAACTCGAAAAGTCTGCAAGTCGAGCCATCTGTAAGTCGAGGGTCCACTGTATCTAGTTCTTTCCTAATAGCATAGCAACATAGGCCTACAATTTTCTTTTTTAAAATCATTTTGTGGAACATGTCATACTCTACCATTGGTCCAGAAAACATAAATTTTGGTGAAAATTTATTTTAATTGATTCTTGTGTGACATACATAGTTTTTTAGAAAATTAAAAGGACTCAGAAGAGAGTCCTTTTATGGAAGTTTGATTTGGTCTACTTCTCCCCCTTCATTGTGGGCAGTCTTAACAATGCTGAAAAAAATATACTGGATAATCTAGAGACATAATAGTGGTTTGGTTTAAAAAATGGAAAGCTGCACATCTATTATACTGAGTACATCTCTTGTACTGATGTAAGTAGAACTATTTGCATATGATGTGATTTTATTTATTGTACTTCTGTAGAGATAGAACTCATGACTGTGGATTTATTCTCTGTGATTTATTTTTATTTCTTGTATAAGTTCCTCATTTAAAATATTAATTGGTGTCCATTGATTAATAAATGTGTACAGTTTCAACTAATAGATTGCCATATTCCCATGTTACAACAAAAGGCTCCCATTAAACTTTAATGATTAAAGAAACAAATCTATATATTCACTTAGTAGTGTGTCTGCATGATGTGAAGCTTTTTGTTCTACATCTGAGTAAATGTCCATAACGTCCATGAAATGCAGTTGGACATCTTACACTACAATTCCATGCATGTTTACTCAGACGTAAGGCCTGCTAAACATAATGGGGCTTACTTCCAGATACAGGGTTGTAGCTTAATATGGAAATAATCTGTTTTAAAGAGGTGGAGAAGCTCCATCAGCTGTGAGACTATTGCTTTTCCAACACTGCCCAAGAAATTCTCATTCACTGTTTAATGTCATGGATTATTCATAACAAAGATGGATGAATATTCTCTCAATACCATGCTAGCCTTGTACCGTGACAACACAAGGCAAGAATCATGAGCAGATTGATGGATAGCTTGAAACCAGTCTTATATTTATTTCATAACATAAGTATGTTGAACTTTTAACAGATCTAAGTATTATTTAATATGTTCACGCTACTATATATATGATGATGATTAGGGGAAGGATTTCTATGACATGTCATATTTTTTTTCTGCAACCTATGTTTGAGCTTATGGGTGGGTTTGAACATGTTTATGAGCAATCTGGTGAGAAAGGCCAGATTACTCATAATCATGTTTGAACTTGCTTATCGGTTCAAATGTAGGTTGCAGAGAAAATACGAAATGTCACAGAAATCCTCCCCCTAATTGATGCTTTTAAATTGATTTATAATGTTAATCGGTATAAAACAAGAATACAGGCATAAGGTGTGCAAACATAAAAGCAGCAAAAAAAGAGAAAATTTCAAAAATCAGAGTCAAATTATCAAGATTAAATGTTGAATATAAAATTATTTGCCTAGAAAACAGGAAAATCAGTGCCGGGATAATCTTCCTAGAGAGGTTGTTGCACAAGTGAGTCACGTGGCCAAAATAGGGGCCCTCTCTTGTGTTAAAATGCCCCACTTCTAAGAGAGGAGGTAGTTGAAGCAGGGTATTATCTGATTATCTTAATGCACAATCAGGTTGGTATGGAAAAAGGTGGCGATTCCTCAAGTACTTCAGTCCCAAGAGCATTAGCACATTGCACTTGGCTAAAAGTGGTGAGGTTGTTAGAAGGCACAAAAAGTGGTCCCAGCTAGCAGTGAGAGTCAAAATTCTGGCCATTACATTCTGTACCAACTGAACCTACTGAACTGGTTTCAAAGGCGTTGCAGCAAACCAAATGAGAAATTACCAAGACAGTGGATAACTAAAACTAGACTATTTTCAGCAAGGGACACAGCTGATAAGTGAAACGAGATAATATTGAGGATCCCTGAGCTGTGAATTTGTTTCTTCAAGAAAAATGGCACTTTTCCCATAACTTTTTGGATTGTATCTCTCTGGACTGAAAAATCAGCATCTATCTGCAGGAACTTGTCCTTACGTTTTTAATTTATTGGCCTTCATCCTACCTATTACTGAACCCAGGCATTCAGTGAACATTCCCACCACCTCAGCTGTCTCTCATATAAAGGAAGAATGGAACTAAGTATCTACACTACTGGCACTTCATTCCAAGTCCTTGAGTAGGTTACCCCAAAGTGCTTCTGCATGCTTCATACAGATATTAAGTAAAATGGCTGAGAGACCATAGCATAAATGCACAGAGCCAGGTAGACACCCCTTGTTACAACCTTCTAGAAATGATAGTATAGATAGGAGTGAAATTCCCACAACACAGCATCACCAGAACCCAGTTCACCATGCTGATCTAGAAAGATTTTGCAAAACCTCCAAAGCAGCCCAAGAAAATCAGCAGGATTAGACATCTTTCTGTCTTCCAATAAAGTTCTTCCACCAAAAATGTGTTTGTGTATAACTGTCCACCAACAGTTTTATCAAAGTTATTATAAACTATTTGCTAAACGTGCTACCAAAATGATTTGAAGAGACCTTCTAGTTTCCAAAAGGGATCTCACAAAGTGCAATCTGTTCAGCCTAATGTTTGTTCCAAAAGAACTAAATGAAATGGGGTCAGGGCTCTAATTTTCAAACAAACAGAGGATCCAACACAATTCCATCAAGGCAAACTATTATCTGAGACATAGATCCTTTCCAGGATTAACCCTAAGCAACACAAGGTGGGGCTTCAAGTGACCAAGCATTTCCTCCCACCAAATGTCATTCTCTCCATTCCTGCACACAGAAGCCATCCTCATCGAGACGTTGAGGCACCAGGCCAAATATAAATCCAACGAAAAGATCCTTAGGCAAAGGTGGGTTATTTTAACAGTCCGTAAACAGTTTGGTATATAAAAGCTGCAATTTCAGCTTAGAAATGTACTAGAGATTCAAGCGATGGTGCAGTTGGTCCACAGATTTCTTCCCCAAAAGCTTGTTGTTCCTTGAATGTTTATAGGTAGCCACTGGCAGGTAGGTCTGTCACGATGCAAGAATAAATATCTTAAAGGCTTCATTAATAATTCTCACCAGAGTCTGAGGCTCAGAGCTGGAAGATGTATCGAAGCATCAACAGCTTGAGGGCAGGGCTGAGGCTGACATTGAAACACTTTGCCTAGGTCAGGAATGTACTAAAAATTCGAGCTGACTTGCAGCTGGGGTAGGGAAACAATTATCTAAGTAGGTCCAAAAAAATCTTGAAGTCTTCCTCACGGGTCCCTTGTGGCATCAAGAAAACAAAATACTAAAAGCAAAATAACATTGTGTGTTTGTGTGTATGCAGCTTGTGCATGACCAAGCAGGACAGAGCTTTGTTTTTATGGTTTTTCTCCTAATTTTTTCAATCTGCCCTTGTCTTCTAGTTTCTTTCATTATGTAGTTTTGCTGAAAAGCCGTCATATGATGGGGTAAAGGGGGTGCTTTTATGATCCACTATGGTCTGACTTGCAACACCTGTGCTTTTTCATTGGACCCACAGCAGTGCTCAGTCAACAAAAGATAAAAGACTGATCCCTGCATTCCAAACACAGAAGTCAAATGTTTTGACAATGCTGGTGGAACAATGTTTTCCACCATACCTGAGGACCACAACTTAGCTTAGACACACAGGAGAGGCCATATAGGAACCACAACTCTGTCCCTTCCTACTGCCCACCTTCATCTACCACCTGAGAAGTCCACCTTGCTTAATCTAGTGGTAGAGTTGGCTTTGACCCTCAAGAATTGCCCTTTCAATTTCCAAACTGAACTGGAGCATGTCAGTGTTCTTAGCTTGATACACACACATGTATCATTCATTGACAATAGGAGGACAATTTGTTAAAGAGAACCTGCTGAGAAGCCCAAATGGCATCAGTAGTAGGGGAGGCTTTTCCCCAGCTCTGCCTAGTACACCAGCTACAGTGTTTGCCGATCAGAGGTAATGTCTTTCAGTCATCTGTGCTCTAGTGACCTTTGGATTAGACTGTACAGGAGGGTGGCCTTGAAAAAACATCTCGAATTATGAAGTGGTGCAAAGAAGTACAACCGTATCATTGGCTGGTGCCAGGTGCTTTGAACATATATTGTTTGAGTTATATTGATTGTCGGTGTATTTCTGGGCTCAATTCAAGATTCTAATTTTAATCTTTTAAAGTCCTAAGTAGTTAAGAGATATGTATATATTACTAGAGAATTCCTACCTGTACTGTACACTTGCTTTTAGATGATAAATAGGAAAATTCATAAGGTGCACTTTCCCCAAAATGTGCTCTTTTTGGCAACATAAAATATTAAACTAAAAATACAAAAAATTCCAGCTTCGTTCCACCTTGAGCACTTGAAATGTGCTACATAAATTCTAAGCATTACATTGATGATAAATGAATGCTAAATAACAGAGCTAGAAAAATGTTGCCAAACTTCATTGCTAAGTCCACTAATTAAGTTATAAAAAGTCCTTTGGGTGTATGGTTCCACTGTCAATAGCCAGACAAATGAGGTTGCCCTGAACATCCATTAAAATATCATTAGGAGTAACAGTAGATAGAAGAATGTCACATGTCTAGATCATGCCCAACATAGAACATACTCTTGCTGTTTTGGCTTTAGCAAGAGTACCCTGTGATCCCAGAGGAAAACAGGTAGCTGCAAACATGCAAAACATTCAGACTGCTACTATCTGTAGAGTTCTTACTATTTTATGGTAAAAAAAAATCCTGCTACGATATCCTGTTTGTTTATTATTATTAGCATAATCAAATTTTCTAAGCCTATTTTAAAAATATACAGCAAGCTGGAAAAATACATTGCTTCATGTACATCACATACATCAAGCATTCACTTGTCTGACACTGCACAGACCAATCAGTCATGCCCAAGACTAGAAAATGTACAATAAAATCAGTTATACAATTGTACTGTCAGGGCATTGCTCTTGCAGATATACAGGAAGGGAGAGGGAGGACAAAACATGGAATTATTATGCACTTTTCTCTGGAAATTAACTGTATTGCCCAGTAGCTACCGATTGTGAATAGCTTGGAAAAGTTACCTTTTTGGACTACAGCTTCCATGGTCAATTGTATATGTTGCTGATGGTTCTTGGAAGCTGGAGCTCAGAATAATAACTTCCCAAGCTTTAGGTTCAACAATGAATTCTGAGAGAGAAACTGTACAAGATGCCAGCTTCCCCATTTCAGCAGAAATTTTAATCTTTTTTATGTTTTCATGTTTTAATCTTTTAATTGTATTTTAAATCATATATTGTTTAATTTATCTTTTAATATTTAACTTATTGTGTTTTAAATCTGTGTGAATTTTAATGTTGTGAGCTGCTTTAGGTCCCTTGATGGGAGAAATGCGGCATATAAATAAAACTAATAATAATAATAATAATTAAATGAGAAAATATTAGTGTTCCAGAGACACATTCTTTCAAAGCTGCTATGCTTGCACAATCAATTTGTAATGAAACCAATAACCAATGACCAAACAGAGCTGTGGAAATCATTTAATTGCAAAGCTGAGGTCTCATATACTTAGACCCTCAGTATGGTCAAATGACATGTATAATTAAAGTTCACATACTTGCTTATACTCCATACTCAGTTGTTGATCATTGTACAATCAGAATACAACTGAAATATCAAAGAAGGGGACCGTTATTCATCCCTTCTTCATACCCCTGTAAAAATCTACAAACAAGCAAGACTTTGTTCAAATACTTCAATATACAATCCAACTAAGTGAACAGGAGACAAAAAAATGCCTTCATAACTTGACAGATGTTAGCAATATTGCTTAGCAAATTACTGGAGGGTAGTAAAATTAAAATAGCAACAGTGGGTCTTCATAAGTTATCTGTAAACTATTAATAATGAACAAACAAAAAGGGAAATGTTTTAGGCTTTTCTTGTACTTAAATTATTCTGTGTCATTTTTGCTCTCCTGTGTAATGAAGTGCTTTCTCTATATTTCCATCAGGACGATTTGTTATTCAACCAGAAATAGACATGCTGTGTTAATAACCAAGACTATCTTGAAGGGATCACATCTTTCCAGTGTTTAAGTACCAACCAGTCTTTCCAACCCCAATTCATAGTGTTGCTTCCCTTTAATGCCCTAAAGGGCTTGGGACCTTCTTCTCTAAAGAACCATCTTCTCCCGCGTGAGCGTGACCAAATACTACACTCATCTAACTTTGGTAGGACGTCCAGGAAATTGATTGCAAATATTCATAAAAATAAATGATCCGTTGTAATGCTTTGTGAAGATCCTATATGTGTCTTGCTGTGTGACCAGCACCAGCCAAAGACATTTTGCTACTTGAAGTGGAAGAGCAAATAGCAGCAACTGCTCTAATTCAAGGTACATAGTACTCAAGTCCAGGCAAGTTATCTTGGCATCAAGGATTGCAAGACCTACAAATTCTTCTTTCTGGCAAGAAAAATCACTGGAGATAGCTTTGGACATTGGAAATCACTGTCACAAACAGGCAGGCCCATTAACGGACAACTTGCCAATTTGTGGTGTCTTCCAATTTGTGTGCATGAAGGATCGGGGGCATAAACAGGAATATTTGTGCATTCCTAATCCACTAAGTCTTTTTACCAAGTTGTATCTCTGGAAACTAGGCCGGTAGTAACTGGAGAAGGCCAAATGAACTGATTTATCACATTTTATTACTTATGACTCACAAGTAGCAAGCAGCATAGGGCATGACCACAACATATGCCCCAAGGAGGCATTATTGGTCTTTCTCTGTTTGTGCTGCCTTCAACTTTACCTAGCATTATTGTCTAGGACTACCTTAGTTTCAACATTTTTGCCTCCAGAAATAGTTCAGGCTTGATTTGATCTAGGATCCACTTGTTTGTCTTTCTGGTAGTCTAGGGTATCCACAAAGCTCTCATCCAGCACCACTTTTCAATGAATCTTTTTTTTTCTTTTCAGCCTTTTTTCCAGTTCAATTTTCACACCCATACATGGTGACTGCAAACACCATAGTGTGGATGATCTTAGACTTCGTGTCCAGTGATTATCTTTTCTCGTCCCTTCATTGCTGCCCTTGCAAGTCTTAGTCTTCTGATTTCTTGGCTGCAGTTTCCATTTGGATTGATGAATAATTTCAATTTCTTCATTGTCAATGTTAAATTTGTGTAATTCTTCTGTACTCATGATTTGGGTCTTCTCAGTGTTCAACTGCAGTCCTGATTTGGCACCTTCTTTAACTTTCACTAAAAGTTGTTTCAAGTCATTGCTGCTTTCTGCCAATGCTACACTAAGCAAAAAGATTTCAGCCATTGGGTCCTAAAAGTTATAAAAGTTAAAAGGTTGTTTTTAATCCATTTTTTTAAACAGGATAGCAGGTTAGCAATAAAAGATAAAACATGTGATGTATTGTTGAGGATCAGTGAATGCTCTCTGAATGAAATATGATTCCATAAGAAATCAACCTAAACACATTTAGACAAATTCCTGAGCATGTATTTTCTTGTTAGGTATTCTTTGTTTGACTTGAAAGCAGGTGGAAATGTATGGTTGTATTGCTGTACCCAAAGGTATAAGAAATAACTTCTTATAGGAAGCCCTGAATTGCTAAGTGTTTTTATCAGACTCTCTTAAAAATCTCTAGCTAGTACCTTATTCAGAATGGATGGGCAATTGTGTGAGTTCTCCAGTTGCATGACTGTTCATACAACTTGTTGTGTGACCATTCTTGCAACCAATGTGAGACTAAAGATTCAAAGAAAAACCAGATGGAGCAGGAGAGATACTTGTGCAATTGTTCTTCCATGATCATATAACTCAAGTGGATACTGGCCTCTGCCTTTGGAGTGCCTGTGGTTTCAACAAAGAAATTTTCTTTCTCATATTAGCACAATTTACTCAAAGAAATAAGATACACCTTGCTCAGTGGGGCTTCTTAATCTGATTGGCATTGCAGCCTTATAGTGAAAACCTATACATACATACTCAAAAGTAAGTACCACTGAGCTTACCCCAAGAAACTCGGTTAAGGATAGCAGTCTTCTATCTACTCAGAAGTAAGAGCCACTGAGTTCAACGGGATTAACTTCCAAGTAAGTGTCTAAAGAAGTACATCTTTAGTATAGCAAAATTGTATCTTAAAAAATGGTGGAGCATATATGATTGAATGTGATGCTATGTAGTATTTCTTATGTACAGAAGCCAGAGGGGATTGTGCCCAAAGCCTTCTGAGCAATGCATTCCAAAGTGTTTCAAGCACACAGAAGTTTCATCTAAGTAAAAATCACTTGAGAAATGTTTTAAATTAGGAACTTCATGAATAACAAACATTTAAATTATGGGCCTATGTAATTGCAAGTTTTGCTGCCATCAATGGGTTTTGCTTGCCAGTAATTAATGGGATCCAGAATTGATAACAACTCCCTCAAAATTAGACAAACACAAATAAGCAAGGCAGTGCTACTGCTGAGGCCTCCGCTTATTTCCCTCTTCATGTTTTCTGCAGCTGTTCTGGACAGCAGTCTCTCTTGTTGCCACTGGGAATTTCTTGTTGAACAATGCATTTTGACAAGCAGTGCTTAGGGGAAAGGCATGGATTTTTTTCTCTCCTACAAACAGCAGAGTCATTTCATCAACAAATTAATTACTGTGATAAGGAACTAAAATACTTTTAAAACAAGCAGACTGCTTAATTTCTATTGACTGATATTTTTCCTGGCAGAAGGGTAGCATAGACATGTTGCTACTGATTCTATATTTGCATAAAATTAAAGTTATGGCTTCTTAAAGAGACAGAATAGTGTTATGAATCAGGTCCCCACTTGTGTTTTTTCCAGACAAATTGCATCTGATAATAATGGAACAATGAAAGTGTAACTTAAATAAAACAAAACAACAACAGCAACAACAAAAACACAAGCCTGTCCCTACCGTTAAGCAGATTGAAGCAGCTACCTAAGGTAGCACATAACAGTGCATGTAATGCAGTCATAAGGAAATGGAGAACTGAGTTGCATGTGCCAAGCACATTGCTGTGTACTCTCTAAACTAGCCTGCTGCTCTCAAGTGCAGTAAAAGATTCTGACCAGCATCCTATTCAGAGCTATTACACAGAGCAATTGCAAAGGCATTCCCCTGCTCCTACATGCAACTGATCTTACAAACAGTTTGAGACCAGGGCAATGAATGGGAACAATCCATCACTGGAACAAAGCTTGTGAGTTGTCCGATCGGAATCACACAACTAAAATTGTAGAACTGCAGAGCTGGAAGGGACTCTACGAATCATCAAGTTGAGCCCCTGACAAGGAGGTGGAATGAGGAATCAAACTCCCAACCTCTGGCTCCACAGCCAGATACCTAAATCACTGAGGTATCAAACAGTTCAGAATACTGGTCATTGCCCTGTCACCAGACTTGAAGGAAAATTCAGCATCCAATCCAATCAGCCTTTATGTGGAATTGTGAGAGTGCCATCTTCTCCTTTGCCTCAATCATCAAAATAAATAACTGTGAGCCAAGATAAACAATTTTAGCAATTATAATCTCCAGTTCAGAGTCTAACTCCAGTCGAACATTGTTGCAGTTTACTAGTAACAGTGTTGGGGCTGCAAGATCTGGTTGCATCAAAGACACCACTCAGAGCACTGAGGAATAGGTAGCAATTAAAATTATTTGAAATAATATCTTTATTAGAGATGGGGACGAATATAAAAATGGATCGGTTTTTTCGACAAATATAGCCGATTCGTCAAATATTCGTTGGTCCGTATTCATAAAAATATAAATCTAGACGAATATGGCTGGATGAATATTTCCTCGGTTTTATTCATCAATCCGTCGATCCGTTAATATTTGTATATATTTGTTACCTTTTTGGGGGTCTCTCTCAGCTTGCTGGTGCCAATTAGAAGCTTTGGCGAATCAGGACAGAGATAGTGGATTGGCGTGTCGGGCAGCCAATAGCACTGCCAACAGGTGCCGAGAGGCTGTATATAAGCTTTTCCCCTCCAGGCGTTGCACACTTCTGTTCATGCTCTCCGGAGTGAGAACAGTTGCTGCTGCTGGCTTGCTGTTGCTCTGGTGATTTGGTTTCACTTTTGTGGCAGCAAAGCAAACAAACACGTCGCTTATATTTTTCTTTTTCAAAATTATCATTCATCATCATCATCAACAACAACTGTACTGGGAATTTGGGAAGGGATTTTCAGGTAGCTTAGGCTACTTGGAAGGGCTTTTTTCAAACTTTTTTTTCTGGAGGCTTGTGTCGTGTGTGTCGTCTTCAGGCAAGTGGAGGCTTGCATCTGAGGCACAGTGGGTGGGGGGGAATTTGTTGGTGTGACGTGTGCGTGTTTAGCTTGGCAGGACTATATTATTCAATCAGTTTTCAAAAGTTTAGTTTTGGACTTGGGAGGCTTGCATCTCAGGCACAGTGGGTGGGTAGGGGGTAGCTGGATCAATCCTTTTTTCTCCTTTTACCCAAAATGAAATTGGTGTGACTTGTGTGTGTGTGTGTGTGTGCGTGTTTAGCTGGCAGGACTACATTATTCAATCAGTTTTCAAAAGTTTAGTTTGGGACTTGGAGGCTTGCATCTCAGGCACAGTGGTTGGGGGGCGTATAGCTGGATCAATCCTTTTTTCTCCTTTTCCCTAAAACGAAATTGGTGTGACTTGTGTGTGCGTGTCTCTGACTGAGACTTAGCTGGCAGGGCTTTTCTTTTTGGATTTTTTTGGCTTTTCATTCAGCCACAGTGGGTCAGGGGGGGTATTTTTACTAATTACATTATACTGAGGGGGGGGCTTTGTTTAGGTAGGGAGGTCACATTTTAGTAAAATAATTAGTCCACCACCCCATCATTCAAAAAATAAAATTTGCACAGTCACTCCCTCTCTCCATTGTTTTATGAATTAGATTATTATTATTATTATTTGTTTAGTTGGTTTGGTAGGCAGGCAGTAGAAAATGAAGGGATTTCTTCATGGCCAATCCAAGGGGAAGAAGGCTGTGAAGCTACGTAGGCTAGGCAGTGGCAGCATATCCATCACCACCACGTGTACATCTACTACCACCACCACCACCACCACTGTTCCTCCTCCGGTGGCCTTGGAGGCAGGCATGGAAGCACAGCTTCCAGAGGTGCCTAAAGAACTGCCACTCCTCTTCCTAGAGGAGTCTGAGGAGTTTCTGGTTGTTTCTGAAGATCCCCAGTCTGATTTGGAACCAGTAACGGCAGGGCAGGCTTCACAGTTCCCCCCACCCCTGTCTCCAGAGTCATCTGTTCCCTCCTCCCAGACCAGCAGCACCCCTGGGACAGAGAGTTCTTCCCAGGCCAGCAGTCAGGGGCAGGCAGTGGGTCCTCGTTTGGGCAAACATGGCAGAGGGGGCATGTGGGCTCATTTCATGATGCTCGATGACCCACGGCTGGCACGCTGCAATGCCTGCCTTGTGGTGGTCCGGAGAGGGCCAGACCCCAGGCATCTGTCCTCCACCGCCCTCTGCCAACATCTGGAGAGGCACCACCCAAGGCTCCTGTCCAGGGAAGGCACTTCGTCCGTGCCGTCTGGGAAAGGGAAGGCAGAAGGGAGGCAGGAGGGGAGGCAGGAGGGGAGGCAGAAGGGAGGCAGGAGGAGGCGCCTCCTTTCAAAAGGGCAGCCACAGGGGTTTCTGGGGCCGGGAGCATGAGGCAGGCCACGCTCCACGAAGTGGCACCCGTTGGGTCTGCCATGACCGTCAGCCAGCGGTTGAAGGGCAAGGCCCAGCAGGCGGCCACTCGTCTCGTCGCCAAGACGATCGCCCTGCTTGGACTTCCACTGTCCATCGTGGAATCCCAAGCCTTCCGCCGGTTGCTGCATTTTTTTGCCCCCTGGTACGACCTCCCCTCATGGAGAACTCTCAGTTCTAGAGTGCTGCCCTCGCTCTATGACTCTGTGAGGGAGGTGGTCCGTGACCATTTTTCACGGCTACAGGGGCGCAAGGTGCACTTCACAGCAGACCTGCAGAGCGGAGGTCAGCACGGCTACCTCTCGCTCACAGCCCATTGGTGGCAGCCAGAGGACTTGAGTAGTGGCAGGGCATCGGCGACAGGGCCGCAGGGGGAGGCCCTTGCCCTGCCCCCAGGCTACAGGTCTGTTCTGGTGCAGGCACGGCACATGGAAGCTCAGGCGACGGGGAGGAACATCGCCAATGAGTTCCTGTCCGCGCTGCAGGAGTGGGCACCGGAGGGAGAGGTGACCCGTGGCCACATGGTCACAGATGCTGGGCATCGTATGCATGGTGCACAAATTACACCTTGTGGTGCACGATGCCCTTGGCCTGGCCAGCCACGTCAAGCCCGAGTGGGATGCAGGCACCCGGGAGACGCGGGCACTCCTGGAGCAATGCCGCCAACTGGTGGGCCACTTCTCCCGCAGCCTGAAAGCTGCCCGCCGGCTGCGTGAGAGGCAGGAGGAGTTGGGTCAGGAGACCCATGTTCTCCTGACAGACCTGCCCACCAGGTGGAACTCCACCTACACCATGGTGTCCCGCCTGGTGGAGCAGAAGGCCGTTTTGGAGGACATCATGTCCTCTATGCCCATTCTTCCCGGGGGGAGAGAGGTGGGCATCAGTGCCACGGATTGGCTGGCCCTCTCCCAGATGGTGGAGGTGCTCAAGCCCTTCCTGGAAACCACGGACATCTTGTGTAGTTATACGGCAAGCCTGGGGCAGGTCATCCCCCTGATTCATGCCCTCGATCGGTCCCTGGAGACTGCTGTGGCACCCGGATCCTCCCTCCTTCCACAAACCAGGGCTTTGGTGAAGAGGTTGCAGGCAGGCGTGCAGAAGCGACTCCATCCTGTCTACAGCGACAGAGCTTACCACATGGCCTGCCTGTGTGATCCTCGAATCAAGGGGGGCTTGGCAGCATGCACCTCAGACCTCGAGGAGTGGAGAACGGAGCTCTCCACTGAGGTCCGCAGGGCATTGGGGGCACAACACTTGCGTGGGGCGATGGGAACGTCAGGCCACGAGGGGCAGGGTGGTTTGCCTGAACCACAGGGAAGGACTTCACCTGGTGAAGGCTCCATTCACCACCACCATTACTGGAGCTCTGTGGTGACCTTGGCACTTGCCTCAGAGGAAAGACAGCTGGCTGAGGAGGATTTGGCAGAGATAATGGTGCGGGAATATCTGGCTGAGCCCCCTCAGCCCCACCAGTCAGATCCCCTCCATTACTGGGCTAGGAAACTAGTCATATTGCCGGAGTTCTCCAATGTGGCCATTGACACTCTTTCCATCCCCCCCCCCACCAGTGTCCAGAGCGAGCGCGTGTTTTCCCATCTCGGAGACATACTCCGACCACGCCGCTCGTGTTTGGATCCCGTTACTGTGGAGAGACTGTCGTTCATTAAGGTGAACCTTCCCTTGTTGGGCTTCCCCTCACTGAACCCAAAGAGGTAGGGTTCCAATGACAGTGTCTCCCTTAACACACCACCTGCCTCCCTGCGCCCGCCTCTCTGCCCGCCACACCCGCCCGCCTGCCTGCCCACCTGCCCACCCTCCAGTCCTCCTGGAAAAAAAAAGATCTGCCTACTTGCCTGCCGGCCTGTAAACCTGCCCCTCAGTCAGAAGTCCAACTGCTGATTCCAGTCGCCTCCTTGGGCCAAGTTCCAACCAAGTCGTGCCTGCCGGCCGCCCTGCCTGCTGAGTCACGTCGGCCCAGCGCGCCAAGTTTATATTAACGTCTGCCTGCCTGCCTGCCTGCTGAGCTTAGTCCTCCTATCGTCTTCTTCCTGCCCACTGGGTTAAGCCCCAGCGCACCAAGTTTATATTAACGTCTGCCTGCCTGCCTGCCTGCTGGGTCACGTCGGCCCAGCGGGCGAATGATGGGGTGACGTGCAGACCAGACCAGCTCAGCAATCTGAAGCCAGGCGATTTGGTGATGGGGGTGACACGCAGAAAGGCTTTGGGTGGGGCAGAGCCCAGCCGGCTCTCCTGGCACGGGTTAAACCAGATCAGCTCAGCAATCTGAAGCCAGGCGATTTGGTGATGGGGGTGACACGCAGAAAGGCTTTGGGTGGGGCAGAGCCTGGCTGGCCCTCTTGGCACGGGTTAAACCAGACCAGCATGCCTGCCTCAGACAGACATCTCATCAAGCCTGGCACACCCAAACGTGGCAAGAGGGCCAGCCAGGCCTCTTGGCAGTTGGCACACCCAAGGCCGGTCCCAGCATCCCAAACGTGCCAAGAAGGCCGGCATGTCTCAGCCCCCCAAAACCTCCGAGGGCTATCTTTATCATATCTGGGTGGTCTCAGCAGCCAAGTTGCAATCCCCAGCTTTCTAGTTCTAAACGAGCATCTTTGTTTCTTTGAAGGTTGTCAGCAAGTCTAGTTAGACGTTGGTGGACAGGTGAGTCTCCTAGGTCAGGCTCTGCCCCACCCAAAAATGAACAAATAATAAAAACAAAATTCAAAGATGTCATGATAGGATCTAGCACCGGGCTAAAAAAAACCAGAATGATATTTAATGGAAATAAGTTATATGCTCCACAGCTAGAAAAAATAAAACAAAAGCAGTTATAAGATGGGGAATACTTGGCTCAATAATACTATGAGCAGGAAGAATCTTGGAATTGTAGTAGATCACAAGCCAACAGTGCAATGTGGTCACAAAAAAGGCAAATGTTATTTTAGGCTCTAGATCACAGCTGGTTCCCTTCTATTCAGCACTGGTTAGTCCTCATCTTGAGTACTATGTCCAGTTCTGGATACTGTATTTTAAGAAGGATGCAGATAAATTCGAACAGGGTCAGAGGAGGGCAACAGGAATGATCATTGGACTAGAAACTAGACATGGTATATTTGTATGTGTATCCCTGGGGATACAAATATGAATATCGGCAGCACAGGTGCCTGGGAAATCTAGTTCCTCCCCCTGAACCGGCAGATCCAATTAACCTGGGCACTGCACAGTGCATGGGGCTGGCGTCGTTCTCATCGCACCTATTTGAGAAGTAGCCTGGCTTCCCCACATAGCCAACCGCTCAACCCGAGCAGGGAAATTCGCCATCCTGCCTCCTTGCCAGAGTGGTCGGCTGCATGGGGAGGCAAGGAAGTGCCAGCCAGTCTACTTCTGCAATTGGCACGACAATAATGGTGCTGGCCACATGGTGACCAGTAATTGGACCTGCTAGTTCGGGGGAGGGAGGAACTGGACATCCCTGGTACCTGTGGTGCCTATATTTGTATTCGTATCCCCAGGGATACAAATACAAATATTCCATGTCTACTGGAAACCAAATCCTTTGAGGAAAGACTGAACGATCTGGGCATGCTTATCCTTGAGAAAAGAACGCCAAGGGGAGATATGATTGCATTTTTTAAATATTTGAAAGGTTGTCCTCCAGAAGAGAGACAGAATCTGTTCTCAATTATTCCAGAGTGGAAGACATGTAATAATGAACTAAAGCCACAGGAAGCCAGATTTCAGTTGAATATCAGAAAAACGTCCTAAGTGTTAGAGCAGTAGACAATAGAAGAAATTATCTTGGGAGATGGTGAGCTCTCCAATGCTGGAGGCATTTTTTTTAATTATATAGCCATCTGTCAGATATACTTTGATTTGGATTTCTGCATTGAGGGTTGGACTCAATGGCCTTATAGGCCTTCCAACTCTATGATTCTGTGATTCTATGTGTTCTACACCTGAGGTATGGATAGAGAGCCCAGGAGAGTAGGAAGAATGGAGTAACTAGGCTGTGTCATATAGGTAATTATCAGATTTAAAAGTGGTTAGTATATGCACAAGCATGTGTGCGTAAATTAGCACTACATTTTAAAAACATGAATTCTATCTCAATTACTGTTGTAATATATTTCATAGCAAACTTACCTCCTTTTACATATCAAATTTCTTAAATCATAAAAGGAAATTTGAGAAACTGGTTTACTGAAGCTGCTAAGTAATATTTCCCCCCCCAAAATACTATATACTTTTATCTAAAAATGTCACTTATTGCTGTAGGGAAAAAATTCTGACAGATAAACTGCATACACAGATGAAGCAAATTTGCTAGAAGTAATCCTGCATGTGTCTATGGCAGGGTGCCATGTTTCTTTTTGATTAAGAAGATTATATCTGGAATACATTCTGAAAACAGGAAGGCATGGCAAAAGTTTTTTTTTCCAATTAAATAGTTCCCATATAAACACAGGAATTCCACTGCTATCAATCTTAGTGTACGGAGGGCAAATTGGCTGGGTAACAAGATTTGCTTTGTACTTTTAAAAAAGTCACCAAGACATGCTTTGCACTGCTATTTGTAAGAGCTCCTGTCTTGTGACTTAAGTATCACCCATCTATAATGCTGCACTGGACATTGCTAGATTCACATAAACTATAGCACTGAATCAGCAGTCCCTGTGGTAACTAGCTAACATAGTTACTTTCTGATAAGTGCTTTGCTACAGTCTGTCTTAATCATTCATTCATTCGGAGTGTGTGTGTGTTCAAGCACTGTATAATGAAATGGAGTTCATTTACTTAAGATATGCAATCATGAAACCAGCTTGTGTTATCTGGAAGTTGACTCATGGCAACTAGACTTCTTTCTTAGGTTGAAATGTTTCGCTCCTCATCCAAGTAGCTTCTTCAGTCTGAGGAGAGTTGGTAGGAGACCCCTGATATATCCTCCATGTTGGTTTCACTTCCTCCTGGTCTGAATAGGCTCGTTAGAAGGACAAAGGACTGGGGGTGAGGGATAATCCCACATCTGCAGTCCTTCTCCACACTCTCATCACTGAAATGTAGTGAAAGAGGAGGAAAACCTAAATGGTGGAAATGCATCAGAACATCTTGTGCCACTTTAAAACTTGCATCCATAAGGAAAATATGTCAAAATACACTGAGATAATTCTACATACCTGATGTTGGTAACATAGCAGAGTGGGACAAGGTAGGACTTCCTTGTCCGGGGAAGACTATGAAATATTGGTCTCCAAGGCACACTGAACAAGAGAAACCACAACATGGTATATATGTTGGCCACCAAGTGTGACCCTTGGGTTAATGAGAAAGGGATGGACTCTGAGGAACTTGAAGCTATTCTTCTCTGTGGATCTCTGTACTTCATAGCTCTGCAACGGTGCTGGTAACTGTAGCTGATATTAGAAGAGTCTCTCCAAGTACAGTATTTCAGCAACATTATGCAACAACAAAGGAGGAAAACTTCTCTGCTTGAGCACCTCAACTGTGGAATCAAACATGTGCTATATCAACACCACAATTTTTTTCACATCATGCAAAATCTTCTTTGCTTCCTCAGGCATATTAATTGGTTGATATCATCTTACATTTATTATTATTGTTTCTGATATTCTTGCCACTGATGGTGTTTTATTATTTTTATGGTATAATCTCTATCTATCTATCTCAGTTTATATTCCAGACTACCAGCGGGGAGAAAAAGACACTGGGGTCTAGGACCAGTGGATGGTAAAGATGTCATTCCACAAAAGCATTCCCATACTAACTGACAGTTTTCTGAGCCCTTGCAGTGCATGATGTAATCCAGGTTTCTTTGGAAGGAAATGGGTAGATATCAAGGTCAGAAGTATGAAAAACAATGGCTTCAGAGTACTGTAAAACCTCTTGGTAGTTTGAGTCTGTGGTGGTCTGCCACTGTACAGACCTCTAGGAAACTTCAGAAGCCTGTGTTTGGGCAGGAGCCAGAATTTCTGACCTGACACAGAAGGAGCTACAGATGGACTGTAGGGCTCACTAATGGAAAAGATGCTATCTCCTAGAAACAGCCCTTCTAATGATGTGCAGTCTTCTGTCTAAGAATTAGTTTAAATTAACAGTTTGCCCATGGTGGTTTATATATACAAATATGAAAAAAGAGTCATGATAAGACAGGACCATGCAAGAACTTAGATGTTGCTTATTGGAGAACGTATGAGTAACCCTGACACTTACATGCCCCTCAATAACAGATTATTTCTGAATTGCTTCAGAATTATGTTAGGAATATTTCAATGTTGAATTGGATGATATATTTACTATGATATTCCCAATCTATTTGCAGTGAATATCCCCAATCCTTAGAACAACAATTACAGAAAGGAACACTCCACGTTCCTTTATAAACAGTGCTTAGGAAAGGATTATGCTTGATTGATTAGCTGTAATGGTTTCCTCTGCCTCATCTTTGATGTCATGAAATTTTAAGAACCAGTCTTTCCTTTGACAGAATAAACAAACACAGTATACACATCAAAGCCGTTTGCGTCAATGAATCCTTTTAGCATTAGCACATTCTTTTCTTGCAATGTGAAAAAAAGAGAGTAATCTTATGGACTTGACACACCTTTAGTATCCAATTTTGCATATTTTTTTTGGAAACTTTTGGAAAAAAAACTTGAGGAAACAGCATTGTCAGAATTTCTGCACCCAGGTCATAAAAGAAACAATTACTTATATGTACTTCTTTACATATGACACACTGGTTTTCATTATGCTTGAGCTTTCTGAGTAACTCAGTATAGTTACCAATATATTTACTTGGGAACAGCCATGTTAGTCTATTGCAGAAAGAACAAAACATTTAAAAAAAATCCCAAAGTCTTGTGGCACCTTAAAGATGGTAGCATTTTTTAAAACTTAAGCTGCATGGATTCAGCTTACTTCCCCAAAGCACTGAAGTATTTGTATATATTATTTATATTAGACAAATATTTCTATAATATGTATTAATTATTTATGTATTCATTTATATCAATAATATATAAAGAAATGTATTTACTCCTGTATGTAAATGTCAACATAGTTTATTTTCAAATACTAATATTTTTTTAAAAATGGGATGCATTTATATTTTCTAGCAGAAGATGGAATGAAGTCCAAAGTCTTCATTTTGGGGGTCAGATATAGCAAACTAGTGCTAATTATAGTAAAACATTGAAGGCCAATATTTTAAGCAAGTGTGCCATAAATCTGGCACATAAGACAATGCATAATCATATGCCCTTCACTCCTTCCTACAACATAGTTTTGCCTTCAGCAAAGTGAACCTTAAAAACTCATAGCAGACAAGCAGTGTTGACTTGATGTGGGCATTGTAGGCAGGTGCACAGGAATGAAACAGTGTCATTGCTCCTTTCCAATCTCTCCTAGTTCTGTCCAAGCATGTCAGATACTATTGTCACAAACTGTTATATGGATAGAAAGCATGACTGTTGTGTGTTTTTTTTAATTACTGGACTCTACGTATATATTTATTTTTCTACAAGAATAAATGTTAAAAAATTGAAAAGAAAATGCCCACAATCCTCTTGCTGTTTTTGAGGATTTCTTTGTCAAATTCACTTGCCTGAAGTGGATTAAACCACCTTCCTTCAGAATGTCCCTAATGGGGACATTTATGTACATTCTTCTTGCTTATTTCATTTACAGGATTAGAAATGGCATAAGGGTACACTTACCAACAGAACGGTATGGCTGCATGGGGGGGGGGGGTGGGATCCATCTTTCTTCTCTAGATGAGAAGTTGTTGCAGATCTGCAGTATGGTCTATAGTATAGAGGTAATTAATATTTTAAAGAATATATGAAGGGAGATAAGAATACAATTAATTTATTGAAAAAAATAGATTTCTTAATATGGATTGGATGCAGTTCCTGGCATTTTGAGTGAGTGGAATATCGTCTTCAAAAGCAGCCTTATCTTCAAGTGAAAGAGTTTTTGTTCTACATTCCCCAAGGTTTTTTGTTTTTGTTTTTCGTTTTCCTTAGAGAAAAAGAATAAGTTGGGAGACAGTTCCCTATTTTTCTGGGTGTTTTTTTTTTTCTTTTCCCTCCAGGGGAAGCTTCTCTTTGGAAATTATGTTGGTAATTTAGGCTTTAAACTTGACTTACACTGTGATCTGAACCACACAATTCTTGGCAAGCTTCATTTCAAACTTGGCTTATCTAGATAATATGCTGTCCTGTAAAATATCAGAATTATTTGTCACAAATGGTGGCAAGCAGCATTCCAATTTTCAGCTACATTATTTTCTTTTTATTGTATTGGGGGATGTCTTTAAGAAAACCAATCAGAGAGTTCACATTTGTTTACATTTATGCCAAGGACTGGACAGGGGGAGTGTATCCCTATTGGTTTTGCTAGACCTCTCAGCGGTTTTTGATGCCACCAGCCATGGTATCCTTCTGGCCCATCTCTCTGGCACTGTTTTATCCCTGATCCTTCCTTGAGGGGAGAACTCAGAAGCTGGTGCTGGCGGACTTCTGTTTGACACCCTGGCTGCTGGTTTGCAGGGTCCCTCAGGGTTCTGTTTTGTTCCCTGTGCTATTTAACATCTACATGAAACCGCTGGGAGAGGTTATTCGGAGTTTTAAGGTTCGGTGTCACCAGTATGCAGATGAGACCCAACTCTATCTCTCCTTGCCATCTAAATCCGAGGAAGCTGTTCCAGCTGTAGATCAGTGTCTAATGTCAGTAATGGCCATTAGTAATGGGTGAATACACTGAAACTTAATCTAGACAAGACAGAGGTGCTCCTGCTCAGTTGAAAGGCAGATCAAAGAACAGGGATGCAAACTGTGCTGGATGGAGTTACACTCCCTCTGAAAACACAGATGCTCAGCTTGGGGGTGCTCCTGGATTTGTCTCTGAGCCTGGATGTTCAGGTTTGGGCAGTGGCCAGGAGTTCCTTTGCACAATTAAATCTAGTGCACTGGCTGCACCCATTCCTGGAGAGGTCTGCTCTAGCTATGGTAACACATGCCTTAGTTACTCCCAGCTGGATTGCTGTAATGTGCTTGTGCGGCTGTCTCTGTAAAGTGTTTGGAAGCTTCAGCAGGTCCAAAATGCAGCAGCCAGATTGCTAACTGGGGCTGGTTACAGGGATCACATAGCCCCCCCTGTTATATTACAGCTTCACTGGCTGCTGATCCATTTCTGGGCACAATTCAAAGTGTTGTTTCTAACCTATAAAACCCTTGGCATAAACAAAACAGAAGATCGTGTCTCCCACTATGAATCTGCTCAGGTACTAAGATCATCAGGGGAAGCCTTTCTCTTGGTCCCATCATCTTCATAGGTGTGTTTGATGGGGACACAAGAGAGGGCCTTCACTGTTGTTGCTCCTGGACTTTGGAACGCCCTCCTACAGGATGCCACACTGGCCCCATCTTTGCTGCCCTTCCACAAAGAGACAAAATTCAGGCAAGCTTTCCCTTAGTGACTGGCTGCTTAAGTGGAGGTTTTAAATGGATTGTTGTGCCTTACTGCTTTCAATGTGGTTTTGGTGTTGCTTTAGTTTACCAGTTTTTAGTATGATATTTGTTTGATTCTTTTTAGTATTTATATACTTACTGTTTTTAGCTTTAAATATTGTCTTGTAATGATGTAAGCTGCCTTGGGTCCTTTTTAAGGAGAAAGGTAGGGTAAAAATATATTACATGCATACACACACACACATACATACATTTCTCATTTAACCCTTGTAAGCTGATACAAATGCCCCCATGCACTATGTTGCTTATTTGGTATTGACTCTGTGCTTGCTTTTCATTCAATCCTGTTGTTAATAGTAGCAAAGTTACATATTTCTTTATAGGAGACCAATGTATAATTTTATAAAGCAGAGCACAGACTGGGTTTCATATTTGTTCTAGCATGTCATGTTAAAGTTCATAATGTATTATTTGTCCCAGCAAAGGGATGGAATGAATGCATCCTGTAGCTCAGGCAGTTACCGAAGACCTCACACAGTCTGGAAGGAGAGACACATTACCCACATGATCCTGGGGTTATGACCATGGCACTGATCTTAACCTTTCTGTATGCATAGGGTCATGGGAAACATTTACAGAGCAAGCTCCTAGACTTGAGGAATCTGAAACACAAAACATGGCTGATTGCTGTTGCTCCTTTGTCCATCAATAGATGTCTTTCAATGAGTTGGAATGAACGAATGTTCCAGTTATCCAAATTGTCTTTAAGTTTCTATTCTCAATTTTCAATCTTAGGTTTCCTTCTAAGAGACCAAACTACCCTGTTTCCCCAAAAATAAGCCCTAATACAATTTTTCAGGATGCTCGTAATATAAGCCCTACCCCCAAAAATAAGTCCTAGTTAAGTGAAACCCCACCCTCCACCCTTGTGCAGTAACCAGAAGAAGATGACATGACTGTATTTGAATAAATGTAAATTGTTTTACATGAAAAAAAATAACATCCCCTGAAAATAAGCCCTAATGCGTTTTTTTTGGAGCAAAAATTAATATAAGACCCTGTCTTATTTTCGGGGAAACACGGTATTTTCCTTCACCATAGTACTATCAGATTGGTTTTTCCTTCTTTGCTATTTTATCAGCTGAAATTGGCATTACTACGCAATCAGTGATGTTTGAACGACTTACTCTAGGGTACTCTTGCTGACATCCAATTGAAGTCACTTGAATTGCTCCATAAGTTTGGGAAGAAAAACCGAGTCAAGGAATGCAGTTACAAAAGTCAGTTCTTATAAATATCTTACTCTAACGCATGATACCAGGCCTTATGAGATTAGAAAGAATGTTGAATCAACATATTATATTCTGAATTTGGCAAGTCATGTATCTGGGCTATTGTTGCAGAGTCAGAGTTCTCTTAATCTGAAAATAGCCTGCCTGACAATGGGAATGAGTGAAAACATCCCAGGACCAACCATTTGGCAGAATGAAGCAGTTGCTTTGGATAGCCAGTTTGGGATGCCATTCTTAGTTATTTAGTTTACTATATTTCTAATTGATGGAGCTTGGAAATACCTGGTTAAAGTTAATTATGTGTTTCTTTTGTGAGTGCCTTCTCCCATGAGACATAGTGGGTTAATTTATTGGTTAATGACACTCACTATCAAAGCTGAGACATAACTAGTTAAATTTAATTAGTTACATGACAACTCTTCTCCCCACAGATACACACACTTCCGTCCCTCCCTCCCACCTTGTTACTCACTACAGGAGGTGATCCCAAGAGGAGGACAATTTTTGGAAAGCATTGGAAGAAACACTGAAGTTGTTACAACCTGGAAATGTCAAGAAATGAACTGGAAACCATAGAAGAAGTGAATGGCCTGCATGTTTGCCAGAGAAGCAAAATTTAATTTAACATGTTGCTAAATTCTATGCTTTAGAACAGTTTTTCCCAACCTGGCTGTTTCCAGATACAGTGCACTATGCTTAGCCATTTATCAGTCAGAAAGACAACTACATGGATTCTAAATCAAACCAAAACTGAACTCTCCTGAGAAGCAAAAATGACTAAACTCAGGCTGATGCATTGGGCACATCATGTGAAGACAAGGCTCATTGGAAAAGACAATACTGTACTGCTGAAAAAATAGAGAGCAGCAAAAAAGAAAAAAAAAGAAAGAAAAAAAAGATGAAGACCTGACATGAAATAGATTGACTCAATAAAGGAACCCACTGCCTCTGTTTTACAAGACCTAAGCAGGGCTGTTAATAATAGAACCTTCTGGAAGTAAGAATAAACTGGAAGTGATTTGACAGCACACAACAATAGCCATCAATCAGATTTTTTATTTAGTATTCCTCATCTGGAACTTCTGAAAGAGCCAGTAACAAAATATGCCAGTAGGGGGCAATAATGACAAAAATAGTATTATTTGTAAGGCTTTAAAAGAGGTAGCCATGTTAGTCTGTGCTAGCAAAACAGGTAAAAACAAAAGAAATATAAAAAATAAAGAAGACAAACTTGTGGCACCTTAAAAACTAACTGCTAAAATTTAATGTGAGCTTTTGTGGACAAGTCTACTTCAGACATAGGAGTCTCTTATGTCTGAGGAAGTTGCTTCTCCACAAAAGCTCACATTAAAATATAGCAGTTAGTCTTTAAGATGCTACAAAATTTTTGTCTTATTTTTAACATTTCTTTTGGTTTTATCTGTTTTATAAGGCTTGTTAAACCAATGATTTAATTAACAAATTAATGGCAGAAATCCTGTTGCTTAGCATAGTAAGTCAAACTACAGCAGTTTACTTTAGTGCATTGAGCCACAACTAAAATTGGCCTATTTGAATCAATGGAGCTCATGGAAGAGCTGATTCATCAAATCCCCACTGATTCAATGGGCCTTTGCTAAGCAACAGGATTTCAGCCAATTACTCATGACAATGAGTTGAATTCCAACTCTCCCAATAAAAACATAACGTTCATTTCTGTGAATGTCCATGAACTAATTTTGAAATCTAATATTCTGAGCTTTAGTATTCTACTGTCAGGATGGGGAGATGCTTGTAGGATTTCCTGCTTTATATGCCCCAATGATGTGGTTGGTGCTAGGTACTAAAGCACCTTGACTTAGGTGAAAAACAGCATCGTTTGTTGCTATATTTCAGATAGTAGAATGTGTTGTCCGGATCTATACAATCAAGGGATTTGTTTCTGGCACATAATGTTTGAAAGCTTTTGAAGTCATACACAGCTTGAAAATATTATTCTATAGAAGAACACTCATGTAGAGTTTTAGGAAAAATTATAGAGAAGATACCAAATTCTGCATTTTCCTGCTCACAGGCCTTTTGTAAAACATCTGCTCAGGGATCATTTGTAAAATATATGCAATTGAGAAAGCCTGGTGTAATGTCTGACCCACAGTTACCCTTCTTAACATAGGAATAATACAAAAGCATTTGTTTGAATGCAAATACCATGTCAGAAAACTAAAAGGTCTCCTTTTGGACTTCTCTGTTTCAAGGGTATGGCCTTTCTGTCCAACAGGGCTCTCTCCACCCATTCAGTGATCTCTCTTTTCTGCCTTCATTAACACTTTGGCAGAAAAAATAAGTATAAAATGATCATAACAATAAAATAACATTAGCAAAGAATCTGCAACTGACAACTGTTCTATTAATGCTCCAAGCTGTACCAACATATTAGAAAAACCCACAAAAGGAACAAATGGAATGTGCAGGAGGGGTGGAATCCTGCAGATCACAAATTGTGTTGAGTGATCAACAAGAATGCACTCCACCCTTTTGAAGCTCATAGAATGTAGAACATATGCAATTAGAACATTTCCTACTGCTATGCTACATTCTTTCCTTTACTGTTCCCACATCTAAGCACAATCCTTGATTTCCATTACAGGCCATATACACTAACTTTTGATCCCTTGGCAATTTTCTCCTTAAAGTAACCTAAAACATAAAACAGCAATGTGAAAACAATTTATGAACCATGCATTCTTGATCCTGACATTGGATTTGTTTCAGCTTCAGAAGGGTTTGTTTCATCAGAATTTGAAAAACTGAAAAAAGAACAGTTTTCTCCCAAATGTATACGGAAATAAATATTGTTATTTACAAATGGCCAGCTATTTTATGACCTGTCTTTTTTTTCCAAGAATGGAAAGATTCTTCATCTGCTTGTCTAAGGTTATGTCCCATTCTTCATTCCAGTGGTTCCCAAACTTTTTTTTTTTACTTGCGGCTTCCTTGACTTACTGGTCACTGACGCAGCTCCCCAGTACAGTAGGACTGCCATATCCACAGGATCAATACCCATGGTTTCACTTATTTGCTGTCTGAAAATAATAAAATAAAAAAACCCAAAACTTAGACATACACCTTCCCAATGTGTATTACCAGGACTGGCCACTAGATGGAACAAGACTATGCCATATACAGGTGGCTTAATGAAATGTCCTGACTTCTCAGAGAAATGGAGAAACTGCATTTTTGTGCGGTGGGGGAAGCAGGGAAGGCTCCCTTGCAAACAGGAGGACAGGAAACACAGTCGTTTGGCAAGACTGGGGCAAGCTCTCTTTCTCCACCATGTATGGACACCAGAGAAACTGCAAGTGAGTGCTATATGATACTTTGGATTGAATGGGGAGAAGAGAGGTGAGAAGGATGAGAGGATTTCATGGTGCCCTGGGTGGGATTCCTGCTGCCCCCCAGTACCACGCTGCACACTTTGGGAAACATTGCCTTATTCTAAAATCCTCACATTCTGTTATAGGATGAATGTTGAGGAAGTACAGACAGGATAAATATTTAGAATGTAGCCCGGTAATTGTCACAGTTCCTATAGGCACATGTGCAAGATCAATAGATCTCAAGTGTTCTGCCTTTGTGAATACATGCACGTACACATGAAATAAGTAGTTTAGGGATGGGTTCAACCAAAGGTGGGTGCCACCATGCCAAAATGAACTTCGCCATGATTTCCATGCAGTTATAAATGTGTGTAATGCTATAGATCTTATAGTTTTGTGGGTGAGGGCAAGGTATCACTGTTTTAATTAATTTAAAACTGGATCTTAATTTAAATAGGTCTCAGCAATCCTGTTTTGCACTATTTCTAAAGACATCCATAATGGTCAAAATGTGCATGATTAAGTAGTGTACATAAAGTATTGTAAATCATCATTTTAAAATTGTAATCTAAATGTACACAGTAGTGTTTGAGACCATTATAAAGTCTCCAGAAAATCTTATTGCATAACATTTGTTACAGGACCAACAGACTTCATTTTTAAAAAACAAATTAAAAAAAACAACTATTGATGATAACTACAACACATGTAAAAAATTCCATGTTCTTTTTACTACAGAATTTTAATTAAAGTGTTAGAGAACCCTAATGTTTCTTTATTAAGATAGTTATTCCAAACAAAACAAACCCATACTTCAAGGCTTCTCTATTTTGGAAGTATTGTATCTTCACTACAAAAATGTAGAAACAGGTCCAACTCTGACATTTTTGGATTGATTCACTTCTACAAGATCCAGTTAAAAATTATACATGACATATTCCATATGTAATTGCTCCAGAAAATTTGTAAATCCTTCCAGAGACAGGGGCTTGAGGAATGCCTGTTGTTTCCATGAGCAAATGGAAATAAAAACCATTGTGATGCTTGCTAAATAACATTTAACCCTGCCTGTCAGTTAGCAGAGGTATACATTGGCTTTAGCTAATCTGGAAATCTGATTTAGGCTGATTTATATGAGATCCAGATCAAAGAAAAATGGACTGATTCATTACTAGGGCAAGGCCAAGAGTAAGTCTTCTAGAAATTATTCAGTGACTTGAACTTGTAAAAGAGGATGGGCAACCCCTAGAAATCTGGGCCACATAAAAATTGCATGGCCTTAAACAGTGCCCCTATTTTTTCCACACATTCTGTTTTTTGTTACAAAAATGTTTTTTTTTCCTAAACTGAAGAAGGCCCCTTGGGCCCTTTAGCAGCTAAAATATTTTTAAAAATAAAAATAAATTGAGGAATGCATGGATTCTATGGGTGCCGGGGAGCCTTCCAAAGGTTAAAAAAATTTGCCCCCATGAATCCAGAGAGTGACTTTTTGAGGGGGGGGGGAACAATTAAAATTTTTGGTGGGTGTGGGGCCAAATTTGGGTCCATGAATAGCCTCATGCTACCTGTTGCCCACCTCAACTCTCAAATAATTGGACTACATGGATGAGTGACTGAGAGGGAAGGAGACAAGCTGGGCTTTGCTAGCAGCCATAGCATAGAGCCTGAGAGCAGAATTTTATTTTGGTCCACTGTGCTTACAAGGAGCAAACTTTAAAGTACCCACATGCAAAATTCTGAAGCTAGTTATCTGAAATCTAGCGTATTTAATCTTTTCTTTAGGATTTATTGTAGTTCCAAATGTCATGTACATCAGTACAATTTTTTTAAAAAAAGTACTGACTCTTTTGGTTTTCCGGTACAAATCAATGACAGAGTTGGCAATCTCAATTCATTCATCCATTTATTTATTTGATTTATAAATTGATTTAGATCCAGGGCACAAACAGAATCAGGCAAGACCTGGATCACTACAGTCCAAAATAGGACCCATTGCAAGTACCAAAACAGCCACAAATCCAAACCAAGGGATTCATGTATGGGCTGCAGATAATACTGACCATTCCGTTTTCCTATGCATACTGACTTTCAGTCTGCTCAGCAGGGCTCATGGCCAGATCGCCGAATAAAGGATTCCAACTTTGAATCATTAAATTTATGTTAGGCACTTTAAAATGTAGACTGTATTTTAAAGTACAGCAAAAACAACAGTGCAATTGACAGCTGAATTAAAATGATGCTCTTGGTATAAACTGGTTGACAAACAGCATGAATTGATTGACAACAAAAAATGAAACAAATAAGATCAAAAGGCACACATAAAGTGGAAAACTGCACTACAAAAAACAAGAACATCTGCACTCCAACAATAAATCTCTGACCTAAATGTCACTTAAATTGCAATGTAAGAGACTGTTGATCTTGTTTCACTAGCATTTGTACTATCACCTGAACAACTGTAATGTCTAGTGTACGGAACACTAGATGAAGGGCTTGTGCAACATGTAGTGAAACTGTGAAATGACTTGGGGAAAGGATATTGTGTAGCACCATACACAATGGTTTGTGCAATTCCTGGCACAATTGGTATTACAGTCTTCTACAACAGCATTACAATCAGAATCAAGGTATTAGATTGGACACTTGCCCAAGGCCAAAACATTATCTTATGGGCAGTAAGACATTCTACTCAAGAGTTAACTACTCAAGTTCAGTTGAGATAACAAATGGAGAGGCTAGACATCACAGCCCTTTAGGAACTTGCATAGTAGTTCACTTCTGGAGACAGGACAGTCACTGCTGGGACATAGTGTCTATGGTACAATATTAGGCACCCACACAAAACTCTTGTGTGTTAACAAGAGTTGAAGCAGCCACTTTGGAATATAAGAACAGCAGATATTTTGTGTCAGTAGAAGTTACAGTAAACTACAGAATAACCGTGACGTTTTCACATCCTTTCATGTTCTATTATACCACTTCACATACTTGGACCTCTTCCAAATTAGACCACCTCTTGATTGAAGAGTTCTAAAGCAAAATGGAATATTCACAAAGCTTTAACCCATTTTTGGAGTTTTAGTTTCAGGATTAGTAATCCTTCTAAATAATTACAATCAGAATCAGAATGTGCCATCAAGTCCAGTTTAATTTATGGCAATCCTTCTAAGAAGTGGTCCATCATTATGGTGACCCTATCCTCTCAAAAGTTCTTTTAAAATACCAGGAAAAAGGAAAGAGATGGTAGTTTTATAACTGACAGCTCTAGTTCTATTAAAGGAATGACTTTACAGGAGATCTCCAAGCACAGTATTGTTGAAAAAGATTTTAAAGCATCTTTGTTTTCAGTGCTCTTGGCAAGTTCACTCTGCACTTACTTGCAAGCTGAATCCCTGAACCTATTCTGAAATTTTACAGAAGCCTTATAGCTAGAGGGCATACCTATAATATAAAGCCATGTTCATGAAGAGTGCCCAGAAAACCATAGGGGATGTATGGTATCCTTTTAAACACACACACATACACAATTCCTTGCCTCTTCGTCTAGCATGTGGCTGGCCCCATTCCCTCAAAGGGCTACTCTGCCTGCAAGTTTCATCCAATCTTTTCCAAAAATAAGTAAAGTGTTTTACCTGTGTTGATTTCCCCATTATAATCAATGAGGGATGTATACACAACTCTGGGGGGAAAGCCACATTATGACAGTGTTTTTAATCCAAACCAAAGCAAGATGTGTTCAAAGAACTGACCCACAGGTACCTGTTATCTGAAGTGGTGGAGTGGATTCCAAAACTGATTTTTTAATTCTACAAAAAACCTATGAAATACTTGCAGAATAAAGAAAAATTTACTAAGAACATTACTGTATTTCTGCCACCAAAAGTGACTTTAGAAAAACTTGAAATAACTGCTAGAGGCCCAATTCCAAATATTCTCTTATTGTTTTGCCTGAAAAGAAACCAGCTACCAACATTTCAAAGTCTTTTGGACAATAACCTTAAAAGTCAAGTTCTTTTTCTCTTTGTCCACATACGTACAGCCTTGGTAAAGTAATAAAGTTGTCTTTAGCTAAAACTGGATGGTGAAACATGAACGTCATTCAAAAGGAAATATTTGAAAATTTAGAACATATGGTATTTGCACAAGGTGCCTTGGTACTGCAGATAAGAGCCAGAAGTCCAATTAAGATAATGAATAAAGAGGCTAAACATCTCAACCCTTCAAAAACAGCTATGTTTTGCTGAAAATTAAACATAGATCTGTGAAACTGATTTTCATATTAAAATTTATAAATGAAAGTATAAACCCAAAGAAATTACTTATTGGTTTATTTATTGGATTTTCACACCGCATTCTCCCAAAAATGAGACTCCAGGCAGCTCCCAGCTAAACTAAAGTAAAAATACAATGACAACTTCAAACAAGTTCAAATGTTAAAATGCTATTTAAAAAACTGAAAAACACATTAACAAAGAAAATGCTGTACCCACCCTGTAGAACCCCCCTTTCTCAACAACCATTAGTTACCAAAAGCCTGTTTGAACAAAAACATTTTCAGAATGTTCTAGAGGCAAGTAGTTTTTGGGATGAGCCTTCTCTTCTGGAACTCTAGCCAATGCCCAGGTCAAGAAGAATCTGTCTGTGATGACATGCTGTGTTGCAGTCAAATGTGACTTGTCCCTATTGATGTACAGTCCTAGGGTGTGTAGAAGACCCAACATTATACTAAATACATGATTCGATATCAGCAATGACTAGCCATTTGTCAATGTAAGGAAGAATCACAAAATTTTGTCTTCTCAGATAAGCAGTCACCACTGCTATAATTTCTATTAAAAACCCTTTGTACTGTGGAAGGGGAGAACCTGGTACCTCCCATAGGGCAAACTGAAGGTATCTCTGATGTCAAGGATGTATGGAATAAGCATCCTTCAAATCAAAAGTTACAAATCAATTGCCTTCCCTATGAAGGGGAACATTGTCTGCACCACCATTCAAAAGAGTTTTGTGGTTATAAAAGCACTGATCCATCAAAGACTTAAAATAGGCCACAGCCCTCACCTTTCTTGGGGAGCTTCCTGTACCAGGAATAGCTACTGATGTGACTGAGATGTTGAGGAATATTCTCAATCATTTCCTTGCTGAGGAGAGTACTGATCTCCTGTGGCAGGACATTAGTTGATGATGCTGAACAGAATATGTTCACTGGTAAAAGGTGACTGAACTCTGTTCAGTACCCCCACTGTACTGTACCAATCAATCATTAGTGCTATTATCCCAAGCTCAAAGACATGGGTCCTGACACAAAGATAATAGGTTCAATATAGATGCAGGAGGCTTGATTATAACAAATGTTCTCACAACTGCAGATGTCATTTATAGCAAGATACGAGATAGAAATGCCGTTCTGTTAATCAAAGCCCTTTATGTATGAAGGGTGTATGCTTTGAGAATGTCTGCTGAGATCTGGAGGAGACTGAATTGTCTTGACAGTATCAACAATAAGCCTGATGTTTGCTCCAAGTTGGTTTCTTAAAATGAGAGGCAGAAAGCAGGACTCTCATTTTTCTGACAGTGGCAGCTAATTTGTGGTCTGCATCCAATTTTCCATTGGTCGTAAATGAAAAGAGACCCTGGCAGACAAAGGTCTGCTTTACCTTTCACCCTGAGACAGACTGATGGATCAAAGCCAGGCATGATGATGGAAGCTGATTGTTCCTGCCAAGGCTTTAGTTGGTAAGTCAATTGCACATTGGGCAGTATTCCTCTATAGCAGTGGTCCCCAACCTTTTTAACACCACGGACTGGTTGGGGAAGGCAGGGCACCCCCCCCCGCGCTCACGCACATGGGCGAAGGGGTGGGCGTGTGCTCATGCGTGGGCACGTGCACTCGCACGCATGCACAAAGGAGCGGGGGTGCTCACACGGGTGCGCACACTCGTGTGCATGCGCAAAGGGGGGTGCTCGTGCGGATGCGCTCGCACTCGCATGCATGCGTGAAGGGGCTGTGGGGGGAGTGCGTGCGGGGTGGGTGGGAGATCTGTCTCCGCGGCCCGGCCCAGGCCACGGACCGGCACCGGGGGTTGGGAACCCCTGCTCTACAGCCAAGATACATTAGCTGCCTCCTTTACAAATAACACTGCCACCTGCTTCATGTAATTTGGTAAGCGATCCATGAGTGACGCCACCGTGACCAGCAAGAACAATTGACCAGGTCCAAACTCAGCAAGGGGCTGCTGAAGTCCTTTGGATGTTGACAGCAGTTCCAATCACCCACCTTTTCATTTATGATCATTTTCATCTTGCAACCACAAATAGTTACAAGCTATCTACCATTTTACAGTTTCTGCAACACCCTTACATACTATCACTCTAGGGTAGTGAAGAAAATGCAAAATTGTGCAGGAATACTTGGAGCAGCCTTCCACAAATCATTGTGCTGTTGCTGCCCATCGCTGCACTGCCAATCTCACCACAGGAACTTTGATGTTGGAAAGACCTCCAGTGGCACTTACGCCAAGACTACCTCAAAGTTGATACTAACTCTACACATGATGTATTTTAAAGAGAGAAAATGGAGAGAGAGAGAGAGAGAATTGTTATCAGAGCAAAGCAGTGCTTTTCTTAAAATCAAAAGACAGAAAAAGAAGAAACAGCAAAAGACTTTCATACAAAAAGAAATGTACAATGTTTGAAATGTTGTTGTTGTGTGTGCCAGCAAGTCACCTCCAACTTATGGTGATCTCATGAATAAGCAATCTCCAAACTGTACTGTCCTCAACAGCCTTGCTCAGCTCCTGCAAAATCAAACCTGTGGCTTCCTTTAGGGCAGGGGTCTCCAAACTGTTTAGTGAGGGCCACATCGGATATTTTCAGTTTTTGAGGGCCAAAGGAACAGGTATGTGTGTGCGTATGCGTGCGCACACAGCTGGCCACCGCCCCCTCCACATGCACACATGCACGCACCCACCCACCCCCCGCACATATGCCCGCCTGCACACACGCACGCACCCCCTGCACACACACCCCACACCCACATGGACAGATGCCTGCATGCATACAATGGGCTGGACAAAATGGCAACGTGGGCCGGATGTGGCCTGCAGGCTGTAGTTTGGAGACCCCTGCTTTAGGGAGTAAATCCATCTCTTATTTGGTATTCCTCTTTTCCTGCTGCCTTCTACCTTTCCCAGCATTATTGTCTTTTCTTCTCATGATGTGCCCAAAGCAGGACAGCCTCAGTTTCAACATTTTTGCCTCCAGAGATAGTTCAGGCTTGATTTGATCCAGGACCCACTTGTTCGTCTTCCTGGCAGTCCAGGGTTTCTGCAAAGCTCTCTTCCAGCACCACATTTCAAACAAGTAGTTTTTTACTTGTCAACATTCTTTACTGTCCAGCTTTCACACGCACAGTGGTCAGAAATACAAGAGTGCAGATGATCTTGGCCTTTGTCTCCAGTGATTATTTGATGATCTTTTCTAATTCCTTCATTGCTGTCTTTGCAAATCAAAATCTTCTGGTTTCTTTGCTGCATTCTCCATTTGGATTGATGATTGAATCAAGGTATACAAAATCTTTAACAATTTCAGTTTCTTCATTGTCAAAAATATGATCTCAGATGCCTCTGTCTTTTTGGAATCCAGCTTGAATGTCAGGTATTTCTTGATCCAAGCCTTTGTTGCAACACTTGAGCATTGCTTTGTTTGTATGGGAAATTAAAAGAAATTGTCCTATAGTTACTGCACTCCTTGGCGTCCTCTTTCTTGGGGACTATAATATATATTGAATGTTGCCAGTCTGTAGACCATTGTTTTGTTTCCCACATTTGTTGACATATTCTTGTTAGGATTTTGACAAATTCAGTCTCTGTGGCTAGAAATATTTCTATCAGTATTCTATCTATGCCTGGTAGAGGACTGGTCTGGGCTCCTCAACTTTATCAATAGGAAGCTGATAAAGATAACTACATCCTTCACAACTGATTTTGGGGAGGGGGCTAAAATTGTAAGATCCATCAGGCTAAAAATCCTGGTAAATCCAACTTTCCTCCTTTTCTGAATGAATTGTCGGGGAGGGAGCGATAGGTAGTGACACATCTGTAAGTCCCATTGAATTAAATCAGTTTCAATTCCAATTTAGTGTGCACAAGACTGCAGCCCTTTTATCATATCCCCTAAAGATGAAGATCTGATTCAAAAGTTGATTATTAGTTGCATTCGTTTAAATTCATTTGGAGATTTGTGATATGCCAATTGCTTCTTGTCCAAAAACATCAAAATAACATAAAGCTAACCAAAAAGTCTGTACTGATCTTATGAACAGGCCTCATTGACTTTTCTATGGCTTGCTGCCATGGATTTCATTCCCTGGAAATTGGGCCTTTGTGCTGTCATTTTATCTGTGCACAGCAAACACAACAGTGTATATTTCTCCTCCGGTGGCATGTTCCATTTCTCTGCAGGGGCTTAAGGCAATGGGATATCAGGTCTAGAAGGTCACATTACTGTTGTGCTTAAGTCTGTGTAACCCTGTCGAGTGTGTGGGAGGAAATCAACAACAAAGATGTCCTTATCCTTTCTCCAAAGGTACGTGCAGTCTGTCTCACATGTACCTTTCCTTTATACACAACTTATTATTTGAATACTGTTTCTCTATTGTTTTTCACAAAGCTGTCTTTTCTTTTCTGCTCACCACAAATATCAGTACTGTGGGAAAAGCTCCAGATGGCATTTGTTGCTTGTGCTTTCTTAATGCAACACAACCTACACCATAGAAGCAGAACATTTGCTTTATTTTACCATGTCTGCCTTTGGGAAGTATAAACAAATTGCAGACCATGAATTCATGAAATGTGATCCAAAACTTTAAAAGAGAATGTGGTGACCGTGCACACTGTAAAGCTGCACAATGTGTGCTATTATTCTCTTCTCTAAGGCAATTTACTCTAGTATAGTGACCCTCAAACTTCTCATGGCTGAGGGTGGACATTTTTCTGAATAAAAATCAGAGGCATGCTTTACATTGAGAAACTACAACCTTAATCCACTCTCAGAGTGTGTAAGAATACAAATTACCTACCAACAGAAGAGTGCATACTCTCTGTATCACAAAACCAGGCCTACTATTAGGTAGAGGTGGTCACCTGAGATAGCACATTATGAAATGGGTTGACAGCTTCACCAGACATTCTTCCTGATTCCCACTCCCCAGCTGTTCTCTTCTGAGATGTAAGAAGTGGTGTTGATGATTTATCATTGATGGCTACTTGTGCCACCTACCTGCTAGAATGACCCTTTACAGAAGTCGATCCAAAATCTCCAAGGTCAGATGGTGCTGAGGAACAAACTGCCTCTGGAGATGCTGGTGTGTCAGGGGAGAGCGTGGTAGTAGATTCCTGTACTGATGTAGTTGTGGATAACAACAAAATGAATGTTTGGTGCAACACACCACTCCTAAATCTGTAAGGAAAAGGACAGGGGAGTATGAAAATGTCTGTCCTTCACTGTAGAGCTAGAACATCAGTGGTGTTGTCCATGGGAATCTGGACAGTGTGTTCCTGGAGTAATGCTCTGGATACTTTCTACACTGCTAGCAGTTGTAGGGAATTGATATGAAGTGATATATCTTCCATGGACCATAAGCTATTGATTGTGAGCTTGCCTAAGTGAGCCATCCACCTCTGAAATGATTCATTGGTGGTTACTGTTCTGGCAGGACACGGGAGTAAAAAAGGTACTCCTGACTACAGGCATGGATCTCTACCAATGCTGCACTCTCAGGGAGAGAACCAGAGGTTGGTTGTATTGATCCTTTGCAGGGTCATAATGTTGTAAAAACCGCCAATGAAGCAGTCATATTTGTAATCAAGCATGTGAAAGGACACCTACTGTTGTGGCCATGAAATCCAATAGAACCTGCACCTTCTGTGTTATGGTACTTAATTCTAGAAAGTGATCTTGTGGTTTGGTGAGAGATACACCTAGGACAGACAAGGGTTTAGTATCATGTTGATCAATTTCCTGGTCTGAGATGGGGACTAATCAGACTTTTCATGATTTATGAACAGGCCAAGCTGCATAAAGTTTGTGCATGAAATGAGCCACAAAGAGCTAGTAGTTAGTTTATGGGTACACTCTGATACTGAGGATATGGGGAATACTGTACTGACCTGTAAGAAAACACTGCCCTGGAACCAGACAAAGATTAGGTTAGAACACCTCCCAAATGGCAGTGTGGTTCAGGCACCAATCTATGTGCCCTTATTCAGGCATGGACTGGGTCAGAGGTCCAGTGCACATCCGTACTCCATATTTATTTGCTGAGGGCCTAGCCAAGGAGATGTTTCATCGAAAATTTAAGCTATTCTATAGTCTGCATGTCTGGAAAAGGGGCAATATTTTCCCATAAAAATTGTTGATATGCCTCCATACAGATACACAAATAGATGCTGTAGCAATAGGGTATATGTGTAGTGATCACGGGATCAAAAGAAGGCTGATGGTTTAGGTGATCACAAAAACAGAAAGTGGGTGATAATTAAGAAGGCAATCAACTTTAGAGAGAGAAGTTAATGAAGAGAGTCGACACACAGATGTCCGCCAGCGGAGTCCTCCTGCCCGTCCTGGGCAACGCCCCCAGGAGGGCTCCTTTTTATTAACCTTAACAAGCTTACAGATTGTTGATAGTAACAGATAGGGTACTGGTTATGTAATGCCAATTAGGATTGGTCAAAGAAAGGCTTTGAAGTTAGGCTCTCTATCTCTATGAGAAAGAGGAAGAATGGGCAGCCGCCCCTCCTCTCAGAAGCAGCTGGTCCACTAGAAGAGTGTGCTCTCACTACAATAGATAACAGCTTAGCAACCTTGGGGAGGCCCCCAACATATATGTAGTTTCCTGCCTAATGAATCGAACTTCCTGCCTTCTTATTATGCTGCAGCAGTAGGGGCCTTTTATCCTCCCTTGTGGTGCCCCCACAACTACAGACATAGGTAAAGAGTGTTTGAAAATAAGGACAAAGTCTTTCTAAAAGTTTTGTATCTTCCTTGGGGTTGGCATAACTGAAGATAGAGAGTATGACATGACTGAGATCAGAAATTAAGTTAGGACCAAAGAAGCTGTCTGCATTTTGGACTGGTACCACAGGTGTGGCCTTCGCAGAAGCAAGTGGGGGATATGGTTGTAACAGTAACATTAACAACAACAGCTGATGAGGTACGAGCAGTGGAGAACGTCTGTGGTGGAGCTACCACTGTAGCATAGAAATGGGTGATTACTCAATATGCTCTAGCTGTAGAGATCCTACTCAGTCTGCTGGTAAAGATGCCAAAAATCATGCCTGTGAGTGAAAAGGGAGCATTAAGATTTCTAATGGTGGTGCTCCCAGTGATAATAGTTGCCTCAATCATAATCCTGCACAGGAGGGTTTGGATGTTAAGACTGAGAAGATGCACTTCAGTACACTGATGTTGATGATGGTTGCAGTATCATCGCTGCAGTGACTGAGATTGGAATCAAAGCTCAGAATGAGACCAGTGTCAGTGATGAAGTAGAAATGAGGTTTAATATTGATTTCAGGTCCAAAAGAGATCTCAACAGTGATGCCTTGGTCAATTCCATGGTGGACATTCATGATGTACAGAAGGGCAACATTCTCAGCATGCGGATCTAGATCTCTCACAGAGCTGGGAACAGGAACTGGAGGCAGGCAATTCTGGATTGTGTATTCTGAGGCTTTGCAAGCCTTCTCCCAGCTCAAAGCTGAGAGGCCAAGCCATCTGTCATGGTCAAACAGTCAATCATGAGCCAATTGGGAGACTGAAAACTATCCAAAAGGAATAAATGATAATAAAGAAAACAAGATGAAAGGTCAAAAAAGCCAGAAAAAGTGCTCAGTTACAGAAGAAGGCCTGAAAAGGCACAGAAGTACCAAACCTGTATTAACGCTATGGCAGATAAAAAGGAGCTGCAGGGAAAAGCAGGTAGCATGGCTAGACATGTGCACTCATACAAGGATCCGGTGCTCAACAGAACCTCTGTCATCTCTAGACGTTTGGGGGCTACTCTGCACAAGCATTAAATAGTTCGTGTCTGTGAATCATAGAGAACACAAAGAAGAAAAAGAAGCTTCTTATCTCCTCATGGTTGCATTTGAGGAGATTTAACACACGGGATCAGGAGGAGAGCATACTGCTCCACCTTGTGAATGCCTGTAGGTTCTTCTGTCCACTCCACAGTCATCCAGAATTCCTGATTCAGTTTGTATAGAGATGTTTATCTGAAGACAGTGCACATGCTGAATTCAAACATTCTTCCTAAATAAATCATTGAGAAATGCCACAAGGTTAAGAACAGGGTCAGTTCATGTTTGTGTGGTGTGTGTTTTTTAAAGATTTGAAAGTTGCCTTCACTTGAAGCAGTTTTAAAATAGACACCTATACCACCAAGGTAGTTTATGGCCACATTTGAGGCTGTGGTGGGCTGTAAGTGGCCTCTGGGGTACACAAATCCTCCATTCCCTGCTCTAAATGCAGGAATTAAAACATACATAATGCAACAAAACCATGGACTCAATAAGCCAAGCATATGAACAAAGAAATCTGTAAGTAATCACTATGTTTAAGATTGGGTGAAGTACAATAGTTAAAGATTCATTATAATTCTATTGAACTTAAAATACTGCCAACACCTTACTAGCTCGTGGTTAATAGTCTGTTCAGCAATCTGTCCTACTGATGGTATATTAAACACAAAGTAAATGTTTCATTAAGAAATAATTAAGGATGGGCCTACTTATCCACAAGGCCTGTACAGTGGTGCCTCGACTTACGAATGTCCCTACTTACAACCATTTCGAGTTACGACCAGCTCCGGCCGCAAAATTTTGCTTCGACTTGCGGCCGGAGCTTCCTTCCAGTTACGAACAGAAAAAGGCAGGGGAAAAAAGGTGGGAAATTCAAATTTCTAACTGTAGGTGGTGATGAGGCTGCTTCTTTGTAGCTCTTTCGCCCCAGCAGTTAGAGAGTGTGCGATCGGAGAAGGCTGCCTGGTAAGGTAAGGTGCTGTTTTCTGCTTTTTAAAAACTGTTCTGGGTGTTTTTGCAGCATGGTTTTGGGCTGGGGGGGTTATGTTTCTGTGCTGTGATGGGTCTTAGGGGGTTTGTTTGTTTTTTTGGGTTCCCCCCCCCCATTTCCGATGGGTCTTGGGGGGTTTGTTTCTTTTTTGGTGTTTTTCCCCCCATTTCCGATGGGTCTTGCATGCTTCCATTGCTTTTTCCTTTGTTCTCTTTGCATTTCCAAACTGCTCCCTTTGTTCTCTGTGCATTTCCGAACTGTGCATTTCCGAACTGCTCCCTTTGTTCTCTGTGCATTTCCGACCTGGTCCCTTTGTTTTCTGTGCATTTCTGACCTGGTCCCTTTGTTTTCTGTGCATTTCCGAACTGCTCCCTTTGTTTTCTATGCATTTCCGACCTGGTCCCTTTATTTTCTGTGCATTTCCGACCTGGTTCCTTTGTTTTCTGTGCATTTCCGAACTGCTCCCTTTGTTTTCTGTGCATTTCCAAACTGCTCCGTTTGTTTTCTGTGCATTTCCGACCTGGTGCCTTTGTTTTCTGTGCATTTCCGAACTGCTCCCTTTGTTTTCTGTGCATTTCCGACCTGGTCCCTTTGTTCTCTTTGCATTTCCTACCTGCTCCATTTGTTTTCTGTGCATTTCCAATGGGTCTTGCACACTTGATTGCTTCCCCCCCCCCCCCGCCGGAAGGGATTAATCGCATTCCAATGAGTCTTGCAGTGATTTTTTTTTTGTGATTTTTTTCTTCGGCCAGAACAGATTAATTGCATTTCAATGCATTTCAATGGGAAATGGTGCTTCAACTTACGGCCATTTCGACTTACAACCATCTTCTGGAACCAATTAAGTTCGTAAGTCGAGGCACCACTGTAGTGAATTCTTCCATTAGTTCTTCCTTCTTTCCTTATTTATTGGATTTCTATCCCGCCCATCTAGACCAAAGGTCTACTCTGAGCGGTTTACAAATTTAAAAACAATAAAACCAAAAAACATATATTATAGATCCAAGGTGGCGAAAGTATAAGAAATTAAGATACGGCAGGAGGGAAAGCCTGCCCAAATAGCCAGGTTTTAAGTTGATTCCTGAAAACACCCAGAGAGGGAGCCAGGCAGATCTCCACGGGGAAGTTGTTCCAAAGGCATCTGTCTGTTTTTTTCTGTCTTCTCCCATGTGCCTGTTGTTGTGGCACAAAAAACAATGAGATTGTCAACACTGGAATGTAAGACCTATCATCTTAGAAGACCTAGACGTCTGTCTTTCATGAAGCTGACCAGTGGGGCTTGGCCCAGATGCCAGCTGGAGGCAAGCAAGGGAGCTTCTGATAACATTTTGGCAATCTAATTACCATTTTGCTGAAATTTCAGTTGCAATATTTTAAATAAATAATCTCCTTTGTTGGCGACTTCATAAAGGTACAGGAAAGTTTATAAATATATTATAGGAATTGGAAGGATATGTTGAGATAGGAGGTAGGATTAGATAGTGTGCTGGGTCATTTCAACTTAATTCACTAAATTCATCCCTGAATAAGCTCAACATTTCCCACTTAAAAATCATTTATCTTTTGGCACAAAAGAGAAATTTAGACAATGGAAGATAAGGTCCAAACGTTTTTGCCAACTATGACAAAGATTATGCTACTACAAATTGAAAACTGAGATGCAAGGTATAAGTGAGAGAAGAGACACAGTACAGAGAGAAATCTATGACGATGTAAAGCAAAACTCTATCCAAATAAACCATGTTTGAGTTCATAATCTATTCCAATGTACAAAATGAGTAGCTGCCTTAGTATGCATTGTATAAAATGATTTCGGGTACAGTATATCTGAAAGCCCTTTTCTTAATGTCATTATATAGTGTTCTGCTACATCTTTCAATATGATTATTAAAAGGTTCCATACGTTAGTGAACACTGGCTTGAATAGGAATGTACTCTACGTACAACAAAGGGTTGAGAGGAATGTCTGTAGCCAAGAATCTTAATCCTACTTCTGACAATTGAATCTTCAGTTATGTTGCCTCAAACAATCTATTCATTCTTCCAGCTTCATTTGGACAAGGGCAGAATGAATGGCTTTACAAATATTCTTATCTCTCCAGTTAACCTTACTACCTCATGAAACTGCTGTTCATTTTTTGAAGGGTCATTGGGATTGGCACATAGCAAATTTTAATGTTCTTTGAATGTGCTAAGCAACTTATTCCATTTATTAATTTAGGTATTTCAAATCCACCCTATATTAGCTGATTTTAGGATTGAGTACTATTGTGTTAAATTATGTTAAATCTCATCCATAACTCAAACAAAACCAAACTTGGAAGCTGATGAAGAAAACCAATCCATGATCTCACCAGACACCAAATGCTCCGATTTCGAATTGCCATTTTGTGTGGGGATTAATTGTTCCAATGCTGTTCTCTCTAAATGACATCCTGCTACTAGCAGTGACCCAAACAAATTTAGAAATTACTCTGAAGTTGCCGTAAACTGAAAATAGAAAGGGCAGGACTTGGAAATGCAATCATGGTTGCCTGTATATCATACAATTTGGCCCAACTACTGCTTCCCTTACCTTCAGAAGGACTTGGATTCCGTTTTTTCCCCCCCAGACATAATCTTATGTCACCTTTAGTTTCAAATTGTTCTTGTTGGTTTCTCACTTCAAAAGGATGCAATTGTTTCTAACTTTTAATGTGCTATAGTATTTTATACCGAACACACAGAAGATCAAACAGAAATTTATTTTCCTAATATATTTTTCTAAATTTGGAATTGTGCCTAGATGCAATTCATCTTGTTAAGTGTATGCATAGGGATTCAGGGACCTCTGATTCATTGTTCAAACTACATTATGCTTTCTTTCCACAAGCTGAAAAGGAAGTCATCAGTAAGATGCAAAATCGTCCATGACTTTGCACACAATTTAAGCTACCAATTTTCTAAATACCTATGAAGAATAGCAGAACATAAATATCAGGAACAATCTGCACTTGCTGGCAACTAAGGGACCCTGGGCAGTCAGAGCATTTGCATCATATAACTATGATGAAGGTGTTGGAATTATTGCACCTTCATATGTTGCCTTTAAGAGGTTTTGGCTGGGAGTGACCTTTCTGGACTGGAGTTGCTGTCAATCAATCCAGCCAATTGTTCCTTCTCTCTCAGAATTTTGAAGCGAGCCACATCTCTCTATTCAACTATTTCCCCCCACCCCGCTCTTTTTCAATCAGGCTAGTCAAACAGTCTGAAGACAGAGCAATGTTTTTCATCAGTCAGCAAGCCATGTTGTTAGTCAGCCATAACGCATGTTAACCATTTAAGCTCTGCTCATGTAACCAGTTAATGTTTTTCTACAGAATGCTGTTTGTTTTTTATTTATGAAGAAATGTGAATAAAACAAAACTTCTTTTTCTCTTATCAATGCCTCCAAGTGAATTATTGAGACAGTAAGTGACAGTTGAGGAAAACCAAGCAATAAGGGGTGATATACTGTGGGGTGGCTTAAAGCTAATTCTGCTCTGTAGGTTCCTGAACTTTTATCCATTGAATATCTAGAGATGTTTAAGTCATAAATTTCCACACTCTGCCAATAGAAGGTCTACTGTTAACTGTACCCTGTTTTCAGTTAGCTCAAGGGGACAAAGTCAATAGATTCTCAGTACTAATTCTAGAAACAAAACAAAAAATGTTTACAAAGGCCACTCAAATATCTGTTCTAGTTTTTCAATGCTCTTTAGAAACCAGTACATGCATTTAGCTATTCCATCTGTAGTGTGGAAAGAAGATAATTCATTCAGCTACTTTTGTGATGTCTTAGAAGAAACAGATTGTATGACAAGTGTCCTATCTATAAAGAGAAGGCAAAGGGACAGAAAATATCTGTAAATCCAGAAGAAGTCAGATCAAATGGAATGTCCAGAGAGAAAGCAATTTTAAAGCTAATGAGCTTCTTTTTTTGTCTTTCACAGATTAACTGTTTTACATTTTTTATATACAAAACATGCACAGCAAGGGACCACATATTTGAATTCCCTGATGTGTGTCCCATATCTAGCTGTCACATTATTTTAGTTTGCATTTATAATATTAATAGATTAGTTGGTTAATAATCATACAGCTGAAGAACAGTGATTACAATTATAAACATTGTTCAGTGGGGAAGAGTGTCTCCTCATTTGAACCTCAAAGCATCAGTAATGAATAAACCAAAACAGAACCGGGGAAAAATCCAAAACCAAGGACTTTGGCCATCATTACTGTAATATTATCAGCTGACAAGTCTACAAAACTAGTAAGGAGGTTTTCCAAAAAAGAAGGAAGCACGGAATGGGGGGGGGGAGGGAGACATTTATTTGCTGTCACTCTACTAATTAGCATTGTTTCTCCACAGAAACTAACCTACTGATGCCAAAAGGTTGTATCATTAAGAGCCCTGCTCTGGTCTTGAAAACTCAAGGCTTGACTTCCTTTATTGAAGCAATCTGTCTTATTTTAGGTCTTCCTCTTTTGATATTGCCTTCCATTGCACAGTTCTTCTGGTCTGAAGTCAATTAAATTTAGTAATGCAAATACGTTCTTTACACAGATTTAAAATTAGTTAGGAATGTTATTTTAATTGTGGGCACTATAATTGTTTCGGTGTTCTTCAGTTTTACTCTAATTTTCTATAGAAACAGTTTGTGGTCTCTCGCATAGTTCACTCCTACTCTTGTTTTGCAGAATGAATAGAGTTTCTCCATCATCTGCTTCCAATTTTATACTCTATTTGATTTCTATATTGGTCATCTAGTGATGCCCATGTGTACAAAGATCAGTTGGATTGTACTTTCCTATTGTATCTGTAGACATCATTATCTAGATAGTGCTGTTTGTGTTTATTCTTTGCTCTTCCCAATGATTGTGCACCTTTGTACTAGCCCCCATGTCCACCATGGGTGGCGATGGTCAAAGGGATTCATGGGTCCAGATATGATGGCAAGAGTCAAAGTTGCTGCTCAACACAACTTTATTAACTGAGCCAATGACAGGACACAACACTGTCAGAGAAGGATTACATTCATCCTTCTCTGCCCTCTCCACTGGTTCTTGTTCTGATGGATACTTAGGTGTCCCAAGTTGGGGAGTGGTTAATTCATCCTCTTCAAAAGTCTCCAAAGAGGGAGAAAAGTCTTACCAGTGTCCTAGTTACTGTCCTCGTCTATGAGAGGAAATCAGCATCTTTGGATGATTCATTCCTCCACTTCCAAGCATGGAAGATGCTCGAACTATCTCTGTCTTCTCTGCCTATGCACTTGCATTGGAATGGAAGTTGCAAGGGTGGAATTGATCACAGGTGGTCAGCTGAAGTAAAAGACTTTGGGTAGTTCCAACTGGGACCACTCCAGAGCATCCACCCAGATCTCCCTCTTCTCTCACCTCTTTCTCAACTGTCCATTGCCAACAGCCTTTCTTCATTCTGCTACCTCCTTTTATTTCTTTGTGGCCCCACCTTCCCTTCTAGACACTTCTAACCCCTTCACCCTGCCTTGAACTTCAATGCTTCCTGAAAGTTCCCCACTTTTTTGACACTCAGGGCAGGCTCCTTCCAACACCCTTGACTCCTTGATCTCTACAGGTGATTCTCTCTGTGTGTGTGTACTGATGTCACTGATCTAACTGTCTGCATTGTAGCCATCCTCCAGGGAGATTACCCTGGTGTTGGCTGGTATGGAAAACATGGGTGTCAGCCCAACACAGGATTCTCTGGGATTGTTCCACAGCTTCCAAACTGGGAGTCACATTTTCCAGCACTTCTTCATGCTTTGTTTTGGATTGTGTCATCATATAGTTTTAAAGATATTAACTATTGTGAGGTGCAAACAGATAGAATTGGTTTACCAGTGCCCTCATCTGCATAGTACCAACAAGAGTTAGCTTGAGTGTCCTCCACCAGCATCATTTTCCACTTCTGTTTCTGTCCGGTAGCTTCCCTTCAAGAATTTCTCTGCCCCCATTACCACTGAAACATTCTCAAATCCCTCACTGTGTGAAGGTGTGTATTCAACAGGAAAGTCACTTATTAGTCCTTTAATAATACAATAACACTACTCTGGCACCACACACAGTGACTGTGGGAAACTTCTGCCTAAAGGTTATAGCTGCATTCTGTTCCAGTGACGTGCACACACTCCTGGCAGGAGCAGCAGCTGCCAGCGGGCGGGGTAACTCCTCATTCTGCCCTTTCGCTTAGAGGTAGAGCATTAGATCAAAGAGTTTCCTCAGCCAATCCTGGTTACAATTAGGTAACTAGTATCCTATCTGAATTCTCACAACATACTATGTAACTCATGCTAAGTCAATAAAGGAAGCTCTCAGGGCGTTGCCTGGAGGCTCCGCTGGCTCGGACATCTGCTTGTCGACTCCTTTGTACTTTCCCTAAGGCTAATTGCCTTCCTTTGTTCCATGATCACCCACAAGTGACAGTAAACACAGACAGAGCATTTAGACTGGCAATTCTATATACACGGACCTGGGAATAGTTCCCAGTAAATTCAGCAGGACTTAGTTCTGACAATATCTGCGTGAAATTGTTCTACAGAGAAGCTTTCTTAATGTTATAAAAATACTGCACCACTCATATCTCTGCCCCAAACTCTAATGATAAAATACTGAGCACATACAAACTTCATACAACTTAAGTAAATGGGGTGTATTGGCTGAACTACTAGAACAATGGTTCCCAACCTTGTGTTCCCAGATGTTCTTGAACTAAAACTCCCAGAAGCCTTTGCCACTAGCCGTGCTGACCAGGATTTCTGTGAGTCGTAGTCCAAGAACATTTGGGGACACAAAGTTGGGAACCACTGTATTAGAAACTATTGCTAATGAAACATAAATTTCTACAAAAACTGAACGCTCGGGGGGGGGGGGGGATAAAGAACAGAAATATAAGCATAAAACCTGTCAAACAAATGACTAAATACAATAAGACCACAGTATCCATGGGAGATCAGTTCTAAGCCCCTCCCACAGATGCCGAAAATCACAGATAATAGCAAACCCTATACAGTGGTGCCTAGACTTACGAACGTCCTGACATACGACCATTTCGAGTTACGACCAGCTCCAGCTGCAAAATTTTGCTTCGACTTGCAGCCAGAGCTTCCAGTAACGAACAGAAAAAGGCAGGGGGAAAAAGGCGGGGAATTCAAATTGCTAACCGTTGGTAGGCGAAGAGCGTGCTTCTTTGTAGCTCTTTCGCCCCAACGGTTAGAGTGAGTGCGATCGGAGGAGGCTTCGGACTGCCTGGTAAGGTAAGGTGCTGCTTTCTGCTTTCTAAAAGCTGTTCTGGGTGGGTTTTGCAGCGTGGTTTTGGGCTGGGTGGTGGGATTATGTTTCTATGCTGTGATGGGTCTTGGGGGGTTTGTTTGTTTTTTGGTTTTTTCCCCATTTCTGATGGGTCTTGGGGGGTTTGTTTGCTTTTTGGGTTTTTTCCCCCCATTTCTGATGGGTCCTGCGGGGTTTGTTTGCTTTCTGCTTTGCTTTTTTTGCATTTCTGAAGGGTCAGCTGAAGTAAAAGTATAAATATGTATTTCTGGATTTTAAATTTTAATATTTTAAATATTTTCAGACCGTAGGTAACTGAAACCATGGATACTGATCACGGTAATACGGGGGTCCTACTGTACTGTATAAGAAAAAGAACTGACACTTACCTGTACTCATAATAATTTAGGGACACATTAATACATCATGGAAATACGTATAACACATTAATATCTGGAAGTTAAAATGCAATGGACATTATATAAAAATATGCATTCAGACCAGAGCAAACTCCTCTACTCCCAACCACTCCCACCCTTCTCATTCTAAACTTGGCTTATCCAAGATGTCCTACACCATTACTGCCACTCTACACAGCTTCACCAGCCTACGTCTTTCTTAAAACTGCTATACAAACAAATGTTTTGAAAATCATTGCAGAGAAAGCCATTGGAAGGCCAACGTGAAGCTGAGAATGTGCAGGCTGGCCAACCTAGAAGGCCTAGTGAGGACACTATTTTAGGCAGCACATTTCAGGTATCATCAAACAACAGCAAGTTGTTAGTTATTTTATCTGCTATTTCACCACCAGAGATGGAAGGATGTTCTTATTTGATTTTCTGCTCCATGTGTCATAATAACTTTGGGTTTGCTTTGGATACTAACCACCCTGATTTGTGTAAATGGGGGCACATTTCAACTCAGGAAGCAAAACATCTTGGGACAGCCTTGGAATCGTGTTGCATGTTCCCAGCACTTGTGTACTTTAAATGCCTTTACCCAAAACTGCTTTGCCTTGGTTGAAAACATCCCATTCTGTGTACTTTTCTAAACTATTCTGCTATGAAAATTAGTGAGTCCAACTCTCCCACTGTCGGGGTTTTCAGTGGGTAGTACTGTGACTTTTGGTAAAAATTGTTTATTAAATTTATATCCTTCTTTTTGTGCCAAGAAAATGACACTCTTAAAAGGATAGACAAGGGAGAAGGGAATCACAGACATGTAAACTCATCAGCCACTAGTGCTAGCTGAGCTGCCATTATTTATCCCAGGAATCATTTCCTCTAATGCCAAAGAGTAGAAAGACAAAAGTATTATCACTTCTCTCCAGGGGAACAGCTTAGATTCAATAGGACCTGGGAAGAAAGAGTATTATTACTTTAAAGTATTATTATTATTATTATTATTATTACATTCCACCCTCCATTCCCACCTGTGTTGCCCTTCTGCTTAAATCACCATCTTTCAGGGTGCCTCAAAGAGAAGGCATAAAACTTCATATGACAACTAAATTAATTCTCACATTTAATGTAAACTACAAGATACATCACATGAAGTTGCAGCATCTGAAGGAGTCTGATCAAGAATAAAGAAGACATCAGATGATTGAGAACATGGTGATATTTAGCTGGGTATAGTATACGTCCTTCAGTAAACTGCTTTCTAGTTTTTGTGGTTTAGAACTAACTCCAAAAGCCACTGTGTAAACTTCTCTAATGGCTGTCTAAACTTACAGCTGGTACAATGTCACTTTCTTTCACTTACAAACACATCTGGAAGTAACACACAAAGTTGAAACATTCCAGACATATTTCCAGTCAGTCCTATTCATGCACTAGGGAGACTTTTAAGAAGTCTTTTCTGCCAATATTATACTATTTTAAATTCCAAGAGTACTATTTTCATTCCATCCTTCATGGTTTCCACAAAGGTCACACAAATGTAAAAGAGGATGTAAAAATTAAAAGATACTTTATGGGTAGTAAATCCACAGAAAATCTACTAGTGGGAGGATCTCTGAACTTACATCACTTTACATATGTAAACGATATGTACATGTGCGAGGACATCCATGACTTGAACAGAGAAGATTTGTGTAGACCATCTGGGTAAAAATCAAAGGAGAGAGAAACAACAATGGCCTCACTATAGGGGGAATCTGACCTCCAATCCAGACTGAATACTTGGGTGATGACCTCTTGGCTCAGATTACCAAACATTCAAAGAGGAGAGATGCAGTAGTAATGGGAGACTTCATTTATTGTGATATCTGTTGAAACTCCAACTCTGCCAAAAATGAAAGTCAAACAAATCCCTTAATTGCCTTGCTGACCACTGCTCCTTTCAGAAAGTAGAAGAAGCAACAAGAGGATCAGCTGTCCCGGATCTGATTAACACCAGAAGGGAAAAGCTAATCAACAAGGTGGAAATAAAGAGAACTTTGAGTAGAAGTGATCACCTCTTCTTGGATGTATTCTAGCAGAGATTTGCACAATGGAATTTTTCATATTTCTTTTGTGTGTGTTCTTTTGGGGGGTGCCTCTTTAGTCTTCATATTTTTCTTTCAGTTTACAAAAAAAAAAAAAAGGAAAGCATATTTTGGGTTTCTTATTCATGTTTATCCATTCATGTTTTCTGGCACTCCAAAAGCCCTAAAGAATCTTTTAAAACTACTCTAAAAAGCAGAAGCAAAGAGACAGAATCAGTCTACTCCAAGCAGCAGTACATGAGAAATTATCATCAGAACCATGCAGGCACTAGTTTATATTACCACCAGTTGGAGTTCAGTGTCACAGCACAACAGAGACCCCATTGGCATAGGCAGCACAATAGGAAACAAAAAGGCAGGTAGTTAGCCAGGCACTGGCTGCCTGGCACACAGAGCACCCACTCACCGAAGCAACTAATAACAACACCAAGAACAACAAGAAATGTCTGTAGAGCCCAGTGGCACACTGGGACATGAATGAAATCCAACCCTCTGACCAACACCCAAAGAAGCAAAGGAAACAGCCCTCCCGAAAGCCCGCCAAAATACACATTTTTATACAATAAATAATAAGTTAATCAAAGAACCCTCTATCCCCCACCAGAACACAGTTGTGATTAGCCTGACAGACAGAGTAGAGGTTGGGTGGGTTGTGTGAATTCACAGATGGCCACTCAAAGAACTACAGTTACAGGTGAGTAACCTGTCTTTCTTCTTCAATGTTTAGGTAGATATTATTCAAACCTTTTAAAGACCTTTTTGCTATTGAATTAGCAAAGAGTTTTGATTATTTTTGTGCCTTCAAGTACAATTGTAACTACTGCTGCTAAATATACTTTCAAAGAGGACAAGGAAAGACCTTTTTCTTGAAGATATAAGAAAAAATGTAGTACACAATGCATTGACATTGGTAAATATGATTCATTTATAGAATCAGAAGATTCTATAATTTTTTTACATTTATAATAGTAACATTCTCTAGCAGAATTTTTCCTAGACTCCCTTAGTACTCTACCTATTGAGGGAGAATCCTCCACACTCTTAGTTTAAGTTTTCTACATCTGGGTGACAGACCTTCCCCTGGTGACATGTCATTATATCTGGAATTATTGGCAGACTCAGACTGTCCTTTGCTGTTAACAACAGGGATGTAAACCACAATTGGCATGGCCATCATGGGGTTATCAGTATAGCATCTGTTTCTTCCTATTGGATCGTGACAATTTTCCAATGGAAAACGAGGGAACAAAAACATGAGAGTACCCAACCATGTTTGAGCAAATGCATCTCCCTTGGAATTTTTGTCATAACCATCCCAGGAGCAGTATATTGTGTTGCAAATAGATTTGTGGTATCCCCCATCTCTGTGTTATTTGTTTGTAAATCTTGTCTGACAGCTCGCACTCAAGTCTGCACCTGATTTCCGATCAAAGCATCTGCAATTTGATTTTCCTCTCCGGAAGCATGAATAACACAAGGTAAATAGGTCTCCCAATGCACCATTCCAAGAGATGTGTTTTCACTAGCAGGAAGGCCACTGAATGGGTGTCACCTTGCTTATTTTATATATATCATATTTATTTATATCATGATATATATATAAATATGATATATTTATATATATCATATTTATTTATTTATATCATGGTGGAATTGACTGTTGTCACCTGCACAGTCTCTGGAACAAGCTCCCCCCCGAGATTCGTCTGGCCCCCTCGCTGGGCATTTTCAAAAACCAACTCAAGACCTGGTTATATAGACAGGCCTTCCCTCCGGGCACTACGTAACTTTCTCTTTCTCTTTATCTACTTTGTTCTGTGTAAATGCTATAAATTGTTATCTGGTATTAATTGTTTTTATTCTGTGTTCTGTGAGCCGCCCAGAGTAGACTATGTCTAAATGGGCGGCATATAAGCTCAATAAATAAAATAATAAATAAATAAAATGCACTATTTTTTGCACCACAGTATACTTGAAATTCTTTAGGGCTTTGAAGGCTGCCAACATCTCTAGTTGATTTAGGATGTTCCTGAGAGTATCTGCACAGGCACATATATACTCATGTATGTGAATCACAGAGACCACAAAGGACCAGCTCAATATATATTCCATCTAAGCAATAGGAAAGGAGACACTAAAGAGTGTAGTAACTATTGGACCACCGCATTAATTTCCCATGGAAGCAAAGTGATTCTCAGGATTGTACTATGAAGACTCTGAGCACAGATGGACTGAGAAATACCAGATGTTCAAGCTGGATTCAGAAAAGATAGAGGCACTAAAGATACCACTCATACACAAAAGCTACTGGAACATACCCAAGAATTTCAGAAGAAAATCAGTTTGTGCTTTGCACATTACAGCAGTGGTCCCCAACCTTTTCCAAATCGCGGACCGGTTGGGGGGTGGGGTCTGTGCGTGGGGGTAGGGCACCCCCCTGCGCTCACGGATGGGCAGGGCACATTCATGCGCATGCATGCGCAGATGGGCGGGGCACCCGTGTGGGCAGGTGGGCGGGCCGTGCATGCGGGTGGTCGTGCGTGGGGGGTGCATGCGGGGGAGAGATCTGTCTCCGCAGCCTGGTCCTTCCAAGGCCATGGACCGGTACCGGGCCACGGATCGGGGGTTAACTGTAACTGCATTACAGTTAAGCCTTCAACAGTATTTATCATAAAATGCTGTGCATCATTCTATAATAATAATAATAATAATTTATTACGATCAGTGACCAGGAAGATAAGAATACATTATTGAGATAAAATCACATAATATCAGAGACACTGGTCAAGGCATAACACCATCAGTGCACCCTCTGGCTCTTTTACAACATTAAAGTTAAAAAGAAGCTCTGAGTTAGCCAGCAGCATTGAAGGATATAAAACCTTTTAAAACATCACAGCAGTCACATGATACAGGATGAGATTCGGAGACACACATAACCATCAGTATGCCACCCCAACTCTCCTAGAAAGTAAGTTAAACAAGAAATCTCTAACAAGGGCGGGGGCACTCGAAGACCTTATGTGGTCAGGGGACTGCGGCAAGCTATTGCGGCAGCGCAGTATTTGGCCACTTTACTAGTAATGTAAGAAACTTTAGTGGAGAGCAGCAAAAGAATATAAAGTTCATCGGATCTCTCCAGAAATTTTTGAAAAAAGGGGAGAGATGGTCCTTGTGGAGATCTCAATAGAAATTAGAGCATAAGAGGACATGCCCCAATGTTTCTACTTCACCACCATCGCAAGGACATAAACTATCAGAATACGGTATGCCTTCAGATCTCCCTTCCAGGAGATTAGAAGGCAACACATTAAATCTGGTTAAGGTAAATGGCACGCTCTGCAGGCAAGGGACTTTGCCACGCGGAGCCTCTTTGCCCTCCCCAACTGGAATAGTGTGAAACATGTTATTCACGTCCTGGCCATTCAGGAGGGGGGGAAGGAAGGAGTGGCTTATTTAACAGGTGCTCCTCCCCCAATTGGCCTCTTTCAAGGCTTGCAAAGGCTGAGGAGAGGCTGCGTGTTCGCATATTCCCTAGTGATGCAGCCTCTCCTTTTCCTGCTCGCAACTCTTCGGACTTGGGGGGATTGCACTGGCACACCCCCCCCAGTGGTTTGGCTTTCGGGGGTTATTTCCCCTACTCATGTTTAGCTTAAGGGGTTTAATAAATAAATAAATAAATAAATAAATAAATAAATAAATAAATAAATAAATAATAGGATAAGGGGAACTCGAGTGGGGGTGGATTTAGGGGAGCAGGGCTTTTCTGGGACCTGCCCCATTGGGGGCAGCGAAAGTCAAGCTTGGGAGCCCAAGGGGGAAGCCATAAGGGAAGTGGCAGAATCACCCCTCCCATTTTTCAGTTCTTCCTCAAAAGAAAAAGTGAACTTTAAAACTATATAGTCATTGGAATGAATGAATGAATGAATGAATGAATGAATGAATGAATGAATGAATATACAAGGGAATTGGGTTAGAAGGTGAAAAAAAAACCCACAAGAAAGAGGCGATCAATGCCCAATTGTTTAATTTAAAAAAAGGAGGGAGAAAGAAACCTGGAGGGTATACATAAATTATTATTAGAACAGATTAATAACAGTGATAAAAGTGTAAGGGGTAGGCAGGTAGATAGCTGCTAAAACATTAGCGTTGAGCTGCGTTGCTCTGTGGGGGCTGCAACGGTGTTTGGCTTGAGTAAATGAAGAACAAAGTGTGGCCGCAGATCTCAAAAAGGGCCAAGGCAAGAGCAAGGGTAAACAGCCAGCCAAATGCAAGGCAGGACCTGTGGTTTCTCCATCCGGGTCATCTTCCGATGAGGAGAGTTGGCCAGTTTGGGAGGTGATTCAAGCCAAGATTTCAGCATGGGAGGGGAGCGTGAGGCGCAGGCTAGACCAGAGTCGAGTGAAGAGCAGCTGCATCGTTCATCTAGGGATTCCAAGGGACATAGATGTGCTAAGTTGACAGCTTTAGCTGATAATCTTATGTCCCATATTGCTGTCTTAGAGGCTGATTGACATGGGCCTTCGCAGATGTCTGGGTCACAGGCAACCTGACCTCATTCAGTCGGACTGGGCTTGGGGTACGAGGCTTTCAGCTCCCCGAGGCCGAGCAGAGGCAGACCATGAACAAGAACGCCAGTTGATCGGTACAATGCTGTTGCGGCCTGCAGGGGACAGGATACAGCAATGGTGCCAATAACAGGTGAGCTAGCAGTTCCACTGGACACTAGCAGTGCCATGGTAGTGTGGCCTTGGTCTGGTATGGGCCAAGTGCAAGCACCCTCTACACCACAGCGTAGTATGGGGAGCCCGAGGAGCCCAGGATTTCAGTCCCAGGCAACGCCAGTTCATGGGCTGGTGGCAAGGACATGGGGTGCCCCCTACTCGCCTGTCACTTTTCCGGCATCAATGGGGCTTACACCAGGGTATGGCCGTGCCCCTCGGTGCCTGATGTGGGTTACAATTCGGTCCCGTTGAAGGCCCTGCCATTTGGGGACTACACCATGCCCCTGGGGGACCATCTGACTCCAGCTACAAAAGAGAAAGTATGGTGAGGCGAGTATGTTGAGTTGCTAAATAGAGACGTGAAGGTGAAAGAATTAGAAAAGGGAGACAAAAGGGAGAAAGAGAGGCACCGGCGCAAGAAGCCAGAACACTCTTGGGCCAGTTGGTTACCGGGTTTCCTCATTTACTTTGGGGTAATTGGAAAGGTGCAATTTTGGAGGGCCCAGTCATTAGTACAATATCTAGATCTCATTTACAGGGCTTACATTGACTATGCGGGCCACACATGGCTTCTTTATGACGAATCATTTAGGATGAGAGTGGCCATTCATGTAAACGTGTTGGGATGAGCCGCAGCCTGGCCTTTGGCTCCTCACGATCCAAACAGGTTATGAGGTTAGTTGGGGCTTTTATATTATGCACACTGGGGACTTCTGGCTTGATGCTGCGATGGGACAGCAGCAAGAGGACGGAGCTCCATCCCACGGGCTGAATTCCGACCTGTTCGGGACCCCCCAGGGGGTTAAAACCACCACGAAGAGGTGGTAATTGGGGGAGAAGCCTGTTGATCATAGGGGGGATGGTGGTTACCCCCGTTTTGATCTGGGAAACTCCCCAATCAACCAGCGGGCGGAAACAAGCAGCTGAATAGCTTGCTTGCAAGTCATCAGCAGCCGGCAATAGAGAAGCGATAAATCAGCTAATTAACATTGTTGTTACTATTGGGTGAGATATATTCTACAACTATACTGCTTTATGACTATCCCTGGACGAGACAAACCCTATAACAGAAATAAGCGTCTCTTATCCTTCCAGCAGTGAATCTGGAGAGAGGGAAGGAGACGCAAAGAGATACAAAGAAAATAAATTGGATACTAATTAGACATTTAACTATACTTCAATGAAGGAAGTTTGGTATTACTTTGGCATTAGAAACTTAAGAAATCTTTCTCTTAAAATCATTATTAGCTAAACAACTCTGGGAGTTAAACTTGTCTATGTTATGGCTATCTACAGTGTTGGCGGAAAGCCCAGAACAATGACCTTGAACACTCTATGGCGGTTCTAAACTTGGAATTAGTTTTGATTCCCTTTTTTTTTACTGAGGACTGATTGAAGCAAAGACAAATTAACCCTGGAAAGTCTAATCCTGCCAAAGTGGAAAATTTAAACTGGACTTTGGGATGTAGGCTGACAACTGAGCTCTGATCAAAGACAATTCATCTTGGAATATATATCTGGCTAACGTGGACATATGTGGTCCAATAAAAACATTTGGATGTATACTGGGTTCTGAACCTGACTGGAGCACAGGCTGAGATAGAACTAATACTGGAACGGACTGCTTCTTGGGCTGGATTACAAAAGACTTCAGGCCACGAATACAAACATTGAGTGAACCGGACTGTGATATTTGGTGATCAAATGTCCTTGAACCTCTAAGCGGGGAAAACCTTTCACATCTGAGACTGGACTCAAATTTAACACTAAAGATGATCAAGCTATTAAAGTGGATTTATTGAAGCAATTATTGATGGAATTGAACTGATTACTTTAAGCAATTGGACAACTTTTACTTGGAATACAATCATCTGATATCTCGGGACATAATGTTACAACAAGGAAAATTTTTGGGATGAAACAAAATCTACTCTTCAAGCAATTTTAGAAATAGTGAGATCCCACAACGAAGAGGCGAAATTATTCAATGAGCAGCTAAGGAAGGACTATATTCAACAGGAGACAGGGAATAATGAACAAAATGTCAGGGTGGTGGATGATGTATGCTAACCAAAGGAGGGGCTGGAGGAAATCAGAGGAGAAAATTTAGGAGAGCTAATTCTAACTCTGGAGTCAAAGGGAGTCTTAGGTGTGCTAAACGAAGATAAGGGGAGAGAACCAGCAGATTTAATTAAAAACAGCCTGGAAGATCTAATGGAGCAAGTGCATAGAATGATCTGAGACGGTACAAGGGAAGGCAGAATTTTTAGAAAGATAGGAATAAGAATTGGGAAAAGACAAACTAGAGAAAGAGTTACTTAGAAAGATGTAAAGGAAAAAATATTAAGGGGCTTTCAAGGTTGAAAGCATGTATACACCTAACTTCTGGAATTGTAAGGGGACATATCTTATATATTAGAAAAGGGAATCAATCTGAAATAAGGGATCACTAATCAGGGTATAGGCATAACAAGGTGGCTCTTAAGGTAAATTGAAGCTAGATATAAGAAAGAGGTAAAACAAATAGTACTTAATTAACATATATTAGATATGATATTGATATAGACATGACAGAAACTGTGGAGATAGAAATGGTTAGACAATTATATAAAGGAAATGTATATAAAATGCTTTAGACAACATTGATTATGTGTTAGAAAATCTATTTAGTTATTATTGAGACAAACTACAAATTTAGCCAGTTAAATTACCTCAAATTATATAGATTTGTAACCAGAATTGCTTTTATTAGGTATTTTATTAGAGGATTTTGAGAACATTGCATATTATGAGAGCAATATTATGATAGTAGTCAGCATTATACACTAAAATACACATATGATTGGTTCAAATGCTTTAAAAATGTATAGATTTTGAAGAGACAACTAAGACACCAAGACGCCAAAAAATAATAATAATAATAATTATAAGCAACCCATGTAACACGATGTTTAACAAGCAAGAACTGAATGTAGATATAGTGAAAACTAATAAAATGTTAATTAAAAAAAGATTATGCACACTGCAGTTTAACATTGTGGTGCAGGCGAGACACATCCCTGGGTTCAATAACAGCATAGCTGTTGCCCTGTCACGTCAACAGATGGAGCAGTTCAAGGAGTTAGCTCCAAGAGCCAGGGAGTGTCCCGAGAGTCTTCCTACAGAGGTCTGGCTAATTGGTGAGACAAAGCCGAGCAATAGGACTGGCATTGGCTCCAAGGACACGTAAAGGGTATTTGGCTGTGAGTACGGATTTTGGAGATCTTTTTGCAGGATCTGCAAAGGGGCCTATGTTTTGAATTGGACAGTTTGGTGGCAGGCAGGGGACATAACTGAGCTAGTTCCCTGCAGTGGCGGGTAGTGTGGAATGAAGATGGATTGGTGAGTTCCCCGTGGAGTACAGGCGAGGTATAGCATGTCCGAACCCTCAGAGCCGCAGATCGCGAGATTATGGTCTGGGGGGAGGAGGCGCTGGGGACACCTCCGGGCCGAAGGCCACCAATAGACGGGGGGCTAGAGGCCCGGGGGTGGTCAGATTATGGCCGGTCAGGGCCACGCTGTCATCGGGACCACGCGACCTTGGGGCAGGACACTCGCCCGTTGTTGTGAAGAAGGGGTCCTGTGACCTACTACCAGCATCATTCTGCACTACAGCACGCCCTCTTTCATGTTTTGAATTGGGCTACAAGTTGATGAAGTTTTATGGTTAATAAAGTGTGGCCCTGTTTCATCCCATCATTTGAGTCTCGCCTCTTTATTCCAGAGTGGGGGGGCAAAGCTCTTCTAGATTTAGGTGGTGTTATACTGGTCATATAGGTGGGAAGTATAAAGGCGTTGTTTTTTACAACACTGGATTTGTCCAGTGAACCTAAATGTTCTTGAAGTTCTATGTCCCAAATCCTTTGCTTGATGGCTGATTTGGCATTGGCATAACCCATCGCTATAAGGGTATTTGGGGAAAGACCAATTAGCAGAGCTTCATTTGTCAGGTGACACTTCCATTCCGATTGGAAGCTGTTGGAAAGAGTCAATGGTGCCAAACCTTGTGGGAAGAAGATAAGCCTTAGCCAGTGATTGAACATGTAGACCTTGGCAAGCGCTCTGATGGAGACTAAACCTGCCTCTAGGCGTATAGCTGCGTTAGGAACACAAGGAGGCACTGCCAGTATAGCTCTCAGAAAATTGGACTGGACAAACTCAAGGGGACGCAGACTGGAATATGCAAATAACTGGGAACCATAGAACATTTGTGCCATTACTTTAGCCTTACACACTTGGATCACTGATGGAACATGTTGCCCCCCTTTATTGTAAAAAAATCTAATTAATGCAGTAGCACTTTTCTGTGCATTAATTGCTGCATGCTCTATGTGGGACAGCCAGGATCCAGAGGAATGAAAGACTGTACCTAAATATTTATAACTTGACACCTGCTCTGTGGGATTTCCATTGATGAACTATTTGTGCTTGATTCTCCTTCTGCTAACAACCAACATTGATGTGCATCATTCTAAAAGAAAGGGACCAAGAGCAGACCAATTAACCTGAATGGAACTTGTTGCAAGAAAACATAAACTTCCATTAATTTCAGTGGATGTGCTTTAGATAGAACCAACATTGGATTTAGTTTCCATATGAAGCTATAAAACTTATTTTTTAACACTTGGCAAAAGAGAGGTATATTGCACTATGAGCTATAAGACACGTGTGCATTTATCTCTCTAAGCTCTCCTTTTAAAGCAGGCATTTGGTACTAAATTCTATGTACATGAGGAAAACAAGACAGAAGTAATAAACAAACCTGTGAGTTAATGAATGGCATAATTTGTAAAACACCTAAGAATGCAAGGAGGATGTGTGCTGTATGAACATGCTATTGAAATGCAACAAAATACATTCTAGTGAGGCTTCCAGCAGAGTAATAATGTTAGCCTCCTGCAGAAAACAAGACAAAAACAAAACAAACAACAAAATAAAAAACTTTATGGTGCCTTAAAAACTAGTAAGTATTATTTGTCATAAACTTTTGTGAACTATAGCCATTGCATATGATGTATGCAAACTTCAAGAAAGAAAAACACCACTCAGTGCTCTGAACAAACCATACTTACCACTGGGAAAAAATGATAAACAAAGAGAAGTGAAACTGACAGGTGTGTCTGTTCCTGAGAGAAGCAAGCTGCCCCTGATCATGAAGGCTGCATATAGTTGCCATGACTAGTAGCCAATAACAGCCTTACCTCTATGAGCTTGTCTAATCCTCTTCTAAACTTATACAAGTTGTGATTTCAAAAGACTACATGAAGTCCTTTTGTCTGCCCTGAATCTCACAAAATTCAGTTTAACTGTTTGGCCTCAGTTCCTAATGAGAGGAGAAAAAAATGGTATATATCCCCTTTCTTTACACCATGGGTAATTTTAAAAGTTCTGATCTTGCCCCCTCTTTACATTTTTTTTCTATGGTAACCCCCCTCCCCTGCCAGCACTATCGTTTTGCTTCATAGGGAAAGATGTTTCAGTAGTCTATCTTATTTTGATTTCTTTTGTTTGGACCTTTCCCAGTTCTGCAGTTATCTTTTTTGAGATGCAGTGACCAGAACTCTACACACAAACCAAATACAAATCCATTTGCTCACTTAGATTACATGGATTTATTATTACTAATAATGGCAGTTCAACTCCTAGTCCCTTTTCTAATAATCCCTAATATGGATTTCACTCTTTTCACAACTGCTGCACATCAGATTAATATTTCCCCATTGAACTAATCACCATGATTCCAAAAGCCCATTGCTGATCCATCAGTATTGGTTCATTAAAAGGATAAGATCTGGAAGGAATAATTAATTAGTCCATGGAATTTGATACAGGTCAACCAAACCCATTACTGACCTGTCACTGGAATGTTTGTAGAAAGAAAATTGGTAACACCAGTTTTCATAAACATTAATACTACTGTGCTAGAAACAGGAATTTGTAAACCATAAACCAGAATCCTCATGGGGACTTATGCTGGTGTAAGTGCAATTGCATAAATCACAGTGATGAACTGCTGCTAATCAATGAGTTGCTGCTTGCAATCCTGATCACATGCAAAGTTGCACAACTAACATATAACCAGGAATAAGAATAAGAATAGCTACTCTACGGCAAGAATCCTGCTGCACTACTTTATGCTGCAGAACTGTGACGATATCATCAGCTGTGGGTTTTTTGAGGAGAAATGGTTTCCTATTTCTCCCTGCCCTTGATTCCAGGGACTCCTAGGGGTTACAATTTATGCATTTACACTTAGGTTGATATAAATCTTCAAGAACATTGTGACCAGAAACATTTTTGCCCACATCAGCTAACAAGTATTTTTCATCATGTACATATAAACTGTATTTCAAATGAAAGCAACTATTATAATTCTAAAAATTGTTCAATTACATTAAAATATTTTCTGGAATATTATACTCCCTTGTGAGCCACCCACCCTGTTCTTGTCTTTTCTGAGGAAATAAAGTTTACCTTTTCCTTCAACAGAGAAAAATGCGTCTTGTACATTACTTCAAATGTATGTTTTATTCAGTATACATAAAACCAGGCCTCACACTTTGCAATTACATAGCTTTAAACAATGTCCTTCTCACCGCAATTTACTCAAAATCACCAGGATTAATGACCTTAAACTCTGTAGGCTAAATTCCGACCTCAACTGCATACTAATGACGTCAATTGAGTTATTTGAAGTAACTGAGGGCAAAATGTGGCCCTGGTTCTTACTCGTTTTAAAATGATTGCATATACAGTTATTATCTTATCACCTTCTTTAGTTCAGAAAACATTCATAATGAGAATTTGGTTGCTTTTTCAGTATGTTTCAGAAATTACACACTACTCTCCAGGAATCAATGCAAAAAAAAAAAAAAAAAAAAGGAAGGGGGAGAGAAGGAAAAGAAACTGCAGCTTAATTATATCAGAAGAGTTTGGAGAGGAGGGGTTTGGAATTATTTCTTTAGTGACCTTTTCAAAAAATGAAAACAACACTAGGGATATAAAATGACTCCATAGAACTTTTGCAAATCATGTGGGAGTACAGAAGGACTTATAGATAATACTATCCTGCCCAAATGAAAATAGAATAATTTTATATTTTCACAAACAAATCATTAATTTGAACAGAATACTCTGGTTTTCTGACTTTCATCACTGCTTTACAGCTTGAAATGGGCAATAAAAACTAGGCTCCTGGTGTAAGGGATTATTCTAAAAAAACTAATGTCTTTTTTCGGAGTGTATGGTACTATTTGCTCTTCAGTTAAATTATTCTGCAAAACAAAAACATACCATTAAATCAAACTAATCAACATGTGTTTTGCACTTTGTGTGATTGTTAAAGCCCATGTGGTTTTCAAAAAATGTATTCTACATTTATTAGGAAACAGAAGTCAGCATGAAGTATGCAAAACCTCTAGATAATTGAACTATAAAACAACATTTTAAACATAAACACAGTTTCCACAAAGGATACATTTCTCCTTAGAGACACAGGTTAACTTTCTTCATCCATTTAAAGATAAGCTGATATGTTACTACAGAAAGAATTGTATGGTTAGGAAGGAGGAAAGAGAATTACTCACGAGCCAACATTATATCAACAGGCATTGCTCTTTATTTCATTCTCCCTGGGTGTACTCATATTACTGTTACAAGGCAGAAAGCAGTGTCTTCATTAATAAACTGGACATAATCCTTATTACAAGATTGGATGAAATGATCATCCAACTAAATGGAATGGTGGAACTTTCAGGATAGAAAAAAGAGGAATTTATTTTTACACAGCACATAGTTAAACTCTGCAAACCCCCTGTGAGGAAAAATCACAGTGCAGCTTAGGGCCAGATAAAGAAGACATGCTGGAGGTGTATAAAATTATGCATGGTGTGGAGATGATTTTTCTCCTTCTGAGCCATCAAAATATACTGATTAGGAACATAAAAAAATATTCTTCACACAATGCACAATTAATGTATGGAATTAACTCACTTAAGGTGTAGTATTGGCCACTACTTTGGATGTCTTTCAAAGGGCGTTAGACAAATCTGTGTTATACGAAAAGTCCAGATAAAAAGATAACACACTTCTGAATAAGATTTACTGGGACCAATATTGGGAAAGAGATACTGGCTAAATGCCCTGCCATGCAACTGTTTGGCCTCTGTCCAAAAAAAAAGTGTATGTGTTAGATGGACCACTGGCCTAGGACCCAGCAGAGTTGTTCTGCTGCTGAAAGATATTCCATCCGCAGAAGCATCTGGGGGATGATCCCTCCATCCCCTAGCACCCTGCTGCATGCCCTAGAAACTGCCCTGGAGGACTGTGCACAGAGCAGGTCCTACCATTAGGCAGGGTGGAGCAGCTGCCTCAGATGGCAGGATGCTAGGAACAGCTCATTGGCTGAGAGGGCCTCTGCCTCTGCTGTGAGACATCCTCTCACCCTCCCTTGTCCACCTCCATATTTTACCTTGCCATTTATGCCTTGTCACTGTGTGGTGTTGTCATCTGCTAGTTGCCTCTTTGCAGATGCACTGGCCAAGCACAAGCAAGAGAACTGCCACTACGAGCAGTTGCCACTTCTACAAAGAAGAAGACCAGCTGTCCACTGACAAAAATACTGACAATAAGCAGCTGTAGCAGCAGCAGCAGCAGCAATGAGAACTATAACTACCAGAGGCAAGGTGATGGGGATAGGCAGGTTGGTGTGTAGGTGAATGGTAGGCACTACAAGAAGAAGGGCAGCAGTACTATTTCTCCCTCCTCAGCCAACAGAACAGCTTGGGCCACCACTGGCTTCGAAACCCTTTGGAGGATATCATTGAGAATTTTCAAGAGTCACAGGAAGGATGAAATAAAGAAAAATTACGTTGCATCAGTAAAAGTACAATGGCAATCAGACTATGACCTATCAGCTGGCTCTCTTTCCAGAGTAACAGCAGTGAGAGAGGAGGAGCACAGTGATATTTGCCTCATCTAGCATCCTGCTGTCTGAGGCAACGATCTCAGTGTGACTAAGGTGGAGCTAGACCTGGTCCAGACCTGGGGTTTTTTTAATGGTTTGCACTCATAAAAATTCATAATTAATAACATCAAAAATAACAAGATATTAAAATATTAACATATTAATAGTCAGGAAGGAAACAAATACCAAACAGATAATAAAAAACACAAATTAAGAATTAAATCCTTTCAGGAATAAGATTGTATTCTTGAATTTAGAAGTATAAAATGCATACAAAATTAGTTTTCAAATTCCAGCTGTAGCCCATTCCAGATGATTTTCATTGCTCACTATGTACATCATCATAATAACTATGTGGTGTAAAGTCAATTCTGACTTATGGCAACCTTTTTCGGGGTTTTCAAGGTAGAGAGTATTCAGAAGTAGCTTACCATTCCCTGCTTCTTAGGGCATCCTGGAACTGCACAACTTGCCCAAGGCTACACAGGCTGGCTCTTCTGGGATGTACAGTGGGGAACTGAACTTCCAACCTCTGGTCCTACAACCAGATATCTAACTGAGGAAGTGGAATTACATGCTGAAACAACTTCCATTTGTACATGTGCAGATGAAAGTCAGAATAGAGCTTACTATTGTATACATATACAGCTGTTTGCATGTTATAAGAAAGTTGTCCATTCTATTTTTGTTTAATTTGACTTTCAAATAAATGCATGTAAATCAGAGATGAGACTTGATGCCACAATCCCCTCCATTTTTCTACACATGTTCACTGAACACTGCATGTTGTCTGTAAAGAGTTCATTTATCTTTCAGCTTGCACTGCATCTTCAGCATATCTGTGAACACTTGGGCCCCAGTACTTCAGACCTAATGAAAATAAAGACAAGACAAGACCAGCTTGTACTGCCAGATTATTGTGGTATCATAAGGACACAGCAGGGAAGGGATTGGGGAATATTTTGCTATGCAATATCCTAAGGGCATTTCTGCATGCAAAGCCAGTTTTATTGTTCAGGCTTGCGAAAAGCTGCTGGTTTACTTGCCTCTTGGAGTAAGAAATGCTTCCAGGTGACCAGGATTTTTATTGATCTTTCTGGAAATCTGTACAAAGTAGATTCTTTGTTCTTTCAAACTGGTCTACTTGTATGGCAAACACGATTTATATTGTTTTTGTGGGCTGGCAGGCACAATGGTTAAAAACAAAATCCTTTGAACTAGAAATCTGGGGCCAGGACATACTTGTGAAAGTGGTGTTGGCCCACACCTACAATACACTAGAAAGTTCTTACAATGCTGCTGAAAAATAGCAGACCAGGAAAAAAAAAATCAAAATCACGTACACACTCCCTTTTTTCCTTTTCCACTTGTTATCACGTTTGGAGAGGAAGTTTAGAGGCAGGAAAAAGGTGCCACTCTGTAATCTCTCTTAAGCAATGACTATTTTGCATTGCTTTATGATAAGAGTGGCCTGGAGCAGAATGTACAATCTTTCCTCACACAGAACAGGAGAATGCCACAGCTATACTACCCATTATTCTCTAAGACTATGATCCCCAAACCATTTGCTCCTGAATGGCATAAACAGCTTTTTCAAAAGAGGCTAATTCCAAGTGGGTGGATTAAAGACTGCAGATTTAGCAGGGTGTTATTTCTCAACATTTTCATAACCTCCAAATTGCAGCAGTACAACGTTTAATTTGAGATATTAAATAAATAGGTAATAAAAATGTCATATAACGTTTACTTATTTTTAAAACCTGCCATAAAAAGGATTTATAGATAGAACAAAATGTAAAAAGTAAATATTATTCTAGCTGAAACCTTCCATAAATGTAAAGTGTTTGCATTTACTGTGGTACATGAGATTCTGCAAAATGACAGGCCATGTAGAACTGTTTACGCCTCAAGGAGGAAAAACCAGGATGTGTCAAGTGATACTAACAAGACGTCCATATGTTTAAGAGCTCAGAGCTCTTGCTGGAAAATAACTCATCAGATCAATGGAATAAAATATCCAACTCCTCTCTTTCCATAGGCTTTCTTCTCAGGCCTCTCTAGAGTTACCATGAGATAAAGCACTTTATTTAGGGCCAAACTACATATCACACTGAAATCCATATAACTTCCTTGCCTCCCATGTACTAGGTTTAAAAACAATTAAAAACAATAAACTAGTAGAGAGTCGAGGAACCATTTTAAGCCTTAGATGATCAGAGAAAGGAGAGGGTGAAGCTAGAAATGCCTGAGCTCAGTCCAGAACCAGCAGAAAAGACTGATGGAGCTGTGGTCCTGAGAAGTACTCTTGAAGGCTGTGGTCAGTCAGGAACTGCTCTCCTGACCCATTCCCTTCTTTTTGAGCAAAGATCCTCACCAGAGGTCTTTTTGGACCAGATATCAAACACTGGTAGGCAAAATTTAGCCTACAGATCAGAATCTTCCCATGGATGAAACTAGATGCCATCATCAGGAGCAGAGGACGGGAAAGGAAGTAACTAGAACTTTCATTGTCATCCATTCTTTTCCTCAAATTCACCCCATGTTCCCTCTTACAGGGAAAAGAAAACAAATACTGTACATAAATTCCTGTGGAGGAGGGGGAGATTGAGGAGCACAATTTACAAGGAAAAAAATTCTATGAGGAAAATTTTTACCCCCTCCCCAATTTTTACATATACTTTTTTCCCCAACCACAACATCCTAGTGTGTGTGTGTACATGCATGTGTGTGTGCGCCCGTGCGTGCACATGCGTGTTTTATCAATCAACCAGTTCTTCTGTGCATGCTATGCATGTGTGCACTTTACTTTCCAAAGAGAAGAATCACCAGTTTTATGCACAGACATTTTAAGCAAATGGCAAAAACCTCAGTGGAAAAGGGACTCTTTGTGTTGTTTCATGTTGGAGGTGAAAAATCTCACAAGGGTCAGCAATTTCTCAACAGGCTGTCACAACATGCCAAGACAGCCTGTCTCGGCAAGAACAAGTAATTTTGCAAGAATTCTTCACATCCTTAATGTGAAATAGCAAAAAAAAGCTATACAAACCACTATAGTCCACTATATTTTGCACTCTAATTATTTCAATAATGCCAATACCTATTGAAGTTCTATTATCCATAAACACCTTCATATGTCTTGGTCTGAACACTGGAAGCCTGAGTAAGTTTATTTGTAACAGAGTTGTCAAGTGGAATTCTATCTTCCCAGTAGTTCCATATAACTCCAGCCAGACTTCTTTTAAACAAAGAAGTTGAAAATTCAGGGAAGGAGCTAGGATTAGGAGACGAGTCTTTTAACACAATGAACAGTCATGTTTTTCTGCAGTCCCTTGCTAAACATGGGGTGTTGTTTTCAATCACTAGCAAATTAGCATTAGGTTTTACATTACAAAAAAATCTTAATACATTATGGTTGCTCAGTGGCCATCAGTATTGCTACTCAGCCATCAGTGTGATTTTTAGTGGTGAACTACACTGTTAAAATGTCTATGTAGGTACTTCCTACTGCACACCATTCATGTGGAATGTGTTGACAAATCTCACTACCTTGGAATTTGATTGGGAGATTATAGACTCATAATTAAAGTCGGAAGAGAGATGGCTTTGAATAGCTTCCTTAAGATGAAAAACATAATATGCAACAAAACTTAAAATTGACATTGATGATATTTATGGTATGGTGGTATACATTCTTGGTTCTGCTGATGGCATGGAATCATGGACTGTAATTCAGGCATCTATAAAAAGACAGATACACTTGAAATGTGTATTTATCTCTGGATGCTAAGAATTTCTTATATCAAGAGGATGACCAACGAAGAAGTAGAAAAGTTCATGAAAAACATATTATATAACCATAAAACACATAAAATGCAGAAACCTAGATACTTTGGTCACATAATAAGAAATGAAAAGTACAGATTTTTATAGACTATAATTCAAGGGATAAAATCATGTTGCTTTTTTATCCATGCAGAACGCAAATAGTGTAACATTCAGTTGTTTCAGCTGGCCAGAGCTTGCACCCCAACTGGCTTGGTGTGTACTTGAGAATACTGGGGGAGGGGGGCTCTTAACTGCCAGCTACAAGTGACTGAATGTTATGCTGTTTGCCTGCCACATGCATGACAACGCAACAAGACTTCAGACAATGTAACATAAATGATTATACAATGCAATATATAACCAATATATATTTAGAATCATTGCAATATCAATGTTTAAAGCTGTTACACCTGAACTCATGATAGCACTAGGAGAAGAAGGAGGAAATGTTACTTGTTCCATCAAAAAAGGCCCATAGAAATGTTGTTGTTACAACATTTGAAAAGGAACGTTATGTGTTCATTTTACCAAATTAATGTGTTACAGGTAATGCTGTTACTTTCAATGCACTACTTCCAAGTTCTGCTCCCCACAATAATAGGGCTGGAGACCTGTGTCCCTGTGATTATGTTGTAAATCACAGGTTTTCTCGATCACTTTCCATAAAGAGACAAGTTTGCAATGTATTAGTTCATAAGAATGTAAATATTTATAATTTGTCCCCATGTAATAGTTATGATCTAATATCTTTGCCACAAAGAACTATAGTATTCATCATCATCAAACCATATTATTCTGCTGCCTGCGAGGGATACAGTATATTTTGTTACACTGGAAGCTAGGCAATATGTTTTGACAGAAGGATCAGGACTAGAGGAAATTAGGACAGACAGGCAAGGGCAACAAACAGACAGGATTGGAATGGAATTCAGAGATGGGCTTAAGGCAAATAGGTGGTTTAATATGAATGAATCTAAAAGTATTATGAAGAATAAGCAAAGCAAGATTCACAGGACTGGAGATAACTTGGCAGTACAGCAGCTGTAGCAAATGCAAAGCCAATGATAGCTGCTTTGGTGGGGAACAGAGATGGTCTATTCGTGTTTGTATCCCTGGGGTTACAAATAAAAATAGCGGCACCACAGGTGCCTTGGAGATCCATTCCCTTCCCCCAGAACCGGGCAGTCCATTCGCTGTTTAGTGTGCGGTCCTCAGCTCCATCATTGTTGCGCCAATTGCAGAAGCATCCCAGCTGGCCCTTCCCTGCCCCCCCACCCACCCAGATGACCACTCATCGGCTAAGCTGGGAGATTCCCCATCCTGGCTCCATGCCAGAGTGGTTGGCTGTGTGGGGAGGCAGGGAAGAGCCAGCCAGGCTCCTTCCACAGTTGGTGGAACAATAATGACAACAGAGCCAAGCACCGCACACCAAACTGTGTGGACCAGCTGGTTCTGGGGGGAGGGAATGGACTTCCGTTGAGATATCATTGCCATTGCACACATGGACCTGTACCACAGGATGTCAGACAAAATGGCATTACAAAGCTGTGGCCCCAGTTGCTTGAGTATGGACTGCAGGGTCATTTTGAAAAAGACTTGTGCTTCTGAGGCACGTGGGTGAGAGCATAAGATTCATAAAACTAATTCTGGTTCACTCATAGACTTACTCCTGCTCAAATATGCTGCTCAAAATAGTCTAGTGTGCAACAGTAATTATGTCTCTGGAGTTCCTCCCTCTGCTGGTTCCTTTTCTCCACTGCAAGTGACCTGCTGTTCACTTAGGAACATAATGATAGAAGTAATGCAGAAATACAGTGAAGGAGGTTTGACCTCTGTGTCCCTGCTCAGTTTCCTTGGACTGATTATATGATTGATAACAAAATGGCCAGTTGATCCAGACAGAAAAAATGGCCAATCAAACAAAGCTTCTAGAAGGCATGATTGTTTATCCAAGGAAATAAATATGTTGAAATAAAAACTGTGCAGAAAAAAAAATCTAAAATGAACAATAACATCTAATTATACAGCTTGAAGCACATTAATGGAATGCTCTCTACATGGGGCTACCCTTGAAGGCAGTCCTGAAGCTGCAACAAGTACAAAACACAGCAACCAGGCTGGTTTCAGGAACATCAAAATATGATCATATTTTTCCTATCCTGGCCCATTTGCACTGGTTGCCAGTATGCTTCCAGGCTAAGTTCAGGGTGTTAATGTTGACATTCAAAGCCCTGAATGATTTAGGAACTTGTTACTTGACAGAATGTGTCTTCTTCATGTCAACCTCCCGTCCCACCCACATCTCCCAATCCCTGATGCTATGGGTGGCCACCCCAAGGGAGGCCCAGAAAACCACAACTAGGAACCACACCTTCTCAGTGGTGGCCACTTCACTTTGGAATTCCCTCCTAGTGGAGGTGTGCTTGGCCACTGCCATCCTCAACTTCTGAAAGTGAATAAAAACATGGGTTTTTACCAAGGCATTTCAAAATCCTGCCCCTTTCTAATTTCAATTACTTTATTGTTTATGACCTGATGCTGACTACTTGAGTAACACTGCTTTTGCCACCCTCTTTTGGGTTATGTTATTTAGTTGGATTCAGGTGGGACATTTTATAGCTGTTTTTATTTATCCTTACTAAGGTCTCTTAAGTTGTTGTTTCTCTTCATTTGTAATGCCGCCCAGAGTTATGGCTTGCCACTAGATGGGTTGGGTAGAAATTTAATAAAATGATTATTACTGCAGTCCTATGGGTCAGAAATGGCTGCTTAGGGACAATTTTAAAATGTGACAAATGCAACTCTCATTTCAGAATGGGGACTCATGGCACTAGATGAATGTCCACACTTGAAAGTCTTATTCTCTGTGCCAACAGGCACTGCAAATTTTGAAATGTGTCCCTGTTGAATTCCTAAAGGGGATGAAAAGGAGATTTGGCAGAGATTATACCGCCAAACTATCCAAAATACCATTAGCTCAAAGACACACATCAAACCAGAATCAATTGCTCATATGATATGGTGTCATGAATTCAAGTACTATGGAAGTCAATGGTTGCCAGATGGATCTAGAAAAACCCTAAACCATGCTTGATAATGCACATCCCTCTAACCACCTGAGAACAGGAAGTATGTGAATTCCTTCTGACCCCCATATTTACTCTCTAGCCCAAGTCACAAACACTGAAGCCACCGCTCTAGGTGACAAGCATAACAATATTGTAAACAGCTTTGGGATTTTTGAATGAAAAGTCATATAGAAATGTTTCAACAAATAAACAAAGCAGAGAAAATGGCATGCCAGTACTCAATGTAAGAGTTTCTTGTGCACATTTGACAGGAGGGTGGGCAATGCTTCTCTCCTGCCTCCAGTCCTTTAAAGTAAAAGCATCATGATAGGCTCCCTAATTTCCTGTAGGAGGAAAAGCAAAGCAGAGTGCAGCTCACTGCATCCTCACAGAAACAAACAGGAGAGTCCTCTGTGATGGTTTGAAGGCTAGACAGCCATAGAGGCAGCAGATAATCCATGAAAGGCAGAGTGGGACATAGATTGTGACATTCACACATTTATCATGCTTGTATGTTGTTGTTGTTGTTTAGTCATTAAGTCGTGTCCGACTCTTTGTGACCCCATGGACCAGAGCACGCCAGGCCCTCCTGTCTTCCACTGCCTCCCGGAGTTGGGTCAAATTCATGTTGGTCGCTTCGATGACACTGTCCAACCATCTCGTCCTCTGTCATCCTCTTCTCCTCTTGCCTTCACACTTTCCCAACATCAGGGTCTTTTCCAGGGAGTCTTCTCTTCTCATGAGATGGCCTAAGTATTGGAGCCTCAGCTTCAGGATCTGTCCTTCCAGTGAGCACTCAGGGTTGATTTCCTTCAGAACAGATAGGTTTGTTCTCCTTGCAGTCCAGGGGACTCTCAAGAGTCTCCTCCAGCGCCACAATTCAAAAGCATCAATTCTTCGGCGGTCAGCCTTCTTTATGGTCCAGCTCTCACTTCCATACATGCTTGTATGTACTGCCACCAAAATGAGAATGTTCAAAGCCCCACACTAATGGGTTGCCATTTGAACCTGAGAATAGGGGTTCCTTATCCTCAATTATTCTTATCATCAAACTAGGCAAACAGTCAATCTTCCATTTCCATTACTTTTTGAACACTGCCAGAGCTAATGTTTAACTTTGCACTGTCTCTTTAAAGAGCAAAGAACATGTGGCCTTTGTTACTTTCGTGACACTACATAAATGATGTGCCCCAGCATGGACCAGCCATATACATGGGTAATGACTACTATCTCTAAAGAAATAATAAAAAAGATTTGTAGACCAATATGTTTGTTTTTTAAAAACCACAGAAAAGAATCAAAAATTCAGTTACGAGACAGTCAGTCTTTATTGGCATACACAAAAAATCACATATACAGGATAACAACAAACTATTAATTAACTGGATCTACAAATTCTTTATGTCTCATTCTGCAGCTCCTCACTATCTGGTTCAAAAAGCCTGCCACATTCTCCACTATAACTGACTCTCCTGTTGACAAAATGTACCTCAGTGTGTCACAATCTGAACAACCCCTCTTCTTTAACAAAAACGGGTCTAAATATTTTCTGCAGAGATCTATCTACAATGAACAATACAAAATCATGAGAGAGAGTGACTCCACCCCTCCCAGCTCACAGGAGCAGCACCTCTCGCTGTATGGAATCCCATTGAATCTCCCGTATAGCAGTGGTCCCCAACCTTGGGCCTCCAGATGTTCTTGGACTACAACTCTCAGAAGCCTTCACCACCACCTCTGCTGGCCAGGATTTCTGGGAGTTGAAGTTGAAGAACATCTGGAGGCCCAAGGTTGGGGACCACTGCCGTATAGCACTGCTGATGAAATGGTATTGCATCTAGCAAGAGTAAAGATCTTGCATTTCTGGGCACATTTTAGCAGGTAAAGATAACATGCTGGCTGGCCAACTTTGATGGGAATCTGCAGGCTCATCAGTGAACAGGTCTTATTCGCAACACTAAGCAGTTCCTGTATTTGTTTGTCCAATAACCTACATTTTATCGTTCAATATGCTTTCAGTTGGGACATCAAGCAGACTGTCCTGATCCAAACAGTAGTAGGCTCTTAGCCAAAATTTTATTGATCTCAACCATGGAGGTATCAAGGGTTAACCAGCTTCTAGACACAGAGTGGCATATGAGACACATCTTGGCATCCCTAAGATTTTCCGTAAGTTATCAGGGGAAACAATTTTCAAGCTGTCAGGTTCTTTATCATACAGGCATAAGTCATTTTCCCCTTCTTTCCTTACAGTTTAAACACACACTGTTCTACAGACAGACATAAAAATAGAGCAATAGATGTAACTATATAAATGGATGTTTGTTGTGAGACAAGTTCCAACAAGAACACACTATTTCTTACAGGTTCTTCAGAAAAACAGGCCACCCTCAGCTATAGCTCTTTCTTTCATATCTTTTTTCTCTCATACCTTTACACATAAGAGCTTCTCTCCAGCCAGGAAGCATACCAACCAACAGCTCAGAATTCCATTCACAAACACTCTGCCACATCCCTCAATGTTTTTAATTGTGTCTCTTAGCACACATCCAGCCTACAACTGTCAATCAAACTCCAATCACTTACACTGCATGCAGATAGCAATCTATATTTTTTAAAAAAATTATAGTATAAAACTGACACACATACCCCAGCCTTCAACCTAATCAAGCCAGTATTCTAAAATGACCTCCCCCACCCTGGTGGTATAGGTCAAGCAGTTAGCTAACAGAGCGGCCTTTGACATCCAGGAGCCAGACTACTGTAGGTAATATAAAACCTATCAGGTAAGCCCCAGCAAGACTGCTTCACACCTCATTTGATCTGGGATGGCCTCTGTGCTCCAGCTTGCAATGTTATATTTTAAAGATAATTCATTGCATTACTCATGACTTGTTTGTTTGTTTGTTTAATTTCTATACCACCCATCAAACTACCAAGGCAATTCTGGGCGGTTTACCAAAAAAAAAAAAAAAAAACACTAATAGCCACATAAAATAATACACACATAAACATCAACATAATATGAAAATAAAAATAGACATCTACTAATCAATTGAATTTTAAAAAGAAAGAAGTTCAACATAGAAAACAAACAAATAAATAAACAAAAGGCATTATAATTATCATTATTCAGATTGTGGAAGTAAATTGCTGCAACATACATTATTAATAAGTTGCAACTTTGTTATCAACACTGCTCAAAACAATTTTATAATCATACATTAATTAAAACAACAGACTGAAAACAGCAGAGCATAAAATCATTTAAACAGGATCAATTAACTACTTCAATTTCAGGATTGTTTTGATTAAATGAAGTTTTTATCTGTTTCTGGAACGTCAGTTGTGAGGACGTTAGGAATGAAAAGCAATATGAAATACAGTATACTGTGGGGAATTCCTGCCCTGCTCTCCAACAGATCATTCCTTGATAAATCATGGGAAACAAAGTTTGATGGGAGATGAATGCACATAAAAGAAGATTTCAAAGAAGTGGACATTTGGCCCACTGTTTGGTCCGCTGTGAGGATGGCCTGGTTCATTCCTTTTGCCAGCAATCAGATGATGTAATTGCTAGAGCAAGCCTGCCCATGCCCAGGGCATTCCTACACGCATCTTTCTGAATCTCTCTCAGGAACTACTCTTTTTTAGGTGTGGGTAGGATTGATCTGTTCTGATTCATTTCAACGATGTGTAATGGCATGTTATCCCTCCAGAGATGGATCTCCAGAGCTGCTATATTTGCAAAATCTGCATCCAAATGGAATCCTTTCTTTTCTTCTAATGATCCAAACAAAATAAGAGCAAGCTAATGAGTGACTTGTGACACTATACTGTCAGATATTAGAGGATTCTCCCACACATTTACAATGCTTTAAAGCTCCCCCATATAATCTGTTTCGTTTGTCAGTCTGTAGCAAGAGACAAGGGCTACTGATGTTACTCTTGGTGCCTGGAGCATATGGTCTTCTTTAACTTCTGGTAGGTTTCCCCTCCACCCCCCAGACTCAGGATCATTTTAGCGGACAAGCGATGCGAGTTTCCAAAGAAGTACTTCATCAAAAATGTAATCCATAAGCTCATGCAAAAATAAATCAGGCAGAGTCTCTCCTCCTTCTCCTTCCTGGTTACTCTATGCTGGGTGACAGATGGCGGAAATGATTTCGCTTTTATCTTGAAGATATGTTCTAGGAAGGCTGTGGAGAAATAACAGTGATTCAAAGATTTGTGCTGGGTTGATGCCATCAGCATGCAGATGATCCTCAGCTCTGCCACTCTTTTCCATCTAAGGAAAGAGGAAATACTTGTTCTGAAAAGTCATCTAGTTAAGAGAGACAAACTGCATACCAGTATAAAATCTGATAAAGCCTGTTTTGGATCAAGTTGCATTCATTGTGTAGAATCAGCTTCACAGTATAGGAGCACTTGGGATCTGGCTTTTCTCCAGGAAGAGTGGCTGGCTTCCCTTTCCTGGAAATGCACCTGGTCACTGGTATTCGCATATCGCAAGAGGGGTACAATACCATGCTGTATGTGACCCTCACCTTGAGAAGTATTGTATCAATCTATTTCAATCCTTCTCCCAAATTAAAGGAAGATATAGACATGGGGGAGGTATGTCTCAGAGAATTGTCAGTTCCCTCTCTCCTATCTTCCAAACCAGAATATTCAGTTTTCATGAACCTTTCAGGCTCCAAGAAAATGATATCGATTTAATCCCCACCTCATAGGAACCAAGAGCTGTAGAACTGTACAGCTGCCCTTTAAGAGCTCAAACAACTCCACATAGAAGCCATGACCAACAGCAGACTAGGCCTTCCACCTTCATGAGGTCTTTGTGCTATGCCAAAACAATGGCTCTAGCTACTATTTTCCATGGTGCTCTGTCCAAGGTACTGATGGGACTCTGCCCTACTAGCAAGTACGTACTCCTAGTGCAGCCAGTTTCCACTGAGTTGTGATTACTATTAACCTGGCATTGACTCCTGATTAGTTTCTGGAGACAACAGAAAGTGGGCAAAACCATATAAGATTTAAGGAACTCAACTTACTGCTTTCAGCTTCCAGAACCTACTCACATACTAAAGTTCCCTTATGAAGTTTTGATTTCACTCTTACTCTCATCTAAGGTGCAGTTTACTCAGGACACCCCTCATTCTTGATATGCTTTTGGCAAAGTTGAAAAGAAAATGCTATTTTGCTGGGTTTTTGTGTGGTTTGATTGTTTGTTATCCTAATCCTTTATTTTCTTACAATTACATTTGCTGCTATTGTATTTTGATCATTGATCATACAACTGGGAAGAAAGTTGGCCTGTAACTATTTCAGCAAATAAAATATTTCATTTATCTAAAAAATACATTTATCGAAAAAAATCATTTATCTAAAAATATCTTCCTAATATTACTGTCTATCAAAACATAATCAAAACACTGGAAGTATTCAGTCTGTTGAATTTATCAGTGTAGATTGTATTAATCAAGTTTACAGAAAACATGGATACAGGTGTCATAACAACATCATGGCCTATAGTTGTTGTTGTTGTTTCAAATTATACACCGCACCATAATGCTAAAGTATTCTCTGAGCAGTTTGCAACATTATCATGTACACAACGCTTTGCACCCCAGCAAGTTGGGTACTCATTTTACCATCCTTGGAAAGATGGAAAGTTGAGTCAACCTTGAGCTGGCTACCTGAATCTGTCAAGATCAAACTCAGGCTGTGGGCTTGACTGCAGTACTACAGTTTAACCACTTTCATTGAATAACACATTTCATAGCAGATTCAGATACTGATGCACATTATTTTGACTGAGGGAAATTATGTCAGATTGCATAATATACAGACAGAATGATGGTAACAAAAAGAGCTACACTATTCTTCTGCCAACATTCTGGGCTCCATCAGGAAATAGAAGCAAACTAGAATCTTCCTGCTTGATAGGAAACCACTGATACAAACTGGTTGTGTGCACAGAAACAGAATAAGAAACTAGAATAAACTTGACTCTTTTGGTGTTGTATATATAAAAGCTAGATAACTAAAGCTTAATAGCCAACTACTCCATAAACAACAAAGAATCCTGTGTCACCTTAAAGACTAATAAATTATACCATGAGCTTTACTGTTTTCCCCCTAAGGATAGCAGCTAATTCTCCATAACCCTGCCAGAGCAAATGAGGTCAGAGAGGTGATAATCCCCTTGGAATGCAGCACTTAACACTACCCTAGTACTTGATAATTGCAGCGTTTTAGTTGAAGGAACCGCAAAGTGAAACCTAAATATGCTAGATCGGGGAAGTTCATGAATGATCAAGTGAAGTCTAAAGTGAAAAATATTCATAGTGGAGTGTTATGGGATAAACGAGGGAGTATTATCAGTTTGGATCAGGTAAGAGAAAGTAGAATTATGCATCCATCCTAATCCAAACTGAGTTAAAATATGAGTTTCAATATAAGTGGCCACATTGATATACACTAGGATAATCAGTGTCAGAATTCAGTGAAAGCAACAATCTGTTAATTGCACATTGAAGCTTCAAGCAAACAGAGTATGGTACACATGGACATCACCAGATGGTAATTATAGAAATCAAAGTGCTTATATCACTGGAGGCAGACATTAGAGAGACTTTATTATTCCTGTAAAAAGATCGGGATGAGACTGTGGCCCAGACCATGAACTGTTAATATATATATATATATATATAAAGAATAAAGTTGAAGAACACAAAAACAATCATATTACCAAAATACAATATAAATAACATTTTGGATGAATTTAAATATAATGTAAAGAGCAGATTTGCATTACTCAGCTCACTTGATTGGAAACCAAATAAAGATACAGAGTGAAACCATAAATATAATCAGGAAGAATGCAAAAAGATTGTTTCTGTGGCTGAAAGGAAAGAAAGGCATTGATGGAAACTGATAAAACGTAAAAATTATTAATGATAAATGAGAAGCAAAAGTAAAATGTGACAAACAGGATTAGACTGCTAATGCAATGGCTTGTCTACACAGCTCTTTTGGAGTGGACTGGTGAGGGATAAATAGGGTCACGGGATTAGATATTTATTTATTTATTTATTTATTTATTTGATTTATATCCCGCCCATCTGGTATATTCTACCACTCTACCACAGATAGAGGTATGATATGCAAATTAGTGTGATCCTTGCTTCCAAATGGCATATTGGAGCTCAAGCGACCGTATTTGGTGAGCCTCTTTCTAATAGGAATTTCAGATATCATGAAGCGGCTTAATAAGAGGCCACGTCAGGTACTGGCAAATTAAACACTTGCTCTCCTCCTTGGCAGAAGGGCAGAGGAAGTGGCGGGAAAATCAGATTTTACTAGGGCAGTGAAAATGTGCTGCATTACATGTAATTTTTAAAAAATCTTTGCTTTGTCTTAAAGGGCCACTTGAGAAACTGTCTGCAGCCAATTGAACTTATAGAGGAGCTGACTCACCAAATCTCCACTGATTCAATGGGCTTACTCTAAACTGATTCACTATACAAAGCAACAGGACTTCAGCCACTACTTATTACTCTTTCTGCATTTATTTATTCATGTGCAATACTGAGTGAAGCATTTCACTTTTTCAAAATTATAGGGTATTTATAATGTATAGTAAGAGGAATGTAGTAGGCATCCTTCAGTCTCGAGAGACTATGGTAACGTGCTCTGTATGGAGGTCTTGGAACAGCGTCTAGTGTGGATGAGAAGGCCAATTCGAGAGTGGCAATCCGTTCCACACTCAAGACAAATACAATCTGTCCCCTGTCCAATAAACAAACAAACAAATAAATAAATAAACAAAGAAGGCACATTCTCCCAATTCATTTCTTTCTGTGAAGAGAGATAAAGAAATGGTGGATTAAAATAATTTATAAAATTTACGAGGTGACCCTGGATAGCAAGGCTGACTTTGATATTATGGTAGTAAGCAAAGTTACTGTTTCTGGAGACATCAGGTCATGGAGCAAAGAGGTGATAATCCGTCACTACGAAGATTTATTCAGATCACACCTGAAGTATTGCACATGTCTTGGCACTTTAGTTGGGAGAAATTCTTATGACAGATTTTGGCACCAAGTTAGAGAAAGCTAGGGAAATTGTATTTAAAATAATATTAAGCAAGAGCTGTGTGGCAACTGAGAGGCAGGTGAATTGAGTCATGGTAGCTTGTTCCAAAGTTTTGTAATTAAGGGTAGCATGATCACAGCTTGGAAACATTACTTTTTTGGACTGCAGCTTCCATTCTGGAGTATTCTGGAAGTTGTAGTCCAAAAAAGTAATGTTTCCAAGCTCTCTATGTATGACAACAAAGGACATGGATACAGCTGGACACCTAATGTGTAAAGTGACTTCTGCAACTCTGAGGTTGGTGATGGAAAAAAGGTTGGGAGCACTAAGGGTTGCTTCACATGGAAGTCAGATACCACTTTAGGCAAGAAAGACATATCTGGGATGGTCACTTTATTCCTTATGGAATTGCCGAAGAGGAGGGTCATACCTGAATACACAGAGTTCACTTTCTCTCGCTGCCAAGGTAACAGCCACCAGAAAAAAGTTCCTTGTATGACAGCAGCCACAATGATGCCTGCACAGTGAGGAATGTGTTTCTCAGACCTCTCGGGAATGTTTTGAGAACTGGATTTTTTAAAAAAAGATGAGATACAGAATAAACTGGGGATTGATACACCACTATTGCTGACAGATACGCTTTCAGCAATGAGTGGGATAGCCCCCCCCCCTTTCAGTTGCAGGAAGAAATGTAGTACCATATGCAAAGTAGGCAGGAGATAAGATACCTGTACTGATTTTGCAGAACTGACAAATTTGCTTCATTTACACTTGTAATTCTGTCTAGTTGACAACTTCCATGCTTCACACACAATTCGTTTTATTGCTGAAGAATCCCCCACACTGTCAGTTTCAGCCTGGCTAGGTCTGTATGATGGACCATCCCTCTGCTCTTTGTGATCAAATCAAGGCTGATTGGTAACTAGTATCTGTTTCTTGCCATTAGTTTTAGCACTGCGAACCAAACCTGCAGTGGCCACCAAGGGGTAATCAGTATAGTGTTGGATTTCTCTTGACAAAATTTTACTACAACTCTGTGCAGCAGGGGAATTTAAGGGAAGAGATAAAGGGGGTCCTGTGATCACTGAGTAATAAACATATCTCCAAGTGAGTCCTTTCCATGACCCATCCAAGAACACTATTTCTTGCATTTCCAGTTGCTTCTGGTCACAGATATATCCATGGTCGTCCACCTCAATGGCTGCAGATTTCATGGAATGCCTTTGGAGCCTGTTTCCATTCGTGGGTCTGAGTTATTTGTCTGCTCTGATAGTTGGCCATCTTCCCCTGAAGCATGTACAGCTATTGGAAAGTTGAACACACCATTTCTGAAGTTGGATTGTTAGGTACAAAAGAGACATGGAATGCATTCTGCCCTGTTTGTATATGTAATACATTGTGGTGGTCTTGTCTATTTGTACTACTTTGTACTATTGCATCTGCAGTACAGGGAATTGACTTAATAGACCTTTCAGCTCTCAAATGTTCCAAGGGGTTTTGCACAGGCACAGAAAGAACCCACATGTGTGATTCAGAGAGACCACGAAGAACTTTTATTTCATGACTGCACACAGTTATTATGCTAGGGTTACTCAGCTGTCTCCCATGCCTGTGTGTTACTTTCCATCTACAATAGCATCTAGATGACTTATGTCCTGCAAAATTAGGACTCCTGTATCATCCCTTTCCAAAAAAGGCATACATGTTGTCAGCCCCAAGAAGGGCCGATTCAAGGCTCTGGTGAGCCCTGACCAAAAAATATAATAGTGTGTGGGGGTCTTCCTCCTCCCTCCCTCTCCCTTACCTCCCACCTAAACAGGTCACACAACATGAACAATGTAATATAACATAAGACTGACTCACTAAGGTAATCTTGGTAGCAGCAAATAAGTGAACAATGCTTAGGTAAACAAACAAACAACATAACAATGAAAAGAAAGTCTAGCTTATGAGATAGGGGTGAGGCAAGGGAAGACTAAAGCTGAGCTTTGAGGAACTTGCACATGGCCAGAGAAGAGGAAAAGTTGCGAACATTATGTGCAGAACACGCTGAGGCTGCAATCCAGAGCAGGCCCCACGTGGAAGGGAGGGAGGGAGACTGCCTATTGTGTGGGGTTGCAGAACACTGGGCTCAGGTGTGGGAGGAGGTGGAGGCCCGCAAGCACTTTGAAGGAACAGCCACCGCTGCCACCCAACTGAGGGCACGGGTGGGAGGAGTGTCTCTGAACCTAAACAGAGTGCCCTATATGTCCCAGCTGGCCTTACTTCCCCCCCCCTTCCTCACCTTACTCTGTCGGGAAAGGCGGGTCTTGCCGAGGCACTTGAGCTCCAGGACACCATCTGGGCAGTCAGGGGTGAAGATGGCAGTGTGCACCTCCAAGGGTGTGGCACCTTTGGGGCCCAGGAAGAGGTGCAGGAGGAGCAAGTCCTTGAGGTGCAGGAGGGCACCCTTATTCTTGTTGGTTGCTCAACCGCGCTCACAGCAGCCACAGCCCGGCCTGGGGGGGGGGATGGAGCGGAGATGAGGCGGAGGAGGGTGGCACACCCGGCAGAGGCTCCTGCAGCTCTTCCCCGGGCACGGCGGTGGAGGCGGGGCCATGGCAGGCTGTTGGGAGCAGGACATGGTGCACAAAGGAGCTGAGCACTGTCTGCCCACCATCCAGCCTACATGGCTCACTGGCCGGGAGCACCATCTGCTTCTACCGCACCACCTCCCTAAGCTGGCCTCGCCCTCGCAGCCCCAACGGCTCCCAGCCGGCAGCGGCTGCTGCTCTGGCCGCTCCATCCCCCTCTTCATGTGAACCCCTACAGACAGTGGCCCCAGGTCAAATGCCCACTTTGCCCTCTGAATAAGGTGGCCCTGGCCCCAAGAAATCTTACTTTGAGGTTTCAGTCACACTCAGTGCCGCAAACCATCTTGTATGTTACCAAAGCCACCTTGTTGCACTGGGTTTTGTGAGAGCTTATTTACTGGATTCAAAAGAAATTTTGAAATAGAAGGAAGAATTTGAGTCCCTGTAACTATAACTACTGCTGCTACCAGTGGACATTTTGTTTTGTAACAAACTTTAAAAGGAGGCAGCTTAAACTGCAATGAATTTAGAAGTCCACTCCTATTTTCCACAACTTTTTGAACCCTCACCAGAAGATGTCTTTTCTGCATCTCCTAGGAAAACCTCTACCGGAGAAGAGCCAATCCAGCACTGAACATTGGACATTGTTTATTTATTTATTTATTAGACTTTTATCCCGCCCTTCTAGACAATGTCTACTCAGGGCGGGTCACAATAAAATCATTCATAAAAACAGTTAAAAGAATAAATTAAATTGACATATTAGTGTTGATCAAGATGGGAAAATAGACAAAAAACTAAGTAAAAGTAAAAGTCAAGTATTGACAGTATTGTTGTGTATATGGTAAGTGTATAATAATAATAATAATGTGATGTCAGGTCAATTCTGACTTATGGTGACCCTTTTCAGGGTTTTCCAGGTAGAGAATACTCAGAAGTGGTTTACCATTCTCTTTTTCTCCAGGCGCCCTGGGACTGTGCAACTTGTCCATGTCCACACAGACTGGCTCTACTCACAGTAGGCACAGTGGGAAATCAATCACTGAACTATCCAACCAGCTATGGCAAGTGAAGCAAGTAAAATTCTGTAATGTCTCACTGTTTTATATACATCAGCAATTGCAATCATACAATAAACAACTCTGCCTGCAGAGAGGAAACCAGTTATAAAAGCTCCCTCACCTCTGTAGGAAACAGGAACTGCCTTACTCACCAATACCACGGCTACATCAGTGAATGGAAACCAACTAAATACAGAGAGCAGAATGTAGTGATGCCCAGCTCATGACAGCACTGCTGTTAGGTAAGCATAACTGGCTGGTGGCTGCGGAGCCAACAGCATCCAAGCCAGCGCACTGACTGAAGAAGGCATGCTAAGAAGTAATGTCTATCAGCACCAGCAGGCCCTGCTGTGATGTGCTGGTAGTATAAATGCTAATACAAAGTCTGGGGCAAAAACAGTTGGGGGGGAGGGGAAGCAGCCCTGTTCTGTTTACTACTGATGAGTGCTAGGAATTTTGCTCTCTAACAATTCCTCTTGATTCCATCTGTGTTGCATAAAATTCTACCAAAAAGGTCTGCCTACAAAGAGTATTTCTTGTACAGTACTTAAGAAATCATCATGTACATATTTTGAGTGACATGCTTTTGCAGGAATATTCTGTGCTGATCAAATAGGTGTTTCTGGTAATGGAAAAAAATCTTACTCTCAATAACCTCACTGGTAGTTTTACCAAGCAGAACCAACAAAACTATTTTAATGCCTCCACAAGACAAAATAAGTGTATTAAGAGAATTTTAAAAGACACTTTGTAAGTCTGTTTGGTAAATCTGCCAGTAGACATGTTGAAACTAAGTTTCTTTTTTTTCATTGCCAGAAAGACATCTAAATACCGGTTTTATTGGTACAGATTATCCCTAAAGAAGAGTGTACTTCAACATGTGTGTATGTTGGATTTCTTTAGGCTGAATAAACTTGATGTTATTCTCCATTTATGAGCTGTTTCCTTCTTTTTTGCGTTACCTAGGGATGCAGCTCATTGTAATTTCCTGTCATGGAAATTTAGACAGCACACAGTAAGGAACGTAGAATCCTGCAAACTAGTTCTTTTGATTTCTCTGTGAAAGGTAGCAGACTAACAGTTTCCCCTGCCTCCGAATTATGGGAGTGCAAATCTTGTGCATTTCCTTAAGGAAAGTTGCATCTCACAATTACTTCCCACAGCAGAACAATGGATTTTCTGGGATTTCTGTCTGGCCTTTGGGATTTCAGCTGTTTACATTCCCATGTTAAGTCACTGATGTTTTGTTTTTGTGTATTTGCCACTGTACATAGTTCTTATTAAAAGCATAGATCTTGCACGTTCATTTTGATCCGTCACACAAAATTATAGGACTGTAAATACCAGTTCCCATGTATACATATTCAGTTTTCATCTAGCAGACACCATGCATCCCAAATTTTGTCATCTTTAGATAACAGAAGCAGCTGAGAGTAGTTTTGTAGTTGTCAGTAGCAACCATTGTGAGAGAACCCTCAGATTCTTTTTTAATAAAATGAAGAGTAGATTCCATAAGAGCAATTTGGAAGCTGATGAGTTTTCCCACAATATTTATTTCCATATTATTGTTTGGAAATTTATTCATTTTATTTAAATAGCCAAACCTCTGTTTTCTTTACAGATAAGGAACCTGAAAAGAGGCTAACAGTTACTCAGTTTTTAAGAGGGGTAAAGATAAACAAAACAGAGCAACAGCAACAGTTTCAGGAAAGCTATACACACATTCAAAGCAGATAAGGCATCATCAGTGATAGGAGGGTTGCCAAGTGAGCTGCATTACATTTCCTGAGATTTCAAGCAAAAACCTGAGATTAGGGTAGATCCTACTGATGTCACAGAGGTGGGCTAGGTAAGGGTTGGAAGAGGGTGTTTTTTCTCCAGACTTTGCAGTACTGGTGCTAGGGTTTAGACAACAAGAAAGCTTATGAATCTTGATATAGGTGTTCTACTCTGTCTCCATTGCCCCCAATGACACAATGCACCCAACAGTAGTGCACCAAAAAATCAGGAGGGGATGGATTGAGAGCTGGTGATTCATACACTTGTGCCCAGGATGCTGTTTTGAGCAGCAACTGCTTCCTTGTAAATCAGTGAACCCTGGCACCAGTTTGGAATTGGCTGGAGATGACTACCCAAAATTTAAAGCCACAAAAAAATTATCACCCAGTTAACTCTGAGATTTGTCTCCTTGCCTGGGTGTTCAGAGAAGCATAGTAGTTCCTTGAGATATTAGAGACCAGCTAAACTTAGTAGTAGGACCAGCTTGGCTTCTCAGTTCAGAGCCTGGATTCAAGAACAGAGGATGCCTTATTGCACTTGTCCATCAACTTAATCTTTGCAAGGGGTGAGCAGGGCCTTGGAAGACTGATAAGCAGACAGAATCATATTCAGTTAAATAGTTTTTCAGGTGCCCCACTCTGAATTTGTTCAGGGCTTCAGATAACAGCCAGCACTTAGAATTGCACTCACAAACTAGGAATCAATCATGCTGAGCAGAGCCACATGATGTGTAAACAACTCAAGTCAAAATAGGAATCGAAGTTTATGAACAATGCAGTACATATCCAACTCTTTAAACCTGCTTTATGCTTTCAGGAAAAAAGAACCTAAACAATCTGTTTAAAAATGCACACATTGAGGCCATTTTTAAGCTCAGAATACAAACAAACATTTAGTTGACCCATAAATATCACAGTTCTCATGTCATATTTCTATAATGGGGAAATTTTAAAATGTAATACATTCAAAACTTTTGCAGAATGAGAAGAGGTTTCTTAGATTGTTTGGATAAAGAATGTTTGGATAAAGGCTAGGAACATATCCAAACTGTCTGAGGGGATGGCCAAGACTGCACAGGCCTTCTTTGAGAGCTGGTCGTTCCAAAGCATCAATGTCTGCACTTTGTCTACTGATTTTCCAGGTTTCTATGATGCCCAGTTATGTTTAAATGCATTGTTTATATGGTAATGCTAAGTGTATTGTTTTGAATTGCAAGGATTTAGTAAACATATGACAGGAGGGGCGGAGTGAGGAGCATGGAATCTTGGTAAGAATGTTGTTGATTGGCTGGGAGAAACTAGTGGAGTCAAGGGTCAATTAAGTTTTGAATAAGTATGTGGGAGTAAGATTGAGTAAAGGGTAGATTTTGATAAAAGAGCTGGGAGTTTAGAGGGGGGTAAATGTGATAGAGAGAGTGAAAATTTGTGCTGAATAAATGTAAAGCTTGGGAACAAATAACATCCTTCACATACTGTTATTTTAATAAAATCTTATCAAATTCATTCAAGCTGAGTAGTGTGGAGCTCAATACCTGTCAGTTGGCTATGTGAAGGGTGTTAAGAGGGACTAAATAAAGATTATTAAAAAAAACATGTTTATTCCTGTGGTTATTTCAAGAAACCATTACATAAATAGTCAAGTGACAAGAAAAACTGAGTTTTGACAACAGTATATGGGAGGGAGATAGGACAGCTTCCCCTGGTGCTTTCTTTCCCACAGATGCCATAGCAAAGGAAAAAGAAGAGGGGAAGCACAGATTTTTTTCCCTTCCTTTTTTTTCTCCTGCATAGAAAATAATGGTGGAAATTGATTCTATTCCTTTTCTATTTGGCAGCCTTATTGATGAGGAAATCATTCAACAATGCTGCAGTTCTGCATTTCAGTCAAGGTCTCTATAATGTCCAGTAGCAATTACTGGGCAAAAATGTGTTTTTTAAAACTACCTTTAAGTGCAAAACATCTAATCCTGAAATGTGTTTCCTGGAGGAAACATTGAATGGGTAGTGCTTGAGCATATCAACACCTACAAAGACCAAAGATGAAGTGCACTCCTATCTACAGTTAAATCCTCTGTACTAGTCCAATCAGTTTATCTGTAATTGGAGGAAGTCTTGCTGTGTTTAATGGGCTTAGTCCCATGTAAGCAGAGGTTCTTCTCTTAGGGAATCAAGATGTGGGGCTCACATGCTAAGGATGAATATTAAGGTACAAAAAGAGAGCATCAATGTGCCTGAATTTTAAAGAAGGGGGCTGATCTGTGGTCTCAATTTCTTTGTTTTCAAGGGTATACTATTGACCATAATTTTTTGCTTTAAGCCAAAGTCCACCCCGCTTTTGGATAAATATATAAAAGAATCTGATATTTGAAAATTGAATCTGATATTTGAAAATCGATTCATTGAGAGATAGAGAATTTTTGTGACTGTCTGGAATTATAAAATTAGAGACAATAACTATCCCAATTCATTGTTCTCATTGGTTTCAATCTGTCTGAAATGTCTGCATACAGTACTACTAAATTTAGTACTATACTCAATATTATCAAATCTTTGTGGATGGGTGTATAATGTACTATTTTTTGTTTCCATCCATAAAATCATGCTCTGCTGCTTCATTCCATATATTCAGTCCATATCTAATTTCTGCACTCCCAAAGCAAAAACAAAACAAAACACAAAAACATATATTTTCTTATGTCCTCAATTTTCAATAATATGCACATTTTGTATACATTTTTAAAAATGAACTTTGCATAAAATTCACTGACGTGTGCAATTAACTTTTAATCTAATTGACACATTAGTCCAAGCAGTGCAAAACAGTTTACAGCGTTCCCCAACCTTGGGCCTCCAGATGTTCTTGGACTACACCTCCCAGAAGCCTTCACCACCACCTCTGCTGGCCAGGATTTCTGGGAGTTGAAGTCCAAGAACATCTGGAGGCCCAAGGTTGGGGACCACTAACTTAAAACACTGACCAAATGAAATTCTCTGATATCTAGAGTCAAAACTCTCCCTGACACTTTTTGTAACAGTTGGTGATTATTCTCAAAAACAGCACTATCTGATTCTTAATATGATGAAGATAAATATGAAATAGATCCAAATATGGTTCTCAAGGAACAGTGCAGATGGCACACCAGTCTAAACTGTGCAAAACACTCCTGGCCTCAGACACCTCTGAGGATCCTAGAGCAGTCATGGTCAACAGGGTCATATGGCCCTCTGGGGCATCCTGGCACATTTGAAGGGGACCACAGACTGGAAACAATTCTTCATACGCCAACTTATAAGGCTTGTTATAGAACTTATACAATCCTGGTTTGGCCTATATTTCTTTCATATGATGTTTATGGCCATGGCCAAAAAAGGGTTGAGCATGGCTTTCCTAGAGTAATGCCAGACCAAGGAATGCCCCCAAATGGTCATCTAGTATTGATGAAACTTAATACTAAATCCTTGAACGACCAATTTAATATAGTTTTAGAAAAAGGTAGTCATGTTAGTTTGTCCTAGCATCTCAGACAAAACAAAAATAAAAAAGAAGACAAAAATGTGGCACCTTGAAGACTAACTGCTATGTTTTAGACATGAGAGTGGGACTGCTTTTTTCCTCACTCACATGAGACAAAACAGAAATCTATGGACCTCCCCCCACCCCATGAGACAACATCACAAAGTTAAGCACATACAGTATAACAGCCCCTGGAACTATGCTGGTCTCTGGGAAGAGTGTTCATAATATAGTGTTGTGTTCATAATATAATATATTCCTCTTCACAAGTCGCAATATTTTCCAACTAAGATTCTGTTTCATCTGTCCATAGCATAGTGATAGAAAGGCCAGCCTCTTCCCAGTCTGCGCCAGTTTCACCGGAGTTCATTCACAGCTCCATTCCATTCTGTTTCTGTATCACTCTGTGATTTTTTTAAAATTGCACCAAAATGAACTTATTATATATATAATCTATGTATGTATACATGTATGCAATGGAGTATATTTTGACACAAGTACTGTATAAAACTTTGGAAAATGTAAAAACTGATGGATAACTTTGTGGTGATCCCTGTAGTATTCTAGGAAGTGTTTCTCAAGTTGGTTCATGGAAAAAGGCAATGAGTGGATAGAGAAAATCTCTTTTCCCTCTCACGCAATACTAGAACCAGGGGTAAGGTAAAGGTTCCCCTTGACATTGAGTCCAGTTGTGTCCGACTCTAGGGCGCGGTGCTCATCCCCATCTCCAAGCCGTAGAGCCAGCGTTTTGTCCGAAGACAGTTTCCGTAGTCACATGGCCAGCGCGACTAGACACGGAACGCCGTTACCTTCCCACCGTGGTGGTACCTATTTATCTACTCACATTTACATGCTTTCAAACTGCTAGGTTGGCAGGAGCTGGGACAAGCAACGGGAGCTCACTCCGTCGCGTGGATTCGATCTTACGACGGCTGGTCTTCTGACCTTGCAGCCCAGAGGCTTCTGCGGTTTAACCCGCAGCGCCACCACGTCCCTTTAGAACCAGGGGACATCCACTCAAATTGAGTGTTGGGAGAGGGAGAACAGACAAAAGAAAATATTTATTTACCCAGCATGTTGTTAGTCTGTGGAACTCCTTGCCACAGGATGTGGTGATGGCATCTGGCCTACATGCCTTTAAAAGGGGATTTGTGGAGGAAAAGTCCATCGCAGGTTACAAGCCATGATGGGGATATATAATCTCCAGGCTTAAAAGGAAGGTACTTCCAAATGCCAGATGCAGGGGAGGGGTATCGGAAACAGGTATCTAGTTGTCTCGTGTGCTCCCAGAGGCATCTGGTGGGGCCACTGTGAGATACAAGAAGCTGGCCTGATCCAGCAGGGCTCTTCTTCTGTTTTGAACTGAGGGGAATCTTAGGTGGGCAGAGCATGTGCTCCACAGGGGAACGTCCCACTAACTTTGTACTTTTAAGCTCTAAAATCTTCCGAGACATACAGCGCAGGCACAGAACAACCCATTTGTGTGCATTCACAGAGGCCACGAAGAAGAAGAATGGGTTATTAACAAGTAGATTCTTGCAATAGAAGCTGGAATATTATCAATATGTAAATTCATAGTTGAGGGTAATAAAATTGAAATTTTATTTAATTTTTGTTAATAACAAAGATCTATACTATCACAATCAATCTTGAGTGAAAAGAGAACTTTAGACAAAACATTGTGAAGACTTCTGGGAGTTGCAGTCCAAGAACACCTGGATTACCCAAGGCTGAGAACCATTGTTCTAATGCAACATAACACTATCAACTGCCCAACGGTTGCTTGCTATCATCTTTGTTCTTATTATTTCTATGTAAGCGTCAGTGCAAATTTCATCTTGTATTTTTTATTTAGATGTCTATCTTTCTCACGTCTCTACCAGTTAATTTTTCTTGTTGAATGACACAACCTTTCTTCTGAAAATTGAACACAGCCACATTACCAGAGGGGCCTGCTCCAATCTTTTACTAAATGTGACCCCACTGTTTGGAAGAGATGCCAGTTTTCAGAGACAGAGAGATGCTATGATTAGACCACATTTTTTTCAGGTTGCCAAGTAGCCAGACACAGTTCCTAAAAGACTGCTTCAAGAAAAGCGATAAGCGGGCAATGGAATTTATGTATTTGTCCTAAAAAGACTTTGGATCAGGTTCATGAAGTCCTAAAGTAGATTAGTTTGGCAGAAGAAGAGAAGTCCAGCTCTAAATACTGGAAATAAAGATTTTAGGAGACATTTAAAAGAATAATGGTGTTGAGATATGTGATTCCATTATTTTCAGTGTGTTGGGCAGACTGAAAAAATTCTGATGGAAAGGAATGAGATTCTGAGAACGAAAAAAATATTTTGGTGTGACAGAAGTAGGAGTTTTAGACCTGAGGAGGGTGAAGCTACTATTTTCCATTTTCCACTCAGTCTTGGAGGCACTAGCTAAGGCACACAAACCTGCCATTAGCAGCAATCTATCTCAGAGATGGTGAACTGGAGAGAGGACTCGTTTACTCTGCAATTAAGTCAATGATTGAAATGTTTTTTGTTAAAACTAGAAACATTGACTTTTTGAAAGAAATTTCATTTGCATTATGATGGATCTGTGTTTCTTTTTCAGCTACAAGAAAGTTTTCAGTGGAATAAATGTCTCTTTGCACTAGGTGATCACTCAAAGGATTTAATTTAACTAACACTATTGCTATTATTTCAATGACTAATCCTAACAGAAAGGGTATTTGAAAAAAAAATTGGTAACAATATAGCTCTTAGTATTCAAAAATAATCTGAGTATCTGATAGTGTTGGAAGCAGAATAGCTACATACCTTGTAGGTCTTATTTAGGACTGCCTTAATATCTGTCTTGCTCACAACATGCAACGGGTTGGGCATGTACTATTTTTTCCTAATGCAACACATATACGTAATCAAGTTATTTTAAAAGGAACATTTTACTGAAATAAACTGTCCCCTTATTTGCTTTTAGACAAAAAATAATATTAGAATATTCAGAACCTCCCTATGACACATTCCCTTGTCAGTTCTGCAACGGCTGCTGTCCTCTCAGGTTATGTAACCTGGATTGATGCCACTTGGTCACTTTTGAATGAAGCAATACATTTATTTATCACCTGTCCCTGTGATGGCTTAAATAAAATGCCTCCTGTAAGATATGAGACATGGAAAAGTGAAAAAAAGCGATTATGGTGTAAAAGTGACAGGCAAAAGCAAACACTTCCACCTAGCATTTTCTAATCAAGGCAAAATCATAGCTCACATTATGAGCAATGTATAGATTGCTTAAATAACTTGTAAACTACCCAGAGAGTGTTTTAAGCATGATGGGGTGGTATATCAGCAGTACGCTTTGCTTAGATTTATGAGCCTGTAGTCATATTCTCTCTAGGGCCTAGCCAAAGCATTGACAGCTGCTTTTGTCACTGGATTCATGTATGGGGGAGGAGGCTTGAAAGTAGACAGACTTTGGACATTTAAATAGGACCCAAAATCTAAACAAAGGGATGCAAATCAAGCTACAGCTGGTGAGCACCTTCTGTCTGAAAACGTTGAGGTGTGGCTTGGCTGTGCTTGGAATCAGAAGCCTAAAATGCCTCTGGAAATGACATTCAGATGATTAGTGTTATACTCCAGGCATCCTACAATGAATCCACTTTCAAAACAGTTGATAGCTGGCTTGCCAGGATGCAGCCAAACTATAACATAGGTTTTCAAAATGTTTTTAAAATTAAGATGCTCACACCACTGCAGAATAGCAATTATCACTGCCTCAAAAGGAACATCCAGTGTCTGCCCCCATCTCAAAGTCCCCAAATTCTCCCCTCTACTGGGGATTAAACTTTAGAAGTAAATATCCAAACTGCAATTCTATTATGTCCTCATTATTTTTTTTAAAAGGCTAACCTGTTACAGAAAGTTGGTTACTTTAACTCAATTTCTCCCCTTTTCTGCATCATTTAACCAAAAGAAGAAGCCTTTTCATCAGATGTTTTCTCTCCTTGTCTTCCTCAGTTGAAAACTATCCTTTGTAGCCTCCTGTCATTTTTGCCACTGCTCAAATTTCTTCAGCCTTAAAGAGAGGAGTGTTCCTTTGGAGAATCATTGCTTCAAAGAACTCCAGGTGCCTTGAGGCAGCAGCTCAGCTTCCATCAACCTTTACTGTTCCTTGGTGAGGTGGAGTTTCACAGAGGGGGCTGCATCTTGGCAGGCTGGATGACAGGGGCTTTGACTTAGGGGCTAGAGGTCCCCATTCTTGATTTATCATAATAAGCTGTATTACAATATAAAGTCTGTACTTTTGAAGACTTGTTCTGTTCTTCCATGAAAGGTGCACATTTCCATGCAAGAAAACCTGACAAACAGTCTGTGAAACATTGTGGAGTTTATCTGTTAAGGCAGTGGTTCCCAACCTTGAGTCCCCAGATGTTCTTGGACTAAAACTCCAAGAAGCCTTCACCACTGGCTATGTTGGCTAGGATTTCTGGGAACTACTGTGTTAGGGGTTCTTCAAAGATGGTGCATTCAGGGACATCTAATAATGTGGGCTGCAATCCAGAAACAAATTATAGTAGAATAATTTGGGTATGGGTTTCAGTTTTTGTTGATTTTATAGGTGCTGTTGCTGAGGAATTAAGTTGAAGGCTCTGATTTAAATGGTCCATCCTGTAATTCTACTGGTGCAAGACATATTTTTCTGACACTATTATCCATGGGATGATGTTTGCAAAGGCGAATTCCTCAGTGCTAATAAGAAGATTAAGAATTAGTGAGTAAGTAATATTCTAGGAACTGTTGAGCTATTACCAACATTTTGGGATGTGCAAAAAAGAAAATTGAAAAGAATGTGTCCTTGAAACCCTTCCAGACTTGAACTTTTGTTGCACAGAGCGTATTTACTTTGGAAAATGACTAATTAGGAGTCAGCAGTCAAAAATGTACCCATTTCTTAATGTCATTCCAAAAACTGCCTGTGACAAAAGGACTAGTGGGAGGGAAGACGGTAAATGGGGAAATGTGAGCGACCTCTTACCAGCTCTCAGCAGGTACCATCAATTATTAAATTCTAAGATACATTATGACATCACCAGGGAGTGTGACTTAGGTCAAGAGCTTGGCAGGAGGGTTTGGCGACTGCTAAAGCAACAGCAATCAGAACTGGAAAACCAACATGCTTGCCACCATAAAATTTAAAAGAGAGCTTATTGTGCCTCAAACATAGCAGCAAGTTTAATAGAAAAGTAGACATGTTTATAACCCCAGATTTACAGCACAACTTATAAACACCTTATTACTTAGAATCCAGTCTGCTGCCCTAGAAACTAAGAATGTTACTTTGTTGAGAAGAAGGATTTGTTGACATAAATGCCTTGACTAAGTTTGCCATTGTGGTTAACCAAAATGCATTTACTACTGAGAAAGTAAATAAAAGCAAACAAGATGTCTCTTATATTACAATACAGAAAGGTTGAAACCTGACTAAGCTTAATGCTATGACATAAATATGCTTAATGTTTATAATTTTTAAGGAATCATTTGCCAAGTTGGACTTCAAGCCTCAGGTGAGTCCAACTAAATAGGAATCTGTTTTCTAGGGCTCAAAGATATCTGGAAACATATAGTCAGCCTCTGTGGGTGTGATCACCCATCCCATTCCGCAGATCTCTTAATTTTATGTCAGCAACCAATCACACCAGTCTTCATTCAGTTAGTTTTGGGATGAAGCTGGGCTATTAATCTCACAACTTCTTACTCTTGGCAAAAAAAGGGGGGGAAAGGAAAAAAACTCCTCTTTTCTCCTTGTAGCAAGATTTCTCTGTTCAAGAATTGCTGGGTTTCTGTTTGTTTATTTTTGAGAAATCTTGGGGAGGGAAATTAATTTGGAAATATTCATGGAAAAACGGGTGCACACCAGGAGAAACGATAAAAATTTGGGTCTTTTCCCCAAATTTTTGCAACACCCAGTAAAACCTCATGTTTCGGCATTTAATAAAATAACAACATTTCTTTCTAAACCAAAATCTGCAGCATAAAAGCAGGAATATGTACTATAGCATCTTGGAGTATTCTGTCAAAGATCACTTATTTAATTGGCTCAGAACCTAAAACTCTTGATCAAGATAAATGCCAGTGAGAAAATTTCAGCCTCAAGAGGACGAATCTTTGGTAGCAGCTGAAGGTGGGGATCCTTCAAGTCCCCAACTGACATCAAAGCTTTCCTTAACTCAGTCTGTCTTTATGTAATGGGGTCACAAAACACACTGTTCGTGAACACATTACAAATTCTCTTACAGGATATACCAATTATTAAACTAATTAAATAACTCAAGCAAACCCGGGGAGAATGAGTAGACATAATGTCCAGCCAACTATGAATCTAGTTTCAACCAGCATGCCAACTACATAAAGATATGATCACTGTTAAAAAAAAAAAGCCTCCATCAAAATGCCAGTGTACAGGGCAATATCAGCATAACATTTATCTATTTATTTGTTTAAAATATGTAAACCCTGTCTTTCTTCTCAAAAGGACCCAAGGTAGCTTACAGTATATAACAAACAGTATTAAAAGCTAGAAAAAAGACAATAAATTATTGCAATAATAAAAAAATAATAAAAAAAACTGTGTGAGGGGTTCACTACCAGTATTAGAGTGTGTGATGGCTTCTCAGCTCCACAGGTTGGATTATCTATCTGTTTCAATCTAGCTTCAGACCTGGTTATAAGAAAGAGGCAGATTTGGTCACCTTGGTGGGTGACCTACACTAGGAACAAGACAAGTGGAGATTGGGTCCCTGTTACTTCTGCTGGATCTCTCAGCAGCTTTAGATAACTTCAATCACAGTATCCTTCTGTGCCATCCCTCTGGGATGGGACTTGGAGGCACTTTTTTACAGTAACTGATCTCTCTTGGAGGGGCGAACTCAGAAGGCAGTGCTAGGAGACTCCTGTTCGACACCTTGGCTTTTAGCTTGTGGTGTCTCAGAGGATTCTGTTTTGTCCCCCATGGTATTTAATATATACATGAAAAAGCTGTGAGAGTGTGTACCTCACCACCCCTGCTCCAGGGGGAGGGTTGCATGAAAAGGCTCCTCCAGCATTGGTTCCATAGACACTTTATTTATTTTTTAAGCTTGTATACCACACCAATTAGTAGAAACACTGCTCTGGGCTATTTACATCCAAAATGAAACATAACATAAATCTTAAATAATATGCCAAATAATACCACCACATAAACAAATAAGACAACCCACCACTTGGGTCCTTGAACAGTCTTTATTAACTGAAACACACATTATGAGTCAATAAACAGATGGCTTGGAGTTGTCCCAGTCCCAATGCCACTCCCACCCCAGGTAGTGGTTTCTTGCACTCTCAGCTAATCTGTCCTTACCACTTTGCTGAGGCTTAGTTCCACTCACTAGCCCCAATCCGTCTGTTGGTCCTCATTGAGTCTGAGTTCTATTCAATCAGCCCAGTTCCACAGCCCCCTTCAAGCAGGGCCAGTAATCATGGATAGAGGACTGTTTCCACAGGGATGTGAAGCCTCTTCCAAGTACCTGAGTGAGCAGTGAGAGTTGAAATAATTTATGGCAGCACTGCAAGCTTCTACACTAGATGAGTATGGGTCCAGGTGGGAAAGTACCCTTGGCTTGTCATCAATGGACATGCTGCCCCACATTCTTGTCCCCACCCAGGCTCACCCACTTGCAAGTCCAGGATTGCCACAGGATCTCCAAGCATGCTTCCACCAGCATGCAGTGGTAGCTCTTCCCACACTTCTGCACATGTCTCCCCGTGGGACCAGTCCTGATCCCCCTATTGGTCAGTGTGGGCTCTCCACCTCATAAAAAGGCAGGGGAGATTTCAGACTCACAGTTCACCTGTGGACTGGAGTGTTGGCGACGCAGATGCAGATGATGTCTTGGAGGCCACACATGTAGTCATGGTGGGCTGGGAATTTAGAGAGCTGGACAAGGAGGACTGCTGGGCTGACACTGTAGATTGGGAGGCGATCAAAGCCCAAGAGGTGTTGATGTTACTAGAACACTTGACAGCCAGCTGGGAAACTATCTGTCACTGGGATCCTGACATAGGGCATGGGGAGGAGTCCTGGTGATGCCTGAGGAAGCAGCCTGAGTACACTGGAACAAGGTGAGCATTGAGAGGTGAAAAGGCTGGAGAACCAGTGGTGAGTGTGCTGTCAACAGAGGAAGCAGCAGGGGCAAGTAGTCGCCCTGCAGCAGTCCCCAGATCATCCTTGTTGCTCTCCTCTGAACTTGCTCCAGTTTGTTGGTATTCTTCTTAAAGTGTGGTGTCCAGAACTGGACACAGGTACTCTAGAGATGAGGCCGAATGAGTGCAGAATAGAAGGGAATTAGTTCCTCATGGGATTTGGAGACTATGCTTTTGTTAATGCATCCTAAAATAGCATTTGCCTTTTTTGCAACCACATCACACTGTTGGCTCCCTGGGACACAGGTGGGTACTATTTCAGAAGCATGTGGCACTAAAATAACCCTTCTTCCCCCATTCCTACAGCCAGAAAGAAACATTTTGTTTCCAAAGCAGGCAATGTGTTGGTGCGGGGGGGGGGGGCAGTCACAGAGGAATTAGCAAACTCTTTGTCTGAAGCCTGGGGCAGAAAATTCAAACCATTCTGAAAGGGATGGTGCTCAAGACCACACTTCCCAGACAATGTTTGCAACCTAAGTCTGAACTTACTTCATGCAGGACATATGCCATTAATTTTTTTTAATCTTATCTACAATTTTTCTGCACTATCCAGAAAGGGGTGGTGCCCAGCCTGACAAAGTGGAATTTCCTCCCAAAAGTTTGTAATTTGTAGTTCAATAAAGGTATCATCCTACTCTTACAGATAGATTTTGGTCATTAGTGTCAATGGGAATGATGGGTTAGTCTAGACAACAAAATAAATTCTGCACAATTGCAAGCCCATCATTGGCCAACTTTTGGTGGGACTAAACCAGAACCACTTTATAGCATTAACTCTTTCTACACTGTCATCCTACACTGACAGGGATACTGTTATTCCTAATGAAATAAACAATCTGATTGCTTCTTTAGCTATTAACAAGGCTCCTGGAGAAGATATGTTCCTAGGAGAATTGTTTAAATCTAATTCTACTTGGTGGTGTGCAGTGCTTGCTATATAAAGCACCATAAGAAAATATCTCAGGGCTGCAAAGCATGATTGTTTCTATTCACAAAAGGGGTTCCAAAGCTGATTCAAATAATTTCAGACCATCAGTCTCTCAATGTGGTCTCCAAACTGTATTCTAAATATCTGCTGACCAAATTAGAGTGTTGGTTTGCTCAAACCTCAGCAATAGGAGAAAAACAGGCAGGAAATCTACAATAGATCAATGTTTTGTACTCCATCACTTGAATCCAAAACATTCTAAATTGGGTAAAAAGGAGATTTATGTCACCTTTGTTGATTTCATATCAGGCAAAAACAAAAGAAAAATAAAGAAGACAAAAATGTTGTGTCACCTTAAAAACTTATATTTAAATGTAAGCTTTTGTGGAACTTCACCCACATTTTCAGACATGTGAGGTAGAATACAGAGATTACATAGTAAAACATTAATGCCACGTTCTAAGAGACAGTGGTGTATGGTTGTATTTCACACCTGTAGTGATTTATGGTCCCTGTTTGGTATTCAGTTCTTTTGAAGTCTGGTTCTGTAACCATTCCAACAAGAGCAATTCAGCTTTTGACATTACAGATAGAAATCTCTTGTGGAAAAAACTTTCTTCCACTAATATTGATAGAAGGCTATTATTCTTAATCCAAATGCTCAAACAGCAATCTTAGGGTAAGAACTGGAACAAATGGGCTGCTGTCAGGACAATAATGATCAATAAAGAAATCCAGCAAGGATGCTTATTAGCCCCCTTCCTTTTCAATTTCTATATTAATAGCACCGTGCAAGAATTGAGTGGCCTAGAATCCTTCCCACTTTCAATCTGGAATGTCAAGCTCTCAGTCCTCTGTCCAGATGATACTGCTATGATCTCTACTACACTTGTTGGAATGTGAAGACTTTTGGTTAAACTGAGTAAGATACAACTACATCGTCAAATACTGTAGAATTTGCTGAGGGTGTAGATTGATTTGTCTTCAGTGTGGAAGGGATTGTCACTCTCAAATTGGCCTTCTCAGCCACACTAGATGCTGTTCCAAGTCCTCTATTCAGAGCATGTTACCATAGTCTCTCGAGACTGAAGGATGCCTAATCTAAAAAGAATTGATAAATTCACTTTTTAATTTATTTATCATATGACACAAAGGCCAATTTGAATGTTTGGCCCTTTTTGCTCCCAATGCAGAGCAATGCCATATGCAGATTATTGTTTTTCAAGGAGGTGTAATGATCTGTTCCAGTTTTCCTCTATGCCCAAGCTCCATGCCTAAGCTTGTTTGCATATAGATATAGACTTATATTTAGAAATCTCCACTTTGTACAGGCTTTTATGGGTCTTTCTTAATTAGATGTCTATTTCACAGTGCTGTTTTGCAGTTTTGTTTCTCTTCACATGTCCCTACCTTGATCAGACAAACAACTATAGACACCTGCTTTTCATGAAGGTATGTGGTTATCATCTGGGAAAGGGATTTGTTTGCACAGCTGTGCTGCTCAGCTAAATAATTCTGGACACCTGTGCCTGGGAATGCAATCTACTTGTTAACTAAGTTGTTTGAAGACACAAGTGTTAATATTTTGCCAATTAGTGAGGGACCTCCTCATCAGTACCCAATTAGTGAATTACTCTTCAAACATTTTGCAATTAAGAAGGAATGTGCTGTGATCCTAGGCAGGGGGCAGGTGCCAGCTGCCAGCTGCCCCAAAGGTATATAACGGTCAGCATTTGGAACTACTGATGAGCCTCAGTACATGTCATAGCTAGCTGGTGCTGTGCAGTCCGTGTGCTTGTTGACCTCACAAGGGACATGGGGACTTAGATGGAATGAGCCTACTGCTGTTTCCAAAGGTTCTTGATGGTAGAACTAGTTTTCAGGCTATATCTTTACTTCACTCTATCTTTCTGCATTACAGTTAGTCTTTTATATACTATTTCTTACTAATTTTATTATGGTTTCTCTCTTTTTCTATTATTTCAATAAAGTTTTAAAGCCTTTTTTCTTCACTGGCATATCGTTGCCTTGAATTAATAAGAACTTGTTGCCTGTGTCAAGACAGGGTCAGAATCAAAGCAGGAGAATGACTTCTAGGATTCTGTCAAGCCAACAATTTGTTTATGGCAAATGCATACTGCAGGCAACTGAAGATGTGGAAATTACCAGAAAGCCAATACAGAAATCAAATGAACGATGTAATTGGAAGTAGGATACAGAAAAACTGTATTCAGTCTACCAGATCAAGACCAAGAGCAGGCCGTGGTGCTGGCCACGAATTGTTCATATCAAAAATTAGAGTAAAGCTGAAAAAGAAAGCTAAAAGAATCATAATACCAACATATAATTTAAATAACATTTCTGATTAATTTAAAGTGCATATAAAAAAACAGATTTGCCTTCCTAAACTAAACTGATTATGAACCAGAAGAACTAGGGATTGAGCCAGTTCTGGATACTGCACTTTAAGAAGAACACAGACAAACTGGAACATGGTTATAAGAAAGCAACAAGACTTTTGTATTTAGAGGGGCATGATTTACAGTTGGGTTGGCATGCCTTTTAATGGTATCAGAAAGCTAAAACCCACAGGTATTTCCAAAACCACTATATTAGAAACTCCTTGTATATAATATGGGGAAAAATAAAAACAAAAATGTACACAAAAATACCAGGATGGGTTTCACCTATAGAAGCATTTGTTCATCCCAATCTTCTGAATTTTGAATTTTTTTTTACTTATACAGATATCTTAGATATAGATAGGAGATTAAAACCGAAACAAGACCTTATAGACCAGGGATTAGACGCATCGTGGTGGCCCATAATGCAAATACAATCTAGGTATGAAAGGGATTAAAAATGTATGATTTTTATAAAGAACAGACAACATTTGACCAAATAATGTTAACATCAGATGATAAATTAATTAGGAAAATATATAAATTTCTTTTAAATTGGAAAATGGAGGACGAACAGGTCAAAGAAATGATGGTTCAATGGGCAAAATTTTTTGGATATAATATTGACTTTGAAAAATGGCAAAAACTGTGGTCTAGAAACTATAAAATGACAATGGCAACATCTTATAAAGAGAATTTATATAAAATGTTTTATAGATGGCATTTACCACCCGATAGATTAGCTAAAATGTACTCTAATAGGTCAAGTAAATGCTGGAAATGTCATAGAAAAAACTGGAACTTATTATCACCTTTGGTGGACAAGTGATAAAGCAAAACATTTTTGAAAAAAAATACATATATGGCTTGTTAAAATAATCAAAAAACATGTAGATTTTAAGCCAGAACTCTCTCTATTAGGTATAATACCAGAAAGTGTTGATAAACAAAATGTATATTTAATACTGCATATTTTAACAGCTGCAAGGATTATATTCGCACAATACTGGAAAAATGAAGAAACACCTACAGATCAAGAAATAATTAGAAAGATATTGGACTGCACTGAAATGAATAGACTGACACTGAAAATCAAAGGAAAGGAAGATGCAGAATATTATCAAACATGGAACTTGTTTTATCAATGGTTAGAAGCACGTTGTATAGATTAAGAGCTTAATATGTATTGTAGTTGTATTAATAAATGATTATAAGCTGAACCCAGGTGACACGATGTTAAATAAGCATGGATGGATTTTATAAATAATAATAATAATAATAATAAAAAGAAAATTTAAAAAAGAAAAAGAAAAAAGAAAGCAACAAGGATCATAAGGGGACTGGAAACCAAGTCCTATGAGGAAAGATTGAAAGATCTGGGCATGTTTAACCTTGAGGAAAAAAGACTGAGATATGATAGCACTCTTCAAATACTTGAAAGCTTGTCATGCAGAGGAGGGGTGGGATCTGTCCTCAGTCATTCCAGAGTGCAGGGCATTTAATAATGGCCTCAAGCTACAACTACATTAAAGGTTGTCATACTGAAGAGGGGGAGGATTTGTTCTCAATCATTCCAGAGTACAGGGCATCTAATAATGGCCTCAAATTACAGGAAGCCAGATTTCAGCTGAATATCAGGAAAAACCTCTTAACTATTAGACCTGTATGACAATGGAACCAATTGCCTTGGGAGGTGGTGAGTGCTTCAACACTAGAAGCATTCAAAAGGAAGTTAGACAGTCATCTGTCAGATATACTTTCACTTTGATTCCTGATTGTTAGTTTTGATGGCCTTATGGGCCCCTTCCAACTCCATTATTCTGATTCTATGATTAACAATTATTATTTTCAATATTTACTGGACTTCATCAGATTAATGCCTCCAATAGTATGGACAATGCAGAAATGTTCAAAACTGATGGTCTATAAAAAGACACAAAATGTATTGTAACTGCAAATACTGTTATTCAAAACTGGCAAACATAAGTAGTATGTATGCTGGAAAACTGAAAATCATAAATTATGCATCTGAATCTATTAACTAGTACAATGTATTAATCACACATTCAACTCACTTCTTCCATGAAAAGAACAGCTTCTCTATTTTCAAGTCAGAATTAGCTGGTAGGGTAATGAACAGGAGCATATGGATCAAAATGTAATTGATGGCAGACTATATGCCATGTCTTACAAAACACTGAAATTGTAGATAGAGGCCCTCCTTTCAGTATTTTAGTTCATCACATGTGCCTTCCACCAGACCTGGTTTTCCATTCCCTCACCAGCAGACATTCTATGGATGCAGAGCCTGCTGTTCCATCACCAATCTGTTTTGAAGGGTTTCCACCCTGAAGGTTATTTTCCCCTAAAGACTTTTGGTACCTCTTCAAACCTGGCATTTCCCCAACCCTGATGATGTTGATGTTGCCATTTTGCTTATTTTCCACTCTCTAGTAAGGTAATTTCGAAATCATGTGATCTTAGGGAAAAACTAAGCTGTTTTTAACCAAGTCCGTTTTTTTCACATTAAGCATGCATGTACTCTCTGTCAATGAGAGCACGAACCTTATAATAAAAAGGAGAATTCTTTGCAAAATCACCCTGCAAACCATTCATTTGTCCACTTCCTCCTTACAAGACCAATTAACATGACAGTTTGTGTTTTGAGGTCCTAAAACTTATTGGAAATTAAACCCTAGCCTTTTTTAAAAAAAAATTGTTTGCAAGGAAAACAACAGAATGGAGAAGTAAGAATTCCCTGTTCCTAATCCCTTACACGTTATTCTTCCATAAGATTCTGGATGTGCATGTGGTAATAATACATAAATGTAGGTTAAAAAACCTGCCTGGGAAAGTGTTTTTTGCAGTCAGTTTGTGACACAAAGAGAGCAGGAAGGAAGAGGTTAGGCACCAATGCTTCTCTCCTTTAAAGTGTCTCTTCTTGTAGCAGGCCAATTCAGTGCAATAGTCTTTTTAAAACAGTCAATTGTCTTTTCAAAAGACTTTTAGAAATTTGCTGCATGCATTATGTGTAATATCTATTCAAGCCCAGATTAGCAGGACCCCCTGTTATGACAATATGTCAGCAAAGCATTCCCAATTGACACAGAATCTCCAAACTGGAATAAACCAGGAAACCTCCCAGACCTTCTCTGTTTGCAGTGCAGCCAGTAGGGGTCTCTGTACCAGCATCGCCCTATCAAACCCAGCCAGTTATGTTTATAAAGGGGATATTAAAAGAGAGAAGCATTTACTGTCACCTTTCCAAATTCAAAGCATTTTTATGGCATCCATGACTTCAATTCAGATTTGCTTGTATTAAAGAATATAGGGTAAACAAATTCTAGTTAAAAGAACTAAGATCAATTTTGCCATGAAATATTTAACAGGCTTTTGTTATTTAGCATTGATAGGCTGCTGCTATAGATGCTGTGATAAATTCAGAGAGTGCAGGAAGACTTCAAATGGTGCATTTTGTAAAAAAACAAAAAACTAAAAAGGGAATTAGCATTCCTTACTAACTCAGTTCTTATTATAGTTCATATGGAAGTAGAAATGTTGCTAGCATGCAAAGCTCATTCTTTCAAAGGCAGACTGTCAAATTGTTAATTTGTCTGGAAGAGATTTACACTTCACTTGATGTGCCTTAGAAAAGGGGGTGGAATCCTACTTCTGAAGAGACACTGCCATCCTAAAAAAACACACAACCTTATGAATATGTAACCTGCTGTTATCTGGTATGGACGGAGGAAGTAAGCCTTAATTATATATTTCATTATAAATTCTTTTTTGTTTCCAATAATGCTTCAGTGGATAACAACGAAAGGAATGAAAGATACTTGTGGACTGTTGTTAGGACTAGACTGTGGCAGCAGTGCAGAGGAGTAAAGAACCATGAGTCGGCAAAAAGCAACAGGGAGCAAAAACCAAACCAAGGGTCAGAAATCGGATCAAAGAGCAAGACCAGAAGCAGAAGATATTCCAGGACTCACAAAGAACTTGTTGCCTCAGCAACATTCAGCTGAAAGAGTAAGCACTTTATACCATTTCTTGGCCAGAAAGATCTAATGGTCAGCCAGAATAGGCAAAGGTACTATGGAAGGTTCTTCATTGATAAGATAATTGCATGAAGTTCAGTGGTTCACCACACAAGACAACCATAGGTAAAATCCAACAGCTCCTGACAGCACACAGCTCCCATATCAAGACAAAGTCCACCACATTCTTATGAACAGCCAGTCCTACTTCAGGCTGAGATAGAACACTGGAAGTGGTAAATTTGCCATTCCCCAGTGCTGGTTCTTAGGAGGATCCCTGCTGCTCTGCTGGGCTGCCACTACAGGCAGCTATCCAGAGAAGGCTATTTCCTCAAGTCATCGCTCCGAACCAGGCACTGAGGAAACAGCCACCTTCCCAGCTGGAGATGGGATAGTCTCCACCATTCTCCTCCTCTTCTTTGGGTTGCTGGTGTGCTTTTTGGCTTCATCAGATGGCAAGGGGAATTGTCACCTCTTCTTCCTTTCTTATGAGGTGGGAGAAAGAGGTACGCCTCTGCTACCTCTTTCTTTTCTTCTTCTTTGGAGAGGGTATCCTGGTGTTCTCACCTGTGCCACTGGTTCCTCATCCAAGAGGGCTGCTACTGCAGTTGCATAGTGGAAGAGGAATGACATTTAACTTCCCACCTCAAGAGACAGAAGAGTGCAGGCCACTCCTCTTCTTATAGATTAGGATTGTCATGGTATGAGTGGTAGAAAGCATGTGTGCATTGTTGAAGTGTGCATATTTTCTACTTGTTCCCAGGAATAATCTTCAAGGCCACAGATTTTCAGTTTAATGAAACATTGCAGCTAAAACCTCATGAAGTCCAGGGTATGCTGCACACAGTATTTCTCATTATCTTTGTCCTTTTGGGAAGCTACAAACAGAGAAGTAACTGACATGGTGGGGTTTTAAGTGGAACACATAGAAGACTGGCCTCAAGAGGGCTCAAAGCACCAAAATGCAAAGCGATTGGATTGCTCTGTTGCAGATAGGGAACATTTCCTGGTTTAAGCGCTGCAGATTAGGAAATGATTGTTGGACCAAAGGTGTTCAGTGGAGAGCGAGATTTAGTGCCCATCAATAAAGCAGGGAGAGCTGTTACAGTGCTGGTTTACCTGACTTTTGATGGCCTCTTTTGCACAGTACAGCTGCTACATCAACTTTGCTTTAACATTGCTCAAATGTTTCGGTTAGTTTCCAGTAGTAGGCACTAAAGATGAGGCAGGTGCAGGTAGATGGTCCCAGTGTTTATAGACAGGTTGCTTATCTGTAACTGTGTTTCTTTGCATGGCCATCTGTGAATACTCAGAAATAGTGCAGAGCAATATCTGCTAAACAGATATCTGATAAACATGCAACAGCAGAGGGCAATGGTCTAGTTAGAATGTCTGCAAACAGTGATAGGAATGGGCAAACAGATGAGCAATATTCAGAGGCATAGTAGCTGTTACCCATTTTGCAAAATGTTGTGTTGACCCCAGGTCACTTTTATTACCACCTTGGTAACAAACGAAAGTCTGGATGACTTTCAAAAAGACTGTGTCGTAGCAAGATAGAAGGATAACGCATGACAAACATCCAGAAAACAAAGAGAAACTTCTAAGTGTGTTGTAGGGGTTGCAAAGAAGTTGGGAAGCATCTTTTCAGGGCTGATGTTAAAACAGTAACCACTTCAGGAAGAAAGGAAATATCAGGTCAAATAACTTTTCTTTATGAAATACAAGAAAAAGCAGAGCAGATTGTGAGTCACAAAGCTCATGAATTCTATGAGCAAAAGTAACTGTGATCTAAAAGACTGTCTTGAACATTAAGGACAAAGATCTACAGTAGCTAGTGTTTCAAATGATGCAGATATAAATTGAGTAAGGACAATTCAGAAAAACCAGGACAGTACCAGCAAGAGTTTAGGTAAAGGTAAAGGTTCCCCTTGACATTTACTCCAGTCGTGTCTGACTCTAGGGGGGATGAGCACTCCAGTGCTCATCCCCGTTTCCAGGCCATAGAGTCAGCATTTGTCCGTAGATAGTTTCCGTGGTCACGTGGCCAGTGCAACTAGACACGGAACACCGTTACCTTCCCACCGTGGTGGTACCTATTTATCTACTTGCATTTTTACATGCTTTCAAACTGCTAGGTTGGCAGGAGCTGGGACAAGCGACGGGAGCTCACTCCGTCATGTGGATTCAATCTTACGACTGCTGGTCTTCCGACCTTGCAGCACAGAGGCTTCTGCGGTTTAACCCGCAGCGCCACCACGTCCCAATAGTTTAGGATGGTACAAATTCCTAAGTCCCTTAGGATGCTTCTAAATCAACTGATGTCAAAAAAGGGATGGTCCTGTCCCAGTGACTGGCTGATCTGACACTGCAACTGCCAGATACATGTAAAGTGAATACTGAGAAAGATTAGGGTCCCTTAGATGGAGAAAGAATGTAACTATTGTAGACAACAAATTTTGTTGATAAACCAGGTTATGACAAACATGACAAATGTCTCAAACTGTTTCTATTTACAGCCATAGGAACATATTGCAAATGGCTTATGAGGAAATGCCAGAAGGTAAAGGACATGCTTTGGCAGAGTCAATGAGAGCAAATCCATAAAGCCATGAACCCAACATGTCGATGTCTGAATGGTGAGCATTCTGCCTCTGTTATGTAATGAGATCTGTCAAAATAGTAGGTTCAGATACTCTCAAAGAGATAGCAGCAGTAATTAGACCGCTATAGGGTAAGGAAAACTGTGTTGGTTTTGTCTTCCTTGAGTTTGAATATGACTGGAGGGATAAATGAGAATGGGTATATGTACAGATGAGTTTCCCTGAACATTGAAGAAGGAAGATATTTTCTAGGGAAGGAGGTGCAATCTTTGCCCACATCTGAGCACTTTTAATTGCCCTGCAATGCAAACAGATCCAAGTTAGAAAATCATAACAAGATACAAAGAGGTGAAACACTGGATGTACAAGTTCCCACTTATGCATGTGCTTTGGTCACCAGATGAGATAATTTGTTAACTTGTCCTCACCAGCTACATGGACTGCAATGGAAAAGATGTGCTTGGCTATATACCATTCCTATAAAAGTGAAGCTAGGTCAGAGGAGCTCCAGAGAATTCATTCCATCTTGTTTGTTTACACAGTACATGACAGATGTATCATCTGCAGTTATTTGGATCATCCTGTCTCTGACAAATACTTAAAATGTTTTGAACACTTTGAAAACAAAGAAGTCCAGTAGGTTCATGTAAGAGGGTACTCTGACACATGCAGTGAGTCGCAATGTGTCACTTTAGTGTCTTCAATGCTGCACTACTCAATCCATCAAAAAAATCTGTTGTAAAATTACTATCAGCCACGGGGTTGCAAGGTACTTGGTAGGCCAAAGTTGTGAGGATCTCTGTTCTTTCAGTAGAAAGCTCACATCACTCTGGATTCTAGAGTGGCTCCTTTGTACTGAATGGGACCAATAGGATGAAGATGGGATTTTATGAGATAACATAGGAGATTGTGGGTAAAGTTAGGCTTCTTTTAACAGTAGGCTAAGAGTCTCCCCACACTTAAAGGTAAGCTGCTATTGGCACTCTATTATTTGTAAAAATTCCAAATATTGCTTCTAAGCTGAAAGGGAGCACTTTGAATTGAAAACAGGAAATCCATATCCAGGGCAAAACAAAGACACCAGAAGTGGCTAGGTCTGATCAAGAGATAGAACTACACATCTTTTCATTATGAACCATTCCCCTTAACAGTGAAAGGATGGGGCATAAACCAGCTGTTTAAGTGAGGCATTAAAAGTTCTGGTATAAAGATAACAGTTTTTTATGTTGATTGGTGTCAAAGATGTTTTTATCTCCTGAATTCTTCATTACAGGAGGAAGAGGAAAAATGGTATACAGTGGTGCCTCGCTAGACGATTGCCTCGCAGGACGAGGAAATCGCTAGACGATGCCTTTTTGCGAGCGCTACTGCGCTTCGCAAAACGATGTTTCCCTATGGGGAATTTCGCTAGACGATGAGGTTTCCCCATAGGAGTGCGCCGACTAGTGGTCAAAAGCTGTCAGTGCAGCTGTCAGTGCATTCCTATGGGGACCCTCACTCGCTAGACGAGGTTTCCCTATGGGAAATTTCGCAAGACGAGTGCCTTTTCCCTTGGAACGCATTGAAGCGATTTCAATGCATTCCAATGGGAAAACGTGCCTCGCTAGACGATGTTTTCGCTAGACAGCGATCCTCTTGGAACGGATTAACATCGTCTAGCGAGGCACCACTGTATTGTCTGATGACATTGTTGCATTTGATAAAGGGTAGAAGAATGTTCCCTGATGTTGGGAAAAGTGTGAGGGCAAGAGGAGAAGGGGACGACAGAGGATGAGATGGTTGGACAGTGTCATCGAAGCTACCAACATGAATTTGACCAAACTCCGGGAGGCAGTGGAAGACAGGAGGGCCTGGCGTGCTCTGGTCCATGGGGTCACGAAGAGTCGGACACGACTTAACGACTAAACAACAAGAAGAAGAAGAATGTTCCAATGAATGAGAATGCCTGAGAGATAACTTAATTTTTTTATAAGAACTCCTATGCCAGCTGGATTTAAATGGTTTAGTGGGTTGCTATTATGTTATAATGCCTATTTTCTTAGCTAGGATCCTAGTTTAACATAAGTGATTCATATCCTATTCTATGAGGCTCATACCCAGTATGAGGCTGTCTCTATCAAATAGCACATCTATATGTGTCTTGGTATCTTCAATAATCCCTGCAGGTCTTAACTAGCCATGGCAATATAAAGCTGCTGACAGTAATTTAGAAATGCAATGTGCCACATGTCTAGTACAGTTAATTTGTTGGGCATCCATGTAGTGTGCTTCCTGCTAAAACGTAACAGCCACATTTTTGTCATCTTCTGGAAGGGCAGCAAGGAAAGGTTCCATTATCTCCTGTTCATATGCTGCCTGTGCCAACATGCCCCCAACTCCATTTATTTGGGAATTTTCCCTCCTCTTTAGTGTATGTTTGTTGGTTGGTTTGGTTTGGTTGCTTTCCTTTCTTAAATTACTTTCACTAATGCCTGGCTGGCCTGCCTCCTGTCACTTGCTGAATTCAAGGAAGATTAGAGAAGGCATCAAGTGGAAGCAGGAAAAGCTGTCCATATTCTAGTAGTTTTGGTTTGGAAAAGCTTTGTTTATATTTTTGGCGTATGTACATTTCTTCATTTTTGGGAAGGGCTGTATGTTTTGGGGGTTTTGCTATTTCTTTTCCTGTGTGGATGTCTGTACATGCTTTCTCTGTTTGATAGTTTTTTAAAAAATTATTATTCTGTTAATTTTCTATGCATTTATTCTATTAAAGATGCATATTTTGTGGTAGGGGATTGAAAACTATTTTATTTGAATCTGTGGGGGTCTGTGGATGGACAAGGGGATGGACTGTGCCAGTATCTCCCTGAGATGTGTAGGCATTTCTCCCTTGTTGTTCTTGATGTTTTGTTTTTGGTTGCTTTGGTGAGTAGGTATCTCTGTATGCCAGAAAAAGAAAAAGCCACGTGGTCCTTACACAATACAAAAGCAAGGGCAGGTGATACCTTTATAAGTGGGTTATTTACTGGTGAATTGTGAGAGATAATCCAACCAAGGGCCACCAGGGGTAGAGTTTCAAACCTACACTCCTGACTTGTATTTGCAGCCTCCATTTTTTAACTTACTTTGAAGAAACAGACCTGGCATGAACATCTGCCATGACTCTTGGAACTTCTATATTTTTTTTCTGCACCATCCACAATATATTGGTGCCCAGCCTGACAAAGACAAGTTCAAGTTGAAATCTAGCATTTTTTAAATTATTAGATGGTGATAGAGAATTTCTAGCAAGCTACCTCCCTGTGATACTGAGAAAACTGAGATTCAGGCAGAAAGGAGGAATGGCTGAAAGTCCACCTCCTTCTGATGAGATGAGTTCTGCAGCAGAGAAGACAGATCTTCCTTTAACCCCTCAAAAGTGGTGGCGCCCAAACAGGCAGAACAGTGCTGCTTAGAAATGCTCAACTATAGAAGAGGATTCTTTGGGAGTAAGGCGTGTGGAGGATGCCTTCTGGAAGCCTATGAAGGTGTGCCTTAATCAGGGCTGGCAACCTCTGCAGAAAACTATTTGGCAGAAGTTTCAGAAACTGTTAAAAAGAACACATCCGCTCTAGGTGATCCTTGGCTCCCTACATTCCTAGAATACCTGAATCCCAACTTTATTTACTTTGCTAGCCTTTGACCCTAGGCAGATACATGATTTTGACTTTAGCAGTCCCACCATCATCTTGCTGACATCTCATAGGAAATTATCTATCTCGAACCTGGCATTCTTTATTAGATTTGATAGTGTATAGTTCTCCTCTGTTTCCGGTGGGGTGTGTGCATGGTTCTCCTGGTATGATTTATGACTAACTCCACTGCTGGAACATGCCAGGAGTAGAGGTTACTTTTCATCACCATCTTCATGCATTGGACTGAGAAATTTAAAGCTTTCTGCTCAATGCTTCTGGTTTCAGGTACTATGAAGCTGCAGCACTCAAGCTGCAGCACTCAATATAATGATCTTCTATTGATTCTGACTTGTCTCCTGCAATGGAACAGGGAGGTGCTGGAAGAAGCTAATGGATCCTGTTGCTTCAGTTGTGTACTACTGAAAAAACAATAAGAGATTTTAGCTCAGTGATTTAGGGATCTGGCTGTGGAGCCAAAGATTGAGAGTTCAGTTTCTCACTGTGCCTCCTGGAAGAAAAGCCAGCTTGTGTTGCATTCTAAGAAGAAGGGAATGGCCAACCACCTCCGAGTACTCTCCATATAAAAAACCCTAAAAAGGGTTGCCATAAGTCAGCATTGTTATTATTGATTAATTTTTATCAGAAGCAGCACAATACAATTAATGGAGTGCAATATATTGTACATAAGTATGTCAGAAACCTAGATAGGTATGTCAGAAACATTTTACCCAGTAACAGGAAACATGAAGGGCAACTAGGAAGCTAACATCAGATCTCGCCTAGTATATGCTTAGGGGATAGTTGTGCGGTATCACACACTGACATAGGTGTGATGTTGTCTATTCTTCTCCACACTCATAGAGAGTTCTGCTGATACATAAAGCCCAGTTTCTTACATTCACCTTTGTTCTGCCTGCTCCAGTCTATCATCTATTAAGTGACTTCCAAGTAACCTTGTTCTCTGTGTGACAGGGAGGCTAAACATTTATTTATTTATTTATTTACTTATTTGTTTGTTTGTTTGTTTGTTTATTTCTTATATGCCTCTGGAAAAGCATAGGGCCAAAGCTGTAGTTCCTAGTGTTCATGTCTGTATGCCTCAATTAGTTCCAGATAGTTTTTGAAGAATATTGTTCCTTGCAGAGACCTTTTGTTTTATATTTTTGCAGTGTTTCTTATAGGTCAGCATACGGTGTAAAGTAAAACCCAGGTATTTACTTAACTTTATTTTATTTTATTTAAAGCACTTCTAACCCAGCCTGTATCACAGGATCTCAGGGAGGGTTACAGAGCTGTACAAAATTATTTTAAAAGATAAAATGTTTATCTCCTGTCTTCCACTGCCTCCCAGAGTTTGGTCAAATTCATGTTGGTAGCTTTGATGACACTGTCCAACCATCTCGTCCTCTGTCGTCCCCTCCTCCTCTTGCCTTCTCTCTTTCCCAACATCAGGGTCTTTTCCAGGGAGTCTTCTCTTCTCATGAGATGGCCAAAGTATTGGCGCCTCAGCTTCAGGATCTGTCCTTCCAGTGAGCACTCAGGGTTGATTTCCTTCAGAATGGATAGGTTTGTTCTATTTTCAGTCCAGGGGACTCTCAAGAGTCTCCTCCAGCACCACAATTCAAAAGCACCAATTCTTCGGCGGTCAGCCTTCTTTATGGTCCAGCTCTCACTTCCATACAACACTACTGGAAAAACCATAGCTTTGACTATGCAGACCTTTGTCGGCAAGGTGATGTCTCTGCTTTTTAAGATGCTGTCTAGGTTTGTCATCGCTTTCCTCCCCAGAAGCAGGCATCTTTTAATTTCGTGGCTGCTGTCAACATCTGCAGTGATCATGGAGCCGAAGAAAGTAAAATCTGTCACTGCCTCCATATCTTCCCCTTCTATTTGCCAGGAGGTGATGGGACCAGTGGCCATGATCTTAGATTTTTTTTTTATGTTGAGCTTCAGACCATTTTTTGCGCTCTCCTCTTTCACCCTCATTAAGAGGTTCTTTAATTCCTCCTCACTTTCTGCCATCAGAGTGGTATCATCTGCATATCTGAGGTTGTTGATATTTCTTCCGGCAATCTCAATTCCGGCTTGGGATTCATCCAGTCCTGTCTTTCGCATGATGTATTCTGCATATAAGTTAAATAAGCAGGGGGACAATATACAGCCTTGTCGTACTCCTTTCCCAATTTTGAACCAATCAGTTGTTCCATATCCAGTTCTAACTGTTGCATCCTGTCCCACATATAGATTTCTCAGGAGATAGATAAGGTGGTCAGGCACTCCCATTTCTTTAAGAACTTGCCATAGTTTGTTGTGGTCCACACAGTCAAAGGCTTTTGCGTAGTCAATGAAGCAGAAGTAGATCTTTTTCTGGAACTCTCTGGCTTTCTCCATAATCCAGCGCATGTTAGCAATTTGGTCTCTATTTCCTCTGCCCCTTCGAAATCCAGCTTGTACTTCTGGGAGTTCTCGGTCCACATACTGCTGAAGCTTACCTTGTAGGATTTTGAGCATAACCTTGCTAGCGTGTGAAATGAGTGCAATTGTACGGTAGTTGGAGCATTCTTTGGCACTGCCCTTCTTTGTAGACTGATCTTTTCCAATCCTCTGGCACTGCTGAGTTTTCCAAACTTGCTGGCATATTGAGTGTAGCACCTTAACAGCGTCATCTTTTAAGATTTTAAATAGTTCAACTGAATGCCATCACCTCCACTGGCCTTGTTGTTAGCCGTGCTTTCTAAGGCCCACTTGACTTCACTCTCCAGGATGTCTGGCTCAAAGTCAGCAACCACACTATCTGGGTTGTCCGGGACATCCAGATATTTCTGGTATAATTCTTCTGTGTATTCTTGCCACCTCTTCTTGATGACAACATCCTCAATACGTTGTGCTAAATGCAGGGTTTCTGCTGTATAATTCTTCCCAGGTCTAAAACCAGCCTGCTGTGAAATGAGGAGTGGTTCCATTTCCACCATTAAACAGTTCAGGGTCATTATTTCCATGATTTTATAAACCATCATCATCATCTTAGAACTACACAGCTGGAAGGGACCCATGGATCATCAAGTCCAGCTCCTGTGAAGGAACCACAGTGGGGAATTCAACTCCCAATGTCTGGCTCTGTAGCCAGATACCTAAATCACTGAGCTATGCAGCAGATCATAAGGATGATGAAGGAATGGAATTAGCCTCAGTTTTGAGAGGGGTCTGTTCGTTTTTTATCAGATTTCAAAATAGCAATTACTTTTACTTTTTCCAATTGTTTGGAATCCTGAAGGAGTCAAGATATTATTAAAGAAATTGAGGAGTTACCTTCTTATTACTATGTCAAAATGTTTTATCTGTTCTGTGTGGATTTTATCCTGGCCTCCTACGGAGCCATTTTTGGAGCTACAAACAGCTTTTTCCAAGTCACTAAAGCTAGATGGTCTTATAAAGTCATTGGTCTCCAGCTGCTTATTTCTTTCAAGCTTATGGTCGGAGGTGTTCAGATCTGCCATTAATGAGGAACTGATGTGCTGTTTGGTTTGTTGAAATGTTTTCATGTTTAGGCCTTTAGTTGTATCATTGTTAAGCTGCCTCAATACTTTCCAAGTCTTTTGACTATTTCTTGTCATGTTTATTTCTTCCATGAGTTTTCTCCAATTATCTTTTCATTTCTGAAACTGCAGAGATTAATTGCTGCCTGGCCAAAAGAGTTTCTTCACTTAAAGGATTTTGTTCAAATGGTGAAAAATAATTATTGATTTGGGAAACTCTGTCTGATGTCAAACCTTGGATGCAACACGGAAGGAGTCTTCTTGAAGAATGTGTGAATACATTTGGGTGTCCCTTGGGCAATGGCTCTGTCCACTGATCCTTCCACTCCAGAAACACCAACATAAGGCAACTCACTGTACAAACATCACTGCGGGTAAGGGGTGAAAATGAGAGAGAGATGGAGATAAGGAAAGGGAAAAGGAGAAATAACAATTGCTAGAGCCAAGCATAAAAAATGCCAAAACAGGAAAACAACTGTAAATTCCAATAAATGCTTTCAACAGCATAACTCATGTGTGACAATTTGAGAAGCTCAGCAGCAGAGGGTAAAATCTGTTCAGTTACACAATTCTTCCTTTTTACTCTTAACAATTGTAGAAAAGAGGTGCATGCACTTTCCCATACACTTTGGGAGTGAACACAAAGCACTTGTTTGAAATCGTACAAAAAATATAGAACTTCCACCTGTTTACACACAAAGCAAAAATATGCCAAAATGTTTCTTTTTCATGAATCCTGCCTTACGAATCTCACTCTGAACTCACTCTAAAATTCAAAACTCAGCAACAGGAAGAAGAACAAGATTTTTTAAAATTGTCTTAATTCTATACACAATTGGAGAACAATGAAGCTAATTACCTCCGTGGCAACAGCAACTGTAATCTTGTTTATGTGGTCATTCGTATCCTCTATGTACAATGCTACCACAGTCCCATATGTATAGAATTTTATGCAAGTCCTTTTTCCCCCCTTTGGCCTATACCTAAAAAGCACAAAAATGTAAAACCTGCAGTTCTGGGTATGTTACCAAAGGAAACAGTTTTACTTAAAAATCTTGTTTTTGCCAGCATATTTTCAAAGTATCTGGAATGAAGTCAAACCACAGTGGCTCTCAGCTGTGTTTCCTTTTACTATTTCCCCAGGTACTCCCAGCACAGCATTCTGTAACTGGATATTCTTTGAGGGATTAAAAAAAAAAAAAAAAGACTGCTCAAGACAGTTTGTAGCCTTAAGAATTATCCCTAGGAGCATTAAACTATGAATACAAAAGCAGCTGCCAATCCTGAAATCACTAGGATTGCAAGTTGCTCCTGAAAGCAGGAAACTAATAGAATATGATGCATTAAGTACGGTCAGTCATGAGAGATAAAACACAGTATTAAAAAATACTTTGCCTCACATGCTATTTTATCAATTATAGCTTATTAAGGATTGCAAGAAGGTACTATTTTCTTTTCTTTGGCTCAGCATACATTCCGGGTACATTGCACATCTTGAAAACCTAAATATAATTCTCCACTTAAATGAATCAACTAAGCAACATGAACAACAAAACACTAAAACTAACATAGCTACAGAATCCCAAAAACAGTGACATGGCAGAGGACGAACCATAGGAAGTCACACTACAGAATATATACCAAATATACACCCCCAAAACTACATGTGACAGATATGTTGAGATGGAAACCTCACACAGACCAGAAGTCATGATACATACTGTGAAAGAATACCATCAAAGTGTTCATGAACTTCATTTAACAATCCTGTTAACTAAATTACGATAGCTGGGATTCCCTCTCCAGATTAATGATTTAACAAGTAGAGAGCAGAGCAGATAATAAGAAATTTGAATGAGGAGATAGGAGTGCTAGGTGAACATAAGTATGCTGTTATTATTGTTGGCGGGCGGTGCATCATGGCCTCTCCCAATTTGGAGAGACCCTTGTCCAGCAGGCCGAGGCGAAGAGGCAGTCCCGAAAGCAGCAAAATCAGGGAGCTGGACAGGGGACAGATTGTATTTGTCTTCAGTGTGGAAGGGATTGTCACTCTCGAATTGGCCTTTTCAGCCACACTAGACGCTGTTCCAAGACCTCCATACAGAGCACGTTACCATAGTCTCTTGAGACTGAAGGATGCCTACTACTATTATTGTTGTTGTATGCTGTCAGCTGAAATCCTGTTGTACAGCTTCATCTGCACAATGGGATTAACATTATCAGTAGCAGCAGATTGTCACTGATTAAAGACTTCCTTTTGTGATTTCAGGATGTACACAGCTTGTATACAATGTAAAGATATTATGTACACCCTGAAATTGCAAAAGGAAGCCTTTAATCAGCAACAATCTGCCACTGCCATGATGTCATTTCCATTATGCAGGCAGAGCTGTTGAACAGGATTTTGGCCATCAAGTCACATCTGACTTATGGAAACCCTCATATGTTTTTCAAAGTATGTGAGATGTTTAAGGAGTGGCCTTACTATTGACACACCCCTAGTGTATTTCCATGGCCAAGCAGGGATTTGAATCCAAGTCTCCTGAGTCCCAGTCTGTCACTACATCACACTGGCTCTCAACAGAGGAACAGAATTAGGGTGTGATCAGACAGCACTTTATTCCACAGTTTGAACCATTTTGAGAAGTTTGGATTGCTTCATCTTCTGGTGACCTCATGATGTTTGTTTGTTTGTTTATTATATTTTTATATATTTTATACAGCACCATCTAGTGGTCTTGCCACTACTCTGGGCAGTTTCCAGCAATAAAATAAACATACAAAGAATAGCCAAGTACCACCCAAACCAAAAATATATAAAAAGTATAATATAAAAGGGCAACAGATCTAAAAATCAAGATGTCGGCAACAGCCAAGATAAAGGTAACAGAATACAATTGTCAAAATGAGACTGAATGACCACCAATTACAAGGGGAGGATATCCTGAAATGCTTCTTTGAAAAGCAAAGTTTTTAATTTCTTTCTGAATATTAGAAGGGAAGGGGCCTGTCACACCTCCACAGGTACAGCATTCCATAGAGAGGTGGCCACCAAAGAGAAGGCCTGGCACCTAGTCAGAGACTTCCTGGCCTCCCTCAAGGTGGCCATTTGCAGCATCAACTCCTAGGACAGTGATGGCGAACCTATGACACGCGTGCCACAGCTGGCACGCGGAGACCTCTCCCTCGGCACGCAAGCGGAGCACTTAATTGTGCAAAAGCATGCCAAGTTGAGTATCCCTTATCAAAAAATACATGCATATAATTATTTTTAAAGTTTGTATAAATTACCTGGCTTCAGACTATGCGTACAATGTATTACTTTAATTTTTTTCCATTTACTAGAGTTAATGGTTATTTTTCAATAAAAAAAGTGTTTGTATCATTGAAAGTTCTGTTATTGTGTTTTTCTTTTAAGACAAAAGGTGTTGATTAGTTCAGACAACTGTATGAGTTGTTTTTTCTAAACTAAAACCTCAGTATTCAGGTTTATTATTTATTATTAATTGCATTGTTGGCACTTCGAAAGAAATAATTTGGTTTTATGTTGCCGTTTGGGCACTCGGGCTCAAAAAGGTTCGCCATCACTGTCCTAGGAGGTGCGAGTGGCATCAGAAGTTGATCCTAGGGAGAGGTGCTTTGATAGGTAGTGATGTTCTGGTAATCACAAACCATCCTGATCCTTATCCACGCCTACCTGCACCTTTTTCAGTCTCTAGCTGGGGCTCTTGTTATTAATGTTTTCCTGTTTTTAATGTTTTCATACTCCTGCCCTTGTTTAATTTAATTAAATCTTTTGTTTAGTCCCTCTGATTTTTGATGACCCACATTTTTATGTTTTATTGTTGATCTGTTGCCATCATGTATCCTATTATAGATTAACAAATTGGGGTTTTGTCTGCTTTTTTGTTTAATGTTTTAATCGTTATTTATTATTGAATTCTCATTTATGTTACGGATGCTTCTATTGTAAGCTGCCCAGAGTAGTGGCTGGTCACCAGATGGGCAGGGTAAAAACTGAATGAAATAAATAAAAATTAAAAATAATGTGGGTAGGAGCACTCTATTGTTACAGCATGTGTGATTGCCAGTATCATACCAAAACAGGTCACCCAACAACTTAGAAGTATGCCACTTATTTATATATATATATAATATATATATATATCCGGCTTTCTCCCACTCCTCTGAAGAGGAGGTTCTTTCTTTCTTTCTTTCTTTCCCCTTTAAAGTCCATACTGTATGTCTAAAGCTTTCTCTTTGCTTTTCCAACCCTTGTGGTACCCTAACATCCTAAAACTCCACCTCCCCATATTTAGGAGTGGGTTTCTTCCTTGCAACATTTCCTTCTGGATACTGGTCGCTCTACTTGGCATCAAGGCATTTTCCTTTTTCTCATAATTTATCTCATTCCCCAGACTACCACTAAAATTTCATGATAAATCTCATTCAGCCTCATTGGAAGTAATCGAAATGTGTCTCCCCACACCCACCATTCAGGTTGAGGCATTTTTTCCCTTTGCTTTAACATATTCCTCCCAACATATTCCTCCGCTCAGAGACCATTGGTAATGGCGCAGCTAAAAATCTTGAAAATAAATAAATAAACCTCTATTCCACTTAACAGAGTAGAGGTCATCAGTCATCCATCAAGGCTTTGTTTCCTTTTGACTACAGAAATACTCTTTTTGCATTCTTCCCTGATTACCCCTTTCATTTCAATCTATAATTCTTCTGGTTCATGGTCAGTTGCCTTTAATAATGCAAATATGTTCTTTAAGTGGACATTAAGTCCACCAGAAATATTATTTAAATTGTATTTTGACACTATGATTCCTTCAGTGATCTTCTTCAGCTTTACTCTAATTTTTAATATTAACAGTTCCTGGTTTTATTACTGTGCACTTCTAGTATAGTTTTGATACAGAGAATACAGAGTCTCCACCTTCTTTTTCCAATTATGTAATGAATTTAATTTCGTTATTGATCATCTAGTGATGTCCATGTGTACAACTGTCTATTTGATTTTCTGAAGCATATTTGAAATAAACAAATTGTTGGCTTTACAGAATTGAAGTAATCTATGAATCATTTTCTTTTATTTCTGACCCCTGGGCCAAATTTCCCAACAATATTTGGTTTTGCTTTATTTCCTATTTTTATGTTCCGTATGTATATGATTAGCCACACTACCCATGTTGGTATTTGATTCATTGCCTCTTGAACACTGCATGAAAATTTTCAGTTTCTGCTTCTTTCAGTCAGTTTAGCATGTTTTGAATCAATTTTTTAAAAGGTGACTACATGATGCACATGGAAGCATGGATTTTTTTCACCAGGAAGCACATTTTTCGGTCAAAAAGTGAGGTATTTTACTGGGCAGCAAGAGAGTTGTTTATTTAACTTGCTTGTGAAATCGATTTAGTTTGAATCGTTTTGACATAGGTAAGTATCTCTGCCGATGTAAATAAAGATCATCATTGCTGCCTCCACCACTAGCACCTTGCCTCCTAACCTTCACTCAAGATCTCAGATAGACGAACCAGAATTTTTTTTTAGAACACTGAGGGAACTAACGCTGGTAGATCCAGGCAGGTGGTAATGAGGAGGCAGAGGAAAGCAGTGGGCAGAGGTAGGGTTTACTTTAGAAAAAATGGGGGGAGGATGGCAGTGGCCACAGCAGTGTCTTCCTTGCCCAGCCAGTGCATTTCTCTCACCACTCAAAGCTCTTGCCAGCTTGCCCAGCCTCTCCTTTCTTCTCCTCCCCTCTGGCAGCAAACTGAGGACAGGACATGGAGGATGGAGGACAGAACTGTTCTCTCACTCTCCATTAGTGGAGGGGAGTGTGGAGGGAGAGTCTGGGAATCCTCCCATCCAGATGAAGACAGGGAGGCTTTGCAAATAAATAGTAAAAATAACGCCATAGCAGCAGCAGCTAGTGGCTGTGAGAGGCAGCCAGTGCAAGGGTGGACAGGTGCAGGAAAACACCTCAAAAGCAACAATTTTTAAAGCCCATGTAGCCGTCTCAACCTATATACAACTCAGCTTAAAAACAGATAAAAAGTTTTCCCAAGAGGATGCTACACTGACACAAAAACCATGGGACTGCCACGTGACTTTAAACTGAATTCAAAAGCCATGATCCATCACCCAATTTATTTCATTAATGTAACTGCATCCTTACACTATTGCTACCCAGTAACTGCTCTTCAAGAATTTGTCTTTCGCCATCACCATTGGGACGATGAATATTCTTCTGCTAATTTGACTATTAATTCCTGAACAGGATTCACAACTCAATGAGGTAGGCAAATCAATAGGTACAGGTTGTATTTTTGAAAACTTTGACATTCAGACGCATCTCAAGCTTTACGATATGAGAAGCATATTCAGGGAGAAATGTGAACTGAAAAGTGAACAGTCTTTTTCTTTAGGATACCAGCTGAGGCTACCAAGCCATCATGCATTCATATCCATGCCGTTTGAAGTCAGTCATGTCCCATTCCTGTAACTCAAGCTGCTATGAGTGCTGATCTTCACTTTATAAAAGAAAAGTGGAGCTTAAAGTCTTTTATGGCCACCACATCTCCATCAACATCTGCCTTTTTATTTCAGCGGAGATGGTCCCACAAAAATTAATGCATAATGGGGCGAATAAATATCAACTGCACATAAGCATTGATGGGATCCAAGCTAAAAGCAACTAACCAAAAAGGGATCTTGTGACTGTGTAGATATCTTGATGAAAATGTAATGTACATATATAGATATATTATGTTTTTAAATTTATATATGCAGAAAAGCATGTGTCTGCTAATTCCTGAAGTGCCTCCTGTATTTCCCTATGAAAAAAAGTATTGCCAGCATTTTGTTATATGCATTTGTGTGTGACATGTTTCATTTGACCCATAGAAAATAGAAGGTATTTTGACCTAGCTTTGATTGCTTACCATGGTTGTACTAGGAATATTATGCTTTTAGCACTACTTTGGCCCCAATACCTGAGGCAAAGCAGCAGAAGAAATTACCAGTCACACAAAATGCACACATTTTGCTAATGAAAAAGATAACACCACAGCTTTATTGGTTCCAGCAGCAATACACTCTGGCCTGGCATTGCAGTATGGATTCAAAGCAATGAAAGACCTGCATGTCAACCCACTATGTCAGATATTCCCCAGCTACTAGCTAAATGTCTCTGAGGACCAGAAATGACAGTCTGCCTGAGACCACCCAGGTACATATCCACACTGAGTCTTCCTGTCATCAGAGAGTGAAACTGCCTCCAGCCCCACATTACGCCTGACCATGCCTTCACCCCCAGCTCCAATGAGAGGATTCCAACAAACACAGAAGGGACTTTACACATCTTCCCTCCAACAATGGATCCAGCCCAATGCCCACAATTACATAAAGTTGTGGGGGAGGGAAGGAGAACAGTGTCCTGAAGAAAACAAAGGAAGAAGAAAACACGGTAACCTATGACAACATGATAGGGAGGAAAACAAGACTGGCAGAGAATGATATGGCTGGCTTTCTCATACGTCGTACATAATCAGACCAGAGGGAAGTCTGCTTCCGTCAAGTCCACCTGTCTACATCTTCCATCCAGCAGATCCAACAAGCCACTCAATCAGTGGCTAGCAGAGGCATGCCAAGATAGTACACTTCCCTTTGACCCATGAGCTCCACAAAATGCTAATGTTGCCTCAGTGGCCAGCTGCATAGTTTCCTTTGGTCTGGGCCCACCATGCTGGACACAACAAGGGAGTGCTAGGTAAAGCTGGGTCCTGTTTGACATTACAGATGAGAACTGATCCATTAGTAATTCTCTCCTTCCTTGATATCCTTGCTATCTGAAGGGAGGAAGAGATTCTGATAGAACTCTCAGCTTTTGATTAAACTACAAATCCAAGGATTACTTAGAGCAAATCATGATCTTTATTATATAATGTACTTATATAATAACAGTTGGCCATCTGGGGCATATAGGTATAATATATATCCAAGATGGCCAACGGTTATCATGGGAGGCTTCCTATTCTCTGATTTCAGACTGGGATTCAAAAGTGTATTTTAACTCACTCCCTTACTATTGATCTAGCACTAAATCTGGTGATATAGCACTAAATGCTTTACAAATATGAAACATATACAGCGACACAGATTGCTTGCTTGTGTACCAGTCTGTGGGTTCTATGTGTTACAGAGTTTTAAATGTCTGGTAAATTTTTCTTTTTGCTACACAGTAAAAGTACAGAGACTCACAGAGCAGAATAGCTACAAGTACCCAGAGTTCATACCTTTCTTATTAACTGGCACTTAAAGTCTCAATTACTCACTGAGACATTTGTAGGAGAAAGAATAAAAACTATTTCTTTACTTACAGTTGCTTGAAATCACAGACTTTCTTTACTGCATACATACTTAGCAACCAACTGAACAGATCAACAGCAAACAAACAACTGCCTTCAACCTAGTAAAGAGAAGGAAAAAGCACTCAGCAAGGAGGTAGGGTTCTCTGAATTCAAAGGTTGGAAAGAAAGATTAGCTTGTGTTGAATAGATAATCACCCCACCTCAAAAAAGTCCCTCCCAGTCAAACAAACTACAGGCAGCATGCCAGATTTCAAATACATTCCAACATAAGACTGGTTGCCTTACAGGACAAACTGAATGATCCCTGTGATAAGAGATCTGGTAGTAGCACAAAGATTGAAATATGAAGCCCACCCTGGTCAAACACATTTTAAAGGCTGTGTAGTATTTTAAACCTGATAAAAACACTTTTGAGCAGACCAAAACAAAACCCTTGTATATATAATAAACAGTGATGGTCTCATCATTTCTCCTATATTTTTTTACTAAAAATAAAAACCAACATTGTGTCTAAGAAAATGGATTTTAGTCCACAAAAGTTCATATAGAAACAAATCTGTTTATTTTTTAAGAGCCACAATATTTCATCCAGCAGGTCATTTTTTTTACCTCAAACAAAATGTATATGTATTAATGTCATGCCCTCTACTCTACTGCATCAAGGTGCTTCTCAAAGCCAAGAGACTTTAGACCTGACTTCTGATTATGCCTTGGATACACTAGCAATAGGGATGGGACCTTTGGGTTAAGTGGAATGAAAACAAAAACCCAGAAAGAGGCTCTTTCAGTTTTGGGTTCTTTCGTGGATTCCCAAAAGAGATCCTCTGAAACCTGAAGAATTCAATTAAACGAAAGAGGAACATGAAAATTGTCTCATTTTCGTAGTTGCCTCTTATGTTAAACCTTTTCTTCATCCAAATCCCTGGGGAAATCTCCTCACCTCAGCGCTGCTGCCAGGATGCCAGTTCTGCCCGACCCACTCTTTCTTCTCCCCGTCCTTCCCTCACTGTCGCCACTGCTACACTCCAATCCCTGCTGCCAACTCTATCAGTCTTGTTTTCCCCTCACCCTCCTTCCCTTGTTGCCACTGTACACTCCTTACTCTGCTGTCAGCTCTGCCAGCCCCACTTTCCATCCTTCCCCACCGTCACTATCACATTCCTTATCTTCCTGCCACCACTGCCAGCCCTACTTCCCTCTCATCTCCTTCCCTTACCACCCTCACCACCATGCTCCTTACCCTGTTGCCACCCTGTCAGCCCCACTTTCTTCTCTCCTTGCTTCCCTTGCCATCACCATACTCCTTATCCTACGAGAGCAAAGCTTCCCTGCCGCTACTGGTGCTGCCACTGTTAAAAGAGAGAGAAACCAAACTGAAATGACCAAAAGAGGCGCCCCTTTTTGTGGCAAATAAAAGGAGCAATGCTGGCCAAACTCCACAAACTAAAGGGACACCCTTCCCTGTAAGAAACTGAACCAAAATGGAAATGAAAGTTTCTAACATGCACATCCGTACTAGCCAATACAGATTTTAATTTTTATTTATATATGCAGATAATTCAACAACATAACTGAAATTCCACTTGTGTTATATATTATGAATTTGTAACATTGCAATGTTACAAATAATAGACAGCATCTTAAAAAGCAGAGACATCACCTTGCCGACAAAGGTCCGCATAGTCAAAGCTATGGTTTTTCCAGTAGCGATGTATGGAAGTGAGAGCTGGACCATAAAGAAGGCTGACCGCCGAAGAATTGATGCTTTTGAATTGTGGTGCTGGAGGAGACTCTTGAGAGTCCCCTGGACTGCAAAGAGAACAAACCTATCCATTTTGAAGGAAATCAACCCTCAGCTTCAGGATCTGGAAGGACAGATCCTGAAGCTGAGGCTTCAATACTTTGGCCATCTCATGAGAAGAGAAAACTCCCTGGAAAAGACCCTGATGTTGGGAAAGTGTGAGGGCAAGAGGAGAAGGGGATGACAGAGGATGAGATGGTTGGACAGTGTCATCGAAGCTACCAACATGAATTTGATCAAACTCCGGGAGGCAGTGGGAGACAGGAGGGCCTGGCGTGCTCTGGTCCATGGGGTCACGAAGAGTCGGACACGACTTAACAACTAAACAACAACAACAACAATCCCCTGACCCATTCTGTCTCTCTTTCTGCTTTGCTCTTTGGGGAGACACATTCCACTGTTCCATTCCATTTAGGAAAATAATTGGACTCTTGTGTCTCTTTTGATTTGCAGGTATAGCCAATTTAGCATTCACTTTCCCTATTGAGAAAGCAAAGTGAATTGCTTCTATTAGTTTTGAAAGGGATTGTTTTATCTTATAAGACCATAACATTCATAGGTCTTACATCCTAAGTTTTTTTAATATATCTTCTCTCAGAATTTTTTTGCTGTCGTTATGGCAGAAAATATGAGTCAGTAACCCTTGTATCATTGATTTTACACACTTAAAGGGGGGGGGGGGAGCTTTTAGCGCCCAAAGTAAATATGAAGTATCAGCTATTTCAAATAAACTGAAACTACATCTACCATATACCACCCACAGTTGTGTTCATTTCTAAAATGAAATCATGGTCTGTCAAAAACATGTTAAAAGCATTAAGCAAAGTACACCCACAAAAAGGAATGTTCAGACTTTTACCAGCTGCTCCAAAAGCAACGTTTTATGATGTGTTGACTTAAATGGAGCAATTGCTATCTCCAGATAAAAGTGTTATATATTCAGAGGTTGAATGAAATGTTCAGGGCCATGTTATATCTTTTTTTAAAAAATAACTGTTTCTGATATTATTTAGCAGGGGGGTTAGGTAAGTAAATGTATTAGGTGAGCAAATATATTATGACTTTATTTTTTTATTATTCTGTAATTCTTTTGGTTCTTTGGTTAGAAATGAAATTTTAAAATATCGGAAGTAAAAGCTTTCCACACAATATTTCCTGTAAAATAATGCAGGACATTTTGGAGGTATCAGATGACAGCTTATTCTCTTAAGGTTATTTGATGGGTACCTTTGAGAGTTCTATCACTTAGCTCCTGAAGATGTAACAATGTATTCTGACCAGCACTCTACAAATATTATAATGATGGAAAAACAGGATTTCTTCACTGCTATCATTGCCAGAGAATAAATCCTGTCATTTGCATTGAGCCAGTAATAATTTGAGATGTACGCATGGTTATCACTGAAGTCATGGATTCCTGAGAAGCAGGATAAGGCAGCTCTGGCATGAATATAAGTATGCCCACATTCAAAGCCATGGGAACTTTTAACACTACCTCCATGACTACTACCATCAACTTGGGAAGGGTGACTGTTAGGCAGTAGGGTGTCCTCACAGAAGACTGTATCTCAGGTTGCAACTACATAGTCAAATACTGTAGGATTTGCTGTGGGTGTAAAATGGCTGAATTCACTCTTTATTTTACTGATCACATGATGCAAAGACCAATTCGAATCAGTCCAGCCCTTTTTGCTCCTAACTTGGAGTTTTCTCCTCTGCCACTGGAGGGGGGCTTCTACTTTTTTCGAGCTGGAACAATTTGAATGGGCTTTTCCTTGTGTGATCAGTTGTTTCGTTCGGCAAAAGGTTGGAGGCATGACTATGCGTGGTATTCTGGGAATACTCACCCCCAAGATCTTTCTCCCTAGTCACCCCAAAGTACTATTTTTTATTTTAACAAACTACTGAGTTTAGTGCTAGATCACCTCTGCAGGACCAGAGAGAGAGAGAGAGAGAGAGAGAGATCTATATGAAATAGAAACAACTCTGACAAACTACAGCAACTGTCTTCCATCGTATGTGTGTAAGTGTTTGTACATTATGGAGAACTCTGGAAAAAAAACCCTTTTCCTAGTGCCATGCAACACTTTAAACAGGCCACCAGCTTTACAATGAACCATAAAAGGAGAGCCAGGGATTGGAAAAAGGGGGAATCAAAGGAAGTAAGTTGCAGGCTGTTGTTGTTGTTTAGTCATTAAGTCGTGTCCGACTCTTCATGACCCCAGGGACCAGAGCACGCCAGGCCCTCCTGTCTTCCACTGCCTCCCGGAGTTGGGTCAAATTCATGTTGGTAGCTTCGATGGCACTGCCCAACCATCTCGTCCTCTGTCGTCGCCTTCTCCTCTTGCCTTCACACTTTCCCAACATCAGGGTCTTTTCCAGGGAGTTTTCTCTTCTCATGAGATGGCCAAAGTATTGGAGCCTCAGCTTCAGGATCTGTCCTTCCAGTGAGCACTCAGGGTTGATTTCCTTCAGAATGGATAGGTTTGATCTCCTTGCAGTCCAGGGGACTCTCAAGAGTCTCCTCCAGCACCACAATTCAAAAGCATCAAGTCTTCGGCGGTCAGCCTTCTTTATGGTCCAGCTCTCACTTCCATACAACACTACTGGAAAAACCATAGCTTTGACGATGCGGACTTTTGTCGGCAAGGTGATGTCTCTGCTTTTTAAGATGCTGTCTAGGTTTGTCATCGCTTTCCTCCCAAGAAGCAGACATCTTTTAATTTCGTGGCTGCTGTCACCATCTGCAGTGATCATGGAGCACAAGAAAGTAAAATCTGTCACTGCCTCCATATCTTCCCCTTCTATTTGCCAGGAGGTGATAGGACCAGTGGCCATGATCTTAGTTTTTTTGATGTTGAGCTTCAGACCATTTTTTGCGCTCTCCTCTTTCACCCTCATTAAGAGGTTCTTTAATTTCTCCTCACTTCTTTAATTCCTCCAGTGCAGGCTGTAGCACAGATCAAATCACATCAGATTGAGGGGCCAGTGTGGACAATCCACAGGCTCCATGTGATAATCTAATCCAAACTGAAGCATAAAATAGGCTATAAACCAAGCCAACGCAAAGCTGATTTGCTCTGATTAAATTTGCCAGTAGAGTCCCAGCATCTTTATTTTGCAAATTAGCTTCCTTTTGAGATAAACACAATGAGAGACAAACAACTTCACTTGCAAATTTGGTTCTGATCTTAAAGAAGCTGCAAGACTGGAGGGAAGATACAGTAATAGAAGGAAATCTGCATTTCTCTTAACATGAAATTTATCCTAATAACTTTATTTCCAAGAGAGATTTAAAACTGCCCACCATCCCAACAGCCCTCAATTATGCAAGCCGGGACATGTTCTTCTTACATGAGATCATGCATGACTAACACTTTTCCACTGGATAATCTGGCATTGATATGCACCACCTTCAGGCAAGTAGGAACAGCATATACACCACCAATATGACCAAGGTTTAGAAGCAGGGCTGCAAGAAGAAATGAAGCATATATAACTCAATGCCCTCTCAATTGATACCTCCACTGATCACTGCTATAGCACTTCTGCTATCTCTAATTCTCTACACCCCATATAATATCACTGCCTTCCAAACACATCTCAGTCAGTTTCTCAGGCTCAATAAAATGTATTAGCGGTTGATTAAAAGAAACAATTGGATGTAAATGGAGGCAAAGAACAGCACCCCCGTAGCAGACGTACATTCCCAGAAAAGCATAGCTCCAAACCCTTTCTACCCGCTCTACTTTTTCTGTTCTACACAACACTAAATTTCCCTTTCTGATCCCAAACCACAAACCCTGTTGTTTCCTTACATATGCATGCCCCTACCCTCTCCAATTAGCTAGCAAAAGACCTTCCTGGAGCTCCACTCATTCTTCCGTTCAAAACAATATCTACCTCAAGACACCAACTTCTTTTAAAAAACAGTTGAGTATCTATTTTTTGAGCCACCAAAGTTTTATTTTATGTAAGAGAAAGGAAAAAAGCAAGCTTTCTAATCCAGTTTAAAACACTTCATCAGACTGGGTGTTGCAAAACCTGGAGATCCAATTTAGCTGCGAAAGCTTCTACTCCAACCTTCCCACATAAATTTAACCTCCAGTGTGGTCAAATGAATGACTGACATGGTACTCAATGCTTCTGCTATATCACAGCACAGATGCCATGCACTTCACCTAGAAAGCAATGAATTGATAGTTTGCAACATGCTTACAAAACCTTTCCCTATAGAGATGCTTCTAAATCCCTGGAGGTGCCTTCTAGTAACTCCAATTCTGATGTGTCAGCTGCAAATTTGATAAGTATTCCCTGCACTCCCTTGATTCTCTTTTACTCACAAATCTTCATATATATCAGAAAAATAAACATATTTACTCATTACATAGTTTAAGATTTTAACTAGTTAACTTCATTATTTCACTAACTGGTTATATAAACACTTCACTCAGACTCTAACTGCTGACTCTGTAACTGACATTGTTCACTAACAAAGAACCCTGACAGAGTAAAAAGGCAGGAAAAAGAATCTAAGGTAGAGAGGGAAAAATTGGCTGCCCCAAAGTCCCTCCCATCCAAACTTCCTAAAGGCATAATACAGTGGTGCCTCGACTTACAAATGTCCCGACATACGACCATTTCAAGTTGCGACCAGCTCCGGCCGCAAAATTTTGCTTCTACTTGCGACTGGAGCTTCGAGTTGCGACCGGAAAAAGGCAGGGAAAAAAGGCGGGGGATTCAAATTTGCTAACCATTGGTAGGTGAAGAGGCTGCTTCTTTGTAGCTCTTTCACCCCAACGGTTAGAGTGAGTGCGTCGGAGGAGGCTGCGGACTGCCTGGAGCTGCTTTCTGCTCCTGAGTAAGTACATTTACTTTGTTTTGCAGGGTGGGTTTGGGTTTGGGGGTGGTTATGTTTCTGTGCTGTCATTTTTTTGTGTTTTGGTGTGTGTTTTTCCCCAGCCCTATCGCGTTCCGATGGGGCTGGCTGTGGGGGGGGGGGTTGTTTTTGTGTGTTTTTTCCCAGCCCCATCGCGTTCCGATGGGGCTGGCTATGTGTGTGGGGGGGTGTTTTTGTGTGTTTTTTCCCAGCCCCATCGCGTTCCGATGGGGCTGGCTGTGTTTTTTTGTGTTTTGGTATGTTTGTTTTTCAGCCCCAGCACGTTCCTATCGGGCTTGCAGTGTTTTTATTATTATTATTATTATTTTGGTGTTTTTTTTCTTCTGGAATGAAGTAATCGCGTTCCAATGCATTCCTATGGGAAATGGTGCTTCGACTTACGATCATTTCGAGTTACGCCCATCTCTGGAACGGATTATGGTCGTAAGTCGAGGCACCACTGTATGCAGGTTACTTCTCCAGCATGTTTTGTAGCAATCCATAGCACATCTTCCCACTGTCTCCATTTCTTCCCTTTTCAGGTATTTGGTCATTATTTTTGTACTTCAGAACAATCTCTTTTCAGTTCTATAGGACTCATTTCTTTACCTATGAACTCAGAAAGTCACTTTGTAAAAGGACCTGAATTGGTTGGAACCCAGTGCTTCATCCTCGTTGTGCCACCTGCCTGCCGACTTGCTTCAAGCAAGCAAACAAGCAGTGAATAAACACACCAGCAGGCATTTTGCTGTGGTGCCTATGGGAGGCAGAGCAGGGAGCTGTCTTTCTGCCTTCCCTTTCAGGCAGTGTCTCTCTCTTTCCCTCCATGGTGAGGGGGATCCCTTTGTCTCAAGAAAGGCTGAAGTAAGACAAAAGCAAAATGGAGAAGAGACAGAAAGGGGGGGAGGCAGTGCTAATGGTGGGCAGTGGTGGGCACCCTCCCAGTGCCTGTTGCTTTAAGAGGCTGTTGTGGCCAAGAGGAGAAACTGCAGGACACTGGGAGTCGCAGTGAGCCAATGCAACAGCCTCCTCCTTTTCATTTGCTTGCTACTAGCTCTCAAGATCATGAACTATACAGTCAAAGCCTTTGCTGTAGTCTATAAAGTATAGACTGATCTTCTTCTGAAACTCTTTGGTGTTCTTCAATAGACAGCAGATTTTTGCAATGTGATCTCAAGTGCATGATCAGTTTATTGCAAATACATGCTTTAAACAAGCCGACAGCTATACACACAGGCATCACCAGACAGTCAATATAGAAACCAAACAGACTATGTAATTGGAAGCAAAGGGTGGAAAAGCTATATTCTCTCAGCCAAAACAAGACCAAGAGTGCATTGTGGTACTGGTGATAAACTGTTAATATTCAACATTAGAGTAAAAGCTGAAAAAGAACACTAAAAGAATCGTAGTGCCAAAATATAATCTAAACAAGATTCTTCATTAATTTAAAGTCTTTGTAAAGAACATGACTTAACTCAAGTGACTGTGAACCAGAAGAACTGTGGAACAAAACCAGAGATATTATCAGGGAAGAAAGCAAGAAGACAATTTCTGTAAAAAGGGAAGATGATGGAAGAATCACTTAACATTGAAAATAACAGATGAAAGCAAAAGTAAAAAGTGCAACGAAATAGAGGAAGACAACAAAATAGGAAAAATAAGAGATCTCCTTCAGAAAATCCAAGGAATCAAAGGGAAATTTAAGCCTATATTAGGAATCTTGAATGACCAACAGGGAAGCACACTATCTGACCAGGAGAAAATAAGAAGGTGGAAACAATATGTTGAAGACCTATACACAAGGGAGAAAAGGATGACAGACTTCTTTGCAGAGGAATCCTATGATGAAGAACCTGCAGATCTAGAGACGAAGACCAATTTTATTCAATTGTGAGTACAGTATTCCCTGGCTTTCTAAGGAGTACTACTAGTGGACATGATAAAATAATTCATTACTTGTGGAATCACATGAGCCTTAGGTAACATGTTTTATTAGTCTGCTCTCAATCCCGGTGCAGTGCAGGGGCACTAAAGGTTTGTGTGTTGTATCTCTAGTGAGGGGAGTGATGCCACTCCACACCTTCATTGTTCTTTTAAGTAGTAGTGACAGAAGCGATTTGAGGTTTAAAACACGAACAGATTTACCACTATATCATTAAACAGACTGGTAATGGGCCCAAAGAGGGCTCTCTTTCCTCATTATAAATGGAAATCTGAAAAACAATGTAGACAGTTACAAAAATATGCTGGACTAGTTCATGTCAAACAAATCTTCACATAAGCATTAGCAGGAATGTGCTATTTTCATAGTTATTTGGATTTCTGGAGTGACAGTGTTTTTAATTATTTTATCATTCACTCTCCAGTAATACAATGCTCTGTACAACATTCTGCTAAAAGAGTCTCTGCAGTCTAGCTTTTATAAATATATGTGCATGTATAACATTTCTGAGGAGGAGGAGAATTCCATTCATTCCTGCTGTGGGATTTCAAGACTGTGGGAATAGTTACAAAGAGAAAACTATCTTTTCACCTTTCTTAGAATAAATATTTAGTAAGAAGATGGGAATGGAAAGGAAAAATGAGAAAGTAAGAGTGAAGTAAAAATGAGGACAAAAGCAGACTAGTACCACAAACATTGTACTAAATTGTCTTCAGTTTGTTTCTGTTTTACAGTTTTAAGGTCCATTTTCAGATGAATGCTAGTTTTACAGATGATTATTGACACGGACTTTTTGTTGGAAGAATTCATAATATAGTCTAAGTTGTTAAACAATGTTATAGCAATCTTGTTAGTCACTATTAACATTCAAAGGAGGAAGAAAAATAAATGTTTATCATTACTAATACAAAAAACACTAGAAACACCATGTTCATTTAAAAAGTTTACACCCTACCAATTTCTACAGGGATTTGCACTGTCTTCAGACAAATGTGTAACCAGAAATCAAATCAAGGATTTGTGTGGTCCCATGGCAACCACAGGGCACAGCAAGTTACCCCTGGTTGCCCACAAGGTGCAGCAGCATCCCACATGGATTCCTCATGTTCAATTCAGCATTCTTGGGAAATCTGTTTGTCTTATTTATAAGCCGAAAATAATAAAAACACAAGTTAAACCTTAAAAACAATGTATAAAACTCCTTAAATCCACTGAAGAATTAAAACATATTAAACATCAAAAACTTGTCTTAAGTAAAAAAGTGGGATTCAGGGACTGAGTCATGATTGTTAACAGCCTGCCTTGAAAAGGTGGGTCTTCAGCTGTCAGCGGAAAGTTAAAAGGGAGGGGGTCCATCCTAAACTCCTGAGGGAGAGCATTCCATAACCTGGGAGCAGCCACAGAGAGGGCCCTGTCTTGTGTCCCTACCAACTAGACCTGCACTGGCAAAGGGACAGAGAGGAGGGCTTCCTCTGACAATCTTAAGCACTGAAAAGGCTCATATGGGGAGATACGGTCCTTCAGTTAACCTGGACCCAAGCTGTACAGTGATTTATAGGTAATGACCAGCAGTTTGAATTGGGCTTGGAAACAGACTGGTAGCCTAGGAGTGCAGTTGTTGTAGCAGGGATTTTATATGCTTCCTGTGACTGGCCTCAGTCAGTAGTCTGACTGCTGCATTTTAAACCAGCTGAATTTTCTGCAAAGACATCCCCATGTAGATGCAGTAATCCAAGCAAGATGTCAGTAAGATTTATATTCCTGTATCAAGCAGGGAGTTTGGACTTGATGGCTGTTGCATTCACCCTTGTTGCCCCTTGCTTGACCGTCAAGACTCAGAGCACATGAAGGCAAACAATCCCCTCTTTTGCACTGCTGCCACCAGGTGATCACTAAATCACCATTACTTCAGGAAGATGATGCAAGTCCACACTTCAAAGTATTTTAAATATAACGTGTTTATTGATTACAGAAATTGATAGTAATTCATGAATATCTTCTTTAGGTAAATTTATTATTAATAACAATCTTCTATTTGATAATACACTCCTAACTCTAATCACTCCTCAGATTTCCCCAAACTCCACACCTTCTCCACTCTCTCACTCTACTCATCTCTTTGACTATCTGACTCCCCCCCCACACACTCTCAGGCTCCGCCTCTTATACCCTCTCTCTCGGCTCCGCCTCTCAGCAACATGAATATGCATGAACAATTAACATAACCAAACATGAACCATTGACATAATAAAGGGGAACGCTACAATGGCCTTATAAGCTTCTCCCAACTTCACTACTCTATGATTGTGTGATTCTAAGGCATGTATCACTGTAGCCAAATGTGAAATCTCAAAGAATAGGCACAGCTAGTTTTAACTGTGCAAATGCACTCCTGGCCACCACCAAAACCTGGATATCCAGGCTCAGGGGTGAATCCAGGCATTCACCCAAGCTGCAAAGCTGAGTTATCAGGGGGAGTGTAGCCCCATACAGCACAGGTTGCATTCCTATTATACCAGGACAAGCAGGGGCCAATGTTACATCAACAGGACCTGCTGTGATTATTTCAGTCCCCAGGTGTTTATTGTTGCTTTTAAAAAGACCAATGGCTGAAATTCTGTTAATGTTGTAAATTAAGGATAGGCCCACTGAAACAGTGCAGATTTGGTGAGTCAAATCATCTTAAATACCATTGAGTCAATAGGACTACTGTACTTGTAACTTACTCAGCTAAGCAACAGAATTTCAGCCTATGTACAGTTACATTAGGGAGACTCAGTGTGGTGTAGCAGATAGAATGACAAACTAGGACTCAGGAAGCTTGGGTTCAAATCCCCACTCAGCCATGGAAACTCACTGGGGGAGTAGAAATGGTAAAACTACTATTTAAATATCTCAGGGCACGACTGGATGGGGAAGGCTGGAGCAATCTGGTTCACTCTTAAAAGTTTCTTATTTTGAAGTGATCTATTTTATTTCACACTTGAGTGATCCTTCCATTCACACAGGAGACATTTCTTTTCCCATGAGAAGGATCCAGACGGCTCTTTGGGTTGTTCCTATTTGTCTCCTTTTGATTTTTGACACTCACATCCCTGTCATCACCCCACTTTTTTTGCAGCCGTCATTCCCCCCTTTTTTGTTACATAAAGTGATATAGCACTACAGCAATGCATCAACCTAGAATTGCATACATATTATACATATTGTACTGAAAGACATCTCCAATGTATTAGAATTGTGCTGCATCAGTTAGAGAAATGTTTAAGAAAAGAAGATGAAAATAGAGGAGAGGGTTTCTCCATCTCCCCTTTTAATGTCACAACCCACTGAATCCATCACAGGGTTCTCACAGATACCATCCTCAACTCTATTTCAGTGCAAATTAACCAACCGCATGGGCTACAGAAGGGGATAATCACAAGCACCCCCAATAGCACCAAATAAACTGCAGCCCTGGTGCTGAACCAGAAAGGAGTGAGACAGCTTGTAAAAGGAGAGGGACTGAATACTCTTATTGAAAACACATGTGGTCACCAGAAAATAGGGCGAAACAAAGTGAACTTAAAGTGAACCAAATAATGAGCAATATGCCAATCTCCTTGCACTCACTTACTTTGAAAGCCCTATTAGGGTTGCTATAAGTCAGTTCCGACTTGATGGCACTTAACATAACATAATAAATACATTGCTGCTTGCTTGCTGGAATTAATAGTTGCTGGATGAGTGCCAAGTAAGACCGTTATGGCTGTTGGTAAAAGGAGTAGTGGATACAGTGTATATAAGAGTGTGTGAGTGTTTAAGAGAAAGGTAAGTAAAGAGATAGAGTTAGGTGCAGATAGGTTGTGAAGTTAGGGTTAGAATTAGGGTGTATTTCTAAAAATTGGCTAGGATATTTGGGGTAGGGATGATTTTAACTATACTAGATGGACTGCTTCAGATAAATGTATAGAGTGAAGAGATCGGTTACGTATGAGTCATAGAAAGTAATATTGAAACTCATTAACATTTTTGTTATTTTCACTCTCACTACATTTCCCAATTTCCATCAGTATTCTGATTCCATATTGAGTTATGATTTATTTTTGCTTCCAACTAAAATGCATGCATATTTTGTGCATAAATTTTTATATCAGAAGAAAAATATGTATAAAATGCATGTGTAAGCATTCTTCAATGTATGCTTCTGTAGACATGTCTCTATTGACTAAAGTATACTTGCTTATATTTTTCAAATGCATACACTTTTAACTGTTATATTTTAATGTGAGCTTTTGTGGACAAGTCCACTACCTCAAACACAAGAGTGGGACACAATATTTTTGCCTTCTTATTTTTTTTTCTTTTGTTTTTGCCTGATATGCTAGGACAGATTAACATAGCTACCTCTTCTAAAACTTTTAACTGTGCACATTTTAAAATACACCAATGATTTTATGTGCATTTCTTAACTCTCGGGAATGCATCACAAGTTTTGCCAATGTACAGATTCCATTTCATCACCAGTCTTGGAGTAATGATGCAAAATTTCCAACGAATTTATTTTATATCCCTAGTCTAGTACTGCTAACCCTGGGTGATTAGGCCTCTCCACTATGTATGTAGATGTTAGAGATGAGACACATATACCCTGTTTCCCCGAAAATAAGACCTAACCTGAAAATAAGCCCTAGTATGACTTTTCAGGATGCTCGTAATATAAGCCCTACCCCAAAAATAAGCCCTAGTTAAGTGAAACCCTGTCCTCCACCATTGTGCAGCATTGTGCAGTAACCAGAAGAAGATGACATGACTGTATTTGAATAAATGTATATTGTTACACATGAAAAAAATATCCCCTGAAAATAAGCCCTAATGCATTTTTTGGAACAAAAATTAATATAAGACCCTGTCTTATTTTCGGGGAAACACGATACCAAAAAATCTGGAGAACATTTTGGGTGAACATCTTAGTCATGAGATATTACAATTTTTTAATTGTACAAGTGATTCCAATAGGGAAATGTAACAAGTGACTATTTCAGTAGAAGACTCAGAGCTCCTGAACATGAACATCAGATCCAAAATTCCCTCACACCTGTTGTAGCAAGAACTCAGGAACCAAACTGGATACAACACAGGAGAAAAATGATCAGTTTTTCCAACTTTTTTCTTAAGGCCTAAAAGCTACCATAAGAGAAGAGAAGTTTGCACCAGGTAAAGACTCTGATCCTACCCCATTCATCTATGTCCACCTTGGCATGCCAGAATCTGAGATCCAGTTATGGAGCCCCCATAATTCCTTCAGTTTGGCCGTCACGACTCCTCTAAAGACAACACGACAGCTGCCAAAGCACTGACAAAGCCCCATAGCACCTATCTTATTCCATTCAAAACACTTCCAATTTTACATTTTTAAGACATTTCTGAGATTCAGGACTGTGAAGAGATGTGCTTATTTTTATTATTATATAATTGCTCCTTCTTAGCTGTTGGATGCCAGCAGGATTGCAGCCAAACACAGCCACTGAAAAGAGCAAAGTAGCAATTACTTCACACCTCATCGGAACTGTGGGGCTATCCACTGAAACCAAGATGTGTAAGCTAACAGCATTCTTATTGTTAATTACCGTAAAGCACCATTGTTACTTTCCTAATCCATTTCCTGTGCCCACCCTGTATATTACCTTTATTTTTGCTTCACTCTAATATATCTGAAGAAGCGGGTGCATCCTCAAAAGCTCACATTGAAATATATTAGTCTTTAAGCTGCCACAGTATTGTTTTTTATTTTTTGTTTTTATTTTGTCTGGAGATGAAAGGATAAGTGTGAATATGAGAGAATATACAGATGGATAAATGAATGGATGAAAGAGAACTGAATATGTGTGGTTGTTTTTTTTCTGTCCACTTTTGACTTTGATCCCACCTATATTTGGCTTTGGCCCTACAGCTTTTTTCCCAAAGGAATCTCGCATCTGACTTTCCAAAGATTTCATACCCTTACTCAGAAAGTATTGATCCCTGCCTTTATGTGTGCTTCTTTGTATATTTTAAATTGCATTGATAAGCAAAACAGTTTATTTTGGAGGAGCCTTATTTTTGCATGTGTCCCACTCCATGATTGGGACAAACGATCTATGGGAGGATGATCAATCCGTGACACATAAAATTACCATTTATAAACTTGGACTAGAATCTGCTTCATAAGATGCCTTCCATTAGGAGAAGGAGAAAGAGAGAAATTATTACAGTGGAGACAGTTTACTCAAGTTAAGCAAAGTGACCATTCACAACCCTTCTAGAAGCCTTTGAATTCCAGATTTCCACAAATGAGAGCTGCTAAGAAATGTCAAAAGATACTTCCATTCTGAAGAAACAAGCTTTTTCTACAACACAACTTTCTATTTAAGAAGGAATGAAGCTAAAGTATCATGAAATTTTGGGAGCCAAGGAATTAAACCACCAGAGTTCTTGCAAGATAGATAGCTTTCAACATTCCTCCTATGCACTAGTAAGATGCAAGTGACATGTAAAATGTTGCTAATAAACTCTAAATTATCTGTCTGGTAATGGAAAACAACGTATCTTCCTGTCTTGAGAGGTCATTTAGGACTGTGGTATATCATGGGAACTACTCCACCACAATGTGAGCCCCAGACATATAAAAGAGGCTGAACAGTTACAATTTCTGCCAATGATAACTGTTATTTTAAGCCAAAGTATGGTGAGAGCACACTTTAATCCACATGAGGGCTAGATGTGACGCCAGAATATTCAAGAAGGACAAAACATCATGAGGTGTTCTTCCTAAATATGGTGACTTACTACCTGCTATTTCTCAGACAAAAAATGAAAATGTGAATATGTTCACCATCAGGAATTTTGTCAGGATTTCACATTTCATTAGCTGCCCAATCTTAAGTTACAAAGAAAATACTTCGGAGACAGAATTTCCAAACATCATATAAATACCCAAACTGCTTTCACATACTGATGAATCAAAAAACTCCTGTGCAACTACACCATACAATGTCATAATGTGTGAATAAGTATCTCTACACAGCAAGTGTCTCTACATACAATTCGCATCTGCCTCTTTACCAGAGGAGAAGGATCAGAGCCCTGCTTGTGTTCCTCTCCTACTGAGCTCCCAGCCTCATCACACTGTCAGCATACTGGCTCAGGCTGAATATGATAGAGAGAATCCCGTAGAATAGATAGCCAAGTGACTCAGTATTCTGGAAACTATTCAAGTCTTGCTCACACAAAATACTGTTTTTAAAAGGTTTCAAACATTTGTTTCTGGAAAAGTCATGTCTGAAGATTTCAAGGTGGGTGTTCTCTGCCCACACGACTATAGATGAAATTTCTTCTACTCCTTCTGCCCTACTGGAAAAAAATTAAGCACAATAACTTGCTGCCTTAGTTTGTAACAACTTTATGGTATATAGAAACACACTAGTGGAGGTATAATTGCTAACAGTACAAATAAGCTGTAGGGCCTCTCAATCCAGATATCTTTGCACACTGTGGTGGGCTAAATAGCTAATTCTGCATGTCATATTTTGTTCTTTCCAAATTATTTTTATTATTAGCACCATCTTTTTGAAGGCATCTTATCTAACAGGGAATTTATTGGGATATAGGCACAGTTTGATGTTCATGCCATCAAATTTGGTGACTACACTAATTGTCCTTTTATTTTATGAGTCTATTGCCATGGAGGAGCACAACAGGCCATTCCCATGGCCATAATGCAGGCGGCTTCTACAAATGTGGGTGAAATCTTGAACAGAGTATTTCTGCAAGTGGTTCCTCCAGAAGAGAATTGAACATATGTTTTCTTTCAGACATTTCACCAATGTGCTCTTCATCTAACTGGGCTCTTGCATAAGTCCTATTCATTCATTTCACACATTCTTTCCAGAGTACTGTACTCTATCTCAAGCCTTCACTCTTCACTATGATGGCTCAGCTTCCTAAGAATTTATTGACAAATGTATATGTTAGGGAATTTGCATGCACTACACTGAAAGTGCACTTTCCTTTTTTGTGTGTTTGTAATCCCAGAGCTACACAAATTGTATGTGTTTTTCACTTTCTATCCTGCTTCAAAAATGTTCATATGTCTAGAAACCCAAATGCAATATAGATCAAAGATGTTGTTTGTGAAATGTCCTAAAAACTACGATTACCAACAATCAGTTGTATTAATACCTACTGAAAGTTACTTCTGAATAAAGGGACAATTGACTGGGCTGTATATCCCATCAGTAGGTGTAGAATTATGCTACCAATAGATTATCTGTATTAATATATGTTACTGTAATATACTGTTACACTCTTATAGTGTATAGTACTACAGCATACTCTTCAGATACCCCATGAAACAAATGAAAAAATGATATTACAAATAACACTATTTCCTTTCAGTAGGTGGTCTTCATGATTAACTTTCAATGAATTTGTACCCATGCCAATAGTTTTAGACATGCTTTCAGCATATTTACTGAAATAAATAGGACATGTTAATAATAACTAATGGAAGTCCCATTGATCTCAGTGGGTCTGTTCAAACATGGATCTAAACCAGCTAAAATCCACTCCTTATATGCAACGTGAAGAGTAAGGTTAAATAAGGAAGAGATGAATGCATTTGATTCATTCTAAACACTTGTACCAGAGGCTGTGAAACAGCATTCTGTACAGCTTGCATATAGAATTCTACAACTCTCCATCTACTTGCACAGATGTAAAGTCTATTTGGCATTGCCCAGTCCCTTCATAGCTGGCTAGACCATCTAATATATGGCTGATTTCAACAAGCATGAAATCTACTAACAAATCGAAACAGTTTAACCAGGCTGTGGATCGGACTTAAGAATGCATTATGTCTGGAAGTGACGTGGCAAAGAGTATAAACTCCCACTTGCCAACAATGCGGTTTCATCTCTGGAAATTATGCTGGGGAAAAGCAGTTCCTGGAATAACAGCTGGCAGTGATGGCTGGAACTGAATGCACCAACTAAGTTTCTCTTCATCCTTTCTTTTTGCAGACCAAAAAATATGCATAACAGGACATCCATGTTCAGAAGCAGTGTCCCTCTGAATACCAAATGCTGACAACACAGAAGGAAAAGAGGGCTACCATCTTAATTCTCAGTTTATGAACTTCCAGAGAAATATGGAACCATGGCAGAGATTTGGACTAGGTGATCTTTGAGATCTCCTTCAGTCCTAACTGCTGGATAGCTCAGTGGCTTAGGCATATAGCTGCAGAGCCAGAGGCAGTTCAATTCTCCACTGTGCCTCCTGACACGGGCTGGACGCAGTGATCCATGCGGTCCCAGCTCTGCAGTTCTAAGATGATGATGATGATTAGCTCTCACAGTAAACAAAATACTGGAATTTATAGAATTGGCCACGTACCCAGTGTGGTATTGTGAATAGAGTGATGGACACCGGAGACCAATATTCAGATCTCCACTTGGCTATGGAAACTCACTGGGGGAGTGGAGCTGGTAAAACCACTATTAAATATCTCACTTACCTGGAAAGCCCTGTTAGGATCACTATAAATCAGTCCCACTTAATGGCACATAACTAACTACAGAATTAGCCTAATCAAGTAGGGCACTTCTTACAGTCTTATACTTACTCATCAATTTAATACTGCAAAAATTTATAGCTCACCATTCTGGTTCTACTTACAAGCTTCCACAATGGCTTATGTCAAAAATTAAAACAAGCAGGAACACAGAACATTGTGACTTCATAGTGCTTGAATTCAGTAGCCCAGTCATCTTTGTAATTACCCTTTAAAGTGGGTTGATAATATTATCAATTAAGGATTTCATGATTGACAGTGCATATCTTTACTCACTACACTAGCTCCTCCAAAAAGCCACTTTCGAAAGAGGCGTAACTTCATATTTTTTGTGAATCTATTTGGGCAAATATCCCAGGTCCTCTGTTAAAGATGGTAATCATGAAGAGAAGTGTGTCCCTTTCTCTGAAATGGAGCTAGAAATGAAGCATGAGACTGTCCCCATTGTTGTGTTGTTTTTCTGATATACTTCTAGCATATCAGAATGTGACAAATATGTGTCACAGTCCCCTTCTCCCATATATCTTGAAACTGGGTGACAGGGAATCATTCCATCAGCTCTGAGAAGCCTCATACGAGCCTTGCAGAGAAAATTATGCACTCCCTGCCATAACCTAGCAAGACATGGGCCAGCTCCCTTCTTTTCCACACACATATAACTCAGATGGTGACAAATCCCAGGGCAATCTCCTGGGTTTGCCTTTCTATATGACCAGCGGACAGTGAGCCATTACAGGAAATAGTCTAGTTCATCCTGTCTCCAGCCACCTCAAACTTCAGGATGATCAGGAAAAGTAACATAACATATATGACATTTACTGATGGCTTTTTAGCAGTGAATAGAGTTTTGCTGCTCAGTGGGAAATCCCATTTATCCATGCCAAGGGGCATAACACAAAATGTGGGACATGAGACGGCTCAAATATTCTTGGAGGTGCACTGAAAAAAAAAAACCCATAATTTACCACACAAGCAGCTTTTGTAATTCCCAACTTCAATATGTGTTCATAATTCAAAACCAACATGACTTGAATGCCAAGATCTACATTGTTTTCTACGCTGATTTATATTGTGGTCAAAAATGAAGAAACTGTGCCTAGACTTTAATACAAAATAATGTACTCATACATGCTCCATTTTCTTTTCTTTCTAGGTAAGTTAAAATCAAGATATATTTTTTCTGAGCTTTAGAAGAGGATTATAGATAGGACATGAGTGGTGGGTGGATGGGCAGACCGGCGCACAGAGAGAAAGAGAGAAAGACATCCTGGTTAGAGCACAGACATATTTCAGGCAGACCTTCCTGTTTGAGAAATCAGATTACAAAGGAATCCCACATTTAAATTCTGAGGACCAGTCACACAAAGCAAGCTAATTTGCTCCTGGTTTGTACTTAGACCCTTCTAGTAGTTAAGGAACTCCCTCTTCTACTGATGAATTACCTTCAACACCTGTTTCTGTCCTTAAAAACGAAACATAAACACTGCAACTGACATTTACGAGAAGTGCTTTCAACAAGACTAAGGACAGGACAGGAGAATCATACCTTTTACACAGTGTCTTGCCATGGCTGACAAGCGGTCCTTTCTGGATTTGTAAACAATGAACACACCAATCAGGGAAAGATAAACACTTTAATAAAGATACAGTACTTGTACTTCACATTTCCCTGGAGGTGCATAGACTGTCTTTTGGGAAAAGACCAAGTTAAAGTAGGAATTGAGCACTTGTGCCTTTTTTTGTCATCTGTTATCATTTTCCAATTCCCACTGAGTAGCTGAGCCACAATTTCTTTCCTACATTTTTGCTACACACATACCTGAAGATTTTTTTATTTTTATTTTTTTGCTTTTAGTGTCTCTTACTAACTCAGATGTTTTTGTCTTCCTAATTCCATTCCTGTAATTCTTTGCTATCTGTCTGTACTCTTCCTTTGCCTGGCCTTCTTTCCACTTCATATATGTGCCTTTTCTATTTTCAGGTCCTCTCTGAGCTTTTTGTGGAGCCACATTGGGTTTTTTTTTGCTGTCTTCCACCTTTTTTTCTTATTTGACGAACAACTATCCCCAAAACCTCACTGTAAGTATTTTGGAGTTATTTCTTTTATACTGTACCAGAGCCTTCTTTGCCCCAAGCTCGTATCCCAGATAAATCAGGTTTCCATGAAAGGGTTTCCCATTCTAAATAAAACCCTCTCTTCCTAGTGGTAAAGTGTAGCTTCATGTGACATGGGTTTATTTTCCTTCCTTCCTTCTGGGTTCGTTTTTCTTAGTTTGATATATACAGTATATCACAGAAGTGAGTACACCACCTCACATTTCATAAATATTTTAGTATATCTTTTCATGTGACAACACTGAAGAAATGACACTTAGCTACAATGTAAAGCAGTGAGTATACAGCTTGTACAACAGTGTAAATGTGCTGTCCCCTCAAAATAACGCAACACACAGCCATTAATGTCTAAACCGCTGGCAACAAAAGTGAGTACACCCCTAAGTGACAATGTCCAAATTGGGCCCAAGTAGCAGTTTTCCCTCCCGGGTGTCATGAGACCCATTAGTGTCACAAGTCTTAGGTGTGAAGGGGGAGCAGGTGTTATTGCTCTCACTCTCTCAGATTCGTCACTGGAAGTTCCACATGGCACCTCATGGTAATGAACTATCTGAGGAACTGAAAAAATGAATTGTTGCTCTACATAAAGATGGCCTAGGCTATAAGAAGATTGCCAAAACCCTGAAAATGAGCTGCAGCACGGTGGCCAAGACCATACAGTGGTTTAACAGGACAGGTTCCACTCAGAACAGGCCTCACCATGGTCAACCAAAGAAGTTGAGTGCCTGTGCTCAGCGTCATATCCAGAGGTTGGCATTGGGAAATAGACATATGAGTGCTGCCAGCATAGCTGCAGAGGTTGAAGGGGTGGGGGGTCAGCCTGTCAGTGCTCAGACCATACGCCGCACACTGCATCAAATTGGTCTCCAGGGCTGTCGTCCCAGAAGGAAGCCTCTTCTAAAGATGATGCACAAGAAAGCCCACATACAGTTTGCTGCAGACAAGCAGACTAAGGACATGGATTTCTGGAACCATGTCCTGTGGTCCAGTGAGACCAAGATAAACTTATTTGGTTCAGATGGTGTCAAGCGTGTGTGGCGGCAACCAGGTGAGGAGTACAAAGACAAGTGTGTCGTGTCTACAGTCAAGCATGGTGGTGGGAGTGTCATGGTCTGGGGCTGCATGAGTGCTGCCGGCACTGGGGAGCTACAATTCATTGAGGGAACCATGAATGCCAACATGTACTGTGACATACTGAAGCAGAGCATGATCCCCTCCCTTCGGAGACTGGGCCGCAGGGCAGTATTCCAACATGATAACGACCCCAAACACACCTCCAAAACAACCACTGCCTTGCTAAAGAAGCTGAGGATAAAGGTGATGGACTGGCTAAGCATGTCTCCAGACCTAAACCCTATTGAGCATCTGTGGGCCATCCTGAAATGGAAGGTGGAGCTGCGCAAGGTCTCTAACATCCACCAGCTCTGTGATGTTGTCATGGAGGAGTGGAAGAGGACTCCAGTGGCAACCTGTGAAGCTCTGGTGAACTCTATGCCCAAGAGGGTTAAGGCAGTGCTGGAAAATAATGGTGGCCACACAAAATATTGACACTTTGTGCCCAATTTGGACATTGTCACTTAGGGATGTACTCACTTTTGTTGCCAGCGGTTTAGACATTAATGGCTGTGCGTTGTGTTGTTTTGAGGGGACAGCACATTTACACTGTTATACAAGCTGTATACTCACTGCTTTACATTGTAGCTAAGTGTCATTTCTTCAGTGTTGTCACATGAAAAGATATACTAAAATATTTATGAAATGTGAGGGGGTGAACTCACTTCTGTGATATACTGTAATGTATAATGAAGGGAAATTGGTTCAAATAATCAAACAGGATTTTTCTTTAGGGACTATAGGTAATAGGTCTGAAGACAAAAGTAGATTCTTGGACATAAGCAATAAAGGTTAAAACAATACTAAGATCTAAGTACCTGTATCCTGTTTACCCGAAAATAAGACCTAACATGAAAATAAACCCTAGTATGATTTTTCAGGATGTTCGTAGTATAAGCCCTACCCCAAAAATAAGCCCCAGTTAAGTGAAACCCTGCCCTCCACCATTGTGCATCAACCAGAAGATGACATGACTGTAAAATAAAACATCCCCTGAAAATAAGCCCTAATGCGTTTTTTGGAGCAAAAATTAATATAAGATCCTGTCTTATTTTCCGGGAAACACGGTACTTTTCTCCAGAATGTAAAGTTTGCAATAATTATATTACAGATTCTGAATCTTCCTTTGTTGTTATTTGCTGTCTAGTCAGAACTGATTTATACTTGCCCTAATAGGGCTTTCAAGGTAAGTGAGATACTTAAGGAGGAGCTTTGCCACTTCTACACTACTAGTGAGTTCCCCTCTTTTTAATTTAAAAAAAATAGTTTACATGGCTAAGCATGAATTCAAACCCAGGTCTCCAAGGTCCTAGTCTGTCACTCTATCCTATACACCAGTGGTCCCCAACCTTGGGCCTCCGGATGTTCTTGGACTTGAACTCCCAGAAATCCTGGCCAGCAGAGGTGGTGGTGAAGGCTTCTGGGAGTTGTAGTCCAAGAACATCTGGAGGCCCAAGGTTGGGGACCACTGCTATACACCACACTGGGTACACACATTCAAACTACTACAGACAGACTTCGCATCAAAAACTCTACTGCAGACTAATACTCTCAAACAGACTTCTAGTTTCTTTTACCATTCTGCTCTAACTTTTATGATCTTTCTCTCTAGACAGTCATATCACTACTTGCTTTTCTGCCATCTCCTTCTAGACCAGTATTTCCCAAACTGCAGCTTGCGACGTGTTTTCTGAAGGGTCACAGGGTCCCTGTTTAATAATTTCTTCCTTGACCTTTCAGAGCGGGATGTTAAAGTTAATGTGCATGTGTAAATATGAGAAACAGGCCCTTTGAGGGGAGAAAGAAGCCTCTACTTTCTGAGAATGGATGACTTCACCCCATTAAAAATGTCTTTTTATGCAAATATGACCGGAGGGTCGCAAATTATTTCACTATTATAAAAGGGGTCATGACTTGAAAAAGGTTGGGAACCACTGTTCTAACCAATCACACCTCAACTTTTTATCTTAACAGATCCTGAGAACACGCTCCCACAACATCCCAGAAGATACAAAGAAGATTTTAAATTTATAATTTAAAACTTGCATTTGACAACTCATTTAAAGTCAGCTGTGTCAGATGTAGTAGTCTATTATCGATTTAGAAAAATGAGCAGCTACAGTGTATGCAAACACCAGGATTACTCTAATGCCAAAAAGGGACACTGCTTTAACATCATATAAAATAAATATGCACATATCTCTGCATTGGTACAGCTTTATGGTTTGCTGTTACAGAAAAGAACTTGAATAAAATGAAGAACAATACCTATCAGGACTGTTTTCCTTTCTCCCATTTTCTTCACTTGTTCCACTGGAAAAGTAAAGAAATGATCTGTCTAACCTGCACACAGCTTTAATTGATCTAAAAAAATACTTGAGCTGCTAAGGCCACCCACCTAGAATGTCTATGTTTTTGCGCTGACACATATTCTCCTCTACATAACCCTTACCCTGCCCCTTGCCTAGATTACTTGATGTTCATCTTTGGTGATGATTTCTCCTTCTCTGGACCATAGTTGCCCTGGAAACATCTTTTCAATATATATGCCACTAAAATAAGAACTCCCCTTCATGGATTGCTGCCTTGTCGTGGCGAAGGGGCTTGAGTAATTCAGAGAAGCTATGGGCTATGCCGTGCGGGGACACCCAAGACGGACAGGTCATAGTGGAGAGAGTTCTGACTAAACGCGATCCACCTGGAGCAGGAACTGGCAAGCCACTCCAGTATCTTTGGCAAGAAAACTCCATGGACAGAAACAAAAGGCTAAAAGATATGACCCTGGAAGATGAGCCCCTCAGGTCGGAAGGCGTCCAACATGCTACTGAGGAATAGCGGAGGACAAGTACGAGTAGCTCCAGAGCTAATGAAGTGGTTGGGCCAAAGCCGAAAGGACGCTCAGCTGCGGACGCGCCTGGAAGTGAAGGGAAATTCCGATGCTGCAAAGAAAAATACTGCATAGGAACCTGGAATGTAAGATCTATGAACCTTGGTAAGCTGGATGTGGTCAAACAAGAGATGGCAAGAATCCATCCATTGACATCCTGGGCGTCAGTGAACTAAAATGGACGGGAATGGGCGAATTCAATTCAGACAATTATCATATCTACTATCAGGGGCAAGAATCCTGTAGAAGAAATGGAGTAGCCCTCATAGTCAACAAAAGAGTGGGAAAAGCTGTACTGGGATACAATCTCAAAAATGATAGAATGATTTCAATACGAATCCAAGGCAGACCTTTCAACATCACAATAATCCAAGTTTATGCACCAACCACCGATGCTGAAGAGGCTGAAATTGACCAATTCTATGAAGACTTACAACACCTTCTAGAACTGACACCAAAGAAAGATGTTCTTCTCATTATAGGGGATTGGAATGCTAAAGTAGGGAGTCAAGAGATAAAAGGAACAACAGGTACGTTTGGCCTTCGAGTTCAAAATGAAGCAAGGCAAAGGCTAATAGAGTTTTGTCAAGAGAACAAGCTGGTCATCACAAACACTCTTTTCCAACAACACAAGAGGCGACTCTACACATGGACATCACCAGATGGGCAATACCGAAATCAGATTGATTATATTCTCTGCAGCCAAAGATGGAGAAGCTCTATACAGTCAGCAAAAACAAGACCTGGAGCTGATGGTGGCTCTGATCATCAGCTTCTTATAGCAAAACTCAAGCTTAAACTGAAGAAAGTAGGAAAAACCACTGGGCTAGCCAGGTATAATCTAAACCAAATCCCTTATGAGTACACAGTGGAAGTGAAGAACTGATTTAAGGAACTAGATTTGGTGGACAGAGTGCCTGAAGAACTATGGATGGAGGCTCGTAACATTGTACAGGAGGCAGCAACAAAAACCATCCCAAAGAAAAGGAAATGCAAGAAAGCAAAGTGGCTGTCCAACGAGGCCTTACAAATAGCAGAGAAGAGAAGGGAAACAAAATGCAAGGGAGATAGGGAAAGGTACAGAAAATGGAATGCAGACTTCCAAAGAATAGCAAGGAGAGACAAGAGGGCCTTCTTAAATGAACAGTGCAAAGATATAGAGGAAAATAATAGAAAGGGAAAAATCAGAGATCTGTTCAAGAAAATTGGAGATATTAAAGGAACCTTTTGTGCAAAGATGGACATGACAAAGGACAAAAATGGTAGGGACCTTACAGAAGCAGAAGACATCAAGAAGAGGTGGCAAGAATACACAGAGGAATTATACCAGAAATATCTGGATGTCCCGGACAACCCAGATAATGTGGTTGCTGACCTTGAGCCAGACATCCTGGAGAGTAAAGTCAAGTGGGCCTTAGAAAGCATGGCTAACAACAAGGCCAGTGGAGGTGATGGCATTCCAGTTGAACTATTTAAAATCTTAAAAGATGACACTGTTAAGGTGCTACACTCAATATGCCAGCGAGTTTGGAAAACTCAGCAGTGGCCAGAGGATTGGAAAAGATCAGTCTACATCCCAATCCCAAAGAAGGGCAGTGTCAAAGAATGCTCCAACTACCGTACAATTGCACTCATTTCACACGCTAGCAAGGTTATGCTCAAAATCCTACAAGGTAGGCTTCAACAGTATGTGGACCGAGAACTCCCAGAAGTACAAACTGGATTTCGAAGGGGCAGAGGAACTAGAGACCAAATTGCTAACATGCGCTGGATTATGGAGAACGCCAGAGAGCTCCAGAAAAACATCTACTTCTGCTTCATTGACCAAGCAAAAGCCTTTGACTGTGTGGACCACAACAAACTATGGCAAGTTCTTAAAGAAATGGGAGTGCCTGACCACCTTATCTATCTTCTGAGAAATCTATATGTGGGACAGGAAGCAACAGTTAGAACTGGATATGGAACAACTGATTGGTTCAAAATTGGGAAAGGAGTACGACAAGGCTGTATATTGTCTCCCTGCTTATTTAACTTATATGCAGAATACATCATGCGAAAGGCAGGACTGGATGAATCCCAAACTGGAATTAAGATTGCCGGAAGAAATATCAACAACCTCAGATATGCAGATGATACCACTCTGATGGCAGAAAGTGAGGATGAATTAAAGAACCTCTTAATGAGGGTGAAAGAGGAGAGCACAAAAAATTGTCTGAAGCTCAATATCAAAAAAAACTAAGATCATGGCCACTGGTCCCATCACCTCCTGGCAAATAGAAGGTGAAGATATGGAGGCAGTGACAGATTTTACTTTCTTGTGCTCCATGATCACTGCAGATGGTGACAGCAGCCATTAAATTAAAAGACGCCTGCTTCTTGGGAGGAAAGTGATGACAAACCTAGATAGCATCTTAAAAAGCAGAGACATCACTTGCCAACAAAGGTCCGCATAGTCAAAGCTATGGTTTTTCCAGTAGTGATGTATGGAAGTGAGAGCTGGACTATAAAGAAGGCTGACCGCCGAAGAATTGATGCTTTTGAATTGTGGTGCTGGAGGAGACTCTTGAGAGTCCCCTGGAATGCAAATAGAACAAACCTATCCATTTTGAAGGAAATCAACCCTGAGTGCTCACTGGAAGGACAGATCCTGAAGCTTAGGCTCCAATACTTTGGCCATCTCATGAGAAGAGAAGACTCCCTGGAAAAGACCCTGATGTTGGGAAAGTGTGAAGGCAAGAGGAGAAGGGGACGACAGGGGACGAGATGGTTGGACAGTGTCACCGAAGCTACCAACATGAATTTGACCAAACTCCGGGAGGCAGTGGAAGATAGGAGGGCCTGGCGTCCTCTGGTCCATGGGGTCACGAAGAGTCGGACACGACTTAACGACTAAACAACAACAACAAAATAAGAACTAAAACTTCAAAAAAAAATTAACCACTGTTAGTAAAGGCCACTTCACATATTGGAATGGAATCAGGATTCACTAATGATTTGTATTAATTTGTTTCTACACTTAGACATTTTCCCTCTACATATATGTAGAAAAGCTATGACTAAACATAGCTTCCCACAGTGCATTTCAGTGATTCTGTTCTGCACAAGACAAATATAACACTGTCAGGAATTTTGGGGGGTGCACTGAAGGAAACAGGGTTACCACCAGCCTCCAAGGTCCCCGCAGAGAAGTAAAAAACACAAGACAACAGCTTCTTCTTCAAAGCTTATATTACATATGTACAGTCTTCACAAAATACTCCAGCAGCATGTCCTCTAGCAATTCTCCAACTCTCCACAATACATGTGTCCCTATGTACAATATATAGCACAAATAACCAAGCAGCTAGCATTACCTCATCCTAAATGATCTCATATGATTACATCAGCCTTCTGCCTAGTCAGCATGACTCAGCTTTATACACAGTTGTACAATATGGCCAATTAACAACTTCCTTCACACATTCAGCTTAAGATGTCAATTTCTTCTATTACAAACCTTGCAATTTCCTGACATCCCCTCCAAATTTACATCTCTTCTGAATGAATGCTTTGTTCCATGAATGCTCTGTGCTTCTGTATGCTCAGAGGCTTAGTGAACATATCTACTAAATTGTTTTCGTTCTCACAATATTTTAACATAATTGATTTCTGCTTCACAGCTTCTCTTACATTACAGTATTTAATATCAATGTGCTTTGTCCTGCACCTCATTCTCTCTGTAGTAGCCATCTGAATACATGTGGTGTTGTTATCCGGTTCTCTAAAGGAGGAAAGCTCCCAAAATGAGAGACTGAGACACGAAGGCTTCTGGTGAGGTTATTTTATTGCAAAGGAAAACGCCTCCTGCAGAAAGCGGGGAGAAAAACAATTTACCACGCAGGGCAAAGGCTTTCTCCAAAGAACAAAGGGAGTGGTACAATCTCTTATAGCCTGTCCCTTCCGGGCGATTTGGGGTGGGCGCACAATCTCCTTAAAAGGGTCAGAAAGTTAGTTGGCGAAAATTCATTGGATTAGTAAAACACCTTTCAAACATGCGCAGAACAGATAAACGGACCTTCTTCTCTCCCTGGGGCCCCTGCATTCCATTCTTATCTACTACAAGCATGTTGTTTTTCAGTAAACGGACCTTCTTGTTTTCAGGAAACATTAGTCCTTGAGTCAAGAGAAAAAGCAAAAAGAAAGGGAGGGGTTGGGCCCGCTTTTACGGGGCCAATTCTTTTCTCTGAATAAGTCAAACACAATTTTCCTAACAAATCCCTCCTTTTCTTTTTCTACACACTTTGACTTATTCACAATTATAAGTCTCATCCTGGGCTGGGATAATTTTGTAACTTATTTCAGATATAACACAGGGTAACAGCATTATCCCAAACATAATCATACCTAGAAAGAACAGTGCTTGTTTCCAGTTGTTGAAGATTCCTCCTAACCATCCAGTGTCGTCCATAATTCCAGCCCAATTTTGGATAGGGACATGGGCCAACTTCCGCATTTGACCGGTGATTTCTGCAATTGCGTCTTGTGTATCTCCAATTTCAAGGCAACAATTTGTCAAATTAAACTTCCCACACACCCCTCCTTCTGAAGCTAATAAGTAATCCAAAGCTAATCTATTCTGATATATAGCGTTTCTAATTTGCGTGTTCTGTTTAGCTAACAACAATAAAGCTTGTTCATTTTCCCTAGTGAGCAATTCTACTACAGCTTGGAGTCTTATAATTCTATTGAGCATATAGATTGGGGTTCTGTATCCATATGAACCATCTTGGGCCCAACTTGCAGGATCGTAATAAGCGATTACCCTTTCAGGGGGCCACTTGTCATCTTTCCACTGCCCTATCTTTAACTCTCGCTTCCTTCTAGCCAGGGGCTGCTCAACATGTCCCAAGTCTATTCCCTTTTCCAGCGGAATCATGAAGAAGTATGGTTTTAAGTGTCCTAAGAAACACGTCCCGGCCCAATTAGGCACTAGATGAGAGTATGCTACCTTTCCACATATCCAATACAACCCCGCAGGAGCGTGCCCATCCCCTATTAAGCTGCCACTATGCCAAAGGGTTGCAGTCTCCTTTGTTAAATTGATCCAAGGGTTAATAGATACATTTCCCCAAGTAAGTAGCTGTGTACCATTGATGATGCGAATGTTTCGACAATTCGAATCTCCCAACTTAACAGGGCGCTTTACTTTGTCGGGAGTCCGCTGGATGCAAAACATTCCTATAAGATTATTAGACAATTCCCATCTGGTTCTGACAGTGTGCTCGGGTATCCCTGAGAGATTGTATGGTATAGTATGACTCCACTCAATTACCTCCCAAGGCCATTGATCCCCCTTAAGAGTACCACCACAAATGTAGCAATTTGAAACATTCATAGTGGTAGCTATTGTTTGTGCTAGTTCGACGAACAGATTAGTTGTCCTGGGAGTCAGAGATTGTTCCCAAGGGTCCGTTTCCATCTCCCTCCAGAAGGTTTGGTATCTCCTCAAGTCCTCCCCTATTTTATATTCCTTGGTCTGAACAATTTTAAGGAACGTTTTGGGATCTCTTCCTGTTCCTTCTATAAGTATACTGAACGTCGCATCCCACATAGAAGCTCCCCATTTGTTCTTCTCATCCCACATCTTTGGTTGTAATATGGTAAAATTAACAAAATTGCAGGTACCCCAAGTGCAGTCGGGTTTTGCAGGTATCAATTCCAAAGTTGCAGTTTTATCTGCAGTGGACCAGGTAGCCCATACTGTACAAGTCGGACTAGTGTGGAATCCGAATCCATGGTCCCCCATGGGGCCGCATTTTCTAGTGGATCCCATGTATTTGTGCTGTGCCTTATAGTATTTTACCCATTCCATTCCCCCACACTTAGTGAACTGAAAGGATCCATGACTGATTGCAACGCATGCATCAAAGATGAGAGATATAGGATGGTTCTCTCTTCGTTCAGCTCTAGCTACCAATGTTCGTTGAAGGGTTGCCAGGGTGTAGACCTCCACCCAGATCCTTTCAGGATCTTCCTTAGGATCAAAACAAACTGGCTCCTGACTCCCTTTCCTGCAGACAGTATATTCTACATTGTTAAATCGACATACAGAGGTATTGCCCATGCATTTATAGACGGACTTGTAGAGCAATGTTTGATGTTCCTGATTCCCTTTCCTGGTAGTTATCACACAAGGACAAGTAGACCCTGTCGCTTGCAGAATAAAGCTCAGAAAGATCCCTAATACTGTAATCACTTTGCCATCTACCCTTGGTCTACCAATAAGCATCTGCCTGATATTCTTCCAAGACATCAGAGGGGTAGGCTTTACCGCCACTGGTAGTGGGAGTTCCATTCCTCGTCCTCTGAGTCTGGGCTGGGCACGGACCAAGGGCTTTCGTTCCTGCACTTCCAACACGTCTCGTGGTGTACCGAAGATGCGTAGCGGAGCCATCCCTTAGGAATGACTTTTGCCTGCGTCGAGCTATCGGGTCGAACCCTCCACTGATAGCTTGCAACTGGTGTTTCCACAGCCCACAGACTTTCGGTCCACAACCTCTCGGAATATCCCACCTTCAGCACATACCACCTCAATGTCGGGCTTTCGTCAAATTTGGTTATTCTGGCACACCAATGGTGAGGGCAAAAGTGGCAATATAGTAGACAATGGGGCTCAAAGGGATCTTTTAAGTTCCGGATATCGCCTGGTGTTCCGAACAAGCTGCCGGGAGGTGAAAGTGTGAGAGCGGAAAGGTCACTCCCTTCGGGGAACGACCTAATCGGAGTCTGACTCTGATCCAGAGTCGATGTTGCTATCCCTAATTTTGAAAAGGGGGCACCGCTTGCAGTCTCGATTATGCCAGAACTCTAAGCTTGAGGCCAGCTCAGTACTAGTATACAAGGTCCCACGGCCCTTGCCTTTTACTCTTTTGTATACCATCAACTGGTTGCCCCAGGCCAACCCCTCGTATTCAGTGTCCCAATAGGAAGTAGTTTGTATTCGCACTATCCACGCCTCTACCTCTCCCTTTGGTGTTCGACTGATTGAACAGGAAAACCAGGGGCAAACACTACCTGCTATATAGGGAATTATTGACATTACTCTATAATATTCGTCCAAATAATGAAATTCGACAATCCTCATCTAACTCCTCGTCATCAGATAATGAAATCACACACTCCTCCTCTGATTCTTCTTCAGAACTACTCTCAATATCGGTAATTTCGCAAAGTTCTTGATTTTTCGTAATAGGGCAGACCTTACAGTACTGATTGTACCACCACTGAGAATCCCACAATTCTGTAAAAACCCCGTTAAAAATTCTTCTTTCCTCCTCCCTATCGATTGTCTCCTCGTCTTCCAATACTACTTGATCTCCAATTGAATACCCTTTAAAGAAATAGAACCCCCACCGACTCCTGCTAATTTTTAAGGATACCTTCCAAGTTTGAACCAGAATATTGACCTTCTTTGCTTCCAGGAACACACTAAAGAAGGGGCAACACTTATGCGCCAATTGCCTGCTGGACATTACTTTTGTCGCCTAAAAATAGTCTTTAGTCCGTCCTCAGACACATGCACGGCTTCCCACCATCCTTCAGGATTAGTTGCGTGTTTGGCGCGAGTGTGGTGAGTCCAGCCTAGTTCTTTGGTCCTGACGGCAGTTTCTGTTGTCAACAAGATCTGGAACGGGCCAAGCCACCTTGGGGCTAGCGGTTCACTCTTCCATGCCTTGATGTAAGCCCAATCCCCGGGGTGGAAGGAATGCACTGCTACCTCCAATGGCGTTCGCTGCACCGCGATGCCTCGCTCCCTACTATCGGAGAGAATAGAGAACAGGGCCAGCAGATATTTTCTTATAAAGGCATCTTTGAAAAGTTCTAGGTTGGGGCTAATTCTCTGTGTGCTAACATCCCAAATTCCCATTCCATACAGACTCTCAAAGGGCGAGAGTCCTGTAGTGCTATGCGGCTTGGTCCTTATAGCATATAAGGCTAGGGGCAAAACCTTTGGCCAGGGCAATTGCGCCTGTTGTCCACCCTTTTAATATCATCGAAATTATCGGATCCGAGTTTTGGCCATCTTGGACTGATTTCAAAATTGGTCCAGACCTCTGTGCACATACGGACCATTTCCTGCTCTGACTGAAACTCCTGTACTTTCACCGATTCCCAATGTAGCAACAGCTTCCCCAACGGGCTATTGCTAGGAATTCCTAGCTCCTCTCCGCCTCTCGGAGTTGGTGCCGGGGCGTCCCCCTCGAAATTCCTCCTTTTCTTTTGGTCCCCGCTGGACCTCTTTTCCTTCCTAGACACCTGGTTTCCCATCCCGCGGGAGACAAATACAAAAGGGAAAGGGGTTTTGCGGCAAGAGTAAGGGGTCTCTTGAACGCAGACACAATAGGATTGCAACAACCACTCTCTCGACCTGACCCAGGGTACCGGATCACACAACGGCTACCGTAGGGAACTGCAGGTCCACTCAATCCTTCACTCATTCAACAACAACCAACCCGTTCGGAGTTTCCCCACCTTAACTTACCAATGTCCGTTGGCCGGCCGGCTTGGAAGACCTCTTGCGTTCGTGCCTCTTTCCAAGTTCTTGATGCCGAGCAGCCGAAGCGTCGGGAAGGAAGCGGCTGCCTAAAAGGAGACAGGGGTACCCTCCGGTTCACTTCACCGCCGCCGTCGTTCTGCCCGACCTCAACTGGACTGATGCCCAGCCCCAATTGGGGCAGTTTAGAGCATCCCGGACGAGCCCCCAAAACTGTTATCCGGTTCTCTAAAGGAGGAAAGCTCCCAAAATGAGAGACTGAGACACGAAGGCTTCTGGTGAGGTTATTTTATTGCAAAGGAAAACGCCTGCTGCAGAAAGCGGGGAGAAAAACAATTTACCACGCAGGGCAAAGGCTTTCTCCAAAGAACAAAGGGAGTGGTACAATCTCTTATAGCCTGTCCCTTCCGGGCGATTTGGGGTGGGCGCACAATCTCCTTAAAAGGGTCAGAAAGTTAGTTGGCGAAAATTCATTGGATTAGTAAAACACCTTTCAAACATGCGCAGAACAGATAAACGGACCTTCTTCTCTCCCTGGGGCCCCTGCATTCCATTCTTATCTACTACAAGCATGTTGTTTTTCAGTAAACGGACCTTCTTGTTTTCAGGAAACATTAGTCCTTGAGTCAAGAGAAAAAGCAAAAAGAAAGGGAGGGGTTGGGCCCGCTTTTACGGGGCCAATTCTTTTCTCTGAATAAGTCAAACACAATTTTCCTAACAGTGTTATCCTCATTTATTGTAATAGGCTCATTTACTTCAATACAGAAATCTTTAACCAATTGCTTATACCATGTGATTTCATTTACTGTTTCTGAGAGCGCTATGAATTCAGATTCAGCAGTAGAAGTTGCTACAGAAGTTTGCTTTCTGAATTTCCATCCTATTAACACACCTGCAAAGTTTATTACATACCCATACAAGGATTTTCGATCTTCCACGTCTGTTGCCCAATCACTGTCTGTGATTGGGGCCGGTGGCAGCGGTGGACACGTGAGTGGACGGTCCTCCCTAACTCCAGCTGTGCGGGGGTATTTGTATACGAATATGAATACCACCATCTTTAGTTTCAATCTTTGCAGCCAAAGGATGTGGACAAGATCCTTGCGGAAGAGAAGGCTACCACATGTGTGCTGAATCATTGCCCTTCTTGGCTTATATCATCAGCCAGAAAGGAACTGGCCAAGTGAGTAAGGGGAGTGGTGAATGCCTCCTTGCAGCAAGGTAGGGCTCCAACATGCCTAAAGGAGACAATAGTCTTTGGCCAATCTTTGATTAAATATTCCAATCTGATTATGACATGAATCATTATGAAAGGGTGTGTGTTTCTTAATTTGTATTATGATTCTCTGGAATGGAGCTTTATCTCATACATTTTTTGCTAAATATGTGCACTCTTATTTTGATGTTTTCTTTCTATATTATTTCAATTAAAAACAACACTTCAGACAGACTGAAATTATAACTTTCTCCAACAATGTCACCTGACCCCTTACATATTTTTGTTTGTCATTCCCTGAAGAGTGGAAGATCTTGAAAAATTATCCCCCTAGATCCCAGACTGCCCCGCCTCTCTATGATTATATAGCCAGTAGCCACTACTTCCAAGAAGAGAGGAATGATGCAGGCAGATGGAAAGACTGCAGAAAACTGTGCTGCGTATGCCATTGAAACAATGTGAAAGAGGTGATCAGTAGGGAAATGCTTACTGGTAAATCATCTACTCTTAAAATTCCTTTTTGTGCAGAAAAAAAAATGTTCACAGTTGAACACTCAGCTCAGTTCTCATTTTAAAATACACTAAAGAGATGAGTTTTTGAGTTCATTAGAAGATCTAGGTTTGTTTTTTTCATTTTGAGCCATCTTGCAGAATAAAGTTGTAGTTTTTTGCCATCCTTTCTTCTAGGGTTTCCAGTAAACACACAAACCAAATGGGACATATGGAAGTCAGGGTTGCTCCTTCCTTTCAATGCTTTCATCTGCTACTTATATTCCTCTTCAAATACCTTCAGTTGCCCTCCTCCGACACCACAGCCTGCCTGTTGCTGCACGTAAAAATACCCACTTCAGCTCCCTTAACTATGTTTCAGTACAGTAATGCGCCAGAGAAAGTATCAAATATTTATTCATGTGCGTCAGATCAGGGTTGGAATAAAGGATGGCAATATTATCACTGGCAGACATTCTATGTTTAAGACTAGAAAAGAAGAACTGTATATACCTGCATCATAACAACGTAGGGCATACACTGATAGATTAGACAAGAACATTGAATATCCATTTAGCTTCCAGCAGTGCCCACCCCTGGTCCTTCCAAAGAAAATCACACACATCCCACTTCCAAAACATCCATAGACAGCTATGCAAACTATTAAGTGGGAAAAATAAGCTCCCTCATAAACCTAGTGGAATCTGCTGATGCCCCAAAAGCACCGAAATTAGGTTTTTAAAATATTTGGGCACATAAAAGCCAGTAACACAAGCAAATATTCAGATGCAGCCATATTTGTGTGAAGTGGGGAAACTGCAAAAGATTATTATCACATGGACCCAATAAAGACCCAAGTTCGCAAAGGTAATGTGTGGGCAGTCCTGGCTGTTTGTGAAGTCCTCCATGAGAACTGTAGGAAAGCTCTGTTTCCTATTTATTCTTTAAATAAAAGAAATACTAGAAAAATGCATTTTTCTCTTATTAAAATGTATATAATATTTTCCAGCAATTATACTTTTGAAAGCATGTCTGCTCTATTTTGTTTTGTTTTGTAGTACTGTGGCTCACCATGTTTCGAGCACAGTATGTGGGTACAGTGACCTGCAAAATCATTAATGAACAACAGGAACTCTGAAATATGAGAACTGGAATTCTTAGGATGCTGGATTACACCATATTCTGTAAGAGATGGGAAATTGCTTACTCTTGCTTTTTTGGATTTTAGACATGCTGAGGATCAAGCTGAATGTTACAAATAACTTGTCATCAGAGCTGAAATCATATTACTGTTCAAGAGACATGAGTCAAGCAGTCTTCCGTGACCCAGCAATCAAACTTAGAAAAGAAGAACATTTTTATTTCCTAAAGACCAGAAGCTAATGAACAGGGAGAGAAAACAGGAGCATTTTCATGTGGGATTGGTGGAAGGGACAAGAGAGAGTAAGGCTGTGTCTGTTGGCTTTCTTCTATGGTTTTGGCTCTTGGTTTGATTACAACAATTATGTGCTCTGTTCACCACACATCTGGTGCTAGAGGAAGAGACTACAGCTTATAGGAACCGCTGAGAGCTGAAAGGAAGTGGGTCGCCCACTCCACTGAGGGAGGAGCTAGCAGCTGTCACATCTACAACTGCTCTCAGAGTCCCTGGGAGCTCATGACCAGGGAGAGAAAACAGAGACATTTCATGTGGGTGTTTCACAAGGAAGTTTAAATTTTATTTATTATTTATCTAAAATATTTTTATCCCACCTTTCTCCTCAAAAAGAACCCAAGGTGGCTTACATCATTAAAAAGACATTATGAAGAAGCTAAAAACAGGGGGTGGGGGGTCTTCTGCTAATACAAAATAAGGGATATGGATAGTGAAGTAGTATTTCCAGTGACCTGCAACAACAGTGTTGTGTTTGCTTTCCTGCCTGAGGATATAGGAGGCTACACCTGTGCATGCCGGTTGCCCTACTACAAGGATCTCTCCACACTTCAGCTTATCATACTTCAGCTCATCAATAGGGCAAGCAGACTCTTATGGAAGAGCAGCCCAGTATGATCTACTCTGGGCAGGAAGAAGAATAGCACACGAAGGGGTAAGTACTTCGAGAAAATGTGGCAAGAGTAGCAGAACTGTAAGGAATTGTGCTGTATCTTTGGAGCTACAGAATTGATATCAGGCTCTTCCCATGGACAGTGATTCTGCAATACTGAAAGACGGCCAGCCAACACAGGCCCTCTCCACAGAAAGTTATTCAGATCCCCTGGAGTGAGGATAACAGTGCCAAGATATGTGTACAGATAATGATTCTTTTTTTTTAATTTATTTTTTAAATTTCCAAAACAAAAACAAATGCAAAATACTTACTAATACAATCTAAACCACAGCGCACCCCCATACCCACGGGACCCTTTGGAGCAATACTTTTAATACCAACCACCTTTCCAAAATTGTATTGGTTGTTGTTTAGAGGCTTTCCCCTTTCCTTTCACTAATACAAATTCAACAAATCTACCCCAAATAGCATAAAAAATATTTGAACTTATTTCCCCTCTTTTCATCTTAAGTTCAGTAGTCAATTTATCATTTAATGCAATGTCCCATACTTCATTATACCAATCTTCTAATTTAATATCATTTTTATCTTTCCAAAATCTAGCTATTAATATTCTAGCACTTGTCATTAAATTGGAAATCAATTCCTTTGAGCAATAATCAAGTTCTATCTTATCAAAAATTGACAACAAAGCAATTTTAGAATTGAGTTCGATATCTTTTCCAAATATATCACTTATTTCCTTAAAAATCAGTTTCCAAAATTTCTGAATCCATTTACACTCCCACCACATATGATAATACGTGCCAATTTCTTCATCACATTTCCAACAGGCTTTAGAATAGTCTGAATTTATTATATTCAATTTCACCAGAGTCATATACCACCTTAAACTAATTTTAATTTTTTTTCCTTTATCCTTACCAACATTAATCTTAAAACTCTCATCTTCCAAATTTTTGTCCAATCCTCTGTTTTAATTTCTGTCTTTAAATCATTTTCCCAAATTGATTTCAAACCTTCTGTTTCTGTCTCTTTTTCCTCTTGTTCCAAAATTAGGTTATAAATTCTACTTACTACTCCCTTCCTCAAAACATCTTTCTGCATGTCTTCATGTGATGATAGAAATTGTTCGTACTTAGTACATTCTCTACATTTGCCATTAGTTTTCAACCATTCATTTGTCCAACTATCTAATTGGATATAATTATACCATGATAGTTTATTAGTTTGAAGTTTAACTATAATCTGATCCTTCGATCTCATTTTAATCATCCAATCCTTCAATTTGGCAACTTATTTGTCCTTAAACAAATCAGCTAAACCCTTCAAGTTTGCTGGAAAAATTTCTATTTCGGCCACTAATTTTAGTGGTGAAGTAAAGGGACATAACTTCTTTTTATTTCTGTTCCAGATATTTAACATGTTTCTTAAAAATGGTTGTTCACCTGATTTATTGTATTTCTTTTTACTACATTAAACAAATATTTTTCAATATTCCCATTTATTTCTGAGGATTCCATATCCCACCAAATTAACCTTCCTTTGTTATATATAATATCTCCAATAAATCTTAACTGATTCGCGATATAATAATTTTTTATATTAGGAATACCTAAACCTCCATTTTTTTGAGCCTTATACCAATATATTTTATTTATTCTTGATTTTTTACCTTGATTACAAAATCCATTAATTAATCCCTGCCAATACTTAAAATCTTCTTCTAATTGTATTGGGAGTATCCTAAATAAAAAAGTAATTTTTGGTAATAGTTTCATTTTGATCATAGCGATTCTCCCAAACCACGATAGTTTCAATTTAGAATACTCCTGCAATTTATCTTTAATATCACTTTTTAATTTATTAAAATTTTGCTCCTTTAATTTTTGAGTCACTTTAACTGTATTTATACCTAAATATTTAATATAATTACACATTTTAAAACCATATTTATTTACAAACGTTTCTTGTTCATATTTATTATAATTAAACATCATTATTTGTGTTTTTCGCCAGTTAATAGTTAGTCCTGTTATTTCCCCAAATTTTTCTAAATGATTTTTAATATCCATACTTTCTAATGGGTTTTTAATGGTCAATAACGAGTCATCAGCAAATAAATTAATCTTAATTGTATCATTTTTACCTAATCCTTTAATTTATTCATCATTTCTTATTGCATTAGCTAACAGTTCTATAACCATACAAAACAATATTGGTGAAAGTGGACAGCTTTGTCTTGTACTTCGGCCTAGAAAAATCCGCTCTGTTAAACCATCATTAACTATTACTTCTGAAGTATTATCTGAATATAATTGATCTATAACCCCTATAAATCTTCTGCCAAATCCCCAACCCTTTATAAGCAGCTTTAATGTTGGCCATTCCACACAATCAAAGGCCTTAAATATGTCTAGTGATAAAACTGTTGCCTTTGTTTTTTCCTTTTTCTACCTCATATATGATATTCAAAACTAGCCTAGTTAAATTATCCATTTGTCTTCCCTTTATAAAACCACATTGATCCTCTTTAATATAATTTGCTATAAATCTATTTAATCTATTTGCTAGTATAGCAGTAAAAATCTTTGCATCTTGATTTATTAAAGATATAGGCCTATAAGATCCCGGATGTGTTAAATCCTTGTTGCATATTGGGATAAGAATCGTTAATGAGTGTTTCCAAGAAGGTGGCATTGTCGCTCCTTCCAATATTTTATTATAAAACATTTTTAGCTTAGGTATCAATATGGAACTAAAATATTTATAATATTCTGGACCCAATCCATCAGGGCCTGGTGTTTTACCATTTCTCAGTTTATTAATAACTTCAGCAATTTCATCTTCTTTAATCTCTTCTTCTAATATTCTTTTATCACATTCCAATAATTTAGTTTTTAAATTCTCATTTATATAATTTTCTATATTCTCTTTCAGTACATTGTTTCCTTTATATAATTTCTAATAAAATTCTTGAAAAATCTTCAATTTATCTTTCATTATATTACACCTCTTACCTGTTCTATCTTTAATTACCCCAATCGTGTTTTTTAATCTTCTATTTTTACACATTCTAGCTAATAATTTTGAATTTTTATTGCTAAATTCAAAAAAAATCCTCTTTATATACATCAAATCCCTCTGGACTTTATCTCTAAGTTTTCTAGTTCCTTTCTCTTTGCCTGAATTTCTGCACAGATAATGATTCTAAACTGCTGGAACAGGGACAGCAGGCAGCAGAGAGCAGGGAAGTGGCCATGGAGGTTACTATTGATGGAAGGATTTGTGACACAACCCAAAGGAGGAAAAGACATATGGTGTTAGTCAGAGGCTTTCTACTAAGGAGGACAGAGGCAGCAGTTTGCAGACTTGACAGAATGATTCAGGAGGTCTGCTAGAGCATGGCCTTCACTCCATGAAAAAGGGCAACTGGCAAGTGATGGGCTGCACCTTATGAGAGCTGAGGAGAACATATTCACTAGACATCTTGCTAAGATGTTCAGAAGGACTGATCTCTGCTGGAGAAGGGTGACAATCTTCCTGAGGTGAAGGAGGCAACTACTGGAGACAAATGCACCAGTGATGCATCAGAAATTGGGATAATACTACATGGACTTGACAATGGAACAGAGAGTTCAAATTTGAAGTAGCTCAAGGTGAAGTTCCACTGTTTCAAATGTCACTACACCAATGTGCAGAACATGGGGGAAAAACAAGAAGACTCTTAGCACAGGAAGACAAATATGATCTCCCCAGAATTACTGAAACCTGGTGGGATGAGACTCATGACTGGAATGTACAGAATAAAAGATATAAATTACTTAAAAGGAACATATGAAACAGGAAGGGAGAAGTAGTAGCACTGCACATAAAGGATGTGTACCACTACAAGGAAATCCATGAGGTAGAACATGGAAAGCTGGTTGAGAGCATTTGGGTAAACATCAAAGGAGAGAGAAACAGCAGTGACATTGCTGTTTGTGGGTCTGCTGCAGACCTCCTATCCAGACTGAGGAGCTAGATGATACCCTCCTAGATAAAATTACCCAACACTCAAAGAGAAGAGACATAGTAACAATGGGAGATTTTAACTACCTTGACATCTGTTAGAAGTCCAACTAACCCAGGACCGCAAGGTACACCAAATACCTCACTTGCCTTGCTGACAACTTAATCTTCCTGAATGTTGAAGGAGTGACAAGAGGATCTGCTGTCCTGGATCTGATTCTAACTAACAGGGAAGAACTGGGCACTGAGGTGGAAATAGTAGGAATCTATGCAGTGGTGGCGCTGCAGGTTAAACCGCAGAAGCCTCTGTGCTGCAAGGTCAGAAGACCTGCAGTCGTAAGATCGAATCCACGCGACAGAGTGAGCCCCCGTCGCTTGTCCCAGCTCCCGCCAACCTAGTGGTTTGAAAGCATGCAAAATGCAAAAATGTGAGTAGATAAATAGGTACCACCTCGGTGGGAAGGTAAACGGCGTTCCGTGTCTAGTCACGCTGGCCACGTGACCACGGAGGATTGTCTGCGGACAAACGCTAGCTCTATGGGTTGGAAACGGAGATGAGCACCGCCGCCTAGAGTCGGACACGACTGGACAAATTGTCAAGGGGAACCTTTACCTTTTATGCCCTAATGGGAAAAGGGAAAACTGAGAATAAACAAGCACTCTGGACTTCTGGCAAGCTGATTTCAACAAGCTTAAAGAAACACTGGATGAGATCCCAAGGTCAAGAGCACTCAAAAAGAAGGGAGTCCCTGGTGAATGGAAGTTTCTTAAGGGAGAGAAATAGAAAGAATCTATGGTGGTTCCATAACTATCTTTCAAGATGAGCTAAAGCTTGAAATGCCAATGTATAAGAAATGGAAGGAATGACAAATCACTAACAAGGAGGATAAGAGAGGAGTAGAGAGAAGAACTGTGTAGAGAGAAGGTTAGAAAGCTAAAGGCCAAAATGAGTTTAGACAAGCAAGATAAGTTAAAAGTAACAAAAAGTGTTTTGTTTTTTTCAGCCACGCTAGGAGCAAGAAGAAAAAGGAGGCAGTAGATCTGCTGTGTGAAGAGGATGGAGAATTATTAATGGAGAACAGAGAGAGAAGCCAGGACTGCTGAACACATATTTTGACTCTGTCTGTTAGCTTTCTGCCTGCTGACCAAATATCACATTTTTTCGCCCTTGTTCAGTATTCCCAGTGTCAAGAATCTGAAGTATTTGCTAGAGCATACAGTTTCTCCATCTCAGTTATGATTAGCTTCATATTGAGACTGATAATTCTTCAAATTCTATAGCCAGCAGAACAGTCCTATCTTAGACTGATAAGGTTAACTGTCTTCTGCACAATTTTCCCGACCTACAGCATATCCAGTGCAGTCAGACAGGAAACTTTATGACAGGGTTCTGAGGTGCCTGAAGCCTCCATGCATATGATCCTTTCTGGACAGCTGGTAAGTTCAGAGTATTCAACAAGACACCCTAGTCTATGGTGATCAAGGGAAGCTAATGCTGTGTATAACAACAGTTCTGTTAATTTGTATTTTCGTTTGAATGGGATCCACTACTACAGGGTTTGCCAAAGATAACACGATTGTAACTTTGTTATTGCTAAATGATCTGGAAGTAACTTCAACAGCCAGCCCATTCAAAGGCCTGGGCTACTGTAATGCAGAATGCCATGTTTATATATGGGATCAGTGTCTGGTTTGCCTGTGAGGGACTCATGGTCAACTCTATGCTTAATCACATCAATAAGAAAGTTGCAGGAAGCAGGGAAAGAGGAGACTACCGATTACTGGAACATGGAAATACAAAAAAATTCCACATACCATTCAGTCAAACGATTATCCATGGCAGGAATAGCACTGTTGAACAAATTATGTTTCAAAGTACCATCGTCATATTTTTATTTTAGCAGATTAATGTTAATGCTAGTATTAAAGGGGATATCCCTTGTTTTTTCTTAAGTCTAATACATGCAGGAAATCTTTCCAAACACTCAATATTCACAGCTCCTGTCCCTTATTTAGATCTTTGAACCAGTACTGATGCCCATTTAAAAAGGCAAACAATCCTCTACTCACATTATACTGAGAATGGAGATATGCCAATTTTGAGGTGGTTCTAGGCAGGTTGTTTTCATAGGCCCATGTGCTTCACCATTTTGTTCCCTTCTCCCTTCCCCAGCATGGTTACTCTGCTGTTTCCCATCTTCAGCTTACCATGTGACACAGCAGGAAGTGTTATGCAATGAAGTCCCTGATGTCTATGTTCAAATTATGTGCATCATATTCCCCAGAGTACATAAATTAAATTCCGGATAAATTAACCCGATGGATGCGGCAATAGTCTGAAATGTTATGTGATACAAATAATCAGTCCCTATATGTGCCTGGTCAGGCAGAGTGCTAATACTGTGACTATTTCCTTCTGTCTGTGCCCTCTACCCAATCATTTGCTGCTACTATCTATCTCTAGTGATTGTTTGAGAGGACTGGGCTATGGAATATTTGACTTACATTCAGTCCTAGCATGGTCACTGAATTAATGAACCAAAGATAAACATGGAGGTATAGCTTCCATATCTAATACATACTCTGGTCAGCTCCATGAAGAAAGGTAGAGGGGACTGGGTATGTTTAGCCTGGGGAAGAGAAGACTGAGAGATGATATGATAGCTATCTTCAAATATCTGAAGGCAGCTATGTGAAATACAGAAAAAGCTTGTATCGTGCAGTTCCAGAGGGCAGGACCTGAAGTAACAGATTCAAATTACAAGAAAGAAGATTTTTATCTAAACATTAGGAAGAACTTCTGGACAGTAAGAGTTGTTCAACAATAGTTGTAGATTTCCTGCTTCAGTAGGGAGTTCGACTCAGTGACCCTCGGGGTCCTTTCCAGTTCAATTCTATGATTCTAAGTCCAAAATCTTACTCCTTGCTTTCACCAGTATAGCATTACTAGTGTAATCTTTAGTGGTGATTTGCCATAAACAAAGCAGTTGCATTTCCTATCACACGCCAGCCGTGTGTCTTGATATATAACAGTAAATACCTACATTAACTTTTTAACACGTGGCAGTTAACCACTGAAAATAATGCTAGTGGCATTACACCAGTAGGTATAACAAATAAGATGCTGGCCTGTGATTTTATTGTTTGAGAATAGAGGAGAAAATACACAACTAGAAAATACCAAAAAGGAAGAATACACACAGCACAGCATTCATCCAGCTGATATGACAGGACATCTGCAACAAACACAAGCTGTTCTGAGGTGAGGTTTCAAGGTCCTCCCAAAGATGAATAATACACTTTTGACACTTTTCCCTCAGTGTTTAATTAAATGTGGAAATTCAGTATCATAGAGTTTAATGATAGCTTCCAACCTGCATGGCTTTAAAATGGGATGAGATAAATTCATGGAGGAGAGGCTACCAATAGCTACCAGTTATGATGTGTGTTAAATATGTGTATAAATCTCTGAGAAAACAAAAGCAGAATGACAATTTTGCTTAGGTATCATAATACATTACAGATTTGGCCTAGGGCTATGAGAGAGATGATCCAGGCACGTCTAGTAGGCCATCTGCCACATGTCCTGTGCCCCCAGGCAGACCTGAGGGAGACTTCAACATCTACACCCCAGAAGGGTGCAGAAAGGGAAACAGAGGTTCCAGGTAGGAGAGAAGAACTGGGGATGGATAAGTCAGCCCTGGGTGCAGAGGCAGGGGGCAGGCCTAGTTGGATGAAGCCTGATACAGTATAAGCAGGGAGGAGGAAGAGCGTAAGGACTCTTCTTCTGCAGGATTCAATAGAGAGGAATGAGTAAAGAGAGGAAGAACTGGGCCCGTTTTTGTTTTTTGTGCCCTGTGGGAGGAGGATGTGTTGACCATTCAGAATCCCTGGTTTAAATTCAAATGGAGGTGGCCAAGCATGGCAGGAGCACGGCAATTTTAAGCCTGCCATCAACTCCAGCAAGGGGTTATTTTTATGTTTTTACCCAGAGGAAAACGAGATAGGAGTGTTCAGCTGCTCCAAATGACACAAGGGAAAGTCATCTGGCCTCAAGAAAGCAGGATGGGATCCTACAGAGATGTAAATAGCCAAGTTTTAGCTTAGATGTGATCATCTTTTCTTTCATGTTTGGAATCCTATGGTTTCCAGATGTGTTTTTACTACCAACTAAGATTGACCCAGAAGTATTGTGAAAACCTGAGCTGATTACACTCACACACACTTGTGCATTTCTTTATTTTTGCTGACAGAATCTCTCTGAAATGAGAAAGAAGTTTGTATTCAAGTATGTGGTTGTATTTTACTGCCAAAGGGAGCCACCTGAATTTTTTCAATAAGGTGAACAGGCTGTCTGATTGCCAAACTTCTTTCCATCAATTGAAAAGTTTGAACACTGAACACTAATTATACTTCATCAATCTGCCATCTGGTGTTTGACCGTGATCAGTATGAGGTATAATTCTGCTGATAAGAAAGTCTTCTCTAGTTTGTTTAGAGTTTCTCTAGTTTGTGTTTCCCAACCTAGAGTTCATTACCCTCAAGGGGATCGTGAAATGTTTTTCCGGGGGGGGGGGGGGTGTTGCAAGTTCCCTTATATGTGTTATAGCCCTTGCTAAATAATTTTTTCCTTGACCTTTCAGAGCAGGATATTAAAGTTAGTGTGCATATGTATGTATGAGAAGCAGATCCTGTGGAAGAGAAAGAAGCCTCTACTTTCTGAGGAGGGATGATTTTGCTCCATTAAAAATGCCTTTTTATGCAAACATGGGGTGGGGGGTGTCCACAGGTTACTTGACTATTATGAAATACCTGGCTGAGCAATACTACGAGAAGGACCTTGGAATTGTCATACATCACAAGCAGAATATGAGCCAACAGTGTGATGTGTCTACCAAAAAGGTAAATGCTATTTTTGATGCATTAACAGAAGTATAGTCTCCAGATCCCGTGAGGTACTACGATCCATTCTATTCGGCACTGGTTAGGCCTCATCTTGAGTTCTGTGTCCAGTTCTGGACACAGCACTTCAAGAAGGATGCTGACAAATTGGAACAGGTTCAGAGGAGGGCAACAAGAATGATCAGGGGGGCTGGAAACTAAGCCCTATGAAGAAAGACTGAAATAACTGGTCATGTTTAGCCTTGAAAAAAGAAGACTGAGGGGAGATACGATAGCACTTTTCAAATACTGGAAAGGCTGTCATTCAGAGGAGGAGGAGTATCTTCTCAATCATCCCAGAGTACAGGACACACAACAATGGGCTCAAGTTACAGGAAGCGAGATTTCAGTTGAATATCAGGGAAAAACTTCCTAAGAGCAGTATGCCAATGAAACGAATTACGAGAAGTGGTGAGTGCTCCAACGCTGGAGACATTGAAGAGAAATTTAAACAACCACCTGGTAGATATCCTTTGATTTGTATTCCTGCCCTGAGCACGGGGTTGGACTCAATGGCCTTATAGGCCCCTTCTAACTCCATTATTCTATGAAGGGGGGTGTTTGTTCAATCATCAATCCAAATGAAGACAGCGGTCAAGAAATCAGAATAAGACTGTTTCTGTTAACGAACAAGATTCGTAATGGCAGCAATGGAGGAATCAGAAAAGATGATCAAATATAAGGATGCGTCACTGGAGACCAAAATCAAGGTCATCCACACTATTGTATTCCTGATTACTATGTACAGGTATGAAAGCTGGACAGTGAACGAAGCTGACAGGAAAATTGATTTGTTTGAAATGTAGTGCTGGAGGAGAGCTTTGCGGATTCCCTGGACTGCCAGAAAGACAAAAAAATGAGTCCTAGAGCAGATCAATCCAGAAAGATATCTGGACACAAAAATGATGAAAGTGAGGTTTGTCCTATTTTGGGCACATCACAAGAAGGCAAGATTCTCTGGAAAAGACAATAATGCTGAGAAAGGTGGAAGGCAGAATGAAAAGAGGAAGACCAAATATGAGATAGATTGACTCCCTAACAGAAGCCACAGCCTTGAGTTTACAAGAGCTCAGCAGGTTTGCTGAGGACAGGACATTTTGGAGATGACTCATTCATAACATCATGACATAAAATAACAACAAAATTCCTTGGGTGCTCCCAATGATAAGTAAAAATGAACCATGCATTCCTATTTCACAGAAACCTGCTTGTACAGTATTTTGAAGTTTGATATGATCACGCTTAGAGTGATTACATGTGGGTTTTTTATTGCAAAATACCTTTCATAATCAACTTGTTTTTTTAGCAACATGAATGTTTCAGTGGAGCCCCCAAAAGTATTTGAAAAGTAGGTTTATCCCATGCCATAGCAAAATGATAAATTTTACATTTGTAATGATTATTTTCACAGCCTTCGAGATATATAAACTAAATAAGGAAACATGCTTTTTTCAAAGGGATAGTCTGGTTTCTGTTGAAAGCTATGTATATTTTCCATGTGTACTTCATAGCAATCTTCGCATTAGCATGAACGGTTGACCCTAAACCACCAGACAATCATAGTCTGCTAGAAGGAGAGTCAATGAATGTCTGTAATCTTCCCAATCAACTTGACCTACATTTGGCATTTAGACATACAGCCCTTTAACTCAGTAATTTGTTTGGCCATTTCTCACTTAGAAAATCATTCAAAGGTCAATTTGCATCACAGGATCTTTTGCTCTAACAGCATTTCTGCCTTACAACAAACAGAGTTAATGTGGTTTTATAGATATACTATTGAATTTAGGTCTAGGAGACATGTTCAGGATTTACATCTGCCATAGAGTAATTGTCTGGACTTGATAACTAATTGCTGTTGGAATATAGTTCTGAATCTATTCAATGAGATTAATACTGAGCTACCTCATAAGGAATACAGTAGTTTTGAGCTAGCAGCACAGACTTTCCATGTAAATGAAGGGCCATTGTCCATGGGGATGGCAAATCCTTTTGCAGTTATCCAAATTCAGTGCCTGGAGGCAATATATACATGGAGTTCCATCATGTGGAATTCCATCTGTCTCCCCAGGTTAGTACAGTGAAACAAGCATATCATACTAGTTATACCAGTACCCCAGATGCTGGTGAGTTGTTGTTGTTTAGTCGTTAAGTCGTTTCCAACTCTTCATGACCCCATGGACCAGAGCACGCCAGGCCCTCCTGTCTTCCACTGCCTCCCAGAGTTGGGTCAAATTCATGTTGGTAGCTTCGATGACACTGTCCAACCATCTCGTCCTCTGTCGTCCCCTTCTCCTCTTGCCCTCACACTTTCCCAACATCAGGGTCTTTTCCAGGGAGTCTTCTCTTCTCATGCTGGTGAGACATACCTGCTAATTTCACCAGAGCGTGTGGAATGCATACTGCTAGCTGTGAAGTGACAGGAGGATACAGGCAGGCAAGAATTTTTTTGTGTTCAAGTTACATGAGATATTTAAGAAGTGGTTTTATATTGCTACCTTCCATTGAATTTCCACAGTGAAGCAGGAATATGAACTCAAGACTCCTAACTCCTAAGGAAGCCATTCTATCCAGTGGTTCCCAATATGGGGGCCTCAGATGTTCTTGGACTAAAATTCCCAGAAGCCTTCACCACTAGCTGTGCTGCCCAGGAATTTTGAGAGTTGTAGTTCAATAACATATGTGGACCCAAGGTTGGGAACCACTGCGCTAAACCACACTGTTTCTCATCTCAGTTTAGATATGTACAATAAAGTAAGTTAATGTATTTGTTTACTTGGGGCAGAAGCTCAACCTTTGGCAATGACAAATTAATCTGAGATATTTGCAATTTGTATATGCTGTATAAAGGACAAATAGTAGCACCATAATTCTGGCAAAGCCATTTTTAAATGAAATTACACTGGTATAGAGACTCTTGCAAACCACAATCAAAAGAATTCTAAACCTGAGACAGCTATTTTCTCATAACCCAAGATGTATCAGTGATTGAACCTGCCTGCTTGTAAGGATTACATTTATTTATTCTGAGTAATTATGATTGCTGTTTTTACTCTGTAATAATTTATTAACACATTTAATTAATGCTTTAATTAAAGTATTCTTACTCCACTCTTCAGTCATAATGATTTCCAAAATAGCTTACACAACATCTATGAAAGCAAAACAGTCAAGGCCTTACAAATGACATAAAACAGAAAGGAAAAGGTATGGGGGCAGGGAGAAAGCAAGCAATGTATGTACTGTGTGCTGTCAAGTCAATTCTGATTTATGGAGACCCTTTCCAGCGTTTTTGAAGTAGAAAATCACAGAAATGGTTTGCCATTCCCTTCTTCTGGGAGGACCCTGGGACTGTGCAGCTTGCTCATGACTGCACAAGCTGGCTCATATCACAGGAGGCACAATGGGGAATCAAGCTCTCAACCTCTGGCTCCGCAGCCAGATACCTAAACCACAAGCAAACTCAGAAACAAATTCTTTAGAAAGTAGTTCTTATAATGACCAGCTGGATTAGGGAAAATGGAAGAAAGGAAAAGACTGAGAGCTCATGAAAACCAGTGGAATTACCTGCTTCCAAACTCAACGATAAATAGGACAGGTAGCAATTCTGGAGGGATATTTTAAAATAGTGCAGATCTTAAAAAAAAAAAAAAAAAGGAGCGGGAGTGAGGCAAGCAATAAAGCAAAGATGGGAAGTAAACAAATGTTAGTAAGTTGATAATAACAGTGGGATTCACCTGGATTTCAACAAAATCCAGTTTGTTTGCTTGTTTATTCATTTTATTTTTATGCCAATTGCCTTCCAAACTCAAAGTGGCTCACAATTTCAAAACAAAACAAAAACAGGCTAAAAACCACAGTGGCCAAAATCCTGTTGGTTAGTATAGTAAATTCCTCTAGAGGAGGTCTATTGAATCAATGCGGATTTGGTGAGTCAACTCCTCCATAAATTTCATTGATTCAAATGGGCCTATTCTGTGTCTTAGTATGCCAAAATAAGTCACAGTTATAGTAGGCCCATTTGAATCAATGAAACCTACAGAGGAGTTGATTCACCAAATCCCCATTGATTCAATGGGCCTACTCTAGTGTGCTTTACTACACTAAGCAACAAGATTTTAGCTCTGAAGTTATTACATTAAAAACAATTGAACACATAACAGTAAAACAAAGCAGTTAAAAACATCTTAGAAACACATTAAAAGGCAGAAAAATTAGAATGTGCAGTGTCCAAAAATCAAAACCTCTTCACTGTCTATCTCAGTTGTTAAAAATCTATCTTAAAAAGGTCTTCATGTCTCTCCTGAAGGACAGTAAAGAGGGGGCTAATCTAACCTCTCAAGTAAAGTCATTCTATAACCTGAAAGCAGCCACTGAGAAGGCCCTGTCTAACATCTTAACCAGCTGTGCCTGAGAATGCAGTGGGACCAAGGGAAGGTCCTCCACTAAAGATCTTAAGAGTCAGAGAGGCTCATTTGGGGAGATGTGGTCCTTCAGTTAGCATAGATCCAAGTTGTACAGTGTTTTATAGATAATAAATAATCCACACTTTGAACTAGGCCTGGGGACAAACTGGCTACTAGTGAAACTGTTCTAACAAGCCCAATCAACAGTCTAGTTACAGCATTTTTGGATGAGTTATTTCTGGACTCTCCTCAAATGCAGCCCAAAATAGAGGGTGTTCCAGACAGTTTATTTATTTATTGTATTTAAAATACTTTTACCCCACCTTTCTCCTCGAAAGGACCCAGTTGGAGTGACCCTCATCATTATTTATTTCCACACTATGTCCTACTACGAGGCAGAGTGCGGCAATCACCTCGAAGTCTGGGTGGTCTGTTGGGAGCAGCAGGGGCAGCTGACGTTGGAGGACAGAGCTGGTTAGCAGTCACTAACCAAACCTACCTGCTGCTTGCAGGTGCAGAAATGGATGCTGTCGATCAGCAATGTCACAATAAGATTCAACTTCCAGTTTCATCAAAATCAAGCAGAACATAGGCAACATTACCTTCATCAATAAGAAAGTCATTCATAGAATTTATGTTAAGGTATGAGGTAAAAAAAATTAAAAAACCACCATAAAAATAAACAAAAGAGTGAGCGCCATTATAACACCTTGGACTTATTGTACAAACCAGACTTACTTCTCCCAACTAGTTCTAAGTTAAATTTTCAAAGAAACCACACCTACTTATACAGTAAAAGAGTGGAAGTTGATGTAGAGATTCTTCCTCAGTTCCTGCTTTGTGTGGAGATGGAAAACCTCACTTATTCACCCAGTAACACTGCCACCACTTTCAAAAAGAGCCCCTTTTCATTTAACAAGTGGGAAGATATCTGTCGTGGCTTGTATTCTTCCCCGGAACTGGGTGAGTTAACAAACAAAACCTCAGGTGCTAAAGACTTACATTTGCCTCTACTACTTATGTACAGAAGAGGAATATAACACATTCCTTAAAAGAAAGCTTACTACAGCAAAATATGAAATAGGGTTCCTTCCCTGAGTATGGCTTAACTAGGGAAGAGAGAGAAAGAGAGAGAGAGAGAGTAATTCTCTGATGTGCAGAATTAGGATGGTCAAATTTGTATTATTTTCTGTTGACTACACAATGTATCATGCAACGAGAATCCGCCTGGAGTATTTCCCCCTATCTATAACTTTTTCCTCCACCACTGAGACTTCTACTTTTTTCCAATCAAATGCATTGCATCAGTTCAGGCAGTATAATTTACTTGAACTGATGCAGCTTCACCGCTGAATGGAGCAAACAAAAGCTGTCTCTCTACCAGCTTTCTACTTCAGCTTTCTACTTACGACCATCGTAATAACTCTCTCTTGGTATTCTGATAACATGCCACTTAGACAGGTAACCTGTACTTTGTCTGCCCATATAACATGACTAAATCCACTGGAATGGCATTACGACAGTTTCTGTATTCAGAAATCTGCCCTCCATAGAATCTAGGGTGTTGCCCTGGAAAAACATGTCACAGTCAGGTGCATTCTATCAAAGCCTAATCCAACTCAAGTTATCAGAGGAAAGATAATAGACAGTTTTCGTGCCAAAACTATCATGCTACAATGTCTACTTGGGTAAAACGCACGAATTCTTATTATATTTAATGTGCTTCAGAAAGGAGTCTGAACAGAAATTTCCCTGGAGGTTAAATATGCTCAAGCAAAGGTAAAAGTGAAAAAAATGTTTTGGTGGTATTTCCACAAAAGAGAGTCGAGATTCTTAAGACTCTAATAAACCTACTACACAGAAGCTAGTCAGAAGGAAAACATATCTATCCTCACTGCCCAAGATCAAACAAACTGCTCTCCTTTGTATTTCTCCAATATGATTACCAAGGCTCCAATTTCAATTCTGTAATTTCCCTAAAACAGATTACCTCTGTTTTGATCTAGAATATATATATTCCAGCAGGCTGTTGCGTCTTCCAGCTATTCATCATGGAATAAATTTCATCTATACTGATGAAAAAAGATGCAGTCAGGGTGGACAAGATGCATGTGGCCTCCACGAGAATTTGCTTTCCCCAAGGCTACTCCAGAGCCTGCCCAGTGGGAAAAATTCTCTCTTTTTTTAACAACAAAAAGCTCATCAACCCTTGAATACAGTAGTAACCATCCTAGCTGAGATAAAACCCTGAAAAGGGTCGCCATAAGTCAGAATTGACTTGACGGCACATTATGATGATGATAGTCATAATGGCAGTTTAGCAGAAAAACACATTTCTCCGTTTACTAATATATGCTTTTTTCTGGAGTTTTTTGTTCTTTCTGACTTTAGTACCTACTCTTTATTAAAAGGACTATTCATCTACAAGGTAAAATCATCATTTTAACTGGACAGAATCCTATGTATACACTCATCTCCTGGAACTAAACTTAACACCCCCCCAAGAAAGATATCTTTATCTTCCTTTTAAAATTGGACTGACGGCAGCACTGACGTGGGTAAGGGGTGTAGGACTGGAAGGCAGCTGTTAGACAGACAAAACTAAATCAATGAAAGACGTTCATAAAGTCTCATGGCCTACTGCTGTTTCCTCCAGTGACGACAAAGCCATATGAAGCCTGTTTTCAGCAAGCAATAGCATTTGTGGACACAAAGTACTATTAAAAAAGAAAAAAAACATATGTTTTACTTATGGTGGCCAGACTGCTTTCCTGTCAAGGATGTGACGTTTATAAAAATGATGTTGTGAACCAGAAAGGGAAAATGATATATTTTTTCACTTCTTTTGCCATTATCACTAGAAGATGGGGAGGGGAGAATCACCAGAACACCTACAGTATAGTCAAAGGTAGAGAGCAGTGGTTATCAAGACATCCTGCACAGAGTTAAGCTGTTTTACTCCAGGTGTGATTTAAATCCCATATGCAGAATTGCAGCTCAGATGTCTCCACGTGGAATAGTCCCAAGCACAGAAATGGTGAACTCAGTGTTCACCATTTGATTGATTGATTGAATGAATGTATATTTTTTGTACATGTATTCTAGACCCCCTACTGCAAGATTTAGTAACTTTTCTAACACACTGGCTGAAATCCTGTTGCACAGCTTTATACCATGTAGAGCTGATTACCGTACGTAATCAGTCATGGTTCTCTCTCTCTCTCTCTCTCTCTCTCTCTCTCTCTCTCTTTTTTTTTTTTTTTTTTTTTTGGAAGTTAAAAATTTCTGATTCCCCCTTGAAGGTTCTGAGACTCTCTTGGAATCCGTTTTGCAGAGGGAAACTGCTGGGGGCCATTGGAGAAGGCTTCAATTTCCAAAATCACCTCTGTGCTTGGTAAAGCAGCAACAATTTTCAGGAATTATAAGACCACCACCTCATCCTGCTGCCCCAATGGCTCCCAAGGAAGCCCTGGAACCATCAAAGGGGGATCAGATATTTTAAATTTATGAAAACCCACCACAATTGATGATGCCATCTGCCTTATGTGGCATAAAGTAGTGCAACAGGATTTTAGCCATTAGTTACTTATTAGGCATCAAATAGAAATACATATGATTATTGCTCTTGTGTTTTTTGGATATGCCCGTTAGGTTGGCACAAATTACTAAATAATATTATTTTCCCTTACAGACTTTAAACTGTAAGATACATTTGCTCCCCCTTGTGTCTCTGTAAATAATATTCATGAAATAGGGAGTTAATGGACTACAAAAAGCTGACACACTACATAAGGCTAACATTGTAAGCTAAGAAACAAATCTGCTGGTAACTACTTAGCCAACATGCTGAAAGTAAGAAAGCATAATTGTCAAAGTACTCTTTAAACTTCTGCTTATAATTTTAAACACAGAGGTCGGGAACACCAGTGGAGAACCGAAAAGGTAAAACCACTCCTTTCCATAAACAATAAGCTTTATAATACCTATTATTTTCTGCTGTCAAATTAAGCTACAGCCATTTTTCAAATGTTATATATTTCAATTGTCTGCAGCAATACCATACCAGGTTTTTTTTTGGGGGGGGGGGGAGGGAGTACAGAATGAAAAGTATACAGAAGATAAAACATAACCAGAAATGTGCTATTTGTTTTGCTTTATAATTTTTTGAGAAGTTTGAGAAGCAAGACCATTTAACTTGTAGCAGAAATGATGGCTAACATTTTTGAGAAAAGTTAGGAGTTGCATTGTCTGCAGTCTCCCCAAAGATCACTGAATGAAGGAACAGATTTTACAGCATACAAATCATAGAAAGCCATCTGAGAAAAATAGAAGAGAAGTAACATAATGAAACAGAAAAAGTTATGTAAGCTAACAAGTAAATGTTTTTCCTGAAAAAAATTTTTTTTTAAATTCTGATGTTTAAACTATTTTTATTCTTCCTTTCCTACAGTTGTAATTAAAAACATAAAGAAAAGAAAATATCAAAACCATATAACCTGTAGCAGTCTCCTGGCAAGAAAAATTAATAAGACTATGCCAGTCAAAGAAAATTCTTTTATGAATTCTCACCTATATAAGACTTCCTAAAACACACCACCTGAAGACAGACCAGTCTTCTTTGATAAGGAGCAAGTAGATGGGTAAATTCATACAGAAGAAAATCACTCTTCAGATAACCAAGCCTCAAACCATTTAGGGATTAAACATCAGTACCAGTGCTTTGAAATGAAAATTGAAGACAGTAGTTGGTGTAATGTTGGTATTATGTGATCTGAAACAAAGGCACTATTTTCAGTAACCAGGCAGTATATTTTGCACTAATTAAAGTTTCATACACCTTTTAAGTACATCTGATGCAGTGGGCTACAGAATATACCAAATAAAAACTTACTAGTCTTTAAGTGACACAAGAATCTTTGCTATTTTTACACCTTTAAAAGACAGTCTGATATATGGAGCATGCTACAACAACCGGTGTAAAACCTAGATGTCACCATGGCATGTGCAATTGTGACATACAGTGGAACCTCTACTTAAGAACGTCCCTACTTAAGAACGATCCAACTTAAGAACAGCTCCATTCGCTAAATTTTGCTTCTACTTGAGAACGGAGCTCCAAGATAAGAACGGGAAAAAAAACTTTCCTGCCCTTTTTTTAACCTTAGGTCATCTTAGGTTAAAAAAAAAAATTCTCCCCCTAGTGGTAGAGTACGGATTAACCGGCTTTGCATTAGTTCCTATGGAAACTAATGCTTCAACGTACGAACACGCCTCTACATAAGAACAAAAAACAGCCGGAACGGATTAATCGGTTTTCAGTGCATTCCTATGGAAAATTTTGCTTCAACTTAAGAACGTTTCAACTTAAGAACACCATTCCAATACGGATTAAGTTCGTAAGTAGAGGTTCCACTGTATTTCCCAAGTAGCAGTAGCAGTTGGCCCACCAACCTAAACTGTGCAGAAATTCCCAGCTTACTATACTTTAAAGGGGTCACTTTAAAGGGAAATGCAAACCCAAACCCCAGGGCCTGAATCCCAGCTTCTAGACTGACCATTCTCCTAACTTCCATCTTGTCTGAATCATTTGTGGACATTTACATTCTTTCCAGAGGTACTGTGTATGGATATTCACATTCTTCCCAGAACCCGGTGGAAAAACAAAGTGGGATATGAGCTGCACAGTGATGACAGCATACTGCAATCTCTAAAAGCCTCCAGGCATTTTCATCAAGCTGTTAAACAGTATGAGGGGAAAGACAAATATCTGCAGAACTTCTAGGCCAATGTCAGAGCCAGCCCAAGATATTTTGCCGTCTGAGGCAAACAATGACATCTTTTAAATTCCACTTACAAAAGCTGGTCAGATTAAGAGTTGATTCGTATTATCACACTGACAACAGAGTGTATTCCTGACAACAGGTGGTTAGTTTAGGAGATACAGAGCAGATCATGTAGCTACATCAGTATCCTGTCCTACAACACCAAGGGTGGGCAATTAATTTCTATAGGGGGCCACATGAAAAATCGGAACTGTGTTCGGGGGCCAAACCAACTTTACTTAAAAATAAAATGAAACAGTGATGTTATGATTGTTTTTATTTTAAACTTGTTAATCTTCACAAATACTAAAGAGGTTTTTTGCGGTATGTTAAAGATAAGCAACTGATCAACTTTAGACAAAAAGCTATAAATGGTTTTGATGTCCGGCGGGCCGGACAGGAGCGGCTCACGGGCCGTATGTGGCCCTCGGGCCGCACTTTGCCCAGGTCTGTACAACACCCTTCCACCACTTCCTGTCCTCCTCTATCTGTGCCTGAAGCAGATGCCTCATCCAGCCTTAGGTATCATCAGCTCCGGCTATAAGCCTTGGGAACAACTTACAGCCCCTCAGTACCATCTTCTCATATGTAGACACACAAGTACAGTCATTGGAACGGTCACAAAACTACTTCTAAGAGCCATTCCTGCTAAGCATTCATGACACCAATAATTTTAGGATGATTTTTTTCTCCTAACCTTTTTTTCTTTTTTAGCCTGTAAGAAACAAACTGTACATGACAAATGGATGAAACTGAAGGAGATGAATTTATAATTCTTAACGTGGCATTATTGTAAAATATCTTTCTTTTTTTTAGGCTTACAACAAAATATGACCCTGAGGAACTAAAATGCCCCTTCCAAGCGGATGAGAGTTAAACTATAATGGAAAAACAGCTCTCTGCAAGTTTTTTTGTCTATGTTGCAAACAGCACCTCAGTCCAGCTCTCTCCCCCAATTGGGTAACATGTGGTGATGTCACTACAACATCACACATATATCAGACTACTGGGTAAGTTCTGTCCTGATGTTCTTTTATACATACCATCCTGACTTCTTTATACAACATATCCATTACTTAAGTATATGCTGGTGTATGTGGAACTGTGATGTATGCATTATGGCTGAAACTGATGCATATACCAGGAGGAAATCTTAAGAGGAGTGGGTTAACAAGAACAAAGAGAAAAATGGGAGATAATGTGAGTGAGGAGGCATAATAAGCTGTGTTGTAAGCACATGTGGAGCAAATGGTAGTTATAACAGAATTTGTTAACCACATACAAACTACCACAACCTAACCTAAGCAACATAATTACTGTCTTCATGTGGTTGTTTTTAAAAGCCATATGAAAAGGGTAACTGTTATACAATTACTCCCTACATCAGTGCTATGGCAGTACCACCATTTCTTGCTTTACTTCAGCAAAATATGAAACTGTCATATGGAATTTTATTTTTATTTACACTATAGTTGAACTAGGAGTAAGAGCCATTAACTTCCCTAGATTTTCTTTCCAAATAATAGTGCTTCGGCCAACACAGTGACCCAACATTGAGTGGGGAGGGATCCTACACAGAAACACAGGAAAGTGGCCAACATTTTTTTTCTTTCCAAAAATAATATTTATAACAGGAAAACAAAGTGCGTTAACAAAAGTGATAAAGAAATAAAGTACGTTAATGAAAGAGATAAAACAAATACTCACAACAGGCTCCACCCAAATATGCATCACAAATAGTCAATGTTTCCTGTTCCTTTGCATTAGGAAATTAGCACTGACCATGTCTTTGCATCTCTTCTCCATACAACTATTAAATTTTGATTAGTGAGTTGCAGTCCACAATCAGCAGCAGTTTGTACACCCAGGTCTAAGCAGAATACTATGAATGTGTTACTGCTTATGCAACAACACTGGATCAAGCATCTGGTCTCTATGCCAGATGAAATTACAGCCCTTCACTATTAGAGTGAAAATTAACTTGAAGGCCAGATTCTTGGTCTAGTGGCCACATTCCAACTGATGCTCACTTAAGGTTTGTTTAACTTGCTATGGCTAATTGCAGCTTATTTATAAGGTCTTGTGACACATCCCAGTCATACATCTTGTCACCCAGCTAACTGTGCAACTGAAATGCAGCGTTGTCACCTCACCTACTTGCTGCAGCTAGCCACAGCAAACCACTCATACCTTATGTGAACATCAATAGGATTCTAGCCAGTATTTTAGACACATACTAATGTATTTATGGCTGCCTTCTTAGAAGTCAAGCACTAAAATAAATCCTAAATTTCAAGGTTCTGGGCCTATTTTATGCTGGGAAATTATCTTCTTTTTAAAATAAGTTTTAAAAATGTTATTCCAACTAAAACTGAATCTTTATGTTTAACAAAAGGCCACTTCCTACCTATAATGATGTAGAACAAATCTCTGCATTCATGTTTACCCTGATACCAGCAAATAGAGATATTTTTCTCTGGAACATGTCATAATGTGCAGATTTTGCAGATATGGCTCTAGGGTTAGCTACTAAAAAATTATAGCAAATTAAATATTCACTGATGAGAGTCCTTATGACGCTCTGGCTCAAGCACTTTATGGGTAGCTGGCAATTCTTTCAGGATTTTTGTAATGAATATAGTGTCATTCTCCCTCAGGCTCTTAGAATGAATCATGGCACCATCACCAGTTCACCAAAAAACTTGAGTATCTAATGCCAATTTTGTCAACGCGTGTAATCGCCTGGACGCGCTGATAATTAGCAGAGTTCTTCTTGCAAGCCCTTGAAGAAGGAAATAACACACACACACGCTCTTCTTCACAGCAAGACACGTGTATTTACAATATGTACAAATATACAGAGCAGCAGTCCTTCGGCATAGCAACAACACAAGTAGAGGCAGGAGGCAAAGTAATGGAATGAAAAGAGAAAGGGGTAAAAGATATTTTGTATACATAGTCCAGTTATATACATGCAGGCAGCTGCCTTTGCCCAATCAGGACAGGTGTTGCATCTTCCTTAGTCACACCTCTTCTAAGTCACTGTGACTCAGCACTTCTGAGTCTGCACAGGTGAACATTATGGCAGCTCATAAACTTCTACTGTCTTGACCTGTTCAGGCCTGTAAATTCTCAATGTTCTGACAAATTTAGATCATGGTGGCCATGTTTTTCAGAAAAGCTTCAATGGTTGATTTCAGAAGGGGGAAAATTATTATGGACTTCTTTTCACATTTACATGTTCCAAACCTAAAGGAGAGGGATAGAAATAGGGATACACAAGCAAGAGAAGGTGCAAGCATACTTACAGTCCTCTTCATCTTCAGTAATTCAATCATAATTTGAGAAGGAGAACCTGAGTAGGGTGGCATGCTCCTTATTAAGGGCCAGCTTGGCAGACCCCCTGTGATTCACTGGAACAAAGCCAGAGGAGGCTTTGGTCATAATGTTGTAAAGGAACTGAAATTGTGTGTATTTATGCTCTCCTACATTTCTATAGTGGAAGACAGGAGGGCCTGGCGTGCTCTGGTCCATAGGGTCACGAAGAGTCGGACACGACTTAACGACTAAACAACAACAACATTTCTATAACAAAAACAGAATTTTCAAAATACATCTCTCTACTTTCCAAGAAATACACTAACATAAGGAATTTTACAGAGTTTCCTGTTACATGGTAATGGAAAATGCTTACACATTTCAGATTTTACAGAGAATGTCAGGCTGAAAGTAGTTTAAAAAACAAAAACAAATCTATCATTGTGTTTGGTCAACCTGACGATCAGAATTGAAATGCTGCAGTGCATTTATATTCTGTAATTTTACATTCCTTGATAAAATGGATGATGAACCATGGCATCTTTCAACCATTCTCGTGCATTTATTCTCAACCCTTTCTTGCACTTCTTCTCTGCCTGCTGGATATCATATTACACAGTCCTGCTTTCTAAACACAGAGTGAGGGGTAGATAAAGCAGCCCAAGCAGAAATATCTCATAAGTCAATTTTAAAAATATATAATCAATCTCTGTTCAGAGGCAACAATACTTGACAATGAACAACTTCTGGTTCCTGCTAAGCTGTATTAACTTTCTCGTTATGTTGCATCATATTCAGTTTATATATTAGAATTTTTATCCTGCCCTACAAAAAGTTTCCCCTGAAGTGTAAATGATGGACAAAGATGATGGTGGATCTATGTTTGATGTGGATTTCTTTTCGTGTGATCCCAGCATTGAATTGAGCACAGAAACAGACAGGGATGCCATAGTTCCAGATATCTGGAAATTCTGAACCCAAAGGGCTGTAATTTCAAATTCTGGATCTGAATTCTAAATCTGAATTTGGGCGCTAGTGCACCTCCCTACTGAGAAGCAACCTGTATAAGTCATAGCACTGAATTAAGACCAACCAAGTCCCATACCGTACCAGATCTGGTGAAGGACGTGAGGAGAAGCACTGGGAAGTCCAGTACATGGCTGCTGTTTTCCAGTGTCCCTCAAGGAACTTTTTGCTACAGTGACAAAAGAGTCAGTCTCTTTCCCCCTCTGTTTTCGAGCCAAATAAATTTTGGGTCATGCTTGTGTTAGCAACATGTTTGACTCCACTTTGCTAACAAGCATTTTCAGTTAGGAGTGTGGGTAGCCCCTAGCCTGCTCCCGGCCCATGAAAAATTCTTCAGGTTTACAGACTTCACATACTGAACAGTTTTTAGAAACCCTCCTATTTCTAATTACTAACCTACCCTGGCTCTAGCCACAGATTTTTAAAACCACAAGTTAGCATGCTCAGTTATAATGTTGGTGGGTGACCTACAAGAGCAGTTGGAGCCCTCAGGATTCTCCTCAGAACAGGAAGGCCTGGACTTAGAGGATTTGTTTCCCGATTGGCTCTCAGGGGTGTCCGTATTGATCTGGACAAAGACACCAGACCTTGCTTTTTAGCATTGCCCCTGCACAGTCTGCATCTAAAGAATCTTTAAATCCCAAGCAGAAGCAGGAGATGAACGCCCATTCCAGGAGCCCTGACCTGCTCCTGTCCACCTCATTCCCTCATAGGCTGTGCAACATGAGCAGTCCTCAAGGTGACTTGAATCCCCCAGAGGATGGTCAAGGAACAAGCTAAACCCTCCTGTTATAGACAGAGAAGGATTGGTGGACCCTGTGGAATGGATCTTCAGACAGTTCCAGTTCTGAATTTTGGGGAATATATTCCTGAATGTCTTTGTGTTCCTCTGAATTAATAAACAGAGGTGTTTTTTTTTTAAGGATGTCATGTAGTGATGTGAGGGCAGGAAGTACTGGGGCCTGGAAACTATGAATAATCCCACCCCAGAACCCATCAGAAAGGAATATATCACATCTCCCCACCAGTAAGTGATAAAGGATTCAGAAAGCCACAGGAAAAGCAAGGAATGTACAAGCTACAATTATTTCTTGACAGTTTTGTTTACTGTGGTGCCAAACAGAATTAGAAATCTGTACTTCCCAGCTATATATGACATGTTTCAACTCACCATGACAGATTTGTTGGGTTAGGGGTATTTGAACATTAAAAATATAGATTTTGCAAGATAATGGGACAAATCTCCTGATTTTGTTATCAATGACATTTATGGAATGTTACTTCTGCAGCCTCAGTTCTGTTTTTATGTTGTATGGTTTTAAGAGAGCGCTTCAGCTACTGAGCAGTAAAAAATGTAATAAATTAATGAATAAATAAATAAAACAGCCTCCTCGGCACAGCAGTTGAAGAAGGGGGCAAATAACAGGATTAGAATGGAAATGGGTGGTAAAAGCTGCTCCTGGTTGTGCCTGCTTTGCTTTTAAATTTTATGCTAGGGTTGCAAGAAGGAATTGACAGATCATTATTTTTCTGGCTGGTATTAGGTTATACATATTCATCAAGACATCTGCTCTAACCCACCCACTGATACATTCATCAAATAGTTTTTAACATGCAGAAAAATGTGTATTTGTATATTAGTTTTTAAATTTATTTAAACATGTTCATATTTTAAACACTTTTATTCACCAAAAAGATGAACTTCGGAATGCATTTTCTTTCTAATATGCTTTTTTTAAACATTTTCCCAAAAATATACATTTTGTATGCATCATGATATATTTTTGAGTCAAGAATGGCAATACAAACTTGGAGAAGTGAGAAATCCAAAGAATAACTGTGATTACTGTCTATGTAATCTACACAAACTAGGAGGTACAGATCAGATTGGCTTATTTTGGAACACAGACCCCCACAAAAATCCTCAAATTTCTCAACTTGCAGGATAGCATTGTTACCGGTTTGCAATTACCAGACCAAATACTTATACCTATAGTTCTCTACATCTGCTGGTACAATGTTGATCTGATTGATCAGAAACAGAAAGGATCACAAGTATGCCTTCAGGTATCTGCCCGGTGTACCCATGCATGTGCTTATTTGAAAAAAATAAAATAAAATAGTGGGTTTTTTTCCACACTGAATGAAAACAAAATCGAAGTCAGAAGCTGGTGAAGAAGGTCAAACATTCTTAGTGTGGGGTCTGAACCATTACAGCGCATTATATAGAAATATTGTATATTTTAATAAATAATGAGCAGTTATTTATAATGATTTATAATGGCCAGTGCGACTAGACATGGAACGCCGTTACCTTCCCACTGAGGTGGTACCTATTTATCTACTCGCATTTTTACATGCTTTCAAACTGCTAGGTTGGCGGGAGCTGGGACTAGCGACGGGAGCTCACTCCGTCACGTGGTTTTGATCTTACGACTGCTGGTCTTCTGACCTTGCAGCACAGAGGCTTCTGCGGTTTAACCCGCAGCGTCACCACGTCCCTAAGATTCACTGTATGGGCTTGCAATTGTAGTTTATGTCTGCAGTAATTTCAGTGAGAACATCAACGTTTCACTGTCTTAATAACCAAGGGTGGAAACAGATGTTACTCAATTTTTAGAGAAGGGAATTCTATAACTACTTAAAGGATCTGAGTGAACAACAGGAGCTTTTCTCGCTTTGTATAGTTTTCAAATAAGTTTGCTTTGTTTGGTGATTGATCTTCAGGATTTAAATGTAACATTCTTCTGAAGTCTCTTTTCTCATGTCTGCCTGAATCATGTTTCTTCAATACTAATGTGCTTTTAGTGTAATCAAAAGCTGTTTATAGAATCTATTTTTGCCCAAGCAATGAAGAATAAATTAAACTGCAAGGATTAAACAGACTACAAATACTTTTTGTTACTGGGGATTACTTGTTAAACACCATTCCAGTTCTGCTGGTGGATCGAACTGTTAGAATTGAGAGTTCCTAACCCCCAAGCTAAATGTAGCCTTTCAAGCCATTGCTCCTTGCCCTCAGAGGCCAAAATGTAGGCCCTGTCTTCTCCAAATTGGGAGCGTTGTGGGATAACTGCCACAACCGTGAAGTGAACTCTTTGAGACTGCAACACAGTCAGCTTTGCTCCTCCTTTGCTTTCTCCCTTCAAGTAAGGGGAGAGAAAAGGAAGACAGCTTGGCACTTAGCTTGGCTCAAAAAGTGCTTTCTCTAGCCAATGGATGAGACTGCTTGGTTCCCCTGTAGCTTCTCTAATCAGGGAAGCAAGGACAGAGGAAATCCAGCTGTGTAGTTACAGGGTCAATTCACACATTAAGTGAAATACATATTTCTTTCTATTATGATGTTTGAATCTCATTGGGATGGTGAGAGCCAGGCAAAGCAGCTGCATATTCAGCTGGTGCCTGAAGGAACAATCATTCCTATGCCTCTTTCTGCATTAAGAAGAGGGGGAAGTCCCTTCCTTTCTGTAGACAGAAGTGTAGAATGCTTATTCTGCACAGAAAAAGTAGTTGTTTTGTTATCATTGGGATGGGTAATCTAACCCTCAAGCCAAATAGGGTTCCCTGCTCCTAGATGCCCCATATGCTTGAAACGCCTTGATCAGTAGAATGAATCAGTTTAAGCTGAATGAATGTGCCAATAAATGAGTTATTATTTTTTGCAGACAAAAGTGGTAAGTAGCTAGTGGTATAAAGATGCAAAGGAAGTATAACTAGTAAACTACAGTGGTGCCTCGCTAGACGATTGCCTCGCAGGACGAGGAAATCGCTAGACGATGCCTTTTTGCGATCGCTACTGCGCTTCGCAAAACGATGGTCTCCTATGGGGAATTTTCGCTAGACGACGAGGTTTCCCCATAGGAATGCGCCGACTAGTGGTCAAAAGCTGTCAGTGCAGCTGTCAGTGCATTCCGACAGGGACCCGCGCTCGCTAGACGATGTTTCCCTATGGGAGATTTTCGCAAGACGACTGAGTTTTCCCTTGGAACGCATTGAAGAGATTTCAATGCATTCCAATGGGAAAACGTGCTTCGCTAGACAATGTTTTCGCAAGACAGCGATCTTCGCGGAACGGATTAACATCGTCTAGCGAGGCACCACTGTACTTCAAACTTTTTTAAAGGCATCAGAATGTATGCAACATTATTGGGTAACTAGCTGTCTCCAACAGCAAGTGCATGCGGTATAATTTGCAGATGTGGCTAGTATCACTTTGCTCATCCTTGATTTAAAATCATATATAAATGTTACGAATCATAGTGATGCACTTTCTTGGAGACTCTACTGGAGATCTAAAGAACGCTTACTAACTTTTTCCTTCTTGTCAATTTAAGCTGCTCAGCAAGGAATTTTCAAGCCCTGTGAGACTTTTCACCTCCAGGCCACAATGAGACAAGACAGCACAGTCTCTATGCATAGATATTATCTTTTCCCTTTGTGAAGCAAAGAACAAATTTCACTTAATTTGATTTTAAAATCATTAACTTACTGAGAGCACCAGATATTACCTCACCCTCTTGTGTGTCAAGAAGAATTATTCTTCAATTCCTTGCCCTCATACATGTAGATGGGACAAATAAGAATGTATACCCTGAGAGGCTAATTCTTTTTATTGTGAAATTAGTCCATGTATATCTATTCTGCTTCTGTATTATTATTTTAAACCAGTTAATGGATCATAAAAAAAACCCCATCCTTCTAGCACATAATGGCTAAGTTTATTTGTTTTTAATTTACTGAGTATAGAAGCTGGAAGTCAGGAATACAAAAAAATACCTGCTTTCTGTTGGGCAACCCTGAGGCGAAAACAACTAAAAAGCAGAACTGAGGTTGCAGTCACACCAGGGAAACGTTCCCCTCTTCTAATGATACTTTCCATACCTTTATTGTACTAAATCGCAGTCACATGGTGTATATACCTGGACGAGCGTCCCAATGTGTTTTAACATTACCGATTCATTTTCTCCAATTTGAATCGTTATGACTGGCTACACCGTGATACCGATTTATTTTCTCTCTTGTTTTCTGGGGCACTGCAGCCCCTTACTTCAATTTTTTTAAAAAAATTAACAATACGTCAATATGTCGGGTAGGGGTTCCTGTTTGGTAAAATTTCCTCTGTTGTGCCGGCACCTCTAGAAGAACTGCACTTCACTCAGTGGACCTGGCACTCCCACACAGAGCTGTATCGCTTACCAGACAGTACGTGGAGTGATGCAACACCTACCAATGCCCTGGCATACCTGGCAATTGACATAAGTTTACTTATGTATTGACATACCAGCCGCAAAACAATTTAAACAAAAATTATAGCAGGGCAGCCACGCAGCAGTAATGACAACCGCCTTCCCTAGTGACTTGGCTTTGGAAAATAATGTATAGGTTCGTGCACACATGTCATACTGCTACGGAATATATTGAAACACCATTAGAAAAAAATAGTAGAAGTCTCCCAGCAAGAGGGGAATAAACTACAGTTGCACCACTGGCCAGGTAAATGATCCGATAATGGCTGTGTGTCGTGTGACTGGAAATTTCTGCAGTGATCTAACAGGGGTATAACTAAGGAATATTTGCCTCATGTGATCATGCCCTGAGTTGGAACTTGATGCCTATCCATATGTCAAAGTGACTTTTGTTATAACTGGTTATGAAAAGAAAAAAAACCAGTTGCTATCAGAAACATGACATAGATTTTAAAAAAAATACTCTTGCTGTGACATAATTCTATTGCTATGCTGCAAATCTGTTTGGGTCAATAGCTGATATAATCTAAACACAAATACTTTAAAAGTCAATGTGCCACCAACAGTGTATATGTGTGAGAGAGTGGAAGAAACAGAGAGTATGTGAAACGAGAGAATTCCATGAGTGAAGGGGCAGTTCTTTGCATCAAGGAATTTGCAGCCTACTAGGGAGCAAAAGTAGAAGTGGCATTAGTAGAGCTATTAAGATATCCATCTCAAATGCAACTCTTAATCTAGCCAATCTCTGAATTCATTATGCAAATCTGAGAGAGGACCACTTTTAGATGCACTTGGGTAGTTTCAAAGGACGGGTAAAAACCCTTCTTTTTTAAGGAAGCACAGCTGTGTAACTTATTGGTGGATGGGACTCCTTCTAGGATCCAATGCTTGTCAAGACCAGTGGCTCAGCAAAACACTGCAAAGATTGGTCAAAAAAATCTGAGTAAAACAGAAAATTAGCTGAGGGCTTAGGAGGCAAATATGGGGAAAATAGGTTGGAAGAACATTTATTTATTTATTTATTTATTTATTAAATTTCTATCCCGCCCTTTTAGACAGAGTCTACTCCGGGCGGGTTCCATTAAACATTGTAATCTAAAACATGAGCTAAAGGGCTGTGGTGGAAGAAATTCTGGTGGTTTTAAATATGTAGTGTGGAGTACTAAGATTCAATTGTTGAACACATTAACCGGGGGAAAACAGTGAGGAACTGTAATGGAAAAAAACTGGTTCTTACTCCATAGAGGAGTGCTAAAAGTCACCTCATTATCTTTGAGCATAAGAGCCTGCAGAACTTTGGCAAACATATGAAGAGATATGATGCAGAGTTTAATTTTATTATTTTTCTGAATGCATAAACAACATGTAAAAGTGAGTTTTTATTTCACTTGGCATAGAGCCTAAGGTCATAACACATTGCTTCCCTAGTTAATGTCTTTTCCCCACAGCACCAAAGATATACTTCAGACCTACCCCAAGCTCAGTAGGGAATAAGAACAGGGATTTCCCATTAAACAGAAGACAATCACTTCATAATGGAGAGCTGGCGAGTTGCCAGGCCTACAGTACTACTTGCAGACTATTTCCCCAACAAACACCCTTTTCATAGCAAAAGAACCACAGTTTTGCAACTGAGGAGATTTAAAATAGGAACAGTAGAAACAGTCCAAGTAAGAGAGTAATCAAGAAGGGGAGCAGTCTTTCTTGGGCAATCGCATCCCAAAAGCAGCCTATTCATATACACTGCAATTAAAACTCAAAGCGTGTCTCAAACATTCTGTTTTTAAATGTTTACAATCTCATATATGTAGAAGATAGGAGTAGTTACTTTATGATGTTAGAAAGGCATCTTGTATGCTCCAAAAAGCCATGCTAACAAAATGCCCATAATTATGACTGAGAAGTTTCATACCTCCAGGATCAGACACTCAAGGAATCCAATGAGCCACTGCTTGTCCCATTTCAGGAAGAATCCCCAGCACCCCATAATATATATCCCAGGACTGAGGATATAGCTGTCTCCTTGACCTCTTACTCTGAGGATGGTTATTCCACAGTTTCAACAGTCCTGCTGCAATGCACAAGCATCAGCTACAGAAGTAATACAAAACTACAATTAACATCTGGTGCAGACAAAGTCCCAGAAAGATATGAGCCAGCTAGTCTTCTTAAAATCTCTGCTGGCTGCATTCTTTTGCTGGGACAACAGCACTCTCTCTTGAGGGAGCATTGTTCCATAGCTTCTTTTGAATCTGCTTTGCTGGATTTGATCCCTCTTTACGTAACATGGAACCAGCTGTGATTTCTTATGTCATATATTCTTTTCCCTTGGCTATCTAGTCAAGCCAGGACAAGAACTGGTGGTGGAAAGAAGGTCTCTGAGGGATGGGCCTCATGTTTCCAGGTTACTACAGCCTCAACTTGCAGAACTGTTCTCTCTGCTGCCTTAACATCTCTCAATGATCATAGCCAAATTACAAAGATGTAAATGACGCCAAAGATCACCAAAAGAGAAATAAATTGAGAGTTATTCACTTTTATCATCTTTTTTTAAAAAAGGACAAACATATGAAAACTCTTTCGGGACTGAACAGATATATGAGACACAGTATAAGCGAGCTAAAAAAGATTGTGTGTCTTTATAAGGTGTAAGAAGGACATTGTAGACTGTCTTTTCTTCACTACAAATCTGAAATAGGATTTTTATGGGGCTTTTCATTAAAATGTTTAGTCTGAGTAAGATGAAGGAATCAGTGACTCAAATTAAGTATGTAAAACAGTCTAACTTTTTCACCTAGATATTCTTGATACAGCCATGATTTGTTAAAAGGTAAGAAGAAGAGAAGGAATGTTGGCAAACCTGAGTAGGATTTACTGTGAGGTGACTCGAGGCTGATTCATACGTGCATGTATACCATATTATTTCTCCACACCTCATCAAAGATGGCTGAAAATTTGAGCACAATCCACTGAAAAGTATTGCATGTGAAAGGATATAGTGTGGTGGCAGATTTTAATAACCCATTCACATATGCAAGCCGTCTTCTAACACTGTGTACTATCAAGTTAATCCTTCACTACATCAAAGAAATGGGGAGCACATAATCCTCCAAATATTGTTGGACCACAACCCCCATCAGTACTAGTCAATATAATTAACAGTGGTGCATGATAGGAGTTGCAGTGCAACATTTACCTAGAGGGCTACATGTTCTATATCTCTGCTATACAGATTTTGCCTTATTTTTAACAGACCTTGTTGCCTGGAGATAGAATTACATTTAACCCCTCAAGCAGACTATGTACAGTAATTTGGAACACGTAGCTCAGCTGTTTGAGACAGCTGGAATTCTGTGAAGTTTTAGTGTAATGTGGCTTGTTTCTTTCCATTACCTGCTTGTGGCATGTTTTTAAGGTTGAAGTGGGTTAATCTTATTGTCTTCTGAGAGTAGCAAACGCCCTGAGACATTCCTGTGGTACAGCAAATCTTATTTATTCACAAGCAGAGGGCATGTCACAAAGTCTGGCAGTGTGTGTCTGGAAAGAGGACATATACCGTATTATTATTCATAAGAATGTAGGAAATAATCTTATACTAAATCACATTGTAATTTTTTTTTTTTTTAGAAAATCTATATCTTACCTTTTTTAGTTTACCAGAGCAGCATTCAAAATAGATAAAAAGGAGCATTCAAATTACAATAAAACAATTAAGATTAGCATCACAATGCACTCAGTCTGGCAGGAGACTTTGCCAGGGAATGGCATTCCAGAAGTGGCCTATTCATGTCCACTGAATCAGGACTCAAAGTGTGTATCAAATATAATGCTTTTCAAATGTTTTGAATCAGACATATAAAGAAGCCAGTTGTTGTTACTTTGTGGTGCTAGAAAAACACTCAAGATATTCTTGAAAAAGTCACTTTAATACCTTTTAAAAGATAATTCTGATTCAGAAGTCCATGTTTCCAAGGCCAGAGGCACAGCTACATTTCAAGGAAGATGCGAAGTCTAAAGAGCCACTGTTCTCTTACTTCTCCAGGAACAATAAGGAAAGGATTCTGGCCGAGTGGCACTTCCAGTCAAAGTTGACAATATGGAGCTAGATGGACCAACAGTGTTAGTTGGTTAGGGTGACCAGATGAAAAAGAGGACAGGACTTTTGCACCTTTAACAGTTCTGTGGAATTTTTAGCAGTTGTAGCTTGCATTAAAAATTGCACCTGCTAAAATTGTATCTTTTAAGCAACTATTAAAAATACAGGAACCTTGTCCTCTTTTTCATCTGGTAATGCTACAGTCAATATACGACAACTTTCTAGCTAATTATATTCCTAATAATATATATATATTAAAGACATAAGGAGGGGGGGGAACATGGCAAAGGTGTCTTCACCTAGAATCAGAGTATATAAAAAAGAATGTATCAGAAGAACTTATCTTGGGAGAAACATTCATAGTTGGGAGGAAGCCACAGGAAAAGAATTCTGTCCTAGTTTAGGTAGCATCCACCCATTTTAGAAAACAGAGAAAGACCTGTTCTTTACATATTAGCACACAAAGGAAGTGATGTGCGGAATGTGCTTCTTTAGGCTGTACGGGTAATAATCAGGACTTTAAATTCCACTTAGAAACTGGGCCAAGGCATGGGGTTGACACGGGTAAACTTAATCAGGGCCTGGACACTGACAAAGGGCCTACCTAAACTGAAATTTTCTCATCACAAGCAGTTTTAGGATAGAAAAGAAAATTCTGAAAAGTGTGTTCCTGGCTAGTGTTTTTCTCTGGAATATAGAATATGTTTGTGTAGTTAATCTGGTACTGATCATATGACATTTGTGCTTTCCTGTGTTAATTTTTATTTATTTATTTTTATTTATTTGATTTATATACTGCCCATCTGGCAGCCAAGTGCCACGTTCTCCCAAGAAATACCACTCTCTCTGTTCTTTGTTGCAAATTTGAATGGAGGGACAAATAATGGGAGGAACAAAGCACTATTATGAGATATTGATCCCTTTGGGAGCTTGCGCTTATTCAAGTCCAAACACTGCAAAAATTCATCAGCAAAATTTGTAGGACTCTTCCATAGGCTCAATATTATGTCAAACAACTAACAAAGAAGGAACAGGGGCTGGGGCATGATACAGAAGTCCCAGTGGTGTAATCTCAGAAACGGAGAAAATGCCATTTAAGGATTAAACTTTTCCTTCATGATTAATGAGGCTGTATACATAAGACAGTCGCGCTGGCCACGTGACCACGGAAACTGTCTACGGACAAACGCTGGCTCTACGGCTTGGAAACGGGGATGAGCACCGCCCCCTAGAGTCGGACACGACTGGACTAAATGTCAAGGGGAACCTTTACCTTTACCTTTATACATAAGACAAGATCATGGTTGATGTGGATGAGGGTATTCTGTATTGCAAGTTTGTACTGGGTCCTTAAAATTATTCTGGGACAGTAGCGAATGAACATCATATGCTCAGTAGAGGTGTGCAGGTTTGTGTTTTTGGACCAGAGTCCCAGAATTTACCAGATAACATGGCCTTCTTAAGTGAGCAAATGAGGATTTTATTGTGTACACATCCTGCCTGCTTCACTGAATTTGTCAGAGGATTACCCTATTTTTACAGTACTCTATTTCTTAAAACCTATTGCTATTCATGGGGACTGTCATTGTCTGTTATATCATACATTTCAAGAACTTCTCAAAAACCATCTAACATCTAAATCCCCCTTAAAAGTCTCACATTTTAGAAGTAACAAATAACATTACCAAAACATTTAGTAACATTTAAAGAGAGAGAGAGAGAGAGAGAGAGAGTAATGTACAGAATAAATATTGAATATTTGTGCCAGAATAAATCCAAAAGCATAAATTTCAGCAGCATATTGCCTTTAGGTAAAAAGTCAGTATTTGCACTTCTGGTCGTAAACCAACTCACACAACTAGTATGTGATAGAAAATACAACCACCAGTTTCTTAACTAGTGGCAATGAGCCACCTTGGTTTATACCATCAGACTTACAGTAGCAGTAAGTAATAGGATTCTGGCAAATTACGTAACCAATTGTATTATTTCACAAAAGGACCATCATTATGACTTCATTGCCCCCAAAAGTAATGCATTACACGTTACATTGTTAACACATTACTTCCACATACTGGTTAGATATTTAAAGGAAGTTAAGGATGCTGCTGCGTCTAATGAGGGTGAGTGTAGAGTCATTCTGCTCTAGGAAGACAAGATTAATTAACCTAAGGTGCTCTTACAAGCTCCTTTATTCTTGTTCTCTTATAAAAGGTGTTGACTGAAGCAAATCTGTTCTGCTCTGAGCTTTTGAAAACAGGCAAAAGTGGATGCAAATGCAGTAGATGGCTGATGTGTAAACTAGCCCATAGAAAGAACCATTATCAGTGACTACCCTTTAGCTTCATTTGGCTAAATTTTAGATTCTTAAAAAAATACCCTTTTAAGTTAATGAAATCCAAATAACTTGCAAAAAAAACCTAGTTAAAAGTAATCCAGTCCAATTAAAACTATAAGAACACACATATAAAATCAGCACAGCAGCTGCTGCCAGCAGAGCATTTTTAAAATTCCAACAAAAATCTTTTAACTAATGGTGGTGGAACTACAAATCAACCATGAAAAGCCTTTGAAAATGAAAAGATCTTCAAATACTCTAAAAGAAAACAGTATTGGCATCTTTTGGATTGCAAAAGGAATGCTGTTCCCCCATGAAGTGCCTCCACTGAAATAGCTTTCTCTCATTGCCATCTGCCCAACCTCTGAAGCCAGGTACACGCAGATGAGGCCCTCCAAAGCAGACCTTGAATAAAGATAGGTTCATATGGAACCATAGGTACAATATTCTAAAACAGTACTGTAGAAGTTACTTATCTTTGGTTGAGTTATTTTATTTATTTTTAAGCGTCTGGCAAATATGTTTCTGTTTGCTAGGATTTGATCAGTTTCTGGAAATGTTATAGGTAAGGATGTGGAGATCTATGTTTTTCTTGGAGTTGTAGTCCAAAAACATAAATATGCACACCTTCTTAGAGGTGCTGTACTCCCAAAACACAAATCTGCACAGCTCTCGTTATGGCTTATACATATTTTAGGACTTTTCCAAATGTCTTCTAATAGTCTCTATGCAAACTATCAAGAGCCTTCAAGGTAGCACAACGTAAATGTAGAAACAAGTAATTTAGCGTAAATCGGCCCAAGGAGCTCCTGTGCAAGAGTTGGTTATCTGATGTTTGAAAGTGCCTCTGAAGACAATGACCACACACATAGTGCTGGTTAAACTTTATGGCTTTATATCCTGAATAGCTTTAAAACAGTTAAACTTAAAAGAGGCTGAGTCTTGGTTGGCTTAAGTGGAATGCTTTTGTGGTCCACCAGAATTCAAAATTGGCAGTTTTATGACATAATGCTAGCTGTATCTGTCTAATCTGGCTTTTTGTGGGTATCCAGCAATATCTGGGTGGTCATTTCAGCCCCAAACACCATGATCACATATTTTTTCAGTGGTGAAGGATATTTTATGTGCATGTAAACACTCAGGTTCCTTTTAGACATCCGCTGAGAGTACACTCTCATCTGCCACAGCCAAGAATTAGCACACAACCGTACTTTAGATCGTGGGTGGAGTGACTGTAGGGTGGCCATGTGTCCAACTTTAAAGAGGAGAAAGCTTTATTTGAAGGGTTGTCAGAGGACATGATAATCCAGATCTGCTTTAGGGACCAAGAATCATACAGAGGACAAGGTTTTTGAAGTTGCCATCCAGCCAGCGAAATGAGCAGCAGACACACAGGTCACCTGGCCACAGTCTTTCCCGCTATGGTGTCTTGTCAAGGCTGACAAAGGTTCTTTTGGAATTTTGTTCACAACAAACACATCCACAGACAAAAAGGCATAAAACTTTATTAAAGAGACAAGAGACAATAAAGCAAAAAGCAGAAGTAGTAAAAGAACAGAGAGAAATATTATGTTCCTTCTGCATGCCAGTATGCCCTGAAGAACAGAGACAGGTGACCCCTGGGAGTCAGTTATTGTGCATGCACAGCACCTCTCTGTCGTATGGTCGACATAGAAGCTCAGCAGTGCCCCAAATCTCTAGCCCTTATATAACTTTTTGGGCAGTGCATATTAACATATCTCCATATGGGCAAGTTCTCAGATGTCTCTTATGCCATTAACTGTCAAAATGAGACCAAAGCACATCACTAATGAGCAAACTGATAACAGCACCAGACATCAAAGGACATAAAAGCATAACACCTGTCTGACCTGAGTATGCCTTACCACTTTTCAAACTCCTGGCTCAAGACAATCTGGAGTAAACAACTAAATTGTTAGTCTGGATTAAGACTGCCAGCTTCCAGCACTTGAAGTCTTCCCCTAAAAACCTCTAATATCTTGTCAGTGCTGAGTGATCTCTTAAGCATTTTACAGTGTCTTAGGCATTAGCAGTTAAAGCATCTTAAGAATTGGGCACAAAAAGGAATATTGCTGCATTCAACTCTAGAACTCCTCTTCATTTTTCTGTGTGGGCATCACATATGTTGTCATGACTTGTACTTCTATTGAAACTGTACTTCTATTGAAATAGTTCATTCTTAATTTGTCTCTATACATATACATCAGTACAGGGATAGTTTTTATGAAAAACTATGCCCCCTTTTTTGCCAATTTGTGGTCACTCCAAGTGAGTGGAATTTAAATTAGGAGTTTCTATATCATGTGGAGTACTGAACATAAGAAGAGCATCTTTATGCAAAGATAATTCCTTCCAAGCCATTCTTATTATATATTTGTTAAAATCTCTGAAGTTAATCTAATAATGAAGGCCACCAGGTATGCATTTATGAATGTTATACATTCTGCACATGTATCAAAACATGTGTTATTTATCAATTAGTTACATACTAGACTGAAATCCAGTAGCACAACTTATGCTGCATAAGACTAATGATGTCATCAGCTGTGACAATTTTGGGAAATTAAAAGTAGATCCTTTTCATCATGGGGAAACTGTTAGGGGCTGCAGGATGAGAAATCTTTAACTTCCATAAATTGTTACCATTAGTAAATCCATCCCAGTTAGCAGCAATTTTCAGAAGTTAAAGATTTTTCCCATCCCAGAGCCCCCAACATCTTACCCATGACATAAGCGATCCCAAGAAAGCCTCAGGACCTTTGGAGGTGGGAGCAAATTGGAAATCTTTAATTTCCAAAAAATTGTTGGAGGTAATGATATCATCAGCCTTATGCAACATAATTTGTGGCAACAGATTTCAACCATAGTCCTTCTTTTCTCAAATATTTTCTTTTCTTTTTGTCAACTTCCTTCCTTCCCCCCCCCCCCCCCAAGTAAACCTCACTTTCATACCCACAAGCTGGGAATAAACCCCACTGGAAATACTGGACTGACTGCTGAATAGACTAATTCTGTTTAAACCAAAGAAACAGAATCTGTTACATAAACTACTACATTGTGCTGTATTATGACTCCCTGCCACTCTTATTAACTAGTCATAATAAAGGCTACAATGCTGTATCCATATACCTGAGAGTAAGCCTCACTAAACTCAGTGGAACTTACTTCTGGATAAAACATAAAGGATTATAAGCTAATTGACTTTAATCTCTCACTCATATTCATAATGGTGCAATTTGAAAAGTGAGAGGACACTGTCTCTTTTTTAAACACCCAGAAATGAGCATAACAAGAGCTAAAGGTATGTCTGCACATATTCCATTCTCAAACATACGACAGATAGCATTTCTGGAAGAAAAGAATCAAAACCTCCCAAATCCCACCAAGTCACACAAGCTATGGGATCAAGCCTGTAAGACCAGTGGGGACTGATTTAGAAAGAGATTTGCTACATGGAGAGGTAACAGAAGCCACTGAAGAGGAAGAGGTGGCAGGTGCCAGGGTAAATACCAGGGGGAATTCACAAGCTGCTCAGACATACCACTTGGGGATCTCATCTCCTCAACAGGGGCTGCACTCACGAACAAAGGCACAGCCCTGATCTGGTGGCAAATTCTCAGTCACTTGTCTGTGTAACACAAATATTTCCTGAATGTACAATACCCAGGTCCAGGGCTGGGCGGGATGTGACTTCCTCCTATCCTCTCTTCTGAGATGTGACCTGCTTAGAAGGGATTGGGAGGGGAGTCAGCCTGCAACCTTTGCTTCTTCCATTCTGCTACCTTCAACAAAGTGATGGGCCAACGGAGACTGCAGTAGGAGGAACTTGGGAGCCAGCAACATTGCTTCTCAAGTTTTTCTTCAATGTTATAAAACAATATAAACAGAGCACCAGTTTAACTCCCAACTTATTTCTAACAGTTAATGCATAGTTAAAAACTGTATTACTCCCCAAAATAACTCAGTTTATTTCTAACTATTGTTAACAATAGTTTACAACTATTGTTGTAAGCCACCCAGAGACCTTTGGGTAGAGTGGGCGGCATATAAGTTAAATAAATAAATAAAATAAAAACTATGACTGCAAATTTTTGCTGGCATCACAAACACAATATAAAAACAAGGGAATTCAAAGGTGTATAACAGTGACAGTTCTCTTTCCAGAGATACTAATGTGTTAAAGACAACACCTACACTTTGTTTTGTAAATATTGATAGCAGCAGATAGCTACATCCATAATTTAAATTGTGCAATGCTATGATATGCATAAAGAAAGAACATTTACAGAAACATTTCTCTTAGTGTAAGGGAATTATTAAAAGAATGCAAAGAAGAAATTTTCCCCTAAAAGAGGAATGTTTTACAGGACAAAGAAGAACCTAATTGTTTTGTGCCCTGCTAGAGCTTTTTACATGCCATGACTCCAAAATATATTGGGTAAAGGCTATTCCTCAGTCATATACTTCTCTCTTCTCTCTTTCATCTTGGTGAGAGAAGTTCCTATTCAAGCAATGTGCCTAATCATCAGCCTACAGCAGAGACTGCACTTCTTCTGTACCTATGTTACAGTTTTAGGAGACAGTTCTTGTTTATATAATTTTCATGTAAATCTGGAAGAAAATGTGATTTAAAAAAACTAAGAAAAGTGCCATAGAGAACTAAGGAGTCATTAGCCAGGACCAATAGTAAGTCACAACTAGGTAGACCCACTGAATGGCAATCTGGTGAGTCAACACTTATGTAAGTTCCACTGGTTCAATGGATCTACTCTTGTTGCAACTTATTATTTGGTTTCAGCCATTATGTCACCCCTCTCTGCTCCAGGCCAGTCATAGCTTTACTCCCATGGAAGGGGACTTTGGGACAACCAAGCCCAGATGGAAGACAGATGGCAATAAGCCTTCTTCTCAACAAGGATTAAGGTCATGTTGGGGTTCCCGCCTGTGGATACAAAATTTTCATTAAGATATCACATTCTTGATCCTCCAAAGCAACGTTTGGAAATCTGGCCTATGTTCACACACTTCTTATGTGCTTCTCTCTCTCTTTGCTGTTTCTTTGTGCACTTGACATAATAGAATACTCTGATTTACTCAAACTACAGTTTGTCATTATGTCAGAACCAGTAAACTTTAGCCTGAGTGAGCTGTTCAATTCAGAATTGCAAGCCAGGATCAAACTGTGTTTTCAGACTTGATTTGGAGGTCTTTATCAAATCACAGCTGGCCTGCAGTAACAGAAAACTATACTTTGGTCAAATGATAAGTTTTATAAAGCAAGCATGTGAGGAAGGGATGAAGGAATGAGTGTACAAGGACATAACTAATTCCTTATCTTCAAGCTATATTTGTGCTGGGAAGGAGACATCTGAATGCAACCAATGTAATAGGCTAGAATGTTACCGCAATCTCTAAATCACAATTGTTCTCACTGTTGTACTGTCTCAGGAAACCAGTGTGGACCTTCATTCACCCCTCAATAAGGGAACAGATTTAAAAGAACACGTCCTTTGATAAAAAGCTATAACTTTTCTCTTTTACACTTGGCAGCAAAGCAGCTGGACACCACCCTAACACTTTCCCAACAGCCAAAGTGTTTAGGAGATGGAATTTACTCCCTGCTCTGGGTGACTTTTCTAGCCTCTACTGACTTCCACTAGCTAACACCTTCTGCAACACATTTGAGCCTGTGTTTAAAAGCACATCCAAGCCCCTGGGGCTTGATTCTCTAACGGCAATTATGAGCAATGCAACATCATTTCCTATGAATCGTCAATGACTGTTTTAATAAATTAGCAAATTCTAGCCCAAACATAAAGTCCTAGCATTTTTTTCCAGCCTCTTAAAAGAAATGGGTTTTGAAAGGTTCCATATTAGGGCATAAATATCATATAGCAAATGAACGAGCTGTTTTTCAGATAACACACACATGGTTTGAAAGTACTAGAAACACATACATGCTTTTAATGTACTAGAAATGTTTGACACAACCAGATTACTCTCTTGGGAAATAGAAGGATTGGCCAACACTTTAGTACAATCACCCCTTATTCTACAGTCAGGTGGTTCAACATCGTCTCTTTGAAATTTTGCTTGTTAGATCAGGTGTTCCACAGCTGCTTCCTCAACAGTGACTCACAGCAGCAGTAAAAAGCCTGTCTCCACAAAGCACACATCTAAAGCCACAAAAGGTTACATCTGAACTAGACCTCTCGCCTTAAAATTTACCACTGTTGCTACAACTGATTCCGCTCAATTGGGTGCGTCATGGCTGTACCACTGGCCACTTACACAAGCTCAGAACAAGCAATTCATTCTGACATTATTCCAAAATTGTCTTTAATCTGGGTCATGTCCAAATTTGTTAAGACATTCTGGAGCTGATAGTCATAAGGGGAGAAAACTCACCAATTCGGCTGAAGTCCGTTTGGCAACATGTGTGAGCTATGATAACAAAATGTAGTGCTGCTGGGAAGCAGCTGAGGAGAGGGGAAGGAAAAGAGGAAGAGGGTTCATGTACTTACAGCTACCATCAGAATGCAGCAACTGGTTGAGGAACATTTCAGCGATTACAAGTGCTGTGATGTTGCCCTCCGTGGTTTGTACTAGAGATCAGCAAGTGTGGGTAGAGACCAGCCCCCACTTGTTATTGGGCCCAACAATCAAGAGAAAATGCTACCTGTCCTGCTCTCCCTTGGCAGGCATTATAGTCTCTTAGAGAAAGCCGTGGGGAGGGGGGTTCCCTGGTATCCATGTGTAAAAACACACACGTGTGTATATATATATATATATACACATACACACATATATATATGTGTGTGCATATATATATATGCAATACACACACACACACACACACACATGCATGGCTGCATGCACAAGCACACGTGCAGCAAAGGAAGAGAGAGGACTCCAGAAGAAACCTACAGCAGGGAATTGCTTCCCCCACCCCCCATTTAAAATGAGGCAGTTTTCAGAGAGGTTGCTTTTAAAAATATAGTCTGGAGACATATCCCAGGAAAACCCACAGTCCTTCAGAATGAATAGGAGCAAAATGGGAGAAAGAGAGGGGAACTTTTCCTCTTTTGGAAGACCCCTTTGATTCACACTATAGAATAGCAAGTGCTGGCATGATGACTCAAGTGTGTCTATACACAAGAGACCTTTCAAGGGCCAAGCTTATGGGGAAGATGGTTGTTGCAAGTTTTTCGGGCTGTTTGGCCGTGTTCTGAAGGTTTTTCTTCCTAACGTTTCGCCAGTCTCTGTGGCTGGCATCTTCAGAGGACAGGAGTTAGAACTCTGTCTGTGTTCTATGGAGAAGACTCTGCAAAATATGAACTAGGCCCGAAGTGTCCTGTGATGAGGCAGGGGGAACACTGCCTCCCCATGTGTGTGTAGACGTGCCATCCAACATTTAGTGACCCTAATACAGTTTTCAAGGTATGTGAGCTATTTAAGAAGTGGTTCTGCCCATGCCACTACCACCACCACTCTGAGTTTCCTCGCCAAACAGGGACTTGAATTCAGGTCTTCTGAGTCCTAGTCCATCACTCTATCCACTGCACCGCACTGGGAACTTAATGCCTTCTAAATTAAGGTATACAGATAGACACATTGTGTTGCAGTGGCATGTGGTGTGGGTGCAAATTATGATAACATGTAGTTTTGAGTCTTCCCTCACCTCCACAAAAATAATCCTGCATACAATTTTAAACTAACTCCCTAAAGAGAGGTGACCTGGATTACATAAATCAGTGAAGACCCCTATTCAGTTATTAGCAAATTCTTTGTGGACAGAATGGAATGCTTTAGCTCTTCTCTCTACATGTGCAGAAGTGCCGTCTCTGTAGAGGAAAGCCTCTGTGATCAATAGGGGTTGTCCACATGAGTCAAGAGAGTGATCTTCCAGGATTCTGACTCATGTGGAGAGCTCCCTCTAAGACGGAAGAAGCTCTCCTCTTCAGACTCAATGCTCTCCATATGTAGGACAATGACAGAAGCAGAAACAGAGGGGATGGGACTGTTACACTCCCCTCTCCCTGGAGTAAGTATCTACAATTTAAATGACTGGATAGGACCAGAGATAATGCTATCCTTTTAAATCTGACACTTTAATGAAATGACATTTGTGATAGAAAGACTGTATTCTTACTCAATAAATCTATTGAAAAGAAGATGCTCAGACCTTAGAACAGTTTTGGGGGTTTTCATCATCCCCAGGCAACATAGACACAGGCCATGCTTGACTGGTGGATTTTTGGAGCTGCAGCCCAGAAAGTAGCTTTTCCAAGCTCCTTATCAGTATGTGCTTTGTAGGAAGAAGAAAACTCAGGTACAACAGTGTTCTTAGGTGGGAGGACACATTGATAGCCCTGGATGGCAATGGGTTTTACATTTTTTAAATATTGCTCTTCTAGTGAAAAAAGTGCATACATTGCAAAAAAAAAAAAAAAAAAAAGAAGAAGAAGTATATCCTCAGTCTAACTGCCTTAATACATCAGTGCAAGAATAGAGCACTGTGTTCCCAACATTATTAGTTAAAGGCAATAACATAGTGTGGAAAAGCTGCCCAGAACAGAGTCTCAGAGCTTATCATGATTGCTTCCTGATGAGATGTTGGAATAAAAAAACAAAACAAATTCCAAGGCCAATCAAAGACTAGCTTGGATGCTCCCCCTCCCTTGTTGCTGTAGGTACCGCAATAGGAAATAAACAGCCCAGAAACAGTACTGAGAATCACTTTGAGGAAATACAGTTTCCTTCTAGCGTGCTTGCTGAATCTGTTTGCCCACACTTTCCATTGCTTAAGAACAATTTAACACAAGCCCATCTTACACTATTTGAACCCATTTGTGAATTTTACTGAAAGGAAAAAAATGGAAGCGTGATTGCATTGAAAAATCAAAACGATAAATCGACATTCAAGACAACAAAGACAAATTGGAAACAAAAATGTTAAGACACATGCCTGAACATAATGGTGGTCTTGATACACTGACTTACCAAGAACAGCATTTATACAATGACTGATCCTCCAGATTTTTGGCCCACAAGTCCTATCAACTCCATCCAGCATAGCCAATTATAACAGTTTGTGAGACATCACTAAAGCTTAAGGTTCTCCACTCCTGACATATACAGAATAAAACCTAGTTTGTCAGATACAAGTAAAGCTGTTAGATTTAAATATATGAACTATGTCAGAAAAACTAGTGTGCATAGCACATCTAAACTTTTGATGCATATTTCCTTCCTTCCTGATTAGTAGGAAGGTAAAGGACAGATTTCCATGATCAGTTTCCCTACTATGGGAGAATACTGGAAATATGAAACTTCAACAGCTAATGAAAGCCAGGCTCAATTCTGAGAGACTTGGTCTGGGCTAGAACATGAAGCAAGCCACTGCTTCATGTTTTTGACCATTCATGTTTTTGACCATTCTTTATCTCTAATCTGGTCTGATTTGGATTTGGAAGCCCTTCAAGTAGGCAACAAATTCACAGAGCAGGCTGTCCTGATAGGCCAAAGACAAACCCTGGAAACCCTGGAAAGACCAGATATAATTCATGAATGGTATATTGCCCAGCTCCTCTTACTTAGTTACACAAACAATGTAACTTTTGGAGGCGAATTGCCCCAAGTTAGGAAATCACTGTAGACATTATTATATGTTGACATACATGACTCAGTGTGCAACTGGTAATAACTACAGTAATTTCTTAACTTGGGGCAGTTTGTCTCCAAATGTTATGCTATGTTATGTCAGGATGTTGGCCATCGGCTACTGAGGCTGTACAACAACTTCAGCTGAATGCTAAATTTCAGCTCAGATAGGAGCTGTTTGTGTTGATCCAGTAGTATCTTGGATTAAAACAAACAGACCCAACCTGGTTCCAGGACCATTCCAAAAAGCACTGGAGGGAAAAATTAGGGGTAAAAAAATTAAGAGTTGAAAAGTATAGAAACTGAAAGTTAAGAATACCATATAAAGCAGATGCTGAAGTAGCATGAAGTATCAAAAAATGGAAAAGCCCTGGGCCTTCCCGACAGACAGCTTCGTTCCCCAATGAATACAATGACCTTTTCTGCACTTTCCAATTACTGAGAGTGTGGGGAGGATACTGTATGATGATGTCTTAGACACCACCTTCCTGCTCAGTTCACTTAGCTACTAGCTAGGTTAGGGTAGGTGCTGCATTAATTTGGTGGTTCTTGTTGTTGTGTGCTGTCAAGTTGTAACCGACTTAAAATGACCTTAACAGGATTTTCAAGGTAAGTAGGATATTTAAGAAGTGGCTTTACCAGTTCCTCTCCCAGAGTCAGTTTCCATGGATGAGTGGGGATTCAAACCCTTTTCTCCAGAGTCCTGCCCTCTTTCTAAGCCCTGATCTGTCCTCCAATACAAAGGACGACCGTTCCTGAGCTGCCAAGACTGAGCAACAAAAGCAGCAGAAAGGAAGAGAGAGACAGAGAATATATTTTAGGCATGGTTTACTCTAAACCTGAAAAGTTGCCTGTCTTGAGTTTGGTATAGTGAATCCTGTCTTTGTGATCTAACACTTCCTGATTCAAGTCAATCTACAATAATTCCCTAAAGCTATACTCTTTGCACGTCTCCATGCAAGTGAATGGGCGTTCTGAATATTTGGAAATGTGAATAATGACCTGGATCCAGGCCTGGATCAGATCAAAGGTGGCCTAGGTTGTGTCAGGTTAAATCAGATCCCAATCTGAAGCATCAAATCAGCATCTGGATTGGATCAGGTGACCTGTGCACAGCCCTCTCAACTACTCCTACTATGCAGCAAAACAGTGGTACAAATCTGGCTTCATCAACCACCAATGACTGGGGACAAAGACCTCTCTGCTGAACATTTTATAGTCCAACATTATCTGGCAGTAGCCAGGTCCAGACCCATCACTGGGCAGAAAGGCAGTTGGTTTTAGATGTTATGAAGTACAGCATCTGTTTTGTCATTGAATTGAATTGAATTTCTACTGTTGGGAAAGATTAGAGGTGTGTATGGGATATTCTTCTAATGACAAAATAATATGAGTGTGGGTCCATGAGTCTTGATTTAGGAGGGTGCACCATCTGCTACTCTGCTTTGGGAAGGAAAATGTCTCAGGCTCACCCTGATACAAAAGACATCATATGATATGATTCAACAGTTATGAACTGTGACAACCAGACTGCATGTGGAGGAAAAAACTGGTTTTGAATCAGATTTAGCATGTTGGCTACAGAATCGTACTCAGAGCGTGATGATTAATGGCTCCTTCTCAAACTGGGAGGAGGTAACAAGTGGGTATCCCAGGGCTCAGTCCTGGGCCCTGTGCTCTTCAACATTTTTATTAATGACCTGGATCAGGGGGTGCAGGGAATGCTAATCAAATTTGTGGATGACACAAAATTGGGTGGATTAGCTAATACCTTGGAAGACAGAAACAACATTCAAAATGATCTGGATAGGCTTGAGCACTGGGCTGAAAACAAGAGAATGAAATTCAACAGGGATAAGTTCAAAGTATTGCACCTAGGAAAAAGAAACCAAACACACAGTTAAAAGATGGGGGGCACCTGGTTCAGCAATACTACAAGTGAGAAGAATCTTGGAGTCATTGTAGATCACAAGCTGAATATGAGCCAACAGTGTGATGTGGCTACAAAAAAGGCAAACGCTATTTTAGGCTGCATTAACAGAAGTATCGTCTCCAAATCCCGCAAGGTACTAGTTCCCCTCTATTCAGCACTGGTTAGGCCTCACCTTGAGTATTGTGTCCAGTTCTAGACACCGCACTTCAAGAAGGGTGCTGACAAATTGGAACAAGTTCAGAGGAGGGCAACAAGGATGATCAGGGGGCTGAAAACTAAGCCCTATGAGGAAAGACTGAAAGAACTGGGCATGTTTAGCCTTGAAAAAAAGAAGACTGAGGGGAGATATGATAGCACTTTTCAAATATTTGAAATGCTGTCATTCAGAGAATGGGCAGGATCTGTTCTCAATCATCCCAGAGTGCAGGACACACAACAATGGGCTCAAGTTACAGGATGCCAGATTTCGGTTGAATTTCAGGAAATACTTCCAAACTGTTCGTGTGGAAAAGTACTTCCTTCTTCCCAAGCCTAGAAGCTTCCGCTCTTGTGAATTTCTCTGGTCAGTTTTTATTTGCCACACACAGGTGCTTTCCCTCTTTCCAGCCCCAGCTACCAGTTCCTTCGCTCCCTCTCCTTCTCCACCCCCTGTGTGTATGTGCACATCTGTCTGTTTCCCTGCACATATGTTAGGCTGCAGGGAAAGCTTGCAGTCCAATATGTTTTAATTTTTTCTATCTGCCATACTGAATTAGCACTATGCCAGATTGCAAAAAGATTTTTAAAAATTATAAATAACACCATCACAACAGTAGCTAGTGGCTGTGAGAGACAGCCAGGGTGAGGGCAGGCGAATGCAGGACAAAGCCTCAAATGCAATTACTCCAAAAACCAGTGTAGTCCCCTCAACTGATATACAATACAGTAAAAAAATATTAAGTTTTCCAGAAGACAGCCACACTGACCCAAAAACCACGTGACTACCATATGACTTTAAACCAACTTCAAAAACCCCAATCCGTCTCCTGATTCATTTTCATAGTGTAACTAATTTTCATAAATGTAACTAATCTGGATTATGAAGGGGAGAAAGTACTTAAGTGAAGGAAGATAGAACAAAGCGCAACCTGAATTTCTTTTATTAATTGCTATTATTTTTGTCTGGTAGTTTTTAAGCCATTGAAAGGAAAGAAGAAAAACCTTGGTCAAGGTTCACTTGAGCAGCCCAGTGCAGCCAATAGCTAAATTTTTCAAAATAAAAAGTGTTCACCTTTGTCTGTATTAAAAAAATACAAAGACAGTATTACAAAATATTCGAAAGATAGCCCCCAATACATTTTCCAAAATTAAAACAAAAAACAAATAAGAGGAAGAAATCATTAACAAAGACTTGTGTGTATGTGTGTATCCTCTATTCTGAGAGACGTCATAACAACTTTATGATGCGGCTTAAGAGAATCCCTGGATTGTTTTGGTTAGGAAACAGAAATTCCTCGCATGACACAATGATTAACTAATGTGGCAAAGAATTACTCAACACAAACCCTGACCCACATATGTGAGAAATAAGCATTCCATGGCACCTTCACACCATGAATTGTTTTGTTTTCTTTTCCATAGCCGAAAGCAATAAACCCTTAAAATTTCCAAATTAAAGTACTCGACACACAAAAGAGGGTACATGACTATGTTTCTTATTTTTGTTAAAAATCAGCCAGTTTTTCTGACTTTTAAAAAAGTGCTCAGTTCATTGTATTAAAAACCCTTCACCCTTGATTGGGTTTAAGAGAACCCTTGTTGGATCCAAGTTTTTTATGTTTAATCTCTGTCCTAAATGTAGTTAATTAGTTCCAGTTAAGTAGACAACTGATTGGTTCAAAATTGGGAAAGGAGTACGACAAGGCTGTATATTGTCCCCCTGTTTATTTAACTTATATGCAGAATACATAATATGAAAGGCTGGACTGGAGGAATCCCAAACCGGAATTAAGATTGCTGGAAGAAATATCAACAACCTCAGATATGCAGATGATACCACTCTGATGGCAGAAAGTGAGGAGGAATTAAAGAACCTCTTAATGAGGGTGAAAGAGGAGAGCGCCAAAAATGGTCTGAAGCTCAACATCAAAAAAACTAAGATCATGGCCACTGGTCCCATCACCTCCTGGCAAATAGGAGGGGAAGATATGGAGGCAGTGACAGATTTTACTTTCGTGGGCTCCATAATCACTGCAAGATGCCTGCTTCTTGGGAGGAAAGCGATGAGAAACCTAGACACCATCTTAAAAAGCAGAGACATTACCTTGCCGACAAAGGTCCGCATAGTCAAAGCTATGGTTTTTCCAGTAGCGATGTATGGAAGTGAGAGCTGGACCATAAAGAAGGCTGACCGCCGAAGAATTGATGCTTTTGAATTGTGGTGCTGGAGGAGACTCTTGAGAGTCCCCTGGACTGCAAGGAGAACAAACCTATCCATTTTGAAGGAAATCAACCCTGAGTGCTCACTGGAAGGACAGATCCTGAAGCTGAGGCTCCAATACTTTGGCCATCTCATGAGAAGAGAAGACTCCCTGGAAAAGACCCTGATGTTGGGAAAGTGTGAAGGCAAGAGGAGAAGGGGACGACAGAGGACGAGATGGTTGGACAGTGTCATCGAAGCTACCAACATGAATTTGACCAAACTCCAGGAGGCAGTGGAAGACAGGAGGGCCTGGCGTGCTCTGGTCCATGGGGTCACGAAGAGTTGGACACGACTTAACGACTAAATAACAAGAACAACAAAGTAGACACATTGGCTGACACCCTGTTGCTTAGTGTAGTAAGTCACGACTAATGTAGGCCCATTGAATCAGTGGGGATCTGGTGAGTCAGTTCCATCATAAATTCCATAAATTGATTTAATTTGCAATGTATTGTGTTAAACAACAGGATTTTCGCCACTGAATCAATAGAACATACTTAAATGTTGACTTATCAATTTCCCATTGATTCAGTGCTTCTATTGTAGTTAGAAGTGACACTGGATTTAGGCTTTGGAAGCATAGCAAGGATTTCTTGGTTGTGGTCCTTGTGTGGCAAGATGGGAGGCCAATCAGACTGGAAGAAAACACAATAAGCTTATATTTAGACTGGAAAGGTTTTCTCTTTATTTGGTAGCATTGTATCTTTATGATTCCATATTATTCTTACTGGAACAGTAAGAGTTGGATCATGAGATTCACGACTGGAAGAAAGCTCCTAGAAGGGGAATTAGCATACACTCTGCTCCCTGATGCTGCCATGAACAGTTGCTCATAGAAGATGCTTCACTGATTTTATCCTATTCAGCCGTTGTTTGAATGTTACTTTGTTTTCTGTTATTAGTTAAGAGTTACAGCACATAGAAAACCTTTCATTTCAGTTAGTTATCTATAGCTAATCAGTAAATTTAAAACAAAAGATACACAAGAAATTGTCTTAGGATAGATTCAATTTTACTGGTGTTCTGGCAAGAATTAGGCCTAAATCCAGCCTCCTGTTAGTACTTGGCCACTAGCAAAGCAGCACCTTCTTTCCATCCCATCTCCTCTTGCAGCTGATGACATTATCTCACAACTGAGGATCATATCCCTGTGGTTTTATTGATGGAAGCAGTGCTGTCAGCAAATCCATGGTAATGGGAATTGGCCACAGTAAGTACAAAAGATTTTCAGCTATTTTACATCTGTGTGTTTTTTCTTTTTTTAAAATACATAGTTGTAAAGTACAGTATAGCAATAAGGAATTCCATATGAAGGCTAAACCAGTATTTTCTTTGCAATAAAACATGTGTAAGATTCTAAGATTTGATTATTTTATAGTATTCTAAGATTTTGATGTTGATTTCCTAAACATTTCTACTTATAAAATATCTGAATGAAGTACAACTGACATGTACACAGGCATGGTAAGCCTCAAGATGGTGAAAAAGATGATACATTCATAACATCAGATGAGATTTACACACGTTTCGCAAGTCTATTTCCTCATTAAAAATTATCTACTATCAAAACATTTGGGCTCAGAGTCTTAACTTCTCAAATGTTTTGATGAGAATATAATATACCAAGAGGTTTACACTGGACAGCATTAATTCTGAATCCTACCTTTGAAAAAAAATCAACTCCTATGTATATAAAGTCTTCATAGATATCAATATGTAATGTTTTTAGTGTTTACGCCTTACAAAATATTTATGTACATTAATTACTGCCAATTAATGGATGCGCAAATATTTAAATAATGTTTGGACCATATATAATAAAATAAAAGACTCATCAGATAAACACTAAACATCACTTATTTATTTATTTATTTACCACCCATCTGAGTACTAAGGCCACACTGGGCGGTTTACAAAAAGTAGAATACTAATAGCACTAATTTTACATGTGATAGACTCCAAACACCACATTATACAACTCTTCACCCCAAAATAATCCTAGACTTGGAGAGAGAGATTTTAACTGAGTACTATCTTCTGAGATGTAATCCAGTCCACTATGCCAATTACTTTTGATAACATACACGCAGAATCAGTTGTAGACCAACATGCATCTTTTTGTTTTCTTTCTCATACAATGATTATTTTTATTAATTAGCATTTTCAGATTACACATTTCCATGTCGGTCTACAACTGATTCTGGGTATCTGTCATCAAAAGTAACTGGCAGAGTAGGCTGGCTTTGAGAGGGGTACACAAAGTAGTTTTTAAAAAGTACTATTCCATAGGCTTCTTTCTGTTCATGATTCACAGTATCCATATAAATTGCCTTTTTCCAGAAAGCATCTTCAAACCAGTCCATAACAATAATCCCAATGAGGTAGATTCAAACTAAAATAGCTCAGTGGTTTAGGCATCTGGCTGCAGAGTCATAGGTCAGAAGTTTGATTCCCCACTGTGCCTCCTTGACAAGGGCGGGACTTCATGATCCAGAGGGTTTCATTGAAGGCAATTGTGATTTAAGTTTCACTGATTTCAAAGAGAACTAAATACAGCCAACAGGTAGTGCCATCCTTACTCAAAGATACATTGGCAGTAATGGTTTGGAATGGGCAGAAACCTCTTGTGCCAACACAACTGCTCTTGTGCTGGTGGAGCCCCTTGCGTTGCTTGATCTGAGAGATTAGTCAGAAAAACTGGTTAATGTGCCAGCAGAAAAGCCAGAATAATGCAGAGGAAGGATGGGACTCTTCAGAGACATTTGTCTCCGACAAACCCAGACTGGGAGAGGCTTGGATTCAGCAGAGCTTCAGAACCGTTTCAGCTGGCCTCATGTCAGCTCACCTGGCCTTCAGCCCTCTTGGCTAGTAAGAATTGTCTGGATCCAAACCAACAAAATGCAATTCAGTACAAACTGCAGGATTAAAAACAACCCTGAAAGACTATTATCTTAAGTACTACAGAAACAATTAGAAAATAGGAAGTGTTTAACTTGCATTCAAAACAATAACAAAACTAGTACCAGGAAAACCAATCAGAATAAAATTTTGCCAAACTGAGAAAGCCTTCTCTCCAAAAGCTTGACTTTGAAAAGCAGAAGCACCAGGAGAAAAGGTGGGTGGGTGGCCTGCCTGGCAGATAAGTTCACTGGGAGAAATATATTAAATTATGATTGTAACAATAATTCTATTCTGCCAAGTCACCACTTTCTGGTGGCATTCTGGGACTGTGCAACTTGCCTAAGGCCACAAAGTCATGAAACATAACTTCATAAGGTGCACATGTTCTGGGTTGTCTTGGCTAGTCCCTGTCCTGGAAAGTACAGTGGAGATCCAAACCCCTGGAACCTGGCTCCATATTCTGATGCTCCAACCCAATGAGCTGGTGGGCAAAATCTTATTGCATTACTTTGCGCAGTGTAAACCAAGCAAGGCATCAAAAATGACTGAAATTAATTTAAAGCTTCCCTGCCCTATTTCAGCTTTTGAGGCTCCCTAGGGCTTTTCTTTTGCCCTGGATACATCTTTGGGAGCCTCAGAATGTGGGGTGGGGAGAGACTTTAAACATAAAAAATTAGCACTGAATCGTCACTGCTGGGATTAGGATCAGCAGCAGCACCCAAAACCCCTAAAGGCTTCCCTAGGGCAAAAGGGAGCCCTAGGGAGCCTCAGAAACTGAAACTCCAGGGGAAAGGAAGCTTTAAAATAATTTAAATTAATTATTTCTGCCACCCAGATCTGGTTTAAACCTGACAAAGTTATGCAGTAGAATTTTGCCCATACTGTTCTTCAATTGTGATTTTTATAACTGCTACTTTTTAATCCTTCAATTTGCATGGAAAGCCAGGATACATATGAAGATACTTAGCTCTTATTCATTTAACCACAGGGAGATGAAAATTGCCTATAGGGCTGCGAGCGATCAGAACAAAAATTGCCTGACTTCCTAATGCAACTTGAATAGCAGTTTGACTCCAGAAGTTAGGAAATGAATCATTGCATGAAGACAGTATTGCTACCTGTTTAATGCAGTGGTTCCAACCTTGGGTCCCCATACATTCTTGGACTGCAGTTCCCAGAAGCCTTCCCCACTAGCTGTGCTGGCCAGGATTTCTGGGTGTTGTAGACCAAGAACATCTGGGAACTCAAAGTTGGGAACCACTGCGCTAATGTTTCAAGGTTAAGCATCTGTTGGGCATAGGAGCTGGGACCAGTGCAAAAAAAAGGTTAGCAACTTCCTTTAATAGGATATTTAATATTTTATTTATTTATTTATTTATTACATTTATAGCCCGCCCATCTAGTCATATAGACTACTCTGGGCGGGTAACAACATATCATGTAACAATTTAAAACAATTTAACAATTTAAAATCATAACAATATATTACTAAATAAATAATGATCCAAGATGGGAGAAAACACAAAATAACAAAATTCAGACGGTGGGTGGAGGGAAGGCTTGCTTAAACAGCCAGGTTTTCAGTTGGCATTTAAAGATGCCCAGCGACGGGGCCATGCGAATCTCAGGAGGGAGGCTGTTCCAAAGACGAGGAGCCACTGCCGAGAAGGCCCAGTTTCTTGTTTTTTCCTTCCGGGCCTCCCTCGGCGTTAGGCTCCTCAGCCTCACCTCCTGGCTAAATCGGGTGATACGGGTAGATCTAGGTGGGAGAAGGCGTTCCATCAGGTAACGAGGCCCTAAACCATTTAGGGCTTTATACGTAAGCATTAAAACTTTGAAATCTACGCGGAACCGAACGGGCAGCCAATGCAAGGCGGCCAGAGTGGGAGTAATATGTTGATGTTTCCTTACCCCACTGAGAAGTCTGGCCACCGCATTCTGCACCATCTGGAGTTTCCGCATAGATCTCAAAGGCAGCCCCACATAGAGAGCATTACAGTGGTCTAATCTCAAGATTACGAGCGCATGGACCAAAGTGGTGAGCGACCCAACATCTAGATAGGGACGCAGCTGGGCTATCCACCAGAGATGGAAATAGGCGGTGCGGACCACTGACGCTACCTGGGATTCCATGGCAAGCGCCTGGTCCAGGTAGACCCCCAAGCTGCGCACCTCACTCTTCGCGGTGAGAGTCACCCCCCCAAAAGAGAGGGAGTTTCCCAAACCGCTGATGGTAGGCCCCCCGTATGAGGATACTGAGTACATGGGATGTACTCAGTATAATATGAGGATACTGAGTACATGGGATGTACATTCCAGGTACAGTACTCTAAAAAAGGTGTCCCAGTACCAAAGAGAGCAAAGCGGCAACAGAAAATAAGATTGGCATGATCTAATCCCATAGGAGCAAGAGGAAAGCTACCAAGAACACAGACAACTTTGGTGTTCAAAGAATATCCATTAATGGATTCAAGTAGACACCTTCAAATGTTAATTACTAGGGGCTGAAAGTTTTCTAAAGCAAATCCACAACAGCCAAAGCCCAGCTAGTATGAAATATGAAATTACACTTTAACCTAAATAATTTCAGCAGTTACTGAACGTGTTCCTTTTTCCCTTACCACTTCACTCTACTGATTGCTGTCTAGGTTTGTCATTGCTTTCCTCCCAAGAAGCAGGCGTCTTTTAATTTTGTGGCTGCTGTCACCATCTGCAGTGATTATGGAGCCCACAAAAGTAAAATCTGCCACTGCCAGATTTCTGCCACTGCCAGATATCAATTTATACACAAGCAAAACCTTTTCTGTTTCTTTCTTTTTCAGTCAAGCAGTAGAGTGGTTGGGAACACACAGAAACCCTTGCTGGAAACCTGAGAAAAAGCAAATGAGGCTTGGCAACTGGAAGGTGCAATTTCATGCTTGAGTTTCAGAGCTCTACTGGGTGCAAGTAACTGTACAGCTTTATTGTGCCCCTCCTGACTCCTTTTGAGAGGCAGGCAGAACTGAATAACCATATTTTCTTTCTGACTTTTTAGGTTGGTCCATTTGTTTTTCCTCCTGAAGTGTTCAGGAAGGGATGTTCTGCTCCATTTGTCATAAACTAGGTGTAAAAGAAAAGAGGGAAGAAAAAAAATTAAATGGAAAATACCCTTTCTCATACTGAGAATATTTCTTCATATTGCTGCAACTATGGTTTGCCTTTGTGGTTTCACATATGTTTAAATTTTCCCAGTTCAGTGTCCTTAACTGCTAATGACCTGGGTTTAAAAAAAAAATGATTGCAGGTTTAATATCTCCTACTACGGTGCAATGACTGCCTGTTGAGTTTAGACTTGGGAAACCCAGCTAAGAAGCTCCATGGGTGGCCTTGAGCAAGTCAGTCACTCTCTCTCCTTTACAGCTGAACCTACTTCACAGGGATCAGGCTCAAATGCTACTCAGAATGTCTTGGAAGATGGTGGCATGGGGAAAAATAAATAAATAACAGATGCTCAGCTGGGAGGGCTGGTCTTTCTGATTGCTTTGCTTGAAAGATGTCTATAGCCTGAACCCTACCATCTGCAAAAAGGGGGGGGAACCCCAATGTGTTCTGTTTCAAGACATGCTGAAGTCTGCTGCCTGCAGAAGTCAAATGAATGGGCATGTATTTATTCTGCATAATTACTTAGTAATTGCTGATCATCAAGCTCTTGTCCTGAAAATTCTAGTCAGGCCTTTGACTCCTCTCCCTCCCTCCCTCCCCCCCCCCCTCTCTTTAGTTTCATCAGGCATTAAGCAAATCAGTTTTTCTTAGTACACAAGGGATTTTAGCCTAAAAGTACAAACGTAAACAGCAGCTACTTACAAAAAGTGGACATTCTTTTAGCAACAACCTCTGATACTCACACTTCCCTCTATCATTACAGTGGTCATTTTGACACCACCAAACAGGATGGCTCTTTTGCACAAGTGTTTAAGATGTTAATTCAGTGATACAGGTGCAAATTGAATGGCTGTAATTTATATAGAAACGCAGAGCTGGAGAGAGCAGGAGTTGCTGTTTCCCTGGAGGATGATATAAGCCCTTACCACCTTGGTTTACGTAGTAGAATTCCAATATGTTTGTGCAGGAAGGAGACTGAATCCATAGAAGAAGAACAACAACAACAACGAGAAGAAGAACAAGAACAAGAAGAACAACAAGAAGGAGGAGAACTGCAGAGCTGGAAGGGACCCTATAGATCATAGGGTCCAGCCCCTCTCAGGGAGGCACAGTGGGGAATCAAACTCCCAACCAGATGCCTAAACCACTGAACTATCCAGCAGTTAGTGATATTACATGTTTGTATCTGAATCTGTATTTTATTTTAGGGATTTTAAAGCTTGCACACCTGGAACTGTTTTCTTTGTCCTGTGGACCTCCTACTTTAGGCAATAAATATATCTGAGACTTTGTTCCTCCCCTGTTTTGTTTCAAAGAGACGTTGCCATACTTTGCTTCCCCCCACCCCTGCAAGCAATTCCTGCTCCTCTGACACATTGTTGATGGAAAAAAACTCAGGGGTGAATAATTTGTAGAATCCTGTTTCAGCCTATACTTCTATCATGGCTGTTATTGTTCTGTTATTTGAAAAGAAATCCCATTTTGGTAAAGTTGATTGTGCTTGCACTGCTCATATAAAGAATATAGACCCGTAGAACCTGGAGAGTGGTAAACTAACATCTAATGATAGGCAACTCCAAGCCATTGCTCACTCTTCTTATAGTTTGTCATCTTTAAACTGGACTTGGATAGAGGACACCTCCAGAGACCTGTCTTCTGGCAGCTCTCTAAGTAGAGGGTTATCTCCCATGAGGTAGTACCCATGGTCACCCTGTATATACTTGGCTCTGAACCAACTACAGTCTTTGCCCCTTCCATTGTGCTTCAGACAGATTTTTCAGTCTGTATGGTTTTGAAGAAAATTTTGGCTCCCAAGTTGTTTATTGGATGAAACCTTCATTCTTCTTTTTTAAAAAACAGTCTGTTTTTCTGTTTGAGATACTGCTCCAGATTGCGTACAAGTCAGTGTATTCATGAATATCTCAAGGGCCAGAGAATCAGCACTGCACAGTGGCTTTCTTCTAGGAACAAGGTGTTCCTTTCACAAGGTCATCCAGCCAGGCAGGATGCTGGAGCAAAAGGGAGATGAGTTTGCAGTGGGCTCACCACCCGAGATATATGTGCCCAAAGTGATTCACTTTCTTTACTTGTTTGTATCAGAAGCAGTAAGATACAATTAATAAATATATCAGATAATTTTTGCCCAATAACAGGCAACATCAAAAGCATATGTATGATTCACTTTGTATATACAGTAGAACATAAAGATCAGCTCCCTGTCAAAGCACAAAGGACTACACCTTAAAAACACCAGATTTCATTATATTTGAACTGGCATGTTCATAAATATACCCCTGACTCATAATTTCAATATTTATTTATGACTTTTCTTCTATAATTGTATTCCCCAATTAAAAAAACAAAATATTATAAATTCTTGTCTGTAATAAGGTATACTCATAATATATGTTGTTATGTATGTTTTTAATCCAACCAAACATGTGCCATCAAATCAATTTTGACTTTTCAGGGTTTTCCAGGTGGAGAATACTCAGAAGTGATATATCATTCCCTTCTTCTGGAGGCTCCCTGAGACTGTGCAGCTTGCCCAAGGCCATACAGGTTAGCTCTTCCCCCAGGAGGCACAGTAGGGGGAATTGAACTCCCAGCCTATGGCTCTGCAGCTAGATACCTAAACCACTGAGCTATCCAGCTGACTATATTATTAATAATTCATAATTTATCAAAGATGAGCTAGTCAGACTATGGCAGCAATCATACCTGAACATGTGCCTTTTAAAAACATCAAAACAAGAATGATGACAGTGTTTTAAGTTCCCTTTCCAGCTGAGATTGCGTCTTACATCAGTGATGAACTGATAAGAAAACAAATTTCCTTGAGGTTTCTCAGTAATAATCTCAAACTCATGGTCTTCATTTCACTTCAGAACTATAGCCTTGGGCAAAAAGAGTAGCTGAAAAAGAGCAGTAGAAAGGCTCTCCAAAGAAGCACCGATTAAAAGAAAAATTTAAATAAAAGTATCAGAACTACTAGTGCCATCTAGCTGTAGTTTAAGCAATCAGTTATGTTTCAGTAGCAAAGACCGTGACAGATATGAGAATATTTCTCTTAGAGACTTCCCTACTGTGCTAGGAAGGTTTCTCATAGCAGCGCTGAAAGTTCTAGTACTGAATAGCTGAATTGCCACAATGCAACGGCATGTTCACAAATATTCTAAGTTTCTAAGTAATGAAACTGTGAATAACAGGGATGTCATCAAACAGGCTTATCTGAGAGGGAAATAAAAAAGACTATTCAACTAGGTAAAGGTAGGCCTTAAGTATTGGAAGAGCTGTGGCCAAAGATAGTCATCAGATATGTAATATTTGGAAAGCTGGGAAGGAATAATGTCCAAGAAATACGGAGGCCAGCAGTAGAGTAGGGTGCACACTGTGAAGCAGGAAGTAGGACTCAGGAAAATTTAAATGAGTGAAAGGGAAGGCTGATTGGTAAGGGGGCAATGGAACAGAGATGAGAGAAAAAAGTATTAATAAGAAAGGTTCTAGAAAAGTCTCACGGTGTTGTTGAAGGAGAAGAGGCAACATGCGCTTCTGAAGAAAGGGGTTCTGCACAGTCAAGGAGGCTCGCCAAGAATCAGTGTAATTAAAGGAATGAAACAAACTTGGCAGAAGAACTGCAAAGGCAGGAACTTTGGTGAACGTAGTGGCGATGTGTACCCAATGAAAAGTGAAGCCAAGAAGGCAGTGGAATGGAGGCAAAACCACAAGCAGAGGAGATCTGAGAGCTTAGAGAAGGTGGGCAAGGGTACCAAAAGAAACCTGGTCTAAACACCTTGACTTCTATGGGGCATAGCTTCCACTCACATTACCGTACTTTGTCTGGGCAAGCCCTGGAGGAAGGTGAGGATGGCAAAGATGGGGTAGATAAGTGTCAGGTGTGGAGAACAGGGTAGTATGGTGCCTGGGGTTCTGCTGTAGAACTCAGGACACCCGGGTTCAAATCCCCACTGGTCCATGAAGCTCCCTAGGTGTTTTGGGGCCAGTCACTCTATGATTTTACCCTGCTTCACAGGATTATTGTGAGAATAAAGAGGAAAGGAGGAGAGCCATATGTGCTGCTTTGAGCACACTGGAAGAAAGGTAGGATATAAATATAGCAAACACTTAATTAAATAATTATGAAATAAATGTGTGGTCAAAATACCAAAGGAAATAATGCTGAGAATAGTTAGGTTTGCTCTTTCATTGTTGGATTTCAGTGTTACCTTTTTGAGTTAGTTTTTCAGTTTTTCAGTCCTTGCTGCTGTGGCCCAGTGTCCAGCATGGCATCAATAATGGCACCCTTTTCTTTCTGATCTTGTTCAAATGTATTTCTAAGCCCCATCTGTAAGCAAAGGACATTTGTAGATGTTTATAGCACAGCATAACATATATCAGTAGCTCCCAGGTGGACAATGCGGCTGGGCTGAGTGGGTGGAAAATTAGCATAGGAATGTCTGAAAATTCCAAGCATTACTAACATTCATCTGAGTCTCCATCCCTAACACCAGAATGCAGACTGGCCAAGGCACGGCTTAGCAATGTGTCAGAAAACAGAGAGATGTGAGAAGAGGTCCTGTTAAAAATGTCTGAATTTTCGCTCATCCAGGAGGATGAGGCTGGGGAGTTCTGGGGGTGGGGGGGGGGGGGGTTCACTAACACTGTTTCAGATTTAGCATATATTTTAAGTAAAAGATTGTAATGAATGCAAACATTATTTTGCATTTGTTCTGCCACTCATTGTCCACATGCCTAGGTAAAAACCTACATAGCCCAATTGGAGGAGGTAACTGCTGAAATTATTCATAAATAACAAGTGGTAGTTACAATTCACAAGACAGCACCAAATTCAAAATGTACGTAAGCCCATTCAAATCAGAAGGCTTAAAAAAGCACCCTTATTTGTACTGGACTGCAGCCACTGTATTTTCTTTTTTTCAGTACTTGTTTATACACATAAAGCAATCAGGCAACAGTGATGGCCCTGAAGAATCATGAGTTCCAAAGCAACAGTAATATCCAAGAGCTTAAGGCCACTTCTGCCTGCTTCTGAAATGTCATTGGCCAAAATCCTCAATCCTCAGCAGCTCAATCTAGATCATGCACAGACAGATGCCCAATTCAGCCTGTGCTGTTTGGGTGACTCTCCAACCCAACATATCTGGAGCCAGGTCCAGATCTCTCAAAGTTCACACAAGAGGAATAGGCACATTGAACCACAGTCACACAAACTATACTGGTAATAAATAATTTGAGATAGATGAGAAAGAAAAAAGAAATTTCTAGGATATAAATCCTAGCCAGCACTGACAATGCAAGTCTTTCACCTCCACTGCAGCTACACAAAATGGCTGCCCAAGTAGCTTCAGAGAGATACAGAGTATGTATGTGCTCTGTATATCTCCTGACCATTCAAGAGAGACCTTGGGCTTTATGTGGGGTGGGGCTCCACTGTCAGATGCCTTGTTCTTGGGCATCAGCAGCCCTGTCTACTGGACAGTGCATATTACTTTCAATTTTCCCTTCATCAGTTCAAATCACTGAGTATCTTTGACTGAAAACCTCATAAATACCAGATGGAGCATAAAGGATCCATGGAGGTATTACTCTTACTCATAGGCAGCTAGGGACTACTTGTTCCCCTCATGGTCATCTTAAAATCACACCAATACTACCCACATTCAATCATTTTCACAGTTTTGTCCAAAGACAGTGAATATCTCTTGTTATTTCAGGTAACAACATAGTAATTTCAGCCTAAGTTGTGTATAAAAATGTTTGCATCATAGCATATCGTCACCCAAGTCACTTTTCTGATCTGTGGATTATGCTCTACGTTCTTATGTGATAAATAAAAGAAAGAGAGTTAACAAAATTCTGATGGACAATAGATGAGAGATTCAGTTTGTAGCCAGAGAGAAAGGATCTCATAGTTGCTGTTCATGACACGCTTGACAGGAAGAGAGCCCACCAAATGCCTATAATCAGGTGCTACTGAAAGCTAAATATAAATGTATGTTTCTATATCTCTGTTTTAGAAATCTTTCGGAAGAAACAAACTTTCGAAAATATAAGATTACTATACCTAGTTTGTAGACAAAGAGAAAAAGATCTAATTGAATATGTTGTATGCTTTACGGAAGAGCCCAGAAAATATTTCATAACAAGTATTCAAGATTATTTTAATGGATTGGAGAACTGGGCCAAAATAAATGAGTTATAGAATGGACAAATGTAGAGTTCTTCACTTAGACAAAATCAGATGCACAAATATAGAATGAGTGACACCTAGCTTAGCAATCATACATATAAAATGAACTAGGGGTCTTAGTAGACCACATGCTAAACATGAGTTAACAATGTGAAATCACAGCAAAACAGAAAAAAAAAGACTGCATCAACAGAAATAAAGTGTCCAGATCAAGGGAAGTAATAATGTCACTTCATTTTTCTTTGGTCAGACCTCCCTGGAATACTATATCCAGTTCTGAAACCACAGTTTATAAACTGTATCAGCAAGCTGGAATGCATCCAGAGAACAATAGTCAAGATGGTAAAGGGCCTGGAAACAAAGACCTACAAGGATGAGTTGAGGATGCTGGCTATATTTAGTCGGGAGAAGAGAAGATGATATCATAGCCATCTTCAGATAGTTGTAGGACTCCCAGACGGAATATGAAGCAAACTGGTGTGTGTCCATGTGTGTGTTTGTTTGGTGCTCCAGAAGGTAGGACCTGAACCACCAGATTCAAATGACGAAAAAGAAAATTCCAATTAAACATTAGGAAGAACTTCTTGACAGTAAGAGTGTTTGCCTCCTGTTGTCAATTCAGAATGGGCTACCTCAGATGGTTGGTGGACTCTCCTTTATCAGACATTTTTAAACAGGGGTTAGAAGCATCTCACCCATTAGGGATCCTTTGAATGTGGATTTCCTGCATTGGCACAGAGTTAGAATAGATGACCCTGGAAACGCCTTCCAGTTCTACAATTATGGATTCTATGGTTAGCAAATTCTGGGAATATAGTTTTCCACACAAAAAAAGCAATGGTGGCTTGTCCTGTGGTTACAATGAAAAAGAAAAGGACATGGTCACTGTCATGAACCAAATGAAGAACATCTGGAGGGAAGTTGCATTCCTTCCTTCAGCAGCACTATTGTTGTTGTTGTTTAACACTACACTGGGGGGGGGAGGCCATGGGGGGGAGGGGGATTTTAGAATGTTTTATGTTAAATATTTATGTTCAGAATCTCTGCAATGGAACTGAACAGAAAGGAAATTTAATAAGTAATAAAAAGTATGTATATTGAACCCACAGTGAAATGGATGGAGGAAATATCTGAGTACGTGGCAGAAGAGATAAAATATCAAAGTCTCCAACACCAAAGGACCATGCTTAATAAGAAAGCCGTATGGCAACCTTATTTGTTCAGTAGAAATAGCTATGGAGAAGCAATAAACAGCTTTACTTCCTTCCTTGTGGCAGCGTCAGAAACGGATTTCAAAGCTTTGTAAGAAAAAAAAACAAAAAAAGTCAAAGCACAGGAAGTGAGAGAAAGCAAGTTATAACAAATTGCACCGCAGTCTGGACTCTGGGCTCACTTTAGGTATTCAGAGCCCTGATGCTTCTCCAAAACTGACTTAAAGTAGCCAAGCTTCCTGGATTTATAAAACTGGGCGGAATGTTTTATGGGAGCAGGATTCCACATTTCTAGCATTTCCTTTCCTTATTACCAGACAACCACAAGGCAATCCTGTCTTATTTGCCACCGCATCTGAAACCTGGGCAGAGGAAACATATCATTACAGCAGACACAGGTAGTGTTTGAATCATTGAGGCTTTGATCCAAAGCACATTTGGGTTGGCAGCCATTCTAGTGCCATTAAAATCAATAAGAGATACTTCCAAGTCCATGTGTTTATTATGGAGTTGTATAGTTCCGGTGGGACTATAATATCTCAGTACAGCTGTGTATATCTCCAAAACATCGTAGGACGTTAGTTCAGGTTTATGGATTACTTTATAAAGGATTTAAGATTTATAGCATTCAAGTATTACTTGATGTATTAGATGTACACCCCACTTTCCTTCTCTGGATCGAAACATTGCATCCCTAAGGTATTCTAGGCATGATGACATCTAGTTATTGAGCAGGTCTCTTCAGCTTTAGAAAAAAACTAGTAGAAACTGAACAATTGGTGTTGTGTGGAAAAACTGCTTATCTCTTGAATATGATAGGTTCTGTCAGTTTGGGGTTGTATGGTGTGTGATATACCCAATCTGAGTAAAACTGACTTAAACCTCAGTAAACAATTGACTTTAAAAATACCTGGCAAGCAATTTTACATCACTGATGGCAGGCTGAATTCAATGTTTATTCAGTCACTGATTTACACTTGTTAATCCATAGGGATAGTTTAAATCAGGTTTGGAGAGTCTGGTCCTCTAAATGTTTCCGACTTCAGTTCTCAGAAGGTCCAGCCAGAATGGTCTATGGTGAGAGATTTATATATATATTATATAGTTCAAAACATCTGCAGGGTCAAAGATTCCCCTACCTAAAATCATAAACTGAGAACTAGGCAATTAGCTGTACAGTAGTGAGAAATATTAACTCCTTTATCCCCACTTCCCTGGAACTGTCTTAGAAGCAAAGCTTGGAAAACTCACTTTTGGGGACTACAGAGTCCAGAACCCCCCAGTTAGCATAACAACTGACCATGCTGTTTAACACACACTGGGTTATGGTTCAAAAAGTAATTTCTCTATGCTGTGCCTTGAAGTCATTACCAGCTGGACAAGAGGAATTTGTTGCTGTTGGAGTTTATGAGATTACTGAATGAATGCTTATATTATTTTAGAAGTGCAGTATCCCCAAACACTTATTTGATACTTATTTTGCTGCCGGGAGAAAATAATTCAGCACCAAAATAGAAGTGAAAGGAGAACATAGTAGCTCCCAGGTGAGCTGGGAGCTACTATGTTCTGTTGATATGTAAATTTTAAAATACTGACTATAAGTTAAATACAATATCATAATGGGAAAGCTATGACCAACGTGACTTGTATGCCTGCTCATTCCATAGTCATCTAGGTGCTAACCATTAATGGGTAGCTTCAAAGCTCATGTTCTTATGTTTCAAGTTTAAACTGGACTTGGAATAGACACTGGCAGCTCTGTAGAGGACCGTCCTCTACAAATTAAGACACATGAATTTCACAAGGCCTGGGCTGGTAGGTTATGTTGAAAATTTCCTTTCCCCCCCTTCCCCCCCCTTTTTTTAATGGAAAAATAACCTTTTGCAAAGGAAAGCTATGGGTTGGGTGAGGCATCCCCTGTCCTTGTTAGATTATGAGCCACCCTGGCTTTCTCTACGTATTTATTTGTTTGTTTGTTTAAAATGTTTTTACCCTGTCTTTTTTCCTTAAAAAGGACGCAAGGCGACTTACATCATTGAAAAGCCAGTATTTAAATACTAAAAGCATAAGCATAAAATATTTTAAAAGAACTGAACAAACGTTAAATTGAAAATGGTAAATAAAATCTAAGTAAAAGGTAAGTAAAAACACATTTAAAAGCAACAAGGCACAACAATCCATTTGAAAGAACCCTCTCAGGCAGCCTGTCACTAAGGGGAAGCCTTTCTGAACTGAAAGGTCTTCATTTGCTTGTGGAAGGACAGCAAAAATGGGGCCAGCCTGGCCCCTTTGGGAGGGAGTTCCTGTGTCTGGGAACAGTGAGAGAGAAGGCCTTCTTCTGTGTCCTCACAAAATGTGGACCAAGAGAAAGGCCTTCCATGATGACCTTACTACCCAGGGCAGGCTCATAAAGGGAGATGCGGTCCTTGAGCTATCCTGGATGTAAGCCATTTAGGGCTTTATAGATTAAAACCAGTACTTTGAATCATGCATAAAAATGGATCATCAGCCTGCATACAGCCAGATTCATGATGAGAGCCTGCATGGCATAGTGGATAGTGTTAGACTATGACTCAGGAGAAGTTCAAATACTCGCCCAGTCATTGAAACTCACTAGGGGTGTGTGCGTGTGTGAGAGAGAGAATGCTAAACCACTCCTTAAACATTTTGCATATTTTGAAAATCCTCTTAGGATCTCCGTAAGTCAGAAGTGACTGGATTACATAGAGCAGTGGTGGCGAAACTTTTTGGGCTCGCATGCCCAAACTGGGGGGAAAAAAACAAAACAGCTGGCGGTGTGCCGCCACCACAGCGGCGGCGGAACTGGAAGTGGCAGCGGAAGGGGGAATCCCAGCACGGAGGTGCCTCGAGACCCCACTCCGGATCCGCTGCCAGCACCAGCTGCTCCGGATCCGCCTGCCGAAATGCCAGCACCGTGGTTGCAGCCGCCTTCTCAGGTTTGGTTGTGCGGGGGGGGGGGGCGGAGTAGCGATCTGGTGTCTTATGGCTCGCATGCTGGCAGAAAGGGCTCCACGTGCCATCTGTGGCACGCGTGCCATAGGTTCGCCATCGCTGACATAGAGCAACAACAGAAGCTTGATGCTCCAAAGCTTGGTGGATATTCCAAGCTTCTGGAATACCTGGGTGGAAACAGTTGGTACGGAGGAAAACATAAGACAAAGACAGGGTTTTGGAGCTGATGTGAGAAGTTTGGAAAGGTAAGCAAAAGACATTTAGATTCTTAGGATGACGGACAGATGCTGCTTTGGAGTCAATACTGCCTGTCTATTTGAGTAATTCTGTTATGCCCACTTGCCTTGTATGTTTGTGAATAATTAGTTATTAATAAAATATTACTGAAGTGTTCTCTATCCTAAAAAAAAAGAAACTGGCTATGAAGGGGAGCCCTGATGGCATTGGAAGCAATAATTTTCTGAAAGAAACCCATCATAATTTGGAATCTATTTTGGTACTGCCTGATGAATAAGATATTTTTGATGGGTTAAAACAGCTCACAGAAGGAACCACTGTGGCATAATGAACAACAGCATGTTGCACTTGGACCATAGACATCTACCCTGTTTCCCCGAAAATAAGACCTAACCTGAAAATAAGCCCTAGTATGATTTTTCAGGATGCTCGTAATATAAGCCCTACCCCAAAAATAAGCCCCAGTTAAGTGAAACCCCGCCCTCCACCACTGTGCAGCAACCAGATGACATGACTGTATTTGAATAAATGTAGATTGTTGTACATGAAAAAAAATAAAACATCCCCTGAAAATAAGCCCTACTGCATTTTTGGAGCAAAAATTAATATAAGATCCTGTCTTATTTTCGGGGAAACACGGTATCTTCAGATCCCCACTTAATGATGGAGCTCACTGGGTGATCTTGCGTTACCATCGCTTGAAACAATAACGTGTTTCACATTTAAGAACAACTTTCCTGGCGAAGTCAATCTTGCCATGTACATTTGGACTTTAGGTTTTGGATTTTAAGTTCTTCATGCTGCTACAAACCTGATGAAGAGATGTTTTAATCCACAAAAGCTTGTGTATTGTATGGTGATTTTTTAGTGGTTTATAAAGGTATTGCCTCTTTTTGCATTTGGATTTCATGTTTCACTCTGTTATTGTGAGGCAGAAAGGAGGAAAAATCAACATACACTGCTCTGTCACCTCCTTACAAGAAGGATAGGATACAAATAAGATTAATAATAATTGTGTTTCTCACTGTTATTATGTGCCATCATTAAAAATATTTCCTTTCTGGCACAGCTACTCATGGTACAAATTCATAGGTATACGTGTGTGTAGGTTTATTGTGCCTGTGGTGAAAGTCCTAAATTAATTGTGTGGCTGTGAATGCATGTTACTAGCTCTTCCCATCTTCACTAGCTCAGTGACATAGTGCATGCTTTGGACGCAGGAGATTGCATCTTGAGTTTCTATGTCCTCCATTGAAAAGGGTCTGGTAGCAGATGACAGAAAGACTAAGACCATTGCCTGAAATCCTGAGCAGCCACTGCTAGTCACCACAGCCCATGGTGGGCTAGAGGAACAAATAGTCCTAGTATTAGGAAGCTTTCTTGTTAACCCTGTGCAGGGCAGGCTTTTCAACAGTTTTCCCCACAGCCAGTATGGTTACTCTCATCAAGTGACTTCTGTATTGGTTCAAAGAGAAAAAGAGAGAGAAACAGCTTGAACGGAGAGAGGGGCACAAAGGCAAGTTCTGCCAGGTCTAGGACATCATTCCAAGCCAGTCACCCCTGGTTTCAAAGGATAGTCTTTCTTTGTGAAGTGGCAGATATGCAATCAGCTATCTTGTCTAGTTCCATGTTAAATGGTTTTTCTGTAGTGGAGTGATTGTCTAGGTTTGCCCTTTGGAAACGCTCAGATCAGCCTAACGTGTTTTTCATTGGCTTGTGTTACCAAGAGCCTGCTTCACATCAGTACTGTTTAAAATTGCACTGGAATTTTCATTTCAGCCTCTTAATCACATTGCTGTCAACAAAACTGAAGGTGCTTAACTACTGTGCCATGAAGCAGCTATTAAACTTTGTTGAGAGAGACAACACCAGTCAGCTAAAGAATGAAACTATCAGACAAATAGGATTGCTTTCTTCCTTGATTGCTTCACATAACAACAGAGTCCGCAAGAGAACATCACAACACATGGTGCCTACAAATTCTTTGAAACACAATCAAGGAAATACTGCATTTTTCCTCTCTGCAAGCTCTATCCTCACACACAGAAACACACACACAAATGGAGGAATAATTAATAACAACTACACCATCAGATTAAATTAGAGCTGCTATCTAGCCAGAAATTACTCCAACAAGGCTACATGGGGCTGGATATCCTTGGGTTTAATTTTTTTTACCAATAAAGTATTTTATCAACCAAGTCTTCCATGCTAATTTAGAAATTGCTTCTGATCAACCTACAATCAATTCTTGCTTTTATAAATTTATAATAGACTGCTATGCATTTTATATATAGGTTTTCTGTGATAATTTGTTGGGAATTATCCAGGCACATGTTGGGGAAAGCATTGTCAAATATAAAAACTCTTCACTGCTTTGTGACATTTAATTCTCATTATTTTGCAGAATAAACTTTATAACAGGATCTGACAGTGTTTCCTCTTTTGCCTTTGCAACAAGCACTGTTCATGTCCTGGCTGAAAGCTTAACATAAACCCATTTTGACAGCTCTTGGGTGCCTCTCTAAAAGGAAACTTTTTGTCCAGCAGCCGACAGTTGTACAGATTTGAAATAGCTGAATTTTAAAGAGCATTTGAAGGCCTTCAGGGAGAAAAACATTGCCTAAGGCTTGTTAACTGTTACAATTTATTTTCCTAACACAGCAAAGACAACTAGCAAGTTAGTAATATATAACCTAAACTTGGAGGTTCAAACTAGATGTGGCATGTGTTCTGGCATCACTTGAATGTTGCTTGCTTTAAATAAATAGCTAGCATGATGGATGCAGTCCAGCAAGAACCACAACATGAGAAGTGGGTATTTTATCAACCCTTTGCCCTTGCCATGGGCCCAGTCAGAACTGGACTCCCTATGCTTCAGATGCATCCAATGAAGCAGGATACAGTCCACGAAAGCCTAGGTGAAATAAAGTTTATACCTCATGACACTTTGTACTTCTTGCTTCAAAAGACCACAACCTAAAACCATTACCCCCATTTTTTTAAAAAGTCAGTATGTAGCCAAGAGTGAGCTGGAGAGAGCTACTTTGAACTATAGTCAGGGTCACATTCAGCAAGTTGGCCTAGCATGGTTGTGACGTTTACCACGTGGCCCCTGCTTGTTTCACCAAACAGAGATCTCATGCTATGTCTTTCCACCAGCTGACCCCAATTGTGATGTCCACCCCTTTGAAGCACCTTTCTTTTGTGCCCTCACAAAGGATTCAGTCTTCTCTTTCCCTCACTGCCACCAGTGGATTTCCTTTATCCACAATATAAAAGACTTTAGTCCAAACACTTGTCTAATATATGCAAACAGAACTTTTATTTATTGAAGTGTAGCCACAGTTATTAATAATCAAAGATGTTCTTCAGTTGTTCATTGTATTCAATCAAATCCTTAACATATCATATCTCTTGCCATATACTCAATTACCACCTGCTCTATCTATTTACCTTAACCAGCTTATCTCTATAAGTATCTGTTCCTTCTCTCTCTTCTCTGACTAACTCTCTCTGACTCTTATATCTCTTCTCTGTCTTATCTTATCTGTATGCTCTCTTCCATCTATCTGCTATCTCTGCTCCTCCTGCCAAACCTTTATATATCCGCTGACTCCGCCCCTCCAATCCTCTCATAGGCTCATGCAAATGAGATCCTGACTATGAGTGACAGGAGTGACGTGGGGGCAATCGTCACAATGGTAGAGCCACCATTACCTCTTGCTCTTGCTCTCTTTGCATTTTTACAGCTCCACATTAATCACACCGTGATTCCCTTTCTAATCTGAAACCTGTTTCACCACAAACAATTAATGGGGCTAAAGATATTTGTATGTGTCATGCCAGAACTACTGGAAGCAACTGACTCCTTTAAATATCCTGAGAACTGACTGTTTTCAGCCGAACATACCCCCATCCTGCTGCTGGGCTTTGTGGAAGTCCAAGAGGATAAATATTTGCTTGCTCTCATATCTGTGCAAGGGGTGTCTCAGGTCCTCCAAATGCAGATGCTTGGCCTCCTTTTCAAACTATAAGAAACAAAGCTTTGTTAATGGCATTTCAGAGCCCCGTGATTTTGGTTGGGTGGCCTGCTCCTTTTCTATATGGCCCTCAGGTGGAGAAAGCAAGCTTATTTCAGTCTTGTATCCCCCGTCCTATAAGAAGAATTTATGGAAACAGTAACAAATGCATGAATCTCACAGGGAAGCTTGAGAGATTTCATCACTGAGAATTCTGAGGTGAATTCTGAGATGCAAATCTATACCTTCTACTTCACTATGTGGATTAAAAAGTAATATATAGGTATAATGAGTTTTTAAAAAAAAAATGTTTCTCAGTTTTTCCACAGTTCCCTGTGTTCAGGCTAGTCAAGTGGAAAATAACATTGGTGACAAAATAAATGCTGCCCCATAATCCTGTGGTGCAGCCCCCTTTAGGATATCTGAAGGACAGTTCTCTCTGAGGATTTTCTGAGGAAATTCAAGGAGAGAGACTACTGTCTACTTTTTGCCTTAAGAACTACATGAATTGACCTTCCGGATAATTGATACTAAAGTATGTGCTCTTAAGGTCACCTAATGTGGAATAAATTAAGTCTTGTGCTTTGAACAGCAACTGAGTTGGGTAGTTAAAAAGGATATTTCCCCCCACTGTTTCCCACATTTTTCTGTAAAGCATAGTCTCCTATGGGTTACATGTAATATAGCCGCCACTCACTTTTGGCACAGAGAAACTCCTCTATAGGAAAAAAGGCATTTATCTTTGTTCTCTTCTGGTTTGGTTTGGTTCGGTTTTGAGAAGAGTTGGTGAAGAGTTTCCAGCTGGTGAAGATCTCCATACACTAGCAATTTTGTTGTTTAGTCGTTAAGTCATGTCCGACTCTTCGTGACCCTATGGACCAGAGCACGCCAGGCCCTCCTGTCTTCCACTGCCTCCCGGAGTTGGGTCAAATTCATGTTGGTAGCTTCGGTGACACTGTCCAACCATCTCATCACTAGCAATTAGAAGGAACTATGTAGCTATTCTGTCTTTTTCTTAATGGATTTTCCATGTTAAGAAAAAAAGGAAGGAATAAGCAGTAGAAAACCAAGGAACAATTGGAGAAGCAGGGAACAACAACATTTAAAGCCCTCATAATTTTCAGTAAATGAAGAAGGGTGACAGTGTGTCAAAAAGCCTTGTCTGGAACCACCCTCTTGCAGGGGTGAAGAGAGAATCAAAATTTTGAGATGGGGAAAGACTCAGAAAGGATGATGAATACAGAAATATCGAGATAAGACATGGAGAAGAGATAAGGGGTTCAGCTTGCCAGAATGACCCTGTTAGTTCCTGCACAGAGCTCAGGGGTCAGGGAAGAGCTACAGTGAGTGGCTCATCTTCCCTCCATTTTCCAAGCTGCTCAGCAACCTCCACACAGCAATGATCGCGAGCAAGGACACATGCTGCTCAGGGTATCCTCCAACTGGCCGGCATGATGCTGGGGAATGACATTAGGAACTGACCTGAAGAGACAATTTTTATTCATTTCCACCATGTGTGGATTTTAAAAGAGAGGCCAGCCAGGCCTACTGGAATCAGTCAGTTGTCTATCTTGCCACCCTTCCCTCCCTCCCTGTAACACTGGTGGGCTGGGTTTGTCTTCTGGGAGGGAGTTTAAACTTAGGAAGCTTTGGAGCCCAGGACAGGATCCATTTCTGGGACAGAGAGAGTGAACACAGCTCCCCAGTTTCTCTGGGATTTGGGGATGAAGGCAAGGCCAAACCTAGCTCACTCCATGGATGCTTCCCAGGAGGCTGCTAGGTCTGATTGGCTCAACAGGTCAGCACGAGGGTCACCTAGAGTCTTGCTGTCAGGGTACTACTGCATGGCCTTACTTCACCCAACATCTAGTGCATATGTCAGCTCTTCCTGCTTCATGGCTGGCCTTTGGCAGTGCTAGGAGCACAACAGCTCTCACATAGCGCTCAACTTGCAACAGCTCCATTGCCAGAGATTGAAAGAGACTGAGGAGGACAAAGGGCCAAAGTAGATGTGATACCAGTGGCAACCATAACACGTTTTGTAACAGGCAGTATGGTGGACAGGGTCTTTGTAGTTCAGATGTTTCCTGTCACTGTGTGCCTAGCTTTCTAAATCCACAATATTTTTGGACTAGGAAACCTTTAATTAGTGCAGTGCAGAAAAGGTCTTGCCACTTAATCCTGCTATGTAAACTGATGTCTCTTGAAATAACCTGTTAGGATGAGGCTTAAAAATGTATTTTAAAGAAGAGTCCACAATGAACTATGGCTGCCACTGCATGATGTTAAATGCATCATTAGTAGTCACATACTGTAAGTCTGAGGAGGCCCTGGGTAGCATGCCAGTAACATGGAGGCAATCTTCCCCATGTGCCACCTTGGTTATTCTCAGCTGTTTTACAGTTTTCTCTCCCCACTCCCCAGAGGTCTGTTGTAGCACCTCCTCCCTCATATGCATGTTCTGATTTCCCTCCCCTTGGCTCTGCTCACTCTGTTCTCCTCCCTTCCCTGTCAGATGGCCGCATGGTGGAAACTAGTAGCCCCCTTTTTTCAAACATACGTATGGTCAGATGGGACTCCAGTCATATCAACCTTGTTAATTTCCCCAGAATGCCTCTGAAGTGGCAAGGGCAGCTGAAGCCTCATCAACAGACACTTCACAACAGAACACACCTGTCCCAACTAAGTGTTGCAAAAGAAAGGAGGAGAATATGACATAGATTTGCCTGGTTAGCAGCACCCGATTCTCCAAGATTTCAGGGTCAAAACCTGAGGCTGTGACTTCATGGGGATGACCCTTGTAGTATCAGAAAGGCAGAGCAAACAAGGACTGGGAGGGAAGCAAGCACAACATATGTACAAACACCTTAATGCTGAGCCGATAACCCTGTGCCAGCTGGCAATGGGTAGAGATTAGTGCCCGGGTGTTAAAGACACAGGGAAAAAAAATCACCTTTCTTCACCTCCAGCACTGTTGACCCTGATGTACACACATGCACATGCATGCACACACTGTACCTTCCACTGTATTTTTAAAGATTAGAGGAAATTTCCAATGACATATTTTGCATCATTTCCTGTCCCATCCTAATTAATTGTTCTCTACCCCCTACTAATAGTAGTTTAGACTGCATTTTTCAAGAATAACTATCCACAGGATAAGTTAGTAGGTGCAGCAGTCAGTGCATAGCTCTGTGGTCTATTTGATTCAGCCAAGTAGCTTGAAACGTCCTTAGGAAAGGGCTATTCTGTTACTATATCATCGCCTTGAGATAAGTGATAGAAGTTCAATACATGTGTGCAGAAGAGGCAATGGAAGGATAAATCCATGTCATGGAGGTCTGTATTTTCACCTATCCCTGTATTTTGTTTAAGATATTTACTTCCAAAAGTACATTCTTTCAGTTTTGGGTCCTTGTACAAGAGGTAGATTTTGAAAGACAGAGCTGTGTTGAGGTATGGCTCCAAACACATTTTGATTAGACACTTTAGGGCTTTATTTTTTGTAACTCCTGCTCATAGGGGCAAAATGTATTCTTTATTTTTCCGATCGCATCCCATTTGGACTGGGTGTATATTATTGTTGCTGTTTTCATTACCTGATTAAAAATTTAAAACTTAAAATTTTTGCAAATCTTTTTGTGTTTTCAATACTTATTTAGAAAACAGGTCCACAGAAGCAAAAGAATGGTATAAGAGCAGCTGTCATTACTTTAATGGGTGGCTTCACTCACTGCCCCTTTTTTTTTCATTTAGCCTTATTGAATTGGATTCCCTTCTACATGCTTTGATAAGGCCCTCAAAGAAGCTCTTTACCATATGATGGATAGAAATATGCGGAATTGTAATACGTTTTGCTTGTGCCTGGGTTCCAGGATTATTCAGAGGTCTTCCCCTTTCCTTATGCCATTTACTACACCTATTGTTTAATTGAGGGTAAAGTGATCTCTGACCTTGCATCCATTATAACTATAAATCACTCCTACATATCCTACCCAGATTGAATTGTTAGAGACCTCCTGAGAAATCTGAGAACTCAAGCAGAGCAGGAAATGTTTTTTCAGATAAGAGATCAAGAACAGAGGAGGAGGCTAGGCCATGATCCATGTGGGGTTTCAATCCCTCTGATAACAAACAGGATAACAAATATATAATCAAAAGAAGAAAGATATGGCTCATTGTTGCCTGATCTCATGCTTTAGTTTATTCTGCACAAAACAATTTTAATTTTGGTGGGATTGTGTACTCGTAATAAATAAATTATATAAAGTTAAACAACAGACAATTTGGTTGTTTTTATCTCTCCCTTGGACAATCTCCTTCCTCCGTCCGAGAATAGGTGTAACCCTTAATATGCCCTGACCGTAAATGATTCTATTTGTGGTAGATCGCATATTTGCTGGTTGCCTTTTGTACAATACAGTGGGAGGGGAGACTATTATTCTTCCAGTGATAAACAACCTATAAACAGCTATCTTTGTCATATTTCTAGCCTCTCTCTCCTTCAAGAAACTGAGGTTAACTTCACAACAAGCCTATGAGGGAAATAAAACTGGGGGATTATACCCTTATTCAGCTGTTCAAAACTAATTCATGCATAGGGAGAGCAACTCAAGACTCACCTCTTCCACCTTCAGTTTCATCACCTTCTTACACATGAGGTGACAAGTATGAAGAGGGATTGCTATGCTATCTGTGGGGTATCTTCATCTGAGTCTGTACCCTCCCAGGTAGCGGAGGCTCTTTATTTTCAGACTTATTGCCCTCTACAGATTGGAGGGTGATGGAAAGGATGGGGAGGAGAGTTAAGTTAGAGCATTGCCGGCTAGACATGGGTATTTTACCCAGTTTTGGTCCAAGGTCGAACTTTAAAGCTGAGTGGAATTTGAACCAGGATCTCTCTAGTCCTTTGTCCACTAGAGCATGCTGGCTTTCCGTATTCAATGTTCTTGCTGTTGCTGGGATAGCCGTTGGTGCAAGTGGTAGAATAAATTTCGTTGTCTGAGGTTTGTTGCCAAAAAACGGAGACCCCATCCCTTCCATGAAGAGGACGTTATGTTTATGCCAGTTGCTTTATTTTGACACACTGACTATGGCCCAGCGCCATCCACTGTATCTGAGGACAGCAGGCTTAGTCAGGAGCATAATCAGGCACCGTGGTACCCATAGCTCATTCCACCAATCTCCTGCCATTGATCCCTCAAATGGCATGGCTGGCCCTCACAAACACATGAAACATGATCTTCTGCCTAAATGATAAATAGTTCCAAGATTATCAGATTGTATCTTCACTTTAGCGTCTCTATAAATTCATTTAATATCACTGTCACCTGTAACGTGACTCTCCACTGACCTGTTTCAAACTTAAGCTAATTTTAAAAAAATAAGAGATCTGTCCTTAAACATAGGAGCAGAGGGGTCTTTAAAATCTGATCGATTTTGTCATCCTACTGGATAGTGTGTTCTCAGAGGATGTCACACATTTATATGCTTGTTTATACGAGGTCACTGCAGTTTACCCAGGGAGGTTAAAAAAAAACAGTGCTTTGTCAATAATACCTGAGTTGATTTGCCAACTGACTAGGAAAATCCTGCTTGGAATCCTCAGCTTTTAATAGAGAATTGACATGGTGTAAGAGATGCCTCCCATTGCAAGTAGAGCTAAACATTGGTACAGGACAAACTTCTGTAAAGGAACAGCACAAAGACCAGTTCAAAAGCTGACAGCCCTTGTCTAGTGAGAGGAAGTCCAAGAAACCAGACTTCAAATTGAAAGGATATTGCTACGATAAGTAGCACATGAATCATAGCAAAGACCTCAGTCTCTGATTTCTCCGATGAAATAGTCAGTGAGCAGAGCAGAGTTCCAAGTTTTCAATTTAGACTCAGTAAGATTTTAGTAAAGCTGCAGTCAGACTTGGAAGGATTTAGAGCATATAAATATGCAGACTCAGTAGCAGGTAACAAATGTAGTCCAGAACATTCAACTCGGGGACTATAAGTCTAGAAATAAAGATCCACCAGAGAGAAGAGAGTGCTTGAAGTGCAGGTGCTACATATACCAGACTAGAGACACATCATGAGTGATTATTGGGAGGAAAAGTTTTCCGTTCCAGCCACAGCTGCAAATATAGTTCACACTTCTTTGCACGTATAACTAGAAAGGAAGAGTATTTAACATAACTGATGATTTTGAAATTTGTCTCAAGGGAATCCTGACTGCCTTACTCCCTTATACAGTCCTAAAAGAGCTCAGTCCAGTTGTTTGCTGATAATATTATGGTAGCTCTGATCAAATTAGTGAGTGCAGAACAGAATACATTGTGTGCAATGAAGCAAATAGTAATTAGAAGTGGCTGTCATAACTCAGCATTGGAATGTGTCCTTTGCTGTCTTTAATCATACAGAATTTAGGAATTTCTGAAATTAATAGTTCAGTCCTATTGGTCAGAAATGGCTGCTGGGAGATGATAGGAAATATTAAAAATTCACTGTTCGCTTCAGAGATTAGGTTCTTTTATTAATAATTGTTTTTAATGTTTTTTTAATCTTATATACATACATATTCACTATATGTTTATACAATCTTCTGTGAATAAAATAATTAATGAGGTAACAGAAAAAATATCAGGAAAAAATCAAATCCCTATCATTCATAACAAAACTATGGAAATTGATGAAGTAACATTATTTGGTGTCTGTTGATTTCAGAATATCAGAAAAGAGACCTATGCTATTTAGAATGTATTAATCATATTGACTCTTCCATCCTCTTCCAACTTCAGTTTATGCATCAACATAGTGTACCAACAGCTATTTAACCATAATTCCATAGCAGACACATTATGCATTCCCCAATATTTAGCTATCAAGATTGTTGTAGTAACAATTAAATGAAATATCACTATTTGGCTGAAATCCATAAACCAAATTGAAACTTCCCATCCATTCCTTGCTGATAGACAAAAAACCCTGCCATGATTACCAGGGCCATGTGAACACCCTTCCTGAGAATTGCAGCAGGAGCATTTTGCTTACCAGGGAGGAGTGGACTGAAAGTTGCTAATTGGCGTACTCTACAAACAGGATTTCAGCCTGTGATGTAATTGGTGAACAAAAGAGTCTAATGGACTCTATAAGAAATTGTGTGGTTCCAAAGGAATGTCATAAAGCCATTTCTCTTCTATCGTACTTGTGTTTGCCTCCAAAACTCTTTTCTGATACTGCATTCCCATCATATATGTCTAAAGGTACTACCCTATTTCTACAGCACCATCATATTACATTTGCTCTTGGGAACATTTTGTTCAGTCAGGCTGAAGTATAATACTACTTATACATTATTTTTAATTTATTTTCTCTTGATCTAATGTACAAAGATAGTCTAATAACAGTCTGAACGATCTTATTCCATTGTGTGGATGTTATCTGATACCTTACGTTCCTCTCCCATTTGTCTTTAGAATTCACATCTAAAGTCACCATCAAACAATGTTAAAGTAGCCCTTTCCTTTATTAATTTTTTTTAACATAGTGAGTTTCTTGAATATGTCTGAATTTTCTTTTTCTGACCCTGTAAAAATTCAAATCTGTAAGTACTGGGGAAAAGATGGAATAGTCTTGTGGACTGTAGTGTGTTATGATCTTATTTCCATCTGAATTTCTTCATATGATTTAACAGTGTCATTTTTATAAATTCATCTACGTACCTGGTTATTTTGCATTGTTCCCAATAGCCAGAAGATGTTTGTTGCCTTACTTCATCTAGAATCTGTGCCAATTACTGGTGCTATAGGAGATGTTCGAGTGCAGTGCTAATTCTACAGTATATTTATCCCATATTCTTAAACTGGTACTCCTTATCTCATTTCTTCCCTCTGGATATAGCCTTTGCCCCTTTTCTTGCCCCAATATTGCCTTCAATAGTACATCAAATGTTAACTGTTTGGTTTTCCAACTTTGTATATTCCCAGCTGCAGCCATTCCTGCATAGCCTCAAATGTCACTGCATGGTACTATTTGCCTATACAGAGAATCTCAAACCCTCTATCTTTCTCTGAAGCTTGTAGCACTTTTTGAAAATTCTACCTTTTCTCTTTTTGTATTCTCATATGAAACGCAAAATGCATTTTTTCCAAGAAAATAAATTCAGGTGAGATCAAAATATTAATTGCTGCTCTACAATGTAACCATGACATAAGAACGCTGGTAAGGCCGCACCTGGAGTATTGCATACAGTTCTGGTCACCGCACCTCAAAAAAGTCATGGTGGAACTTGAAAAGGTGCAGAAGAGAGCGACTAAAATGATGACTGGGCTGGGGCACCTCCCTTATGAGGAAAGGTTACAGTGTTTGGGGCTCTTTAGTCTAGAGAAAAGGCACCTGAGGGGGAACATGATTCAGACGTATAAAATTATACAGGGGATGGATAAAGTGTATAGAGGGAAGCTCTTTTCCCTCTCACGCAATACGAGAACCAGGGGACATCCACTCAAATTGAGTCTTGGGAGAGTGAGAAAATATTTCTTTACCCAGCGTGTTGTTAGTCTGTGGAACTCCTTGCCACAGGAAGTGGTGATGGCATCTGGCCTAGATGCCTTTAAGAGGGGATTGGACAGATTTCTGGAGGAAAAGTCCATCTCAGCCATGATGGGGATGTATAATCTCCAGGCTTAAATGGAAGGTACCTCCAAATGCCAGATATAGGGGAGGGGTATCATGAGACAGGTATCTAGTTGTCTCATGTGCTCCCAGAGGCATCTGGTGGGGTCTCTGTGATATACAGGAAGCTGGACTAGATGGGCACTTGGCCTGATCCAGCAGGGCTCTTCTTATGTTCCTATGTTGACATAGGATTCTGTAGCCACAGATAAACATCTGAACTTGGAAACCTCCCTTTCCACCTTAGAAATGCCTGTAAACATAGGAAGCACCTCTAGGTTCTGAATGAAAGCGTGTGAGAAGGTGTCCAGCTGGAGCTGCCCCTCTGAACTCAATTTACCCACAGTCCCATCAGCTCATGCACACAACCCAAACAAGGTACCATCGGAGGGCATGTTGTGAGCTCATGGGGCATGGCTCATGGGGCATGAGACAAGTTTCTCTCCCATCCTCACTCGGGGTTTACACTTGCACCATAAGACTGAAATTCTTTCCCCATTTACCAGGAAATAAACCCCTTTGACTTCACTTACTTGAATCTACTAACTTTTGAGTGAAGACATATGAGATTGCACTACACGTGTGTTTCCAGGTGTCCAGTTTCAGGAATCGCAGCAGAGGTGGATCAGGTGCTACAGATAATGACAAAATGAGATCAATGTAATTGGATGGCAGTAAAACTATGCATGTGATGCTATTGTTTCATTAAGAAAAAGTCCATAACAATGAAAGAAATAACTCAAGGGAACTATCCAGAGCAGGCATGGAGAACTTCAGGATCTTCCCAATACTGAGCCACAGCTTCCATTTTCCCTGACCATTAGCTGACTAGAAGTCTGATCAGAGTTGGAGTGCATTAACATCTGGAGAGCCAAAAGTTCCCTATCCCTGGGCTAGGATGCTTCCAGATAAGACTTTGCATTGTTTTCAGGAGATGCGTTGTTGTCTTCCATTTGTAACCACCTTTGCTTTCCCGCTTCTTCTTCCATCTTCTTTGTATTTCCAGAGAAAATTTATTAAGGAGAAACACAAAGTATAATGTCTTCCAGTTGGTCACAGTGTGAGATGTCTCTCTGGATGTGTGCTTAAAGTGCTTCCTATGGCAATATATTAATATGAATCACATTCATGGTATTGGTGCCAAAGGGTGTCCATTTTCTGCTTCTTTTCATGCTGAAGATTTCAAGTGGAGAAACACAGTTCTGAGATCTACTGGGAAGTTACAGTCCAACAGCATGAGACCTTAGTGGTTCATGAAGTTGCCCCATTTCATGGATTGTTTCTTCGTTTGTTTGGGCAAGCTTTGCAAAGATGATAAATAGCAGAAAGTTTAAGGTGGTGATATGGAAACAATCTAATCTAATAATCTTAGAACTGCAGAGCTGGAAGGGACCCTATGGATCATCAAGGCCAGCCCCTCTCAAGGAGGCAGAGTGGGGAATCAAACTCCCGACCTCTGGCTCCTTAGCCAGAAACCTAAACCACTGAGTAATCCACCCTCTGATTTGTGCATTTATTTGTTTCTCTCTGATGCAATCGCCACTCAAACAGATTTTTTTTAAAATTACAAAAACCCAGAGATCCTTTTGACCATGTATGTGGGACTGAAAACAAAAGCATCTAGTGCTTCCTTCTGCTGCTGTTTTGAGGGTTCCTCTTATAATGTTCCAGCTGATTCCCCTCTGCATCTCCTCTGTGCCTTCTCCTCAGCAGCTCAGGAGAGTTCAGTTTTGTACAGCTGATTTTGAAGGGCCACAGTAGGAAGTGGAAGTTAATGAAAATTGCCTCTGGCCCCATTCTACTTGCAGAAATGCTTTACTCGATGAGATGCTTTCTACAGATGGACAGAACTTGTCTATGTGTGGGGAGTAAACCTTGGATCCAGCCCTATATGCTTATGGGTCAAAACAATTCTATCAAGTCTTTGGGAAACTGTTATCTGTACATACCTTAAGAGAGTTTTACATTTACTGGATTAAATCCATGGTAACCAGCACCATCATTACCCAAGCTGGAAGTATAAGGAAGAAGAGTTTTTGCAAGCTCCTGTCACAGCATCTGTTGTTCCCTCTTGTAACCACAGTTGCATCTTGTGGATTTCCAGTACGATAGAAACATAGAAGCATCGTGCCTTCTGCATGAACTGAAAATGATCATCACAACATGGATTCCCATCCATCTTTCCCTTCTGTTCCTCTTCCTCACAGTCTGGAACAATCTGATATGTGATCATGCTGCTATTGCTCTTTATTGGGTACACAAAAAAGTGTGTCGTGTCTGATGTGTGAACCCAGAAAACCTTAGAGCCAAAAAAGAATTCATCCTGCAAATCCTGGTAGAGCATGCCTCCAGCCTCCACCACTAACACTCGCCTTCCCTCCACCCCCACCCCCCATAAATGAGTGTGTTCCTTGGCATGGCTGCCTGTTTATTTAGGTGCGTGACAGGGTTCCGTTGTTATTTGGACCAAAAATGCCTCAATCTATCCATTCCAAGGGCTATTTGCATGCTGTTTTGTAGACATCTCCTAGACATCTTGGGCACCAGGGGGATTAATAACATTCATCCAAATGTTTTCTCAGAGGCTGGTGAGAGAGAGAGAGAGAGAGAAGTATTTGTATTATGTGACTTGAGACAAATATGAGTTGATGAGCTGCACTGGAAATGTGGAAGGAGTTAGGGTTCACTGCAAGCAAGAAAGGCTTGCTACACTGGACAAGATTTTAAATGTATTTCCTTCTCTTTCCTCTCCGGCCCAAACAATTCCTTCTCTTGTAAAAAAAAAAAAGGCTGGTCACAAAACAATACAATGCAATGCTATTCACATATCTGTTTTTGGTCCTGAGGTTCAGAATTAGGGACATCAGGCTATCTCTGTGCCCTGCAAGTCAAGGTCTTAATTTCACAGTTCACTTTCCTTTCCATGCAGAAACATGCAGATGACTGTACCTAAATCTGCTGACCTATATTAGAAATGTAGGCATTTGCAACTGCACTTTCATAAATGACTACATAATTCTAGGGGAAATATAGAGACAGGTAATTAGGGTTCCCTAGTATGTTCCCTCTTCTCTGTTCTGTTGCTTCCTCAGACATGACACACCTCTTGCCCCTCTGTGATTTAGCCAGCATTGCTATAACTTGTTATTTTTGCACCCAGGTCAAGTAGCATGCCCTCTGAGTCAATCTGCCCTTAGGCTCCTCTTCCTCTTTCTTATGGGGAAACATGGCTGCCCTACAATACAGCTCCTGCTGCAATCTTCTCCTCTTTCTTGGGCATGTGAGATAGGATAGATGCACCAATGCTGTTGAGAGTACTTGCCGTCATCTGGTAAAGCAGAGGATGACTGTAGTGCCATGATATCCCCTTTCCCTTCTTGAAAGCATTGAACTTTCTCTTTCTTCTGACAGGATGCCATAGTGGAGCAGTGTTGGAGGCTGACACTATGCTTCCTACTTCAAGGGATTGAGAGCTTCCCTGAAAGTGAATAGAACTGGGAAGTGTTTCTATTTATTCTTCTGACACTCTCCAGTCAACACACCTTTAAATTTGGAGTCCACTAAATTTTGGCACTTAGGGGGCAAAGCCTTTCTCTGGGTATAGCTCTGATAGTTACACATCACAGAGACCATCTCCTCTCTACCCAAGAGGTTTTAAATTGCTAGTAATGCATTCTCTTCAGCAAACGTGGTCTTTTGCTGATGATTCAAAGACTGTCTTCATTCTGTACATGCTAACATACATGGCCCTCCTCCACACTCCTCCACCATCTGACAAAAAAAGAGAAGAGCTGCCTCAGCTGTGGAATTTTCTCGCCAGAGAAGCCTGTCTGGCTTTGCCACTTTCCATCTTCTGTTACATGGTACCCCAAAATTGGTTGCTCTAGAAAGATCAAATTGTCTAGCATCTGGGAACTAGAACTATTGTTTACTACTAGAGATGTGTGCTTTGTATTTGTATTCAGGGGATACGAATATGAAATATTCCATAGCTGCCACTGTGGTCCATTCCTGCCTCCCCAGAACCAGCCCTGTCCACTTACCGGGCTCCATGTGATGCACGCATCCATCAACATAGTTGTCACATCAATTACATTATATTATATATTATATTATTTTATGTTATTTTAATTACTATTATTCAAAATGTTGTTTTATCCTTATTTTGATATTATACCAGTATGATTATTGTTTTGAACTCTGCATGCTTAATATGTAAACCGCCCAGAGTGGCTTGGTAGCCAGATGGGTGGTATAGAAGCCAAATAAAATAAAATAAAATAAAATGAATAAATAAATAAATAAATAAATAAATAAATAAATAAATAAAATCACAGGTGCTTCCTGGCATCTCCCTGTAGCCGCCCCTGAATATGAAACACACATCTCTGTTTACTACACATTAATTTTACTACACATTACTGTATTTTTCCATGTATAAGATGATACTTTTGTCTAAGATCTTTAGACTAAAAATTGAGAGTCGTCTTATACACAGAAGTAAGCTGAGGAGAGAACAAAATGGCCCATACCTTGCCTCTGCAAACAGGCTGCCTCCAATCATGAGGCTTAGCTTCCTACAGTCAGGAAACTTAGCTTCCTCCAGTCACGAGCCTTATGTAACTGACATCAGCTGATACCGAACTAACCTGTTGGAACACACCTCATTGGAGGTGGAGCCTGTAGGCAGTGTTCAGATGCAACAGGGACTCATAACGTCCAAGCGTTCTGAGCCCAGAGGCTGAATAAAGTTAAAGTGTGATGCATAATATGACAATACTGGTATGTAAATGTTACCTAATTACTAAATAAAAATGTGTTCTGTTTTATGTTTAAAATATTGATTTCCTAATTTTGGGTTAGAAAAGTGGGGGGCATCTTATACATGGGGCGTCTTATACACGGAAAAATACGGTGATTTACTATTATATTGAGCCTGCTCAACATTTTTGTAACATTGCTATTTGTCTCCCAGGGGAGAAAAATACAAATATCCCATCTCTAGACACTATTCTGACCTCTGCAGTACACATCACTTTTGTCTACATGAACCTGTGTCCTCTAAATGGCTGACAAGGACCAATGCTTGGAGAGCAGGTGCTTGATGTAAGAAGTGTTAAGAAGCTGTGCTTGAATAAGAATACATTCAGCCATAATAGTCCTTTCTGCTCTGTACGCTGGTACCTTTTGTGCTGAATGTTGCACCAGGGTCCCTTCTGGGCTGCCTTTGTCAAGGGAGGCAGCCCTGGAAGAGCACTGGTGACTCCCACTCTTCCAGGGCTGCCTCCCTTGACAAAGGCAGCCCAGAAGGGACCCTGGTGCAATGAAAAGTACCACAGTCAAGAGAAGTACCTAGTACTTCCAGATAGATGCCTTAAGAATCTACCCTGAGAATAAGAATGCAGTTGAACGTACGACTGAGGAATAGCTGGAGGAGGTAGATTACCTTTCAACTTTAAGTAAACTGTGATTCTGACTGTTAAATAATGTCTGTACTACTCTAGATTGTTGTTGTTGTTAACCATTGCAAGATGAACAGAAGAAGATCAGAGAATTACTTTCCTGATAGATCCTTGTATCTAGAATGAGAGCTGACACTAGACTTGCAAAGCTCTAAGTGCAAGGGAAACAGTCACCAACATCTGGACAAAGACTAGGAGATCTTACAGTTGTGCGTGTCAAATAGGGCAAGGGAGTCAAGCTTTACCCACACAAAGCAATTCCACTGGCAGAAAACATGTTTATGACCTAGTCTGTAAGTCGTTAAATATTGTTGGATTTTTATGTTTGGATAGGATCCCAGAAGAGGATAAGGAGCAGAAAGACTGTTGAGTACACTAACAAAAGAACAGACGTTTTACCTGTGGATAGTTCTTCAGATATACTGCAAAACAAAGATGTTCCAAATTTTTTGATGTTGTAAAACAACTTCATGGTATGGAAAGAGATGCTTCACTCCCCATCAGTTTGCATTTATTCCATGTTACAATCATTCACCCAAGTACAAGAATGAATTAACAACTGAAGATGAAAGACAGGCCTGTTCCAGAGTTTACTGCATTATATGGCTGATATAAATTGTGTTATACAGATACCAATATTTTTTCCCTCCAAAGGGGCTTTGGGGAAATGATTTTCATTCAGGAAACAGGACTGGCTAGTGGAGATGAAAGACCCGTCCTCCAGGTCCCCCTGCCCCTGATTTAATTGGTTGGAGAGATATTTCGGAGTTAAATGTTGCAAAATCTGATCATGGGTCTTCTGTATCTTGTCAGTTTTCCCAGTGGCTCCATCTCAGCTTTGGTGAAATTGCTGAGTGCCTGCTGAAACGCATGTTCAGATCACAAGTCAAATGGTGTAGCATCACAGAGCAATCAGATTTGAAATGACTTGGCATAGCTTGATTGGAGTGGTGAAGGAATCCTAGGGGTCCACACTACAACAGGAAACATAGATTAGCATCCCAACCCAAGCTGTGCATAAATATGGGAAATCTGCTCTTGAAGCTCTTTGTTGAATTAAAATCTGTGTGTTCATGCAAAGTCAAACATAGATCTATAAAACAACAATTTTTTTGCCATCTTTAAAGCTAACACATTTCTCATGGATACCAGAAAAGCGCATCCAATAATTAAAGTTTTAAAAAGGCCCCACAACTCTTATTTTGCCACAATTGAGTAATATCCCTACTCCTGTGGAAACATGGGTCTTGTACATAGCTCAAGATCAACATTTGAGTCATTTGTGGATATGAAAGGGCTTGTAAAAGTTAAAAATGAATGTAAAAGGTAAAAACACAAGAAGCCACCCAAAGGCAAGGGTACCAAAGTTTGGCATATCCCCCGAGAAGAAGCTTAACTCATGCACATTGGCCCTGAATTTGCTCCTCCACCCTCTGCCACAAGGATTGCTACCGAGTTTGGCTGTTTCTCATCCCAAGGCAAACGTTAGTGGATCCATGTACTGCAAAACAATAGTAAGCCTCTTGAAACTCAGTAGTAAAGGCAAGAAGCATCCTGCCATGAAGTACTATTGTTGAGAAATGTAGTGAGAAGTAACAGTGCCAACATCTACAAACCAAGAGAAGATGATTCCACAAAAGGAGACAGAATAATGACCCACAACAAGTGGACTTGGAACAATTCAAAGTTCTGTCTTTAGCTATCCTTCCAGCGATCCTCTCCGAGGCCACATTGTTTGCAGTAGCCAGAGTTCAGCTTTCCATCTGTTTGGACTCTTTTTAATGCTGTAATAATAAACATGTTACATATCCTTTGCTCTCTGGCAATTTTAATTTTATTTTAGTTCATTTTAAAAATCCAAACAGACAAAAAATAAGACTGGAGGAGAGGGAAAGAGACCAATGGGTCTGAAATCTATAGAAATGGTATTTTGGGCTGTGTGAGCCATTGCCTGCTTGGATTCAAGCAGCAAGCCTTACTGTAGAGCTGCTAGATACACCTGGGAAATTCCCCAAATTATATATCTCTATGAAGAGATGCAGGAAATCACGTAGTACTTAGGAACAGCCACAACAGACATAAAGCTAGAGATGCAGGTGCAGAGTGAGAGACGACAAGGCAGTCTTTTGAGCCATAACACATAAGGATGGGGGAGGAGGAGAGAGAATACCACTGAAAAAGCAAATGCCCCTCCCTTCCACTGTTACTAAATCTACGGTCCAGCCTTCAGTCCCCAGATTCACCTTCCTAATCAATCTTGTCCTGGAGCAAGCATCTGCTTTTCCATTTTTCAGGGATGAAGTATCCCCAGCACACTCACTGGTGCAGTTGAAATAAAATGGCAGGAACAGAAAACAGCCTGGCAAAGAAATAAATCAAAAACTCAAACATACATTGGGGTTTTGGGCGCTGGGAGGAAGCTTTTTTCTTTTTTTTTTCTACAATCAAGAGTCACATTCCTTGCTCAGCTGTCTGAATAGTCTAATTCTGGGTGGGAGACGTCTGATTTGAAGGCTAATCTTCCAGCATTCATCCCATTGCGAAAAAGCAAAGTCAACAGAGCCCTTGGCACAGCTGGAAATTCCCTCTGACCTTGGGTAAAAATAGGAATCAAGCCATATGCAAACAGGATCCATCAGGCTTGCAATTTGCTGGGATGCCCCAAAGGTGCATGATTTACTGGACCCCAAACAAGACTGGAGTCCACTGGGAATTGATACTTAAGTCATCCAAGAGAGAAGTCATCTACTAATGATTGAAAAGATTTTGAAAATGCTTTCTCAGCCCTCAGAAGACCCCCCAACACAGTCAGGAATTCTTGGTGGAATTATATATAATTAAATGCTGATGTGATGGAGGAAACAAGTTCAAATGATTCATGCTCTTGGGTTTAAAAAAAAACCCTGGCAACCTGAACTTTTCTGATTTTATTTTAACAATGATAGATAATTACAGCTATTTTCAAGGCATTCAGCACGGCACCTGTTGCTGCCAAAAGATGAACAAACAAGGGGTTTTGGCCACCATAGTAATAAGTCTCAAAAATGTATCCTTTGAATAATAGGATTGGAAAAGAATCAAGAGACCAAGCAGTAGGATTTCATTTTCAAAATATCAAAACAGTCCCAAGTGCAGGGTTTGTTGATTGTCGTGTTTATAACAGAGTTCATGATATTAACAACAACAGGAGGTCAAGGGCTGGAAGATTCACTCCATGATGATAGGGAATGCAGCTCTGATACCATCAGTTTTCTCAGTGTGGAAACTTTAAAGAAAATAAATGTATTTCTCAACAGAGCAGCCATAGCAGGGGTTAGCTTTTGCAGTGGGACATCTCTGGTGCTTGCTAGCAAAACAGCTGCCTGGGATTATCCCTTTTCCATTTGCAAGAAAACAAGTTCCAACATTTAGTGTATTACAGTCATTCCCAAACGGTGTGTCAAGACACAGGAGAGCAGAGACCATGGCTAGGTTGCACAGCGTCTGCTTTGACATGCAGAAGGTCACACATCCAGTCTTGGCATCTCCAACAGAGAAAGGGTCACGTAGTGGAAAATTGTGTCTGAAGTCCCCAAGTGCTGCTGCCGATCAGAGCAGACAATACTAAGGTAGACTGATAAATAGCTTAACCTGTTATAAGGCAGCTTCCCATGGGAGAAGTCTTGTCTGGTGAGTTAAAAGAATTAATAGAAGAAACTCTAAAGTGACCCACGCTCAGAATTTGCATGGTTTGCACCTCTCAGCCTCTGCTGTAGTCAGCTAAATCATGCATTCTTTCCCTTCCAATGGAGATTTATCATAGTCACCCACTTCACTGACAAATGTACAAACATAGGAATCAGGTTCCTCTAAGGCAGAGGTCCCCAACCCCTGGTCTGCAGCCCCGTGCCGGTCCATGGCCTGAGCCAGACTGGGCCACAGAGAGACCTACCCACCCACCCCCGCACGCACTCCTCCCCGCACAGCCCATTTGCGCCTGCGCGCGAGTGCACACATGAGCACTGCACCGCCCTTTGGGCATGCACGCAAGCGTGAGCGCGCTCCTTTGCACATGCGCATGAGCGCAGGGGGGGGTGCCCCGCCTTTCCCAGCCGGTCCGCAGGGCTAAAAAGGTTGGGGACCGCTGCTCTAAGGGAAAGTAATGTTTCAGTTGTACACATTCTTAAGAAGATTCCTTTTCAGCTGCAAATCTTCAATTTTATTTTTAAAAAGCATAGTCTTCAATCAGAAGTTTGGGAAACATATAACCTGAGTTTATTATACATCAGATAATCAATTCCTATGTTTATAGTGGAGTGATATTTTCAGGGAAAGCACACAGTATTCCATCATGCTTACGTACAACTATGGCTTTGTACGATTCTTTGTTCAGTAATTATGCCTTGTACAAACTATTTTTTTATTACTCATCTATACAATAGAGCAGAAATGTTGGAGAGCAACAAATTAAATGAATAAAAAAGAAAAACACAGCATGCAGCGAAGACTAGAAAGTCAAAGAAGCAGACTGCAGGAGGTGTGCATGTATATTACAGTTTTCTTCAAAATTATAATATAAAAAATCAGAGTGCCATCATTAAATACTAAACAATAAATCAATTAAAATTATTTTAGGGAAGCAAAATTATTGTAATGTTCATAATTTATTATTAAATGTACAACCTTCACATACAGCCAATCCACCTGTGTAGCTTGACATTACAACTAAGGATCAATCAGTAAAGTTGTTTTCAAAGGTTACACACTGTGGCTAACCCTCACTCTGGAACCTTAAAAACTTCTGAAGAACACTTACGAAATTTAGGATATCTAGGACAGGAAAAGTCATTTATCTCAGTTTATTTTTACAAGCACTATATCCTTAGTGACTGCAGGTGTGAGCATACATAGTGAATCTGTGGCCAGTTTCTAATAGATCCAAATTCTTAAGGTATATGAACTACTTAAAAGGGATCACTTATGGCACAGCTGTTAAAAGAGATTCTGGATAGTTATTTTTCCTTTGCAAATAAATGTTAACAGACATAAGTGCCTGATGAGACTTTGTTTTTCACAAAATGGGAGTTGCACTTTTCTAGCAATAAGGCTACAGCAGATAAGGAGAGCAAAAGAACTAAACCTAGCTCTCTCTAGGGACAGGATTTTTGGGGCCACAGAGGTCTGCCAGGAGAACTGAGGAAAGAACTGGCAATAGGTCCACTACAACATGAGATCCAAGTAGAGATTACTGCTCCATGTATAGTAATATTCTTGTAGCTCATTACGCAGGAGATGCCCATGGCTACCCCCACCCACCCATTCATCCGACCATCCCACCATGCATCTACCCATGCATTCATTCATCTACCATTTATACCCCCATCTTTCCTTCAGTAAGCTCAAACTGGCATATGCTGCTTTCCTCCTCCCCACTTGCTAGCCTCATAACACACCTGTGAATTAAATCAGGCTGTAAATGTGTGATTGACCCAAGGTCAACCAGTGAGTTTGACGAAGTGGGATTTGAACCCAGGTCTCCTAGAGGATAAAGGTATCAAAGATCACTAGTCATTACGGCTATAGGTCATCTCCAGGATCTGAGGCAGTATTCTTCTAAGCATCAATGGTTGGGGAGCAGCAACAACTAATGGTATTTCACCCATGCCCTCCAAGTGGGCCTCCCATAGGCATCTATGGGAAAAAGACTGCCTGTGCCATTGATCCGATGCAGCAGGGCTCTTCTTAAGTTCTTATCCATATACAAACTAGTGTAATTTTAAACAAAAGTAAAAAGTTGTGGTATTTACTAGACAGTCCCTTGGTAATTTGGATCCTGATAATATTCAGTTGCATCTGTATTTAAGGGGGGAAAAGGTTGTTGTCCTCTTTCATCACTAACAGGCAAAATATTTTTCCTCTGTGCCCTCCAGCAAAGCTGCATACTTTAATATCAGACAAATGCATTCCATATGTTAAACGTGATGACCCCTATAATCTAGAGGATGCAAGAAAGCAAAAGGAAAAAAAGCTTTCTAATTATATATAATTTAAAATCATTCCTTAGTATTTTCAAAACATTGCCACAAAAGCATCATTAAGGGAACAAAAATAATTCTCCATCATGATGGGGAAGAGAAACGGTCATAACTTATTGATCTGGCATTGGTTGTGGGGAATAACTGGCTGAACTATTTTTTCTATTTTGGATGCAAATTCTGATTTATTTATTTTTAAAGGAAGCTAAACAACATATCCACCTCCACATTTCTGTACATGTTTGCTTTACAAAACAGCCCAGGCCACTCATACATGTCACTTCTCATATTACACGTAGCATAAACATATTAAAACATGTGAGATTTTCTGTAGTAGGCTCGTGAGGGCCTCAGGCAGGATTTGACCTGCTGTCCAGGACTATCTCCAGAGAGTCAGACATTCCCAGGTCAGGCGAGGTCAAGTATTTACACACACACACACACATAAACTACAATGGGTCAATACTCTCATTCTTATTGTACAAAGGACCCATAGAGGTTGGAAGCAACAAGAATTCTCCCTCTACATGCCCTGCCTCTTTCAGATTGTTGTCTGAAGGCTCCATCATTCCCAAAATTCTGGAAAATTTACTGCTAATGAAAAAAGGCAAAATGAGCCCTGAGACATTTTCTTGTCTCTCCCCACAGACATACTTTTCTTCTTCAAGAATCACCATGTTTCCTGGTAGACTAGAAGTCAAATTTCTAACAGAACACTATAAATTATGCTCCTCTATCTTTACAAACCACCAGGTCTTTAAAAAGAAAGAGAGACTAGACTTATAAAATTAAGTCAGGAAGAGTTTCAGCTAAGGAACACAAAGCCTAGAAAAACAATTAAAATCCACAGTGTTCTACAATCAAGACACTGCTGTTGCAATTAGACCAAAATGGAAAAGAAAAAAAAACTTGGGAAACCCAAGTGAAGAGCAATGCTACCATCTACTGGTGTACCTTCAATCTCTAAAGCCAATATTCTTCTGATGAATGAATTTCTTAACGGAGCCTGTACAAAATTAAAGAGTATCTACATTGTTTGCTGAGAAGGAATAATGGGAAATAGCAAATAACAGTTCTGAAAAATGCAGGCATGTAATGCAGATTGTCACCCTGAACCCTCAGTTCAGTTTGTTCAGCACTTCATTTGTTGTTGTTTAGTCGTGTCCGACTCTTCGTGACCCCATGGACCAGAGCACACCAGGCCCTCCTGTCTTCCACTGCCTCCCGGAGTTGGGTCAAATTCATGTTGATATAAATCTAGTCTATCGATCTTATGTGCTGCCAAGTTGTTTCTTATGGTGACCCTAATAGGGTTTCAAGGTATGTAAGATGTCCAAGGGATGTTTTACCATTGCCAACTCCTGTGAGTTTCCATGACCAAGCAATGATGTGAACCTAGGTTTAATGAGTCCAACACTTTACATGCATTATGCAAAACTGGCTCCCACTGAACAAGTATTCAGTGGAATTTTCACATTTTGTGTACACTACACTCAAACATCAACATTCTGAATTGCAAATCTGAACTCTTCAAGTTGTGCAAACCAAGCAAATTAAATATATAGGAAGATTGAACAGAACCTGCACCCCAGTCATATGCATACAATTGCGAGTAGTTCTTGGTGAAGGTATTAGGCAATGCAACTGAGAATAGGATTTGTGTCCTACTGTGAACCATTGTTGGTCATGGAAAAATATTATATGCTACATACAAACTGAAACATATAAGATTCTTAAGATACTGAATTTTGGGCTTGAGTGGTGACAGAATTGTAGACACTGACGATTGAAGAGAAGGAAATAGGAGTGTTTCAAACGCACTGCTCCTTGTAATCTTGAAGCTCTCTTCAGAAAGTCATGCAAGACAGAAACCATCATGTGAGTTATACAACTCCATGAATAGATGATACAATTTGACCAATACTATAACAATCCACAGTGCAGAACTTCACTTTCCTCTAGGGAAGTATCAGCCATTTATTTCTACTGGGAAAAATAAAGATGCATACAGAAAACACTGGAGATGCAAAACAAATCCCATACTCCTGCCAGCATCTGCTGTCAAGTTTCAGACCTACAGCAGACATCATAGGCCTGCTGTGGTTGTTTTTTGGTCATTTGCCAGTGTAAGGGAATGCCAGCAGCTGTCTCCATTGTGTCTTCAACTTGTCTAGTTAGAATACACCTGGAGCTCCAACCAATAACATGGAAATCATAGAATGAAGTCCATTAGGTACAAGGGTGCTGCTAAAACCTTCAGTGCCCTGTGAATGAACGCAGAGTACCACACTTTGGCCTATGTCCAAGGCTTGTACCAGCAAAAACAGTGTAGTTTTCCAGGGTGTAACAGTGACTGTTATCATGCATTTAGGAGAGCTAACTTTTAGGCAAAAGGGTAACTGCTGCACTTCCAGGAGTATGCTGCTATCCATTGCAAATATCTCCCCTTGCAATAAACCAAGGTGACCTGTTTTCAAGTTAGAAGGGGAGAGGAAACATCCTCAAAAAAATGAAAGTGAGAACACCAGAGTGATTACCCACCTTTGAATACCCACAATGAAGACAACACAGCATTTTTATGTGAAGAGTTGTCCAATCACATAGCCCTTTCCTGTAGCCAGGACTGTTAGTATTATATCACTGAAATGGTAGTGCCCCAGTTGACATAACTGTATCAGTCAAAGAGGTTCACAAATGAGAACCAACAAAAGAAATCTATTTCTGGAAATATAGGTCTTACTTCTAAGATACAGTGAGGGTTAGCTGAACCCAATCAATATAAACTCATATATTGCATTTGACTGAATAACACTGTAATTGGTGGGATCAACAGTGCCTTGTAATTTTTTTAAATGGGATCCTATTAACATAAAAATCTAGATAGAATGTGCAAGCTGAGAAATCCTATTTATAACCCACTTTCAGCTCAAATGTCCCAAGGTAATTCATAACAGTTTTCTTGGCTTCTTTCAGAATTCTGCCTGGGAGGGTATTTTTGGCAAGTCTGAAAGTTTCACTTAGTTGTGAAACTGGTCACACAATTAGTTAGGAAGTAACAGCCTGCTAGAGGAGAAGAAACTTGCAGGCTTGTCCATGTGCTCTGCATTTAGGCAATATACTGGCAAATTTGTATTTGTCTGCTAAAAACCTACTCTCAAGATTGTAAGATGCCATCAGTCATATACTTCTGTGAGCTGCAAGATTAGGGGTGGGCAAAGAACAACTTATAGCCTGCATACAACGGCCAAGCCATTTTTACAGCAACATTTTTGCAGTAAACTTTACTTACTTCTGAGGCTGAACACTGATTATTTTCACATCGAGCAAACCAGAATCTTCATGTTATAACACTTTTCACTCAAGAAGACCAGCAACAACTGTATCTTACTCAAGAGTAATAACTGGATGTGTTTTATTTTACACCATGATGTGAGAATATAACAACTGTTTAATAAAAGTATACACATTTGTAACTTCACTCAGAATACACTTTTAATGCACATTAAAAAAAGCGTCCATCTTACAAATTGTTTTGCAATCCAAATATACAATAGCTTGGAAAACAAATAGTTTAGAAAATGAATGCCAATGTAAAAAGACTACTTAAACCTATAACAGTAGATTTTCTGCATGGCTCAACTTTACAGTTTTCTTACTGCTTCATCAATATCAGAAATCTGTTCCTTCAGTTGGCTCCACTGTTCTGGATTTAGAGAGATACCTAGAATAAATCAAAACAAGCCACTAATGAGTACTATAAACTGACACATATACCCAACTTCACAAGTGTTAGAACTCCTTACTTCCTCACCCACCCAACTTTTTCCCCACAATGGGCTTGAAACCAATCTCCACCAGATATGGGGGTCTTACTGTACTCTCTACCTAGAAAACCCTGAAAAGGGTTGCCGTAAATCAGAATTGATTTGATGGATGAATAACTGTAGAATATAAAACAGCACTTCAGCAACAATTCAAGAATTTGCTGGCATGTTGTCATTTTGATTAAAAATAAGATTTTTCAGTTCTTTTGGAAGTGTCTAGGCCTTATGTTTCATAGAAAGTAAGAGCAAATGAATATCTAAACTTTAAACACCTTAAAAATACAAAGAGTTTTGTAACATTGCTGTAGCACGTAGGGAAATTATCATACACCCTTGACCAAAGAACAAGACACTCCTATCTGGGATAGTTGTCCTCTTCCATCATGTGTGCAGTTTTGGGAGACACAAATGGAGCGTTGAGGGAGGAAGGAGACACCCACCTAGCCAGCCAGATCAACTCTGGAGATCAATGGAGTGACAGCAGCTAGATTGCCCTCAAATCCCAAGAGTACAGCAATTATCAGCACCCAAAGGCTAACTCTATAATTAGCAGAGCCATTATAGATGGCACAGTCCAAACAGACTGCTACAGTTTCCATAAGCCTTTGTACTGTACTGAGGCACTCCTTCTACTTCTAGGGAAACTACCCAAGCACTGAAAGTGATGTGACTATCAAAGAAATATATTACAGTCAGTGCAAGTGTTCCAGTCACTTTGTCTGACTGCATTGCATTCTACAGTAATCAACTGAAAACCTTTCTCTGACATACAGTTTAGACAAGTGACTGCAGAACAATGTACTCTTCTGTACCTCATCTGTTCTGGCTCAGTACTGGCTATGATTATTGCCGTCTGGGTTAAAATGAAACTGAATGTACTCTGGAACGCATTCAGAGAATGTGGGACATACTGTATGTAATGCCAAATCCAGTGGGGATAAGAGGAAATGTATGCACAAAGGAAGGGGCACAAGTGGGATATACACAGCTCTATTTCTCGATTCTTCAACTGAAATCCTATAAGCCTGGATGGGACCCTAGAGCTGCTGGTGCCAAAGAATCGAGAGTCAGTGATCTCTATATAAACCCTAGTCAAAAGTTTTCGTATCAATATTCCAAGCACATATTTCAAAAAGAAAGAAACAGGGCTCAGGCTGACCAGCTCATATAAAAAGTTAAGAATAGGATAACCAGATGTGAAGCACTACAGAATTCCTATGCCTCCAACAGTTGTGTAGAATAAGGAATTTTAGTAGATAGGTAGAATACTTACCGTATTTTTCCGTGTATAAAATGATACTTTTTCCTAAAATCATTAGAGGAAAAATTGAGGGTCATCTTATACACGGAAGGAGGCAGAGGCGAAGAAGACGCCGCGCTGGGCCGCCTCTCACGGTGGCCCATTGACTGCTGCCGCCACCGCCGAATTGCCTCCTCCAGCGCCACTCGCAGGCTCCCTTAGGGCAGGGGACAAGGCGGTGATGTGAGCTGGAGGAGAGCCCCAGCAATGGCGCTGGAGGAGGCTATCGGGTGGTGGCAGCAGCAGTCAATGGGCTGCCTCTCACAGCGCGGCTGCTCCTTCGCCGCCTCCTGCTGCCGCCGCCCGATCACCTCCTCCAGTGCCACTGCCGGGGCTCACCTCCAGCTCACGCCACTGCCTTGTCCCCTGCCCGAAGAGAGCCCGCAAGTGGTGCTGGAGGTGATCGGGTGGCGGCAGCAGGAGGCGGAGGAGGAGCCGCGCTGGGCCGCCCCTCGCAGCTGCCCATAGACTGCCGCTGCTGCCCAATCGCCTCCTCCAGCGCCACTGCCGGGGCTCACCTCCAGCTCACGCTGCTGCCTTGTCCCCTGCCTGAAGGGAGCCCGCGAGTAGCGCTGGAGGAGGTGATCGTGTGGTGGCGGCAGCGGCGGCAGACAATGGGCAGCCGCGAGGGGGTGGCCGAGCACGGCTGCTCCTTCGCCTCCAGCAAGGGTCAAAATTGGGGGTTATCTTATATATTGGGGGGGTCTTACACACGGAAAAATATGGTATATTGTGGGAAAAGGCACTACTTCACTCTGGATCAAATTTTTGAATGGGACTTTCTGTGAAATGCCCACCACAGGTAAGAAGCTAGCTTTTCAGGTAAAAGATTCACTTTGTTATACTAGCTTCTACTTCCATGGTGTCTTGTTATACTAGATTTCTGCTTTCATAGTGTCTGGAGTACAGGCCTCCAGATGCTGTTAGACTACAATTTCCATCAACCCTAGTTGATATACTCAATGATAATGGTTGTTGGAATTTGCAATGCAGCAGTATCTGGAAGCCTGCACTTTGCTCACCCCATGCATATTCAATTAATATTAATTCTCACCCAGAATCAGAAGTAGTGCAATATATTCTACCACTGCAATTCATTCTACTACTTATGCAGACTAGACTTAGTGCTATGGCCGGAGAAGAAAATACTTGCCATGATGCCTTCTATACAAGAACTAAAAAAAATAAAAATACAGGATTCCTAGCATTTAGTACTCTAGATAGAGCACTCTATATTTAGGATATGTGCCTTATACCAAATATTAAGAATTAACAATGAACTAGAACTTCAGTCACCATGCAAATAATGTAAAATTACCTTTTCTGCCAGGTTTCATTTCACCTTCTTGATCCATCCAGTATTCTCTAATATCAATTAGGACTTTGCCTTTAAAATCACGAACACTAACATATCTCATTTTACCAATCTGCCAAAAAATTAGAGAATTTGATTGTTAGTTCATTGAGCATATGTAATAATTCTTTTCAACCATTGACATGTTGTTATATTTAATCACTATTGCAGTGGCAAAAGAAAACAGTGCAGAATTGTGGGGTTTTTTTCTACAGATCACAGAATCAGGTCTTCTCAGTGACATTCCTCACATATAACAACTCAAAGAAGCAGGAAATTTCAGACTTTAACTGTTTTGAAAGCTATTTTCTTTTAAAACATTTTTAATGTATAGTGATTTTCAGAAACAGTGGATATGTACAAGTTGGTAAAATGTGCTATCAAGTTACAATGACCAGAATACACCTGAACAACTATGCTGGCAGAAGACCACTAATGCAAATTTCAGCAATGCCACTAATTAAGAAGTTGGCATTGGCGTTTCTTGTTGCATGCCAAGTCACGGAAGTAGTGCACAAGAGGAAATACTTTTGACCTAGCAGGAATTCACTGATGAGACTGACACTGATGTACTTATACTTGCAGGTGTAAGTAATAAAATTCTAGCAACTGTAACATAAATAATACAGAGAGAATATGAAGATTCAAATTGACTTGTAAGCAAAGGTTTGTTTACCAATGAAGCCAATAAGTATGATCATGTGAATAAACACACCCTGGTTTCTGCCCTCAGCCAGGGGACCTAAAGCACCTGAGAGGCTACAGCCTTGCCTCCCAACAATAATATCAAGATAAAGGGGTGACCAGCCTCTTTCCTCCATTGTTCTTTATTTTGTTTTTGTAATATATGAAGGCAGGAGCGATTGGTCTGAGCAATAACATGTGTATGTGTACACATACACACACAATACATACATACACAAATACAGTTCCTCTTCATGTTAACACCTAGCAGGAACATAACAGGTGCCAAAAAATATCTAGCTATAAGTAGCTACATTTTTTTTTAAAAAAAAGAGCATACAAATATATTCAGGGATACTAATAGTGTAATAATGTATAATGTAATAACAAGTGGCATGTGTATTTAAAAAGTTGTGCTAAGTTCAAACTAGAGGCCTAATACATTTAATTTAAAAGCACCAAATTAAGATGCAAGTAGTTCTGAAATTAGTGTTCAGAAAATAGCAACAAGAGAGCAAACATCCTGAAACCATTACTACAGGAAACTGCAGCCTTCACGGAATGCTTATGTTAGAAAGAACAGCAGCTGGTAACTTAGTGCTGATCACAAAATGTGACTGGATGTTGGAATGGCTTTCTGGTCTTGAATTTGGAGACTAAGTTGGCAACTGAGTTTATAAGTCTAGCAATCATCTGACAAATGAAACTCATTGGATAAAAGAGTCTGAGAATACAATTTTTTAAAAAACCAAGAGGACATTATCTCTTATCAATGACTGACTCAGCAAGTCATAAAAATATGATTAAGTGTAACTATGTAAGAGTTTGGGATGATAGGTAATGCATTTATTTGACCAAGACTTTAGAGTATCAGGATTTCTTCTTCTTCCTGGGTTTGGAATCTCAATAAAGATACCTATACAAACATATAGATTCAGTATCTCTTATATATCTGAAAGGATCCCCAAGATTTCTACCAATGCAGATGTCTAAAACAACACAGCCATAGCTATCAGCACTATAACTTTAATACAGACTTTAGTGCAACTGATGTGTCATAATTCCTTTGAAACAGTAACTCATACATGCACTTTATGTTTTGGCTTGAAAACAAGTTTGCAAATTAGACTTTAAGGAAGCTGTACCCTCTCTATTACTCACTCTCTTTTTTAATTCCTAGGTGTAGTGACCTTTCCTTAATCCATCACAAATATCTTCCAAACATCCTCTGCCTGCACATTAGGAAAACTTCTTATATCCAACAATAATGTCTCCAATTTTGTTCTACCCACCCTCCTCTCGTAGCATCTTTACAACCATCTTTACCTTTCTTAACACTTACCACTGAAGTGTTACAGCTGGAAACACTTTGTCAGAAATATTTTTGGCCTCTATGTATTCATTCCTTTTGACTTTTAGAATGCATATATGGAAGAAAACCTTATTGCAAGCTGCTGTTATACAAGGAAAACAAAGGGGCACGAACACAATGACAGCACTATCATAAAATAATAAATAATAATAAAACTAATAATAAAACTAATAATAATAATAATAATAATAATAATAATAATAATAATAATAATAATAATAATAATAATAATAATAATAATAATAATAATAATAATAATAATAATAATAATAATAATAATAATAATAATAATAATAAAGGGGGAGCTCATAAGGCGACAAGGTGACTGGATACTATTTCATATTTCTCCAGCACTCTTCTGAAGTGCTACCAGCATTACATAGTTTCTGAAATCTTTACAAGAACTGAATACAACAGGCAAGGACTGTACGTACTGCAGATGGAAGTTGAAACTGATAGAAGTTGAAACTCATAAGGTCACCCCATGAGTACCCGAGCTGCAACCTGAAGCGGGAACTTCATAACTCATAATTCTTAAACATTATGACATACATCCAGCTAGTAGTTCTAACCAGAGCAGACCCTTTGTATTAGTAGGAAATTGATTAATCAACTCTTCTACAACTTCCCTGAATTGAAAGAGTCTATTTACTTTTTTTAGACTAATACTGGATTTGTGTTTATACAACTTACCAATTAGCTATCTGAAGCAATGCAAGAACTGATAATGAAATGGCTAATTCTAAATTCTAATTCTAATGTTAAATCTTCATAATCTCGTAAGTATACGTTTACCAACACTAACTCTTCATTCAAAAATCTGACCACACTACAAATAATCAGGCTATCAAACATAGACCCATAATAGAAAGGCCGCAAACAATCTTCATTCAATTGGGCAGCCACTAAGATTCTATTTGAGCACAATTTTTTCAGCCACTTGAACAACATTTAGTAACACTGCCTTCTGGGCCACAGTTCATTATAAACTTCCTTTCTGGGAACATCACACAGACCAAGAATTTTTTACTGAAACAGAATTACTTAATGTGCTTCCCATTTATGACTCAATAATAAACTGAGCCAGCTGCATCCAATGCAGTTGCTCACATTTTCCTGTTCAATATTTCTCAACATGCAATGCCACCAAACACCTTAAAAAAACAAAGTAGTTACCAGGAGAGGGTCAATGTCCTCCTTATCCCTACAGGAGAAAAAAGTAACATGCAGCCACAAGGGCCTTGCATGATCTCTGAGACAATCCCACCCCCCAAGAAATAATTGAGGGGGAAAGGAGTTTTCCTGCTCCTGGATGCACTCAAAAGCCACAAATGTGGCACTGGATACTACGGCATCTACAGCCCAGAAAAAAAACCCAAACCAAGAAAATCAAAATCCAGTAGATTTCCAGTCATATCCTGTTTTATGTTTGGACACCTCTGGGGCTTGTGCAGCCTCAGGTGATGATGGTAAAAATGTGGCCACTATCACCACCAAATCTGACTACCCTTGTGCTACAATGACTGCCCTGATTAGACATACCGACAGTATTATTGCTCCCTACTAGTGCATTACAAAGTCATGTTGCAATCACTCTGTTACTGGTATGCAGTACTGGGGAGTTAGTAAAGGAGCTACGTTTGTAAGGTCTAGTGGTATGAGATTTAACAAGTTTTTCTTCCCTTTAACAGCCACAGTAAAGTTTAGAGAAGCTACGGCTAGGTTTCAGAACCAATGCTGTAGATACCACCTGAACATCTCCCATTTTTCAAGTTCAGAACAGAGAGCTGCATTTATTTCACACTGTACTCCATCTTTACAACACCAAAATGTATTACCCCCAAATTCCAGTTATATAAGAGTCATCAGTTACCTGAAACATGTTTTCATCTCTGTTGCTACTTTGCTTGGAGGAAGCTGCACCTTTGGAACTCTCACCAGTCTTCTGTTTCTTTACTGGCTTTTCCTGTACAGCCTGTTTTTTCCTTTTTTCCTTGACATTTAAAAATCAGGATACATCAAGAACTTACAGGAAAAGTGGGAATTACTTATTCATACCAATTAGTCTGTTCCCTTCCACTATAATATTGATGTGTTCCAATGCACTGAGCATTATCTTTCCTGTTCCTATTTAAGGCTGTGCTAATTTATACTACAAAGCTGTTTTCTTTGGCAGCAAAAAATCTTTGATAAATGCTACTTTGAAAAATGAATACAGTAACATACCTCACTCTTCCAAAATCAGAGTACAGGAAGGCCCAGAAAACAACTGTGTAAATAAACAACTACATATACAAAAAAGACCATAGCCATGGGATTCTTGGAATTCCTGGACTACAGCCCCCTTTATAAGAAGCTCCTTGTGCTGAGCCTAATGGATGAACACTATCACATCCATGATTCCCACAGAACTTAAGTCATCCAATCCATTTCCCCTACCATTTAAAACAGCCATTCTCAACGGGGCCCATATACCCCACTGGGGGGCCCTGCCACATTTGAAGGGGGCACAGTCTGGTAACAATTCTTCACACACCACCTTATAAGGTTTGTTATGCAATTTATACAATCCTGATTTGGCCTATATTTCTTTCATATTGTCTTTATGGCCGTGGCCAAAAAAAGGTTGAGAATGGCTAATCTAAAAGCTTAATAAACACTCTGGAGAATGTTCACAGTCATAATTCAGGAGATCTAAATGTCTTGTACAAAGCAAAAATCCCAATCAGATGCCAAATACACTTCTCCCTGGAAATACAATAAACATTACTAATCCAAGACTTTTGAGAAATGAAGCACCAACATGTAGGATGGTAATGCTGCCTGCTAATAAAAAATTCCAACATGCCTCAAATGGCTTTTCTTAAAGAGGAACTCTTATCAATGAAATCAATACTTCGGTTCCTACTAACATTTACATTTAATTTAACGATTACTGTAAAAGGTATGGTCAAGAATTGAATTGTGAAGCTTCTTAAAGCTAAAGACAATGCTAAGGGTAATTAACGTAACATTCCTCTACCCATGTAGAAACATAAAACAATATGCATAGTACTGCAAAGCCTTCCAAAATACCACTTGTTTTATCATTTGATATAGCTACATGCAATACCTTTACTTTCATTAACCCTTTTTTTTTTTTTGCACTTTCTACTCACAAGTACAATACAACATTCCCTAATACACCAGCTGTTTGTAAGTAATTGTTCGGTGAATTTCACTGAGCTCTCCTGATTTTTTCTCTATCCCACCCACCCCCAAGAACAAGCTAGAAATCTGCTGAAATGGAAAGATGTTCTAGTTTCCTCCTCCTCCCACCTACACAGAAAAAGAGGGCAGGGGTTGCACTCAAGACTATCTGTCCACACGACATGAAATAATGTTTAGATGTTACAAGCAAAGTCTCCCAAAATTTACTAAAATGTGGCTTGTGTTTTGTGTATTTATTGTATGAGAACACCTTTTCCATTTGATGCACATCTTAACAGATAAATATTGGGTTTAAAGAAAACAAATAGCACTACTTTGCAACTATAACTAACGACATCAGCACTGTCACAGATAAAGTCAGGGCAGCCTCTCTCTGTATTCAAGAACTTGAGCAAAGCTTATTTACTCACCGACAGTTGATGATTCAGATGCTGAAATTTAAGAAAGTATGGAACAATATGTCAGCATTTCAGAAATTGTACCTTAACATGTTCGTAAACATAGGAAAATAATTAGACTGCTGAAAACAACAAAAAATACAATTCACTATGGCACCTTAAAGACCAATATGTTTTATTTGTTGCAAGCTTTCATGAAATGAAGCCCACTTCTTCAAATGCATGGAAGGCTTAATCTTTCAGGTGTCATGAGACTCACCTTTGATTTCGCTGCAAAATATATGAAAACAGCTACCTCCTTGGAAATTTCTGCACTAATACATAACCCCTGCACACTGCCTGAAATCAAGTTGTGTGGCTCCATGTGCACAATGAGAATGATGTAATCATCCGCCAATTGCTGCTGATTAAAAGCTTCCTTTGGTGCGCATGACTTGTACACTATACAATGAAGTGATATGCACCTCAAAATTGCTAATGGAAACCTTATCAGCGGTGATTTTCTCCTACTGATGTTATTCTTGTAATATATGCAGAGTTGCATAACAGGATTATAGCTGCTGAAGGCTTTTTTAAACAGTCAGAGTACTAATTCTTCTATAGTTCATTGGGTATGCTTGTTGTGGGGGGTGGGAGGGATCCAATCTTCTGTGACAAGCACCTTTGAATTAAGCTGCAGCTTTATATGTACTTAACTAGGGCCTAAATGCCTGAAGACACTGGAGGTTGAACCAGGGACTTTCCACGTGCAGAGTAGATGCTCTGTCATTGGACTACAGTCCTTCTCTTACATGTGCCAGACCAAATATGCATTTCAATGTACAGTAATACTCTGCTTAACATTGCCCTTACCAGCACTATTTCATTATAACACACTTTTCACCACCCCCTCTAGAGACTGACAGTTATTCTTTGGATGGGGGAAACTGCCCCGCTCTTGCCCCCTGCAACTCCCTTTTACATGCACTCCCCCAGACACAAACACTATCCACACAAATGTACACATGCACAAGCAGGCAAGCAAGCAGTTGGTCAGGAGTTTTCCCGCAGCCCGTTCTCATTCACTAGCCCTCTCCATGCAGCAAAGACAACCAAGTGCCTTGGGCTCCTGTACCGGCTCTTCTCTTTTTTCCCGTCTCACACAACACACCCTCTCTTTCACATTTCTCCTTCTGCAACCTCCCACCCTGTCTTAGTGCCGCAGACTTGCAACTGGCTCAAAGTTACATTTGTATTTTCACCTCTCCAATAAAGTATAATGTTTTAATGACACCCATTTACCACTGTTTCAGTTGGCGCTTCACATTCTAGGAATGTATCCTGAGTAATAACCAGGGCATTACTGTATTTTGTTTGTTTTAAATAGAAATGCAAAAGGATATTGATTAGACAGAGACAGAGCTGAAAACTATACAAGGTAGATTAAACTACTCACGGTAGTGTAAAAAATATGCTACATCTTACAAATGAGATGTGGATAAATATTAGTTATATAATATGTATTTATTAGCCTGAATAAAGAAATGCATTTTAATTTTTATATTAAGAATGAAGAAGCAGTTTGAAAGAAACACCTATTAGGATACAACTTTGCTTTTCCTTTGTGAATTTTAGACACCTATGGTTCATCCATTTTAAAATTTCAATAAGTGATTCAAGAAACTCCAAATTATATGCTGGATGGTTCGTGTCTGTTTTATTACTATTTATTAATTTCTGGTAGTTATGTAGAAAGGTAGGCCAAAAAATTTAAATACTCACCACTGTATCACTTTCACGGTCTGAATCACTGCCGGATGAGCTTGAAGACACAAGTTCTTTTGATTTAGGCATTCTAGGAAGAAAAAGACACAATTTAAAAAGCAAACACCTGATTCCTGCAATAAGAAACTCTCATAATTTTGCACACATGTGCCCTTTTCAATCCACTTATTTCATTTTCAATTGGGGTCAATGGAAATTCAAAGTAATTTAAGAATTGTAAAACAAGGTATATTCTTGCACTAGGCCTACAGAAAAATGTGGCAGTAGAAGTGTACAGTAAGAAAGAGATGAGGAAAGCACCACAGAATGCTTGGCCTTTACTGCCTCTCTTGTGGAAATTAATCTTTAGGTTCTTAACTGGCATCCTCTTCTTTTAGGAGCTCACTAACAAGACCTACCCAACTACAACTGATATTTTACCCCAATTCTGGAAGGTGTCCCACTCTTTAGGTAGCATAGATGCTCAAGGCTCACTATCATCTTGTATAAGCACAGTGAGAGAGCTTCACTTGTTCAGGCTGCTAGAAAAAAAGCAGCAAGAACAGCTCAATCGACCCCATGTCTGGAATTTGCGATTTTCAGCAGGCTATGGGAGATAAACTTCTTCTGCAGACAGTTAAGCTGCACCTTCAGTGCTGAACTCCTTCTGAAGTGAAGTCAGGCTGGCTCAATCAAGGTGAAGTTTCAACCAAGCAGCTGAAACTGTATAGTTCCAATGGACCTTTCGTCACCAGGCCAGATTTAAAATTGTTCTTTACAGAGTATTTTGGGGCTGGCTTTCTAACAGAGGTCAGAATCTTATTACATTTTTTATGACAATGTGACACAACTAACAAAGCTCCACAGCAAACTGCCACAAGTTGAGAAGTCAGTGCAGTCTACACATTCCCTCCCCCCCCCCCCCAAAAAAAAACGAAGCTTGGTACTCAATTTACCAATGTTGGAAGGCTGTGTGAACCTCGAGCTGGCTACATGGAATTGAACCCAGGGGGTCAGCCTGACCTTCCATGGGAGAGTGTTCTACAGCTTGGGAACAGTGACCCTCTCTTATGTCCTCACTAAAGGCACTTGTGAGAACTGCAGCATGGAGAGAAAGGTCTCTTCTAATTATTTTAAAACCCAGGCAGATTCATAAAGATAGATACGGTGTTTTAGGTGCTACATGTTAATGACTTCCTACCAGTGAACTTCACTATTATGCCAAAAAAAACCAAAAACAAAACCCAAAAACCTGGAGAAATTGTTTCAAGAAATTAAAAGGGAGTAGAGCAGGGGATGGGACTCTGTGGTCCAGGTGTTCGAATCTCAACTCTCATCTCACCCAACCAGGAATAGTGAACAGTTGAATCCAACATCTGGAGGGCTGCATATTTGCTAACCATAAAGTATGGAAGACAAGAGAAGAACTGTAGAAAACCTGACATTGAAAAAAAATGAAGATCATTGGAAGTCCCAAGAGCTTAGAAGGGAGGTTTAATCAGAAGATGCACATGCCAAACTGAAGGAACAAACATGCTGGAGGAAGTGGGCCACCATGTGGAAAACAGTAAATGTGCAGCTAGAATTTCACTGAGAAGTAAGAAGACAGCAGGGAGCAGATATCCAGCACAGTGTAGTGAATAGTATGACAGACTAGGACTCTTAGGAGATCTGGATTGCTATCCCTGCTATGCCATAGAAACTCAGGCTGGTGGTGTTGGAAAAATATTTGGTAAAAATATTTTTCTTACCTTGAAAGCCCCACAAGGGTTGCTACAAGTCAGTTCCCACTTGATGGTACATAACACAGAGAGAAAAGAGGATTAGGCTTCATGGACAGAATCTTACCCAACTGTAGGGCACAGACAACAGCACTGAATGGAAAAGGTAGACAAAACGTAGTTCTGACTCCCATATGACAATTAAGTGTGCCATAAATAAGGCCTATCTCACATGTGACAACAAAATTGGGAATCCATTATGTAGAATAGGACAAGAACCTTCTTGCCCTTCAGGCCGTATCCTACGCCACAATTGGCCAAATGATAATGCAGCAGAGTTGCCCAGCCATTTAAGAAGAGATCTGGACAGAAAGCGGAGTCTGCCACCCCTAATACCCACCCTGGCTAGAGCACTCAACCGCTGGCCAGGAAACGATTCAAACTGGAGAGACACCGAAGTGGGCAGTATGACCTGAAAGGGGATTGAGAGAGCGGGAGGGCGGGCACCTCTGCCTGTAGCCGCCATCCTAAGCTAACCAAGGAGCAACCACATCAATGTGTAGAAAGACTGAGAAAGGGAGGAAGTGAGAAGATGCTATGAAATACCCACAGCAAACGAAGGAAGACACTGCATGTGTATAAAATGGCAGACGGTGGCGAAAAAAAAACCCAAACAAAACTGGATGGTGAAGAAAGATGGGGAGGCCGGCGAAAGAAAGGCCATGGGAATTTCCTCTCCCCCCCCCCCCGAGGGCGCAGAGGGGGCGGCTGGGCGAGGAGGGGGGCGGTGCCCAGCCGCCATTTTCTCCCTCCCTCGGCCGCATTCTCTGCCCCCTCCATTCCACAACATGGCAGCCTCTAGACTGAAACCCCTCCTTCTCTCCCTACTCGACCCCCCCCTTTGAAAAGAGGGGAGTCGGGAGCCCTACACCCGTGAAGGGAGAAGCTCGCCCCCCTCCAAACGGGATCCCCTCCTCCAGGGCCATAGGCACAGCCGCCCTCCTCTCGGCCGCTATTCCTGTGGGGCCTCGGGCCGCAACATGGCGGTTCCAACCGTCCCGCCGCGCGAGCGAAAGGCACCCCCTTCTCTGACCTCCTCCCTTAAAGAAGCAGCCCCGCAGAGAGGAAGAGCGCCCCACTCACGTTCCACTCGGTCCTCGCCGCTCTCACTACCTTCCCTTATGCTTGCCTCTCGCTTATTCCCTACGCCACTTGAGGAGCGGAAGTGACGTCCTCAGCTGACCCCGCCTACTCCGAGGACCACGTGAGAGCTCTCGCAGAACTGCGCGAGCGACCCGGGGCCTGGAGGAGGGGTTTTTCATGGAGGCGTTGCTGTGGCGTCTCCTCGTTCAAGGAGGGAGCAGTCTTTGCCTGCTGCACTAGAGAGCAACGAGGAGTCCGGAGGCACTTTTCGCGCCCACGAATTCTCTTGGGCATCAGTTGTTGGGAGTGCAGCTGCAGGAGACGGATGTCCAACACAGTAACGGGGAGTATGTAATGCAATACAACAGGCTCGGCATGGTGACGGTCGGTCAGTTGCCATTCAGGAGAACGGACAACGCTTGGGAAAGACGAGAGATCACTGCAGTGACAAATAATTTGTTGTTACGTGCCGTCAGGTTGCTTCCGACGTAGAGTGATCTTATGAATCAGTGACCTGATTCAAAATGCTCTGTCATTAACACCTCTGCTCAGCTCTTGCAAACTCCCGGCTGTGGCTGCTTTTATCGAGTCAATGATCTTCCTTGTTTCCTCCTGTCTTCAACTTCTCCCAGCATTATTGTATTTTCCAGTAGGAGTTGCCTTCTTATGATGTACCCAAAATATATAGTAACTTCAGTTTAGTCACTTTTAGTGACAAATTCAGGCATAAACAGCTTAACACATCTAAGGTGGAAAAAGCCTAGAAATCCAGAAGAATGTAGCTCTTGTTCTGGGACTGTACTTCAGCAGCTCTCATTTTGCCCGTTAGCTTGAGAGCAGAACCATTCATTCCTCCAGCTTTGCCACCATTTGGCTAACAGGTTGCCTGCACATTCTGCCTACTTTTGCTCCATTTTGAGAGATTTATCTAAATAGAGATAAAAATACTGTGTGGTGCATTTTCTTAATACTATATAACTGAACCCTCCTCCCTCCCTTAGGAAAGTAAGAGAGGGTCCTGGGCAAACTAGGCCTAGATCAAAACATTTCACTAGCATAGGCTGAGCAGCAAACGGTATGACTCAGTAGAGAATAATGCCCAAGATCAGTCAAGTTGTTTTTTCTCCTGCTGCAATGAATGCCAAAAGTGCTTCCCCCACAACTAAACATATTATTATAATTATTATAATTGTTATTTTTATAATAATAATAATAATAATAAATGTACAATAACCAACAATTTACTAGCCTTTCATAATAGCACCTAAAATCATCTCCTTAGAACTGTCATACCTAATAGTAGAACTGACCCTAGGTGCAAGTTTCAGCTTCAGTATGTCACCCTTTGGAAATGTATTGCTACTAGCAACTCTGGTTAGGTTGTTCTGCTCTCAGCTGCACAGCAAAAGAAATTGCATCTGTTTCACTAAAAAGGTGTAATTCCTGAATAATAAATTCTGAAACTCAACCAATCTGTAAAAGTTCATTATTTTGAAATCTCACACTGTGATCAATCATTTAGCTTTATAGGCACTATAAGACTTTATTTTTCTTATACATACTGAAACAGACTAAAAACTGCAGTATGATGTAGATTTATCTAAATCATTTCATTCTGACTTAAGGCCTGATTAGGAAATGGATGTTTTGCATGTCTTGATGGATGATTCGTAACGGGAAGAAAGAGTGTGTTGATGCTGATTGTTCTGGACGACTTGGAAATTTCTATTAATACCAACCATGGTATATTTCTGAAGCATCTGTCTGAGATAAAACTTGAAAGTGTTGTTTTGCTGTGATTATGGTGCTTCTTAGAGGGGTGACTGAACAATGTGGTGCTGAAACACTTATGAGGTTATAGTGTTCCTCAAGGTCCTATCTTGTACCCCATGCTGGGAGAAATCATTCACAATTCTGGGGTTTGCATTAAGGTGAACAAATGGAAGTTTAATATAGAGGTGTTGTTTGCTGGTTCAAAGGCAGGCCATGGAATAGAAATTCAGTCTTATTGGATGTGGTAATATTCCCTTTCACGACTCAAGTTTGTTCATTTTTGAACAGTGGTCAGGAGTACATTTGCTAGTGCATCAAATGCTCTCATTTCTGCAAGTGTCTAATCTAGCCACAGTGCTGCATGACTCTGCATGTGATCATGTGGGGGAAATAGATTGCAATTTGGCCTGCTTGTAGATACAATCTATTTCCTGGTGATCACATGACACACAGGGAGATGCTCTCCAGCCTGACCCTGATCTATGCACGGAATGCTTATGTTAGAAAGAACAGCAGCTGGTAACTTAGTGCTGATCGCAAAATGTGACTAGATGTTGGAATGGCTATCTGGTCTTGAATTTGGAGACTAAGTTGGCAACTGAGTTTATAAGTCTAGCAATCATCTGACAAATGAAACTCATTTGATAAAAGAGTCTGAGAATACTGTACAATTTTAAAAAAAACCCAAGAGGACCTTATCTCTTATCAATGACTGACTCTGCAAGTCATAAAAATATGATTAAGTGTAACTATTTAAGAGTTTGAGATGATAGGTAATGCATTTATTTGACCAAGACTTTAGAGTATCAGGATTTTTTCTTCTTCCTGGGTTTGGAATCTCAATAAAGATACCTATACAAACATATAGATTCAATATCTCTTATATATCCGAAAGGATCCCCAAGATTTCTACCAATGCAGATGTCTAAAACAACACAGCCATAGCTATCAGCACTATAACTTTAATACAGACTTTAGTGCAACTGATATGTCATAATTCCTTTGAAACAGTAACTCACACATGCACTTTATGTTTTGGCTTGAAAACAAGTTTGCAAATTAGATTTTAGGAAGCTGTACCCTCTCTATTACTCACTCTCTTTTTTTAATTCCTAGGTGTAGTGACCTTTCCTTAATCCATCACAAATATCTTCCAAACATCCTCTGCCTGCACATTAGGAAGACTTCTTATATCCAACAATAATGTCTCCAATTTTGTTCTACCCACCCTCCTCTCGTAGCATCTTTACAACCATCTTTACCTTTCTTAACACTTACCACTGAAGTGTTACAGCTGGAAACATTTTGTCAGAAATATTTTTGGCTTCTATGTATTCATTCCTTTTGACTTTTAGAATGCATATATGGAAGAAAACCTTATAGCAAGCTGCTGTTATGCAAGGAAAACAAAGGGGCACGAACACAATGACAGCACTATCATAAAATAATAAATAATAATAAAACTAATAATAATAATAATAAAGGGGGAGCTCATAAGGCAACAAGGTGACTGGATACTATTTCATATTTCTCCAGCACTCTTCTGAAGTGTTACCAGCATTACATAGTTTCTGAAATCTTTACAAGAACTGAATACAACAGGCAAGGACTGTACTGCAGATGGAAGTTGAAACTGATAGAAGTTGAAACTCATAAGGTCACCCCATGAGTACCCGAGCTGCAACCTGAAGCGGGAACTTCATAACTCATAATTCTTAAACACTGCACTGATCTGTGCAGTAGAACCTTTACTTTGGGGGACTGGGCTGGAGTGATTTTTCAGCAGATGGAAGGGTTGCTTTAAGGGAGCTCATCCTTGTTAAAACAAGCTTTCTAGTGCAATCAGGCACATACTACTGCAGTTGTCTGATTGCACCCATATTTATATCCTATATGAATTACTGTAAGACACCTCATTAAATATGTTTAGAAACTTCAGCTGCTCCAGAATATTATACTTTTAGAAGTGCTTGTACTTATTACATAACCTTCCATACTCATAGACCCTCCAAAACGATAACCCCTTCCCCCATACACAGTGTTCTTACACTACACAGATTCACTAGGACCAATTATGCACTGTCCAGAGGGTAAGTCCAGCTAAGAGCAAGAGATAGTTGTTCCTTTCAGAGTTAACTCATTGAGCTCCAGTGCATAACTCAGAATGGGCAAGTAAGCAGGCGCCTTGAAACAGAGAGGCTCGGTTATCCTCACTGAATCAACACACAGAGAGAGAATGATCAAGGGGAAAAAAGTAGGAGCATCCACAGACTTATTTCCCTTGCACACATGCCCCCTCCTAGCTCAGAAAAGGAACCAATGTTTGTGTGTTGACTAGGGAGTGTTTATGACCCCCTTTCCAGCCGCTGCTGAAACACTGCTATCTATTGCTCAATTTCCACTCAGTAGTTACATCTGACAATTACCCGTTTTTCTTTCAAAATAGTGGGCATTTGACTCTTATCTATATATGCTAATATAACCTACATAAACAAGCTGAATTGGGGCTGCTATGAAGAACTTTTTCATTCATCTAATTTTCTATATATATAATGCAATGCACTCTCTGGGCAGTGTATAGCAAAGCATACAATAAAAAAAGAATGCAAACAATGAACAATATATGAATATAAATTGACAGACCAATCAGTAAAACACTGATTAGCTAACTTATCCTTTAAATAAATAAAGAGCTTATGACATTGGACATCACAGGTATGATAGCTAATAAAAGACAGCTTTAAACAGTTCTGTTTTTACTGCCTTCTTGAAGACTGAGGGAAGACGGGTGAACCTCTGTTGAGAGTTTATTTCAAAGGTTTTGGGCCACAACCAAGAAAGCTCATTTTCCAGTGTTTGCTCTTTTGGCCTCCCTTGATGTTATTTTAACATCCTGGACTGCAAAGAGTGGCTTGACAGTTCTCACCACCACATTTTTGGAGTGGGTTGTTTCGTAAATATGATTGTAAGAACTAACCTGGCAGAGCGCCTGTTCGCAACTAGCTCTACTCGTGTCACTCGATCTAGCCAAGCTGGGCGGCAGAGGGGCTTGACCCCGAGAGAGGCCCGGAAGGAGAGAACTAGAAACTGGGCCTTCTTGGCGGTGGCCCCTCGCCTCTGGAACATCTTGCCCCCTGAGATTCGCCTGGCACCCTTGCTGGGAGTTTTTAAGAAGAAGCTGAAGACTTGGTTCTTCAGGCAGGCTTTCCCCCCTTCCATCACTTAGTTCCCTGTGTTTTCCCATCTTGAACTTTTCTTACTTCTCTTTTTTGTTTGGATATTGTCTGTTTTAATTCTTGTTTTATATTGCTCAGACTGTAAGCCGCCCAAAGTAGTAGATTCGTTTGAATCTAGATGGGCGGGGTAAAAGCCAAGTGAATAAATAAATAAACAAACAAACAAACAAACAAACTTGCTGTTGCTATTTATACACGTATTTTTCATGTATAAGACGCCCCCCCTTTCTAACCCAAAATTAAGAAATCTTAACTTAGCTGAGTATTCAGCCTCTGAGCTCAGAACGCTCAGACATTACAAGTCCCTGTTGCATCTGAGCCTACAGGCTCCACCTCCAACGAGGTGTGTTCCAATTGGTTTGTTCAGCATCAGCTGACGTCAGTTCCATAAGGCTTGTGATTGGAGGAAGCTAAGTCTCCTGACTGTAGAAAGCTAAGCCTTGTGATTGAAGGAAGCCTGTTTACAGGGGCAAGGCACGGGCAATTTTGTTCTCTCCTCAGCTTACTTCAGTGTATAAGACGCCCCTCAATTTTTAGTGTAATGATTTTAGGAAAAAGTAGTATCTTATACATGGAAAAATACAGTACTTGCTGTAAACTACAACAATTTGAATCCCTTCTCATTATACTATGGAGTTCGTGTAATTTTTTTTTAAATTATAGGCTTATCAGTGGGCTACTTTCCTAGTTGGCCAGAGCTACCGATTTTACACAAGAGGAAAACAGTTGTTAGCCCTGTAATTTATTCCCAAGAATATTTAATTTAGACCATTTCTCTTAAGTCTCTAATTCTCTTCCTCTGCTCAGCTACTTTGCCAGGATTCTCCTTTCTAGCACAAATGTCTATTGATACCATTATTCCAATTACCGTATATACTCAAGTATAAGCCGACCCGAATATAAGCCGAGGCACCCAATTTACCACAAAAAACTGGGAAAACTTATTGACTCAAGTATAAGCCGAGGTACTGATACGGATGATGTTGATAGTATGCTTGCCTTATGATGCTTTTTGTATCGGTATGGTTGTTTGGGTTTTCTGCGCCTGCGCAGGACGTATTGAGGGTAAAATAGAAGATAATAGAAGAGAATACTCGCTGTTAGCTCCGTGTGTTCCTATACGTCTTTCCAACGCGGCGGAAAAAAAGGAACTGAGGGGAAGATTGGAGGGCGGAGCTTGCGCTCCAAAGGGGGGATGTCTCATTGTCATTTGGACATAGACTGCTATTATCCTCCCAGCACGGTGTCTGCCTGTGGAGTCTGAAAAATGCAGTGTACTTAACCCGGGTCATCGGACCACCCACAGAGGCTGCAGGCGCCCGTAGATGAGCGGGGGAGTCCGGAGAACACCCACACTGCAGGGGAGAACATGTAATTTTGACACTGACTCGAGTATAAGCCGAGGGGGGTGCTTTTTCAGCAAAAAAATTCTGCTGAAAAATTCGGCTTATACTCGAATATATACGGCATTATATTTACACCTCAGTTTTCCATTTTAAAAAGTGTTCAAGCCTTTCTGTGGCATACAGAAGATTAGAAAGTGGCAACCCAGGAGAATACATTCTAATCCATGTGGTATAAAGAGCACCTAATCTCTGCTATCCCACTAACCCCCGTTTCAAAAGTGCCAGCCTGATGCAGCAAAAAGCTGAATTCCCCCAGCATAGCTACTGGCTGCAGGATTCTGGGAACTGTAGCCCAGAAGTACCTTTTCTGGCTTCTTCCCAATCTAGCATCAATAGCATACTAGGTGACATTTACAGAATGATTGGAAGATGGGCTTATCAAGTGATATCTTTTGTTGTTGTTTAGTCGTTAAGTCGTGTCCAACTCTTCATGACCCCATGGACCAGAGCATGCCAGGCCCTCCTGTCTTCCACTGCGTCCCGGAGTTGGGTCAAATTCATGTTGGTCGCATCGATGACACTGTCCATCCATCTCGTCCTCTGTCGGCCCCTTCTCCTCTTGCCTTCACACTTTCCCAACATCAGGGTCTTTTCCAGGGAGTCTTCTCTTCTCATGAGATGGCCAAAGTATTGGAGCTTCAGCTTCAGGATCTGTCCTTCCAGTGAGCACTCAGGGTTGATTTCCTTCAGAATGGATAGGTTTGTTCTCTTTGCAGTCCAGGGGACTCTCAAGAGTCTCCTCCAGCACCACAATTCAAAAGCATCAATTCTTCGGCGGTCAGCCTTCTTTATGGTCCAGCTCTCACTTCCATACATGGCTACTGGAAAAACCATAGCTTTGACTATGCGGACCTTTGTCGGCAAGCAGATGTCTCTGCTTTTTAAGATGCTGTCTAGGTTTGTCATCGATTTCCTCCCAAGAAGCAGGCGTCTTTAAATTTCGTGGCTGCTGTCACCATCTGCAGTGATCATGGAGCCCAAGAAAGTAAAATCTGTCACTGCCTCCATATCTTCCCCTTCTATTTGCCAGGAGGTGATGGGACCAGTGGCCATGATCTTAGTTTTTTTGATGTTGAGCTTCAGACCATTTATTTCTTCTTTCCATTTAAAGTGTACTCTAGTAAGGAACTGGAGTACAGGAGCATACAGTACTCAAATGATCTCAAAGGAGAGGTTGGGACAGCACGGTGACAAAGAAGCAGTGTACTGCTTCACTAGTTCTAAAATTATGGTGTGCACTATTAATTTACTAAAGGAATTATTTGGTTACGGAATATAACCGATAAAATACAGTTTTACAGTCTTCATAAAATGGCAAGATAATTCTCATACTTGAATCCATGGCATCATGGGTATTACACTGCTATTCCTCAAAGCTTATGCTACCCATCTTACCAGCAACAACTAAGAGCTATCTCACATATTGAAACAGGCAGATTAATCCAAGGAACAAGATGCTACAAGATAAGGTATGGAGTTGCTCTGGTGGCCAATTAGAGCACATCAAGGACTCTTGATCTACAACTTTTAAATTGAAGCATCTTGCAGTGGGAAATCATGGAGTGTCTGGGAATTCACTGACTCCCCACAATGTGTGGATGTACTAGTGTTGACAATGCAGTTCTCCTTGTGCAAGGAGATCACATCCAGCTCCAGCTCCCAGATAATCTTGAATCGAAAGCTGTGGGTGATGAAATTTGTACAGAACACTAACTGTCACAATGGACTCATTAATGGGCATGTAGGGAGAAACTGCATTATTGTTTGAAAGCTAAATTTGAATTTATGTACTTTCAGAAGGACATCTGGTCTCTCACAGTAATGTAATAACAATGGCACAATTATTATGTGAAAAGGCATTCCCTGGAAAAGCCCCAAAGAACACTCAGATGAGTTTAAATTGCTAGACAATATTATTGTAATGCAATTGTGTAATAGAATTATGTTGTTATGTACAGTATATAACTTATTACTAAGAATTACTTTTCAAAATAAATAGAATGAAATTACAAATGATTCAAACTTAATTATGGATAATTTATCTCCTTCTATGGTGTAACAATAATTTTTTAGTTACATTATAGTGACTGGGTAGCCTAGTTAAACAGTCCTAATGCTGGTTTATGCTGTTTGAATGAAAAACTTTCAAAGGTATTTTCTAAAAAAACAATCAAAGTAAGTTTTATTTACTTTTGAAAAACAGAAATGCTAAAGCTTTACTTTTGAACAATTAGCACAATTAGCTATGACTGTGACTACTTTTCTGCCTTGGAATGCTACTAGTTAATTTTTTGGAAGTAAGCTTCCAAGATCTGAGTATGGCTAATACTCACAAGATGAAATCCAGTATTAGTTCCTACTAAAATAAAAATCGCTGGAACTTTCATTAGTTGTGATTTTAATTTAAATGGGTTTATTAATTTAAATGTTTTATTTAAGTAGAAACAAAATGTTAAAACCCAAGTAGATTCATTATGTGTCTTTAATACTTATTTCATATGTACTGTACAATTTTAGCAAATATCATATATACCATTTTAGATCAGTGTTTTTTCAACAATCATTAGAATTCAGTATAAAAATATGATACCTATGAACCCATGGGAATCAATTGGCTTAAGCAGTTATAATTCTGGCCCTCTCATAAGGGCTCAGGTCAGTTACAGTGTGCACATTGTAAGTACCGTATCAGAGACAAACAGTTCTCAAGTGTCTCAGCTTTACTTATGTTAGTCAGAAAGCGAGTATTGGCATGCAAACACTATAATGCAGTAGTTTTCTATTCCTGAACAATCTCACAAAATACTTAACATTACAAATTTTTACTTTTATATGTATATATATTTTGCATTTTAAAAATTCAAGCAGAACGTTCACGGTAAATTTAAAACTGAAACCATGTGTGTATGATTAAAACTGGATACCTGTAATAGAAATCTGAAGCTCTTGATAACAATCGCAGTGACAGTCACATGTAAATAATTTCAGACATAGCAAGAGCAGAATTTAACAGGTTGTATTACCTCCTGATAATGAGGACAAACAAAATAAAGATCTTGCAGTTCATTTTCTAGAAAGCTGTACAGTATGTTAGTATTTTATTTCAAAAGCATTTTAAAATAATTCTCGCAGGCTTTCAAAATCCCTCCCACAGGAGGCCAGGCTGGCCTCATTTTTGCTGTCCTTCCACAAGCTGGTGAAGCCCTTTCTCTTCAGGCAAGCTTTCCCTTCCTGCCTGAGTGGGCTTTTAAAATAGATTGTTATGCCTTACTGCTTTGAAAGTGTTTTTGGTGCTGCTTTTGTTTACCATTTTTAGTCTATTTGTTTGATCCTTTTCAGTATTTGTATACTTACTGGTTTTGGCTTTAAATATTTTCTTTCAATGATTTAAGCCGTCTTGGGTCCTTTTTAAGGAGAAAGGTGGGGCAAAAATATTTTAAATCAATCAATTTTCATTTTCCCGCCACTGATTTATCAGGGCCAACCCTATCATTTGACAGAGGGACACGGCAAGTGTATTTGATGGGGACACAGGAGGGGGCCTTCTCTGTCGCTGTACACAGACTCTGGAACTCCCTTCCCACAGGAGGCCAGGCTGGCCCCATCTTTGTTTTCCTTCCGCAAACGGATGATGACCTTTCTCTTCAGACAGCCGTTCTCTTAGTGATTGACTGTCTGGGAGTGGATTTTAAATGGAGTGTTGCATCTTGTTGCCTTGAATTTGTTTTCGGTGTTGATTTTGCATTGAATCTATTTTTGGTGTTGATTTTGTTTTCCATTTTTAGTATGGTATTTGGTTCTTTACCTGTATAACTGCTGTTTTCAGCTTTTAAATATTGTCTTTCAATGTGTCCAGCTGGTGAATGGAAGTATGTATCCTAACCTGGCAATCAAAGATTTGTTGTCATCTGCAACTTTTAACAGTTATATGAGAGACAAAACCTTAGAGCTGCACCTTTCCCTTGCATGAGGAGAAAACAAGATAACAATCTTCCTCAGAACTGCTGGATAGTTCAGTGGTTAGGCATCTTTGGCAGTTCGAATCCCCACTGTGCCTCCTTCACAGGGGCTGGACTTGATGATCCATAGAATCCCTTCCATCTCTGCTGTTCTAACATTATTATAATATTGTTATTATGTTGCAGAGAAATAAATTAGGCCTGTTGAATTCCTACCTGTACAGTGGATATAAAAAGTTTACACATCCCTGTTAAAATGTCAAGTGTCTGTGATGTAAAAAAATGAGACAAAGATAAATCATTTCACCTTTGGTGTACTGTTTATTATAATAGAGATGGTAGCTCTAGTGAAAAGAATTAGGGTGGGTTCCACTAAGGCCCCCCTTTTTTTTTTTGGGTCACTGCAGTGACTGGAAATGTCTTGACCAGCCATCTATGGTCTTTGCCGTTTACAAGCAAGACTTTCAGCACAAAATCCAGTTTTGTTTTTCCTTATTTGTCCTTGCCGGATATATTTTATCTGTTGAGTTGTTGGCAACGCAATACTCCCAGCAAGCCCCAAACCCCAATATTTTTCTCAGTTCATCATCCCGGTGACGAAAAAAAGAAAAGGAGAAAACATATGGAGGAAAAGCACTGCGCTTGAGGAAAACTACATTTCCCGGCAGCCTCTGCACAACCGTCGCACGCGTACTCGGCCGACTCGTGATGGCAGCCGTCCCAAGTCGCTCCTGCAGAGGGAAAGCCGCGCTCGCAAAGACCTACATTTCCCAGCGGCCCGTCCTCTCTTCCTCCCCCCCTCCCGCCGCCTCCAAGCCGCGCCTGCGCAAAAACGCGGCCTGACTTCTCATTTCGCCGTTGGAACCTTGTCGGTGGGTGGTGTGGGAGGGAAAAGGGAGAGACGGCTTATAGCAGGAGCGCGCGTGCAACGGCAGCGGCGAAGGACAACGAAGGCACGACCCCAAGTGTTTCAACCGTCGCCATTTCTGTCAGCCCGGACCCATGATTCCCATATGCCCGGTAGTGTCTTTCACCTATGGTAAGCAGCAACCATTGCCGAGCTGGTCAAGGAAGCGGGGGGGGGGGGAGGAGAGAGAGAGAGGAGGGAAGCTGAGGGGAAAGAGGGGCGACATCTTGCCTCAGGTGTTGGTTCTGACCGGGTCTCTCCCCCCCCCCCCCCTTTTGTTTTTCTTTTCTCTCCTCTCGCTTTTCTCGTCACGCCATGGCGCTGCTGCAGTGCCCAGCCGGCTGGGGGAAGATGCCAAAATGGCCACCGGCAACTACTTCGGATTTACCCACACCGGGGCTGCTGCCCAGTATAGGTAAAGAGGGGCTCTTCGGAGGGTGCCACGTTTGTGGAAATTTCCACCGCCTTATCCTTTGCTAGCGCGGTTCTGCGGGAGGATTTGCAGAAAAGCAGCGTCTCTCCCCCTCCCCTTTTTTTCCTCTTTACCCCGCCCTTACACGCGCGCATCTTATGTTTGTGCGTACAGACGTCGCTGGCTGGGCTGCCCCGGCGTCGTGAGAAGGCGGAGCCACGCGCTGGCCAAGGCTTGGATCCGCCCCTCCACACTTTGCCTCCCTCCTTCAGCCTCTCATGCCTTGCAGCCAACCTTAAGGACACATCTCTCTCGTGTCAGCCCTGTAGGGTTGAGTGGAGCTTGCTTCCGTTTAAAGGTGCCTGGCATTGCGGCTTTCAGGGTTCGTTTTAGTGAAATCACATGGATTTCAGTCACAGTTTAAATCACTAATCAGAAAACCTTGGTTTAGTAAGGTGCCCTTTTGCTTTTTGTAACATCTATCCCTATTTGTTTTTTTCACAATCTCCTTGCTCAGATTGATTCCACCTCCAATAATCCACTATTTGTTGATACTTCTAATATCTAAAAGTGTGTACTGCTGGGCAGGGTGATTGTGAAAAATATCTGTTGTGAAAGCAGGCGTACCCTTTTTGAAAATTCTCAGATCACATCCAGATCCACTCTGTTCCCTGCCCGAGTGTGCAGTTTCAGAAAAGAGATGTAAGGACATCATTGGTTTACGAGGATTTGCAGATGGGCAGTAGCAAGGGTTTTGCACTGTAATGGAATCAGAATTGCTCAGACTATTAAAAGCAATCTTGGAGATTTTAATTAGGCTTTCAAATATTTCCATGTTATAGCAAGTTGGGAGGAATAAAAGCTCTGAAATAGCTTCAGCCAGAGCTGGAAAATGGGTGTGATTACTCTGTTACATTTTGTTTCCATATATTGCTGTTAAGGTAGATATATGTTTGTATATATACAAACCAGTTTCAGAACCGCAGATTTTATATAGATCTTTACTGGATTGAGTGGGACGTGGTGGCGCTGTGGGTTAAACCGCAGAAGCCTCTGTGCTGCAGGGTCAGGTGACCAGCAGTCGTAAGATCAAATCCACGCGACGGAGTGAGCTCCCGTTGCGTGTCCCAGCTCCTGCCCACCTAGCAGTTCGAAAGCATGCAAATGCAAGTAGATAAATAGGTACCACCTCGGTGGGAAGGTAAACGGCGTTCCGTGTCTAGTCGCGCTGGCCACGTGACCACGGAAACTGTCTTCGGACAAAACGCTGGCTCTATGGCTTGGAAACGGGGATGAGCACCGCACCCTAGAGTCAGACACGACTGGACTAAATGTCAAGGGGAACCTTACCTTACTGGATTGAGTATGGGGTGCCGGTGAAAAGGCAATGTAAATAATCTATACCGAAGCCTGTAAAATGGAGGCTCCAATTAAGGAAATAATGCATTCTATTTTTCAAACTTTAAAAAACAGTAATAGTCTCTCATAATGTAGAATTAAAATTTATAATCTTTATTTCATAACCATATTTTAAAGCTATGATCATGCAGTTATTTTTAACATGAATCATTTTTGTAATAAGAAAATCATTGATTTCTTCATATTTTTCCCCAGATCATGCAAAGCTCATTCCACTAAAATCTATGCCTTTTCCCTTGTTTTTTAAAATCTTTCTGGAAACTTTTTTACAGATCTTTGCTAAATAGAGTGGAGCTTAGCACTGTCACACTTCTTATGCCGAGTTCATTTTGGAGTCAGACCCTCCCAGATGGAATCTTTTAATTATTTTGTCTATTCGCTTTAAAAAGAGACAAATACCCTGGAGCATTTAATCTTTCCCCAAGAAATTATTTTTCAAAAGTTATTTTTGAAACCATATGATTTCTGGTGTTCTATAAACACCATGTTTATAAATCAGCATGTCCTGGTTCTCTACAACCAACTGTGCTCACTTACAGCGGTATGTGTTACTGTCTGAACAAGTCTTCAGTTAGAGCATTTTCACCAGTAAGGACTGCAGCCTTCACAACTTAATTTAGCATGATATAAGTATTGGTATATGGTCAATAAGATCTGGTAGTTTATTGTAAGTCAAGGTTTGGAACTAAAATAAATAGGGAGGCGCACAGTGGGAATGTTCATATTTCTTTAGTTTTGGGTTCTTTGGGGGGGATGCCTCTTCTGTTTTGGTATTTTTTTGTGCACTGATTCTTTCATTTTACATGTAAGGGAAAGGGTTTTTCAGCGTTCCTATTTGTGTTTTCTGGCTCTCCAAAATCCATAAAGAAATCCAAAATCCATAAAGAAACTGCTGCAGATAAACAAAAAGAAACAAGGCCACAGCAACTCAGTCTATTCCAAAATCAGGCAATGCTAAATTTAAAAAAAATCAGATCTATGCAAGCACTAGTTTATACTATCACGTTTCGAACAATAATATGAGTTTAGTGCCAAAATAAATATGGACCTAGGCAAAACAATAGAAAAAAAGCCAAGGAAATGGCCAGCAGCACTGGCTACCTGGCACACAGAAGCCTACTTACCAAAGTACCCAACAAGAATACAACACCAAGAACAAGAAGTTAGAGATACCCCAAGTTGTGCTGAACTAACAACAACCACTACCCACACAGCACAGTGGCACAGTCACATAGTCCACCCGCCTGCCCCCCAAAGCAAACAAAATTCCCAATAAAACCACCACAATATGGAATAAATACACAGTAAAATAAACACTTTTTAAAATCAGTGAGTTGGGGAAAGGAACTCCCCAGGGAAAAAATAATAAAAGAAAAGAAAAACGTCACTCACAGAGACCCTCTTCCCAAAAACCAAGTAAAGGAAATGAGCAAATAAAGGGGAAAAAAGCAATCAGAGTCTCCCCACAAGCCAAAAGAACTAGAATATGTGGAGATTTCTGTCCCCTCTACCATTTTATGCCTTTGCATGTCTTCTTTGAATCTAGGAAAACTTCAAAGAAATTTTGGGAGGGAATCCAAAATATGATCTCAAGGAAGTATGATGGCATGTGGAGCTGCTGGGGAGCAGCAAAAATAATGCAATGAAGGAAGGAAGGAAGAAAAAGAAACAGTAATCCCCAAATAGCAAAAGGGAATGGATCTAAGATGAAGGTACAACAGGAGAGTGACAGTCCAAGGTGAAGGATGCTAGGAGTATAGCACACAGTAATCCAACCTACAAAGAATGACTGGATCAAAGAGCACTCCTCACTGAGTTCCAGGCAGTTTTACAGATTGAAATTTCCTGCTTCCCCCATCCCAATTGACTGGCTGTTGATAGCCCATGTGACACTGTTGAATGAAAAAATTCTGAGATGAGTTAATTGTCATTATAATCTTAGAACTGCAAAGTTGGAAGGGACCCTATGGATCCCTATGGATCATCAGATCCAGCCCCTGTCAGGGAGACATAGTGGGGAATCAAACTCCCAACCTTTGAGCTATCCAGAGAAAGAGTGAAAGAGTACTGAAGAGTTCCTAAAACAAAACACAGTTTTTGGAAAATAAATCATTCCTGTTTTAGAGGCTCTCTCTCAACAATAACTAAAAGAACACTAATTACATGAAAAAGATCTTCTTTTGTGTTTTGGGTCTTTTATTTAAAGAAAGATGGCCTAAAAATAACTCTGGAAAGCTAGTTCAGTAATAATTCTATAAAAGAAAATTGATCTGAAAATACTAGATAAGCTAGTATCTAGCATTGATAAGCCGCTATGTATATCACCATACCTGTTTCAGGAACTGGGGGATAACACTTTCAACGCTGTGACAGTGGTGGCTTTTATATGAGCTCTTGATGGATGTGGTGTGTTATCATAATAACCAACATACTGTCTGTAATTCTGGTGAGGGATTTTTGGCCTCTACTCCAGTTGTGTTTGCCTTTATATCCCAGAAATCCTAGCTAGTGTAGCTGATAGAAAGGTATTATGGGGCTTAGATCTGACTGTCTGGAGGCCCAATATCTCCTATTCCCATAAATAATTCAGGCTGCTATATAGGGAAGTGTTTGTATTTTTATTGTTGGCCGTGTTGTTCCCTTTTACTGTACTCTAGATGGTGTCTGTAGCTCCCTCTGTGTGAATGTTAAATAGAAGTTACTCTTATTCAGTGCACGTATTGAAAATTCTGAATTTTTCAAATGCAGTCTTTCGCCTTTTTAACTTGCACTTGATCACAGGACATGAGTAGATAGATAGCTAAGACTGCATGAAGTGTGCTATTTATCTTTTTTCTGGTGATTGTGAACGGATTTGTCATTTATATATTGACAGATTTTGATGAGCTAAGGGTGGTCTTTTTGAACAAGCAAAAGAGGAAAATCATTTCTTATTGCCCTTGCTTCAAATCTTGCCTCAAGAAGAAAGGAAGGAAGGCAGTGCAAAATATAGAAGAGATATATCTTGAAATAATATTTAACAACAAAACAGTGAATTGTATAGGATGTTTCCGTGGACATCTTCCATGAGACATTGAAATAATAATTTGAAATTCAAATAGTATAAGTGTCATATTACAAATTGTGTATTGTACAGATTGTTAGTAATCAGACCATATTTTAAGTATTTGAGAACACTTACAATTAGATGTTAATTGTGTTAATCATAAACAATCCGATATATATGTTTTGAAAGGGGTAGCTGTGTTTAGTCTGTTGTGCAAAATGAAGAAAGAATCCTTTACCTTAAAAACAACAACAACAAAAAATCCTTAAAGTGCCAAAGGACCTGATATGAATATTAAGTGCTTTGAATTGTTTCATTGCCACAATCCTATTGGGTTTGCTCAATGTAAACCTAAATAGCATAACTAATGTGAGTCATTCTTCCAGCTCACTGTTGCATGCTTGGACACACTCGGCTCATGCAGTCAGGTTATACACCCAAGCAGAAAACAGCCCAAAAATTGTGGATAAAAAATCTTATATAATTTCCCTTATACATGTGGTATTTCAAAGTAGGATTCTGGTCATTATATACTGCATCCTATTTATTTTGAATTCTGAATGCAAATGCAAGAGTAGACGATACCTTTATATACCGCTTAAAAAATCATACAATCTGTGAGCTTTCGTGGATAAGGACCATCCACCGTCAGGCATGTAGCAGTGTGAAGAACTTTAAAGTCCAAAAGTTCTTGGCAAGATGGATTTCACTTTAAGTTCTTCATACTGGTATGTGCCTGATGAACCGGATGGTCCTCATCACCAAAAGTTTACAGATTGTATGATGATCTTTTTAGTGGTCTATAAAGGTATTGCCTGCTCTTGTATTTGTAATTTGAATTCAGTTTCCCGCAAATGAGTGTTCACTTAAACTAATAGTTTAGTGTTCAATATGAAACAAACTTCCATTTTTTCCCATTACTTTATGAAGAGTCAATGCAAATGAAACTTAAATTGAAAGACTTTTAATGTTGTAAGAAATTGCTACCTTTGGAAATAAGATTTGAAGAAAGTTATCTGGAACTGTCCACAGGGAAAGAAAGTATCTGTGAATATGTAGTCAGGAGGACGGTCATTTCTCCTCTTAAGGAATCAACTGTAGTCAAGTTCTTGTCTGGCAACAGCCTTAAAAAAAAACAGACCCTCTGCATTTTTATCAAGCTCAGAATGTCAGTATCTTAACTGACAAATAGAGTGATAGATTCACAAATTAGTGTTACTTTACTTACAAATTGCACTGGATTAAAATCTTGACCATGGAGCGGGGGTTGGACTTGATAGCCTCATAGGCCCCTTCCAACTTCACTATTCTATAATTCTATGAAAACTGGTATTTCACAGAGATGAACCTTTATCTTGAAAATTGCTATACATTTAAAAAAATCCAGCATTTTTCTTAGTTCAAATGAACCTTTTAAGTACAATGCTCTTACTGTTTTTGCTTCACAGATGGTAGGTCACATGGAAATTGAAATGGTGGCGTGTGTAGGGTTTTAAGAATTGAAACAGCATTTTATTTACAAAGTAGTTGCTTATTCATATTAAATATTTGCATATTTCTTGGTATATTTAAATGAGTGTAGGTCAGGAGCAGATAAGTGCACATGCAGAGTGTTTCCGCTGAAACGGGTAGTTTGCATGTAATAATAATTGGTGACAGATTGGTAATTCTATTAGTTGTTTATAATGAGGAAGCATGCCAGTGTATGTTGCCTGAATGTTCTTGCTTGGCTTTTCATTTGAGTGACAATAGCTAAATTAACCTGGGTGTCATTAGCAAACAAAAGATTAGTGCAGGGATGAGGAACTTTATGGCCTGAGGACTGAATTCTAATTATGGAAAGGTGTTGGAGGAGCATACATTCCAGCAGTAGATAGTGCTAAAATCAGGATAGCTGAGGCTAAATATGATTGTTACTAAGTGAAGTATAACTCAGCTCTATGCATATATACTGAGATTTTGGACTACCCAATTCTTTAAAAAGCTAAAATGCTGCATTTAGTAAATTTAGAACAGCAGCTACATTTGCAGCTGCTCAAAATGCTTAATATCCCAATCTCATCTAGACAACAGCTATCATCTTTGAACAATGGAAGAAATGTTGTGAATATGAAAAATATTTTATGAGTATATGTAACATTCTGTATATATTCTGTATCTCTGAAGTCTGTGATTTTGTTATCTATTATCAAGTTTCTCTGTCAAACATTCCATTCCTAACCTTCACCAAGTCTTCAATTCACTAATTATGATGAGAGCAGAAAATAGCCTCAAATGAGATTGCCATATGACCACAACATGTTTGGAAACCAATTTTTGAATGCCTGCAACCAAAAAGAAAAACTAAAATTGATGAACTCTTATGCGTTGAAAACTATAAGTCAAAGGTGTTTTTCCCCTTCCAAATAGTTTAGCTGTGTGTTTGGAAATATGGTTGAATGATAACACCTTACTTGTACTAGTTTTACAGTTTGCATGAGTACATTTATGGAAGGTCAGCATTTGACCTTGGGCAAATAATTAAATGCTGTGAAATAATAAATTACTTTCTTAATACAGTGCTCTAAGTTGATGGTATGAGCCATAGAACACACATTTCTCTTCAAAATCATAAATTTGAAGCTTTCTGTAAGGAATGTTGTTCTGAAGGTTTTCATGAATAATGCCATTCTTAGGATTTTAATCAGAGAAGGGTTTTTGAAAATTAATGTCATCTGTCTCCTTTCAATCAGTGTAGCCATGGCTAGCCCTCATGCAAAACTAGGACCGAACAGGGGAACTTCTATATATTCACAGCAGTAAGGAAGTGACATTTGGGGCAACTGCAACCTGTACTTGTGGAAGGAGTTTCAGTCTACCACAATCCAGTTACTAGCTCCAATGAATACCTGACAGGTTAAGACTATATCAGTGCTGTCCAGAGAAAATTGAAAATATATTGCTGTGCAACAGCCACCATAATTGCAGAAGGTGTTGTAATGTTGAATTTTGTATATAGCTGGCCAGCCGTACTTCTTTATACAGTCATAAGTTCTTCTCATTCAGGTTTTGCCCAGCTGCTGTGTTATACATGGCTGTATATACTGAAGTTGCTGAATGCTCTGAACACTTTATTGTAGTAATCTTCTTATCTAGGTAGGAGCAGACCTTATATAGTGTTATAGTATAATTATTTATTTGACTTGTGTCTTCGGACATTGTAGGTTGAGACCATCCAGGATAGTGCAGTGCATAAATTCTGTCACCCAGATAACAGCATGTGTGTCATTCTTGCTATAGGTATCAGAGATGGTTTGTACCTTTTCTCTCATTGATTTGTCATCAACAAGTGATATTAGCTTTGGTGCTAATTCATAGGCAATTAACAACACTTTCTCTTTATTTTTAACGATGCAAATGATGCAGTAAAAGAGCCATTTAGCATTATCAATCATTATGTTTCTTCATTTATTTTGTCATAGATGAGAGGGAAACAATCTTCTTGCATTTTTTCTACAGTTGATGTAGGTTTGTCTGATTCAGGGGCAGATCTATTATGGAACTAATGAAGCTTATCCTTCAGGGCCCCTTATCCTGGAGGGGCCCCAGAAGCAACTTTCATCTACATTTTTTTTAAAATTGAAGATGATAACAGTGGTTACCGAGACCTCATTGCTGGTTGTGAAGGGCCCCCTATAACAGTTCAGGCTTCAGGGCACCAAAAATATAGTTCTGCCACCGGTCTGATTCATCATTTCATTACAGAAATGTCCTCCCAGGTGGGTGTAGATAACACAGTCATGATTATAGTGACATTGAATTGACACTACTATCATTTTCCATAGTCATCAGTTGTTTCAACTTCTTCAACATGGTGACTGTTGCTTAAGTTTTCTAGATTTTCTAAAGCCAGAATCCTCTTGATGTCATTTGTGCCATGTAAACTGGATGATGTCATCATCCATGACCAGGATATTTAATTTAAATTAATTGAAAGCTTCCATTGCCTTCTTCAAGGTTCCAAGGCTCCCTAGGGCTCTTGTTTGTTCTGAGGAAGCTTATGGGAACCTAGGAACAGGAGAGGGAGGCCTTTAATAGCAAAGAATTGTCATTGGCATGACTGGCACCAGCAACTTGGCAGCAAATTGTTTTGCTAGTAAAGGCCGCCTTCCACTGTCGCTAGCTTCCCAAAGGCTTTCCAGGATAAAAAGGAGCCTGAGGGAGCCTTGGGACCTGAAAGGGGGAATAGGAAGCTTTTTATTTTATTTTATTATTTTTTTATTTTATTTTATTTACAGTTAGTAACCTGGTCTACAGGTGATGATGATATCCTGTCCAGCAGGCCAAGGCAAAGAGGCAGTTCCGAAACCAGCAAAATCGGGGAGCTGGACAGGGGACAGATTGTATTTGTCTTCAGTGTGGAAGGGATTGTCACTCTCGGATTGGCCTTCTCAGCCACACTAGACGCTGTTCCAAGTCCTCCATTCAGAGCACGTTACCATAGTCTCTCGAGACTGAAGGATGCCTTATCTATATTGGGTTATATATTGGGAGATTTGTGTTATATCTCCGCAGCTGTAAGAAGTGCCTTCTTACAGCTGCGGAGAATATATCAACTTCGCCCTTACCTGGATGAGCGGAGCCTGACAACAGTCACACATGCACTGGTAAGAATCAGACTGGACTACTGCAATGCGCTATACGTGGGGCAGCCTTTGAAGACAGTCCGTTGACCTCAACTGGCACAGAACTGGGCTGCACGGCTGGTAAGTGGTGCCGCTGCGCAGACTCATATCACGCCAGTTCTGAAAAATTTACACTGGCTGCCAGTTGCTGCTCGGGCCCAATTCAAAGTGCTTACTTTGACATATAAAGCCCTAAACGGCTTAGGACCTGGTTACCTAAAGGACCGCCTTCTTCCATACGAGCCTGCCCGTACTCTAAGATCAGACCAGGAGGCCCTTCTGTAGGTGCCATCCCTGAAAGAGGTGAGGGGGATGGCATGCCAAAATAGGGCCTTCTCGGCTGTTGCCCCCCAACTTTGGAACGCCCTCCCTATAGAGATCCGCCTGGCTCCAACACTTTTGGCTTTTCGACATGCGGCTAAAAAATCTTATAAATAAATAAATAACCCTTAGTTCTTTAGAGTGCATGAGGAAAATTCCTAGGGAGGTGCAGTTGGCCCCTTCCCTCCCTTTCTTTTGCTGGCAGCTGAAAACTAACCTCTTTGGAAGGGCTTTTGGGGAATCAGCAGACAACTGAGTCTTGTTAAAATCTGAGTTTTTAAATAATGTTCTTAAAATTCATATATTGTTTCAAATTTTAAACGGTTTGTTTTTAATTAATTGGTGTTTTTAAACATTTTTATACATTGCTTTGGGCCCGTACTTGAGGAGAAAGGCAGGACAGTGAATGTTAGAATAAACAAACAAACCAAATCTATGTTAGTTTTATCAGGATTTGATATTGATCTTGGAGGTCTTTTGCAGAAGAAATACCTGTTTTTCTAAAACGAATAAATGTAGCAGCATGTTATTTTCTGTTTTCCATTAAATTTTCTCAGATGAAAGATGACTGGAAAGCTAAATTTGATTTTAGTACAGCAGTAAAGGTTGATGACAAAGTTCTTACTGCTGTGTGTGCTCACAGACATTTTTACATCATTGATTCACCATGCGAATTTAACAAGACTCATGATGTAGGACATCTTTAACTCTGAGTAAAGCAGGATTTTAACAAAGCAGTTTTTATGTAGAGGTTACAATTGCAGATATGCATAAGTAGCGGTTGTATCATCAACATTAAAAAAAAGAAACAAGCATTCACATTTCTGTGCATAACCAGAGTAGAGAAGCACTTGGATTAAGAATGTTAATGTTTTAAAAATTTAAAATGTTGGTTTGTTAATTATTGAACATGCATGTGTGTAGTTGGGGAAGACAAGGACTGACATAAATCTGATAAATCTGTCATCTTGAGAAGGTCTTCAGAAGAAACTAGAAGGAAGAATTAAGTAGCAAGGAGCCGTTCCCATTGGTTTATTACTTGATATTTAACTAGCGGTATCCTTTTGCAAACCCGATTTATGGGAAGAGCAGTGGAAGTCAGTAGTATGTCTAGTAGTATAAGGTAAAGTGATGTAGTTCCTTCAGTCCCAGGTACAAATGTTCAAGGCCCACAATATGTGAAATTTTGCAAACTCGATCACTAGCTCTGCATGATGTGGCAGAAGCAAGGGGAACAGGTTTGCTAGAGTGAATATGGTAACAGAACCATATTGACCTTAGAAATAATTGTACTAAAGGTTTTCATTCTGTGCCATAACAAAAGACATTTTCCTGAAATGAACACTTCATTTGGTTCTAAAATGATGCTCCATTGATTTGTTTAATGTACTAATATTGTCCCATTTTCTTGAGCAAAGTACAAACATGTTTATCTTGGGTGTTACTAGAAAAGGAATTTAATTACTGAGGCTCAGTATATTGGATTCACTAGCAAATGTTTCCATTAGGGGAGGATCGGTGAATGTGCTCCTCCCTCTTTCTTTATCTTAAATGCAACATAGGCTGCATTTCAAAAGAACTTCCGTATGGGTTTACAGTTATTCCATGGTATTCAGAGTTGCCACCGAAAGTTGCTAGAATTGTTTGGTGGGAGTAAAAGAGAGAGAAAAAGTCCCTCCCCATTTTTTCTCAGTGAAGCTTAGCCACTCTGTTTTTCTTAATTGTATTGGTAATACGGTAATGCAATATTGTCTTACTTGTATCAGTAATAATAAATAATAATAAAACTAAAATGGGCTCTTATCTCCAGATTTCCATTCTATAGCCTAATAATTACATTAACCAATTTGGAGCAATCTGGTACCAGAGTTTTCTCTACAGGTTTGGTAATAGATGAAAACAGATTCCAATGCAGTTCTTGTAGAAAGTTCCAACTACATCTTCAGATTCTTTTTCTTAAATGACCTTCAGTTTCCTAGGAGCATTCTAGTATTCCTCTTTTGGTCTGTCTTTGCTTCTTTCGTACTGCAGAAAGCATTAACTTTGCAATATGTGAATGATGACATATAATATTATAGTAATCACGCAAGGCTACCATTCTTTATACTTCTCCAGAAGTATGTCTTTTTGAGTTCAGTGGGATTTATGTCCAAGTAGCCATAAGTAGGATTGTGCTGTCAGTGATTCTGCATATGAATGAAATTATTTAATTGAATCCACATCCAGAGCTGGATGTACATAATCTCTATGAATAATTGGGCTTTTTTAGAACTATAGAACTAGACTTTATTCAAAGATGTTACTAAAATGTTACTTCTAAGGGATAAGTGCAACATCTGTTCACACAACAGAACTTTCCTATCTTTTTGCATCCCACTTTATGTCTTCTAACCACCAATGTTCTCTGGAGGATCCCTAATCCTCTGCAACAGAATTTGGCGATTTGGAGAGCTGGGTTTGTTGATGGATGCCATTGTGTTAGCAAATGCTATGCAATAGTTCCCTTATCATTTACTGTATGTAGTAGATCAGTTGGATTGCATTTCTAATGTAGTTTAATCTTTGTCAGGTACATCTAAACGTGGAAATTTTTGAAAGAGCTGATCATATGCCATTAACTCACATTATTGCTTCTTGTCTTCTTCCTGTTACAGCCAGCAGCCAGCTTCAGGTGTAGCTTATTCCCATCCAACTACAGTTGCAAGCTACACTGTCCATCAGGCTCCTGTAGCTGCACACACAGTTACTGCTGCCTATGCCCCAGCTGCAGCAACAGTTGCAGTAGCTAGGCCTGCTCCAGTGGCTGTTGCAGCTGCTGCAACAGCTGCAGCCTATGGAGGGTACCCTACAGCACATACAGCAACAGACTATGGTTACACCCAGAGACAGCAAGAAGCTCCTCCACCACCACCTCCAGTCACTACACAAAATTATCAGGTAAGTGTATAATAGAGAAAATACTTTTCACTCTCTACCTTTGGTGTTATACAATTCTTTTTTCTTTTGAAAAGCTCTAGTTCTTCTTCGTGGCCTCTGTGAATGCACACAATTGGGTTTAGACAGCGCCTGCGCTGGTCTTCTCGGAATCTTCTAGAGCTTTTGTATAAAAGTAACAAAGTTAGAGTTGCCCCTATCGTGCATGCTCCACCCGCCTCAGCCTTCAGTTCCATTTTACCGCCTTAGCGATTTGGAGCTTCTCGGTATTAGAGCTATCTATTCTAGTATTTTTCTCGGTTTTTTGACGCGGACTGGTTTCCCGATTACCTGATATCTCGGTTGCCCCTCGACTACGGACTGACTGACTATTCTTCTCTTTCGTATTGGATTCCGATTTTGAATTGTTCCGGTTTCCCGCCCTTTTTGGCCTACCGTTACCCTTCTTCATATTTCCTCTGTGGTATCCCCAGAGGCTTCCTCACTTCTGGACTTCGCTACCGGTTGATTGTGAGTTTTTACAACTTTATGTCCCGCTCCGGACCTTTCAGTAGGTGCGTGTCCTGTTCGCGTAAACTACCGTTTTCGGACGGACACGACAAATGCCTATTTTGCTTAGGTGAATACCATCAACCTCAATCCTGTAGGCACTGTAAGAAATTCACGAAGGCTGCACTTAAAGCACGGCAGCAGCGTTTAAAGATTTTCTTGTGGGATAAAACACTCTCCTCATCAAAACCGTCCGAAATGGAATCGGCTGCGACTCCGTCGGCTATCCCACGCTCTGAAGTGAGGATTGCATCCCCACCACCACCGTCGGCGTCGAAATCCGTCGACAAACCGACTAAGAAATCTTCTACATCGAAGAAACCACCTACCTCGACGTCTGGGACTGCTTCCACCTCCGCGTCGAAGGACCACCTGAAACAGAAAAAAGTGTCAGCGAAAGGCAAGAAAGACAAGACCAAGGAGAGCCGAAAGAGGATTCCTCCGGTGTCGGCATCGCTGCCTTCTCCGATCTAAGAAGACTCATCACGAGATCGGGAGTCTTTCTCCGAAGCGGCTGCCTCTCTTCCGCCTCGGCTGCCTGACACTTCACCTGCCGGCCCGGAAGGCTCTCCGAGCCCTAGTCAGCTAGTGGACATTTGTGTCTCTAGCCCGACTTCTGCCCATTATAGCCCTGTCTCGACCGGGCGGGCATCACCGGCACCTTCTTCGCCGTCGATTTCTTCGAGGCCGTTTTCACCACCTTGAAAGCGTTCGGCGAAGACAAAATACATCTCTCCGGATCGACGCCGATCTTCACGAAGTGAGGTCGTAGTCCTACCTCGACCTTCTCGGCGCCGACATAGATCGAGATACGACGACCCCATTTATATCGAGGTCGATCGTAACAAGTCTCGACGTCGGCATGACGACTCGGACACTGAAGTTTCTTCCAGCGACGAGGAACATTATAGAAGAAAGAGAGTCAGATATGTTTATGCTTCTTCTTCTTCCTCCTACTCCTCATCTCCTCCTCGGCATTGACATCGACAACATCTCGACGTCGACAAACTTCGAGCTTCAAAGCCTTTAGATAAGTCTAAGGGCACATCCGTTCAGGCCAAAACCACTTCGATGTCGAGAGTGGTACAGCCTAAGGCTCCTACGACCCACACATCGCAACCATCTAGACGGGATAATAGAAAACGGGGCTCATCATTGCACTTACCTCCCTCTTCAGAACAGGAGGAGGCATTTTCATCTGCCGCCTCGGATCCAGATGAAGAAGTTTTTTCTGAGACTTCAGGAGAAACAGCTGTGGTGGGACAAACACTAGGATCAGATGCTGGAGATCCTCACCCATCTTCACCCTCTGAAGATTTCTCTTCATACGTACAGATGATCTCGAGGATGGCCAAGACACTCAAACTACAAACTGAACAACCTACACCGCCTACGGAAGACCTCATATTTGGGGACATTAATCAAGAAAGAACCCCCCCCCCCCCCATTAAGTCTGGCGTTTATCCCGACCCTGATGGAACTTGTCAAGGAATCCTGGGATCAACCTTCTACATCCGCACCTGTAGCTCATAGAACTGAAAACTTATATCGCACCCACGGGGATGACACTAATTTTCTGATCAAACACCCAACTCCAAACTCCATTATTGTTCAATCAAATGCATCTAGATCATCTGGAAAGGCTCACGTCACACCTACCAATAGAGAAGGCCGTAAATTGGATGTATTGGGCAGGAAGATATATTCCTTTACCACCTTCTTGTTAAGAGTAGCAAATTACCAAGCAGCTATGGGGGCTTACCAGCGGCAACTTTGGTCAAGGGTTCTACCGGCCCTTCAAGCAGCCCCAGATGACACCAGACAAGGTCTCCTGGACACTTATGCTGAAGCCCTCACAGTTGCTAAACACCAGCGACTTGCTTCTCGCCACTCTGCGGACATAGCTTCCAAAACATTGACATCAGCTGTCACTTTGAGAAGACATGCTTGGCTCAGATCATCAGGAATAATAGATGATGTAAAGACGCGTATAGAGGATTTACCTTTTGATGCTAAAGGCCTCTTCAATGAGAAAACCGATGACTCCCTTGAAAATCTGCATAAAATAAAAAAGACTGCTAAATCCTACACGATTCAGCAACAGCCTAAATACAACAGGTATCAGTGGCGTAAGCAATACCCTCATCAGGGAACATCCTCCATCCGGATCTGCAATCATTACATCTGACAGCCTGGAGGTTCACCCATCCATACAGGAGGTGCTAGACAAAGCGAGAAAGCCCTCTACTAACCTACTGTACAAATACAAATGGACTAACTTTCTCAAGTTTGCCCAAGAAAAGCAGTTACAGACTTCTCCTGTTTCTCTCCAAACCCTGCTCACTTATTTACGTTACTTGTTTGATGCAGGCTTGGCGTTATCTACCCTTAAAGTTTATATTTCAGCAATTGTTTCTTTTCAGCCTCGTGACTCTGCTTCGTCACGACTTTTCTCTCACCCTACCCTCAAAGCCTTTTTGAAGGGTTTGTCAAACATCCGACCTCCTGTTAAGCCTCCTGTGCCTCAATGGTCCCTGCAACTCGTTTTACGCGCTCTTACGCGCCATCCTTTTGAGCCCATGGCATCCTGTGACATGCGTTTGCTGTCATTTAAGACTTTGTTTCTGGTTGCCATTACTTCGGCGAGAAGAGCAAGTGAGTTGGCAGCTCTTCGATCCGACGCTCCCTACCTGCAGTTCTTTGAAGACAAGGTTGTTCTATACCCTGATGTTTCATTTTTGCCTAAGGTTGTGTCTGATTTCCACCTCAATCAATCACTAATGCTACCAACCTTGTTTCCTCATCCATCATCAGACATCGAGCGCATGCTCCACTCTCTGGACGTTCGAAGAGCCTTGGCGTATTATGTTTCACGGACTAAGGACATTCGTGCTGCCCCAAGGCTATTCCTCTGTTTCCATGGATCACATAAAGGATCCCCTGTCTCCTCTTCAACGGTTTCTCGTTGGCTTGTCTCCACTATTGCTCTAGCTTATGAACTGCAAGGCAAGACCCCACCAGAGGGTCTGAAAGCACATTCCACCAGAGCTGTTGCAACATCTACAGCGTTGCTGCGTGGTGTGGATATTCCAGACATTTGCAGAGCAGCCACATGGTCTAATGTGTCCACCTTTGTGACGCACTATAGACTGGACCTTCGGGCCAAAAAGGAGACAAGTTTTGGAAGAGCAGTTTTGACATCTGTCCTGCAGTGACAGCCCTCCTTCCGGTAAGTGAGCTTGCTAGTCACCCAATTGTGTGCATTCACAGAGGCCACGAAGAAGAAAGAAAGGTTACCTACCTGTAACCATGGTTCTTCAAGTGGACCTCTGTGAATTCACACATCCCGCCCGGCCTCCCCACTGTCCGTCACTGACTATGTCTATACTAAGCTCAGGCTATTGTGGCGGATAAATGGAACTGAAGGCTGAGGCGGGTGGAGCATGCGCGATAGGGGCAACTCTAACTTTGTTACTTTTATACAAAAGCTCTAGAAGATTCCGAGAAGACCAGCGCAGGCGCTGTCTAAACCCAATTGTGTGAATTCACAGAGGTCCACTTGAAGAACCATGGTTACAGGTAGGTAACCTTTCTATCCTTTTTTGAGTTTCAGAGAGTACTTTTTCCAAAGTGAGTGAGCAAGGAGGGTTTAAGCCCCAAAATTCTTTTGAATTAAGAAACAGGACCCTCAAAATTTATATACAATAATTGCTGCATTGAATACAGAGTCTCCAGTGCTGAAATGACAATGTGTAGAGATTTTTTAAAAAATAAAGTTCTGTAGCAAAAAAGCAAAATTCTGTAATTAGTATAAATTGCACAATTTAAGCAGTTTATTTCTTTATGTTCATTACGGCTAGAAACTTTGCCTTTGAAAGAAGAAAAATTACAATTCCTCGAATGCTGAATTCTTCACAGAATTGTGAAATATCTAGGAAATAGACTTAATCTCTACCCCCAGATTAAAAAATCCTCCAGTTTCTCTCTAGAGTATCTTCTACTACCAACTGTCATTGGTATATCTGTTTAGTCTTGTGATTCACGGTCTGTGGTGGAAAAAAATGTTGTATGGCATATTGTTGAAGGAGGAAATGCTCCTCTAAGGTACACTGACATATTTTTATTTGATGCAATAGTAGGTAATGCAGAATTTAGTCCAGGATCTGTTTATTCATTTATTAATAGTAGAAAATAATTTTTATTCTTTGGTTTTCAAAAGGTGGCTCATTAAGTGTTAAATCTTTCCAAATTTTTAAGGCTTGCATGTGTGGATCAATCAAAATGGGAATGAAAAGCAGCCCAAATACAAGCTTGCATCATAAATTAAGAGAAGGAAATATCCCTATTTCTACACTATCCAGCATTGTCTAAGCCAGTGGTTCTTAACCTTGGGTTACTCAGGTGTTTTTGGACTGCAGCTCCCAGAAGCCTTCACCACCAGCTGTGCTGGCTGGGGTTTCTGGGAGTAGCAGTTCAAAAACACCTGAGTAAACAAGGTTAAGAACCACTGGTCTAAGCCTTCCAATCTTCCAGAGATAAATTTCTCTGGGAATTCAGGTGTCTGAAATGGATGAGAGACTTTCCTTCAGTTAACTTGCTTATTTATTTATTTATTTATTTATTTTAGATTTTTATCCCGCCCTTCTAGACAATGTCTACTCAGGGCGGCTCACAATAAAATTATTCATAAAACAGTTAAAACTTAGTTAATGTATGTTGGTTTCTAAATGTATATGTTCAAGCGGGAAAATAACACCCACAATTTCTTCTTTTGCTTTTCTTCAGGATTCCTACTCTTATGTTAGATCCACTGCCCCTGCTGTGGCTTACGACAGCAAGCAGTATTATCAGCAGCCCACAGCAACGGCAGCAGCAGTGGCAGCAGCTGCCCAGCCACAACCTTCCGTAGCTGAATCATACTACCAAACAGGTAAGTTTCACAAAGCTTTTATTTTAGATAATTTCAGCTTTCTTTTTGTGAAATTCAGAAATATGTTGCTGTTGATTTCCAAACATCAGAATTTAATAAATGGTGTATAGCAGTGGTCCTCAACCTTTTACCAGCTGCGGACCAGTTTGGGGGGGGGGGTGGCACGCTTGCAGGGTGCGTGGCATGCTCGTGGGGGTGTGGCGCGCCCACAGGGGGGGTGCTTGCGCGCATGTGCACAGCGCACTCACAGGGGGAGCAGAATGCGCTCGCGCGCATTGGCGCTCGCGGGGGGCAGATCTGTGTCCGCAGCTCAGTCCTGCCTAGGCTGTGGACCGGTGCCGGGTCGCGGACCGGGGGTTGGGGACCCCTGGTGTATAGGAGCTACTATTTGAGTGGTGAACCTAATGTGCAATATATAAGGCTCTTCAGTATCACTGCTAAAGTGATTACACATAATTACACATAGCAAAGGACAGAAAACATACTGTAAAAATTAACTCCTAGCAGGTGCCAATGTTACTGTTAAGTTTCCTTTCACCTTTTAAACCTAGGTTTCATGAGTTAGGTTTCATAACCTAACTCATGCCCAGATGTAATGCTTTGCTCTTAGTCTACAAAGTCAAGTTGTATGAGAAAGCGGAAAGGGGAGCGGTGTGCTGTTATGTTTTAAAGCAGTAGTAGGGAAAGGGCTGCTGCTCTGTTTTCATAAACGAAGGCTATGTGCCTTTATACATTATAGCTTTTACAGCTCTACTGCTAAATCAAAGGATCCCAACTTCAATTTGATGTATTAAGTAGTTTTAGACATCTCAGTTGTGATTGGGAAACAGTTAACAGTGGCTGGGGGCTTTTGGAAGGAGGACAGGCACACAGATGAAGAGAACTCAAATTTGAGGAAGCTGGGCTTGTGCGTATTTGCTGTTTAATTATGCATGCTATTTAAGCAGCCATCTTTATCGTTTCCCAGTGGATTACAGTAATTACATCCAGTGTGGTTTAGTATATAGAGTGATGGTCTAGGATTCAGGAGGCCTGGGTTTGAATCCCTGCTCAGGCATTGAAACTTACTGGGGATGTGGAAATGGTAAAACCACTCCTTAAATATCTCACTTACCTTGAAATCCTCATTAGAGTCACTATAAGTCAATTTCTACTTGAAGGCAAGAAACAGTAATAATAACAAAACAAACAATAATAATTTTTGACCTTTTTCTTTTGAATCCCAGCTACTATACTCTAACAGTAGAGGGGTACACTACGCTATTGTAAATGCTATGATCTGATTTTTCTAAGTGTACCTTAGCAAAATATAACAGAATATAAAATCTGTGCAATCATTGGTTTATTTTCTGCCTGGGGAAAATAGAATCCTCCTCCTCCATGATATGGAGGGCTTCTTTAGTAGAGATGGGGTATTCATATGCGTATACGAATATATCCCCACAGGTGCAGATAATGAGGGCCAAACAGACCACTCACCGTTCCGCCGCCGCGGGCACCACAATCCCTTCCTATCACTCGCTCACGGTGGATTAGCCACTCCTGGCAGAAGGCGGGATGACGAGCCTCTATGCCAGGTCGAAGAGTGGCTAATCCATCACGAGCTCCAGAGCTATAGGAAGGGAGCGTAGAGCCTGCGGCAGAATGGTGAGTGGTTGATTTTTCCTCGTTATCTGCACCTGTGGGGGGATATTCGTATACGAATATCCCCATCTCTATTCTTTAGTCTATTTTCAACAGTCAGCAGGGCAATGCATTAATACAGCACTCAGTGAACTGAAAAGCTGTAGAAAACACTTCCAGTCATTAATATAACTCATAAGTCCAATTGTTGTTACTCTATTTCAGCAAATAACAAATTGGCATAGTTTTATGTAGGTAGCAGATATCAATTGTATGTGAAATGATGCTAGCCTTGCTTTTTTCTAGGTGAAATCTAGAGTTCTAAGTAAAATCTTCAGTCATTCTCATTTTAAATATGTGGAGGCTAACTTTGACTGTGTCACAGTGTCAAACCAAAGCATGGGAGTGTGCCATTCTAATGTATGCTACCTTGCATATGCATTGATGCTGTTTTGCTTCTAATCCAGAGGTGGACTATTTCCCTGGGGGCTGAGGGACCTGTCCCTTGGAAAGGGTGGTGGTGGGGAAATACAGAAAAAGAAAAAAGCTGCTGAAAATCTCAGCTACTTGTATGGCCTTTCGAAAGCTATTTTATGTCTACTTAAAGTTGTTATAACTTGCTTATTGATTGAACATAGACTTTTTATTTTTGTTTAAAATTACAGTTTTGTGTCATGGGTGCTGTACTTGAATAAGGAAGTTTTCAACCAGTTTCAGCTGGTGTTCATGGGTGACAGCCATGTGATTTTCTGATGCCTAAACAGTCCTTAATCATTGGGTCCTGTAATACCATATATCAGTCACCAATTTCCTCAGAGGGAGGTTGATTGAAGAACTCCATGTGGATATTCCTCTATGCAGTTACAGCAATTTAAGCATGAAACAGTGGTTTTAAATGAATATAAAAGCAGAAAACATTGCTTGATCAACAATTATGTAGAGATATCTTTTAAATAAACATCAGATACCTTCCCGGTATATGTAGAGATATCTTTTAAATAAACATCAGATACTTTCCCGGTATGTCTATCTTATAGAGGCCTTCCCGGACTCTATTCTACCTTGATCCAACTTACAGTTCAACCCATCATCTTTCCCTTTTTATGTTAATATTTATCAATATTATTTTTAGTTTTTTAAATTCTATTGATTAATTTATACATTGTTTTGTTATTGTACTGTCTGTTTTATTGTGCCGTGTGAACTGCCCAGAGTGGCCTGGGTTGCCAGATGAGCAGTATACAAATCAATCAATCAATCAAGATACCCACTGAAAAGCCAAAAAAAAGTAGCTGTGAAATTGTACTTCCAACTTTCAGTGTGATCACAATGCCAGCTTGAGTGAACATTTTAATATTTTTAATGTTTTTGGAATGCTGCAAAAATGACTTTGGGCCATATTATGCTCATTTGGGCTTTAGTCTGCTGAGATGTTGAGCAAAGCAGCCAGTTAGGTAGACAGGTATGTACGCAGACCTGAGACTATGCTATAGGCAGATAGTTTAAGTTGTAACTTGGTTGTATTATTTCCTTTTTATATGTTTCTGATTCAGTATAGTATTTGTAATAATTAAGATAAAAGGTAGCTTTAATGGCTTTATTTTCTGTTTTATGAAGTGAGAGCCTCAAGTAAAAAACTAAATAAAATAGATTTTATGTTGCAGTTGTTTGTGGATTTTTTAATATTTAATGTATAATTTGATTCTTTTGATTTAATTAGCTCCAAAAGCTGGTTATAGCCAAGGAGCAACTCAGTATACTCAAGCTCAACAAACTCGACAGGTGACAGCCATAAAACCAGCCACTCCAAGTCCAGCAACAACTACATTCTCCATATATCCTGTATCCTCCACGGTGCAACCAGTTGCAGCAGCAGCTACTGTTGTTCCTTCATATACCCAGAGTGCTACATACAGTACAACAGCAGTTACTTATTCTGGTGAGTAATATTTAAAAAGAATATTGCAGTCCTGAAATGGCAGGTCAAAAGTCTGTGATGCTGAAGTGAGAGCTGCAAAATGGTGCTATTTTTGAAATGCTCCAAACATTTCTGCAATATTTGGGAAAGACAGTTTTGCTTTGACTTATAACTAGTTTATTCCTATGCATGCTAATTCAGGAGAAAATCCCACTATGTACAGTAGTGCTTACTCTCAGCTAAGAACAAGATTGTAGCTTTTAGACCCTTCAGCCTAAATCCAGTAGCTATCCCAACTAGAGTAGACCCATCAAACAAACCCATTTCAAGCCTATTTACATAAGTATTGATTTGCTGTTCAGCAGCTGAATCAGAGGGTTCATTCTGCTTGGGGTGAATCAGATTTAGACTGTTGGCATTAACAAAAATATTAGAAAAAAGATGGCCACAAGTTGTAGGATGTGTTGGAGCAAGCTACTTCTTACACTCATTATGTCCTGTTTAGGTTTTTTATGTTTTAATCCTTTAATCACATGGTATATTTACACAAAAAGCATTCTAGTCATAATGGCTAGAACTGTTCTGTACAGCAACTGGAGGCTATTTGCACATTTGAGGTAGTTTTAAATACTTCTGAGTCCATATGTGTATCAGTACTAGATTGGAAATTTGCTGTATAGAACATGTTTATGCACTATTCCATAGATGTCACATCATCACTTTAGTGCAATGGTTCTTTGATATCTTTGATAACTCAGGTGTTCTTGGATTGCATCTCCTAGAAACCCCAGCCAGCACAGCTAGTGGCAAAGGCTTTTGGAAATTGCAGTCCAAGAACACCTGGGTTTTCCAAGGTTGGGAACCACTGGTTTAGTGGGAGATATGAGTGAGCACAGAAAGAAACTGCCTGTATTTGCAAACCACTTGTTGTAAGAGTGATCCCATGCTGACTAGCCAGAGAAACAAGTTGTGTCTTTTGGCTAATGTCAACTTCTCTTGCTTTGGGAGGTGGTCCCTGTCTTCCTTGCCAGTTTCAATGGGGCATAAAAACCCTCAAGAGTACTCATGTCTTGATAAGCCCCTCTGCCATATGAGCAAGGAGTAGATAATCTGTGCCACAGTATACTTCAGAGGTCCATGTCCAGCTGGACTTAGGAGTTTGCATGCATGTGAAGGCATCAACATGTTTTCTCCCCTGTATTGTACCATGCTGCATCTGTGTCAGCCATTGAAGTCACCTTTTGATCCAACATGGGATGATTATACATCTCTACTGTAGTTTTGTGAATGAGGGTGTTAGTCCAATATAAAAAATATCATTTTTGTGGTCTGCAAGTAATGACTGTTTATTGACATTGCTTGGCTGTATTGATTAAGATAAAGAAGTCTTGTTTTACATTAAGCACAAATTTTGTCCATGTTACAATAATGATGAAAGTCTCATGTGAAGGATAGATTCTAAGAAATATCTGTCATAAGAATTGTGCACTTAATTAGAATATTTAAATCATTTAGTTTTACACAGTTCAGCTCTTTTTCTATTATTCAAAGGTACATCTTATTCTGGCTATGAGGCTGCAGTATATTCAGCTGCATCATCTTATTATCAACAACAGCAGCAGCAGCAAAAACAAGCGGCAGCTGCTGCTGCTGCCGCCGCTGCAACAGCCGCCTGGACAGGGACCACCTTTACTAAAAAGGCACCATTCCAAAATAAACAGTTGAAACCAAAACAACCTCCCAAACCACCCCAGATCCACTATTGTGATGTTTGTAAGATCAGCTGCGCTGGACCACAGGTACCATTGTTTTTTTTCTGTGTGAGCCTAACTGTTTTCTAAAATAGAACAGTTTGTGTACTGCAAGTATTCAAGAAACGTTCAAACTAAGCTACAGTTAGTGGCTAAAGTCCTATTGCTTTGTGTAGTAAATTGCGCTAGAGTATGCCTATTGAATTATTGGGGATTTAGTGAGTCAACTTCTCTATAAGTTCTATTGATTCTAATTGCAAGTACAGTAAAGCCCACTTGAATCAGTGGAACTTACGGAGTAGTTGACTCACAAAATCCCTGCTGATTCAGTGGCCTAAGCTAGGTCAATTTACTGTGCCTAAGCAGTAGGATTTCAGCCTGTATTAAATCTGTAATGTATGAACAGTGCTTATAATTCAAGACATTGGTTGTGATCTGAAGGGGTATGTTGGCTTGCCCAGAGACTTCTGTTTTGACTCTTGAAGAAGGAGAAAGTACTGCAGAATACCTTCTCTTAATTCCAGATGTATTTTGGAGGGCAGGTAATTCAAGCAACACAATCTGAGAGCACTTTGCGATTCATGGGACTAGTTATGTCAGTCTTTTAAGGCTGGTCATTTCCCCCCCTGAAATGTTAATTGTTGTAGATGTTTTGTTTTGTTTTTAAAATGAAACTAAATGGATTGTAATGCTCAGTGTGTCCCCTTGGAAACTATTTGTGATCATTGTTTTTGTCTAGCTTGGAAAACGACGAATGTAATAAAAGTATTCTTAGAAAAGAAAACATGTCTGTACTGTTGAACAGAATGACATTGAAATTGAATAATTTTTTATTTTACTTAACCACCTGTGTACTACTTACATAATATCATACAAGTTACTATCCAGGTTACTAAGCCAGACTCTACCAATTGCAGCTCTGTGGATGATTAGGAAATACCGTTTTTTATGGGGCATTTTAGCAGACTTTTATTGTTGAAAAGTTATAAGGGATGTAACAGTTTCTTTGATATAGCAAAATCAAGTTAACTGTTTTTGTATTTTATTTATATGCTTTGTTTCTTTGGAATTATAAATAATGTTGAAAGGTTCTAATGTATATTTTGTATACTTTTTGTAACAATTGAAACAGACTTACAAAGAACATTTGGAGGGACAGAAACATAAAAAGAAAGAAGCAGCATTGAAAGTAGCGCAAAACACCACCAGCAACAGTTCATCTGCTCGGGGAACTCAGAACCAGCTGCGCTGTGAACTCTGTGATGTCTCCTGTACAGGAGCCGATGCCTATGCTGCCCATATTCGTGGAGCCAAGCATCAAAAAGTAGGTCATCCCACCCTTTAGTTCTTTTTCCTAAACCTTGCCGATTTGGTGTGCTGTGAGGTTTTTGACTAGATTTGCAGAGACAATAAATGAAAAGTAGTGATTTACACACAGTAATTTTACTGTTTCAGATTTAGTGTGGGATGCATTTTCAAAAAAAATTAAGATGCAAGTTAGCTTCAATGTTGTGGAAGAAGAAAAAAACGCTTCAGGACAACTTCCTACAGGACCCTAATGTTTACATCAATCCTCTCATTTTAAATTAACGCTTACTACTAATGCTTCTCCTTAAGATTATATTTTTAGTTGAAGTTTCTAAACCAGATTTTGTACACATGTATTGAGCATTTTTGTCTGAGCTTTCTATTAACTGTTTTAATTCGTGGTTCTAGGTGGTCAAGCTACATACTAAACTTGGGAAGCCAATTCCTTCAACTGAACCAAACGTCGTCACTCAGGCTACATCTGCAGCATCAGGTTCCAAACCAACAGCTGTCTCTTCAAATATTGTAACCAACAGTAACACTGTGAATTCTTCTGTTTCATCTCTGGCGGTGAAAATTCTTACTCCCTCTGCCAATGTACTCCTTAGCTCAGCATCAAACAACAAAACAACAATAGTTCCAACTAACATTGCAGTAAAGAAGATATCTACACCCAAAATTAATTTTATTGGCAAGTATTGACATTTTTCTCATGAACTTTAGCAAACAATAGTAGCAAACCATATGCTGTATAAAATTAAAATTGTACTCTGTTACATAGTCACTATGGTTTTGACTGCCAGTTGACTGCACAATTTTAAGTCCTTTAAATTGAGGAGATGGGGTTCTAAGTCCTGGGTGAGATGCACATTTGGTCTTACCTGGAGGAAACCCACAGAAATGAATGGAGCTTGTTAGTTACAACTAATGTAAATCCCATTGATTTCAGGGCGCTTGCTCTAGATAGTACTAATGTAGGATCTAGCCCACTATCAAATACCCCTCACCAAGTCTTTACAAGTTACAGCTTCCAGCATTTCTTAGACTAGAAGAAGAATTGGAAAGTGCCCCTCAAATGTTGAAACATATAAACAACTGCTGCATTCTAATAGAGGTATTAGAAGGAATGATAGTGCTGAGCTCAAGCTTGCTGTGTAACCTGTCCCCTAAAAGTTTTTTCAACATTTTGAGTGCAACACTTGGCACAAACAGACTGTTGATTGGACCTTGTGTGGCCCCTGCTTAATATGCAAGTATCTTTTCTCAGTTATCTAGCCCTCTTGAATACTCTTTATAAAATAATCCAGCACCATGTATGCAGCTTGCAATCCAGAGAAGTTTTTACTATTGTGCTGCTTCTTGTCAAGCTTAAAACAGTTTTAAATTTTGTTTTATTTTAGCTATTGAAGATTTTTGACCAATGTAGTATTGACCTGTGTCTGAAAAAAATAGCTATATGCTGTGTTTTACTTTGTTTTATAATGGCTTTACAGAATAGTCTTTTTTAACCTTCCACTTTTTAAAACTATTGAAAAAAATTTCTAGCTATACGCTGGTCGTGGTTGCTTTTTAGCAGTAGGCAAGGCCATATCCCTCCTCTGTTCCCAAACATGTTAAGAAATGTTTATGAAGAATAGCTTTAACTTGACAACATAAAAAAAATTAATATAAGCTTTACAATGTCATATATTAGGTGGAAATAAGCTACAGACAACTGGAAGCAAAGTAGATGAATTAAAAGTGGTAGAAAATATCAAGACTCCTCCTTCAGTTACTGCAGTGCAAACGCAGGAAGTTAAACCAGATACGTCTACTGAACCAGTAGCTCCTACAGCTCTTGCTGCTTTACAGAGTGATGTCCAGCCAGTGGGTCATGACTACGTGGAAGAGGTATTAGCCTGAAAATTTGTATTTATGAAATCCAGTTATGCAGAACAGCATGAATTAGGATTGTGACAGATTGTTCTTGTGGTCTGGAAATATAAAATCATCTTAAGAGAAGGTAGCCTTTCCAAGGCAGGTTGAATATACCAGTAGCACTGGTCTTACCTCAGTTGATTTTCAGTTTATTTGCCCTTTTCCAATGCATTACCAGACTTAAGCATTGATTCATGATGTCCACAATGTCACCGGAACAAGGGGAAAAGAAAGCATCATGCAAATATGGCAGTGAAACCTCTACTGAATCTCCAGATAACCAGTCACAGCAGTTGCATGTAGATATTAAACAGGGATCTTGAGCATGGGGAAAGACTAGAATTGTGTCTTTGAGTCACAGTAAATAACTTTATAACTTAGCTTTAAATATTGTCTTTTAGTTATGTAAACCACTGCTGTATAATTGTTTTCAGCTTTAAATACCGTATTGTCTTTCAGTGCCGCCTTGGGTCCTTTTTAAGGAGAAAGGTGTAGTAAAAATATTTTAAGTAAATAATAAAATAAATAAATGCAACCTGTGAGTCCTCGAAAACACAAGTGGCAGAGGGTCAGTAATGTTCCTGCTTTCTGGAATAAGCCTTCCAAGTGGCAGAACCACTGCAAGCTGTGCCTCTAATACTCAGAGAGAACATCTGGGTACCATGCTTAGTTATATTGCGATTTGCTACCCTGTTGCATAATATCAGCAGGGTCCTACTCCCTCCACCCAGCAAAGGTATTCAAGATCTGTTTGCTGTTTATCAAAGGTTATTAAAGGCAACCAGGTACTTTGCCCTTGTGTTCTGGAAAGAAAAGCCTGAAGCTCCTAGAAATGCAGTTTCATGAAAAAGTGGCTGGAGTTGATCAGCTGCTCCTTTCCTAAGCCCATTGTCCATTTATTTTAATGCTATATTGCATAGGAACATAGTTCGGAGTCCTTTATAGAGGTAGGTATTAAAGCATGGGGTAGAATATATGGGCAGTCTTGGAGGTGTGCGGGGCAGGGGTTGCAAATCTCTACAGATCACACTTGCCCATCCTTAGACCTTGGAGGTCTTTATCTCCCCAGATCTTTTTCATACAAAAATCAGCTAAAAAGTTCCTTGTGCACTCTAGTGGCCATGAGATGTATTCTTTGAACTTCAAGATCTGTTAGGGGTTGCCGGGGCCCACTGTTAGATGTAGCTTGCTCCAGCTAAAATTCATATATTTAGTGGAGTTGCTTGCTTATTTATTAAAATATTTATTTATTACTTTTTATCTTATGAGGATGCCCAAGCCATTTTGAAGATGGCCACATTCAAATGTGACAAAATAATCTTGTCTGATAGTTTTGAGAACATACTATTACCGTGCTGAGGAAGCATTCCAGCTGTGAAAGATTGATTACAGCATTCCCGTAAGCAAGAAGAAAACTTTTGAAGGGGTCCTCCCTTAGAAGGGCTGGCCAGTACAAGATCGATTCAGAAGGGTGTGTTTCAGATCGGAAGTAAAGAATAAGTGTACCAGCTTTGGCATCCTGAAGAAAAAAGTATCCAAATAAAGTGCAATGGCAAACTTGATCCACTAAAAATCCTTATATGCATTTTAAAGAAGCAAGATTTTTCATATAGGCCTGAATCCAACTGATACTTCTAAATGGGGTAAAACTGGTTGAAACTGGGATTTACATAAGAGCTGATTCAGTAACTAATTCAGTGAGTCTTGTTTGGTTGAGGCAAGCAGTTAAATTAATGCCATAAAGTGGTATGGCTGTTCAGTATGTTTTCTATTGCCAGTACTGCTGACCTTTTATCCCAGCATAAATGTTTGTGTGGAATTAAAAGACAAATGAGTTTTGATTACAGTGATAATAAGAAGTGCATTGTATGTTGTGACAAGGTAATATTGTAACATTAAACACTTACATTATATTCCCCTTCTTTTAAAGGTACGGAATGATGAAGGGAAGGTAATTCGCTTCCATTGCAAACTTTGTGAGTGCAGCTTTAATGATCCGAATGCCAAGGAAATGCATCTAAAAGGAAGACGGCATAGATTACAATATAAGGTGAGCTGTTGTAGTAACATAAGTAATATGGTTTAAATGCCTGTACTAGCAAATATCATACAAATTGAGTATTTTATATTGCTTGATCTCTTCTGGATTCAAACTAACGTTTTCTGCTGATACCTATCTGCTTCTGTCACAAAGCTTTGCACACAACGGTTCTGTGCTTGGTCTCTTCTGTACTGTAATGCGTATTTCAGTAAGTTAAAAAATCGTTGAGAGATGAATAACAATTCCATGTATGTGATACCAGAGTATTACGTATCCAACAAGAGGATTTTGTCTCATTCTTGAAAGTGGCAGATTTCTAGCTGTTGTGTAGGTAGGAGTAGCAGAAAGCAGTAACAGATAATGGCAAATCTGGATAGAGTTGCTGGTTAGGAATAGAGACTTGCAATGCAATCTTATATGTAATTATTTAGACGTAAATCTTGCTGTTCACTAGGGCTTATTCCAAGTAAATATGGTTAGTGGGAATGTGCATTTTGGATTTTTTTAGAATACAGATCTCATAATTCTCCATTTTGGGATTCCCCCCTGCCAGACCCAGACTGTACAGACACCTACATTCTGCTCACCTGAAGAGAAGGCCCTGCTAGCAGGCTTCATTGCTTGTATAGGCAACACCTCCTGTTTGTAAAGGAAGCTGTCGCAGTGGTTGCAGGGGAGCCCTGGTGGTTGCTGGGAAACTTCCATTTCAAACAAGAAATCAGGAATATCCAAGCCGTGCAGCCTGCCAGCTGGACCTTCTCTCCAGGATAGCACCATGTAGGTGTCTGGAAATAGGAGAACAAATAAATTTGAAATCCTTTGTCCCCCAAAACAGAAAAAAGTGAACCCAGACTTGCAAGTAGAAGTGAAGCCTAGCATCCGGGCAAGAAAAATACAAGAAGAAAAGATGAGAAAGCAGATGCAGAAAGAAGAATACTGGAGAAGGCGTGAAGAGGAAGAGCGGTGGAGAATGGAAATGAGGTAATATGTTCAATTAACTTCAGAACCAGTTAAGTTTGCTGGGGACACAAGCAGGAGTTTGAAATGCTTATAGAACTTTCTTAGAAAAACAGAACCACTTCGTAATGAATGCACTCTCAACAATAATGGGTTAAGTCAAATTATATTTTATCAGTGCCACCTAATGAGATCATCAGCTTCTGCTGGCGTAAATGATCCTTCCCTGTCCTGTATTGATTTGTATTAATTATAGATTGATGAATTGCCATATCAATTGCATTGTTATATGGGGTTGTGTGGGGTTCTGAGTTTTAATTTGTAAACTGCCCAGAGTAGTGTTACCACTAAAGTGATGGTAGACATATCAAATAAATAAATAAATGTATTTTGGTGTTTCGTCCCCTCTTCATTTTATTTGTTTAAAATATTCCATGTAATGTTTTAAACATTACTGTCCTCGCAAGGGTCCAATATACCCATACTCCCAGCCCAGTATGTTCTAGAATGTATGAAGATCCATACATTCTAGAACATACTAGTACTAGGGTTCATTGTGCCCTAACAGTAAATTTTATTCTGGCATTAATTCTGATTGAAATTATTTTATCTCAATGTAGGTCAATGATCTCATAATTCATATTTACCACAAATGGTCTAATGAAAGCAAATCAATTATGCTATTGGATATAGTGACCAAAGTCCTGTCACTGAAAATTGATGCAGCAGAAGCTGTTGATGTCATCAACTGGCACTGGAAAATTTAATTTTAATTAATTAAAAGCTTCCTATCCCCCCGTTTTAGGTTTTGAGGCTTCTCTGAACTCCCCTTTGCCCCAGAGAGGACCAGGGCCTTTGAAGAAGAGAGTCTTTAATCACCTAAAATTGCCACCATATCATTGCTGGCAGTACCAATCCTTTTTGCCAATTAAAGTCTTCCCCTGTGTCCCAAGGCTCCAAAGGTTTCCCCAGGGCAAAAGAGAGCCCTGAGGAGCCTTGGAACCTAAAACACATGGATAGGAAGCTTTTGATAAATTTAAATTAAATTTTGCTAGTGCCAGCTGATATGTCATCAGCTTCTGCCATGTAACTTTATGCCAATAGTATTTTACGCATTGAATTCTTCAGTTATGTTTAAACTATATACATTCTTGTTATTTTAAACTTCTTTGACTAAAAGGCTTTTAGGTAAATAATAGAAATTGGCATTACTTAAAACTTTTAAAGGAATTATTCTTTTCCATGGTTTTAACCCTATTTCTACTGAAACCAGTACCAAAGCTTTCATTGTAATGAATAGATAATGACTGAAAGTATAAGATTATGTTTGTTTTTACTAGTCTGTAGTTTCTAAAATCACAGTTGGCAACCATTGGAATACTGAATTCACAAAAAAAGAGAAACATTTCTTAACCTAAAGTTTAAGAATATCACGTTGGTTTATATATTTAGACGTTATGAGGAGGACATGTACTGGAGGAGGATGGAAGAGGAACAGCATCATTGGGATGACCGCCGTCGAATACCTGATGGAGGATATCCTCATGGACCTCCAGGCCCTCTTGGATTACTTGGCGTCAGACCAGGAATGCCACCACAGCCCCAGGGACCAGCTGTAAGTAACTTGAACAAAAATGAAAGCCTCACCCAGGCTTGCTGAAAAGTGTGTGGAGCCCACATAAAATGTGGGGAAGACACTAGCCCCATCTCTCTGTTCTTGCTTTAATCACAGAAATGGAGCAGTTGAAAGAGGAGGAAGTTGCTCAGTCTGGGTAGCCTCTCCATGTGAGCCAGAATATATGTTTGTTTGGATTTTTTGGCTTATGTGTAGAGGCTACCTGGAGAGAACAGCCTCACCCTTTTTAGTCTGTTGCATTTCTGTGATTAAGACAACAATGGAGGGAGGAGGACTAATATGCTTCCATCATCATACTGTGTGTGAGATTCACTTAACTTTAAGTACACCTGATGGTTCTAGTCCATGAACAAAACAGACGCCAAAAACAATGTCCAGTGTTTAGTTGCAGTGGAATGTTTTCCTACAGGGAGGACGTACCTCCTTACAGTGGGTTGTCCCACCCACTCACATTGATAGACAGGATCTTAAAACCATTTTTTAAAAGCCCCTAGCTCCCTCTGGTGGTGATGACAACCTGGGTATTCAGTCTTTGTTCTGTCTACACCTTGATAGCATCTTGTTTCCTCATCTTCTCCACTCACTTCTCTCACCACCACCACCACTTTGTACTGCCTAGCAACTGGCTCTGTTCCACTCTGAGGGTATATGGGTAACTGCATTGGAATGGGAGCGCTTCTGAAGCCTGCTGTTCTGCCAGCAGAACACCGCCATTAGCGGTTGTTTGAAGCATCTAATACTGACTTGTTGTAAAGTTATCCTAGAACTGTTTGGCAATTATTCTCTACTTGAAAGCCTTACAGCTGCAAACTGTGTTGATGGGCTACTTTTGTGGAGATGGGTGGTCATAAGAGCCTTATGAAGAGCCTCATGAAATCGTGGATAAACTGCAGTACTGCAGTCAAAAACTCTGCTCACAACCTGCATTTGATCCCAGCGGATTCAGGTATTTGGCTTAAGGTTGATTCAGCCTGCCAAGGTCAGTGAATTGAGTACCCAGCTCATGGCAGGGGGGGCAAATTGTGCTCTAGTCTCATAGTGCTTTAAGCACTATGAGACCAGAGCACACCAGAGAGTGCTTTAAGCACTATAAGTTGGTATATACTGTATTTTTCAGTGTATACGACCCCCCAATGTATAAAACGACCCCCTAATTTTGACCCTTGCCGGAGGCAGAGGAGCAGTTAATGGGCAACTGCTCCTCCGTCTCCTGCTGCTGCTGCCTCCGCTGCCCGCCCAATCACCTCCTCCAGTGCGACTGCCGGGGCTCACCTCCAGCTCACGTCGCCGCCTTGTCCCCTGCCCTAAGGAGACAATCGCTGGAGGAGGTGATCCGGCGGGGGGCAGCAGGAAGAGGCACCCGAGCGCGCGCGAGTGCTTGTTTGCCTCTGCTGCTGCTGCCTCCGCCACCGGAGGGGACAAGGCAGCGACGTGAGCTGAGCCCCGTCAGTCCCACTGGAAGTGGTGATCGGGCGGGCGGGGGAGGCAGCAGCAAGAGGCGCCCGAGCACATGTGAATGCTCCTTCGCCTCCGTCTCCACCTCCTGCTGCTGCTGCCTCGGCCACCGGAGAGGACAAGCCGTGAGCTCTGGAAGAGGCAATTGGGCGGCAGCAAGAGGCGCCCGAGTGCGCGTGTGACTGCTTCCTTCCGTGTATAAAACGACACTCAATTTTTCTTCTAATTATTTTAGGGAAAAGTGTTGTTTTATACACAGAAAAATATGGTAAGCAACACACTATGCTTTCCTTTTTTTATAAGGGCCTATCAGTGTAGGATGTTGTAGGAGTCTAGTAGAATGGTTCAGTAATAAGGTGATAGGTGTGTCTTTCTTTACCAACATGAACATGTAGTATGTTCTCAAGAAACAGCTCAAGCTTTGTGAAAAAAAATCCTTCCACATAATTTTCTGGTAATTCTTGGGAAGAGCCACCTATTCCCATCTAAGACCATAAAACACCTCCTTGGGACCAGGATGGAAATGATGCAACCCACTGTTCTAGAAGTGTGCTGCAAAGCTGTACCTAAGACCTCGTGATACTATTCCAACTCTTGGGTGTGATAGACTGTATACCCTGTGTGAGGTTTCACTCCAGATCTCTTCAGTGGTTGTTACTTACCCCATTAGAAGAACATAGCAAAACAGAAACATATGCCTCTCTTTATTCTGAGCCAAGTACAAGTCTCTTGAGTCCTTGCAGTCCTGAACAAGGGCAAATCTTCCCTGACTCCCACCAGGACTCAAATCATGATTGATTCAAGCCTTTTGTGGGGTGGGATGCACTTACTCCTAGCTCATGGGAAGTGGTCAGCAGAGGAGGCCTCCCATAACATAGAGCTCTGGAATTCTTCCAGGACCACATTCAGGGACAGGTGGTACTGGTAGGATCAGCCAGTGTGACTGCAAAGGTCCACATCACTCATGGATGAGTGTGACGTTTCAACAAGCTCCTAATGAGGGAAACGGATCAATTAATGTCTTGGGCTCATATCCCTAAGAGGCAGAGCATGTCCAGGGAATAGGGAACATACAAGTAGACTGACTGAGCTGCATAGACTGGGATGAGTGGAGCCTCTCCAGTACAGGGTTCCAGTCGATCTTAGCAAGATTTGTAGTGCCAGTTGTGGATCTTTTTGATTCACCCAAGAACATCAAGGTGAGTTGTTACTTCACCTGGTTTCAGACATTCGAGGCAGAAGGCATTGATACGCTGGACTTCCCCTGGCCTCCAGGCCTTGCCACCTACACTCCTACCGGTTTGAGAGACTGGAACACAGGAAGATAATTTTGATAACACCCCACTGATTTGGTTCCCAGAGTTCCTCAGTTTACAGTTGGGTTGCATGTTTCTTCCTCCCTGTCAGGAGCTCTTGAGTCAGAACAGAGTTTTCCATCCAGATCCAGCGTGGTTGCACCTTCACACATGGTTGTTGAAAAGGTGAAGGTGGAACATAAGGTCATAGAGACCATTTTGGCTTTGAGGAGGGATTCTGCCTTGTACGTCTATGAGTCCTCATGGAGGGCGTTCCAGAGATGGCACAAGAAGGGCAAGAATCCTTTCACTCTTTCAGTTGTGACTGTTCTCTCTTTTTTTGCAAGATGGGGTACGCAAGGGACTGAGACCTAATAACTCTCAAGAGACAGTTGGCATCTTTATCCTCTGTTCTTCCAAACAGAGATGGCAAGCCCATGGGATCACATCCAGATATCAAGAGGTTCATTTGAGGAGTATCCCTTTCCCATTCTCCTCCTGTCCACAGATTGCCGACCCAGGATCTCTACGTATTTCTGAAGGCCTTAACACAGTCACCCTCTGAACCACTTTGACAGACTTACTTGAAACTTCTGTTGTGGAAATCTCTTTTCCTTGCAGCCATCACATCAGCCAGGAGGGTATTTGAGCTGCAAGTATTATCGGCCTGATCAGAAATATGTATTATTCATAAAGACACAATTATCCTGCATCTCAGTCCTTCATTTGTCCCAAAGATGAACTCTAACTTTCATAGGTTGCAGGAGATGATACTACCTTCCTTTTGCCCACATTCTTTTAGGCCTCTCAAAAAGATTTGTCACAAATTTGATGTAAGGAGGGCACTAAAATATATATCTCAAATGGTCTAGATACTTGAGGCAGACAGATGCCTTGTTTGTGTCTTTCCAACCTTCCACCATGGGGGAAAATGGTTTCTCAGTCAACTATCTCTAGGTGCCTAAAAACTTGTGACTGTTTGTGCTATCAGAGTTCTGGTTCAAGGCTGCTTGGGGCTATTGCTGCTCACTCCACTATGAATGCAACTGCATCAGCCACATTTAGTACCAGGGTTCCTCTGAATGAAACTTCCAGGCAACCACTTGGAAGGTGCACTTTTCCTTTATCAGACATTTACTGCGTGAACTGCTTTGCCTCAGCTAAGGTAGGGTTTGGTAGAAGAGTTCTTAAAAAGGTAGTGTACCTTTCCTGATTGTAACTCAGAGCCTATAGGACTAGGTGAAATACTCCTTGGTCCCACCCTAGGACGTCAGGCTTTGGTAGATTCCATCTCTTGAAGATGTCCTCTTTTGCTACAGGAAAGAGGAACATTAGTACTCACTGTGTAACAGGCCACAAAGACAAAAATCATACTGTTTACTTTTAGCTAAGGCTCTTCAAGTGATTCTTTGCACAGCTACACAACTCACCCCCATTTGCTCTATGGTTGCATGTTTTTAACTCCTATATTCAGATACTACTAGGTTCTCATAGGCTGTTGAGGGAACTGAGAAAGAGGCAGAAACATAACCTCTGGGTGTGCAGTTTGGAAGAGAATAGACCTCTTAAAACTTACTAGTCTAAAATGTTTCAAAGCAAGGCTCAGATGTTTGCAGAACTCATGTACAAATGCACAGGTAACCAGTTACAGGTAAGCACCCTGTACCCACTTGAAAACCAACTACAGGTGAGCAGCCTGATCTTTTTGAATTTGAATTGAACTATGACAGCTTCTCCAGGCCTAATCCTGATCACATTATTCACTTATTAGGGGAAGGAGTGTTTGTGCCACTTGATGAACAGTTTTGTGGAAGACGGATGCCAACTGTTTCTTTGTTTTTAAGAAATCTGATATGGTATATGAGTTCTCTTAAGTTTTTGTCTTCATTAAAAAAATTGTGGTAATTTAAATAAAATAGTGAAGAACAGAAATTACTGAAACAACTTATCTGGGAACATAAATGAATTGAAATATTTTTCTGTGTCTTTAGCCTCTGCGTCGGCCAGATTCATCAGATGACCGTTACGTAATGACCAAACATGCAGCTATCTATCCAACTGAAGAGGAACTTCAGGCAGTCCAAAAGATAGTTTCTATCACTGAACGTGCACTGAAACTTGTGTCTGACAATATGACTGACAATGAAAAAAGTAAAAGCAAGGAAGGGGATGACAAAAAAGAGGGCAGTAAAGACAGGTATGTTTTGTTGTCAATGTATTATACGTCATTTGGTTTGCGACAAAGATAATCATCTATTGATGTATTTAAAAACAAAATAATATCTCTTCAATGTTAGCTTCTTAAAGTTGGTTTAGTCTGAGGGCTCTCAGTTGCCACAGTCTTCAAAATCTGCCCAGCAATCCTTATTTCTGTGACCAGAATGATTCCACAGTGTTTGTATAATAATCTCCTGTTGCACAAGTTTTCTCTTGAAACAGCCATAAACCACATTCTGTCAACAGCAACTGCCTTTTTGGTGAAATGAAAAAATGGTAGCATACTGAATTCTTAAAGCACTCCACGGTGCCTCTCCTTGGCTAGGCTTTGTCATGTTGCTGATAGTGGAGACGAATGTAGTCCAGGGACCTCACCTGATGCCAGAATTAGCTATTAATTCAACAAGCTATTAGTTTACTACAATTTTTATTTGCTCCCTGTCCCTGTGATTATGATCTGAATTAACTCAGAATGTGGTGGGAGATTAAGGACAAGTAAAAGAAAGTACTTCTTCACACAATAGATAATTGGACTGTGAATATGCTGCCACAAGATGTACTGATGAACACCAACTTGAATAGCTTTAAAAAGAAAATAAACAAATTTACCAAGGAAAAGGCTATTAATGGCTGGTGTTCCTTACTGGCTTTTAATTGCTACCTGATACCTGTGCAATATCAGAGGAATTTTGCCTCAATACCTGCTATTTTTCCTTGTCTATGTGCATCATTTAATGGGTGTGCACCTCTGCAGTACTACAGTTTGGAATCTTCTACATAAAAAGAATGTATCTATCACATATTTATGAGCAGGCTTCCTTAAGTTCTGTTTTGTCACCCACAGCAGCAGCACGTAGTAGAAAATCTCTCTCTCTCTTTCTCCTTTGAATGCCAAGTCTTTCAATGTATTTCTAACAAGACCAAACAAAATTGGAGCACTCATCTAAAATATTTTCTTCCTGAGAAAGCCATCTCTGCTGTAGATAGCACACCAGAAATGCAGAGGGATCTGTAGGATCCTCCTTCTGCTGATGTCAACTTTGCAGTGTACCTCATCCACATCTACCTCAGCATTGGTAGTGGTAGCAATCTCAACAGTGATCCTTTGGGCCAGCACGAGCAAATCAAGGTAGGAAAAAAGAGATCAAAGTCCTCATACAGTGGTGCCTCGACTTACAAACTTAGTCCATTCCGGAAGATGGTCGTAACTCGAAATGGTCATAAGTCGAAGCACCATTTCCCATACGAATGCATTGAAATGCAATTAATCCGTTCCGGCCGAAGAAAAAAATCACCAAAAAAAACCCAAAACAAAACACTGCAAGACCAATCGGAAACGCGATTAATCCATTCTGGCCGAAGGAGAAAAAAAAAGAAAAGCAAGCAAACCGTGCAAGATCCTTCAGAAATGCAAAAAAAGAAAAGCAGAAAGCAAGCAAACCGTGGAAGACCCATCGGAAATGCAAAAAAAGGAAAGCAAAAAGCAAGCAAACCGTGCAAGACCCATCGGAAATGCAAAAAAAGCAAAGCAGAAAGCAAACAAACCGTGCAAGACCCATCGGAAATGCAAAAAAAGCAAAGCAGAAAGCAAAAAGCAAGCAAACCCCACAAGACCCATTGGAAATGGGGGGGGGAACCAAAGAGCAAACCCCCCAAGACCCATCAGAAATGGGGGGGAAAACCCAAAAAAACAAAACACCCAAGACCCATCACAGCATAGAAACATAATCCCACCACCCAGCCCAAAACCACGCTGCAAAACCCACCCAGAACAGTTTTTAAAAAGCAAAAAGCAGCACCTTACCTTACCAGGCAGTCCGAAGCCTCCTCCGATCGCACTCACTCTAGCCGTTGGGGCGAAAGAGCTACAAAGAAGCAGCCTCTTTGCCTACCAACGGTTAGCAATTTGAATTTCCCGCCCTTTTTCCCTGCCTTTTTTTGGTTGTAACTCGAAGCTCTAGCCGCAAGTCGAAGCAAAATTTTGTGGCCGGAGCTGGTCGTAACTCGAAATGGTCGTATGTCGGGACGTTCGTAAGTCGAGGCACCACTGTATCTTTCTAAGAAACAGAAAAAGATGCATAAAGACATTAAAGCTTTTGCAGTTGATATCACTGAGGTGGAAGTGATTTCTGAGTATCCACCACCAAAGATCCTTAAGGCTTAAACTGCCTCTCTGGCCTTAGTCCAACATCAGTTCTTTTCTGAGACACACATCCTTGACTTGATGTCTAAAGAGAAATACAAGAGGAGTCAGTCTTATCTTAATCCCTCCAGCACATTGTTGCCAAGTGAACTTGGTCACTTTGAATGTTACCCTAAATTGGGCATGTCAGTTCTCACTTCTTTCAATATTCTCTGGCGTCTTCATCACTCTTTAGGGCTTTGGAGGATAGAAGATACTATGATGGTTCTCAATATTGTACATTTCAATTTTGATTGGTAGTGTCTGATCCACAGTACCGATCTGTATATTCTTCGTTACTCCCTCTTGCCACTCACCACTCATTTCATTACCAAGATGGCTCCAGCAACTCTCATAGCAGTCATGCTTCCACTGCCATCAGTTGACTTCATCTGTACTCTGCAATGAGAGGATATTCATGAAACTATTATTTCACATGCATCTCTTGATTCTGATACTGATTTAATAATCTTTGCCCAGCCACTTTGACAATGACCAAACTCTTCTCTTGATGTTGAAAGACTACATTTCCAATGCTGAATTGTTAGTTAAGATGGTAACGCATTTGCAAATTCCTTAAAAGTATAAGACCAACACCATTTCCCATGAAAATTCTGGTCGTCTTGGTAATCCAGACTTTGGGTAATACCACTGTGGCACTTCCCATTTTATCTTCACTGATGAATGCTATCAAGAATACATTGTATCTCATTAGATTTAAGGTTTTTGTTGAGTTCCGCATTATATCTTTGAGTTGCAATCCAAACAACTGTTTGTCAACTCTTTTATTACTGTATTGTTAGCTGGCAAAAAAATTGTCCTCTGTACCTCCTGACAAAGAATGTTTGTTGGATCTCATTGGTAGAAATATGTAGTCAGGTTCTCCAGCTCTATAAATTGTCAGTCAATATGCTTATTTTTGGGAGATATCCTGTGTTTCCCTTAGATGACCATTTGCCTGAAAGACATAAAAGAGTGGGCCCGCTTCTTTATGGAAGCTGGCAGCGTTTCTTCATAGCAAATTCATTCTCAAAGATGTGCAGAAGAATGTGTTTCATAGTCTCTGATGGGTGCTTATATGTTGCATAGACACTTCTGGCTCTCCTCCAGGGCTTTACCACAAAATGTTTGTATCAGTGTTTGGTTTTCAGTGGTCTTGGCCTCTCCTCTTAAAAGGTAGATTAGAAATTAGATAATCATCACAAAGTTTCTGATACTGCTTATTGTACTGGAGTTGGATCACAGTCTTCACAGCATTGTCCCTATTTTTGATAGTATTTAATTAACTACGATCAGTACCTGCTAACAAACTATTGTTTTTTAAAATAGTTTACATCCAACAGAAAAACATCCTCCACTCTCCAGCAGTCTTAAGTATTCAAACCAAAACACCACATACTCTCTGTTATCTGGTGTGGTTCTCGCATACAGTTTGACTATTTCTCTCTGTATGGAGTGTTTTGCTTGATCCACCTTTTGGTAACTGCTCAGACAGATTATCCATCTGTTAAGCAAGGAATCTATAGAATCACTACTCCTGAATCAGCATCACTTCAGCTATTTTTCAGGGTACTTCACAATATCAGAATGAGATAGAGACACCTTTGACTGATACGTGGTCTACGAAGTGTCAACAAATTCTTATCGGCAAAATACTTTGACTTGTGACTTTTTCTGATGTCCCCCTACAATAGGATGAATATTGATTTGTCAGGGTTGATTTGAAAGATTCACATTTCCATGTAGCCAATGCATCCTTTCTGTCACAAATTCCTTTGTTTTACCATAGGCAACAACTTTTATCTATAGTGGTCCTCTCGTTAGATCTCTTTATAGCACCCAGGGGTATTTTTGTGGCAGCTGTCTCAGCAGATGTACAGCGAAGTGGATAGTTCTGGCTCCTTGCATCAACAATTGGTCAGTTGTTACCCCTTCTAGCCATCTCAGTTTTGTCATCATGTTTCTCCATAACTTGGGCTTTTGCATCAATATTGTCAAATCTCATCTCGCTTTGACTCAAGACTTCACTTTCATCAGACTCAGCTTAGTACCTAAGAGTGACAGCACTCAATATTCTCAGTCTGATGGATGCTACAGTCGTAGTATTACTCTTGACAAGGCTCTGGTTGCATTTCTTACAATATAGATTCCTATGTCATTATGGCCCCACAGCTGTAACACAGTTCCTCCCTCATTCATCCTTTCGCTCCAGTGATAGGCTGATACCAATTGTTTATTTCTTGTTATGTCTTTCACTCCTCCCTGACACCATCTCATGATTATAACAGATACAGCTAACATTAAGTTGAGAAAGCCAGTCCCTTGAGCATTGCATTCATGATTAGTGGGTATCAAGGAAGTCCCATCACCGCATAAATGTCCTGGTTTTACTGGCTATGTTCAAAGTCTTCAAAGCCCTTCTGTCTGTTCTGACTAGTAGCATAGTCCAGATAGCTACTAGTAAACTCCACAGACACTTGGTACATGAACAAGCAAGGAGGAAACAGGTCCAAAATGTTACTTTACCTTACCCTTTGCCGGTTGTGTATCTGCATAACATTTGCCTTGTAGCAGTTCATGTTTTTAAGCAACTCAGATCATCTGGCAGGTCGTCTCAACAAATTTCATCAAGACATGCGTGAACGGGAATTTCATCTTCATCTTCTCAAGCAACTGTTTGCAATGTAAGGGCAACCTCGAATGACCCTGTTCACTTTGGTGTCAAGATGCACCTGTACTGCAGTCAAACAAGGATTGGTCATGGCTGTCTTGAAGCTGCATTTCTCCTTTTTGTGTGAGATAAAAGCCTCTAGATGTTAGCAGCTATCATTTGCTCACGAGGATTGAAACTATACAGGGAAAAAACTGCTCTGCAATGTGCAAAGGAAAAACTGCTCCTCTCTTCACTATCTGTGGTTTATTGCTACTCTGTCTCTACATCATCCGAATTTTGCATTGAGACTCACACACATGCTGCAGATGCATGAAATTTAGGTAATGCTCAGCTTCTATCTAGAAGGTTCTAAACTGTGGCTTGCACAGACCCATATATGTGAATACACAAATAAACAATCACTTAGAGCACAGACATTATGGGTTAGCCACATGGTTTTGTTATCAAGCATTAATTGCACATTGCTGTTGTGTTTATGTTCTCTCTATGGGGTTATTTATTTATTTATTTATTTATTTATCAAGCTTCTAGACCAGTGATGGCGAACCTATGGCACGCGTGCCCCAGGTGGCACGCGAAACCCTTTCTTATGGCACGCGAGGTGTTGGTCCACCCACCCTCCCTTGTGGAGGCAAACCTTATGAGCCGGCAGCCGGGATTCCCCCTTTTGCTGCCACTTCCTGGTCCTCTGGGTCCGTCGCTATGATTCCCCCTTAAACTTCCTGTTCCTTGTCCTCTGGGTCCGTCCCTATGATTCCCCCTGAAACCGCCACTTCCGGTTCCGGACTTCCGGGCGGCACGGCAGCCACTGGTTTCTCCCCCCCCCCCCTCATTTTGGGCACGCGAGCCCAAAAAGGTTTGCCTCCAGTGTTCTAGACCATCCGACTTAGTGAGATACTACTTGGGCCAGTTTACATAATTAAGCAGTATGCTTTCACTAGCTCTTTCCTTGGCCACAGTGATATCAGAATGTCCCATGAGATGGATTTGTGATCTAATCCAGTTGTGTTCTTACATACTGAAACTGTACTGTGGTATATGTGCAAATTCACATACTTCCCTACCCTGATAAAAGATTAGCTCCAGGATATTACATGTGGAGAATTTTTGTGGAATCTTAATTGTTTTCTTAGAGTGATGATTAAGGCTTGAAATACCTGCTTCTTAGGAAGGCTTTTTCCCCCACACAGAGCTTTGAAAGGAGTCTTACGAGTGGGCGTATTAGCTAAGGGATTGCTTCTCCGTGGGGATCGAAATGTCAACCTTGTCTTACTTTGTGCCGAGAAACCCACTAAGACATTGCTTAATCGCATTGCTGAAAGTCTGCCCAAGCAACTTTCTGTACGTATGCCCTTGAACGTTGATCTGTATTTTTTGTAAAGCTTAAACTAGGGTTGTGTTAGATATCTTCAGTGTACTATTTTACTTCAAAGCTGTTGGATTAGGTATGAATTATTTTTATAATGACAAGTGCAGATTTACTTGAAACAACATATTTTAGCATGTCCTGTCTTCAAACAGGACAACCATCTATGGCTTTAGCCAGGAGAATTGTACTTTGTGTGTGTTTGTGTCTTGAGAAAGAGGAGCGTATTTTCCTTTCCAACTTTTGAACCTTCTTCCACTGTGGCATATAATGCTAAAAGATCCAGTTTTCTATCCCAGTGTGGAGGCAAGCAGGCCAGGGTTGTGGAAATTTGGGACAAATATCCTTTTGTCTTCACCCACTTCTTCAGTATCTGGTATCATAAGAAAAAGAGGGTTTTAACTCCAGAATGCTCATATTGTGTACACGAGCTTGAAACTAATGTATGAAAAAATGAACCAATGTTTGGAGATTAGATTTGGTTCTCAGACTGTTGTTATAGCCCATAATTCTGGTCAACAGTAAACTAAAATAAGAAACCTTTACATTAATCATATGCAGGAGTTAGAAATATTCTTCTGCTATATATCTGTGAAGATTCTCAGTCACTTAGGTGTGGTTATCTGGAAGTTGAGTCATGGCAACTGGACTTTTTTCTTGTTAGGTTGAAACGTTTCGCTACTCATCCAAGTAGCTTCTTCAGTCTACTTGGACTGAAGAAGCTATTTGGATGAGTAGCAAAACGTTTCAACCTAACAAGAAAGAAGTCCAGTCACCATGACTCAACTTCCAGATTCTTCTGCTATAAAACTAGAAAAATAAGCACATTAAAGATCAATGATATGGATATGTCATTCATGTTTTTGTTTGTTGGGGGGGTCCAAATCCCATAATTCTCCTTTCTGGAACTTCTACCTGCCAGATCCACACCTAAATTGTGTGTTCCTAGAGAAGGGCTGGGCTGGATGGCATCATTGGCTTGGATAAGCGGAATTTGTTTAAAAAAAATTATCCCACCTTTTGTTTTGGTCCTCTCCACTGCTGGAATATGGTCCCAAAAATTTCTCTGAATTTGAATATGAAAGCGGTTCCCTATCTTTAGTACAAGATATAAGTGAATTCCCACTATATTAAGTCTCCAGATATTAACAGCCATTCTCTTTTATGTGTATGAAAGTTTAGTGGATACTTCATATTTTCTCCTGTTTAGGTAATAAGTCCTGAGAAATATGAAATAAAGTGTGCTGTACAAGAAGCAGCAATCGTCTTGAATTCCTGTGTGGAACCAAAAATGCAAGTGACTATCACGTTGACATCACCAGTGATTCGGGAAGAGAACATGAGGGATGGAGGTTCGAAATCAGTTAAAAGATGTTTTATTTTAGTTGACTTAAGCATTCTTACTGTTCTAAGACGGTATAAAGTGCTGGAAGGCAACATGCTGGCATGTGATATGCATTTAATGTTAATTAATTCATCAGTCCTGCTAGAGTATACTTTCCAAAACACTTAATTCTTATTTCAGATTTGATTACTGTAACCAATAACCTCAGATTTCTGGAAAAGATAGTAATCTTTAATTATGCAAAACACCATTTGTTTGTCAAAATAAGTGCTATTGTGGCAAGTGTTTACAAGCTGATCATACAAAAAGAGTTCCTTCCTATAGAAGAAATTGCATGAAAAAGATCATACTGTATATGTGAAACTAGATCAGTCTTGCCATAATGTGGCTATCTGTAATATAATGTATATAACTGTACAGTTGACTTTCAAGTTCAAAGTGATTCTGTTTGCTTGGAAAAAAAGGGTGGTTTTTTTCCAGTTTTATGAGGTTTGTATTTGGTCTGGAGCACAATGCATGGAACTCCTGGTATTGAAAATAGTGTTTTAATTGAAAAATATAAATGCAATGTATGTTATAGTAAAGAGCGATAACTAAGGTCTGTTAACATAGATCCTGGACTTCTAAAACCAATATTTATTTATGTGCTGTACAGTCCTACTTGTGCCAGCAGTGTTGCTGTATGATTTCTTCTTTAACTCTTAGAAAGCTACACATTATTAAGCTAGCAAGCATGATAATTTAATGTCGCCAATATGTTGGCTCTACTTATGGGTTAGATAAAATGAACTTTGTTTTCTTTCATATTTTGTTTGCAAAAAGTTTATTTTGATAGATACTGTAGCATTGTTTGCTAGCAATCTATAGTTAAAAATGTAAAATGTGTTAAAATTGTTGATAGTAGGTGGAGATGTCAGGGAAAGGAGTGTATGTGAGTGCGTGAGAGTGGACATACACATAGATGCAAATAGGTAGTGAATTCTCATAATTACTATTTTGGTATTTGAGTAATGGCTTAAATTGTGTGTGTGTGTGTGTGTGTTGTTTTAAAGTATAATCACTCTAGAGGCACATTTTGTCCAAAGCTTTTTATTTAAAGTGAAGCAAGGTTTAGGATAAATATCCATAAGCTTTATTTCAGGTTATTTAATTCTCTGTATGTGCTATATACCATTGGACTTTGCATTGTGGTACAATGCAATTCCTTTGCTTAATTATCATGGCTTCAGTTTATTTATAAAGAACAAGCTGACATTTTGTGATGTACTACTTGGAAAGATTTGGCCAGGAAAAAACGGGAAAACATTACTGATAGAAAATCACATCAGCTATTGTAAACATGAGTTTGGCACCTTTCCACAGTGGTAAAATAAATTGATTTTGTCATTGCTGGATTGTTTGAACTCTGAAGAAGTAAGTGCTCTGCCGTTGAAAGAAAACAAAGCTCTACTTTTGTCTGACCCAAAACTTGATTAGAGTTGCCTTTCTAAGTTGGATTCACTTGCTAAGTATTACTTTGAGAATAAGCAGAGCTTTTATTTTGAGTAATTTCTTCAAGACACTGAGCAGCTTTAAAAAATATGCAAAAAACCACAAAATGCTTAACCTCTGAAATGTATACAAGGTGATATTTTACTGCCAATTTGCAGTGAACAAGGCTTTATAATTGTTGCTTATTTGCTGCAAAAATAGGAAGATGGTTATTAAAATGTTAAAAAGTATTTTACTGCAGGTGGTATTGCTCGGTGTCTTAACATGGTTGATGGAATCTTAGCTCGCTTTTGGGGGTTGAATTCAGATGGCAAGGAAGGCTTTGCTGGAAGAACCTAATTTTAAGTAAAAATGTATGGTCATTGGTAGAGCTTAATCTTAATGTAGTTTTATTCAGTTACACTCTTGTGTAACGGTATTTACAAACTGAAGTGGGGAGGAGAAGGTAAACACAAAACTGTTTACTATGTAGGAATTTCATTTTGCAGTTTTGTGCGTTTAACAGCAAATTTTAGTGAATTTACTCTGGCTATAATAGTAGAGATGTTCTAACTAGTGCTGTGGAATATGTTTCTTCAGCAATTGTATCTCTATATGTTTTTTATCCTTACCTTATGAGCCCCGGTCCAAAGCCTTCTAACAGAGACAATTGAATCCTATCAGAGATTGCTGCCAAGACATCGGAAGGATTTTTGACCAAGGTTTTCTAAAGCTCAATGTCACACCTGCCATATTTGAACAAAGAGGGGGTTTGGTTGCATAGTCCTAGCATTTACTGTTTTTTTGTGTTTTGTCTTCTTCTTTTTTTCCACTTCTTGTCTTTGTATCTTTCTAGAATTAAGCAGTGTTCACACTAAGCTTTGAAACTGTTGACAGGGAAATACTGAATTTGAACCTGGAATTTAAAGACTATAGTATACCTGTTGACTATCTAGTTATGAAATAGTGTGGACACAGCATGTCTCATTTAAGATTAACCCCTTATTTCTAGAATACAACAAAATGTTCAAAAACTGGTTGGAGCTAACAGGGTATTGGGGATTTGATTTATTTATTTAGGAATAATCTTTAAGGGGTTAATCCACTTGGGAGTCTTAAAAACAGATGCAAAAATCCACATGTAGGAAAGCTGCTTTAATGGATATCCAGCCCAGATGTCTTCCCTTTTTTCCTAGCTGCTTTGGCACCTTCTGATGGCTTCAGGTTTCAAGGTTGATTCATAATGGGTACAACAGCTCTACTGAGGTCAATGGCAAAACTACCATTAATTTTAATGGAGCTAGATCACATAATTAGTCTTGCTAATTATATGTGGATCACTCTTCATCATTGCTTCTATTTATTTTTTAAATAGTTCTTTGAAATGCAGTTATTTAATACAAGTTTTTTTTTAAAAAATGAAACCAGTGATGATGAATCTGGAGCCATTAAAAGTATTTGTATAAAGTCACAATTGACTTGATGACACAGCTATTATATATAAGAAAAAAATGCTGGAATTCATCAAAGAGGTTGTTCCCACAAGCTGTATTAAGTAGAATAAGCCCTATTTTACTTTAACTGTGATAGTCAAATGCATCAGTTTACCAAATCATACTGCAGACCTTGGCCTCAGTTAACTCTTAAATGTTACTGTACTTTTCCTTGATATATCTATAATCCAAATATCTTCTTTCATTTGCTTTTAAATCTCTCACTGATGTGATTCATTTTTAATTTTGCTTATTGGTTATAGTCCATGTAAAAAATTTATAAATCCCAAGGGTAAAGTACAAATTTTGTAAATCCCACTGGTAAAATATTCATATAATCAAATACAAAGAATTTCCTATGATAGTTGAACAGTTCAGACACAGCATTGTAGATAAATTTGAAACACTCTGTACACATAGCAAGTGTGGCATAAATTGAGGTTGATACACCTTCTTGGGCCATTTCTCTTCATGTATATTTGATGCCTGACCTTCAGGCCTGATCAGCTAATCCCTGGGTTATGTCCTTTTTCTAGTTGATGTGTCTCATAAGTCTTTGATTTGCTATTACTAGTATGTTTGATTACATTAGACTGCATTTCAATGTTCAGTCCTGTCTGCTGAGTATCCCAGACAAAATCTGATTGGCATTATTCCTCATGGCACATTCAGTGTTAATTGTAACAGCAAATTTATTTTAGCAGAACATTTTAAAAATAGCTAGAAATACCCTTTATTGATGATAGACAGTTATGAAATCAGAGGTAGTTTAAACAATTCACTGCAGAAGTTATACCTGCCCTATTCTTTGACACAGTGACTATAACTAACAAAATCCTTATTGAGAAAATATAAATTTACCAGATTCAGTGGGGTTTTCTTTCTTCAACATTACTATTTCTTCTGCCTGTGGTTTTGGGTTTTCCTTTATTTCTTCACTCAGAGACATTTTTCTAGTTCTCTTTCTGTATTCTTCTGGATGAAATTGGGATGGATATACATGACATGCACCTTGATACAGTAGGAGCCCAGAAAGTAAGAAATATGAAAATGTACAGATATGTCACTTGTAAATTTACATGGATTTTCATATTCCTTCAGAATTTATGAAACCAAATAATCTGGACTGTTTATATCAACATATTTTACCTCACTTATTGTGAGGTATTCTAGTGCATTATGAGTTTTGAGTAAATGACAAGAATTTTAATCCATTAACTAGGACCACGTCTAAGGTAGCATGTGGCCATTTTAACATGTCAAAGCAAACAAAGGGCACAATCCACTGGGAAGTTCTCCTGCACAATTTTCATTAAAATGAATGAGAGCTAAATGTAGGAGCTCATTCATTTCATTGGGGCTTGCACAGGAAAACTTCACAATAGATTTTGCTCATGGTTTGTTGTAACTTTTGCTTCATTCAAGTGGATTTTTGTGTTCCTTCTGTCTTGTGTTTCCTGTGCTGGTGCACTGTGTCCAACCATTCTTCCTTCAACATTTTAACTTCAGGGGAAGTTCATTTTTCCAGAGGAGTTTCCCCCCCCCCCCCAAATAGATGGGCAAAAAATGAGACCAAGAGCTAACCTTATATAGTGCTCTTGATGTCTTCCATATTGGGCTCACAGACTTCATACATTAAGGAATATTGCTGAATACTAATACATTGAAGACAGGGAATACAATATAAATGGCATGTGTGACATGGAAGCTCTTTTAAGAAAGTGTCTTGCTCACCTGGTCAAACACCCATTCCTCACTGCATTTTGCCAATTCAATCCATTTTAGATGTAACCTCGGGTATGGTGAAAGACCCACCGGACGTCTTGGACAGGCAAAAATGCCTTGACGCTCTGGCTGCTCTACGCCACGCTAAGTGGTTCCAGGTTCGGAACATCATTTTACTTTCTTCTTGTAGCCTTATGAGAGAGAGGGAGTGGCTCAGTTGTTCAGTTGGATGTTAAACTATGTGGGGGGAAAACAAAATCTAAGGTTGCCAATAGTAAATATATATGTACATATATATATATAAAATTAAAAGACTAGGGGGAAAATTAATTTGTCTTGGAAGACCTGTATAAAGAGCTGTTTTATGCAGTTCCTGCCAATTTGACATAAGCATTTTTCTGGCCATTGAGATAGTAGCGAAGTTGAAAGTTGACTCGCTTTGGGGGAATCGTATGTTTTTGTATTTGTAATGTATTCCATAAGGCTGCAGAGTAACTTTGCTTTAAATAACAGAATGTGTGTTTAAAGCTTTGTGTTCTAGGTGAAAGACTTCTACTCTTTATTTCTATAAGCTTATTAAGTGTAGGGAATGAAAGGTGGGAAACTATTTGGTTCAGTGACTTTGCAGTAAAGCAAAGGCACAACAAAGAAACCAAACTGATTCCCATAGCCTTTCAGTCTCTCTACTTGCTAGCTCTTTACTTTTGTATTTGTATTATAGGAAGATAATTGTACTTGCTGCATCATAGGTCAAAGTGTGCAGGAACTCAAGAGATATTAGTCTTGTATAAACTGTGCACCTTGACTTGTTAAGTTACTAACCTTGACATAAAATGCTTCTGTAAATGGCAGCTCCTGGAATGTTTACAAATGGCTTGTTTCTTCTCTGTATCTGAGCTTCCATTGAACAGTGGTGTTTTAGTTTTTCTAAGAGGCCTCTTCTCCAGTCAGACCAGGATTGATTAACTTGATTTTGTGTTGCTCTCAAGGCTAGAGCTAATGGTCTGCAGTCCTGTGTCATTATCATACGAATTCTACGTGATCTCTGTCAGCGCGTTCCCACTTGGTCTGATTTTCCAAGCTGGGTAAGTAGCACTTTGAAGCCACATATTGTTACACGTGAAGTATCAGATTTCCACTGCTGTTTTTGCTTCTTCAAATGCCCTTGATGTTAACATTAGTATACAACATTTAACTTAATTTACTTTCTTTCTCTGAAGTGGCTAATTTGTTTTCAGAAGTGAAAGGATCAATCAGATCAGGACAAAGCAAAATACTTCCATGTGGGTTTTTGTTGTTGCTGTTGGTTGGGTTTTTAAAAAAAATTGTGTGGTTTTTTTATTTTTGGTAAAGACATGTCTTTGTGAGAGAAAGAAACAGACAGAATTATTTTCTCAGAATTGTGTACTACGTTCCCTACAATGTATTTGAACCTTAGGGAGTGTGTACAGAAGGAGCTCCCAGGCTGCTGTTACATAGCAGCTTACAACAATCTCAGACAAAAGTTGGAGGAAGTCTCTAATTTCTACTGGTCCCCCGTATTGCATATCCACATAGTTTTGGATGGTCCCCTGATTTTTAAACAATTATTTGGGACAGAAGGGGCTGTGGCAGAGTCGATAAAAATCAGTGATTTTTAAACCAATTGATCAAACCTATTGATTAAAAAAATCAATAAGTTTGATCAAAACCTATTGATTTTTTAAATTTAAATAATCAAAAATCAATTTTTTTAAGTTTACACTGTGATTTTAATTGTGATTTAAGTCAGGTTGATTTAATTTATTTATTTAAAATATTTTTACCCCACCTTTCTCTTTAAAAATAACCCAAGGCGACTTACATCACTGAAAGACAATATTTAAAGCTAAAAACAGTGAATATAAAGGCGGCTTACATAATTGAAAGACAATATTATAGCTTAAAACAATGTATAGAGATATTAAAAAGAAACAAATACTATTCTGAGAAATGGAAAACACAAGCAATACTAAAAACACATTCAAAGCAGTAATGCCAAACAATCCATTTAAAAATCCCACACCCCTTATTGAGGGAAAAGTTGCTTGAACAGAAAGGTCTTGGCATGCTTGCGGAAGGACAGCAAAGATGGGGCCAGTCTGGCCTTCTGTAGCGGTTCCAAAATCTGGGAGCAGCAACAGAGAAGACCCTCTCCTGTATCGCCTTCAAACCACCAGTGAAGGTGCTGGGACCCTGAGCTGTGGTATGGAGGGGCTGAAATCTCTTGTGCATGTTCAATTCCACTTTGATCAAAACCTATGATTGTAAAATGAGGAATAGAGATCCACAGAACACACCAACTTGCTTATTGTATAACTTTATTTCATTAGTAGTTGTGCTTCTAACTTTCAAAGCACTTGGGCAAATTAAGTGTGGTGTTTTTTTTCGTACTACAGACAAGAGCTGAAGAAAATGACAGCTTTGCCAGGGCTTAAACCAGGTTTAGCATAATTTGTAAAGTTGCTTCCAGCAAGATCCTACTATATACACGACATTTTCCCTTATTCTTCAGTCCCCTACACCTCAGCATTTCTGTAATTATAGATCCTTTCTTGCACACTACCTCAAAAAAAGGACTGTTGATTAATCCATGGATTTTGGCAAACCATAAAGCCAATGACTTTAAAATACCTCCAAGCAGTGGAGGCTGTTGACTGATTTTGCAGGGGCAGTGCCTCTGATCTGGGTTTTATTCCAAACTTTAAAGGCCTTACTCAAGGTAGTAACAGGTTTTATATATATATAACATATATATGCGCATTTCAATCAGCCTTTAGTCCTGCTTACGAGACAGAGACAGCTTTAATCATCACCTATGCTGGGAACTGATGGGAGGAGTGTGTGTCTGTTGGGTCTGCTGGACTTTTTAGCAGCTTTCAGAAGTACCATCAACTATGACATCTTTCTGGGATGGGACTTGGAGGTACTGTTTTAGACTGGATCCAGTCCTTCCTGGTGAGGCAGTCTTAGAATGTGGTCCTGTTCAACACTTTGGCCTTTAACCTGTGGTGTTCCTCAGGGTTCTGTTTTGTCCCCCATTGTAGGTGATCACGGAGCAAAAGGAAAACTAATGATGTGGGTGATCACAGACAATAGGAAGGCAATTAGCCTTTAGAGAAGTTGCAAAGAAGTTGACAAGCAGCTATCCAAACCAGTGGAGCCTAAAGGCAACGCCTTGAGAACTCTTTTATTAACTTAGCAAGGGTTACATCGTATGTTGTGAGAATTCAGATAGGATACTGGTTACCTAATCGCCACTAGGATTGGCCGAAGAAAGTCTTTGAACTTATGCTCTAACTCTAAGCAGAAAGGCAGAATGAGAGGTCACCCCGCCCGCTGGGCTGCTGCTGCTTCTCTGCCAGGAGAGTTTGCTCTCACTGTAACAGATAACAACTAACGGCCTTGGGCAGGGTTTTCCCTCACCCCATGCTATTCAACACATGCATGAAACCACTAGGAAACGTTGGAAGTGTTGGAATTTAGTGTCACCTGCATGCAAATGATGTCCAACTCTATCTCTCCTTCCTGCCTGATTCTAAGAAAGGTATTTCTGTTCTAAACCAGTTTTTGGTAAAGGACTTTGTTGTTGTTAAGTCATGTCCGACTCTTCGTGACCCCATGGACCAGAGCACGCCAGGCCCTCCTGTCTTCCACTGCCTCCCGGAGTTGGGTCAAATTCATGTTGGTCGCTTCGATGACACTGTCCAACCATCTCGTCCTCTGTCGTCCCCTTCTCCTCTTGCCTTCACACTTTCCCAACATCAGGGTCTTTTCCAGGGAGTCTTCTCTTCTCATGAGATGGCCAAAGTATTGGAACCTCAGCTTCAGGATCTGTCCTTCCAGTGAGCACTCAGGGTTGATTTCCTTCAAAATGGATAGGTTTGTTCTCTTTGCAGTCCAGGGGACTCTCAAGAGACTCCTCCAGCACCACAATTCAAAAGCATCAATTCTTCGGCGGTCAGCCTTCTTTATGTTCCAGCTCTCACTTCCATACATCACTACTGGAAAAACCATAGCTTTGACTCTGCGGACCTTTGTCGGCAAGGTGGTATCTCTGCTTTTTTAAGATGCTGTCTAGGTTTGTCATCGCTTTCCTCCCAAGAAGCAGACGTCTTTTAATTTCGTGGCTGCTGTCACCATCTGCAGTGATCATGGAGCCCAAGAAAGTAAAATCTGTCACTGCCTCCATATCTTCCCCTTCTATTTGCCAGGAGGTGATGGGACCAGTGGCCATGATCTTAGTTTTTTTGATGTTGAGCTTCAGACCATTTTTGGCGCTCTCCTCTTTCACCCTCATTAAGAGGTTCTTTAATTCCTCCTCACTTTCTGCCATCAGAGTGGTATCATCTGCATATCTGAGATTGTTGATATTTCTTCCAGCAATCTTAATTCTGGCTTGGGTTTCATCCAGTCCTGCCTTTTGCATGATGTATTCTGCATATAAGTTAAATAAGCAGGGGGACAATATGCAGCCTTGTCGTACTCCTTTCCCAATTTTGAACCAATCAGTTGTTCCATATCCAGTTCTAACTGTTGCTTCCTGTCCCACATACAGATTTCTCAGGAGATCGATAAGGTGGTCAGGCACTCCCATTTCTTTAAGAACTTGCCATAGTTTGTTGTGGTCAACTAGATGATGATAAACTAGATGATGATAAACAGACTGAAACTTGATCCAGACAGGACAGAGGTGCTACCGGTCAGTTGTAAGGCAGATCAGGGAATATTTATTATTTGTTTTATTTATATGCTGCCTTTCTCCTAATAAGGGGGACTTAAGGTAGTTCACGGTATTAAAAGGAGCAGAATTAAGAACATAATAAGTTAAAGATTAAAAAGCAATTAAACTACATGCTAATTAAAATACAATTGAATAATTAAAAGTAAGTAATATTAAAAACTATCTTAATTCAGGGATCCAAACATTATTGTTAAAAGCCTGCCAGAAGAGATGGGTCGTCAGTAGAGATGGGGGTATTCGTATGCAAATACGAATATCCCCGCACAGGAATATCCCCGCAATATCGCTGCTGACGCGAGCTTGTCGGACCTTCCTATTGCGCCGTTGTCCACAATCGATTACCCAGTCCTGGCAGAAGGTGGGATGACAAGCCTCTCTGCTAGGTCGGAGAGTGGCTAATCCATTGCGGAGAACAGCGTGATAGGAAGCCTCCACGGAGCCAGTAGCAGTGGTGAAATCGTGAGTGGACCCTTGTTATTTCCACCTGTGCAGGGATTTTCGTACTCGTATACAAATACCCCCATCTCTAGTCGTCAGCTGTCGGTGGAAGGATAAAAGGGCCAGGGCCAGAAATTCAACTTGTGCTGAATGGGGTTATTCTGTTCAAGAACAGTCGGGCTCACGCCTTGGGTGTTACTACTGGATTCATCTCTGAGTCTGGATGCTCAGGTTTTAGCCATGGCCATTAGTGCATTTGCACAATTAAAACTGATGCCCCAGCTGCGCCTATTTCTGTGGATGTCTGATTTGGCTGCAGTAACACATGTCTTAATTACATCCTGCTGAGTTTACTGTGATGTACTCTGTCTGGGGCTGCTTTTGAACATGGTTCACAAACTTAAGAGTATTCAAAATGCTGCAGCCAGGCTGCTAACTAGGGCCAGTTACAGGCACTATATCATTCCTCTAATATAATGGTTTCACCAGCTGCCTCTCTGTTTCCAGGCCAAGTTCGGAGTGTTCATTGAGACAAAACAGTTTTGCTACGTGAAGGACCGTATGTCCCCTGATGAGCCTTCTTAGTTCCTAAGATCTTCAGGGAAGGCCCTTCTCTTGGTGCCACTGCTTTCACAGGAATGTCTGGTGGGAATGTGAGAGAGGGCCTTCTCTGTGTCTACTCCAAGGTTGTAGAATGCCCTTCCTTGGGAGGCTAGGTTGGTGCTCGCCCTCTTGTCCTTTCAGTGACAGATGAGGACCATCTTTTTTTAGATAGGCTTTTAACAACTAATTGGTTAGTTTTTGATCTTGAGTGCTGGACAATATTATTACTTTACATCTATTTTTAAAGTGTTTTTAAAGTATCCAGTAGGAAAAAAAGTGGCTATTTGGCAATTTTGTTTCTGGATTTTAGAGTGCTGAACATTTCTTTTTATGAGTTTTGATATTTCTTATAGTGTGTCTCATGAGTGGAATTCTGTTCATAAGATGCTTGTAGAAGAGCAATGTCAGTTTGCCCCATTCCCCTTGTACACCCTTCCTCTCACAAAAATCTGTTCTGGATAGTTCTGGGGCTGTTCTCTGGGACAGAGTGGGAGATGGCACTCACAAATAGAGTGGAATGGGAGAATAAGTGAAAGCTGCCAGTACTCAAACCATTTGCAGGAACAGCTGGTGGATCTGAATACCTTCCTTGAAGGGAAGAAGCCTTGCAGTTCATGGAATAATAATGTAGTATCCAAGCCTTTGATTTAGGTTCTGTATGGTACAATGTTCCTTACTATTTCATGGAATGCTCTGGAATGGAAAAAACAAACTTCAGTCTGTTTTGTCCCTTTGCAGTAAACATGGCAGTATGAATAAATAAAGTGATGTGAACATTGATAAGATGTCTGCATATGTTAATAGTTATTTTATTAGCTTAAATGCAATTATTTTTGTTTTTTCTTAAACTGTTATGTTTCTTAGACAATCAAAAACTGTGAAGTTATTTTACTTACCCCTACTTTGTGGAATGTACATATCATGTCTTAAATGAGAACATGAACTGTGTAGATATGAGCAGTGGTATATCTTTATTATTCATTGTTTTATTTAGGCAATGGAATTATTGGTAGAGAAGGCAATTAGCAGTGCTACTGGGCCACAAAGCCCTGGGGATGCCTTAAGAAGAGTGTTCGAATGTATATCTTCAGGAATTATCCTTAAAGGCAAGTTATTGTTTAATTAATCTAATCTGGTGCGAAACATAATATTGAGGTTAGTGCTTTATGCAGAAGTTTTGAATTTTCCTCTGGATAATAGACCTAGTGTTGGTACCATTGAAACTTGTTCTGTCTCCTGAAAATACTGACTTCTAAGAACCTAGTGCCTTTGGATATGCATACACTGTTTGGTTACATTAGAAAAAGAATATTAGGTACAGTCAACCCTCAACTTACGAACTTAATCCGTTCCGGAAGGACGTTCTTAAGTCGAAAAGTTCGTAAGTTGAATAAGCATTTCCCATAGGAATGCATTGAAAACCAATTAATCCGTTCCGGCTGTTTTTGGTTCTTAGGTAGAGGGGCAGTTTGTAAGTCGAACCATTAGTTCCCATAGGAACTAATGCAAAGCCGGTTAATCCGTTCCTACCACTAGGGGCAGACTTTTTTTTTCTTTTTTTCCCTTTTAACCTAAGATGACTTAGGGTGTTTTTTTTTCGGTTCGTAACTCGAAGCAAAGTTCGCAAGTCGAGGCTATATTTTTCTATCAGAGCGGTTCATAAGTCGAAAAGTTCGCAACTAGGGCCGTTCGTAAGTCGAGGGTTGACTGTATATTAAATTAGTAAAATTTTTTATTGTTTTTGTTATAGGAGGTCCTGGGCTTTTGGATCCTTGTGAAAAAGATCCTTTTGATACACTTGCTTTAATGACGGATCAGCAACGAGAGGATATTACTTCAAGTGCACAGGTAAATAAAATAGTTAAATGTTGTGAATCTGTTAGAAAAATAAAATATATATTTGTACTGAAATCCTGTTAGTGTACTGCACCTATGAAAGGATGAAGATGTCATCAGGAGGGGGAAATTTTTGGGTAATAAAAGACCTACTACTTCACTCCCACAGGTTTTTTGATTTATGAATAATCCGTTTCATTGCAGATAAGTCACAATGCAGGACAGGAGGAGGCATTTCATTACGAAAAGTCTTTCCCTGCTGGCAATGTAATCTGGCAGCAGCAATTTTCAGTAGTAGACTTTCTCCTCCTGTTCCACAGCCCACATGCATTGAAGGGAATTATTCATGAGTCAGAAAAATGGTCAGAGAAGGAGAAGTTTTTAATTACCCAAAACTTTCCCTCATGGTGACATCATTACCCTTCCACAGACGTAGCTATGCCAGCAGGATATCAGTCATAGACTTTTGCAACAAAACCTGGGGAGTGAATAAGTTGCCTGTAATTGTGATATTTTATATTCCTTTTGGAGAAGGGAGAAATTAACTGACTTTCTGTAAACTTTATATGTTTCTTTTTTCATAAATTAGTTAAAATTAAGGAATAGCCTGAAAGGAAATGCTATATGAAACACAAAGAAAATAATAAATATGCTATTACAAGCATAATCTTGCAGCAAATATTACATGTGGATAGAATTACCTTTATTGTGCCACTGATTTACTTCGAAGAACATTCCAAAACCAAATGCCTAACTATGGTGAGATAGTAAAGAATATATAAAAGTGGGTTTTATATATAGTATTGAATTTTGGGAAGTATCTTACTAAAATAGGCTTTTTTTGGCAGAGTCAAAGTTCAGTAATTCTGACAATTTTCCTTCCCTTCTTGTTACCAGTTTGCACTGAGACTCCTTGCATTCCGTCAAATACATAAGGTTCTAGGAATGGATCCTTTGCCTCAGATGAACCAGCGCTTCAGTATTCACAACAATCGTAAAAGGAGAAGGGACAGTGATGGAGTTGATGGATTTGAGGCTGAGGGGAAAAAAGACAAAAAGGACTATGATAACTTTTAAAAGAAGTATGTTTGATTTTAACACAGAAAGAAGATAATGGAGGCCATTTGTCAGATTTTTTTCTTAAAGTCTGTTTAAATACATCCCCCAAAGTTAGAAAAATTATTTTTGTGTGGCATTCACACTGTTTTTTTTAAGGATGTGCAGACTGATTATGGTGGAAAGATATCACAAATGGAAACTGTATTCTGATTTTTTTAAGCTACACCACATTGTTTGAGTTCTAACATACAGCTCTTGTTTTCTATTCTTTATGTTAACTGGTACACTGTGTACTTAAATTGTACTGTATTTAATACAGAGTTATGTGCTTCAGTTGCTTTGTGTATTTTGCTATTTAGATTTTTTTTTAGTTATCTTTGACACTAGCTGTAAGTTGCTTTGTATTAGAAATGGTCAATACAGTTCCTTCCTTGCTTAATATTTTATAGCAGAACACTTTTTTTGTAAAGTGGAACTGCAGAATTATTTCGCCTAAATGTGAAGTGTTAACACACACTTATCCTGCTGTTCAAGTGCTTTCAATTAAATGTTTCTGCCAATTCCATGGCATTTGTTTCTCTAGTGATATAATGGTGTAATTAAGACAGATTTGTGTTACTCTAATCAGGTTTGTTGTTAGTTCTGCATTAGCAATATAAAAGCTAAACATATAAAATATGGACTTGCAGCAATTTTAGCAATTGCATAATTGATCAAAAGTTGCATGACTTTGTTTTTAATAGAAGGGCTTTTAAAAAGTATTGTTTTAGGTTTCATACCTAGGTCTTTGATTGACTTTGACATAGCAAGGCCAAAAAATAACTTTCTGAAATTTTGTTAAATGTAAAAAAGAGGGCATTTCCCCCATTTGGACAGAAGTAACTAATTGCTTTCAGAGAGCTTTTTCATTATAGTAGCAATGCCATTAGCTCTTGATTAAAAGAATTGTTTGCCATATCAGTGCCTGTAAGATTGCTTCTTTTGCTCTTCCTGTACCAAATTTTTCAGTGACTTTTAAGTCTGAAACCTGAAAGTAGATAATATTTCTGATAAACTGAAGCTGTAAAAGAAAATCGCAGAAAATTATTTGTGGCCACAGTGTATGCTTATGTCTCCTTCAAACAGCTAAATATTATAGCAGTGGTGTAATTCAGGTCTACATCGGGCTGTTGATGTATGCTCTGGTACACAGGTGTGATCTGTTACAGCACTACAGTTGAATAAAGACTAAAATCTATTTGATTAAAGTGTTCATTGTTTACTAGAAATATATATCATAATGAGGTGGGGGGTTTTTAATTTTCAAGTGCACAGATTTTATTCTGTTTTAATTTTTTTTTTAATCTGCTTGAGAACTTGTGATGTCCCATGTCTTACTGACAGAAGTGAGTTTGCGGAAGCTAACTTGCCTACTCTTTGACTGGTGGTTGTTATAGCCTACTTCATATACATCCATGTAGAGTGACCAAATGAAAGAGAATCTTTCTCTTCGTACCACAACACCCCACATTCAGTTGCTCTTCAATTTTTTTGTAGCATGGGAGTTAGGTAACCAGAAGGAAGAAGACAGAGTTTCTGTACCTTTAATAGTTGCTTAGAAGAGGAATTCAGCAGGTGCAGCTTTTTATGTAGGCTACACCTGCTGAAATTTCCTCTTCCAAACAGCTATTAAAGATCCAGGGACCCAGTATTCTCCCCTCCTGCTTCTCATGAGTCAGTCAGAGTGAACTGCCATGCACAGACCTCCTGCTTGGTCCAGTTTTCAGGGCTTCCTTCAGCCCACCCATACCATATAGAAAGATTTCTAATCCTGTAGCATTTTGGGAGGGCTCTGTGTGCTGCAAGGGATAAGAGGGACTGGAAAAGAGGCATCCATGAACACTCTTCATTGTATTTTGTAAGTAGTGAGAGGGCAATTGTTCAAGCTGTGCTTCAGTCATCAACAATTGTGATTTTGTAAATTATAAATCATTAAGTTAAACAATTCAAATTAGTCTTAGTATTGTAAACAAGAACTATTCAAGTGTCTCGGGAGGTAATCTGAGTCGAAAAGAACTGGACAATTTGTAGAAAATGTTTGTAGGAGCATGCTTGCTTTCTGTTTTTGTTTTTTTAATGATAGAGAAGTTTTCCTATCTCAGGGACTAAGATAAACAACCAGACTGTTCCCAGTTAGGAACTTCTCTACCATGATTTATAAATAAACTAGCCAGTGTCCAACAAATTCTGCTGCAGTGGCTTTGTTATTTAGCCAAGGAGATAGTCTTACTCTTTTGTTGTCTACAAAATCCATTTAGTTCAAGGGTGGCCTACATTTGGCCCTCAGGGCCATTTTTGTTGCCCCTAGAGCCCCTTGCAGCAAAGTAATGAAAAAATAATGCACATAATTTATCAGTTATGCCTGCTAGTGTCACACTGTCCACATAAATGTCAGCTGTGAATTGCTTCAGGTTAAGTGCTCTGGATGGGCATTTGCTATTGCATAATAGTTTGGTCACTCAGCATACAGTAAAGAATCCTTATACTGATTTTTAAACTTGTGGCAGTTCACAGATGAAATTTGACACAAATTAAAAAATCAGTGCTCCAGTGTAATTTTTTTACTGAATTCTGGCCAACTGAAATAAATCTTTTTCTGAAGCGACTAGTAGGTTTTTTTAATAAAACATGTTGCCAAAAGGTGGGAGGGATTATTGAAACCCACTATCCATCCAAATTGGAGATGGGCGTCTGCTTAGCTCCAGTTTTGATATTTTGCATTTTCTCCACATGTGGCCTGTGGGTGTGCTACGGAATAAATATATTTTAGCTATCAGGCCCTCCAAAATTGTCTATTCCCAATCTAGGGATAGTGCAGAAGGAAATTAATATCTGATTCTTCATCGTGGCCTCTGTGAATGCACACAATAGGGTTTTGACAGCGCCTGCGCTGGCCTCTCGGAATCTTCTAGAGCTTTTTTATAGAAAAGTAACAAAGTTAGCATTGCCTCTACCGCGTATGCTCCACCGCCTCAGCCCTCAGTTCCATTTTACCGCCTTTGGCTTCGGAACCTCTTGTTACTAGAGCTCCAGTTTCTATTAAAAATTTCTTTACACGGATTGACGCGGAATTTCCTTGACTACTCTTACTCTGTTGCCCCGGACCACGGACTGACTGACCATTCTCTCTACTACCGTCTTGAATAAGGTTTTGTTTTTGAATCGCGGACTATTCCCGCTCTTTTTTTCCGCTACCGGCAGCGGCTCCTTTGGGACCCATTCCCGCTTAATTCTTTATATAATCACCCGGACGTCCATATCTGTTCTTGTAAGTCCTATTTACTACTTTATGTCCCCCTCCGGACCCTTCAGTCGCTGTACGTCCTGCTCCCGTAAGCTGCCATTCTCAGACGGCCACGATCTATGCCTCTTTTGTTTAGGCGAATTTCACCGGCCGCAGTCGTGCAGACATTGTAAAAAATTCACCAAGGCAGCTCTAAAAGCTCAGCAGCAACGTTTAAAACTCTTTCTCTGGGACAAGACGCTCTCGGCGTCGAAACCGTCGGAAATGGAAACGGCTTCAGCACCCTCTTCCACTCCTAGATTGGAAGTACGGATTGCCTCTACACCTCCATTATCGACATCGAAATCTGTCGACAAACCAGTTAAAAAAGCGACTAAAAAGACACATACCTCTACATCGAAGGCACCTTCGAGCTCCTCCAAAGAGCCAAAACAGAAGAAGCCTAAAGATAAAGAAAAGACAAAAGACCATCGTCCAACCATTCCTTCTGTCTCGGCGTCGTTACCTTCTACCATCCTGGAGGACTCGTCCCGAGACCGGGAATCTATGTCGGAGGCGGCAGCCTCTCTACCATTTCGACATTTTGATTTGGGTACAGTCGAAGGGGATTGGTCTCCCACCGCTAGCCAGCTGGTAGATACCCTTGCTGGCTCAGCTATTGCCCATGACAGCCCTGTTTTTACCGGGCGGGCTTCACCGGCTCCGTCGTCGGCGTCGGTTTCGTCGAGACCCGACTCTCCACCCCGTAAAAAGACTACTAAAACTAAACATGTGTCCCCGGTCCGACACCGATCCTCTCGACGTGAGGTGGTGGTCGTTCCGAAGTCGTCTCGACGCCAACATAAATCCATATACATCGAACCTGAATATGTCGAGGTGGATCGAAGGAAGTCCCATCATCGACGTCGATACGACGAATCGGACTCGGAATTTTCCTCGACCTCGGAAGACTATCATAAGAAAAAGAAGAGGGTCAGATATGTATACGCGTCGTCCTCTTCGTCTTCCTCTTCATCGCCACCTCGACGTCGACAACGTCTCGACGTCGACAAACATAGATCTTCTCAACAAGCCGAGAAGACTAAGGCTGCCTCCACACAACCGGCGTCGAAAGGTTCTAGGACTGGTCACACACCTTGATCTTCGAGACCAGAGGTTACTCGACAGCCTTCAAAGAGACCTCACTTACCTTCCACTTCAGATCAGGAGGAGGTAATTTCTTCGGACGTCTCGGATCAGGAAGATGACATGTTGTCCGAAGCATCAGGGGAGACACCTGTCGATGGAGGTGCATTGGGGTCAGATGCGGGTGATCCTCACCCATCGTCACCCTCAGAGGATTTCTCCTCTTACGTCCAGATGATTTCTCGGATGGCCAAGACCCTAAAGATGCACACTGAACAACCTCCTCCTCCCTCTGAAGACCTAATATTTGGGGATATCAACCAAGAAATAACCCCTCCCTTAAGCTTGGCGTTCATTTCAGCCTTAATGGAACTCATCAAAGAATCATGGACTCAACCAGCTATATCTACACCTATAGCTAGAAGGACAGAGAATCTGTACCGTATTCATGGAGATGATACCAAGTTCCTTACGAAGCACCCAATTCCAAACTCTTTAATAGTGGAATCTAGCTCATCTAAATCTTCTGGAAGTTCTCATGTCACACCTACCAATAGAGAAGGCAGAAAACTGGACGTGTTAGGGAGAAAAATTTACTCCTTAACAACATTTTTACTTCGGGTTACGAATTACCTAGCTGCAATGGGTGCATACCAAAGACAGCTGTGGTCGAGAATACTCCCAGCTCTTCAAGCAGCTCCTGAGGATAGCAGACAAAGTCTCCTCAACACTCACGCAGAAGCCCTCACAGTCTCAAAACACCAGAGATTGGCCTCACGCCATGTGGCGGATGCAGCGTCAAAAACTCTCACATCTGCCATTGCTCTAAGACGACACGCATGGCTAAGATTGTCAAACATTGTTGAAGATGCTAAAACACGGATAGAAAATCTACCCTTTGATGCTAACGGCATCTTTAATGAAAAAACCGACGATAACCTAGAAAACCTACACAAAATCAAGAAGACGGCCAAATCATACACAATCCAGCAACAACCTAAGTACAATAAATTCCAATGGCGTAAACAGTACCCACAACAACAATACCAACAGTCAGCTTCCCAATCCTACCGCTCCTTCAAAAACCAGAACCAAGCCAGATCTTCCCAGGCTTCATCTTCTACACCCAATTTTCGAACGCAAACCACACAACGCCGTCAGTTCTACAAACCACAGGCAAAGAAGTCAAAACAGTACCTTTGACTTCCACATAAGGCCATTACAAAACGATCATGCAACTCGCCTATCACCATTCTTTCACAACTGGTTAAACATCACAAAAGACTCTTGGGTCTTAAGCATTATTCAATTCGGCTACCGTCTGGAATTTACAGAATTTCCTCCTCTAGGACAGGTCAAACTTACATCCTTCGATCCAGTTCTAGAAGAAGAGATTCTCACTCTTCTGCGAAAACAAGCCATTCAACAAGTGCCCATACAAGACTTAGCAAAGGGCTTTTATTCCCGCTACTTTGCAATACCAAAAAAGGATGGAGGAATCAGACCCATTCTGGACTTAAGAACGCTGAACACCTACCTTCATCCACGTCGCTTCCGCATGGTCACGCTCGAATCCATCATTCACCTGTTAAGGAGAAAAGATTGGTTTATTGTAATAGATCTGAAAGATGCTTACTTTCACATTACCATTCACCCAGGTTACAGGAAGTACCTTCGGTTCATCTTTCAGAACACCATTTATCAATTCCATGCTCTCCCATTCGGACTGTCCACAGCCCCACGCACGTTCACGAAGTGTATGGCCCCAGTAGCAGCTTACATTCGTCTCCACGGGATACAAATCTACCCTTACATAGACGACTGGCTGGTGGTATCCCTGTCAAGAAGAAGAGCACTTCGAGACACCAAGTTTGTGCTCCACACTCTGAGAACCCTCGGTCTCTCTGTCAACCTCAAAAAGTCCCACCTCATGCCATCACAGGTGGTCGACTACATAGGAGCAAGGCTGAACTCTGTAAAGGCTCGGATATTTCTGCCAACAGAACGCATAAAGAAAATCGACAAAGCTGTTCACAAGTTTCAACCACACGCACGTGTCACGGCCAGGCATGCACAACATCTGCTCGGCCTCATGGCCTCTACGACATCAGCGTTGGCGCACGCACGTCTGAAGATGCGTTCTCTTCAAGCGTGGTTCCTATCTCTCTTCGATCCCCTTCAGGACAATCCGAGAAAGCATCTATGTGTCACGCCAGAGCTTGCGAAACAGCTGAGATGGTGGACTTTTCAGCCACACCTTCTCGTCGGTCGACCTTTTCGCCCCCTGCAACTCACAATTCAAGTCACAACAGATGCGAGTCCCACAGGGTGGGGTGCACATTGCGGACTTCATCGAATACATGCACTGTGGTCTCAGAAAGAGACGGATCTACACATCAATCATCTGGAAATTCTAGCAGTCATAAAGGCCTTCAGGGCCTTCCTCCCCCTGATACAGGGTCGTGGTGTACAAGTGATAACAGACAACACCACGACCATGTACTATATCAACAAACAGGGGGGAACGCGTTCCATGTCCCTTCTATTCCTCTCAATACATCTCTGGGAGTGGTGCTATCAACATCAGATATTTCCAGTGGCCCTTCATGTCTCGACAACGGACAACCAGTTGGCGGACAAGCTGAGCCGCCTGACAGGACAAACCCACGAGTGGGAGTTGGACAACGAGATCTTCCTCTCACTTTGCAACCGCTGGGGATATCCCATGATAGACATGTTCACGACTCAAGCCAACAAGAAGTGCAACATGTATGCCTCTCGTGCGGGAAGGGGCAAGGACTCACTCGGGGATGCCTTTATGATCCCTTGGAGGTCCGACCTCCTATACCTTTTTCCACCAGTTCCGCTCGTCCAGAAAACTCTGGTCAGAGCTCGTCAGATGAGATCAGATGCAATCTTCATTGCACCGTGGTGGCCTCGTCAGCCTTGGTTCTCCACCCTCAAGACAATGGCAGTAGATGTTGTCAAGTTACCACACCTCCCGCATCTTCTCACTCAAGATGCAGGCAACATCCTACACCCAGATCTCGAATCACTGCATCTGACAGCTTGGAGGATCACCCATTGATAAAAGAGGTCCTAAAAAAGGCTAGGAAGCCATCTACTAACCTCCTTTATAGGTACAAGTGGAGGAACTTTCTGAGATTTGTAGAATCAAAAAGTCTCCAACCTTCCCCGGTTTCTCTATCTACCTTACTTCAATATTTGCGTTATCTCTTTGACTCTGGTTTGGCCTTATCCACCCTTAGGGTTTACATATCGGCTATTGTTTCATTTCAACCTTCTGATTCAGACTCCGCACGTTTGTTCTCCCACCCTACCCTCAAATCCTTTCTAAAGGGTCTGTCAAATATTCGGCCACCCATCAAACCTCCTGTACCACAATGGTCGCTTCAGGTTGTTTTGAATGCGCTTACACGCCACCCATTTGAACCGATGGCTTCCTGTGACATTCGTCTACTATCATTCAAGACTCTGTTTTTGGTGGCCATTACTTCAGCAAGAAGAGCAAGCGAACTGGCTGCTCTCCGATCTGATTCCCTTTATCTACAATTTTTCACAGATAAAGTGATATTGTACCCAGACATTTCCTTTTTACCTAAAGTTGTCTCTGATTTCCACGTTAATCAACCTCTTATGTTGCCTACACTATTTCCTAACCCGACCTCAGATGTTGAACGCATGCTCCACTCATTAGATGTTAGGAGAGCTTTGGCATACTATGTGTCATGCACCAAGGACTTCCGTGTGGCGCCAAGACTATTTACATGCTTCCATGGTCAACACAAAGGCTCTCCAACTTCTTCAACTCTCTCCAGATGGCTTGTCTCGACTATTTCACTGGCCTATGAACTACAAGGCAAAGCTCTTCCTGAAGGTCTCAAGGCACACTCCACTAGAGCTGTTGCAACATCTACGGCCTTGCTGCGTGGAGTTGATGTGCCAAACATATGCAGAGCTGCCACTTGGTCTAATGTGTCCACATTTGTGACACATTACAGACTGGACCTTCGGGCTAAGAAAGAGACAAGTTTCGGGAGAGCAGTGCTGACTTCTATTCTACAGTGACGGCCCTCCTTCCGGTAAGCGAGCTTGCTAGTCACCCTATTGTGTGCATTCACAGAGGCCACGATGAAGAAAGACAGGTTACTTACCTGTAACCATGGTTCTTCAAGTGGACCTCTGTGAATTCACACATCCCGCCCGGCCTCCCCACTATCCGTCACTGACTATGTTTTTATGAGCTCAGGCTCTTGTGGCGGATAAATGGAACTGAGGGCTGAGGCGGTGGAGCATGCGCGGTAGGGGCAATGCTAACTTTGTTACTTTTCTATAAAAAAGCTCTAGAAGATTCCGAGAGGCCAGTGCAGGCGCTGTCAAAACCCTATTGTGTGAATTCACAGAGGTCCACTTGAAGAACCATGGTTACAGGTAAGTAACCTGTCTTTTTCATTAGAAGCCTCCAAAGCTTCATACTATGTTTGCAAGCATTATCTGCTTTTCTCTGACAAGGGGAGGAGAAAGAAAGGAAGCTAAGATAGCAATCTGCATATAAATCTAGAAAAGAGAGGAAAAACACATTTGAAGTATCTATCTGCCTGTCAACCCACCCCAATTCAGATCATCTGCTACATGCATTGGTTCTATAAGGCCAGCAATCTAATTTATTTTAATTATGGATTATAGAAAAAAATAGTATGCTGATTTCACCTTGAAGAACCAAGCAACAATTAAGCTTTAGGAACACTATTCCCAAATTCCAGCAGAGGTAGAATTTGATTTTTAAATGTCATTGTAATATTTATCTTGCTTAGAAAATTAATCTCAGTTAACGTCTTGAACTGCTTAGGTAATTCAGCTATCAACATCTACTCCACTTGCTTGCTTGAACAATTTAATTCACAGGCCACTTTCAGACATAACAGCTGTTTTCCAAGAGCACTAGTAATACTCCAGGAACAATATTATGCAGTGGGTGCTAAATAAGAGGTGCTAGAACTCATGTCTTTCAGGCAGTCATTTTCTGTGATCTGAAAACTGGTCTCTTGGGAAAGAAAACTATTCTGTTCACAGCTAGTAGCTTCAAGTACTGTAGGAAACAGCCTTATTAATATATGTCTGATTATGATATATAATTGTGATGATTGTTGCTATGACTACTTGGGGAAGGAGTCTTATGACCGCCCTGTGGGAATCTAGGACTATTCTCTCAACAAATCCATGTTGCCTTCATCATTGATACTAAAGATTCTTTATTATGCAACTATGACAAATTATCAACTATATAGTCTGAGTAGTAACAAAAATGTTAAGGCAAAGCTGAAATTTGGTAAACAGGTAGTTAATGGTGATCAGATGAAAAAGAGGATAGGGCTCCTGTACCTTTAAATTACTGTTTAGAAAATGATGTTTCGCAGACAGCTTTATATGCAACCTACCAGCTGAAATCTCTTCACACAAATATTAAAGCTACAGGAATCCTGTCTTCTTTTTCATCTGGTCTTCCTACAAGTATTCCAAGTAGGGTGGCCAAATGAAAAAGTAGACAAGGCTGTTCCACATTTTATAGCTGGGCAAAAAGAAGGAATTTCAGTAGGTGGAGCTAGTGGGAAAGCTATATCTGCTCATACTCTCTTTTTGGTATAGTTTTCAGGGGAACAGGAACTGTATCTGCTTTAAATCCAAGACTTTCAGACAAGTAGAAAATGAGATCCTTACATGTGGGGGCACAATGTACTGCAAAATAATTTAAAATACTTCTACCCTAGCCAGAAAGTTGACATTAGATACATGTAGCATGAAGTTCATTCTGATCATAAGAAACAAAGTTGGGAAAAGACAGGGAAAGACAGACCGCAGATTATGAATGAAACAAGTATTTCAGCACAAAGCAACCAAAACTGCATATAGGACAAAAATTTTACTGCTTTGCATATCAAAAGTTGGGGTCACTTTTATAGCTAGTAAACTTCTATCTCAGCTGAATTTGACATATAATAATAATTGTGTGCTGTCAAGTTAAATTTGATTTATGGCAACCCTTTCCAGGGTTTTCTACGTGTGAGGAGGAACCACTTCCCAACAGAAAAGAGGAGTGTGAGCCGTCCCCTCCAGCACCCACAACAGACGGATACGAGACAGCGTATACGCTGATACCAGCAGTGGCCCAACTGAGAGTAGAGGCGAAGAAGAGCGGGAAAGAAGAGCGAGAGGAAGGGGAGGAGCCAATAGTGGAGGGATATCTGGTGACGGGCTGAGAAGAGAGAAGAAGAGAGCTAGACTGGGAGACTGAGGTGGCAAAGGAGGAGGAGGGGAAAAAAGGAAAGGTGAAGAAGTAGTGGTGCCCAAACCGGATGGCAGTGTGAGATTCTGTATCGATTTCAGAAAATTGAATGCTGTATCTAAGTTTGATGCATATCCGGTGCCCAAGGTGGATGACCTGATAGAGAGATTAGGAGGGGCCAAATACTTTACCCCACTCGATTTAACAAAAGGATATTGGCAAATTCCTTTAAGAAAATAAGATAAGGAAAATACAGTGTTTGTGACACCCCCCCCCCCCAAGGTTTATATCAATTCACCCATATACCTTTTGGGTTGCATGGAGCTGCAACTACTTTCCAGAGGCTCATGGATAAAATACTAGACCCCGTGTGTGAATATGCAGCTGCCTACATACGCTAGATCAGTGGTCCCCAACCTTGGGTCTCCAGATGTTCTTGGACTACAACTCCCAGAAGCCTTCATCATCACCTCTGCTGGCCAGGATTTCTGGGAGTTGAAGTCCAAGAACATCTGGAGGCCCAAGGTTGGGGACCACTGCGCTAGAGGATATAATTATATATAGTGGAAGCTGGTCCAGACATATAGAACATCTGAAAGGAGTACCGTATTTTTCCGTGTAAAAGACAATACTTTTTCCTAAAATTGTAGGAAAAATTGAGGGTTGTCTTTTACATGGAAGTAAGCCAAGGAGAAAACCGCGCGGTAGCAAAACTGCCTACCTTATGCTGGTCAGTGAGGTCTGGAGGTACCTCCGTGCTGGGACCCACCCCCTCCGTTTCTGTTTCTACTGATCTGAAGCAGCTCCTCCATGTCTGCAAGCTGATCCGGAGTGGGGTGTGCATGCACCTCCCTGCTGGGACCCACCTCCTCCCACCCCCTCTGTTTCTGCTTCTGCTGATCTGAAGCAGCGGGTGCTGTTCCTCCTTGCCTGCAAGCCGATCCGAAGTGAGGTGTGCATGCACCTCCCTGCCGGGACTCACCTCCTCCCACCCCCTCTGTTTCTGCTTCTGCTGATCTGAAGCAGCGGGCGCTGTTCCTCCTTGCCTGCAAGCTGATCCAGAGTGGGGTGTGCATGCATCTCCATGCCCGGGTGTGATTAGGTTCGCTATATATCTGGAGCAGTTCCTCTCTTTTGGCGGGAAACAACAAGGGAGACTCTTTTTGAACACTAACAACTTTATTGGTCTTAACATTTGGAGAATCAACAATCACCTCAACTGGTTCAAATAAACTAATATTGTGTAACTGTCCGTAACATGGTGTCAATAATTCCGCTTTTGAGTTGACGGGATCTAAGAAGGGGCTGGTCCAAACCATTTGCAATCTGTTGGCTTCCTCAGAGGTGCACTCCTCACCGCGCAGATGGTCCCACAACAGGGATGTCTGGCCTAGTCGCCCTCCAGAGGTGGGTGGTTGAACGCAGAGTCCGGCCGGACCACCTTCTTCCAACGACCCTGTCCTCTCGGATATACCACCACTGTGGATCTACTGGAACCTCTTTCAATTTGGTAGCATCTGGATTAGGTAGCAACCCTCCGGTCTTTAGATTAGGAAAATCCTCTAATAATCCTTTCATTCTTTAATATTCCGCTTTCTTCTCCTTATCCCCTGCGGCCCTCTTATCTCCCTCTTCCCGGAATTCTGCATTGTCTCCTCCCACTCTGACCCTTTATATCTTCCTCCCCTACTGGTAAAATTAACTCCTCCTCCTTTTCCCCTTCTTTCTCTTCTACCAAACAAATCTCAATCTTTTCCTTTTCCTCATTCAGTTCTCTCCTTGTCCCTTCTTTTACATTCACCCCTTTCTCTAATGTCTCTCCACCTCTCTCCACTTCATCCCGCGCGGATATCTTTTGTTGAGGGGACGGCTCACTCTCCACTTTCTCCTTTATCTCTATCTCTCTTTCACACCGGGATTCACCCCCTCCATTTCTGCTTCCACTTCCGCTGCTGTTTCTGCCACTGCTGCCCACCGGGTTGGGTTTTTGTTTTGTTTTTTTCAATTTGGACACTTGTGCTCAGTCACCACTGGTGTAGGCAGTGCAATCCCTGAGCCCATAAATATGTCAGAAAATAAAATTTTTAAAAAGCGACTGTCTTACTCTGCAAAATTCAAACTGAATGTAATCAGTTATGCAAAAAAGCATGGAAATAAAGCTGCAGAGAGACAGTTTGGACCTCCTCCCACTGAGTGTATGATCAGACAGTTGAGAAAACAGGAAGAACAACTCTTTAAGATGCCAAAAAAGAAAAAAGCCTTAAGAGGAAAATCAGCAAAATGGCCAAACTTGGAGCAGAGGATCAAGACTTGGATTTTGGAGCAGCGCCAGAGTGGGATATGTGTGTCAACCAAGCTTATTCAGGCAAGAATGTTTGCAAGTGAAACCGGTGGTGATGTCGCATCCAGAAACGCCCACGGAGGGAGAGTGGGCTCGGCACTCCTGTTGCAGCACCCTATGCCCCAGTCTGAGGCCCACAAGAAAACCCACAGATCACGAACGGTTTGGAGTGAACCCCCGATGGTGAACTCTCTTGCGATGCCGGAGTTAAAGGACTGTTATGTTGAATGCAGGGAAACTGAGGGACCCATTGGTCCAACTGAAGTCTTGTTCATAGTCCTCCGGCGTTTGAAAATAAAAGAAACGTTTATGAAGAAGGCCTGTCTCCACTTTTGGGAGAACAAAAAGGGGAATGGGGTTTTCCCAAAGTTGAACCCACTCACACTAGGTAAAGAATACTCAGAAGTGGTTTACAATTCCCTTCTTCTGGGAGCACCCTGGGACTGTGCAGCTTGCCCAGGGCCACACAGGCTGGCTCTTTTCCCTGAAGGCACAGTGGGGACTCCAACTCCCAAGTTCTGGCACCAGACACCTAAATTACTGAGCTGTCCGGCCAGTTGGCTAGGTAGTCTGAATTACTGTTAAGTACTACAAGAGTGCTTAAAAGTTACACACTTCTGAATCTCTTGCCCAAAACGTACGATGTGAAGTCTGTTGGTGTCATGGTACTTTGTACCCTACTTGAGAGCTAGTTGTATTAAGTAAACAGACAATCCATACAACTGGAGAAAGTTACTTCATAGCTGAAGCTCCACATCTGCATTCCCTGCATCTGAAAAAGTGGCCTGTGTGTCACCCAAAGCTCATGTTATAATTAATGTGTTAGTTGGTGTCACAAAACTTGAGTACAACAAATTTACATAGCAAGCTATTTGAAAATTAATTTACTATCATGACTGCCAGGAAACGGGAAACACAGGCACCATTTTCTGTTTTTAAAACAACTTGATTGCCATATGCACTCTCATCAAGCGTAAGAATGTATCACTGGAGACAAAGATCAAGATCACCCACACTGCTGCAGTTCCAATCTGTCTGAGTGTGAAAGCTGGGCAGGGGAAAAAGTTGACAGGAAAAACATTATTTGCTTAAAATGTGGTGCAGGAGGAGAGCTTTGTGGATACCTTGGACTGTCAGAAAGACAAGTTGGTCTTAGACCGAATCAAGCCAGAACTATTTTTGCAGGCAAAAATGATGAAACTGAGGCTGTCCTAACTTTGGGCACATCATGAGAAGGCAGGATTCTCTGGAAAAGACAATAATGCTGGGAAAAGTGGAAGGCAGCAGGAAAAGAGGAAGAACAAATAAAAGATTAACTGACTGCCTAAAGGAAGCCACAGACGTGAGTTTACAAGAGCTGAGCAGGGCAGTTGAGGACAGGACATTTCGGAGATCACTCATTCTTGGGATCACTGTAGGTTTGGGGCAACTTCACAGCACGTAAACAACAAATACTGTACCATGAACTTTAGGAAGGCACCAATTGCTGTTCGACCTCAGACAGCAAAATGTCTTGAGTAGGTGTTGCAAGGGTACCTATGTTTGGGATTTCAGACTTTCACACTATCCCTTACCTTTTTCAATATTTGCATAGAAACTCCGATCTATCCCTTGTCTAATAGATCTCCTTGAGGCGGAGAAAACGATGGGAATAAGATGACCAGATAAAATAGAGGGTAGGGCTGGTGTACATTTAATAGTTGCTTAGAAAACGAAATTTCAGCAGGTGCAGCTTTTAATGCAAGCTGAAATCCACAACTATTAAAAAGCTGAGGAAACTTGTATTTTTCCCCATGGGGTCACTCTAGAAAGGAATGATGGAACGGATTTAGTTGGGCGACCCAAATAGCAAACATGCATAATAATAGTAGGCATCCTTCAGTCTCGAGAGACTATGGTAACGTGCTCTATGGAGGTCTTGGAACAGCGTCTAGTGTGGCTGAGAAGGCCAATTCGAGAGTGACAATCCCTTCCACACTGAAGACAAATACAATCTGTCCCCTGTCCAGCTCCCTGGTTTTGCTGGTTTCGGGACTGCCTCTTTGCCTCAGCCTGCTGGACAAGGGTCTCTTCAAATTGGGAGAGGCCATGCTGCACTGCCTGCCTCCAGGCTGAACGCTCAGATGTCAGGGTTTCCCATCTGTTGAGGTCCATTCCTAAGGCCTTCAGATCCCGCTTGCAGATATCCTTGTATCGCAGCTGTGGTCTCCCTCTGGGGCGCTTTCCCTGCACTAATTCTCCATACAGGAGATCTTTTGGAATCCGACCATCAGCCATTCTCACGACATGCCCAAGCCAACGTAGACGTCGCTGTTTCAGCAATGTATACATGCTAAAAATTCCAGCTCGTTCTAGGACTACTCTATTTGGAACTTTGTCCTGCCAGGTGATACCAAAAATGCGTCGGAGGCAACGCATATGGAAGGTGTTCAGCTTCCTCTCCTGCCGTGCACAAAGGGTCCAGGACTCACTGCAGTACAGGAGTTTGCTCAGGACACAGGCTTTATAGACCTGGATCTTGGTGTATGCTGTCAGCTTCTTATTAAGCCATACTCTTTGTGAGTCTAGAGTACATGGTAGCTGCTTTGCCAATGTGTTTATCCAGCTCGACATCTAGGGAAAGAGTGTCATCTCCCACCGCTAAAGTTTCCTAAGAAAGTGGGAAACAGCCACCAGTTTCTACCTTGACGTACAATCAGTGAGTTCCCAGTTTATTTCTCCCTGATTGGAGACCAATATTGTCAATCTGAGTTCGCATCTCAAGGCTGCGATTGGTCCTTCTAGAGGCCCCTCCCACCCATTCCTTCTCTGTTTTTTGTTGTTGAAACTGACAGAAAGGGAACGAAGAAAGACCAACCCCTGGAAACAAACCGGGCGGAACTCTGCTTTGATTGACCACATTTTGGTCCAATCAAAGGATCGGTTCCGAGAAGGCGCTTGTGTAGAAATAGAGGGGGGGGGGGAGAGAGAGAGGAAGAGCCGTGTGTCAGACCGAAGGCGAGAAGTAGGTCGGGTCGCTGCGATGGGAGGGATTAACTACGTGAATCGGAGCAGGGCGGTGTTAGAAGAGGAGGCGGTCGCCGTGGAGTCCTCCTGGGAGGAGCTGCCGACGCCGCCGCCGTCGTCCCCGCTGCCGACGCCGAAGCCGCAGCAGCAGCCGCAGCAGCCTCGGCCCCCCGGCACCGGCGGGGCTTGGTGTGAAGGAGACATGCTGGGCGCAGGGGGCGGCGCGGGGGCCAAGCCGGCCAAGCCCTCTTTCGTCTCTTACATCAGCCCTGAGGTGAGACTGAGGCGGCGGCAGTTAGCGTGAGGAGGAAGGAAAGTGGGCGCGAGGGTGCGGCGCGCGCGCGGCAGGAAGGAGGAGGGTGGGAGTTATCGAGGGCGGGCAGCGAAGCAAGCCACGGGGAGGGCGCGAGGCTGACGTGCGGGGAAGGGGGCTCACCCCCCCCAAAACCACCACCCCAAAACCACCCCCCCCCACCTCAACCACCACCACCACCACCACCACAGACGGACTTCCCTCCATCACGCTTTGGCGCCTATTGATCCCTGGGCGATACACAACAAAGAAAGAGCTCCGGAACACCTTGAAGGGTCGTGCCTGTTGTCATACATAATAAACCGATGAGCCTTCAAGGGACTGTAGGACTCTTTTATCTCTTCTCTCTTGCTTGAGCAGAATGGCGTGGCTATCCCACATTTGGGGAGCTTCTTGCCATAAGCGCTGCTTTTTTTTTAAAAAAAAAAGGTGTTATGATACTTTTAAACGTCTCTGCAGAAACCTGTGGTTTCTTGGTCTTCTTTCAACTTTTGCCACCTCTCCTTATGTTCACTGATTGCACCGACGTTGGTAAGGTTTGGTCCTAAATGGTGGGGAGACAGATTTAATTAATTATAACTTTAGAAGTCTATTCTAGCTGACGTTAGTTGCTGTTGGGTGAAAGAGCGGTGGTGTGTCCAAGCAAGAGTCAGTATCCATAGCCTTCAATATCTCTGTTAATCTCTGTTCATTAGGCTCTTTGTAGAGGGTGCCTCTCAAAAAATGCCTAATGCTTTGCAGTCTCCCCCACTCCTTCTCTGTGCTTCATGGCCATCACTGTAGAGAAAACCTTGGCCAGGAACAGGTGTGTATCCTGAAACTCTTCTGAGAATTTTGATTTCATGAGTAATGCTACCAGAAGTCTAGCTGGAGGAGTTTCTGCAGAGTTCTGGTAGCTGTTAAAAAAACCAAAACTCCCATGCCTAGTGGTGAACCTATGAATTAGTGACCAAAAATCCCATGCCTAGTGGTGAACCTATGGATTAGTGCGGCCCTCTAATTATTTTGGAGGATAGCTGGAAGTACATCAGTAAGGTATATTCTCAGTCTGTCATTGAGAACCTTGAGTATCCCAGTATCCATGGTCTTCAATTACTGTATTTTTCCGTGTATAAAATGACACTTTTTCCTTAAATAATTTGAGAAAAAAATTGAGGGTCGTTTTATACACAGAAGGCAGCTCTTTACCACTGCCTTTTGCGAAGGCATGGGGCTTAGCAAAAAGGAAGGGGAGGTGTTGCTCCCTTCCTTTTTGCTAAGCTCCGTGCCTTCTCAAAAGGCAAGGAAAAGTGGCAGTCACTTTGACAGCCGCTTTCATTGCCTTTTGCCAAGGCACGGGGCTTAGCAAAAAGGGATCCCTTTGATCCCTGCTTTTTCTAATTTGGGGTTAGAAAAGGGGGGTGTCGTCTTATACTTTGGGTCATCTTATAAACGGGAAAATACGGTATGTACTATATATGCCAGGAAGAAAATTGAGTGTATCTTTTATAAAAAAAATAGTATTTGCTCTGTGGACTACGAGCTTTCTTCCTGGTAAACATGCATGAGGAGCATATAATGGAAGGTGTGGTGAGGGTGTTTACAGTTGATTGAAGATGCGAAGGATATGTGTCATTAGTCAGTTTTGTTGGTGAGGATTTGTGTTATGGAAATGTTTATGACAGAAGAGGCAACTGCTGTATATTCCCAATATTTCCTGTTCACTTAAATAATGAAGTTGCTTGCAGTCCTTAAATCCAAGTCATGGGGTGCAGGAAGTCCTCCTCAAATTGGGTTATTTTATTTAGCACCTACTGATGCAATGTATTGTAGAATGATCCATTTCTTGTACTTGCTGACGTATGTAGGTGACATCCTGGCTGGATTATTGTAATATGCTCTACTACATGGAGCTGCTTTTGTAAAATGTTCAGAAACTTCAGCGGGTCCAAAACACTGTAGGCAGATTATTAACTAGGGCTGATTAAAGAGATCAAACACACACACACAACCGTTATAGCAGCTCCACTGGCTGCCCATCCATTTCTGGGCACAATTCAATGTCCTGGTTTTAACTTATAAAGCCCTAAATTGTTTGGGTCCAAAATATCTCAAGGATCGTGTCTTCCTTTGTGAGTCTCCCTGAGTGTTAAGATAATCAGGGGAGGCCTTTCTCTTGGTCTCACCACCTTCACAGGTGCATTTGGTGGGGATACCACCTTCTTTGTCATTCCCCCCAAACTCTGGAACTCCCTCCCATGGGAGGCCCATCTTGCCCCATTTTTGGTGTCCTACTGCAGAGAAATGAAAACCTTTCTCTTCAGGCTAGCTTTCCCTTAATATCTGATTGTCTGAGACGGGTTTTAAAATTGATTCTTGTGCCTTTATATTATTTATATGCTGCCTTTCTCCCATGGGGGACCTAAAGCTGCTCACAACAGATTTAAAAACACTATATAAATACAGTATTTGAAAAAAAATAATTAAGATTTTAAAAATCAAGTTTAAAAACAATTGAAAACATTTAAAAATCTGAAAGTTAAAAACTGGCATTCCTGAGATAACCTTACTGCTTAAAAGCCTGCCTGAAGAGGAAGGTCTTTGTCTGATGAAAGAAGACGAAGGAGGGAGGGAGGGAGTCAACCTGGATTCTCAGAGCTGTGCATTCCAAAACCTCGGAGCAGCCACTGAGAAGGCCTTGTCTTGTGTCCTCACCAGAGGAGCTCGGGGAAGGTGTTGGAACTCGGAGAACTCCCGATCAGATATTTAAAAAGCCAAGAGGGCTCATATGGGAAGAAAAGATACTTCAGGTAGCCTGGGCACAAGTTATAGGGCTTTATAAGTAATAAGTAGCACTTTGAATTGGGCCTGGAAACAGACTGGCAGCTGGTGAAGCTGTTGTAATAAGGGAGTTACATGCTCCCTATAATTAGCACCAGTTAGCATTTTGGCTACAGCATTTTGATTTGGTTGAAAATAAAGCATGTTGGGGTTTAGTGGGAACCAGAGTAGACTTCTGCATCTACAGTTCTTGTTTACCCAATATGAGAGAGGATCTACAACTGTGTTCAGAATGTATTGTTCCTGGTAATAGAAATATTGGATCGCAGATGTGACAAGTGCAACAATTTTGTAGTTTGCTTTTTTCTGTGTGGTACTGATATGCAACATATACAGAATTAAAAAGCATTCTTAAAAACTTATTTGAATTTTTTTTTACTGAGTATGCGCAACCTAATCCTACATTATCCACAAAAGATCCCTCTGTTGATGGCGGTGTTATTTAATTATTTATGGGTGTTTATAAACTACCGAGATGAAAATTTGAAGTGGTTTATAACAGCAATAAAACATATACAGTACACAAACAGAGAATACAATAAATATAGTACACAAATGTTTAATGCACATACTAAGATATAATGGTTAAAATCCTACTGCTTTGTTGCAAACTGTAATATTCAGTTGCTTCTACGTAGTTGACAACTAATGAGTTGCTGCTGGGATTCTTGAGGGGGTGCATCCACTACATTAGGATGTACTGAAGAATCTTAGGAGAGACTAGCTAATTGCCCACTGAAAGCAACCGATTTTTATGCTGTTTGCCTTCTGCATGCATAACAAAGTAACAGGATTGAGTCTAGCTTTGCTGAAAATTTTGTAAGAATCTGTGTTTAGAGGCAAGTACTGTTGTTTTGTCACTGGAAGGACAGATCCTGAAGCTGAGGCTTCAATACTTTGGCCATCTCATGAGAAGAGAAGACTCCCTGGAAAAGACCCTGATGTTGGGAAAGTGTGAAGGCAAGAGGAGAAGGGGATGACAGAGGACGAGATGGGTGGACTGTGTCATCGAAGCTATCAACATGAATTTGACCCAACTCCAGGAGGCAGTGGAAGACAGGAGGGCCTGGCGTGCTCTGGTCCATGGGGTCACGAAGAGTCGGACACGACTTAACGACTAAACAACAACTGTTGTTTTACTTGATGTGGAAGAAATAAAGGCAGACACTTGAACATGCCCTTCGGGCTAGTTCTGTACTGGTGGTACTTTTTGGGCAAGAGGTTTTGTTCTGTTTTGGCGTTAATGAAAGAATGTATTTAAAGATGACTTCATCATTCTAAATTATAGTCTGATATAAATATATCTTGTTTTAATGTACACAACTGATATACTTCAGAGTGGTTTCCATGGTTTAAAACCTCATTAATTATAGTGAACTAAGAACCTGGCAAAACAAATTTAGGTGAAGTAACCTGGTATCTTATGTAATGTCTTTATTTGTCACAGGGAGTTTTTACAAGTCATATTTTAAAATTAATTGAGACGAAGTTTACCCTGTGGTATTCAGCTTTGCATATGCTACAAGGTAAATTGCAGGATGAGGTCCTGTTAATTATAAGAGTAATAAGAGTACATTAGAGTACTGTACATGGGATTCCCAGTTTGGTGGAGTGGATAGATGTGGTTCCCAATCTTTTTTTAATTGTGACCCCCTTTTATGATAGATAGGCAACTTGTGACCCCACCAACACATTTGCATAAATAGGCTATAATTGTCATTTCCCTGACATGGCAGCACCATCACTGCTGCTGCTTGCCCTCCTACTGCTCCTGCCACTGACTGTTGCCACCACTTCAAAACTGGAACAGGCTGAGGGAGGTTAAAGGTAGGGAGAAGAGAAGGCAGAGGACTTCAAATATGGGCCAGTGGGTGGAAGGACATTGCCGTACCCAGGGAGAGGGCAAAACATTCATGCAGAGAGGATCCCCTTCAGAAACCAGCACAAAGCTTTCCTTGCACATACTTCAGAAGAGGTGGGCCACTTGTTTTTGTATCCCCCTCCTGTGGGTTTGTTGTGTGGATTTCCCCCCCCCCCCCCCCGGTTCCTTTTCCTCCCCTTCTTTAGGCTCTCTGGAAGTGATGTGCCATAGTTGCAGTCCCTTTCTTGTGGAACTGGCAGCAATTATATCTTTACACTGGAATATTTATTTATTTATTTTGTAAAAAATAGTCCCTGTCTTCCGTTCTCAGAAAGTAGAGACTTTTTTCTCCCCCAAAGGCCCTGTTTTTCATACATGCACATACACACTATCTTTAATATCCCACTCCAAAAGGTCAAGGAAGACATTATTTGACAAAGGCTACAACACATATAACACAATCCATGACTCCCCAGGAAACACTTTGTGACCCCCTTGGGGGCCACAACCCCCGGGGTGGGAAACACTGGAATTCAGTGATGGAGTAGGACTCCGAAGAACAGGCTTTGAATCTCCGCTCAGCCATGGAAACTGACTGGGGGAGTGGAACTGGTAAAACCACTCCTTAAATATTAAAGTTGCTATAAGTTGGTTCCAACTTGACGGCACAAAACACACATACAATAGGGTACATAGGGAGGATACCAGGAGTCAAAATCTTGCCGAACAGCTCTTGTTTAGTCTCCTTTACAGTAATGTGGAATTGTGGAGCCTGTCAAGTAACAGGCTTCTGTAGACTGGATCATTTCTAGGATTTTTTGTTTCCACTCTTCTTCCCAGAAATTCAAGGTGACACAGATGTCTTCTACCCCATTTACTTCCACAGTGCATGGGAAGATAAGGTGGTTGAGAGAAGGACAGGCCTGAGGCCATCCAGTGAATTTAATAGCTGAATAGAAATGTGAACCAAGTCTCAGGAGTCAAAATCTAGCATGCTGAATCTTGTACCATCAAGTCCTTATGCAACTTTTCAAAGCAAGCTTGCTTTTCTACACTTTTTTTTGGAAGTGTTCTCTGCATAATTTAATGTTCAGTTTTGAGTGCTTGAAACTACATTTAAATATGCATACTTTGTTTCCTAGGCAGGGAGAACTACTTGAGCTTATGTTAGTATCATCTTGTCCTATGACACAATTATTTACATTTCATGGTTAATAGATCAAGAAGAGACTGGGATTGCAAGCTCATACTTTTTGTGTACAGATCCCTTCTGTCCTTTCCCATTGGGTCTCAGCCGCATGACATCACCATCATTACTGTTAACCAGCATTACGTGATTTTGAAACCAGCCTTGAAAGATTATTTCAAATCCTATTTAAGGTGGAACTCTGGTCGTTATTTACTATTGTTAATCAATGGTAGATGTCAGAAGATGTGAGTTTTGCATTTCATGTTCTTCAGTTTCTGATTACCAGAAAAGGGGACAATTATCATGGTAAGCTTTGTATTTTGAAACCTGGCTGTAGTATCCTGTCATTGATGGGAGAAATTTTTTAGTGATTTATGAAATGTGTAACTCTCTTGATCTTGAACTGCAGCTCCCACCAGCCCTGTAGAGAATAGCCAGTGGTGAGAGTTGTGGTCTAGCAACATTTAGAAGGCCACACATTCTTCACCCTTGCTTTAGGGCATTGCATTTCCTTTGGACCAATTTCTTTGTCAGTTACTTTCCCACGGTACATAGCTGTCTCCTATGCAGAATTTAGTGTTTACTGCATCTATATTTGGCTGACTTCCTGTTGATTCACATCTTTCCAATTCTCAAAGGACTTTTTGGTACAAAGTACAAAAATGATGTTTTAAAACCAATTAATGGGGTGGGCTTTTTTGAATGTTCTGGTCTACGGATACCATAAATTCTCTATTCTGGAAGTTCCACCTACCTTATAGGCACCTGAATGTGATGTACCTGGGAAAAAGGCCTAAATTGGAAGCATTGAGGTTTAGTTAGACCTGGTTCTGCCCAGGCTTCCTGTTCTTGCCATGGTGCTAGCTGGGATTTTTCTTTCAGACTAGCAAGCCTGGGCAGCCTTAGGCCTAGCTAAGCCTCAAAGTCTTCCAGTGTAAGCTTTTCTCCCAGATGCATCACATCCAGGTGTCTGTAAGAGAGGTAAAACCAAAGAATGAAGAATTATATTTGTAAGGAGAAACTGGTTACACTGGCTGATACTGTCTCCAGCATATGTTTACTTTATTTATATAATATAGAAATAATACTTAAGCATGCAGAGCTTGTATGTGAACATCTGATACTTATATGAATGTTGTGTCTGATAATTTGAATATATAGCCATCACGGCTAGCAATTAAAAGCTTTTTTCCCTATTAATTTGTCCCTTTAAACTCATTCAGGTTGATGACTCTCACTACATCCTGCGGTGGTAAAATTCATGTGTTAAAAGTAAACTGCATGAAGAACATCCTCTAACTGTCCCAAATCCTCCTCCACTCAGCTCCACTTGGTGATCACTGGTCAGGGTGGAAATATTTTGAGATGGATAAAAGTTTATCCTTGTATGCTTTCTTCATATCATGCATAATCTTTAGAAACTAACTTTTGTGGAAAAAAGAGGCGCCAATCCCATAATTTGGCAGGAACTCCTCAGGCTGAATTATGTGACTGGGAGCTGTCAAATGGCAGGAGGTAGAGCAACCCTCTTACCTCCATTATGTTTGTGTGCTATTTCTTCACACCTCTGAAAGGCACCTCGCTGCACCTTTGAGTTGTGTGGATTCTCAGAGACTCACAAGGGTACATGGACAAATGAGTCTGTACAGAGACTGCCTTCATAGAGACTTCTCTCAGGCTTTAATTCCAGTGGATGTAGAGGAAGGATTATTTTCAATGGGCTGCTGGTGGTCCTAGGGGCCTCATCGACCAAGATTTCATTATACTGAGCACATATGCAGCTTCTGTTCAGCAAGCAGATAGTTGTGCATGGGATACTCAGTTTTATACACAGGATAGCTCCAACACCACTGCCATCTTTTGGTCTGCTGATTTTGAACTATTGGCTCTATCTTGTCAAAAGAGAAGAAGAGTGATTGCTCTTCTCATTCTACTGCTGAACATGTATGGGTGTTTAACTTGTGTGTTTCTTTAACTACCTCTTACCTGAACACATTGAGACTGGGGCTTCTCCATGCACTCAGAGCTGGACTTTTTCAGAAGCTTGTCCTAGACTCCAGTAGCCTTGGCCAGCTTTCCCAGCTGCTACTGCTGTCAATTACATTAGGAAGTCTCATATTTGTTTTAAAATCTGTATGTGGCTCAATTACAGGGCTGCAGTTCATGCTGGAGAATGAAAATCAATGTTAGTTACGCCATTTGGGGATCTTGATTTTTATAAAAGAAGTAAATAATGGCTAAGAGGTTATTGGGAGGACTTTGTTAGAGCCCCTCTGGTAGTACATGACACCGAGTCACTATGGTTTTGGTTCCATGTGCACTGTTGCCATATATAATGTCATTTTAAAACCCGAGTTTTAAACAGTACAAAAAGTTGAACTATTTGACAGTCTGTACTAAAACCTCACTTTGAGCTGTGCTTAAAAGATTTAAAATTGAGCCCACAATAAGCTTGAAGGGAAAGGCAAGCTGCCTCTTTTTGTTCATAGGAGACTTTTCTGCTAGCCATGTCTTCATTGTGACCCTTATTAATCTGGAGCTATAGGTTTTTTTAGCCCCTTATCTACCACGTGATTAGACTGGGTATCTGAGCCCTTTTTGCACTCATGTGGCCTTCGAGACTAGTGCAGAGCTGCAAGAACTGTCAGTTTCTCTTGGATTTTCTCCTCTGCATTTCTGCTGAACTGTGTATTTCTAAAATTTTGCTCTTCTGTGACCTAGCTAGTTTGCTGCACTTTTGTTTGATTTTTGGCTGCTTGATGAATTAAAAGTGACTTAAATATTAGTATGACTTCTTCACCTATATGTATGCTTTACTTCATTTTACTTTGATACTTTGTTTCTGGTCCTGAGACAATCACAGGGGATCATTCCCATTATAACAGATTGCTTTGCATACATTTATGTACAATATAATTGTACATATTTCAGTACAATATAGCTTTCTCTTTCTTTCAGCTATTCTAACACTGAGTCATGGTTACTGTATCCTGCATCCTGTTTTTCTTTGGGGCCTTTATTTCCAACACAGCTTGCAAATCAGAATTTAAAGCCACATAAAAAATTTAATAGTACCTCCAGATGAAGTACTATTTGTTGGTTTTGTTCTATTTTTATGCTAATGTCTATCCTTAAAAGAGTATAACATCATTGGCAACAGTTTTAAACTCAGTGCTGAGGTTATACGTTATTCAGATCCTTACTGAATGTTATTCAAAACCTTCCTTTATGAAGGATTGAAACACAGGAATTGTGACAAAAGATACTGGTGCATTGGCACTAATGGCCTTTTCACCTGTACTTGGATAGCACAATTTATATAGGTGGACACCAAGAATGGGTGAGCTTACATATGTGTTTTGTCTATGTCCATAGGCTTGGGGAACTGAACTGGGATTTCTTAAACTTTGAATATTGAAGGTGTGAAACAAAAACATCTAAACAAGAGGAAATATTCAAGATTATTTCATGATATCAAATCTTAAACACTTACTGCTGTAATAGCTTTTAAATGGCAGTTAGTAAATGGGAGTCATGACTAATATTTAAAGATCATAACATCATAGTTCCTGTAAGCCTTTTTGTGCCAAACAGATAATTCCCAAGAAAAACTAATTTGCAGGCTTTTCTGGGAAGTAACGAGGTCCTATGTATTGCATTGCATTTAACTCTTCTGACAACTTTGGAATGGTTTGGAAAGTTTAGAATAGCAAATCTGCACTTGAGCCTGAAGTGGTCGGCTGCAGTATTAGTTTTCTTTCTGTACCTGAGATTTAACAATGAAGATTTCCTTTCATTTACTTGTCTCAGAAATTAAAATTTAATTTTCTTGGAAAATGTCACAGTATAATATAATGCTACTAACAAAATGAGAGGGATGTGGTGGCGCTGCAGGTTAAACTGCAAAAGCCTCGGCTGCAAGGTCGAAAGACCAGCGGTTTGAATCCACACGACAGAGTGAGGTCCCGTCACTTGTCCCAGCTCCTGCCAACCTAGCAGTTCGAAACCATGTAAAAATGCAAGTAGATAAATAGGTACCACTATGGTGGGAAGGTAACGGCATTCCGTGTCTAGTCGTGCTGGCCACGTGACCACGGAAACTGTCTATGGACAAACGCTGGCTCTATGGCTTGGAAACGGGGATGAGCACCACCCCCTAGAGTCGGACACAACTGGACAATTGTCAAGGGGAACCTTTACCTTTACCTACTAACAAAATGAGAACATAAGAACTGTGCTTGATCATGCCAAAGGCCTATCTCAGCGATGGTGAACCTATGGCACACGTGCCACAGCTGGCACGCAGAGACCTCTCCATCGGTACGTGAGCCATAAGTCGCCGGATCGCTACCCCTTCACCCCCCGCAGCCGAACCTCAGGATCGTAAGCCACCTATCCCTGCTACCTTCCTTGGTTGCGGCACTTGTAGATCAGTTCTTTTGAAGATCGTAGATAAAGCTGCTTTATTGTTCACTGCTGTAGAAGAGCCCGCGGCAGTTAATCCAGCAGTTAATCCGTCTTGTGAATTGCTACTTCCGCCGGATGTGACTGCAGGCAGGAGGGAAGGCTCCAATTAAGGCGGGAATGAAGGCGCGAGAGAGAAAAGGGTGGATTCATCAAGCTTGTTTAAATGTAAGATTGTAGAAAATTTAGGGAGTGTGTGTGTGTGTGTGTGTGTGTGTGAGAGAGAGAGACTGACTTTCATAAAACCATGAAAAAAACGATGTGACTTCAAGCAGGAGGGAAGGCTCCAATTAAGGCAGGCAGGAAGGTGCGAGAGAGGGACGGGTGATTTCATCAAGCTTTTTAAAATGTAATGAGAGGAAACGGGGTCATAGTGAGCTGAAGCAACTGATTGTAGAAAATTTAGGGAGGCAGGGACAGACTGACTTTCATAAAACCACGAAAAAAGGAACCTTCCAAAGTGTGTGTGTGAGTGAATGAGTGAGTGAGAGAGAGACTGACTCATAAAACCATGAAAAAAAGGAACATTCCAAAGTGTGTGTGTGAGTGAATGAGTGAGTGAGAGACAGACTGACTCATAAAACAAGGAACCTTCCAAAGTGTGTGAATGAGAGAGAGACTGACTCATAAAACCATGAAAAAAGGAACCTTCCAAAGTGTGTGTGTGTGTGAGTGAGTGAGAGAGACTCATAAAACCACGAAAAAAGGAACCTTCCAAAGTGTGTGTGTGTGTGTGAGAGAGAGAGTAAGTGAGAGAGAGAGACTCTTTCATAAAACCACGAAAAAAGGAACCTTCCAAAGTTTGCTTTGACTGCAACACCAAACAAAGGGTCTTACAAACAAAAGACTGTGGCTTTCTTTATTGAGTTAATCCATTTCATGTGCAGTCTTCCTCTTTTCCTATTGCATTGCACTTTTTCCTGCATTGCTGCCTTTTCCAGTGAGCTTGTCTTCTCGTGATGCCACTGTAGTACAATACCCTTTGTTTGGTTATTTTAGCTTCTAGTGAGAGTCCACACTTAATTTGCTTTACTTTCTGATAAGTCATGATATCTGTAAAACTCTTTTCCAACACTACATTTCAAATAAGTGAAATGTGTGTATACACTTTATGTAGTGTATAAAATGTAGGTAAACACTTTAAAAGTTTGCATTCCTATATATAGCTGCTTTTCTGAAGGTGGCTTACTTTGGAGGAAACAAGTTCAGGATTTCAATGTACTTAATAAGCTTTATAAATAGGGTGCATTTAATTAGATGTTGAGCTGGATAAACACATTGGCAAAGCAGCTACCATGTTCTCTAGACTCACAAAGAGAGTATGGCTTAACAAGAAGCTGACGGCATATACCAAGATCCAGGTCTATAGAGCCTGTGTCCTGAGTACACTCCTGTACTGCAGTGAGTCCTGGACCCTTTGTGCACGGCAGGAGAGGAAGTTGAACACATTCCATATGCGCTGTCTCCGATGCATTTTTGGTATCACCTGGCAGGACAAAGTTCAAATAGTGTAGTCCTGGAACAAGCTGGAATGTTTAGCATGTATACATTACTGAAACAGCGACGTTTATGTTGGCTCGGGCATGTCATGAGAATGGCTGACGGTCGGATTCCAAAAGATCTCCTGTATGGAGAATTAGTGCAGGGAAATTGCCCCAGAGGGAGACCACAGCTGCGATACAAGGAGATCTGCAAGCGGGATCTGAAGGCCTTAGGAATGGACCTGAACAGATGGGAAACTTTGACATCTGAGCGTTCAGCCTAGAGGCAGGCGGTGCATCATGACCTCTTCCAATTTGGAGAGACCCTTGTCCAGCAGGCTGAGGCAAAGAGGCAGTCCCGAAACCAGCAAAACCAGGGAGCTGGACAGGGGACAGCTTGTATTTGTCTTCAGTGTGGAAGGGATTGTCACTCTTGAATTGGCCTTCTCAGCCACACTAGATGCTGTTCCAAGACGTCTATTTAGAGCACGCGACCATAGTCTCTCGAGACTGAAGGATGCCTACACATAGACAGCAGTAATTTTGCGTTATGCTGTTGGCAACATCATGAGAGAAGAGCTGGTGAAACTTTTGTCTTTGTCTGGAAGAACACAAGGGAGAGATATCGACAATGCTGTGATGGAGGCTTTTTTGTCACAAGACATAAGAGCAGAAAAAGTAGTTTCAGTTACTAGTGATGGGGCACCTTGCATGGTGGGGGTTACATCTGGTTTCATACAGTTCTTTGTTAAAGAAGTAAAACATCCGGTCATTCAGTTTCATTGTATTATACATCAAGAAGCTCTTTGTGCCAGGGAAAACAGCAAAAAATTAGACAATATCCTCAGATATGTCACAAAAATGGTGAATTACATCATGGCTCGTGCTCTTAATTTTCGACAGTTTCAAGCACTTCTTGATGGGGTCCAGGCACAGTATAATACTTAAGTACAATAATGTCCAGTGGCTGAGCAGAGGACGAGTCCTGGAGAGATTTGTAGCCTGCTTGGATGAAATTAGGTTGTTTATGACTGAAAAGGAGTAAGAATATCCACAGCTCACTGATATGGCCTGGCTTACCAACCTCATGTTTTTTACAGGTTTTACAGCACACTTCAATATACTGAACAAAAAACTGCAAGGTTTAGGGAAAACAGCAGAAAGGATGTTTTGTGACATCAGAACATTTGAGAGAAAACTGCAGGTTTTTGAGAGAGAACTTGAAAAGTGGGCAGCTGAAATCTAAAAATGCATTTGGAAAGTTCTACAACATTTACGGACAATCCTACAAGCCATCAGGAAATCTACAAGGAATTTTCTAGCATTGTAGCAGCTGCAAAGGAGAATTTTAGGAACAGATTTTTACAGTTCCGTAAAATGGAGACAATCCTGTGTTTTCTTACTTCTCCAGATAAAGCCAAATTTGAAGAACTTGATCTTTCCTGCTTACACTGGTTAGATTTTGGAAATCTGGAAATGGAGCTATTGGAATTTCAAGAAAACTCTATCTGGAAAAATAAATTCTATGACCTGCGTGCAACACTGGAGAAGACAGAGTGTGAAGGGATGACAAAGGACAGCACAGTTGGTAGTTCTGAAAATGAAATTCTTAAAGTGTGGAATTCTCTGCCAAATAATTTTAAGTCAATGAAAGCACTTGGGATTGCTCTTCTTACTTCGTTTGGGTCATTTTATGCTTGTGAGCAGCTGCTTTCAGCTTTGAATTATATCAAATCTGATACCAGAAAGAGACTGGCCTGAGTGCTGCATGTGTTGCTCTCAAACTAACAGCGTATGAGCCAAGGTCTTACAAATTATCAGCATTCATACAACATCAAAAATCACATTAATTGTGCAAAAGCATGCCAAATTCAAACTTTTACCTAATGCAGTGTTTGCAATCCAAGACACTAGTTTAGGAGTTGTTTAAAGTGTGTGAAGCAAGTTTAGTTTTCTTGTTTATCTTGCTCATACTAATACAGGTTGACTTTTACTTTTACTAATCCAACACCTGTGGAAGCAGGGAAAGGACCTGGAGTAAGGCTTGCCCCATACAATTTCAGTCTGGCATATAATCATATTACAAGTTGAGTATCTCTTATCCAAAAATACATGCACAGAATTATTTTAAAAGTTTGTATAAATTACAGTGGACCCTCGACTTACGCACGGCTCCACTTACGGACTTTTCGAGTTACGGACTTCTCCAGCCACAAAATGTCACTTCGACTTCCGGCCGGAGAATCGACATAAGAACAGAAATAGGCAGGGGAAAAAAGGCGGGCAATTCAACTTTCTAACTATAGGTGGCGCCGAGGCTGCTTCTTTGTGCTGTAGGTCTGTCGGCCATTACTGTGTGTAGGGTGTGTCGCAGTTGAGAGAGCTCCTGCTCTCTCAACTGATGAGAACCTTTGAACACGAAGGCGTGGGTCTACTCGCGAGTAAGCGCCGCCAAAGGCGCGGGTCTACTCGCGAGTACGCACAGCTTTGCAAGCGCAGGAGGCTTCAGACTGGTAAGGTGCTGCTGTTTTTTCTTTTTAAAAAGTTGTTCTGGGTGGGTTTTGGAGGGTAGATTTGGGCTGGGTGGTATGTTTCTGTGTTGTTTTGTTTTTTGGTGATTTTATTTTGCAGTCCCAGCGTGGGACTTGCTCCACTGTTGCTGTTATTTTAATTTTTTTGGAGGGGGGTATTTTTTCCTTCTGCCGGAACGGGTTAATAGGTTTTCAATGCATTCCTATGGGAAATGGACCCTCGACCTACAGACTTTTCGACCTGCGGCCTCTGTTCCAATACGGATTAATTCCGTAAGTCGAGGGTCCACTGTACCTGGCTTCAGGCCATGTGTACAATGTATTACTTTAATATTTTTTTTCCATTTACTAGAGTTGATGGGTTTTTTCAATAAAAAAGTGTTTGTATCATTGAAAGCTCTGTTATTGTGTATTTATTTTAAGAGAAAATGTGTTGATTAGTTCAGACAACTGTATGAGTTGTTTTTTCTAAACTAAAATTCAGGTTTAATTGCAGTGTTGGCACTTCGAAAGAAATAATTTGGGTTTGTGTTGCAGTTTGGGCACTCGGGCTCAAAAAGGTTCGCCATCACTGGCCTATCTAAACCAGCATCTGGTTTCCCTGGAGATGGCCAGCTATCTTTGGGAAGCCCAGAAGTAGAACACTTTCAGTAGCCCTTTCTAGTATTTGCTATATTCCTCCAAGTTATTGATATTGAAACAGTGTGTTAAATGAACTAACATGAAACTATTTTTAAAAGGTGACTAGAATCTTTTTATAACTGTAAAGCCTGCAGTCTAATTCTCTGAAGACAACAATAATAGAGCATTCAGATGTCTTTCAGTATTACTAGTTTTACTGTGTTTTGTGGGCTAGACATATTTGCTTGGAATTAAAAGATTAATGAATAAATGTTGTCTTTGGGAAACTATGAGAAAAATGTAGACTTCTTTATGTCTATCTTTGTAAAATAGCATACAGTAGCATATAGTAGGTCATATGAAGCCACAGTGCAGATGAATTGAAATTGGTAGATATATTGTTGCTTTCAATTTCAATATTTAGTTTTCTGTTAACCTTATAGATAAGACAAGTATTTGCCTTATTTTGCTGTGTTGGTACCACCTAATGTACAAACATGGTTTTACAAATAAAATTGAAGTTTAAGTTAAGACATATGTTGAAGACAGCCCATGGTACATCATGCTACAGCATAATTGGAATATGTTCTCAAATCATTATGTATGGTAAGTTGTAATTCAAGTTGTAACTTGGGTTATCTGTCACGTTTGGGTAATAGCTCCTGAAATCTGCCAAAAATGTAGAGCTAATTCAGGTTAGCCTTCAGATAAGCTACCAATATACTACCTTGTTATCTGATTCTGTTTAGTCTCGTCCTAACTGGACATACAAAGCTATTCTTACTTTTTTTTACTACTTGATGTCCCATAAAGAGATTCTTCATCTTTATGCTAGTTTTATTTATATTTCACATGTCTAAAATGATAGCTTACATAACAAATACAAACATAAATTGTGATATTCCTAACTGAAACAGACTGTGGAAGAGGATCTGAAGATGTGTGACGTGTTAAAATGGAAGAAGGAAGAGAATGGCCAGTTGCAAAGAATATTTCCATCTTTCCTGAGAAGGAGATAAATCATACCCGGGGAACAAATGGTTAAATGATTGTATCATTGAATTTACAAAGCCTCTATTGTTGCTTTGAAGTAGAAGGCAACATAATGATTAACATTTTGAGATGTGCTAAACACAGTCCTTTTGCAGACTGCCAATATGTTTAGGAGGTGAGAAAGGCCAGTTCATTAATGCTGTTTCGGATTGGCTGACTTTGTGTTTGGAACAACAGCATTAAATTTGGCCTGTAAATTTGAATTCTACAAACTCAGTAGATCCAAACTGTTCCAGAAATTTTCCATAGGGGTTGGACATGGAGGCTGGAACTCTGCAGTGTTAACACTTGGTATTGAAAGATCATTAGAACAAGAATAATACGTATTCTGAAAATTCCACTATTAAAACAATTTTTTTTTGTAACTCAGGAGTGTCAGACACAAAGTGGAAAGGTTTTGTTTAATGTTTTAGAAAGCTGACTGTTGTGGCAATTCAGACCAATAGTTTGCCTTGGCCAGTACAGTTATTCCTGACTAAGAGTCTCTCTGTGGTTTTGAACAGATTCCTTTCCTGTTGCTGCTGCTTGTCAATACCAGGGATTTAATGAGAGTTCTTGTGTATCATAGACATTGCTCTGCTAATAGGTTTGTTGATTGGATGATGGCAAGGGGCATTTTTAGGAATTAATGTCCACTTTTGCCATTTGCTTTCACCATTAAAACCAGTGTTTTATTAGTGATATTTTCTGAATCTGATTATGTCTCTTGTTATAAATCGGTTAATTCTGTGTCAGAGAAATCGGGTATATCTCTGGCATCAGGCTGATGAATACTGCGTAATGTTGGCGTAACGGGAACACTGAATGTCTTTTTAAAGTTAGATCCTTCCTTATTATTCCTCGCACACCAACTGCTGAAAGTGGTAGCTGACAGATTTACTAGGCTCTTTTTTAAATTTGAAAGGTTTGTTTCTTATAGCTCAAAGCATAAGCTCACTGTAACAGCAACTTAGAATCATAGAACCATAAAGTTGGGAGGGCCCTATAAGGCCATCGAGTCCAACCCCCTGCTCAATGCAGGAATACAAATCAAAGGATATCTGCTAGGTGGTTGTCCAAATTCCTCTTGAATGCATCCAGTGTTGGAGCACTCACCACTTTTCGAGGTAATTGGTAACATCGTCATACTGCTGTAACAGTTAGGACGTTTTTCTTGATATTCAACTGAAATCTGTCTTCCTGTAACTTGAGCCCACTGTTGTATGTCCTTCACCCCAAGATGATTGAGAACAGATCCTGCCCCTCCTCTGTATGACAGCTTTTCAAGTATTTGAAAAGTGCTATCAGTTCTCACCTCAGTCTTGTTTTCTCAAGTCTATACATGCCCAGTTCTTTCAGTTTTTTTCTCAGAGTCTTCTGTTATTTCTTCTGCATGTGTATATATAAATTACTTGCAAATAAATATAGAGGACGTTTCTGTACTACCTACTTACCTGACTGTAATCTCAAATTATGTCTCTTGTTGCCAAGTAATGTTAAGTATGTTCTTCTTACTACTTTGAACACAGTTTTTACATTGCATATGAACTAATATAGTTATCTTCTTTCTTCCAGGAGGTATATATAAGGGACAATGCAGCCAAGGAAGTACAACCTCACTTGTTGCCGGGTAATGTTAAACAGAGAATGCTGTAAAATCATTACATATTTATTTTGGAGTTGCTGTGTTTTAGAGTTCAGGTGACCTGAGATTTAAAACAAAGGATATGTGTCATAGTTTGTCCAACTGCATTTTATTCTCTTTAGGATGTTACTTCAAATTTTGTAGGGAAGCCCTCTCAGATTTTAGAGGCTTGCAGTGTAAGAGACAAGTGTTTTCTTTTGAAAACTCCATCCTCTATGAAGGGCAGACTGTGAGCCTGACATGGATGACATACGTTGGAGTGGGACCTCAGGATTGCTGGAATGCTCAGCACATGACAAAAATGCACTCATATCCTTTAAAGAGCCAAAACTGAAACATTTGAATATGGGAGGTCCTAGGGGCTACATTTGGGTCCCTGCATGCAAAATGGTGTGTGTACATTGGTGTAGGTGGATGTTAAAGTTTCGTGGGCAGGACATTACTGTCTGTCTAAAACAACCTAGATGTTGGGAAATGCATGCCACTGTAGAGTATTGCCCACATGTTTGCAGTGATTCCTTTAAAATTTGATTGTGGAATCTGGTCACCACTACTATTGTAAATGAAATTCAAGAAGGGTGGACGAGGGATAAGGCATTCCTTTATCTTAGTCATACTAAAGGAAGGCTCCCATCTAGTACAACTACTGTAGTCTCCCTCACTCATTGTATTCAAGGTACAGGAATTTTAAACCTCTTTAAATATGGTCACAATTGTGAGAAGTTTTCAACCTGGTAGGAAGTTATGCTGGGTCCCTGGTATGAAAAATATGGTGGTAGGATGGGGAAACCTTTGTGCATGTAGAGAATACTAGGTTTCAGACTGTTGTTAATAGTAGGTAATAGTTGGGCTCTGCATTGCTTCTTCTATAGGGTAAATAGTTTAATACAATCCCACTTATTCTAGATTTATGTTACAGTTCTGGTTGAGATGAATAACACAGAGCCTCCTTATAATACTTTCTTTGTTTCAAGCCAACAATGATAGTTCTGCTATAGCTTTAATCTTTAAAAGTATGCTAGGAATTCTAGGATATAGAACAATAATACTTGCAGTGGGTGGCAAATATGAATACCTTGTATATTCAGTCTTTCATATGATTCCATCTGTAACTGTGTAATCCAAGAAGCTTTGAATTTAAGAACCAGAATACTACACTGTACTAAGCAGTACATTCATTTTCATCAGGTGAATTGGTGCTTTGTGAAGCAAACATGGTTTTGAAACACATACAAGATGATGGATCAAATCGTGGCACTTTTGGGAAACTTATTTGCACAAACTTCAAGATTTCATTCCTTGGTGAAGAATCTTCTTTGGATGATGTAAGAAATAAAAGCTATCTTTTGTTCAAATTGAGAGTAAATCTCTTTATTATATGTTGAAGGGGCAGTTCAATGTCTACTCATCTGTCTAATGAAATGAGCACTGTACATACCTTCAGACAATACATTTTGTAGAGTGGAACCAGGACTGCAGTTGACAGCTGCTGCTCTCCTACTATGTGAGATAAAACTAGTGAAGATGTGTAAAAACAACATATTTGAATTCACATCACTGTGGCTTCAAGTAGATAAAGTTTGATTTGCCTCAGATAACATCTGAGCTCTATTCCCATGAAAGCCATGCTTCCTGAGCATTCTGGCTGGTATATGAAAAGGCCCTATATCTGATGGAAGTCACTGTAATTTCCAAATAAGATGGTGCCCAGAGCAGGACTTTCTACACAGTTAGCAGGTGGTGGCCCAAAATGCAGAGGTCTCTAAAGTTAGAGGTAGCACTTTGAATTGGTCCCGGAATTAAATTTGTGGCCAGTGCATATGCTTCATATTAAGTACCCTGGGAGAATGGTTGTCCAGCTCTATTAATAGGCAGGCTACTGTATTTTCTGCTGGTTGAACTTTCTAAACAGTTCTTAGATGTAGCTCGCAGTGGTTCAAATCTTAGGTGTAGGATTGCAACGGCAAGAGGAACAAAATTTATTTGCTGGACATATATTTTATAATACAAATAGTAAATGAGAAAGCTTATTTTATTAGATATTTACATGTGTGCAAGAAGAATCATAGAAGCTACTGTCAGTAATTAACAAGTTGCTGTTAATTGACAAACCTCTGGGTTTGCAATCAGACAAATGTCCACACATGCAACTATCACCTCTTCAATTAGCCATGGCAGCTTCCACATGAGATTCTGGGTATCAAGTGTTCTGTTACAGGAACTTGAAGCCATTTTTCCTCTTTCAGGGACTACAATTTAAGAATAACATCATTGGGGAAAATGACATCACTCTTCAGTGTGTAGACCAGCTTCATGGAGGTAGGGTGGCAAACCTTTTAAGATTAATTTAAAATAATTTAAATATTTAAGTTCTATAAAGTTAACTAATGAAGTGCTATATCAGTATTTTCTATCTTCAAGTGAAATCCCTCCTAGTTTTCAGTATTGTTCACAATGGTCACCTCCTGGAAAGGCCCACTTAGTTGGTTATAACAGACTATGCATTGCCACAGTTTCATTCCAGTTTTCACGTATGTTGTTAATGTGGCATTGTAACTCTTCTACTTGGGTCCATACCACTTATGCCAAGGAGTCTCATAAGAATCTAGCCTGTGTAGTATGATATTTAACATCTGTAGATTTGAAAGCTTTGGGTGTGCAATTAGACATATGTGATCGCTATGCAGATTATCCCCAGGTAGGCTTTTCCATATGAATCACAACAGATTTTCCAAGTGCTGGACTGGTAGACAATAAACTGGTTAAATTATAGCAGAGAGTCTCCTTGGGTAGTCAGTTCCTGAGCCCAGCTTATTAAGTAGGCAGCTTATTCTGGGAGGGGACAGCACTCCCCTAGTGCAGTGGTCCCCAACCTTTTTGACACCGCTGACCGGTTGGGGGGGATGGGGTCTGTGTGTGTGGGGTGGGGCACCCCCGCGCTCGCACGCATGTGCAAAGGGGTGGCGCGTGGGCGGGGAGTGCTCGTGGAGAGCACGCACACACTCGTGCGCATGCGTGAACGGGCTGTGCGGGTGGGCGTGCAGGGGTGCGGGGGGGTGTGGAAGATCTGTCTCCACGGCCCAGTCCGGCCAAGGCCACGGACTGCCACCGGGCCACGGACCGGGGGTTGGGGACCCCTGCGCTAGTGGAAGAGATACAGTCAACCCTCGACTTACGAACGGCCCTAGTTACGAACATTTCGACTTACGAACCGCTCTGATAGAAAAATATAGCCTCGACTTGCGAACTTTGCTTCGAGTTACGAACCGGAAAAAAAACGCGCGGGAGGCGGGGAAAGTGCAAAATTTGAACTTTCAAGGTGTTCTGTTGAAAAGGTGTCTGTTCCCTCCTTCCCTCCCTCTTTTCTTTCCTTTTTTTTTTAACCTAGGTCATCTTAGGTTAAAAGGAAAAAAAAGAAAAACTTCTGCCCCTAGTGGTAGGAACGGATTAACCGGCTTTGCATTAGTTCCTATGGGAACTAATGCTTCGACTTACAAACCGCCCCTCGACCTAAGAACCAAAAACAGCCGGAACGGATTAATTGGTTTTCAATGCATTCTTATGGGAAATGCTGATTCGAACGAACTTTTCGACTTAAGAACGTCCTTCCGGAACGGATTAAGTTCGTAAGTCGAGGGTTGACTGTATGACTGTTTGGGACTTTTCCATGATGTAAGCTCGCTGAAGACCCAGGTGACCTCAGTGGTGAAAAGTGAGTATAGCTACAGGTTCACCAGCTACATTTCTTCTGGACTGGAATAAGCGTAGAGAAGAAAAGTCCTTCCCATTGAACTACTGCAATATGCCTTATGTGGGCTTCCCTTGAGGACTTACCCAAAATTGAAACTGGTGCAGAATTTTTCTGCCTGTGTATTCACAGGGAGAGTAAAAGAGAGAGTACACAACACACATTTTGAAATCCTAGCATAGGTTGCCAGTGGGCTGCTACACCCAATTCAAGTTGTTAGTGCTAGCGTACAAAGCCCTGAATGGCACAAGATCCCCATTCTTGAAGGGCCCCTGCTGCAGTATTGACCATCTCATGACTTAAGATGACTATGAAGTCTTTTTTTGTAGTGCCCTGGAACAAACATGCACATAGTGGAGCTTTCTCCATGGTGATTCACTGATATTACAGGGACACAATTAATATGCAACCATATAGACTTAATCCAAGGACTGATGGTTTAGATGCTTTTGGGGCCATTCACAGCTGACAGTTTCATGCTGCTGTGTCTGACTTCCCTTGACTATCTGTGTTAATCTTTTTTTTCTAACGGTGTACACAAATAGAAAACAGCTGGGGAAAATGCAGGTATTTTAGTAGAAATCATACAAAATACTTTTATTTTCAGCAGAGGTGATCTTTGTTTAGTACAACAAATAAGGAAGAAGGATGAAAACTGTGTCCCCAAGAATAGAATAGGGATTGATTCAGTAGTGCAAGAGAATGGTTCCTACTACCAGCCCTATTCACATAATTGACAGTCCAGACCAAGAATCTATGTATCTTTCCACAGAGATCTGTAACTATTTTCAACTTTTCACTTGCTGTGAAATATACTTGACAACTTGAACTTTGTAATAGCACCTAATTTTCCATGGCTATGCAACTCAGTTTTTTATTACCTGTATCAAGGTGATAGTATACTTTTTTCATCATTAGAATCTTCACCTGTTGTTATTGGGAGTATAGGTCGTTCATTCGTTTCAAAGGCTATTCTGATAATACATAGATTACTTGGACGGCTGGGTATGAATGTCAGCTTGCTTTTTAAAGAAATTTTGAAAATTAACTACAGTTTTTCTTATAGTTTATGATGAGAGAAAGAAACCTATATGTGGTCAACTAAGAAAATACCCAGAGACAATAATAATCTACTGCAAAGATCTTAGAGTGTTTCACTTCTGTTTGAGATATACCAAGGAGGAAGAAGTTAAAAGGGTAATTACAGCCTTATTTAATTCTCTCTCTTCTCAAGTAAAAACATTTCCCTGTGGGTGTGGTAGCTTTCATGAGTAGTCTGATTAATGTTTTCTCCTTCCAATAGGAAGAAGAAAAGGGCAGAGAATGCTTGCATGGGGCAATTGACAGGCATTGGCAGAATAGTTAAGGCAGCTGCCTCAAAGCCACTTTTAATTGTTTGGGATTACTACTTCCATCAGTCATGGCTGTTGATAGTGCAGATTTGTTCTGGACTGTGTTCCTTTTAGAAAAAGTGATGTTGGTGAACTTGAAAAAATGGGGAAAAATCATTTGTGCATGATTTTTTTGTTACTTTGGAGTTTCCATAGAGTCTGTTAACACCATAGTCCCAGCGGGGAAGTGTTGCTTATGCTAGTTCTCACATTCAGCAGCAAGTACAGTTGACAATAGTCAGAACTGCTCATCGGACTTGTCATCTTTTCACAGGTATGGTGGGCCATAGTTTTCAGTATAGCTTTATATTCTTCCAAAATAAGTTGTGCTCACAAACACTAATGGAGGCTCTTCTGAGTGGACCCATGAGCAGCACATTTCTTTTACTTTTTCTTAATAAATGAGCATTGGTTTTGCCACCTGTCTGTCCTGATAGGGACAGAGTAGTTTTGTGAAGGGGCAATCCCAGTCCTGTTGTCTGTATTGACAGCTGATTGAAAAATTTCATTATTTCTTAGCCGTTGGTATATAGTCTTGGTCAGTATTGCTGCATATATTTCTGTATGTAGTGCATCATTCAGAGGTTCTGTCCATACTGATGGGGGAAGTATATAAAAACATTGCAATAGAAGTAATATTTAAAGTATATTCATTTTCGGAAATGAAAACTAATCTTTTTAGCAGAATGTGAGGCAGACTTGTGAGATCTTAAATGTTCAACTTTTCTATCTGATACTGCTTCTGGTTTATCAATGTATTGATTTTGTTGATCTTCCTTAGATCGTCAGTGGCATAGTTCATCAAACACAGACTCCTAAGCTGTTTAAACGCTTGTTTTTGTTCTCTTATGCAGCAGCTGCACCAGATGATAAAGGTAAGCATAATCATTTGTTTCTTTATTGAGTAGCTGTTGTCTATTTCACAGGGTGTAAAGCAGCTTTGAACAAAAAAGCTCTGAGATGATATAGCACATCAAAATGCCACAGGGTCAGTGCTAGTCTTCAGCATGCATATCACCCTGTCAAGGAGAATTTTACTATACAGTTATGTAGCAAAATGCCTACCTACATAGGATTGAGAAGATGAGCTTCAGTAGACATCTGTATAAGTCTCCAGCACTGTGCTGGAAGAAAGATTTTGGTTAAAAGATGAATTAGTAATGTATGTAGTAATACTGCACACATACAAAGATGAAAACTTTTAGGGATAGAACGTTGGCATCAATCAAGGTTTTTTTGGCAGGTAACTTGTCTATTTCAGACAACATCAGTGAATATATGGAGGATCTGTGTTACAGTTATGTGGGTGTGAATTCAGACTATTGCAATTGCATATCCAATACTTCTATAAAATCAAATATTCACTTTTAAACTTTTGTTTTTCTAGTGCCAGAAAATATGAATGGGTTATAAGCAAGAATAGTGGTGCTTTTAGAGATTGTGGCACAAAAGCATATGTGGGAACCTGGGTTTTTGACTGTTTCCTTCAGAATGTGCTCCTGCCATGTAAACTCTCCAAAATTCCTTCAAACTGCCTTCACATTCAAAGCTAAGGAATATGAGAACGTTCCAAGGAACAACCTGCAGCTTTTAAACTTTGCCAAAAAATTGAGTGTATCCCTTTGGGTTGTGGCCGTAATATGACACAATGACTTTGTGTAAAGATCTGAGAATGCTAATTTCTAGTTTTTAATAGCAAAGCTTAATTTAACCAATTATTTAAATAGGCTTTCTAATTGGTTTTTCTGACTATAAAAATACCATATATTATGATGTTTGATATGTTTTTAGTCAAGGTGCAACAACCTATTTAAGGAATTCAGAATATTTAAATGTAACAACTTCATATTTCAACAGAACTAGAGGATCAAATGGTGATGTTTGATTCTATTAAAGACTGGCGTGAAGAGTTGGAGCGAACCAAAGGAAACCTGAAATTCAAAGCAGTGAGTGCCAATGAAGGCTACAAAGTCTCTAAAAAGTATGAATGCATTCTATCCATTTATGTAACTGATAAATTTACTAGCATACTAATCTCCAAATAATCCATATATCAAACTGGTTTGTGTTCCTTTGTCATTTATAACTATGAATAGATTTGTTTGACTAGCGCTATTTGGGAACTGACTACCTTAAGATCGTCTCAATTGATGACAAGAAATAATTATTTGGCTGTTTGAACAGCAGTCTTCAAAAGTATAGTGGTGCCAAAAGGGTTGAATTCCAGGAAGAATGGGTGCAAGATCCAATCTCTTTACAATTCCTCCAGCAATTCAGATGTAGGTTTTTGTTAATATAATGTAGTTTCAATGGACTGCAATACCATTGAGGCATTAATTTGAAACTGTGCTCTCAGGTGTTGGCAGAGATTGATCTGAAAGTTGCCTTTTTCCAGATAGTGTTCTAGGAATCATCAGAGATACACTGACTGAAGTCTGATTCCCATGCTAGTTTGGGGCCAGTCAAGTTCCCATACTGGCAGTTGATTAATATTTTATCAATGTTGGAGGCTAACATCCTCCATGGAACTTAAACTGGAAACAGTTCTTCAATGGTTGTAGTTTTAGAAATGGTAGCTGTGTTAGTCTGTGCTAGCATAACAGGCAAAAACAAAAGAAATACAAAAAATAAAGAAGACAAAAACATTGTGGTACCTTAAAAACTGCCATATTTTAATGTGAGCTTTCATGGACAAAGAATGAGGAAGTGGACTTGTCAATGAAAGTTCACATTAAAATATAGCAGATAGTCTTTAAGGTGCCACTACGTTTTTGTCTTCATTTTTTCTAATTCTTCAGTGAATAAGTAGTCTTTTTTTACATAGGGAATGGAGGCAAAGTGAGTGACCTGGAACAGCTGAAATGAAGACATTCCTCCCTCTTCAAAATGTTCTTTAAGCTGTAAATCTGTTTTTGATTGCTGATGCTATACATATCATGTAGGTAGTACAGGCTGCAGCTTTGCCGAGATCTAAATTACCACCATTTGTCGTCATGGAAGAAATATTTGTTGCATTAAAAAGGGGCCAGTGGAGGAATAGCCAGTACATTTTTTTGCCAGTGATACCAGACCTTAACAGTTTGTTTAAGGAAGGGATAACCCATGTTATTCATCAGTTTCTTTGTGTAAGGAATTAATGGGAAATCTCTAATCTTGTCCAGATTACTATTGTACATTTCTAATGGTAACCATATACAGACCTCTAAGAGGTTGATGATTCTGAAGACTTGATTAATTTGGAAGACAGCGTAGTAACAGTTTAGATTAGGGATACTGTGATCTCGTTCTGATTAAATTTGGATGCTGTAGCTGATGGGTAGTATGATTTCTTACCATTATGAATAAAATCTAAAATAAGCTGTTGCTCCTTTAATAAATCTTCACTTACCTCCCAGTGGAATTATGTGAAAGAAATAATACAACCTTGGAAAGATAGCTATTTGCGCAGTTGGTATTTTACCAAAACTAGTTAAGTTTCTTCTATTCTGCTAGCTGTTACTCGTTTTTTGGAAAAGGGATTTATAATTTCAGTGTTTTGTTCTGTCTAAGTGTGCTGGGATTTTCACTCCTAGATAGCAAAAGTGAAATCTTAAGCAAGGAAAATCAGTAGGTATTTGGAGGGCTTTTGTATATTATGCATGTTGTCACAAAGTTCAGTGATTTTCTTTAAACTGGGCTCAGGCCCAACGAAGGCACAAATAAAAAGGGTAAATATTCATCACTTCATATTCATCAGGGCCTCCAGAATTGACAAATACAAAGTGATTAATTGTGAGTGGGTTGGTCAGTGGGAATAAATAGAAGTGATTCTGGTAATCTGGATACTAATTCCACAATTATCAATTTGGGTTGTGTGGGGGGCTTTGTGTTTTTTACCTTTATTTGCTTCCATGCTTTTTTTGGGGTGGGGGTGTTTTATTTTGCCTTTTTCCCCCTGTGTATATGGGAATATTTTCGATGTTTGATTTTTCTTTATGTTGTTGTCACGATCCCCACGTGGCCTCTGATTGTTTCACCAAACTAGGAGCTCATGCTACGTGCCCCTCAGCTGCCACCAGTTGATTTCATCAACAATACCTCTTATTAATAATCGAGGTCCAGGCCATATGAAAATAAGAAGAGGCCTATAAAAAATAATGATTTTAAGAAAATATGGAGTGTATTCCTGGAATATTTATTTCGGAGAGGGAAGGGGTATACGCCGAGGGAAGAAACAATGAATTTTTGGAGAGAAAATGGATTGAATGAATTTTAAAAATATTATTAATGCTAGCCCTGAGGGTGAAGGTGACACTGGTGTATTATGTAATTGTATTTTATTGTGGTGTTAGGTTTATGTTGTTTAGGTTGGATGTTTGTTTAATAAAAATAAAAATTAAAAAAAATGAACTGATTCTCCGTTGCGTACTTTGGACCACTTTTTTACAGTAGTTCAACAAGGTTTCTTTAGGGGTTTTCATGAGTGCCAGACAGCACCTGAATGGGGAACTGTGAAAAGAAAGAAGCTGAAAGGGTTCCTTTCATGTTTAACAAAAGGACCAGTACCAGAAAGACTCAGAAACAAATGAGGCACCCTCTGAAAGGATCCAAAATGAATGAAATATGAAAGTTTTCCACATGCACATCCCCATCTATAGACATACAGTGTTTTCCCTTCTGGAATGCAATTCTGTGGAAAGGTTAATTTTGTGTTTTCTTCCTCCATCTCCACCTGCTTTAATGCAGGTTTGAGTGCAATAGCAAAAAGGAGGGAACATAGAGAGCTAAATGGCCTCATATATTGTTATCCAATAACAATATATGAGGCCAACAATATATGAGGCCAACAATTGCTTCTTGGGAGGAAAGCGATGACAAACCTAGACAGCATCTTAAAAGGCAGAGACATCACCTTGCCGACAAAGGTCCGCATAGTCAAAGCTATAGTTTTTCCAGTAGCGATGTATGGAAGTGAGAGCTGGACCATAAAGAAGGCTGAGCGGCGAAGAATTGATGCTTTTGAATTGTGGTGCTGGAGGAGACTCTTGAGAGTCCCCTGGACTGCAAAGAGAACAAACCTATCCGTTCTGAAGGAAATCAACCCTGAGTGCTCACTGGAAGGACAGATCCTGAAGCTGAGGCTCCAATACTTTGGCCATCTCATGAGAAGAGAAGACTCCCTGGAAAAGACCCTGATGTCGGGAAAATGTGAAGGCAAGAGGAGAAGGGGACGACAGAGGACAAGATGGTTGGACAGTGTCACCGAAGCTACCAACATGAATTTGACCCAACTCCGGGAGGCAGTGGAAGACAGGAGGGCCTGGCATCCATGGGGTCACGAAGAGTCGGACACGACTTAACGACTAAACAACAACAATTGTTATCCAGCCCTATTGCATTCCTCTGTGTAACACAAATGAATCTGTGACACCTGTAATAGTAATAGCTTTTGTGTTGACATATAAATTCCATATTCTGAAAGGATATTCTCTTCCAGTCTATCAGATTCCTTGTGTTTATTGATGGGTAGAATTGCTAAAGTCTTTTGAGTTTTAGCAGCATGGTAGACAGCATTCAGAAATCGCCACATTGAATCATTTGACTGCCTGGGATGAAATCAACTTGGTCTTTACTTATTTATTGAATTATAAATTTATTTAGCCTAGCAACCGTAATAGAAGTCAACAACGTGGTATCTTGATTTATGAGAAAAGTGCAATCTCATTGACTCCACTTTATTTACATCTGTACATAGTTTCGACTGCAAAATAAATTGTGATTTATTCTCTATTTCTGATATTTATGCTTTTTGCAAAATCTAATTAAATGATATAGTCACATGTGGCACCCAGTTTTTCTTCAGTTTTTTTAAAATAACCCATGGAAAACCATCAGAGCTTGAGGTTTTGTTTTCAAATTGTGCTAAGAATGTATTCCTGTGTTATAGTCACATTTGAGATGTCACTGAGATCATTTGAACTGTAGCTGTTAGTGGAATTTTCTCCAAATAGTCTTTGATACTGTTTGAAGATGGATTTTCTCTTTTATATAAATCTCTTAAATTGGGTGCTAGTGCCCTTGAGGTCCCATGTTGGTGTGTTCTGCTCAGAGGAAATAATCGAAACAACAGTTTTGGAGTTTTTACAGATTTTTAGGTCTCTTTAATTTCTTTACTGTGTTTGACTGCTTCACTAATGAAATTTTGCTGAAAATGAAGTAGTATATAATAGTATATATACACATATAATTACTGATCTCTGGTGTTTGGATTTTGTTTTGTTTTTTTATTTATTTTGTTTTTCTGGCTAAAATGTACAGGTATAGAAGCCAGCCTCTCCCAAGAAGTCAGATGAGTAGTGAAGGGAGCATGGTGGCTTGGGTACTGTGCACCTGTAACTCTAAATGGCTTCATACATTGTTATCCAGCCTTTCCCTTGGAATACAGATACTAGCTTGAGCTAATTTTTCAATGTTTCAGATTGTTTGGAAAGCAGTCCATGTGACGAGAGTGACAGAAGGGCACAAGGAGGGGGAAAGGCTAAAGCATTTCCCCTTCCTCACATTTTTGTTTTACCTATATTCCAGTACACCTCTGAACAGGACGTAATTTACTAAATTACATTTTTCAGGTTACCTGCATACTTTGTTGTTCCCATGGCTGTGTTTGAAGAGAACATTTCACAGTATGAAGGAAGAGGAATTCCAGTGAGTATGTTTGTATGCAAAACTGAATAGATTTATCACCATATATTGAATTGTAAAGGGAGTGTGTTAGGGGCTTGCTCTGAATTCTTCAATTGATAATGTATCAGTTGGTTGCAATTTGAGGAGAGAGGTTGGGGCAAGGTATGAGATAGAACTGAATGTTGGGACATGTCTCAGGCTTTTTCCTTTGCTTCTGAAACCACAAAGTTGGTATTGGAACCTGGAAAGTATGATGTCTCTATATTCAGTGACTGCATTCAAACATTCTTCCATTCACTGCAGAACTGGAAGTGAGTCTAAGATTTGCGTAGTTCTGTCTTGTTTTGCGATTTATGCATCTCCCAGCTTTTCTGAAACCAACATTGGAAAACCGCTTCTAACATAACCTAATTCAGCTTTGATTAAGAGAGAACCTGTAGCTCTATTTAGGTGTTCTGTAGAATCAATGAGATTTTGCTCATCTCTGCTCTTAGCCTTGTATGATTGCTAAGTAGAGTACCTGAATTGGGACTATGGCTTGTACAGATAAGGAAGTGACATGGGTCTGCATGAGTTAACTACTGTTATATAATTATAGTTAGAGGATCATCTGAACCAGACCTGTGTGTCAGGTTAGAAAGTCTGATGCCTGAACATCTCCCTAAGAGCCCTGTAGACCTTTAGGAAGAATCAAGAGTCTGTGTTTGTCACACCTGGCATTTATCCCATTTAGGGTTAATTCCAGTATGAATAGAGGTAATCATTTCCAATCATGTCAAAATTCATCTGGGTATCATAAGTAGCAACATCAGCTTGTTTATTTCTACAAGCCTTATTCATCTACATTGCTTCTATATTCCATGTGAAGCGATGATGAAATCCAAAATATTGAAAACATGTAACCTTTTGAGAAGTTACCAGCACATTTCAGTTACACAGAAAATCAGTCTCATAGCTATGGAAAAACTATAGGCACAAATGTTTAAAAATACATGAAAACAGAGTTTAAGTTGCAGTCAAATACTTAACCAAATTTCAATCTAAAAATACCAGGAGCATATACAGTATCCTCAAAAAGCAGAAAGTATGTCTCTTAAAATATCAAATTCTTAAAAGTAAGAATATATAAAGTAAAATACATTTCTTAGCCTTTAAGCATATTATAAGGGCACACAGAAAAGTATTAAATAATGTTCTCACCCAGCCAAGCCAGCTGTGTGCTGGTTTGCATCCAAGGAGGAAGATCCATTAGGTCTTTGTCTGTTCCAAGGTGCTGCTATTGTGCTGCTACATGTTGCTGCTCTTTGATGTCTGGTGCTTACTGTCAGTGTTTTCGGTAACCAGTGTGTGTGGCGTGGCATGTTGCATATTTGTGTTTCTGTCTGGCTTCCCGTTATTTATATTTCTCTCAGTTGTTTACATTTCCCTTCAACTGTAAACAACTACATCTTGCCAGTGTAGTCAGGTACTGATCTCTGTAAATGTTCAGAATAATTTCAATAGAAATCTGTATTGCTTTCACTAGGGTGGCAAATACCACCCTTGTAAAATAAGAGATTAGCAAGTTGTAATTATGGCAGATAATAGCCTTTATTTTTATCAACTGTGTCCCTTTCCTGTGTGGGAATATTAAGTTATCTGGATGTCATTTTACTGAGGAGGCAAAATGCCATGAGTGTAAAGTGCTGGTGAACTAAGTTGGTTAGGTATCCACATTTTAGGACTCTAGGAGGTTTTTTCCCCCTCAGTTGTTATGTATTTTCTTCCCAATGTTATTTGTTTACACTCAAGTGTTAAGTCATAATGAAAAAGATTCTTTGCGAGGCAGTGTTGTTTTACATTAGCCTTGCTTTCAAACTTGGCTGGAGAGCTGGCTGATTGTTTTACAGGGACTGTTAGTAAACTGCTCTTCAAACCTCATTTTGAAGCAGAATGTAGATTTTCAGGATTGCTTTCTTACAGTTCCCTTAATTATTTTAACAGTCTATACATTCAAAATTTGACATGTGTTGAGAAACAGCAGGAATTATGTATTCATTTCTCGAAAGTTTGTCTGAACTTTGTGTGGGTTCTATAATGACAATGCTCTACATAACAAGTGTAACTAAAGATTAACTATAAATACATTTTGCAGATTTGGTGTTGGTCTTGCCAAAGTGGTGCTGCTGTGCTCAAGATGTCAGCTCTTCCCAAAGAACAAGATGACAGCATTGCACAAATGCACAAAACCTTCTTGGAAGGGTTAGTGCTAGCACTTGAAGTGTCTGGTTGGGGGTCTTACCAATCTCTGGCTGAAATCCTGTTGTGCAGCTCTGCATGCATGGCAGGAATGACATTATCAGTAGTAGCAAACAGCTGCTGATTAAAGGCTCCCTTTGGTAACCTTGGGATGCATGTGACTTATTTTCATTGTGTACAAATAATATATCTCAAGATGGCCAGGTGCCTCCAGGGACTGATTCTGTTCATAAGATACCATCTCTCAACCTTGACGAAAGGCTTTCAACCTTAATCCCCAAAATCGATGTCTTCTTCGATACTGAAGAAAAGTCAACAAACCTGGAGACCTCTACATCAGCAAAGTCTAAACTGAGTTTAATTCCCCAAGGGCTGGACTCAAGAACCCATAGTCTGCAGTTCTAAGATGATGACGATGATGATGATAAACAGAGAACTAAGAAATCTAAAGCAGGGCCACCAATATCCTTCCCCTCCCATCATCTGTGTTCACTGAAGGACAAGGAGCAGGAGGATTTACTGTATCTTGGTTCTGCCTCTGAGTGCTCTATATGTCTGAAGAAGTGGATTGTAATCCAGAAAAGCTCAACTGAAATAAATCAATGAGTTTTTAAAGTGCTGCATAGGATATGATTTTTTGAATTCAAGGACTTCATGTCCCAGAAGTTGCCGAGAATTTCCAGGGCAGACTTCTGGAACTGGGAAATGAGCACCATGCAGAGGAGGGTAGTTCGGTGAGAGGCTGCCATACTCTTGGCATGGTGCACCAGGGCAATTCCCAGTAAGCAGTGGGATTGAAGGGCACTTCTTCTTACTTCCTAGCTAACGCACATAGCATGAAGCACACAATGGAAGTAGAAAGACATCTCTTTTCCCTTCTTTCTCGTATCCCAATTCAGAAGTCTGCCTGAGGGGTTCTAGGTGATTTCTAGGGCTGGAAATCCTAGAATTCCAAAAATCCTATACCTGGTGCTACATTCTTTGGTTTATAATCAGGTTCAGAAACCAGTTTAAGCTTTGCTTATTTCAACAAATGGTAGTTGAAAGTTTTTGTATTTAAGATGAAGTGGTAAACAATGATATAAAAAAGGGTCTGCTTTCAGACTCTTCCTGGCATGTTCCAGAGGAAGAGACAGTGAGTATCTGAGAAGTATGAGAATCTGAGAGTTTTTGACGTTTCTTTAAACATTGGTTTAGCCTTGAGTCCAATGCAGGCCTATATGTTGACATGTAAAGCAGGGGGGCCCAACCCCCGGTTCGCGGACCCATGCCGGTCCATGGGCTTCGCAGGACCGGGCCGCGGAGACAGATCTCCCGCCCCCCCGCACGCATGCATGGTGGGCGTGGTGCGCTTGCGTGGGTGAGCAGGCACGTTCGCGGATGGGCGTGGCACGTTTGCGGTGCATGCGCATGCCCCCCACTCACCCACGAGTGTGCCACGCCCATCCATGCAAGAGTGCCATGCCCATTCGCAAGCGTGCCATGCCCACCCGCGAGCACAGGGGGTGCCCCCTCGCGCACAGACCTTGCCCCCCCAACCGGTCTGCGGTTCTGAAAAGGTTGGGGACCACTGACACATGACTGCAGTCTTACCATATCTTGCAGAGTGCGGGCGGCATACAAGTTGAATGGATAAAACAAATATTTAATTTTTAAAAAGTTCCTATTAAACACTTCCAGATAAAGTAATAATGTTTACTTTTTGTTTAGAATGTATAAAACAATAGATAAACCTCCTTATGAAGCCATGAAAATTGATGACCTTTCGAGCAGTCTTCCATCTATACAAGAGATCCAAGTTTCATATACTAGATTTAAACAACTATTTTTCATAGGTGAGTAAAAATAGTATTGTGGCTACCATTGCAGACTGTCTATTAAATTCCTAAAGTGAGAAGATTGTGTGTTTTATACAGATACCCAGAGACTGGAAAAAATACTTTTTTTCTTGCAACTCCTAAAATAGCCAATGATTGTATCATTATCTCTGCGGATACCTGCATGACTGAAAAAGTGCTCACAGAGATTTCAAATTTGAGTTGTTAGTTCATCTTTATACATTAATTTTATTTATATATTTATTTGAAATTTATAGCCCAGCCTTTACAATTTTTTCTTATTTGCTTTTTGTGTTCAACATTTATTTTCCAGTTTCTGTCTTATGACCTACATCTATCATCATACATCACTGCTTATGTAGATGACTTGCTGCTCTACACTACAGTTTGACCATGCCTCTAGTTTTTTTTCCATATAGAGAGCACCAGCTGCTTAGTATATTCTTTTTTTTTCCAGATAACAGTGCAGACTTCTGGGATACTGATGTAAAGTGGTTTTCATTAGTGGAAAGTACGAACTGGCTGGAAATCATAAGGTCAGTAATGTCCCTACTTCATAAACTGCACTTGTAGGTGCATCTGTGAAAGTTTGTGCTGCAGTTAGGGTCTTTAGATAACATAAGGGCTCTTTTGACTATACAACAAAGATAAGTCCTGGTACTTAAGGTAATTGTACTAAAGCCTTTATTTTTCCATGCTCCAGAAAGTGCCTGAGAAAAGCAGTAGATGTTGTTGAGTCATTAGAAGCACAGAATACAAATGTTCTCCTTATAGGTAAGTCAAAGGGTATGCCTCTCTCTTTATGTCCTTCTCCCAGCCTATTTCCAACTCTTCATTTTTTTAAAAAGTTGATTCGTGAACTGCATTCTGTGTTCAGAATTTTCCTGATACCATTTTTCTTTAAAGTTATACAATTTCAAGGTAGCTTTCCTACTGTTACATTCGCTTTCGTATTTGACGTGTGTAGGCTTGACCCTGGGGGGGAGTATTCAGTAAAGGAGAGAAAAATAGTTCAAGATATACAGCTTAGTCAAACTGACTTATTGTACTGAAGATCATAAAACTAAAGTTCTAGAATTTTACTCTTTAGTATACTTGGGTCACAGTCCAATGAAAGGACAGTGCTTAAGTTCCCTTAATTATAATGCTAGCTTCTTTTTTGTGGAAGTGAATTTTTAAAAAATGGTCTTTGGATAGTTTCCTCATTTGCAGTTCTTCGCATGAAATTGTATTCATATGAAGTTGTAATGTAGGTGCTTGATCATTAATTTTCAATAAATAGTTTAAGGCATTCATCCCAAAGAAAGCACCACATATAGTCCTTTTAAGAGGGAGCTGGAAAATTGATTTGCCAGATTGTTCCCTTGAATTCACAGCTCCTTGTTTATGTACTTACCCAATTTGCATTTCATTTTTATTTTTTCTGAATTGTGCAGCTGTTGCTGCTATTGGAGGGATATGTATAATTACTTTAATTATCCCAGAATAGGTGGATTCTAAGGTTTTTCTTAAGCAGAATTCACAAAGATATGCAAGTGATTTGTGCAAGAGAGTACATCATGTACCTCCAATGATGCATTTAGGATCAGGTTTTACAACATGGAGAATAACCAAATCATGTATATATTTGGCAGTCTTTCTGGAGGATGGTTCAGGTATAAGTTGGATGTTAAATTTTCCTGATTATGTAGACATATTCCCCATGGTGTGTTTGCCTGGATGTTGTAATCATTTTAAAAAAAATCACCAGGACTTTGCTTTAACTGGTGGATATTTCCTTTCTGTTAGTTGCTGAACCTTTTTTTCTCATTTTAGAAGGATAGTTTATAAATCCTTAGGCTTCTCTAACAACTACACAAAGATTGAGAGAACAAGCCTTACCTGGAGGCTTCTTATATTATAGATGTTATACTGCCAGGCAGGGAAAAGAGAGAGAAAAAAGTAAATTCGGACCCCAAATAATTCATTGCATAAAAACGTCCTGGCTAGATGTAATAGTCACTGAAATATGTAGTTCTGTGAGAGGAAGAGCACACTTCAAGTCAGCCCAGCCCAAGACAACATAGTAAGTGTTTTTTTTTACCTCCTCTCCCATCTTTTCAGTCAGGTAGTTGGTACTGAGGAAAGACTGAAGAAGAAAAAATGAAGAATGTTAAATTTTAAGTTTAATACAGCATATGAAAGGTATTAGCCAGTATTCTACTACTTGCAAATGCTGGGATAAGTACAGAGGGACAAGTCACAGTAGCTAATTAAATTCATTACTTAAAAAAAAAATCCTTGCCATTATTCCTTTTCTAGCAAACGTAGAATTTTAGATACAATAAACTATAGCCAGAATCCTACTACTTATGCATGTTAGCATAAATGCAGCAGTGTAAATCATAAAGGCAAATGGCCACTAGTTATGGAGACACCACTTGTATTCTTCATAGCAAGCCATGTCCTGTTAATGGGATGTGATGAGAAATACTCGTGGCAACTCTTTTTGACTAGAGGCAGTTTCTTCCTTTTCTCTGTGAGAGCTCGTAGTAAAGGAAACTCATTTTTCTTTTAATAAAATATTTTCTTATGAAACAGAGAGAAACTTTTTTTGAGGAGTATAGAACAAGTGGTATTATTTAGCACTTGGAATAAATAGTCTTAATGAAGTATATTCGAATCTCATGTTTGAATTTTATTTAAAAGGGTATTCACGTTGATATTAGTGCCTATTATCAGCATATATCTTGGATGCAGTTTAGGCAGCAGAGAAGAATTCATTGTAGGAACTTATGTATTACTAATATTAAAGTTACTTGACTGTTAAGTTGTTCTATGAGATAGCTGTATTAATCTGTTGTAGCAAAACCACTTTAAAACTAACTAGTTTGGTTTGAAATAGGCCTTCATGGCAGCAGCCCACTTCTTCTGCAGCTTTTCCGAGCTGCTGTCCATGAAAGCTTATGACAAATAACATTTGTTAGCTTTAAAGGTGCCACAAGATTTTATTGTGGATTCTTGAATATATTCCTGTGCCTGAATCAGATTGAACCACTTCAAAGGTTGATAGGTTACAATTTTTACTTTTGTATTTACAATATTTTATGATACATTATAAGTTCTGTGTTCAGCTTACAGTAAAAGTAAAAAGAATTTAAATACAGAGCTGGACAGAATGCTGTAAAAGAAAATATTACATAAATGTTATATAAGGGGCTAAACTACACAAATTATTTAAAAGATCTAAATGAACAAAAAGATATTTGTCAGGTGCCAAAAAGACCACAAAGATGGTGCCAGGTGAACTTGTTCAATAAAATGGATGCCACTACTGAAAAGACAGTGCTTATTCACCTTGCTGGAAACTTAGACTAAGAGTTACATAGAAGGTAAAAAAGCCATGTGGTCCTTATGCATCCTCCAAATGTAAGGGTAGATGATACCTGTATTAGATCATGAAAAACTCTCAAACAATGCTAGCTTTTGGCCCATATGAACCTTCCTCAGCCCATCTGATGAAGGCCCACATGGGCCGAAATCTAGCATTTGTTTGTGATTTTTAGTGGCCCAATAGGGTATCACCTATCCTTCAGTTTGTAGGCTAGAAGTTAGTGTCACACAAAGACTACAGCTGTAATATGGCCTGATAGCTCAGGCCCCGTTAATAATCTTGCACTCCTTTTCATTAGATCAGTGGCAGTTTGCAAACTATTTATAAAGGAAGCTTCAGCTATAATGCATTACCACATTATATTATAGTCGTTTCTGCAGTACTAGACTATCAGAACATTAGGTTATGGCCATGTGGTCTCTGTGCAGGTAATACTGCTGCTGTTGTATGAGCCAAATCCAATAAAAAGTGCTCTGACTGCAACCATGGTTTTTTAGTGGGAGCTTGGCACCATCCCAGAATAGCCTCAACACTGTTCACCTGACACCATTCATCATCTGCAGGGCCGCCTGTCTCTTTCGATAAGTTTCAATTTGTTCACTTCATTACTATGCCTTGTGATAGTTGATGACAGTCATGGATTTGCCTATATCTGATGACAAAGAGAAGATTAACATCTTAGACTAAATTTCTGAATAACCTCTCACAAAATGTTCATATAGGTCTTAAATAACATAAGGCAAACTAATAGGTGAGCTTCCAAGGGTTGCATGATTTATCTCTACAGGTATCATAGTTTGAAAGAGATCTTTCCAGCCTTACTCTTCTCATTTACTGTCAGTCTTTATTTCTCCTGAGGATTTTGTACCTGGAATTTGAGTGTGGGACTGTATATGTCATGTTCGTTACCAACTCTAGGACATCTGTGTAGTAGGAGATTGGCTTCTTCAATATATCTGGCTTTAGCTTTCAGGACTCAATAGAAATGAACTTTAGTCCCTTTTGTGATATACAGGTCTGTATACCTTTGTTAGATACTCAGTATGGTGGAGTGGATAGAGTGATGGTTTAGGACTCAGGAGGCCTGGGTTCAAATCCCCCACTCAGCCATGGAAGCTTACTGGTAAAGCCACTCCTTAAATATCTCACTTGCTTTGAAAGCCCTATTAAGGTTGCTATAAGTCCATTACAACTTGACAGCGCATAACAATAAATACTTTCGTCAAACTTTTGTGGCTAAGGTGCAGCATGTTGTAGTATGTTACTTTGACTGACTTTGGCTGGACACTTGCTTCTTCCCTCTATCTCATCTCCTTGTTTTCCTTTCAGTGAAGACCCTGTCTTCTGCTGTCCCATTTTTCTCCACCTGTGAGTAGTATTATTGGCTAGCCTACAGATGGACTGATCAGAGGTGTTGACATTTAGTGTGACTCTTGGACTTCTGTGATTTTTAGCAGGCTCAGAACTGGCTCAAAAGACGTGCTGGCTTTGATGCAATAAAAGGCATTGGCCCTTGGATAAAACACTAGGCAATTCTATCTAAAGTCTCCATACTTGTTTCTTGCATAGTGCTGTATTCTTACTGGATGATGTCCTAATATTTTGTATAGTTCATTTGACTTTTTGCTTATGCTATCCGTGATGCTCACAGTCCTCTTGTCTGCCTTGATCATTGTCTGCCTTGATCATGCAGGCTTCTCTGCATGCTGCTTTTGGAATATAATCCCTTGGTTTACATACATACTGACAAAGAAACATTGGATTCTTTAAGAAGAGAAATAGCCCAAATGCACAAAAATAGCCAAAGTTCCATATGCTTCTGGGACAGTAATGTTCTGTTTACTACTACAAGACCTCTTGTCAGTTCTTAATACTGCGCTTGTTTAACATTTTTCAGTTTGTAAGAACGTTAATTTGTAGAAAAATATGAAATTAAGGGTGCTTAGTAAACTCCCCAAGAGTGTTGAAATGGCCAGTATTTTGTTGCAGACATCCAAGATCCGTGCAGGAAAGGAACTGTTAATATGTGATGATGTGTTTTCTAATTGTAGTCAATTTAAGCATGCATTATACTACTCATGTCTAAGATGCAATTTTTTTTTCTAGAGGAAACTGCATCTGACCTGTGTTGTGTGATCTCATGTTTGGTTCAAGTCATGATGGATTCATACTGCAGAACAAAGCTGGGATTTCAGAGCCTTATTCAAAAAGAATGGATTATGGGAGGACATGCTTTCTTGGATCGTTGTAACCATCTGCGGCAAAGTGATAAAGAAGAGGTATAACTTTACTGACAAACAGAAGTCCTCAGGTATTCTGAGCACATGTAGGAGGTGAATACTAAAGTAGAGAGAAACTGAGAATCCAAACTAGAAAGCTTGCATAACTGTTGAGATTTTAACCAAATGTTGGTTTGTTCTTGTCAAATTCTTTCTCCACCCTTCTTCTGAATCCTGAAGCAGCAAAACTAAAACATTTTCCAGTACACAGGATTCAATATAAACTATGCTCATATGAAAGGATATTCTTCTGCATGTCTTCGTTGCATTCAGGCCTTGCCCATCATAAGATGATGCATTTTATTAAGTCATTATCAAAATAGGATAGGCCAGGGTAAGGATAATATGGAGACACTTGCCATAGAAGGTGAAGAGGGAATCAAGTAAGGTCCTTGAGTGTGAACAGTTCTGGGAATCCTTTGAGGTTGAAGAGTATGATAGTAATGCATGCAGTAAATTTTCAAAGGGCAGAGTCTCTTGTTCATAGTTGTACCTAAAGCTTTTGCTTTTGACTGCAGTGGTAAGTAGAAAAAAAACTTACTTGTATTGATTGACAGGCTTTCACATAAATAAAACAAAAAACAAACAAACAGGAGATAAATTCCAACAGAAAACAATCCAGTCAGGACACAGAATTGCAGTGCAGTGCATTAGTCAAAGTAAGAATAGGTAGGAAAATTTAATAATGTAACAATCTTACACTAACGTTCTAAGTTTAATTAAATAAAATATCTTATATCCTTTTCACTGTTTTCAGTACTGTAGTGCAAACAATAAAAAGTTACGATAATTAGGCAACAGGGCACAGTGTAATTTCATAACTTGTAGAGCTCATGAAAAGAGAATTGCAGTAAATCAAATAGCTGCTATGAAGACTGAAAGACAATGCTCACCCTCAAGCATACACTTAGGGTAAAGCATTCAAACCTCCAATTAAATAATACAAATCTTCACCAGATAAATACCTTATAAACTTCCAATTGAAATCTTTAGTAAATGTTTAGAACAAAACGTACAGATAAATGCTGTGGTGTGTAGCCACAAACCTGTATTAGCTGAGTGTAAAAGAACTAATAAGTTTAAGTTCTTATACACCAGTATATGCTTAAAGGAGCAAAATCAGATTCTCACAGGTGACATTTCCACCTTAACTGTATAATACAGATAAGATAAAAGGGAAGAATATCCGGTTACATTGCTGACCAGTTGAAATTCATCTGGTCTTTTAGTCTCAAGAGAGAGAGTGTGTGTGTGTGTGTGTGTGTGTGTACACACACACACATGTTTTTTGTACAGAGCTAGTTGTGGTCTGTGTTCAAAGAAATGTAAACTGGTTTTCATAGATGTAAACTGATTTCATATAATATGGTAGTTGAACAATTCGTTTAAAAAATTCCTGCCTTTCTGTAAGTACCCTCAGGTGTATGTAGCAAAATAAAAATCATAAGGTCCAAATAAATCAAACAGGAAATAGAGGTAATGTCATGATGTCTTCATGTAACTAAGTCATGGGCTTTAAATCAAATGCCTGCCTGAATCAAATGATCTCAAGGCTTCATTTAAAAATGATTCGAAGACACAGGATGAGTTTCCTTGGGTAGATGTTCTACAGTTTGGTATTACAGCTAAAGAGTGTCATCATCCCAGATCATACTACTGTTGACTGATCATTGCAGAAGAGCCTTACAAATAAATACAGATCAGGGTGGGTTCAGTCTTTATAAATAAGAGCACATTAGCTACTTTACTGTACCCTATCCAGGCGCTTCTAAGTATGCTTATTTTTATTTTATTTTATTTTAGGCACCAGTCTTCTTATTGTTCTTGGATTGTGTATGGCAGTTGGTTGAACAGTATCCACCAGCATTTGAGTTTTCAGAGACTTATCTTACTGTTCTGTCAGATTGTTTGTATATTCCTGTATTCAGCACTTTCTTCTTCAATTCACAACATCAGAGAGACACCACTATGGTAAGACAATAGTTAGGAGTGTGGTGCATCATAGAAGTGTGTTTGGATACTGCTGGGTTTCCTGTGATTTTTATAATGGTGGTACACTTTGAGTCCCAACAGTCTTGACACTGCTCTAAATAGAGGAATCTTACAGCTTGTTTATGTCTGTATTAGAGATGGGGGTATTCGTATACGAATACGAATATCCCTGCACAGCTGGACTTAATGAGGGTCCGGACCATCCACTCATGCATCTGGCAGTGGCAGCCTCGCTCATCCTTCCAATCGTGTCCAGAGCGCCTCTCTCTTTCCACTCAGCTGGCCACTCAGCAGCTGTGCAGGGAGACTCGTCCTCCCTCCCCCTGCTAGAGTGGCTAGCCGAGCGGGAAGAGAGCGGCTCTCTGGGAGTGATTGGAATGCTGAGTGAGGCTGCCACCACCGCCGGACACATGAGTGGACGGTCCAGCCCCAGGGGCCAGACCCTAATTAAGTCCAGCTGCGCGGGGATATTTGTATACGAATACGTATACCCCCATCTCTAGTCCGTATATAATCCTTTTCCGAATATGTGGCATGATGTTACACTGTATACTAAATACCTACCTCTTTCCATTGTAAACCTTCTCAACCCTGTTCTTGTTTCTGATACTTTATCACACATTGTTTATATCCTTTCAAGCCTTTGCATCTATAATATTTTCAGAAATGGCTATGAAACTCTGCAGTGTAACTAACATCATAAGTTCTTTATTGAGAAGTACAGGGCCATCATAAAATAAACTTACGTTCTGTCCTGCTTGCTTGTGTTCACTTCTAAGGCTATGCAGTCCAAGGGGTTCATTAAGCAAAATGAAGTATCAAAAGCGAAGCAGTTGCTATAAAGAGCTACACTGGAGAAATAGTATTTGTAAACTCTAATTTGAGCCTCTTTTCTCTCAATAGTATGGAGGAAGCCTTGACACACAAGGAAGCAAACTAAGTTATTGTTCAGTTTGGGATTGGTCAGTGCAGTTTGAACCTGAGGCCCAAGCTTTTCTTAATAATCCTTTGTATGCAGAGAAGCCGAAACTAGACAGAAGTCAGAGGAAAACTACACGGTTCAAGGTAAGATCACCCACTGTTCAGGCAGTCTTGAATTCATGAATTTAAGCAGCTTGTTTATGCAAGTGTCAGAAACACAATGAAGGTTTTAAAAAGTCCTTTGTTTCTGCATGAAGAAGCACCCCGCCCCTGAAACCTGTAAGGAGGTGTGAGTCTTCATTTGTTATTTCACCCATACACTTCTTATTTATACCCAAATAGGCTTTTTCCAAAACTAGAATGATTTTCTGGGTAAGTCCAGAGGGAAGAGTGTGTTTTTTAGAGGTCTGGGAGTAAAGAATTGGGGCAGACTTCCAAATCACTCAAATCTTTTGTATATAATTAACTCACGGCAAGATAAAAAAATATTAGTAGGCCATTCTTAAAGTTAGAAACTGTATTTCCTAGTCTCCTGGGTTACTTTTAAATGTAAATCATTATTTAACTAAAAATATGCCATCTTACAGAGAGAGAATCCTCAAATGATACTTTAGCAGGCAAGAGCCAACCCCTAAAGCAGTGGTTCTTCTTCGTGGCCTCTGTGAATGCACACAAATGGGTTGTTCTGCGCCTGGGCAGGACATTTCGGAACTTTCTAGAGCTTAAAAACATGTGACAATGAGATGTTCCCCCGTGGAGCTCATGCTCCGCCCTCCCAAAGTCCCCTCAATTCCTTTTTACCGCTGCCTCGGTAGGACGTATTTGGAACGTTAGAGCGATAAACAGCGGGTATCTCAATCTAATCATTCTATAATAGATTCCAATCAATATTTTTTGACGTTCCCTAGTGATTATCGACTATATTTTCCCCCCATTCGCAGTTTTTTCTCTTCCCGCGTTTTTTCTCCCCCCCCCCAATCGCCGGTTTTTCCTTCTTCTATTTCATGGGCCCCCCAGGACCATTCAAACGGTGCGTCATTTGCGCCAACAAAATACCACTAACAGACGGGCATGATCATTGTTTATTTTGTCTGGGAGAACAACACCAGACCCACTCGTGCCCCGAGTGTAAAAAACTCACCAAACCGGCACTCAAATTACGGCTACAACGGTTACGATCTTACCTTTGGGAGCGATCCCTCAATCCGACCATAGAACCGATGACATCGCCAACTCCTAAAGAAACGGCTCACTCTGAAACGGCTCGTTCCATATCGAGCCCGACGCCAGTTCCAGCTCGGCAAAAAGAACTGTCGAGGCCATCTTTGAAATCGAGCTCGACTACCACCTCCAGAGCTCCAACCCGTTCTGACGAGTCATCTAAAAAGAAGGATAAAGTCAAGACAAAAAAACCAAAGAAAACAACAAAATCCACTCAGATTGATCCTCCTCAACCAATGATTCCATCGCCAATTCTAGAAGAATCATCTTGAGAGGCCCCTGTTTCAAGTTTAGACAGGGATGATCCTACTCTGACATCAGCACAGGCTATAGCTTCTATTGCTAGTCTGTCGCCTAGTATAGGCCTATCCCCGGCTGATGCACAATCCAGCCTGGCCTCGGCCCATTCAAGCCCTCGTTCATCAGGGCGGGCGATACTTGTTCAGTCTTCGGAATCGGAGTCATCCCATCATTCCCCCCGCAAGCACTGGGAGAAAAGACGACATGTCTCTCCGATCCAATATGCTCCTCCACACAGAGACATATATTATTACCCTGAACCACTTCAATACCATACCAGAGATGACTATAGAGACAGACATCATCATTATGATCCTTATTATGCAGAAGCGTTTGCTGAACAGGCTTATTATGACAAACCCAGGAGAGTTCGATATGCCTCCCCATCACGGTATTCACCATCCGTGTCACCATCCCCGCCAAGACATCGACACCGATCACCTTCTATTTACTCAGTATCGACCCATCAAACTTCTGTGCCGACAAAATCTGCACTCAAAAGGCCTCTCCAGTTACGTTCAGGTTCAATCGAAGCGAGCAAAACAGTCAAAACATCGTACCTCTCTCCATGTTGCTACGACCTACAGGGGCCCTCCTCCCCCACCCTCCGATATGGAACTACAATCGGTACCGGCTCATACAACTCACCAATCACTACCAGTGGCATCGACCACGAGATCACACCGATCACCCTCTCGATCTTCTACATCCTCTCAAAATTCGGCATCCACTCTATCTCATGAATCACCATCCAACCTTCCCACCTCTCCATCTGATGGCGGAGAAAATCTTCCTCCATCACCATTGGAAGACTTCACATCCTACTCTCAGTTGATCCTCCGAATGGCTAAATCCCTGCAGCTCAACATCGAGGAACCACCTCCTCAAAAAAAGGACCTTGTTTTTGACGACTTGAATCAGGACAAGACACCACCACTTAGCCTCAGCTTTATTCCTGCTATGTTTGAACTCTTTAAAGAATCATGGGACAAACCTCCTCCCTCCCTCCAAATCTCACGCTGTGTTGAAAACCACTATAAAACTCATGGAACAGATACAGCCTTTCTTTTTAAACACCCGATGCCGAACTCCATTATAGTTGAATCGACCCAGTCGAGGGCGCAAAATAAATCATCTGTCGCATCCACCAACAGAGAAGGCCGTAAAATTGACATTCTTGTCAGAAGACTATATTCACTCACCTCTTTCATCATGAGGGTAGCTAATTATCAGGCCACCATGGGCACTTACCATCATCAGTTATGGGACAAAATCTTGCCCATTATCCAAGCAGCTCCAGAGGCTACCAGAACAGAAGCACTCAACATACACACTGAAGCTTCTACCCTGGCCAAACAACAGAGGATAGCTGCACACCACACGGCAGATGTAGCATCTAAAGCAATGTCCACTTCAATTGCCCTCAGACGTCATGCCTGGTTACGGTCTGCAAACATCTTAGATGACACCAAGACACAGATAGAAGACCTTCCATTTGATGCCACTGGCCTCTTCAACGCCAAAACCGATGAACTCATGGAAAACATCCATAAAATCCGTAAGACAGCACGTTCTTACACTCCTCAACAACCTTACCATTATCAGCAACCCCAATACCGCAGACAACTATTCTACCAGCAACAATTCCAACCATATCAATAGCCATACCGATCATTCCAACCTCAAGCTCAGGAGAGATCTTACACAACACCATCTACATCTGCGGTCCCGCCCTTTCAGCCCCAGCAATCACAAACCCGAAGACAACCCTTTCGACGTCAACAGAAAAGGGGTAAGCAATACCCATAAATCTTTTCCATCTTCATTCCAAACCAGACTTTACCCTTTCATCTCTGCCTGGAAAAAAATTACTAATGACAATTGGGTTCTCTCCATTGTTCAAAATGGCTATTTCATTGAATTTTTCCGTACCCCACCCTCCTGCATCATTCGGACTACCCCGTATTCATTAGCCCTCTATGAAGAAGTCTCCCTCCTCTTACAAAAGCAAGCCATACTCATAGTCCCTTCCTCTTCATTACATGAAGGATTCTACTCCAGATACTTTACGGTTCCCAAAAAGGACGGAGGACTTCGTCCTATTCTCGATCTCAGGAACCTCAACAAGTTTATTCGACCCCGACGCTTTCGAATGCTAACTCTCGACACTATCATCCCCCTCCTTTCACAGGGAGACTGGTTCGTCGTTATCAACCTGCAAGATGCTTACTTCCATATTTCCATCCTTCCACTACATCACAAATTTCTTCGATTCAGATTCAACAACGTATCATACCAATTCTGTTCCCTTCCTTTCGGACTTTCCACAGCACTGAGGACATTCACCAAATGTATGGCACCAGTCGCAGCTTACCTCCGACTCCAGGGGCGTCACCATTTTCCCGTATATTGACGACTGGTTAATAGTCGTTCCTTCCTACCACGATGCAATCAAAGCTACGGAGTTAACCCTCGACACTCTTCAAAGCTTAGGTCTCAAAGTGAACACTGCCAAGTCTCACCTCGAACCCTCGCAGACTGCCACCTACATCGGCGCGTACTTCGACTCTCTCCGAGCCAGAGCCTTCCTACCGCAAGAGAGGATCACCAAATTAAAACAAGCTATCCGACCATTCCGACCCTTAGAGTCGGTATCGGCACACCAAGCTCAGCATCTCCTCGGGCTCATGGCATCTACCACAGCCATCATTCAACACGCACGGCTCAAAATGAGATCACTACAAGCGTGGTTCCTGTCACTATTCGACCCCATGACAGATCAGCAGTCCAAACGTCTCACAGTAACACCAGAACTTGCCAGACAACTTACCTGGTGGATGTTCCTCCCTCATTTGATAGTGGGCAGACCTTTCCAACCTCTGCAGCTATCCATACAAGTCACTACCAATGCTAGCCCATCGGGATGGGGAGCCCACTGTCAACATCACAGAATGCACGGTCTGTGGATGAAGCGAGAACAATCACTACATATCAACCATCTGGAACTTTTGGCAATCATCAAAGGCTTTCACACCTTCCTACCACTCATTGCAGGACGAGCAGTATAGATAGCTACAGACAACACCACAGCGCTGTACTATGTCAACAGACAAGGAGGTACCCACTCCCTATCACTTCTATATCTTGCGATAGAACTGTGGGAATGGTGCTATTTCCACCACATTTTCCCAGTGCCCGTCCATGTCTCGACATACGACAACTGTCTCGCAGATCGCCTAGTCGTCTTACCACAGGGACACACGAGTGGACACTGAATGACGAAGTCTTTGATCTTCTCTGCCACCGATGGGGACTCCCGTCCATTGATCTCTTTGCCTCAGAGTCCAACACCAAATGCCAACGCTATTGCTCTCGAGCCGGCATTGATCCAAAATCACTCGGCGATGCGTTTATGATGGACTGGACCGGAGAACTACTGTACCTGTTCCCACCAATCCCTCTCATTCAAAGATCAGTCATTCAACTACGACAATCCCAAGCCGATGCCATCCTCATCGCCCCGTGGTGGCCACGTCAACCATGGTTCACCCATCTAAGATTGATGTTGACTGACGTATTCCATCTGCCGTCGATACCCAACCTTCTCTCACAGAGCAATGGGATGATCCTCCACCCCGACATCCACTCTCTGAACCTGACAGCTTGAAGAATACTCCCGCCATTTGAAGTGTCCTAGATCGGGCTCGAAAGCCATCTACCCAAAAGCTATATCAAAATAAATGGAAATCCTTCATCTCCTTCACTCACTCTCGAAACCTAACTGCAGTTCCAGTTTCTCTAAGAACACTACTTACCTTTATCCTTCATCTCTTCGATCTTGGACTATCTCATTCGACCTTGAAGGTTTATATCTCAGCTATTGTAGCCCATCAGCCCTCTCATTCCCAGTCAGCAAGACTTTTCTCACATCCAACTTTAAAAAGATTCCTCAAGGGACTCCAAAATATTCGACCTCCAAGACAGCAACCTCTGCCTCAGTGGTCTCTACAATTGGTCCTCAGTTACCTTACCAGACCACCTTTCGAACCAATGGCCACCTGTAATCTCAAGCTACTGTCTCTAAAGACAGTGTTCCTTGTGTCAATAACATCAGCCAAACGTGCCGGTGAATTAGCGGCTCTCAGATCAGACCCACCTTATCTCCAATTCCATCCGGACAAAGTCACCCTATATTTCGATGTATCATTTCTACCCAGAATTGTCTCTGATTTTCACTTGAACCAACCATTGATTTTACCAACTCTGTTTCCTTCTCCTTCTACACCCATCGAGCACATGCTCCACATGTTGGATGTCAGATGGTCTTTGGCTTTCTACATTAATAGAACAAAGGTATTCAGAAAATCCCCAAAACTTTTTATATGCTTCCAAGGCCCTCATAAGGGTGCCCCAGCATCATCCCAAACAATCTCCCGCTGGATTGTTCAAATGATTTCATTAGCTTACGAGCTTTCAGGCAAGACACCTCCTGAACACTTAAAGGCTCATTCCACCAGAGCACTATCAACTTCCATTGCTCTCCACCGTGGAATAGAACTACCGCACATCTGCCGAGCAGCTACCTGGTCTACTCCTTCGACCTTTGTAAGGCACTATCGCCTTGATGTCCGGGCAAAGAATGATGCTGCATTTGGCAGGGCGGTCCTGACATCTCTTCTACTGTGACGTCCCACCATCCGGTAAGTGAGCTTGTCAGTCACCCATTTGTGTGCATTCACAGAGGCCACGAAGAAGAAAGAGAGGTTACCTACCTGTAACCATGGTTCTTCTAGTGGTCCTCTGTGAATTCACACATCCCTCCCTTCCACCCCTCTGTCCATCTCGTTGTCTTTAATACACTACCTTGACAGCGGCGGATCATTGAAGGAACTGAGGGGACTTTGGGAGGGCGGAGCATGAGCTCCATGGGGGAACATCTCATTGTCACATGTTTTTAAGCTCTAAAAACTTCCAAAACTTCCTGCACATGCGCAGAACAACCCATTTGTGTGAATTCACAGAGGACCACTAGAAGAACCATGGTTACAGGTAGGTAACTTCTCTTTCCAAAATCTTGGATCCCCAGATGTTCTTGGACTACAACTCCCAGAAATCCTACAACACCAGGACAGCTTCTGGGAATTTTAGTCCATGAACATCTGGGGACCCAAGGTTGGGAACCATTGCCTTAAAGAGTTTGCAGTAATGGGCATGCTAGATGAATGCTCAAAGGTATGACCGTAGCAAAACACTGATAATCATGGAATATGTTTCTTGATTTGAGCTGTGTGCATCCTTTTTCAAGCATAATAGCTTATGTTAGTTCTCTTGTATGAAGACATTGTAGTCCCTCCAGAACCATTTACAGTTTCATAGACAAAATCAGCTGGGACGAAGAGTGTCCCAAGCAATTTATTGTTTTTTGTCATTGGAGTACTTCTTTGTCTTGGCTGATGTAACCTAGTAGGATAAAAATGCTCCATTCTATGTTTTGGCAAACCATGACAACAGAGAAGCAGAAGTGTTTTTTTAGTAGGTTGGTCCTATTCTGAGCTTGGATGCACACTGGAAGTCTTGGCGCTGGAGGTACAAGAATCATATGTCAGACCCACAGACCTAGGCTTACCAGTAACTTTCAATACAGTGGGATGCCAGTGGGGTCAGAAAATACCCAGAAATTAAAGGAAGAGTTTTTATTTTAGAAACACAAGTTGATAGTAATAAAATGTTTTCAGCCTTATCTGAGTAGTATTCACTTTAAATCTGCAATTGTTTAATTGCGTAGATTTAACTAGATGGTTTTACTAATATACTAAACAGTAAAATACAAAGATGTGGCCATTCTATCTGTGGACATGGATGGATTGCAGGGACAGTATTACTGAAGCTAATTCAAATGTAGATTGACTTTCTGACATGAAAGAGTAGAGGTGGCTAATATAGTCAAGTATTAAAGTTTTTGGTGTGTAAAGATTGTTCAACATTCCTTTTATATATAAATGGTGATTCTATCAATGTTAGTGAGTTCAATAAAACTTTGTTTTCTGTTAACAACAGCCCAATGTCTTGATAAAATCTTTTGGCAGTGGTACCACAATTTGAAATGATCACTACAGAGACAACTATATAGCCCAGAAACTAAGCTGGAATGGTGTTCAGACAATTTTACTTTGTCTTTACCGTTCTAAAACTGTTTCTCTTGTTCTCTTTAAAGCATCAGCGACAGCTTTCTTTGCCTCTGACACCAACGAAGCCTCCTCCAAAAAGAGGCTTTTTAAAGGAAGAAACAGATCAGTTAATTAAAAATCTTCTGGGCAAAAGAATCAGCAAGTTAATAACTTCTTCTGATGAACTTCAGACTAACTCCAGAGAGTTTTATGACAGTTGGCACTGTAAACCTGTTGACCTCCATGGACTACTGCTGCCACATCTAGAAGGACCAGAAATAAAAGTGTGGGCACAGAGATATTTACGATGGATCCCTGAAGCTCAGGCACCTGGTGGTGGAACAGTTGCCACTGCAACTAAAATCTTGGATGTGATGGAGGATGTGCAGGGCTTGCAGAAGAAAGTGGATGAAAAACACAGTGAAATGGTTGCTGAAGAAGAAAATGCAGAAGTTTCTCCATTCCTGAGAAATCCTGCTCGCTTGTCATCCTTATTTCCATTTGCTTTGCTTCAGAGACATTCCCTCAAACCAGTTTTACCTACCAGCACTTGGAAAGACTTAGAAGATGAAGAGGATTTAGCCAGAAGAGATGATGAGTATGTTGAGTTAGGTGATGTTTGACATGACACTGTAGAAATCCAAGTGCTGGCAGATTTCATTCTAAATATCACATTTCATTCTAAATATCTATATCAGTTACTGGTGGCTTCTCCTTTTGGCTATATTCTGGCTAAAACTAACAAAGCTTTTATTGCAGGAAGGTCTCTTCATTTGACAACACTAATGTATGTTCTAGATGAGTTTTGATCAGTTTTAATCTATAGCTGTGTTCTGCGGGGCTCAGTTGAAAACTAAATTGAAACAATGGATTGGATCCAAACTCCCTGTGGAGGAAGATTCTTTGTGGCGATTCCTTCATGCGCTACCTAGATGTTGTTCTTGAAGGGTCAGTTCCCTGGGGAACAGTATTGGAGATGATGCTGGAATCTGAAAGGGGACTTTGTAGAATTGACTCTAATGGAACCCCTTTACTGGATCTTGGTCTCTTAGGTAAATGCAAAGAGGTTTTCATCTGTTCCCAAAAAAGATTCAGTATTAGTGTAGATTTAATTTTGTCTATACATGGGGTAAAGACAGCATGTGTGCTCTAGCATGAAAGGGTGTCCTCAAAAATATTCACTATAACTTGAAAATGGCCTGGAGTAAGATATGAAACATCTTAGTGGTTACATCTTAAAATATATAGTTTCATTGTTCAGTAAAAGAGAACTTTCTTAAGAGAACCAGATCAGTTTTTTAAAAATAGACTTGAATTTTAAGGTTGTGGCCTTTTTAATCTTAAACTAGAGATTATCTTTATCATGCATTCTGCTTGTTCTACTTATCTATTCTGTTACAGATTTATAGATCATGGGAATATTTTAATGAATCTGTCTTGAGCTCTGTTAGTATGAATATCTTGAAGTCACCAGCCCTCTCTTCCCCGTCTCTTATTTTCCACCATTTGTGTTCTGTTGTTTTGGAGTGTGAAGTTCTAGTCACTTATTGCCAAGAACAAGAAAGGGTTGAATGTAAAGATGCCAGTAAGCCAGAATGTTTCCTCTAATTGTGTAGGTTGCTCTTTCTCAATGCTCGTAGCATGCACTGATTCTCATGTCTTTCTTTTAAGAAGGGCAACTAAAGAGCTATATTTAGCTATGAAACTGGATTTTTCATCCAGTACTACTGCTTTCTATAAACATAGCATTAAAACTAATTATGAATGTAGGAAGTCTTTGCATTGGCATTGTGTTTGTGAATATTGTTATTACAGTACCTCCACTATAAAAGCCATATGGAAACCTGACTGTCGAAGTAGATCATTCTGCTCTGAAAAGAGACTTGGGGAAGTTGCGAAGATGAAGATGCATTTGCTGAAATCTTGTTGCTTAGTGCAGTAAGTTGGAGCTAGAGTACGGCCCACTAAATGAGTGGGATTTACGGAGGAACTTGATCCCCATTGATTCAATGGAGTTACTCTAGGTGTGACTTACTATGCTAAGCAACAGGATTTCAGCCATAAAGTCAGAAGTTGTCCATATGATTAAAACTGTCTAACAAGCCTTTTTGGAGAGGGTTGCAGTTTAATTGATATTATAGTTGTAGGTGATTATTGAATTGCCCCATAATTCTATGTGCCACTCTTAAGCGTTGCCTTGAAATATATCTCTGGGTACTGCAATCTTGGTACCCTCATTTCAGCTGTATTGGGGGCTAAGACTAGCCTTCCAAAAGTATTTCTAAAAGAATGGGTAATATGTTGGTGCAGACAAATGCCAAATGGAACCTCCAAAGTCCATGATGCCTTATGAATCTTCCTACTGCAAGCTTCCTGAGCTTTCAGTATCTCTGAAACACAGTAGATCTACTTGTATTATGAGCCTTCTGAAAGCAAGTGTTGCACACTTTTTTTTCTTTCAAATGTTTTTTAGCATTTATGCAATAACAGCTCCTCTGCACTAATTCTGGACTGTTTTATAGCTGCTTGGATTATTATTTGAATTCACTTAAACACTAATATTAGAAATGCTTCATTAAAAAAACTGTTTCTTTGACAGCTAGACAGTTGTAAATATATCAATCATGGAAGTGTATTTATATTTAAGCTGTCAACTGTGTATCTATAGAAAATTCAGATGGATATATGGAGGGATTTTTATAATAGCTTTTAGAACTGCTCTGTTCTAACAAGAATAGGAATAGTAATGAGATCGTCAGAATGCAAAACTGTTCAAATTTAATTTAATTTAATTTACTGATTTTTTCTAGGTATTTGGTTTATACCTCCCAGTTTTTACACTGAATACAAGCTTAGCTTTAGCAATAGATAAGGAACAATACCTTCCTGTTAACTCTTTGTAGACTATTTGAACAAATTAATTTGCTAATAAAATTTACTTTTATTGTTTCTAACTTGAAAAAATTGCTGTGTTCTTGGTGGTTCATGTGGTTATTATAGAAGCAGTTATGTTCTAGCTGGGTTTGGTGTCCTCCTTTGTACAGGTAATGAAACATGAGCACAGATACCGTATTTTTCTGTGTATAAGACGCCCCCATGTATAAGATGCCCCCCACTTTTCTAACCCAAAATTAAGAAATCTAAGTGGAGCTTAGCAAGTGTTGGGGGAAAGGGATCAAAGCGCTGCAGGATCGCTTTGATCCCTGCTTTCTCCCTTCGTACTAAGCCCCGCGGGGCTTAGCAAAAGGAGGGGGAAAGGGATCAGAGCAATCCCACGACTGCATGATCATTTTGATCCCTTTCCCCCTTATACAGCCATGGGATTGCTTTGATCCTTTCCCCCTACACTTGCTAAGCCCCATGGGACTTAGTAAGCAGCGGGGAAAGCAAGGATCAAAGCCATCCTGCAGCGCTTTGATCCCTGCTTTCCTTTTGCTAAGGCTTAGCAAGTGGAGGGGAAAGCAGGGATCAAAGCCCTGCAGGATCACTTTGATCCCTGCTTTTCCCTCCACTTGTTTTTTCTCTCCTCAGCTTACTTCCGTGTATAAGACGACCCTCAATTTTTAGTCTAAAGATTTTAGACAAAAGTATAGTCTTATACATGGAAAAATACGGTAAGTGGGGAACAGCTGCCTTCTGTAGACCTAACCCATGCCATCCTCTGTGACTGATGGCTTTGTAGGGTCTCTTCAGACTTTCTTACTAGAGAGAAAAGGGTCTTAAGCAAAGTGTGGGCTCTAACATTATGTATGGCTTTTCATATTTACTTTCAGATTTCTTTAAGAATAATAAAATTGGCAGTATCATATCAAATGCAATGATTCTTCCCAAAGTTTTTAGGTATAAAGTACTCAAAAGTGATTTACCGGTTTTGCCTGGTGGTAGTATGGGTTCATGTAGCTTGCCCAAGGCTGCACAGATTGCAGGGCACATAACTCCATCAGCCACACACACTTTGAACAATCTAGCCTGCTCCTTCCTCTGGAAGCACACTGGGGATTCAAATTCCTGGTCCTTGGTTTCACAGCCAGATTCTCTAACCTACTGAGTTATATTACACTTAGAGGAATGTAGGATTATATAAATGTTCTGAAGGTTGGCACAATTATCTGTCTCTCGCTAATTTTCTTGTAACTTGCTGAGAAATGCTATCATTTGGCTAAGAATCAAGACATAACGTTTCTTAGCTAAGAACTCAAAGTAGTATTTAATCTAGATTCTTGCACTGACTGAAGTTGGATCTGATCATTTTGTGCTGCAACACACTGGCCAAAAATCTTGTTGCCTAGCTATGCCTGTGTAACTTGAAGTTGCATAAGCCATTGCAAAATTTCTACCAAAGTAAATATCCCATCCACGAGGCAGGCAGTTCTGCAGCTGCAATTCTGCAACTAGCTGTGCAATCAGACATATATATAGACAGCCTTGATGTAACTCCTTGTGAACTTTTGCAGGTGTAATCTCAGATTTAATAGGATTTCAGCCACTACTTCCCATGCACAGTTCACTCATTTCTCATACTAGCCCTACTAAAATTATTAGATATTCTAGAGGATCAGTACTGCTTCTGTTTTATATACATATATAATTTTTTTAAGAGATTCATTTTCTACTGCAGCTGAACTTGTAGCATAGCTTTCAAAGTATGCCAAAACTCAACGGGGAAAATCAGATCTTAAATCTGGTTATTGCTGCAAGTACACATGCAGAACTGCTTTTATGTGGGTCTTTTTATTTTATTTATTATTTATTATTTTTTATTTTTTGCTATTGCCAGGAAAATTACCTAATTACATAATTTGGATGCCCATGATTATATTAACAAAGTGCATAGAGATACTTCTAAGATTGATTGATTGATTTGATTTTTACACTGCCCATCTGGCTGCCAAGGCCACTCTGAGGGGTTTACAACATTATAACATAATCACAATTTAAAAACAGTAAACATAATAGCTATAAAAAATAAAAAATAAACACATACACCAAAAAAACACAAAATAATTTGAGGTAGTTTAAAGTCAAGGTGGCAGAACTGATAATATAAGTGTTAAAACAACCACTGTGTTTTCAGTTATCTAGTTCTCCTTGTTCAGAAGGGTGTGCATTTTTCTCAGAACTTAACTGTTCTTAGATGTAAAGGATTAAGCATATAGATAGGTCATCTTGGTCATATGCTACAGCAGTGGTTCCCAACCTTGGGTAACCCAGATGTTCTTGGACTGCAACTCCTACAAATCCCAGGCGGCTCAGCTGGTGGTGAAGGCTTCTGGGAATTGCAGTCCAAGAACAGCTGGGTTACCCAAGGTTGGGAACCACTATGCTACAATATATTCCATGAAGTAAGATTTCATTATTATATTAAAATTCTTTAAAACTGTATTTCTATGTCATGATAAGATATAATTTATTGTGATGTGAAAAACCTTAGCCTGCCACTGTACTCTTCATAGGCTTGAAAATGAATTCAGAAGTGTTCACTTTTTTCGTTAATCATAGCTTACTGTGTTATCCAAACTTAACAGATTTGTTAACCATATTTTTCTCCAAAGCACCTTCAAATCATGACAAATGCAGGAGCAGGTGATATCTTTAATTGACCATTAAGAATATAAAACAAAAAAACAAACAGTGAGCTTTTGATGACAAATCATCATCTTCAAGGCTGTGTATCAAGTTCTCATCGGCAGTTCCAAACTTCATTGCTGTTATTAATGTCCCAGATTCACATGGCTGATGGTGCAGAGGCCAAGTTAGCTTCTTAGATGGAAATAGCTGCAGCATGCATGTTGATTTAAAGCTCCTCCTCAGCTAGCAGTTTGGAAATTATGACCCATCTCTTAAAACAGGACAGTCACAGGCAATCTACCCCCCCCCCTTCTCTCTTTCTGCCTTTTTGAAACTTGAAGAGTTTACTACCAGGTAAAACTGTTTATTTGGCTTCAATTTGTTTTAATTTGGTTCCTGGTGGTTTAACTAAATTCCTATCCCAGCTCTGTTAGAGGCAAGCCATGCCACTGGGCAGTCTTCCCTCCTAGCTAAACAGAAACTCTTTGAGTTTTCCTGATTTTTCTTCAAATCATGGTTTATAAAGCCGGCTTGTTCAAGGCAGCCATAATTTATGTCAAGCACAATTCTGAATTTATACAAGAAGCAAGCTACGATCAATCGAAAGCAGTTTATAAGTCAGTCCATACAAATTATGCCCTATAGTTAACAACAAACCCAGTTAGAACCAAAATTGTGTCAAGAGAATGAGAACATTCTACAGCCTAAGTAATGGCACTTAATGGTTAAATACAGAGTACAATCTGTCTTTCCTCTTATGTGGACTCCTGTATATTCAGTTACATGTGCAAAGGGGGATACACCTATGTCCAGAAGATGTAGATCTATATACAATGTGATCACAACTTCAGATTACTTTCAATACCAAGCTCATCTGTGTAGCTTTTAGTGACTTCATAACATGGCTGCTCTTCAAGTTACTCATCACTGTGCATGGCCCTGAAAAAGGTTGTGAAATGTAAAGGATTATAGGACAAAAGCTAATACAGCTGTCTAATTAATAGATTCCCAGGAAAGAAGGTATCCTGTTGGATTACTATGGAATCGAGGCACTTTATCCTTCTCATCTGTGGCTTGAGGATTTCAAGCTGAATTAATAAATTCTATGGCATGTGCTCCAGCAAATAGTGCCATGGCTATGTTTAATTCTGTCAATGCTGAATCAGAGCTCACAACAAGGAGGCTTTCAGACTGGAAAAATCTCTACTGGACGTCATTAAGTAGAAGCAATAGTGCCAGAAAGGTAAGATTTTTTTCAGTATTCTAGGATAAGCTTCAAAATGCATTCTTACTTGTGTTTGAATGTATTCACTGCAAATCTTATTCTGATTTTTTTGTAATAATTAGCGCTGACATTTCATTGCTCTCAGTTCTTCTGTATAGCAGTGAGTTGATCCAGCTCTACTACAGTGTTGAAGACATTTGGGAGCAATCAAACACAGGGTCTGGGTTATCTCAAGTAGAGGTAAGGGTTTGAATCGGACCGAGTCCTGCCACATGCATTGGACCATTCATTGTAAGAGAATGGCTCTTTCTGGCAAGAAGGATAAAAACAAACTCTCTGTCACTGCTCCTTTTTTGGCCAGTGAGTTGGGGCAGAAAAGGTTTCCCCCTTGCAGTGGGCATTCTTCCTGCATAGAAGGAGCTGCAGCTTCCTGGTTACAGTCCTGTAAAACTTTGCTATACAGTTAACCATCAAGATGGGCATAATGTTTTCTGTCTCCATAATTTCTTTGTTTCCATATTGGAATATAGAGAAACTCCCTATTAATATCTCTATTCATAGACACATACGGAACAATATGGTAGGATAAATTCAACAAATTGTATTGCACTCTTAGGTTTCTTTAGGGAGATTATTGTAGTGTTGAGTTAATAATTTCAACAGATTGTATTGTACTCTTAGATTTCTCTAGGGAGATTATTGTAGTGTTGAGTTATTCATTAAGAATGATCAGACGTGATTAAAGTGTCATACTGTTTGAACTGCCATCTTGAACAGTCTTGGGAAAGCAATAACCTACTTAAGAATCACAGGTTTATTGTGCTGATTGCAGGCTGGCATGTTCAGATTGCCGCTTCTGTGAAGTGTATTTAATACCCTGGGAACTAAAAGAATCTAAAATTCAAAATATGAACAGAATTCAGGACGAAGAAATTCAGTCCAGTTTAGCAATGGTTCAGTCTTCCAAATGTTCTTTATTCTCTGTTTTGTAAATATACCTTATGGGGTGAATACAACTGCTTCTTGAAGAGGCAATTACAGTTCGTGTCTTGACTTGGAGATTTTTAATGATAGGGCAGGGTCAGCTGAAGACATTTTGCTGTCTGAAACCCAGAGCAAAGGACGCTGCTGCTTACTCACCCAAGTCAGAGTGACTAGTGCCAAAATCCAGTCAAGTTAATTTGGCATGTGGGCCAAAAAAAAGTGCCACAAGTGTCTCTCCCCATTATTAGCAGAAAAAATAAAGTACCATAATGACAAATTAAATAGCTAAAACAATTCATGATGTTCCAAATGAATTGCACAAGCCAGGTATCTGCTTAATTATGGTGTGAGAGATCAGGAGCAGAACTACTGTGCTGTGCAGACAGAAAAAAAATGAAAAATCAGAGCCATGAGCAGTTAGATTCCCTGGTAAGAGAGGTGGAGAACACACAAGCCTGATGGATCTCTCCATACCTGTAATTCTAACAGGATAAATATCATCTGAATCCACTTTTTCAGATTAGTAACCTAAGGGGCTGTTCAAAGCATTGAGTTTTGGGACAATGCCTTCCATTGATTTGGTCCACATTACAACAATGTGGATTTGGAACTGAAGAACAGTTTATTTACAGCTCACATCTGTTGTAGGATAACAAGATGTGGATCACAATTCTGCAATCACGTACATTTGTTAGAAATGTGTTACTGCCTCTTACAGTAGGTAGAATTTAATATGGGAGGTCTTTTAGCTGATCTGAAATGCCTGATGGTACAGTACTGATGAAGCAGAGTAAGTGTGGACCTAAGCGAAGAATGCAGTGGAACTGTCATGTAAAGATCTAAGTAATTTAAAATAAGTTGTTAAAAAGGTGCATGAAGAAATCAACATTAAGGATCACTCTTTGCTTCATACTGTATTTCAAATTAAGAGCTAATTTTAAAAAACATGTATCTACTTAGTTAAAGAAAGTAACTTCTACTAAGTTACATGATGGAATATTAGTCATGTCATCTTCTGGTTGCTGCACAGTGGTGGAAGGTGGGGTTTCACTTAACTGGGGCTTATTTTTGGGGTAGAGCTTATATTACGAGCATCCTGAAAAATTGTACTAGGGCTTATTTTCAGGTTGGGTCTTATTTTCGGGGAAACAGGGTATGCATCTCCCCATGACATGCACAAACGATGCTCCCCTGTCAATGTGATGAGGGATTGAAAGGAGCGGAAAGTACAGGCCAGCTTCCTGTTCTTGCTCCCTTAAGATTTGTGGGGGAGGAGAGGTAGGTGTGTTTTGAGTTTTATGCACTTTTAACAACAGTAGTTTTTCAGAGCTCATTTAAAGGACAGCAAGCTCTTTCTTTGCTGGGTGCTGTGGATGTACAGTCAGCATTTGCCAAGATTCTTACACCCACTCCTTTTCTGGCTAGTAGCCATATCCTATTGGGCTTCTCATTCCAGGTGCACTGGAAGGCACAGTGCCAGAGTCTCTCACGCATGCTGGGAGCTATATTCCAAAAAAATTTCCTCCAAAGCTCCCTTTTTTCAGCAAACGACTGATACATGGTACCTAGAAAAATTGCTGGCAAGGTGTGCCCTGCTACTAAGATTAGATGGTCCCTTAGAGGGCAGAAAGATGGAGTGGTGCTCTGCATCTTGAAAGGCATTTTGGCATCTTGAAGACTTAACACATTGTATTTGACATAAGAACAGAAGAAAAGCCCTGCTGGATCAACCCAAGGGCCCATCTAGTCCAGTTTCCTGTATCTCACAGGGGCCCCACCAGGTGCCTCTGGGAGCACACGAGACAACTAGATACCTGTCTCCTGATACCCCTCCCCTGCATCTGGCATTTGGAGGTACCTTCCTTTGAAGCCTAGAGATTATACATCCCCATCATGGCTTGTAATCGGTGATGGACTTTTCCTACAGAAATCTGTCCAATCCCCTCTTAAAGGCATCTAGGCCAGATGCCATCACCACTTCCTGTGGCAAGGAGTTCCCCAAACTAACAACACGCTGGGTCAAGAAATATTTTCTTTTGTCTGTTCTCACTCTCCCAAAACTCAATTTGAGTGGATGTCCCCTGGTTCTCGTATTGCATGAGAGGGAAAAGAGCTTCCCTCTATCCACTTTATCCATCCCCTGCATGATTTTATACACCTCAATCATGTCCCCCCTCAGGCGCCTTTTCTCTACTAAAGAGCCCCAAGCGCTGTAGCCTTTCCTCATAAGGGAGGTGCCCCAGCCCAGTCATCATTTTAGCCGCTCTTTTCTGAACCTTTTCCAGTTCCACTCTGTCTTTTTTGAGGTGCGGCAACCAGAACTGTACGCAGTACTCCAGGTGCAGCCTTACCAGCGTTTTGTACAATGGCATTATAATGTTGGCTGTTTTATTTTCAATCCCCTTTTTAATGATACCTAGTATGGAATTGGCCTTCTTCACTGCTGCCGCACACTGGGTTGACACTTTCATCGAGCTGTCCACCAGCACACCAAGATCTCTTTCCTGATCCGTCACGGGCAGCTCATAACCCATCAGCTGATAAATAAAGTTTTGATTTTTTGCCCCAATGTGCATTACTTTACATTACTTCACACAAGCTTTTGTGGATGGCAGCTCACTTCATCACATGCATACTCATTGTTTTTATTGCCAGAGACTAACATGGCTACTCCTCTTGAAATCTGGGGAATCAATATGGGCATTTTTGCTGTGCAAAGTCTTGTTTCTTGTGGAGTGTGTTAATCATTGTGCACTTTATTTATCATGGTACTTTGTTCTGAGTAATCTTGCAAAGAATCATGTGTCTGTATAAGAGATCTTTTTAGATACAAAGGTTTTAGCATGACCCCTAAAATTGGTAAAATAGTGTTGCAGGGCTGGAATGAAGAGATCAGGGTTCATGCAGTATAGAACCCAGTTAGCTTCTCATGGTTGGATCTCCATTGTAAATGCATATTTTAGTTCACTGTATGACTTCAAAGGATAAACTGTGTTTGATGTTCAGTTACTTTGAGCTATGTAGAATATAGATAAGTAGACTTTTAAAAGCAGGTGCAAATTCTGTTTGTTGAGGAACTGTTGGTAATTATGTTAATCTCAATTAAAACAGTCTTTTAGTCAATTTTATTCAGATTTTCTTGTCAAATGGAATGCTGGGTATTGGTGTAATTAAATGGAAACCTATTTAAATGTTAATCCTTTTTTCTCAGTAAAATTGTAGATACAGTATTGCACTCTGGGTGGTGACTTTGGTAATTTGGAATGTTTTTATTAAAATGCTGCTTCGCTTGTATGACCAACATGTAATTGCCTTTAAAGTTTCAACCTGGAATTAGCTAGAATAATATGTGCGGGTTTTTGTGTGTACATGCCACTATACACAGAGTGAGATGATTTTTGTTCTGCCTCAATATGCTGGGCAGATTACAAGGCAATTCTTTCCATAGTTACTTGCAAGTAACTTCCACTGAGAATTAAGTCCCTATAACGTGTGTTTAGAATTGCACCCACAAAGTAAAATGTTAGTATGGCAGACACATGTGTTCTGAGATGGCTAGACACTTTGTCTAGGCTAGCCAGACACAATGAAATATTAATACCAATTTCACTGGAAAAAAACTAACAGGTAGAGGACCCCTCAGTTTTCGTCAAGATCATGCCACACAAAGGGAAGTAACAACTCTTTCCTGCCATGCCTAACCCTAACCCCATGTAGGGGGGAAACTCCCACTAGTGTACTATGGGAATTTGTGTTTCTGAGATGATCTGCAGGCAGAACAGAAGCGATATTCACTGACACAAGGACCAGGAAGGAAAAAGTTTAAAAGTCACCCTGCTATGCTGAGGTGTTAGTGGAAGGAGCGGGTGTCTCTGCTTAAAAACAGAACAAGCATAGAAGTTTGAAGGTCAGAGAATACCTTTGGATCTACCAGGGGATCTGTAGTAGATAAGAACAATCTCTTGGCTCCTAATATTTTTAAAAAAAGAAAAAGAAAAAAGAAGAAGAAAAATAAATCTACCATGTTTGGTCTGTTTTCTCAAAATTTATCTCTCAGCCTTACTGTTCTTCTAACAAACTGCTGGTTCTTCATCGTGGCCTCTGTGAATGCACACAATAGGGTTTTATCAGCGCCTGCGCTGGTCTCTCGGAATCTTCTAGAGCTTTTGGATAAAAGTAACAAAGTTTAAGTTGCCCCTATCGCGCATGCTCCACCCGCCTCAGCCTTCAGTTCCATTCTACCGCCTTCACGCACTGGAACCTCTCGGTTAGAGCTCTATTCTTACAAATATTCTGACTGGAAAATCGGCTTTGAAAATCGGACTGCCTACTGACTTTGAACTTACTCTGTTGCCCCTTGATCATCGGACTGTCTTGAACTACTCTTTGGACTTTGAATCGGCTGTTTTTTCCCACGCTTTCTACGGCCGCGCTCCTTGATTGCCGCCTTCCGCTCTTGCGGACTGCCGCTCCGTTGTTCTAATCATCTCTTCCTAATCCAATTATCGCCGGAAATCATCTATCTTCCTCGCTGTGAGTCTTTTTCCATTTATTCCCTGCTTTATGTCCCGATCAGGACCATTCAGCAGATGCAAGTCGTGCTCCCGCAAGTTACCATTCTCCGACGGCCACGACTATTGCCTCTTCTGCTTGGGAGAATCTCATCGTCCCCACTCTTGCAAACATTGCAAAAGCTTCACTAAGGCTGCCCTTAAGGCTCGTGAACAACGTTTGAAGCTGTTCCTCTGGGACAAAACGTTGTCGGCATCCAGACCCTCCGACATGGAAACCACTTCCAATGCTTCCGCTACCCCTCGTTCTGAGGTTCGCATTGCCTCACCAACCCCAGCACCTCCATCGAAAGCTGTGGATAAACCTCCCAAAAAGACCGCGAAAAAACTTACCTCCACGTCGAAACTTTCGTCGACATCGTCTTCGAAAGATCCTGCAAAGCAAACAAAATCATCAAACAAAAAAGAAAAAACAAAAGACCTTCGAAAACATCTTCCTCCGATCTCGACGTCGTTACCCTCTCCGATTCTGGAGGACTCGTCTAGGGATAGAGAATCCCTTTCGGAGGTCGCCGACTCCCTTCCATCTCGGCAGGCACTTGCCTCCCCTGTCGCTTCCGAGCGAATTTGTCGGTCACCGACCCCGAGCCAGCTAGTCCACACCGTTACTAGCCAGGCTATTGCCCCTCTAAGCCCTGTTTCGACCGGGCGGGCTTCTCCGGCACCTTCGACGCCGGTGTCTTCTTCATCGAGGGAACCTTCTCCACCCCGTAAGAAGACTTCTAAAACTAAACACATCTTGCCTGATCGACGCAGAAAAACTCGACAAGAGGTGATCGTCCTGCCTCGATCTTCTCGGCGTCGACATAAGTCGAAATACGACGAACGAGACTATGTCGACGTTGATCATAGAAGATCTCGACGCTGACGTCGAAGGGAAGATTCTGACTCGACGTCGAGCGAAGGCGACTATATTAGAAGGAAGAAGGTTAAATATGTGTATGTTACCTCTTCTTCTTCTTCCTCTTCATCCCCTCCTCGACGTCGACACCGAAAACATGTCAACGTCGATACGGTTCGCGTCTCTAAACGTTCAGGGAAGATCAAGGAGAAAGCTGTTAAACCTTCATCGACGTCGAAGACTGCACATATAAGAACCCACTCGACGTTGATGCCTCCAAACTCTGAATCAGAGAGCAGAAAGCGCAAAGCAGATGCACACCTGCTGTCTACTGATGAAGATGAGTCTGTTTCCTCAGACGACTCGTACCAAGGACATGAGGCTCCTTCTGACGCATCGGGAAGAACACCTGTAGGAGGAGACCCATTGGAATCAGATGCTGGGGATCCCCATCCATCCTCTCCTTCTGAAGATTTCTCCTCGTATGTACAAATGATCTCGAGAATGGCAAAAACTTTGAAAATGCAAACACTTGAAACACCACCTCCATCAGATGACCTCATCTTTGGGGATATTAACCAAGAGAGGACCCCTCCACTCAGCTTGGGGTTCATCTCAGCTCTCATGGACATTATTAAAGAGTGCTGGGATAAACCATCTACCTCTGCTCCTGTATCCCGTAGAACAGAGAATTTGTACCGCATACATGGCGAAGACACAACGTTCTTGACTAAGCATCCTGTCCCAAATTCTTTAATTGTAGAATCCAGTTCCTCGAGACCCTCTACAAGATCACACGTCACGCCCACCAACAGAGAGGGACGTAAACTAGATGTGTTAGGAAGGAAGATTTATTCCCTCACGACCTTTTTGCTCCGTGTCACCAATTATCAGATGGCAATGGGGGCTTATCAAAGACAACTCTGGTCAAGGATACTCCCTGCACTTCAAGCAGCCCCAGATGACACCAGGCAGGGCTTCTTGAACACCTATGCAGAGGCCTTGACGGTGTCAAAGCACCAACGTTTGGCTGCCCGTCACTCAGCAGATGCTGCTGCTAGGACACTGATGTCTGCTGTTACATTAAGACGACATGCCTGGCTTAGGTTTTCGGGCATCATAGAAGATGTTAAAACCCGTGTGGAAGACCTACCCTTTGACGCCAAGGGTCTATTCAATGAAAAGACAGACGATAACCTTGAGAATCTGCATAAAATAAAGAAGACAGCAAAGTCATATACCATTCAACAACAACCAAAAAACAAATATCAGTGGCGTAAACAATACCCACAACAATACCAACAACAATACCAACAACATGCTCCTCAATCGTACCGTCCATTCAAGAGCCAGAATCAGACCAGATCCTTCCAGGCCTCATCCTCTGCTTCTACATTCTGACCACAGTCTACATCACAGCGTCGTCAGTCATACAAGCCACCAACAAAGAAATCCAAACAGTATCTTTGACTTGCACCTACCAGATCACGACTACATCACTCGACTAGCCCCATATCTTCACAACTGGACAGAAATCACAAAAGATGCTTGGGTCCTAAACATTATTCAATTCGGCTACCGTCTGGAATTTACAGAATTTCCTCCTCTAGGACAAGTCAAACTTACATCCTTCGATCCTGTTCTAGAAGAAGAGATTCTCATCCTTCTACGAAAACATGCTATTCAAAAAGTGCCTCTGCGGGACTTAGCAAGAGGATTCTATTCCCGATACTTCGCTGTGCCAAAAAAGGATGGCGGCATAAGACCCATTTTAGACCTCAGGGAGCTAAACAAGTACCTTCATCCTCGACGCTTCCAGATGGTCACACTGGAGACCATTCTGCACCTGCTAAAGAAAAAAGACTGGTTTGTGGTTATAGACCTCAAAGATGCTTACTTTCATGTCACCATCCACCCACATCACAGAAAATACCTCAGATTCATGTTTCAAAACACCATATTCCAGTTCCGTGCTCTTCCCTTCGGACTCTCAACGGCTCCGAGAACATTTACGAAGTACATGGCACCTGTGGCAGCCTACATTCGTCTCCACAATATACAGATATTTCCTTACATAGACGACTGGTTGGTGGTGTCTCCATCAGAGCAAAGGGCTCTCCAAGACACCAAGTTCGTTCTTCACACGCTGAATTGCCTAGGACTATCGGTCAACCACAAGAAGTCCCACCTTTGACCATCGCAGGTAGTCGACTACATAGGAGGCAGGATAAATTCTCTCAAGGCAAGAATATTCCTACCCCCAGACCGTATAAAGAAAATCAAAAGAGCTGTTCGACAATTTCGACCACACTGCACCGTATCAGCACGGCATGCTCAACATCTATTGGGCCTGATGGCCTCTACAACATCAGCATTGGCGCACGCCCGTTTGAAAATGCGATCTCTCCAGGCGTGGTTTCTGTCCCTTTTCGACCCCATTCAAGATGCTCCTCGGAAGCGTTTACTTGTTACAGTGGAGCTGGTGAAGCAACTGCGATGGTGGACATTCGTCCCAAATCTCCTGCTAGGCAGACCTTTTCGTCCGCTACAGTTGACTGTTCAAGTGACCACAGACGCGAGCCCCACCAGTTGGGGAGCGCACTGTGGGTCCCACCAGATCCATGCCCGGTGGTCCACTCAGGAAACGCATCTACATATCAACCATCTGGAGATGCTTGCCGTGATAAAGGCATTCAAGGCGTTCCTTCCTCTAGTACAGGGTCGTGGTGTACAAGTGATAACAGACAACACCATGACCATGTACTACATCAACAAGCAGGGAGGGACATGCTCCATGTCCCTGCTTTTTCTCTCGATACACCTATGGGAATGGTGTTACCAACACCATGTATACCCAATTGCACTTCATATCTCCACCACAGACAACCAGCTGGCAGACAGATTGAGCCGCCTTGCGACGCACACCCACGAATGGGAGCTGGACAACAAGATCTTTCATCTCCTATGCAGCAGATGGGGCACTCCGGTCATAGACATGTTTGCCTCCGAAACCAACAAGAAATGCACGACATACGCCTCCCGTGCGGGGAGAGGCGCACACTCCTTGGGAGATGCTTTCATGATACCGTGGGAGCAGGATCTACTCTACCTGTTCTCGCCGATACCACTCATCCAGAGGACACTGGTCAGGGCTCGACAGATGAAGTCCAGCGCAATTTTCATTGCACCGTGGTGGCCTCGTCAGCCTTGGTTTTCAACCCTCAGGATGATGACAGTAGATGTCATGAAGCTCCTGAGCGTCCCTCATCTCCTAACCCAGGACTCAGGACAAGTCTTACATCCAGACCTCGAGTCACTACACTTGACAGCCTGGATGATAACCCATCGATCAAGGAGATTTTAGACAAGGCAAGAAAACCATCTACCAATCTCCTCTACAAGTATAAATGGAGGAATTTTCTCAAATTTACAAAATCGAATCACTTACAGACTTGCCCTGTATCGTTATCCACCTTACTTCAATACCTTCGTTACCTGTTTGACTCTGGTTTGGCACTATCCACCCTCAAAGTTTACATTTCCGCAATCGTGTCTTTCCAACCTCGTGATTCGGACTCTGCAAGATTCTTCTCCCATCCTACCCTCAAATCTTTTCTGAGAGGTCTTTCCAACGTTAGACCACCTACAAAACCTCCGATACCTCAGTGGTCTCTTCAAATGGTCCTCCATGCGCTTACGCGCCACTCATTTGAGCCTATGGCCTCTTGTGACATTCGTCTGCTGTCATTCAAGACGTTGTTCTTAGTTGCCATTACATCGGCCAGAAGAGCAAGCGAATTAGCTGCCCTACGATCTGATCCTCCTTATCTTCAATTTTTCAAAGATAAAGTCACCTTATACCCGGACATATCTTTCCTACCTAAAGTTGTCTCTGATTTCCACCTTAATCAACCCCTTATATTGCCTACCTTGTTTACGGATCCTACATCGGATGTTGAACGCATGCTCCACTCGTTGGATGTAAAAAGAGCCTTGTCATATTATGTGTCACAGACTAAAGATTTTCGTGCGGCTCAAAGACTGTTCTTATGTTTTCATGGACAATACAAAGGCTCTCCTGCTTCTTCGTCTACCCTCTCCAGATGGCTTGTCTCCACTATCTCCCTTGCCTATGAACTGCAGGGCAAAGCACCTCCTGAAGGTCTCAAAGCACACTCCACCAGAGCTGTGGCAACATCTACGGCCCTGCTGCGTGGTGTCGATGTGCCAGACATCTGTAGAGCAGCTACCTGGTCCAATGTGTCTACATTTGTAACACATTACAGACTGGACCTTAGGGCTAAGAAGGAGACGAGCTTCGGGAGAGCGGTGTTGACGTCCATTCTTCAGTGACGGCCCTCCTTCCGGTAAGTGAGCTTGCTAGTCACCCTATTGTGCGCATTCACAGAGGCCATGATGAAGAAAGACAGGTTACTTACCTGTAACCATGGTTCTTCAAGTGGACCTCTGTGAATTCACACATCCCGCCCAGCCTCCCCTCTGTCCGTCACTGACTCTGTCTATGATGAGCTCAGGCTATTGTGGCGGATAAATGGAACTGAAGGCTGAGGCAGGTGGAGCATGCGCGATAGGGGCAACTTAAACTTTGTTACTTTTATCCAAAAGCTCTAGAAGATTCCGAGAGACCAGCGCAGGCGCTGATAAAACCCTATTGTGTGAATTCACAGAGGTCCACTTGAAGAACCATGGTTACAGGTAAGTAACCTGTCTGTTCTTCTACGTGGCCTCTGTGAATCCACACAAATGGGTTTAATCAGCGCCTGCGCTGGATCTCCGGAATATTCTAGAGCTTAAAAAGAAACATTAGTAGTACGCTGCCCCTATTGCGCATGCTCCAACCGCCCAATACCTCAGTTCCTTTTTACCGCCGTCGCGACTGGAACACTCTCGGATAGAGCTATTCAAAATAATTACTATAATCTCTCTTTTGAGATTTCCCACCTTCTATTTGTTTGTACGTTGTCCCCTACTCACGACTTCCCTCGGATTGACTACGGACTGCTTTGGATTTCGATTTACGGTTTTCCCGCTCTTTATTGGACTGATACAACGGTTACTATTATTGATTCTGGACTAGACCTATTCTCTTGATTACGATTCGGACTTGGCATTGGGCTGTTCATCATACTGACTAATTCGGACTGGGTACGGTCAAACTTTGTTTCCGTTTACCGCAGGGCCGTTCGTTTATGGCCTCCGCGGGTCTTTTTAAACGTTGTGTGTCCTGTACCGCCAAGGTACCATTCTCTGACGGACACAACAAGTGTTTGTTCTGCCTGGGGGAAGAACATCAACCCCACTCCTGCACTCACTGTAAAAATTTATCTAAACCCGCGCTAAAGTCGCGTGAACAGAGACTCAAGGCTTACCTGTGGAACAAGTCTCTTTCTCCCGCCAATTTACAAATGGAATCGAGCACGACTCCAACACCATCGCTTCAGGAACCTGTAGCGACGTCGGCTTCAGTTGCGAAATCTCCAATGGCACCTCTCAAGAAGGCGTCTAGTTCGACTTTAAAAGTTTCTAAGTCGTCGACCTCAGGTGCTTCCGCGCCTCCTCCAAGGCAATCAACTACTGAAGGGGTTAAAAAGAAGAAGACAATTAAAATTAAAAAGACCAAGACTACTACAAAAGATCGTCAGCGTGATTTGACTCCAATTTCCGAATCTCTACCATCCCCGATACTGGAAGAGTCATCCAGGGATGTGCCCGACACCGACTCGGCGTCGGAGGACGGAGTTCCTGCTCGTCACCATACCACCCGGGCTCAGCTTTCGCTTCCGAGCCGATCCCCGAGTCCAGGCCATTTTCCGGCTGAGAATGCATCCAGCCAGGCTCCTGCCCATTATAGCCCTGTGAACACCGGGCGGGCTGTGATTATACATCGTTCGGACTCGGAGGAATCTGTGCAGCAGGCATCTCCCAGAAAGAGAACTGCTAAAAGGAGGTACGTTTTGCCATCCCCCCGTCGTTCATCGCACCGGGAAGTGGTGGTAGTCTCGAGGGGCTCTTGACGTCGAGTACTTCATGATTCAGATGAGCCTATGTATGTCGAGGTCGAGAGCAGAAGGGGTCGACGTCGTTATAGGGAGGAGGACTGTGACTCCGATTATTATGAGATCGATGACCGTGGCAAGCGTAGGAGGGTTAGATATGTATATGCCTCCTCGTCATCGCCGTCGTCCTCCCCACCCCGCCGTCGACATCGATCTCGTTACGAGGTCGAAGCTCCGACACCGAAGACTCTTAGGTGTCGTTCACCGCAAAAGAAGCAGGCAGCACCCACTGCTTCGACATCGAAGAGAGCCCATTCAGTTCTCACTACTTCGACATCGACTCTCGTCCCAACCAAGAGCCGTCAAGTGGGAACAGCACCGAGCAGTCGAATCTCTGAGGACCTCGCAACAACACAACATCCTAAGAGACGCCGTCGGTCACCTTCACCATCGCCTTCCCTTTTAGGCAATTTATCGGCCTCTTCTGCTTCTGACCAGGATGAAGACGTCCCCTCTGAAGTTTCTGACGAAACTCCTCCAAACATCAATACTCCAGATTCTGATGTAGGGGACTTACGGCCTCCCTCTCCATCGCGGGACTTTACGTCTTATTCACAAATGGTGGCACGTATGGCCAAGGCGTTGAAATTAGATGTTGAACAACCTCCACCCCCTAAGGAAGACTTAGTGTTTGATGACATTAACCAAGAAAAATCTCACCCCTTAAGCTTGGCCTTTATCCCAGCTTTGATGGAGAACATTAAAGAAGCTTGGGATCTTCAGCCTGCGACTTTGCAGATTTCAAGGAGGATGGAGGGCCATTATAGGACTCATGGGACCGACGCCTTGTTCCTCTCTAAACACCCACCACCCAACTCCATAATTGTACAGACCAATATTTCCAAAACTGGAGGTAGAGCCAAGGTAACTCCCACCAATCGTGAAGGGCGCAAGTTGGATGTGTTGGGGCGCAGAATGTACTCCTTCGCTTCCTTCCTCCTGAGGGTCTCTAATTACCAGGCTGCCTTAGGAGCCTACCAGAGGCAACTGTGGGCCAAAGTACTACCTGTCCTTCAGGCCGCCCCAGAAGACACCAAAACAGACCTACTTAATGCCCATGCGGAAGCATCGACGGTTGCTAAGCACCAAAGGCTTGCGGCTCGGCATGCGGCCGAAGTCGCTTCAAAATCTCTTGCATCTGCTATCTCATTGCGGCGACATGCTTGGTTAAGATCTTCTGGAATCGCGGAAGATGCAAAGGCACGCATAGAGGAATTGGCTTTTGACGGGACTGGCTTGTTTAACGAGAAAACAGATGACATAATGGAAAGTTTCCATAAAATGAAGAAAACGGCCAGGTCCTATACCATCCAACAGCAGCAACCTAAATTTCAGAGATACCAATGGCGCAAGCAATTTGGCCAACAAAATTACCAACATCAGTACCGCCAGTCTTACCGTCCATATGCCTCCGCGTCCCAAGGCAAGGCACCGAAGTCATCTCCTGCCAGCACTGCCTTCCGACCACAACCCTTTCAACGACGCCAATCCTACAGGCAACCTGCAAAAAAAAACAAACAGTTCCTTTGACTTCGCTACAAGCCACATGACCATTGTAAGAAAAGTATTCACTTCCCCTCTACCAAGATTGTTACTGTCTCCCATGCCCAGACTTTTCCCATATTTCAAAAACTGGAGCCTCATCACCAAGGACAACTGAGTCCTGTCCATCATCCGATCCGGTTATCGACTGGAATTCACGGAGTTTCCTCCCGTCGGACTTGTCAAGATTGCATCCTACTCTCAGGTCCTAGAAGAGGAAATAGATTCTCTCTTAGAAAAACGAGCTATTCTAAGAGTACCCGCTCAGTACATTCCCAATGGTTTTTACTCCCGCTATTTCGCAGTACCCAAAAAAGATGGGGGCATCAGACCTATTCTAGATCTCAGACTGCTAAATACTTACCTCTGTCCAAAACGCTTTCGTATGGTCACCCTAGAATCCATCATCCACCTGCTCAAAAGGAAAGACTGGTTTGTCGTTATAGACCTAAAGGACGCCTACTTTCATATTTCCATTCACCCACATCATCAAAAATACCTACCTTTTTTCTTCAAAGATACTGCCTATCAATTCTGCGCCCTACCATTCGGCTTGTCCACCGCTCCGCGGACATTTACAAAGTGTATGGCACCTGTAGCAGCTTACCTTCGTCTTCACGATATCGCGATCTTTCCATACATAGACGATTGGCTGATAGTGTCCAATTCTCGTCAAAAGGCCAGTCGGGACACCGATTATGTTATACAGACTCTTACACACCTAGGCCTAAGAATCAACAGAGAGAAGTCTCATCTTCATCCTACTCAAGTTGTAGACTACATAGGTGCGCGTCTGGACTCTATCAGGGCAAGGGTGTTTCTTCCTCCCGAGCGCATCACCAAACTAAAGCGCGCCATTCATCCTTTTCGTCCGCACGCCAAGGTATCTGCACATCACACTCAGCATCTTCTAGGCTTGATGGCATCGACCACATCCGCTATCCCTTACGCAAGACTGAAGATGCGTGCCCTACAGGCTTGGTACCTGTCCCTTTTTACACCGGTGACAGACAATCCTTCCAAACGCCTCCAAGTTACGCCGGAGTTAGCGGAACAATTAAAGTGGTGGACGTTTGTCCCGAACCTCCTAATGGGACAACCATTCCGCCCATTGCAACTCACAATTCAAGTAACGACGGATGCAAGTCCCACCGGGTGGGGAGCGCACTGTGGTCCGCACAGGATTCATGCCCTGTGGTCACGGAAGGACTATTGCACATAAACCATCTGGAAATGTGGGCTGTCATCAAAGCCTTTTGTGCGTTTCGCCCTCTGATACAAGGTCGTGGTGTCCAGGTAGTCACCGACAACACCACGACCATGTATTACATCAACAAACAGGGGGGCACGCACTCGATGTCCCTCCTTTACCTAGCAGTCCACCTATGGGAGTGGTGTTATGCCCACCATGTATTTCCAATAGCCATTCATGTGTCCACCGAAGACAACAAAGTTGCGGACTCCCTCAGCCGGATGTGCACACAGACACACGAATGGCAACTCGACTGGACCATCTTCACTATGATTTGCAACAGGTGGGGTTTTCCAGTTGTGGACATGTTCGCGAATCAACTCAACAGCAAATGTGACATGTTCTGCTCCAGGGCAGGTGTGGGGAAAGCATCTCTCGGGGATGCTTTCATGGTGAAGTGGCTGGCCTGTCTACTTTACCTTTTTCCGCCCATTCCACTAATCCAGAGGACTTTAGTCAAAATCCATCAGGTTCACGCCGATGTCATTCTAATTGCACCATGGTGGCCTCGGCAACCATGGTTTACCACTCTCAAAATGATGGCCTCGGAGTTCATCAGACTCCCTCCGTTACCTCACCTGCTGACACAGGACGCAGGCACAATCTGCCATCCGGACATAGATTCCCTACACCTAACGGCCTGGAGGATTCTCCCATGATTCGAGAAGTCCTGGACAAGGCCAGGAAGCCGTCCACGAAGCTCCTGTATACATACAAATGGTCCAACTTCAGGAGGTTCGCGGAATCACGAAATTTCCAAGCTGTACCCATATCTATTGATACCCTACTCACATATTTACGCCACTTGTTTGACCAAGGCTTGGCTTTTTCTACTCTAAAAGTCTATATCTCTGCGATTGTCTTCAACCAACCACCGGGGTCTGAGGCTTCTCGGCTTTTTTCGCATCCTACTCTCAAGATGTTCTTGAAGGGTCTACAAAATATGCGTCCTCCTACTCGTCCTCCTATGCCTCAATGGTCCTTACGTGTTGTGCTCCACGCTCTCACACGTCCGCCTTTTGAGCCTATGGCTTCTTCTGATCTTCGGCTCCTATCATTTAAAGCACTATTTTTGGTGGCAATTACTTCTGCGAGGAGAGCGAGTGAACTGGCTGCGCTTCGAGCCGACCCGCCTTACCTTCAATTCTTCCCGGACAAAGTAATTTTGTACCCTGATATCTCATTTCTCCCTAAAGTTGTTTCGCATTTTCATGTTAATCAACCGTTGACTTTGCCTACGTTGTTTCCAAATCCTTCTTCTGATGTTGAGCGCATGCTCCACTCGTTAGATGTTCGCCGTGCTTTGGCTTTTTATACGTCCAGATCCAAGGACTTTCGTACCTCTCCCAGGTTATTCGTTTGTTTTCATGGTCCCCACAAGGGTTCTCCTGCGACGCCACAGTCTATTTCAAGGTGGATCGTGTCTACGATTACTTTAGCCTATGAGCTGTCGGGCAAAACCCCTCCGGAGGCTTTAAAGGCACATTCGACCAGGTCTGTGGCGACCTCGATGGCTCTGTTGCGTGGCATTGACATTTCTGAAATCTGTAAAGCTGCCACATGGTCCACGCCATCCACCTTTGTGACTCATTATCGGTTGGACCTCAGGGCCAAGAAGGATGCTGCTTTTGGGAGAGCTGTGCTTACATCTGTTCTGGAGTGACGGCCCACCTTCCTGTAAGTGAGCTTGCTAGTCACCCATTTGTGTGGATTCACAGAGGCCACGTAGAAGAAAGAATGGTTACTTACCTGTAACTATGGTTCTTCTAGTGGTCCTCTGTGAATCCACACATCCCGCCCGTCCTCCCCGCTGTCCGTCACTCATGTTCTCGGCTTTAGAGCTCGGGCGACGGCGGACAGTTGGAACTGAGGTATTGGGCGGTTGGAGCATGCGCAATAGGGGCAGCGTACTACTAATGTTTCTTTTTAAGCTCTAGAATATTCCGGAGATCCAGCGCAGGCGCTGATTAAACCCATTTGTGTGGATTCACAGAGGACCACTAGAAGAACCATAGTTACAGGTAAGTAACCATTCTTTTTTTTGTCTTCAGCTAGGCAAATGTTCAACAATGCTCACTACTTACAGTTTTGATTTAGAATCCTAATGCTGAGTGTCATGATGATGGGATATGTAGTCAGAGAAATGTAAGATAGAGTCAGACAGGTTCTGTGTGAAGATGATTTGAGAGACATTGGAATGTGTTTTTCTAAGTGCTTTGAGAATGTTTTTCTGAAGACCGTCACAGCATGATTTGAGATGGAGCTGAAGGTTGAATCAAGGGGCCCGTGGAAGACTCAACATTCCGAGCTAATTGGAGAAGAGATAAAACACCTGGACTTTCATGGGAATTAAGGGAGGAGGAAGGTGTTACAGCCCCTGGAGGCTAATTGGTTAACAGCCAGAATTGTCAAGAAGAAGGGAGGAGTTAGAGAATGTAGAAAATGGACGATGGGTTATGTGAGAGAAAAGGAGATCCAGTTTTGTTCTGGGATTCGATTCCATAATGATGGGAGAGAAAGGAACTTGATTGAGAGAGGATGTAAGTAAAGAGAAAGAAGGAGGTGGGGCTAGCCCACTGTAGCCCATCTTAGCCCAGTTTAGTAGTGTTTATTATTTTAATGGGAAATAGTTATTTTATTTAACTGTAATGATCTTTGACTATGTTCTTTATGCTAAAGCTTCTGCAATATAAACTGATTCTATGAAACTCTATTTTTCTAATAAAAATTAATTATAAAAATTCTTACAAAAGGACTGGTCTCTTGAACAGCAGGGTCTGGCTAAATCCAGGAAGTGGAGAGGGCCACAAACTAGCTATCTTTAAGAGTCCTACCTAACTGAGCTGTTGTGAGTTCTAAGGAATCACAAAGCCCATGTGTCTGTACTTGCAAAGTACTGGTTAAAAGTAAAGTGTTCTTTTAAGGTCAGACTTGTTCAAAGGGCTTACGCTACGCACTGCTGAGGTCTTGGGACTTGCCCCAGCGTAAAGGTGGTAGGTAAGTGGCCTATCGAACTCTCTGACAGAGTGCTAGGCGCTCCTTAGGGGCCCCCGCGCACCACATTGAGTATCTCAAAAAATGTGATTGACAGTGCTGCCTAGGCTCCAGGTATGGGGGCAGGAGGACTAGAAAATAAACTGGCCCTGTCACCAACAGTTTTGCATTTGTCTCGAGACGAAAATAGGAACTGCAAGGTAACCAATCATATCTTCTCAGACCAGAGAACAGGCAGTTTTTGTCATTGTACTCTATCAAGTGTAATCTACAGTATAGTGACTCTAATCGCATTTTCAAAGGAAGTGAGATATTTAAAGAGTGGTTTTTACTTACAGGGCAGTGATTTTGACCCAGATTTCCTGAGTCTCACTCTGTCCACTATCTATAGTGACACTGGAATGAGCAAAAGACATATGAAACTTTCTAGATTGCAGAGATGGGAAAAGTCACTGTGGTGTTTGCCCAGGTCATGAATATTCATATGCTATTTGCATAGACCAATGGGAGTGCTGGAGGGCAGAGTCACAAGGTATAAGAGACTCAGGAGGAGTTTAGACAGGGTTTTGAGATGGAGAGTTAGAGTGTTAGGGAGTTGAAGAGATTGAGAGAGAGGTTTGGAGTTTGGGTGGGAGAGTGGTGGTTGAGAGGGATAAAGGAGAATGTTTAAGAGTTAAAAACATTGCTTGTCCTGTCAACACCTGTATAAAAAAATATTTCTATTTGGTTCTTTTAAAATGACATTATTATTATTAATTATTATTATTAATAATAATACCTCTTATTGAGGTATTGTTGATGAAATCAACTGGTGGCAGCTGAGGGGCACGTAGCATGAGCTCCTAGTTTGGTGAAACAATCAGGGGCCACGTGGGGATCGTGACAGTCACTTTTTGGAGGAGGCTGCATGTCCCAGGGTAGCTCAGCAAGCATGGCCATTATTGGCTTGGCAGTTGAATTGTACTTCAGCACTAGCAGTGGGACAGTATCTGGAATACACATGAAGACAACAGTCTAGTTCAGGGGAAATAAGACAGACTACATGGCACACAGGTCAGTCCTTCAAAGTCCTTGTTACTGCTCTTTCCCTCTCTGCCTTGTACCTGCTCACAGTTATACTAAAAACACAATAGCATGTGCAGTGCTGCTGCTGGAAGGCCTTGCCAGACCATCTCTTCTTGTTCGCTCAGTCATTTCCCAGTGTGGCGCTACTTGTACAAGAAGGTGACTGAGTGAGGGCCAGTAATAACATGGAAGCATCACTACTGCCATGACCAGCTCAGGAGATGAGAACAGGTTAGAGTCATTTGAGGGAAGCTGGTTTGAAAGGAAGTGCTCCCATCCACCACAACCTGAAAATGCTACCTTTCTGTTCCTCATGCTATATCTGACCCATTATTTTAACTGTTGACATGATCGGTATTTACTTTGGTTGTTGTCTGGGATGTTTTCCAGCATGAATAGAGAAAAAAATGCTTTGGTCTTTCTGGAAGCCAGTAGCTGACATAAAGATCTAACATGGTGTAGTGGTTAAATTGTTGGATTAGAACTTGAGAGATCCAGGTTCTAGTCCACACCAAGCCATGACACTCACTGGGTGTTCTTCAGCTAGTCATTATCTTCCAGACTAACCTACTAGACAGGGTAATTTAAGGGGCAGGGAGGAGAGCTATTTATGCTGGCTTGAACTCACTGGAGGAAAGGTGGACTATAAATGTAGCTAATAAATCATGTATTTTCAAGGCACTATCTCCCATTCTGTCTTATCCAACACATGGTGACATATTCAATAGTCAGTACCTTTCTGTTAACAGGGACAATATGAAACACTGTAATCCAAAAGGGAACAGAAATTAGAAGCCTATCGTAGCACACAGCAAGAAATGTTCTACTCTGCCTCATTTAACCTGCTGCTAAGGAAGTGTGTGCAGAACCACAGCTGTGAGGTATCTAGGTCAACTTGCCTATCACCCACAAGCACAGTAAGCGATCATTGGCAAGCCAACATTAGCCATCCTTCTGCAGTATGGGGATGACTGTTCTACCTATAGGTGTTGTAGCGATCACCCTGCTTTGGCTCAGGTAGATGATTATTGGCATGTACCAATGAGAGCTGTTGGGAGGCGGAGCCAGAGAAACTAGAAGAGAGGGGGAGTCAGAGTCTAGTCAGTTCAGTTGAGACAGAGTTTTGAAGAAAAGAGTTTGGGGTTTGAGGCAGAGAGAGTGTTTAAGGAGTGATTAGTCAGAGTGTGACCTGTATTAATTAAGATAGAAGAGGTTAAAGTAAAATACTGAAGCTTTGTGTAAAAAGAATGTGCTTAAGAACTAGTCCTAAAACAACTTGTAATCAATAAACCTGTTTCTGTTTAAAAGTTCAGTACTGAATGGACCTCAGTCTTTCATAGGAAATATAGGTTGATAAAGAGATCAACTGGTGGCAGCGTGTTAAAGGGCATGTTGGGATACCTTCGTGAGCTCTGCGTTTGGTGAAACAAGCAGGGGCCACGGGGTAAACATCACAAGTGTGTTCTAAGAAAGATTGAAGTAAGGCCTGGAAAGTGTTAAAGTACTTTGCTGTTGTTTGAAAAGGGTGTGAAATCTCCTATATATGTACCATACATAGAATCATAGAATAATTGAGTTGGGAGGGGCCTATAAGGCCATCAGGTCTAATGCAGGAATCCAAATCAAAGCAGATCTGACTGATACATCATTATAATCTTCTGTTTCTGTGAGTGCAATTGTAGACTTTTGCTTGAAATTATGCTAATACATGTATTATGTTTCCTTTGATTGTTACAATATCTATGCAAACTGAATAAATGTGTGACATGAAGCTGTATTCATCCTGAATAAATCTGCCTCAGTAACATGGCCATTTTCAGTTCAGGTAAACAAAAACAAAAAAAGATATAGATTTACAGAAATGTTTTAGTTGTACCATCAAAATCAGGAATTTTTAATGAGTGCCTGATGTGTTGTTATGGAACACATAGTAGTCTAATAGTAATGATACCTTTCTTACGCCTTTAAAAAAATAACATGCACAAGCTAGCTTTTGATGCTGTACAGGCATTCCTCGGGCTGGACGCCACAGAGCTGTGGATATTACAGGAAAAACAAAAGCGCCAAAAATAACGGCCAGATATATGCCAGGTTATTTCATTAAAAGTTGATTTCAAAATAGTTTCCAGAAGTGAGAGATGCAGGTTTCAGATTCCATCTCTGGTGTTCTTGATTGGATTGTCTCCCAATCTTGTTAGACAAAGGGTTGCCAGTCGTTCAGCATTCCTCCCACACCAACCTAAATCATCCTATATTGAAACAAGTTATGTATATTTATTATTTCATTGTTTTTAATCAAGAGGTAATTTTGGCCAAGCCCATCTTCATGATACATGCCACCTGCATGTTTAGGCACAGTACTTACATGTAGCAAAGTGAAGTGACAGCGATTTCTGTCTAATAGCAATTTTTGTGAAAGCCATGGTGACTAACGGCTATATTATTATGCTACCTATTTATCCCTGAAGAAAGTATTGGAAAAAACTGGATGTTTTGGACTTCAGCTCCCAGACGTTTCAGCCATCATGGCCAAATAATAAGAGGGTTATTTTCTAAAACAGATGGAGAGCCAAAGGTTTCTCTCTCTACAGTAAAGCAATCTGTCAGGCCTGACAATTTGAATCTTCTCTCATGAATAAGTAGGGTATATTTTTATACCACCTGCAGCACAGAGTATGTGAGTGCATGTTGAGTTCTGTTTCCTCATCAGCTTTAGCCTCTGGGTGTCTGCAATTAGATGGGAAGGAGGAGCATTGTGTTTCTGTTAAATGACCCCTGCCATCACTTCCTACAACTTGAACACCATGTGCTTATAGGCGTGTTCATCAAATACAATGATGTCAACGTATGTCGAATGCCTCCTATTCTTTGTCATTGTGAAACAAAGCAGAAGGGATGGGGGGAAAGTCCATTGTATAACCGCATCCTTAACTTATAAAAAGTGATGTTTTTAGCTAGAAAGTTTGCCAAAGGAAAAGGTGACTGCTCTTCCCTCTCCCTGCCCAAAGAGCACTTAACATTGCATAAGGATGAGGAAAAAAAATCCTACTTACCTAGCTGATCACAAGGAAAGCAATTTTCTAGAGATCTTGTTAAAAAGTTATTTTTATCCCTGTTCATATAGCACCAGTATTTTGACAGTCTGTAATGCTATGTTTGTGATTTCCTTTCAAATATTGCCGTTGGTTATTGCACATTTTCTGTAATACAATGTGCAGCCCCTTGTGTCTGTAGTAAGGTAAAGGTAAAGGTTCCCCTTGACATTTAGTCCAGTCGTGTCCGACTCTAGGGGGCGGTGCTCATCCCTGTTTCCAAGCCGTAGAGCCAGAGTTTGTCCTTAGACAGTTTTCGTGGTCACGTGGCCAGTGCGACTAGACATGGAACGCCGTTACCTTCCCACCATGGTGGTACCTATTTATCTACTCGCGTTTTTACATGCTTTCGAACTGCTAGGTTGGCAGGAGCTAGGACAAGCAACGGGAGCTCACTCCGTCGCGTGGATTCGATCTTACGACGGCTGGTCTTCTGACCTTGCAGCACAGAGGCTTCTGCGGTTTAACCTGCAGTGCCACTACGTCCATGTTTGTGATTTCCTTTCAAATATTGCCTTTGGTTATTGCACATTTTCTGTAATACAATGTGCAGCCCCTTGTGTCTGTAGTACAATAGTGTATCCACTGTTCCCTACTGTTGAGACTGACCACTTGCATATTTTGCTCAGTGTTCTATACTGTGTTATAAAATTAGTCATGGAGTAGATCTTGGAAGATAAAAGCCTTCATCAAGCTACTGAAATCCAAAAACACATGCCTAGCATCAGGAAATCTCACTATTTAACTCACTGATTGGAAGCCAAGGCTAACATTTGTAAACAGCTGTATATAAAGTTAAAAATCAAATACCTAATATTTTGTAACTTAACCTTGTAGAACTGTATTGCTAGAATCCAAGTGATACTCCTAATTAGAGTACACCCATTGAATCAATGGGATTTACACTAGTTTTGATTGTGAAGCATTCAAGGGGTATACAGCTGGGATTACTAACAGAATTCTAGTCATAAAAAAACTAGATACACAAATCAAAGGTGTTCACACATGTAAGTGGGGTTTCTTAAAATTACTAAGTACCTGTCATATGAAAATTGAATTTTTCTAAATGTTCTGTGTAATAATATATTTCCTGCCTAATATGTTTGAGATGGTTAGCACGCAGTAGTAACACATACTGTATACATTATATGCAGTCCATATCAAACTTAAAAGAACTCTCCCAAGAGCAAATAAAGTGCTCTTAATCTACTGAAATTCTTGTCCACTCTAAGAGAAATGGCTGGTGCACAGCAGCTCACTTGATTTAAATGCTCCACCTGAAGACATAGTTCAGTGCAAAGCTCTCAGATATTGTTCCAAGTTTGTACTGAGTAAATTTATATTTTTCTTCACAAACTAAGTAGTTAAATATGATGACTGAGAAAACATATAAGATTTGCAAAGTTACAACAGTCAGTCATGGAGAACATCAATATTGACTCCTAATATTAAATTACAATCACTGAGTGCTGATCCTCTGAAGATTATGGGTGACACAAGGCCACTTAAGAACAAGGAGATGTCAGCTCAATTAACACCCAATGTTTCCAGAAGTGCAAGAAATATTGAACAAATGGCTAGTGCTTTCCTGTTCCATTAAAAAAGATGAATGAAGATTGAACAGTGCCTAAAAAGGGTGAGAATGAAGTATCATGAAGCGGGTCACAGGTGGCTAGAATAGTAATAAGGATCACCCTGCACTGCCATGTTTTGTAGCATGTTTCATCTATCTCTTTTAGAAACTATGGATGCTAACATATACTATTCCAATATGATGTACTGGCTCATAGAAAACAACAGAACAGCTCTGGTGCACCACACTTCTGTGATCTTAACAAGTTGGTAGCCACAACACAAGAGAGGTTGTTAGCAAAGACAGATTTTATGAGAGTTTGCTACCATATCATTAAACTGCTCACATGACACAAGTTGTGAAAACTAGGCAAGATATTTGTAGGTAGGATTTCCTATGGGAGTCCAGAATGTGCCCAAGACAAACTATTTACAAATCTTTATGGTATATATGGGTCTGTCCCCAATAGAACAGAAATTGTATCTTTTCTCACTCACAGCCTCATAGCTACTTCAGGGCTGAGCTTGAAGGATATTTAGTGGTGAGGAGAGCAAAATAAGTACTGTTGCCATGAACAGGTGTCTGTTCTTGGGACGCTGGATAGAGCCTTAAAATCTGTTCTGTACCAATATTTAAAATCTTATGTACCAATATTAATTACAATTATATATACAATTAATAGTGCAAACCTCTGATGCAGATCTTTGTGCTCAGTTTAGCTTTCTAATGTTTAGGATTGCAGCCATACACCAAAATCTTTGTCACTGTTCTTGGAAGCAAGTAATTGTGCTCAATGGAACAATGGAGCACAACCGGTTACTTCCAGTTGTAATAATGAATTAATAAGTTTAGACTGTTCCTCTAAAGCATACTGCTGATTTAATTGGGAGAAAGTACCACTGAAGACAATGAAAGTTACTTCTGAGTAGACATAAATAAGCACAAACATTCCTCTTGATAGCCAATTAAATCTGTGGTTGACTGCATCCTTTTGAATTTACATCTAGACTCTTGCTCATGGGGTCCACACATCCATATAGTGAATGAGTGCAACCTATTAAAGAGTTGAACACTCTGTATACGAGTAAGTAAGTATGACTAAATGCAGTAATTTTAGCACTACGAGCCACAAAAGGCATGCAGAATGTCTGACAAAGATCAGAAGACAAGTTTCTGTTCTAAAAGATACAATATAAAAGGACAAAAAGGGAGAAGAGGTGGAAAATAAGAACTCATTTTATAGTTCTTTAGATACTTGCTTTAGATATTTTAACCTCATAATTGTCACTTCATTATTCCATTCAGTAACAGGCATAAGTAGAGCCTTCAGTCCTTCAGACAGCTGCTGAACTGCGAGATAAAAATACTGTTATCAGTTAATAATAACTGTTCAAAAAGATTGTCCAAAAGAATATTCTCTACCACTTGTTCCTACAACCTCTCCTCCACCTTTACACAGTAGCTACAACCACCACCCAATAGAGACAAATCAGCTGGCACAAAAACAGGATATGAAAAGAAATGAAAAAGTGAAATCTGATTCTAGATCTGAGTTACAAAATAATTATAGCCAGCTGGAACCCAAAACAGTTCAAAGAAAGAAACTGAATAGATGAAGGCGCCCCAGCTGAGCTGATGGAGCTATTTCTCCCTTGCTTCCGTTGCAGCCTGAAGGAATGGGGCGGAGGATGGGGAGACAGCTGTCTGGATGGATGCCTTGACTCCCTTTCTCTTTAATACTGCCTGACAGTCATGTCCTTTGAACTTTTCATTCATTTAATGTATCTTCCAAGTTGGTTTATTCCTAAAGGTGTGTGTGTGGGGGGGGGGGTGGAATCCGACCAAGCAACAGGTTGTAATCAGGCCAGGCCTTACTGAGAGCAGCTCTCGCCGAAATCCTGATTGTGACTGAGATAAATTCGCCTTGTCAACCAGTTTGTTCTAAGGTTGACCAAGCGGACGGTGTGGGTCCAGCCCCGCGTCCGAAATATCTCATCACCGACCACGATAACTTCTAAATCTTAAATTGGTTGACACCCCTTTCTCTTCTTTCGTGAGGGGACCCTCCAGCATCACTCTCGCCCCTCAGTCGCTCCTCCTTCCGAGCTACTGACGGACTTGAGTAACTTTCCCGCCCCTCCCTTTTCCTCCCAGAGCTTCCAAAGTCTTCCTCTTCTTCTTCTTCTTCTTCTTCCTCCTCCTCCTCCTCCCGCCAGCCTGCCACATCCTCCGCCGCCGTCGCTGCTGGCGTCAGCCGAGCGAGCCTGGGCCGCCATATTGAAGAAGAGGCTGACACTACTGCCGCCGCCGCCGGTGCCTCAAGGGGAACCGGCGCGGCCCCTCTCTTTCCCCTTCCCTTCCCCTCCCTGACGGTTCGTCGCCCGTCGCTTGGTTGGCCGGTGGGCGGGCGGGCCCGCTGGCTGTCCGTCCGTCCTCCCTCAGCCCCGGCGCGGAGAGTCGCACGGGGGGGGGGGAGAGAGAGAGTGAGAGAGAGAAAGGCCGCGGCCACTCGGGGGTGGTGGTGGTGGTGGTGGTGGTGGGGGCTGTGCCAGGCCTCCCAGCACGGCCCGGCCGGGTCTTCCCAGCGCTTCGCCTGCCTCCTCCGCCGCCATGACTTCCTTGACCCAGCGAAACTCGGGCCTGGTGCAGCGCCGCACCGAGGCCTCTCGCCACGCCGCCGCGGCCGACAAAGAGCGGGTGGGCGGAGGTGGCGGCGGCGGCGGCGGCAGCGGCGGCGGCTCGGAGGAAGAAGGCCGGCGGGACGAGCAGGGCGACGACGAGAAGGGCGACTCCAAGGAAACGCGCCTGACGCTGATGGAGGAAGTGTTGCTGCTGGGCCTCAAGGACCGAGAGGTGCGGAGCCGTCCCAAGAAAGGACGGAGAGGGGCGGCGGCGGCGATGATGATTTGGTGGGGGTGTCCGTGAGGGGGAAGCGGGGCACAGAAAGGGTGCCCCCCCCTTCCAAGTTCCTTATCTGTGAGGGGCTGCGGGAGACAGGAATGCTGGTGGGGAGGGAAGGCCGCCTTCAGATTGTGAGGTAAAAAGTGAGGTGGGGAGGGGAAAAAATTGAGAGGACTACATGTGTGAATGTTTGTGAAAGAGTGGGGGCGAGAAAGAGAGCCTTGTTAGGAGGCTAAAGACTTATATTTGAGGGTGGGGAGGGAATATTCCGGCCATGTGAGGGAGAAATGCGCGCGGGGGGGGGAGGGGGTTATCAGTACTGAGGAGGTAAAGTTTCAGTTCACAGTAGGAATCCTTGTTATAAGACCTTTAATTACCAAGTAGCTCAGCATTTATTATTATTATTATTATTATTATTATTATTATTATTATTATTATTATTATTATTATTATTAGTGATGGTTCTGTTGTCTTGTCGGCCCTTGGACCACAACTTCCTCCCCCCCCTCCTTCTGCAGTTTACAATTCATTCATAAAACCATAATCTCCAGGAATTAATCAGATAATAGAAAACAATTGAGGGAAAAATGACATGCTAACCTGAGCTTTTTGGATGAAGAGAAAGACCGATAGTGCTAAATTTCCAAGGTAACCATTACCCCTTAACCTGAGGTTTAACTTTACTCTTATCTGCTAACATAAGAAAAAACTCTCTAGTTTGCTGTGACTGAAATTGTGACAGTTCAAGAAGATGTGTGAAAATAATTTAGAGAAGGTGACTTTTATTTGTTGCAAGTTGGCACAGTGACTTCAAGCTGAAGTCTCTTGCCCTTTAGGAGAATTAGGACAGGAGGAAGAGTGATGTTAAATTAATCTCTCCTTAGGGATTGGTTTAGTTTCTTCCAGGTGGTTGTGTTTTCTTAGACTGCCATGCTATTTATTTATTGCCTGTATGGCAGTTTATGTTCTTTTACAGTATGTGAGCATAGTTGATAGGCTATGTTACAGATTTTAAGTAAATAAATGTCATCTTTTAGCCCTTATTTGCTGGGACTCCAGAGTCACAGAATTTGAGCCGTAACAGTGAGTTATTTCAGATAGCAAGTTATGTTAATTTCCCCCCTCACCCCCCATCTCATGTTTATATGAGTCCTTTAGTTGTGGGGTATAACTTGGTTGGTCTGGTTGTGCTGCAACAATGTTATTGGAATGCCTTAGAGCAGAAGCATTAAACTGTGAAAAAGCTTCCTGCTGAAACTTTCATCTGAGATACATGTTATTATTTAGAAATATAGAAAACACCATCAGTGCAGTTCAAATATGGGGGATTTGTTTTTAAATAATGATAAATCTATGAGTAAGTAAATCTGGAAAAGGGGAATTAGTTGGTTTGAGACACCTTAAATCAGCTAAGCTTGTCAGTAGATGTAGTATTGCCTTCAGCAAGATACTGGCTTTAGTGTATGTTGATGGGGGAATTGTGTGCAGGTCATAAAGTAATTTTGGAAGAGGTAGCCATGTTAATCTGTGCTAGTATAACAGGCAAAAACAAAGGAAAAATGCATAATTTTTTATTTTGTTTATTTTTATTGAGAGATGATTTAAAATTATATGCATTAACAAAGTAGGCTTGTGCTCCCTTCCTTCCTTTTCCGTAGTTTGTCATAGCCTAAGTTTTCTATGTTTAAGGTTATCAAACAATGATGGCTGATTGTTTGCCTTCAAATCAAGTTTTAGTACAATACCACCATTTAAAATATGTTTCAGTCACTAGTTTAATGTCCATATTTGTTCATATTGGAGTGTTGACAAACTATGGCTATTTCAAACTGTGTCAGGGAAGAGAAAAGAGCAAACATCCAAGAAGGTGTTTCCAGTTGCCACATCATGGGTTGGTGGTTGTCTCTGTGACTGCTGGATTGAATAATTGTGAGTTTCTTTGGCAAGAAGTGCGGAGTTCATCTATTCTGAGTTTACAGAGAAACAATAGTTACTGAATTCAAGCCACCAAGAGCACAGTTTGTTCTGATGTGTAACTGATAATAGTTGTTAGGCCTGTGTGAAATCTTCCATAAACCTGAGCTAGTCTGTCTGTCTTCTTTTCTACAAGAATAATATTTTTCCTACAAATAACCATTATTTATTTGGGTAAATGTACTGTACAGTGCAATACAGCACAGCCTGCTTAAGGCACAAAATTCAAGAGGATTGGCTGTGTTATTGTTTTTGCAGCAGCAAAAACAATAGAGAATTTTTTTGGTACCTTAAAGGCAGGCATTTTAGTTGGCCTGTTGTGTAAATGTTTAAACAAATAAGGAAGGAATGACCTTGTACAGTGTTCAAATTCTGTAAATGAAGCTGAAGTGAACAGTGTGTATTTACCTGCGCATAGCAGCCAGAAGCCTGTGGAGGATTTGCACTGGCAAAAGACTAACTGTATAAATCTCAGTGGTAAATTGCGGCTAAATAACAGTTGTCATTCTCATTCTTGGTCATGCTACTTGTGCAATCTGGCACACAACCAGGAATGTAAGTAGTACCTTGTTAATTAATGTTCTGCCATTATTTTTCCAGTCTCCATTATGCTGGTGTAGAATTGTGACCATCTTGTTCACAGTGTGGCTTGTAAAGCTAGAGGTTTTGATGTAAAGCAAAACACAGATGTAGTTATTGAATCCCCACTAGCACTCAGTATTGTCTGATTCAACCAGGACCTAATATGTGAGCCCAGATTTCAGTGTGAAACATGCAGCCCTTGGCAAACAATTCAGTCCACACTTCTGATAAATGTCATCTGTTCTTCCCCTGGCAGCCTTCTTGGTAGGGAGAAAGGGAGGGAAGGGGTAGCAGTAAGAGTAAGAATAAAAAAAGGAAAGAGTATGGCAGATTCTGATCCAGAGTTCAATAAGTTGAACATCCAAAACAACATTCAAGAGTTTGTTTAAAAGTGTTGTAACTGATGAGTACTCAAGTGTTACCTAAACATTTAAAAGCAGTGAGCTTTACTGGACTCCTTGAGAGTGGGACCAAGTTAGTCAGAAGAGGGGCCACTACAGAAAAGATTAGGGTTTTTTTTTGGGTGGGGGATATATTCATTGGTGGAGGTGTTTCCCAGATTGAAGGCAACATCTTCAATTTAGTGTGGGAAATAAATTAAGAACTATTGAAGGTCATAAAATGGTAGTATTCCAGGCCAGTGGTTCCCAATCTTGGGTAATCCAGGTGTTCTTGGACTACAACTCCCAGAAACCTTCACCACTAGCTATGTTGGCCAGGGTTTCTGGGAGTTGCAGCCCAAGTTCACCAAGGTTGGGAGTCACTGTTCTAGGCAGTCCATGGTTGATTTCACATAAATTTTCAGTTGCCATATTCAATCAGTTTCTAAAGTTTTGAAACTGTCTTCAGAGACAGTCCTATGTATAGTATATTCCTGAAAGCAAAAATAATGTTTCAGTTAAAGCTAGATGTTACAATTGAATTAGTACCCCTGAAACTCATAAATAATTTCTTTTAATAACTGGGCAACAGTTGAGTCAGCATATTAGAAGGTGAACAGCTAGTTGAATTCCAAAGGACTAAAATTCATGTAGTACAGTTTAATAGAAGGAGGCTGTTAGCACCTTTGTGATGCACTCTGGCCAGAGCCCCATTCAATATTTATGGTAATCAAGTATGCTTTGCACGAGGGTGTGTAGAAACTTATGTTTGAGGAAGAGGACCTTGTGGCAATTAATGGCATGCAGTAGGTGTTTTTTTTTTTAATTTTAAAAAAATTTTTATGGTCAAAGACCAGTAAGACCAGAACAATATAAAATAAATACATACAATTGTAGTTTCGTAAAATTAAGCAGAATTATAAATTTTCCATTAAAAACATGATAAAACAACCCCTTCTTTCCAGTTAATAACATCGTATATCTTTAAAATAAGTAAAACCTCAGCCAGTGTTATATTAAAAGCATTATATTATCCATCTAAAATCACAACCCAAACATCTGGTCACAAATACATGCAGTAGGTTTGTCTCTCTCTCTCTCTCTGTGTGTGTGTGTGTGTGAGAGAGAGAGAGTGAGAGAGATTTGAACCCAGGTCTCTTGAGACCTACTATACTACACTACACTGGGTCATTCTTATCAGCTGTAAATTATACTTATTTGGATTCAATGTGACATTTTCATAGAATCATAGAAAAGTGACGTTGGAAGGGGCCTACAAGGCCATCAAGTCCAACCCCCTGCTCAATGCAGGAATACAATCAAAGCATATCTGCCAGGTGATTTTCTAATTTTTTCTAAGATTTTCTCCACTATTGATACCTGGAACTTTGTTGGTTGCAGTTTTCTGATCAACAGATGGAAGCTTGAGCTGTGCTATTGTATGTATACCTTGAATTAAGCTTGCAATCTCAGGAAGGGCTTTCATACAATATTTGTCAGAATTATCTGAATACTCCTGACAAAGGCCATTTGGAAATCAGATGGATCTGGCAGCCTTTGGAGTTGGATTTTTTTGATTGTCTTTTCACCTCTGAATGGTTAGAGGAATCTGTAAATCTAACCATAATCAGGTACCAGTTGATATATAAAAAATAGAAAGACAAAGATTCCTATCTCAAAGGTCAGCCCCATGTCATCACATACCAAGAAAAAAAAATCAAAAAAGAAAACGAGCCATATATAGTAAAGAGTGTTGGATCTGTTTCCATTTTGATCAGATCCATGATTGTAATGGAAACTCTGAAATCCTGACCCACAGCTACCCCCAGAGTTATAGTCTTGATAACACACAACATGTTCCAAACCACTTCATGTCAGTCAGAGAGACTACTATGTAGCAAAGTTCAGTTTGCCAACAAAATCCATACATTGTTGTTCTTAATTAGTGGTAGGTACCAATGTTACAATAAACAGTGCTTTGGACTGAGTACCTTGTTTAAAAAGAGGTGTTCTCTCTGTAAAGTACATGCCTGCACATTTGACCCTACTTTGCTAATGTACAGAGGGCCCAGTTGAGACCTAAAAGGTCTTTGATCTATCAAATCAAATGACTTTAATACATAGGTCAGATTTTTTTCTATCTGGTTGTATCATGGATACCTTTTTTATTTTCTATTAGCCTAGAACAGGGGTCTCCAAACTTTTCAGTATGAGGGCCACATCATATATTTTATACATTTTCAAGGGCCGAAGGGGTGTGTGTGTAACTGTTTTATAATGAATGAATGACTGATGGGGTGGGGAATCACTTCTATCAGGCTTTGCTCCTCTTCCTGTCCCTGCACAGGCATAGGAAGAGGAGGGAAGGGGGACTCAAGCAATCCCCCCACCCCTGCTGTCTTTGCAAAGACAGTGGGGGTGGGAGATCACTTGGGTGCCACTTCCCTTGTCTTTCTATGCCTGCTGGGGCACAGAAAGATGGGGGAAGCCTGAGTGAAGTGATCCCCCACCCCTGCTGTCTGTGCAAAGACAGTGGGGGGAATCACCTCAGCCAGGCTTGCCAAAAGGGAAGCCCTCCCCGCTCCTCCTTGCAAAAGCTAGGTTGCTGGAACGAAAGCCACGGTTCCAGCAATGTAGCTTCTGTTTCCGCCACCATCCATTCCAGGCAGCCGCAGACCCCCAGCATACTGGACCGGGCCAGATAAAAAGGCAAGGCGGGCCAGGTGTGGCCCATGGGCCGTAGTTTGGAGACCTCTGGCCTAGAATTTCAAAAAAGAGAAACGTCTGTGGAAAGTCAGCTGAGTTCCTCAGGGGTGCAGAGATGAACAGAAAACTAGAAAAACAAAAAGCTCGATCTCTTCATTTTCATTTCCCCCACCATTAGGTTAGGAAACGTTAGGAAGAAAAACCTCCAGAACACTGCCAAACAGCCCGAAAACCTACTACAACTAACAGTTTCTAATTTTTTTTGATAATAATATATTGATCTTTAGGACAAGCTTAAAACATTGTACCTAAAAAACGCTCAAATTACTACATTTCATGTTATTTCTGTATACTCTTTATGAGTGCTCAAAGCACTTTGCAGAGGCATCTTCCATAATTCTAACAAATTGCTCTAAAGCCAGTCAGTATTGTTGCACTTCTTTTACAAATGTACCTATTCTGTCAAAATTAAAAAGTTACAATTGGGGATGGTGACTGAGCGAACGGGTTAGTGGCTTGCCTAAAGTATACAATATTTTTGTGCCTTTGGACTTTGAATGTTTAGGTTCTGGCTCACAGACCGGGTTCCTGTCTCCATTTTCCATGGTTATTGAAATGTCTGTGAGCTGTTACAAGTAGTAGGAACATACTTCAAGGATTCTCCAGATGTACTAGGTATCAGAGATTCTTTTTTTTCTCCTTTACCTCAACTCAGTTTGCTATGTGTGTGGGAATAGGGCTTGTGGTTGCCCTCAGGTCACCTCCAACCTATGGCAACACTATGAATAAGCAACATACAGAATTTCCTGTCATTAGCAGCACTGTGCATATTCACAGCAATAACTTCTTTTATTCAATCAATCTGTCTCGTATTTGGTATTCCTCTCTTCTGCCTTTAACTTTTGCTAGTATTTATTTATTTTATTTTATTTTTTTATTTTTTTTTGCCCGAAGGAAGTCTTCTCATGATGCATCACAAATACAGCAGCCCTGGTTACATAATTTTTTGCTTCTAGAGAGATTTCAATTGATGAAGGATCCACTTGTCTGGTAGCCAGTGATAAATACAAAGTTCTCTTCTACTACCACATTTTGAATAAATCTATTTTGTTCTTGTTAGCTTTCTTCACTGTCCAGCTTTCACACCTTGGTCTTGACCGTGGAATCCAGTGACACATTCTTACGCTTTATGATCTTTTCTATTTCCTTCATTGCTGCCTTTCCAAGTCTTCTAATTCCTTGGGTGCAGTCTCCGTTTGAATTGATAATTGAAATAAGGTATGAAAAGTATCTTAAAAATTCAGTTTTGTCATTGTCAACATTAAAATTATGTAGTTCTGTAGTAATGATTTTTGTCTTGTTAATGTTCATCTGCAATCCTCCTTTTGCACTGTCTTGCTTTACCTTTATCAGGAGCCGTTTCAAGGCATTGCTGCTGTCTTTCAGTAATGTAGAGTTACCTACATGATTTATGTTTCTTCCACTAATTTTCACAATTCCTTCATCTCTATCTGATGCAGTTTTTTATATTACATATTTTACATAGAGATTAAACAGATAGGGAGATAAAATGTACCTTCGTCCAATACCTTTGCCTATAGGAAACGTCTGTTTCTCCATATTCTGTCCTAATAGCAGCTTCTTGTCCACAATATATGTTCTGCATCAAGACAATCAAGTGCTGAGGCACACCCATTTCTTTTAGATGAATCGATAGTTTTTAATTATCCGCACATTTGCTGTATGCTATAAAGAATAGATTGATCTTTTGAAAGTTTTGATATGTAGCTGACATTTATTTGTGATATGATCTCTAGTGTCTCTTCCTTTTTGGAATCCAGCTTGAACATAAGGCATCTGTTGCTCTGTATAGGGTAAAAGTCTTTGTTGCAACACCTTGAGTATTACTTTGCATGAGAAATGAATATAGTTGTTCCGTTTTATTGTATTCTTTTGCTTTATATTGTATTGTTTTATTGTACTGTGTAAACCGCCCAGAGTGGCCTGGGTTGCCAGATGGGATGGAGGGATGGTCCTAGAATTACTGCAGTCCTTAGCATCTCCCTTTTTCGGGTTTGGAATATATATTGAACGTTCTTGGAGATTGAAATATATACAGTGGTGCCTCGCAAGACGATGTTGATCCCGTTCCACGAGGATCGCTGTCTAGCGAAAACATCGTCTAGCGAAGCACGTTTTCCCATTGGAATGCATTGAAATCGCTTCAATGCGTTCCAAGGGAAAACGCAGTCGTCTTGCGAAATTTCCCATAGGGAAACCTCGTCTAGCGAGTGAGGGTCCCCATAGGAATGCACTGACAGCTGCACTGACAGCTTTTGACCACTAGTCGGCGCACTCCTATGGGGAAACCTCATCGTCTAGCGAAATTCCCCATAGGGAAACATCGTTTTGCGAAGCGCAGTAGCGCTCGCAAAAAGGCATCGTCTAGCGATTTCCTCGTCCTGCGAGGCAATCGTCTAGCGAGGCACCACTGTATTGGATGTTTCCAGTCTGTAGGCCGTTGTTTCCTTTTTATGGCACATTCTTGCTAGGATTTTGAAGTTTCAGTCTTTGTTGCCTGGAATAGTTCAATCAGTATCGCATTTACTCCTAGTAATATTTCAAGTGCTTTCTGAGCAGCTTTCACTTTACTTTCTAAAATTGTTGCTTTATTATTACAGGATTCCTCTTCAAAGGAATCTGTCATTCTTTTATTGCTTCTGTATAGTTCTTAAGCAGGATGGATTTGATTAAAATCAAATCAATTTAAATAATGATTTAAATTGATTTAAAAAAAATCCTTGATTTTTATCCACTCTGTTTTTCGGTATATTGTTTCCACCTTCTTTTTATTTTATCCTGGTTGAACATTATGTTCTCCTGTTCATCTTTCATCATCCCCAATCCAGGTTTCAGTATTCCTTAGATTTCTTGGATCTTCTGGAAGAAATGTTCCATGTAGAAGTTTGCTATAACCAGGCTGAGGGGGCTCCCCATGACCACTCCATCTGTCTGTTCATAGAACTCATTATCCCACTGAAAATAGCTGGTCATTAGGCAGTGTTGGAAAAGGGCCTTGATGTCTTCTGGAAAGATCTGCTGGATGAGTGTCAGAGTGTCCTTTATCGGTACCTTGGTGAATAGGCAAACTTCTACATGGAACATTTCGAAAAACAGGCCCTGGCTTCGGCACCCTTCGCACCCACTGTCTGGTTCTGATATGTGGATGACACCTTCGCAATTTGGAACCACGGTGAAGAAAAACTGGAAGAATTTCTAAACCATCTCAACAGCATCCACCCAAATATACAATTCACCATGGAAAAAGAAATAGAGGGCCAACTCCCTTTCTTAGATGTCATGGTCATACGCAAAACTGACCTCCTATTGGGACACAAGGTCTACAGAAAACCCACCCACACAGACCAGTACCTACACAAAAACTTCAACCACCACCCACAGGAAAAAAAGAGGCATAATCAAAACACTGGTAGACCGTGCAAATCGGAACTGTGAAGCTCAATTTCTCAGCACCGAACTCAACCATCTGAATTGGGCCCTACAGGCAAATGGCTACTCCAAAAATGAAATCACAAGAGCTATCAAACCAAGAAAACAACAGCAAACTGAAGAGGAAAAACAGCCACCCACAAACAAAGTATTTCTGCCGTATATCAAAGGGGTCACGGACCGCATGGGGAAACTTTTGAAAAAACACAACCTACAAACAGTATTCAAGCCCACCACAAAAATACAACAAATGTTACGGTCAGCAAAGGACAAAAGGGACCCCCTCACCACTGCAGGAGTATACCGGATATCTTGCAGTTGTGGCCAGGTATATATTGGAGCCACAAAATGCAGCATCCACACCAGAATCAAAGAACATGAGAGACACTGCAGACTAAAACAACCGGAAAAATCGGCAGTAGCTCAACATGCCCTAAAACAAGCTGGACATGAAATTCTATTTTAAAATACTGAAGTACTGGACAACACCAGCAATCATTATGTTAGACTGCACAGGGAAGCCATTGAAATCCACAAACACCAGCAGAGCTTCAACAAAAAAGAAGAAAGTTTAAAACTCAACAAAGCCTGGCTCCCAGCACTGAAAAATACAGCCTGCAAAAGGTCAACGAACTCTACCCAGCCATCACTGCACACAAAAGACCAGCTAACGACACCCATCAATCACAGTGACAGATAATCTCTCCCTCTTATCACAATACACCCACAACAAAAAACACGCTGATCACCACAATCACCCATCTCCTGAAAAGGACAAAAGCTGATCCCACAGCTATAAATACTCAACTATCCAAACAAACTGCACCAGAGCACAGACAGAGTTCTGACTCCTGTCCTCTGAAGATGCCGGCCACAGAGACTGGCGAAACGTTAGGAAGAACAACCTTCAGAACAAAGCTAAAGAGCCCGAAAAACCCACAACAACCATCAGATCCCGGCCGTGAAAGCCTTCAAGAATACAGTACTAGGAATCTTACGCTTGCCTTTTCAAGAGGATTTTAGAGGACTGTCTGACATACTCTCCCTTGCACATATTAACAAGGACAGATTGGGTAGCTTACTCCTTAATGTTGGAGCCTTTCTCCTTACCATTGTGTTTGCTTTTATGCAGAGTTATTTTCAAGTTCAGAGTTTGCCATAATTTCACTTAAAGTGAGACATTGTGCAAGTTCTTACTGATCAAAACGTTTTACCAATGTATTTAGAATGGCAGAATGTTGTGCTCATTGTTGACATTAGAAATTATGCTGTGCTAGCTGTCTGGGAATGTTACTAATTCAGGCAAGTTCTCTTGTGCCACTTCTGTTGTGAATTAAATATTTTCTAACATTGTGAATGAGTTGGTAAGTCATTTACAAAAAAGATATATTTAATTGGAATAGATTGTAGAGACTGGTAATCCAGCTGCTGTTTTTGTCTATTAAAGCCCCCATTTCCGACACTCCAAAAAGCTTCCCCAGGACAAAATGGAACCCTAGGGAGCCTTGAAAATTCAAGCGGGGGGGGGGGGGATAAGAGGCTTCCAATTAATTTAAATTAAATATCCTTCTCACTGGATGATGACATCATCCAGATTATATAACATAAATTACATCAAGAGGATTCCAATGATAAATAATTTGATGGTTGATAATGTATTTCATCACAGTTGATTTTACGACAGCACAGTATTGTATGCCACTGGTTTTATTTTAGTATCGCTGGGAGATGGGGGGAAGCTGAGAGAAAGTGTTTTGCCTATGTCTTAGTCTTGGCTCTAATGCTGTGTTCTGAGTTCTACCCAAGATTTGCACGAGGAATTTCCTACCTCACACTTGGTTGTTTGGCTGCATCAAAGTGATATGTAGGCTTACCTTGTTTGTTCCTGGGCATGCATATTTATTTTCAAAGGGGGAGCGGTACAGTAGATTAATTGCTGATGTGCTGAAATAGCATGTTTGCTCTCCGTAGCATAGTAAATAAATAGTTTGCTTTCAACAGCATAGTAAGACTTGAGTACTTCTGTATACTCAGTTGTGATTCCTATTTATTCTAAAGGGATTCTGAATTTTCCTTTTTCCAGTGATAGCTATGTTAGTCTGTTACAGCAGAACAACAAAGGAGGTCAGTCACATGGCACCTTTGAGACTAATAGATATGTTATGACATGGAGAGTACACACAGTTCATTTCCTCAGACATTTGGAGCCCTGTTTTTGTGGCAGACCATCTCAGAATACTTTTAGTTTAGGGCACTGTTGATAGTGTGTCTCTTACTTCACAAGCTCTTAACAGACTTTGCTGTTATCATATAGTTAGTAGATGTGCAAGCGTAAGCCTGTATCCTTTTGTGCATTAACAGTGGAGCAATAATCTTATATGCAATTCTAGGTATCCTGAATATAAGTAATGCTGAAGAGAACACTCAGGATTCAATAATGTACTTCTGTTGGATTCTGCTACTTCTAACAGCACTGGTGTTCCCCTACTACCTGCAGACCTATGTGCATCCTAAAAATCTTAATCAAGAAGTAGATTTTTAAACCACCAAGAAGTGTAATGGGATGAAAAGGAGAAAGTTCCAGTTCTGCGGGATACAGAAGTATATCCAGTGTCCACTTTCACTGCCTACTGTTATGATGCAGCAGGTCTCAGCAGAAGAGCAAGTTCTCCCAATATGAACTGTTTTACACTTTAAGTTAGTTTATACGTAAAACATTGTTTAAGAGGGCAGTCCTTTGAAGATCTATGTAACCTACATTGAACACAACTGAGCTTCCACTTTAATATGTATAATCAAGTGCACAGTTAATATTTTCCCCAGAATATAACTGCATAGGGAATTGTTGGGGTACTGTATTTTTGCCTTAGCATATAAACAAGTTCATAAAGCTTTATTTAACTTCATGAACAAATAAAAATTATAATTATAAAATTATAATAATTTATAATTATAGTCTCTTATGTATTTATTCATGTATAAAATACTTAAGTATTTTTCCTTATCCCACTGCTTACAGCTATTAGGTTTTAGAAAGCAGGGTGAAGTATTTCTAAAAACACTTTTAAGGAATGTGCTACAATATTTTATTGCTGATAAATTCTTTGTTTTATTGCTGACATGTGTTTCATTTATCTTTTAAGTTTTGTATATCAGTGAAGTATTGGGATTTTCAAATGCCCTCAGCAGTTAAGCAAGTTTTATTTATTAATATTTTTCCAATTAATGAATTAAACTTAAATACAGTACATTGGCAAATTTCTGCAGATTAATAGTTTATATAGTCATTTGCTTATGTAGACTGCATTGTACAAGTGGCATTACACTGGAAGGCATAACTAATAGGATTTTGGCCATTAAGATATTACCAAATGGTATCATGTGGTGATATTCCAGGACTGTAAGAATTTAAAAAATTTTAAAAGTTGCAACACACTTTAGAAATAAAAAGACATATTTAATATTTTTTTCATTTCTCCATTACAGTAATGGCCCCAGTTTAAAATAACTTTAAAAACTAAGCAGGCTGCCCTTTATTTTCATCCTTACTAGGTAAAAGTGTCACTCACTCTATCAACTAATCAACTGAAGATTTTAGTTTATTAATATCCTACCATATTAGCAGTAGGCCTTCAATTTGATCTACTCTGTTAATTAAAAGCAAGGTGATGACTTCCATAGTTTAAATATCTCGTTGATTTAATGGCTTGGATCCAGAGTGCTGCTTCTGTGGGTGGAAGGGCTATTTGGAAAGGACTGAGATCCAGTAGAGCAGTGGTCCCCAACCTTTTCCGAACCGCAGACTGGTTTAGCGGGCAGGGGGGCGGTGTGAGTGTGGGTGGGGCGTGTGTGCGTCCGGGCGTAGGTGGGCAGGGGACGTGTGCATGGGCAGGCGGGGCACCTGTGCGTGCGTGCGTGGGTGGGGTGTCCAGGCATGCATGGGGGCACCATGCATGCGTCTGTGCATGCGTGGGCAGGGCATGTGTGCGTCCGGGCGTGTATGTGGGGGGTGTGCGTGCGGGGGGGGGAAGGAGATCTGTCTCCGCAGCCCGGTCCTGCCAAGGCCACAGCGGGGGTTGGGGTCTCCTGCAGTAGAGATCCCTCTCTCCTGTTCCACCAGTGGAAGCAGCTGTAGCAAAGTTGTGCTCACAGAGCTCTGGATCCAAGCCAAAATGTTATGATTAACTTAAACAGTTCATAAAGCTTTATTTAAACTCATGAACAAACAAATAAAAATAAACATTCTTTGTAGAGATTTCACAAAATGCTCCCTTAGTCCCAATTCCTCTGAGAAAGCAAAAGGCCTTTTCAACAGTGCTCCTATGGGGGAACATTAAACAGAATGAAACAAGTAGCAAATAGGATAACCAAGAGACAAGTAAGATTTGTAAAGAATATTTCACATCGATAGTGTGTTGGGATAATGCCCTTTTAGTTTTCATTCTGTTTTGTAGATGTGCATGTAATATTAGAATGTTCACTTGAAATTGAAAAGGGGTTGTTGAAAATCCATTCATCCAAATTTTGATGACAGTCCAAGAGGAAGTTTATGAGAATTTACTTTTATTTCAAGCCTCATTTAACTAGAATCCTTTTAGTATGTAACTTTATGACTTTGAATATGCAGATCCTTAGACTTTGCAGCTCCTAATGGAGCAGGAAATATATTTGTTTCAAAATGGCTGGTTGATTTTGTTTTCTTAACTTTACTAGACTGGTGTTTCTTATGACAGTTTATCAGAACCATGGACACTGAAATGAAAACTTTGAAATAAGTATTTTTAGGGATTTCTCATCACTAAGACACAGTTCCGACTTGATGGCACAGAACAACAAGACGCTAGTATCAATGAAATATATCAATGATTTTCCAAGTCTTAGGAATCAGACTATTTAATTTGAATCAGATTGTCTGCATTTGATGATAACAGAACTTGAAAGCTTGGAATAAATAATGAGATCATGTTATTTATACATGCAAAGTATTCCATGAAGGTTTATTAGAAAGTTGATTATATTATAGAACCCATAAAAGAATTTTTTCTTAAAGGAATAAACTAGATAATCCTCTTCAGTACTTAGTGTTTAGTGTACTCTTTTTATATCATAACTGTTTAGGCTCATGTGAGGGCAGATTCTTTTGTTCAAAAGTGTTCTTATAGTTGGCATAGTCATTATGTCCAGTGTTTTTTTAAAGTGTAGTCTGTTGTTTTATTGTGCTGTGAACTGCCCAGAGTGGCCTTGGTAGACAGATGGGTGGTATAGAAGTTGAATGAATGAATAGTATTTGCTTATCTAAAAAGGATCTATGTGCCATGATGACAGTATTATGCTCAAAGTATCAGAGGTGACATGCCTCTCCATTCCTGTTGACGCATTATAATACTCCGCATCTACTCCACATTATACATCCACATTGCTCCACATCTAGGCAGTGTACTATGTACCAGGGCGACTGCATTGGCCATTTGCCCTAAGTTTAAATTAAAACCCAGCAGCTGTGCAGTGTAAAGCTTACTTTACCCTTTGTGGAATTGTCTCTCTTTAGTGGGGAATTGTCTTTTTTAGTTTAGTAAAGTGTGGTTTAAATATGCTCCAATTGAGTTGCCATTCCTTTTGTCCACTTCCTGCCCAGTGTGATTCCTCAATTCAAAGGCAAAGGGGGGCACTTGTGGAGTGTCAGTTTCCCTTAACAGAGTGCCTGTTATCTGCAAACAACTTTTTTTTAAAAGCTTCAAGGCAGCATTGGACTACCATATCACTAGGTCACTTCAGGAAAAGTCAATTAAAAACAGGTGGAAATGGTTAATTAGCACCTTGTTAGAGACAGTTTTTGCTGTGCTATCATGGCTCTGCTCCTGCTGATCCCTGTAAAATATTGAATGTCTGGACGGCTGAAGTGATGTTGTTCATGGAAGCCCTGTTTGAAAAAAATGCAGATCACATCAGATCCAAGTGTATTTTCCCCAGCTGTGTAGTTGCATCAGATGCATTATAGTTACATTTTTCCCTACCAGTATGTTTCATCTTTGGTACCATTTATATAGCAAGTACTGATTGGAGAAGGCCAGTATAGTGCAAGCATCATAGCACTGAACTTGAAACAGGAAGATTTAATTTCATGTCTCCAGTTGCTCATAAAGTTTAGGGGATTTCCTTGAGCCAGTTGCACTGTTGTTGTGGAGATAAATAAGGGAGAGGGGAAGCATATAAAATTGCCATATGTACTGCTAGTGCATAAAACTAAATAAATAAAGACATTGGGAAGGAAGGAAGGAAGAAAGGAAGTCCTACAATAGGATCCATGAGAATGCCATAGGAATCCATCATAAGTGATACAGTATCATCTAGTTTGCAGGAAAAATGTAAGGGAAGTGAGATTAAATTGCAGGATTATGAGGAAGAATATAAGATGTTATTTCCTTTAGAAATTAAAATTTTTCATATTATTAGAAAATATTCCAGGCTAACTTCCTTTTCATTACAATATGTTAATCAGCTCTTATGTGCTAGATGTTTGTGCTACCACCCAATCAATATTTGTTAACTATCACATTTAATGTAATGATTACTGTTTGTACTTTATGCATTTCCATGCCCTGTCCACCCCACTGGCTGCAGTTTCCTAATCAAACATGTATATAATAAATAAGGTAATACTCTGAACATTTAACAAGAGTGGGCTGTAATCCCAGAAAAGTTTATGACAAATAAAACTTGTCAGTCTTCAAAGTGCCACAATATTGTCTGCTGTGTTTGTTGCAACAGACTAATACAGCTATTCCTCCGAAAACTTTCAAAGGTGGTGCTTTTTCTAAGAAGTATTTATATTTCAAAGTCAGGGTCAATCCAGTGTGGCAGGAATATACCCCTTTAAAAACACACTTCCACAGTTTGCTTCCATTTCTTAATATATATCCTTTCACCATCCCTAAACCTAATAGCTATTGTTTTGTTTCTCTCTTATGGACTACACTGTAGTGTATAATGAGATGCCCAGGAGTGCTTGGAAAAGTGACTTTTTCGGGCATTCAGCATGGCATTAGAGGACTCTGTAAATTGCAGTTCAAGAAAGTAAGTTTACCAATCTCTGCTTCCTAGTGAATAAAGGTATTTCATTTTTCTATGCACATTTACTTGGGTTTAAATCCCTTTTAATTTGATAAGATGTGTATCTGACTAAGCAGTTCAAAGGACCATATTGAACTCTTAGGAGAAATAAAAGTAAAATTAGTACTTACAAAAGAGTGTTATTGTTTTCTTGTCATTATCTGAAACCTCTTTCCAGAAAGCTAAGGTTTTGCAACAATGCACATACTTAGTAAGTTTCTGTCTTCTCTTCTTGCCTTTCTCAACACCTCCTTTTCTCAGGCTAGTGCTCAGCTAAGATCCCATATGCTTGTGGAAGATAAAATAGAATTTGATATTTTTTTCCTGGAAGCCCAGTGAGATTCATAAAATCAGAGCTTGGAAAATGTCCTTTTTGGACTGCAACTTCTGTAATCCTCCTGTAAGCATGATAGACAAAGAAAGTAACTTTCTTTAGGTTCTGAATAATATTGCCATGCCAATCGATTACAGCAGAAACTGCGGAGCACCTTAAATTAAAAAAAAAAAAACTTAAGATGCTACAGGTTTTGATCCAACTTTGCAAAGTAGTTTTGTTTTGTTGCATACCCCTTCATTTATTCCTAGGGCTTCATTGCTTTCTGTATTTTCAGGCAGCTCTGTGAAACAAAATGTAAAATGAGTCTTCCTGTATTGCAGCATTTATCCCATAATTGTGAGAAGATGATTTTTCAGTACTGCATGCAGAAATGCTCCTTAATTAGAGAACGTTTGGGCCAATCATTGACTAGATATTTTGCCTTCTATCTCCAGTTCTAGAAGGGAGTGATGCGGGTTTTCTGGAAAAACTGCTCTAAATAATGTTATCTGATTTAAATGTTTGGTTTAAATGTTATATTCAAACACACGGAAAGCTTTATATGGAAATTATTTTATTGGAATATGTGTAGTAATCTAAAAAGAACAGCATACGTATACTTCCTTATATTTAACAGAAAGCTTTTTAGGACACTTATATAAAGAAAACTGTACCTGATAGATCTTATATCAACAGATTAATTTTATTTTGTTGAGGTATAGTACTTCACTAGCTTAACTCACTCAACTCACTCTGCAGTACTTCACAGTTCCATTTCAAGCTGAGAAAAATCTGATTCCATACAGCTAGTTGAACATTCTGTTTTACTGAAAGATGAATGCAACTCTATGTGCAGGCAACTTACCATATTTTATCTTGACTACATATGACTGATTGAAAAGCAAGCGTTTTTGTGATATTGAAACAAGCTTAGTAGTACATTTATTTGTCAATCGATTCCTCTTTTTTGCCCTTGTTGAGCCAAAATTCCATTTCTTTTCACAAGAAGCTGCTGCTGTTGGAATGCTTAGATTCCTTATGGCAGTTTCCATGAAAAATGTAGCATTGAAAATTCTTCTCTACATCTCTGCTATAATGGCTAGAGAGGTTTTTTTTTTAAAAAAAATTAAAATGAAGAATCCAGGCCAAGGGATGGTCCATATAGCTACTATCTAGCATAGCTAAGATTTGGGCAAAATCTTACCCAAAATCTAACCAACTGGGTAATATGGCAACCCTAGTTGAAGGATATATTATATATTTTTTCCAGGGTTATACATCATTTTGGAATGACTGCATTTCTTCTGGGCTTCGTGGATGCATGTTGATTGAATTGGCACTGAGAGGACGTCTTCAGCTGGAGGCATGTGGAATGAGACGCAAAAGTCTGCTAACTAGAAAGGTAAGAGGTAGAGAGTAAAAGATTCTTTTTTAGCTCTATGCCCCACCCTGCTTCTACAGCAGGGTTTTAACACACTTCTACAGCAGGGTTTTCACACACTTTACCCTTTTGCAGGACCACATACATAGCATTTATAAAGAGTCTGAGAGCATTTTGGTATAAATAATTTTTAAGCCATGTATTTAATATTACTTATGTGGCCACTCTTTTAAAGGCAAGTGTTTGGGCAAGTTGTTGAATCCAAGGCCTTGTTAGGGGATGAATCTGTCTGTGTTGCTGTTTGTGGATGATTTTGTTGGCAGTCTGTGAAAACAGGTTTTTTTTTTCTGCAGAGAACTTGTGGAAAAATGCTTCATTTTCTACCACAAAAATGTCTGCTTGGGCAGTCTTCCCTTGTAAATATTACCTTTTGCTTACCTATTTAAGATACAAGTTTGAAAAGTTTCCATGCTGCCTTCCTATTCAGAATTGAGTCTTTGTATAAAGGCAGTTATTGCTCATGTACAGCTGCATTTATTTATGATTTGTATGAAATGCATCTCCTCCTCTTCATTAAGCTTCCAGAATCCTTTAGTTTGCTACAAATTCAGGGATGTTTCTTGAAATAGCAATGTTGTAGTAGCTTGCATTAGAGTATTTCAGTTAGATACTTTAAATAAAAGTCTAAGAGATGTAATGTTGGATAACTGAAGCAAACAACTTACTTTACAGTAGATAAATTTTCAAATGATGCTCAAACTGGATAGGACTTGTTCATGTTAGGCAAGCAGTATTTCTATTTGCAGGCCCATTGGAGGTCTGTATGTGGGATATAATTTTTACATTCATTCCTCCCTATACTGGTTCAGTGATAATAATGTTTTTACAATTATGGGATCTAGTTAATAAATAAAATGAGCAGAAGGGATATTCTATCTTTAAGCAGTGCTGTGTAGTTTGGAACAGAAGTAGTAATGCTTATGAAACCCACTCTTTTTCTTTTCTTTTTCACCCCCCCTTTCCCTCTACTCCTTTTCTGAAGAAGGAATTGATGTCCACTAGCCAGTCAGACACAGAGTGGGAGCTTTGAGGACCTAATCTGGAGGTGTCAAAGAGTGGAGCCAGTAGTATACGTTCCGTATATATGAATACATCCATGTGCGTCAGTTCCTTCTTCACTAACTATGTGCACCTTTCAGAAATTTGCTCTGGAGGGTAACTTTGCAAAAATAATCTCTACTGCTGGAATTGATACTAGGATCCAATCCATTGATTTTCACTTGGTGATAATTAGTAGAGTTGCTTGTACACATCAACAAAGCACATCTTATCAGATCCTGGTGATTGAGCTTGGATTACTGAAGTATGAAAAACAAGATGTTCCATATGACTTGTACAACAAGCCAGTAATACTTATTTGAGTTATAACAATAGATACAGCAAGATAATGTTTTATATAAGGCATTTCATAATAGAGAAGTATTTATGAAATACAACCCAGCTTTTATCCCATGTATTCCTGTTTTGCCACAGTCACCTTCTGATTGAGGTTAAAGAACATTTAAAGTCTAATATTTCCTGGACATTGTGAAGATCTTGTTAACATTTCTCAGCAAGTCCTTGCAGCCAGACTTTGAGTTAGCAGAAAGATTATGGCCCAGGCAGTAGAATCACAGGTCTTATGAGAGAATTAGCACTTCTCTTTTGCTCTAGGCTCTGTTAGAATTAGAGATATTTGTTAAATTTTGGTTGTTTAAAAGGTTATCTGTCACATGTCTTAAACATCTGAGATCATCAATAGCACTTGAGATTCTGTGGAATGTAACAGATACACAGGAGATGTGTGACCAGAGCTTATCTCCAGTTGTGAAATCCCGGATACCTTAAAGGCTACTTCAGCCTATTTTCTACAGCTATGAAAATGTGTGTGTATGTTTGCTAGCTCCCAGTGCTCTGTTCTTTGTGGTTCTCAGTAGTCATCTCACCTGTCCCTCTGTAACCATTCATTTATCTGTTTTATGTAATCCTGCATTGCCTTCTTAATGTTCTACAAATTCCATGTGTTGGGGAGGCCAGATACCCTTTCCCCATGACCTACAACAGGCTGCTCTTAGATTCTTCTAACATCACCAAAGATGCTGTTAATCTTCCTTGTTTCTCAGGTCAGGAACAGTGGGATTTGATATTGAAAGTGAGGGTAATCCTCACCTTTTTCCTTTTTCCTTTTATTTTTTTGGCCAAGTAGTTACCTTCTTTATACATTCTCTCAAATAACTATGCATCACTCTTTTTTACCTGTTACTAATAACCTCCTCTGTGATATGGGTCTTTCTAAAGAGTTATGACTACCTTTTACCCTCCTTCCTTCCCTTTGTCGATCTGTTAGAAAATTCAGAATACATCTGAAATAAACACGTGTGCTTTTCTGTTTTCCTCTTCTGTGATTGTTCCTCCTCCCCCCCACTTCAGAGTTCTGATGTTTATACTGTAGGAATCTTGAATGAATGGGACTTGTTGATTTCATGGGTCATCCTCTATGGCAACCTTCCCCAAATGGGTGCTTCTAAATAGTTTGGACTACAGCTCCTATCATCCCTGATGATCAGCCACATTTGCTGGGAGAAATAGCTAGTTGTAGTGCAGAACAACTTATAGTCCAGGTTGGAAAAGCTCGCTCTATGATAGAATTTGGTTTCATGGCAACAAGAGATAGGTTATTAATTAAAACTAGTGTTTTCCATTACGAAACCTATTGACTATTTTAGTAAATACATAACACGCTAATGTAAATACAGGTACATACATTTTCTTCTTAGTTTGCATGAATAGTTTTGATGTACTTAGATCATTATTTCTCCATAGTTTCATTCTTTTTAATTCATACAGTTTTAGATTTACTAATTTTGGTGTAATTATTCTGCACTGAAGTTCTTAATACAATCTACAGGATGAAATTTGTACCATGTTTAGTGTTCGGTCAAAGACCTGTTATAAACTTTCACTATAAACTACATATGTATGTTTATAAATGGAAGGGTTTGTCAGCTCATTGGATCACATAATCAAAATGCACTTGAGCTAGATGGCCTGACAATATAGGTCTTCAGATATGTTGAAGATACTTATGATTGTGAAAAGGTTTGACAGCAGCCCAAGAAGAGGTAGAATTCCAGTACTTAACCTTAAGATGCAGTATGTAGTATTATGCTATTGCATGCACACATTTATGATCCTTGGTGTTTTAAAAAGCCACAAGCAAAAGTTGGGGATGCCGAAGTGAACTCTTCTATTTCCCATCAGGTAATCTGTAAATCAGATGCTCCTACAGGGGATGTTCTACTTGATGAAGCTCTGAAGCACATTAAGGAAACACAACCTCCAGAAACAGTGCAGAACTGGATAGAACTGCTTAGTGGTAAGAAACATCTATAGTAAATGTACATTTTTGAATGTTTAAGAAGCTATTTTGAGCTGCCACACTTCACTAGCTTTTAGGCAGTGATTTTTCAAACTTAGAGCTTAGTATATTTCCTTTAATGTGATTTCATCTGTCCAAATAACATGCAGCAACTTTGAATGCTATTAAGGTTAGTTCTAAATATTGATCTTCAGTAGTGGAAATCTAAGGGTGGTAGTGGCCATATGAAGTGGTTAATGCACCTTCCAAATGATAAGCTTATTGGGCTATGAACATTACAGTTGATATGGTTTGTGGGGGAGCGGGGTTGGTCATACTTGTGGGAATTTGCAGTGGCTTGCTCTTCATGTTTGATTACTTGCTACTCAGAAGGGCTGTCCTGTTCTCTCTTGATCAAAATTACTTTTTTTTTTTGGCTTCTCACATTGCTTCTGTTTCTAAGTTGATGTGCTCCAGTGGTGATTCATCTGTACTTCTGGTCTTTCATCATATTTACAGTATAATATGCAAGTCTACCCTTTAAATCTATCTGCTCTTTCATGCATTCTTAGTAGCTGTTGACGCCTTACAGAGCTGGTGTTTCTTAGTTTGAGAGAAGCAAGCAGGAATGAAGGAACCAGGAAAATGTTGAAAGGGCTGGTGGTAGAACGCCCGTTTAGACTGCAGAATGTCATTATGGAATTCAACTGATGTATATTCATATAGGCCCCTTAACAAATATTTGAGTGTTGACAGTATTCATTGTACAATCATTTTCTGGAAGACAAAGTAAAAATAAGCAACGTTTTGAACCATTTTCATATAATTCCTAAAAGTCTTGAGCTACATTGCTAACTTGTGGCTTTGTTTTGCCATATTTTGGACTTCCATTTGAAATGCACCAGGAGCTGTTGGATAGTATTGAAAATCAAGTACTGCTTGTGCCATAGGTGAATCATTATACTGAAGAGCAACTGGATGGGAGCTCTTTGGTGCTAACATGTTTCTAAAGTGTGCTGTGTTCCTGACTTTTCTCAATTATAGTTGTTCAACTTGATTTCCATGTCTCCTGAAAAACAAGCCTGTGTTGTGTTGGTGTTAAATGGTTTTTAGATCTTGATTCTGTTTTGGTTGAAGCAGTAAAATAGTGTTATTTCTGGACTAGAAGGAAAATGTTGAGTACCAAGTACAGAAATGAAGAAAAATTCTGATTGGTTGCATTTTCAGTGTGAATTCAGAATGCATAGACACAGTTTCATGAGCTGTCCATGGGAAATTATTCTGTATTTCTGTTCCATAATACAGTATATGTGTGTTCTCCATTCATAAGACGGTGTTCTTGGAGTTAATTTTTCAAAATACAGTAATCATTTTTAGCAGGACAGTGGCATTGCATAGCAATTTAGAGAGTGAGCTAAGTATCTATACTTAATGTATCTATTCCTTGGCTGAAATCTCAGTTCAGCCATGAATATATAACATGCCTTTCAGAGCGGATAAAAATCAGTTTATTTTAGAAAACTAAAAACAGGTATTTAAAATTTAGTTCTATTTGCTTCATTTAAATCGAATTTATTTTTATTTGTATTGTTAAAATGCATGTTCTTGAGGGGGAAACCCCTATGTGATGAGTTGTCATGTAAATTGTTTTATAGATCAAATGCCTAATTATGAAATAGGGATTATAAATTCTAATTCTGTATTATGAAACAATTAATTTGTATATTTTTAAAAGGTTTGTAAATGAGGCCTATCAATTTTCAAAGGATTTTATCTAGATTGTATAGGTTAACCTTTCTGTCTCCCCTAGAACTTAGTCTAATGGAGATCACCAGAAGGCTTTCAAACTGGAGAACTGCTTGTCTCTAGTTTGACCGTCTCCAGAGATATGTAACTAGTTAACAGCTATGGGGTGAATTTTGTAGGTGTTTATGTAAGGTTTGAGTAACTGCTGTTACTGATTATTAAAGTGCCAGAGCATATCTCGGTTGCCATGTTGGGTGTGTGACTAGGTACATGACTGAGATGTGTTTCCACACTTTGGCAGTTAGCTGCAATTAGCTATGGCAACTTATGCAAACCTTGTATGAACAACAATAGGACTTTGGCCAGTATATGAAGAGGAGAAATAACAGGCTTGATCACCCATGTATTCCAACCCTGAATTTATTCTTGGATTTTCCCCACCATTATAATGATATAATGTTGGAAATTCTTCAGAACCATGTTAAAATCACCAGGATTGCTTTTGAGAGTTTCCTTGAGCACTACAGCCCTAACTACTGTTCCCCAGCAACTCTGTGTAGACAAAGTCGTCTTTATTTCTCTCTCTGAAGGTCCTTGGCAAATAATAAAGTGGATTTGTATTTAATCACATGACTCCCCCAGTGCACTCCTGCTTGCTATAACCTTAATAAGTATTTTTCACAGTGTCCTTGACCAGATTGACTGCTTTGCCAATAATTCTCTATTCATTGACACTTCCAGTGTCTGAAAGTGCTCATTTTCAGACACTGGAAATGTCAATGAATAAAGAATTATGGGAGGTGCAGCCAATCTGGGCAAGGTGGTTGTGAAGAATATATATTAAAGTTATAGCAAAAATGGCTGCACTTTCTGAGTGTCAAATCATATAACTGTATTTAGTATTTGACTTCCAATCTGCCCTGATGCCTTGTAAAATAAATGATAATGTTACCAGCAAAATAGACTGGTACAAAGGGAATGCATGTAGTCCTTAAAGTATTTAATGAGTGGCATGAAGTGCTGGTACTGTATGTACGTAATTTGTTTAATTGTAGGTCTAGAGTTGGGGAGTTTGGTTGTATGAGTGAAGGGGAAGCAGAAAGGAAGATGTGTTATTAATATTTCTGTGGAAATTGATGTGCAGGGAAACAGATTGAGAACATACATTTATGTAGGAGAAGCAGGGAGTGGTACCAAGTGATTAACCTCAACCCTGACTACTGGTAACCATTCATGCTTAGTAGTTTCTGAGGTGCATAACACTATGTATTTTCAAACTGTATTCTGTGTTTAATTTTAACAGCTGTGAGTCATACATTTACAGAATTCTGCATCATACTTAGTACAAGTGCTAGATGCATGAAATACTTACTTTCCTGCATGACTGGTATGGCAGGCACCAAAAGCATACTATTATATGTATTTCTGCAGATTTATTCAAATGAAGCACTTGTTTGAGATTTTCTTGTAGTTAAGAGATTTCGTCACAAGGTGTCACCATGCAACTGAAAAAGTCAAAACTGATGAAAATATTTCAGACATGTTTTAGCTAAATTTTTGATGAGCAAAGATTTTTCTTGTTTATCTTAAGAGTTGTTGCAATGGGAATGAAATAAACAATGTGTACAGTTTCATTGGTGAGTAGATGGTTCCAAATAAGAGGGAGAAGCCAAAAGTGCATTAAATGGGAAGAGTGCCATTTTGGCATTTAATTTTTTATGGTGGACTTTGTTAAACTGCTTCTCACAACCTTCTCTGTCTGTTGCAAGGCTTATCGAAACTGTTTCATGGATGTAATAATTAGCAGCTTTTGCTTCTTTCCTTTTAGGCGTTTACCACATGTTGTCTGCACATAAGCATGTATGTCGTAAAACAGCATGAAACAACTTAGTTGGCATTGGAAGATGTGGTGGACTTCTCAAATTACTTTAAAATCGCATTTCACCTAAACTATCAGGATATTTTAGAGGCTTGCTTAGGGAAAGGCTCAGGGAGCTACACAATGGCACATGAGTCTGCCATCATGGAACTCTTCAACCAAAGCAAGCTGCCCTGCTTAGAACATTGCTGCATATTTTGTCCATTTGCATCATCTGTTTTCTATAAAAAAATGACAGAAGATAATACTTAATGTCTTTCCTGACGTTCTTGTATTAATGCCTGCTATTCTGTCTCATTTTCCTATCTGAATAATTGATATTAGTATCAGCTGAATATTCAGGGGGCTTTTTTGCCTTTTTTTTTTCAGGTGAGACATGGAATCCGTTAAAATTGCACTACCAGTTAAGAAACGTACGTGAACGATTAGCCAAAAACCTAGTGGAAAAGGGGGTTTTGACTACGGAGAAACAGAACTTTCTCCTCTTTGACATGACCACACACCCTCTCACCAACAACAACATTAAGCAGCGCCTCATCAAGAAAGTTCAAGAAGCTGTTCTTGACAGATGGGTGAACGACCCCCACCGCATGGACAAACGCTTGCTGGCTCTCATTTACTTAGCCCATGCATCTGATGTCCTTGAGAACGCTTTTGCCCCCCTTTTGGATGAGCAGTATGACCTAGCTACAAAGAGGGTACGGCAGCTCCTGGATTTAGACCCTGAAGTTGAATGTATGAAGGCCAACACAAATGAGGTTCTGTGGGCTGTTGTAGCAGCCTTCACAAAATAACTGCAGTTAGATTGCTCAAGTGTTCTTCTTTCCATTTCATGTAAATCAGTTTTACCTTCTATTGATGATCCATGTTCTCTGTCATCTGTATCTCTCTCCCTCATATGATGAAAATCTGCTCTTGTTCATTCGAATGGTAGGTGGTGTGTTCTGTTTTGTATGTGTGTGTGTGTGTGTCTACTACAGGATTCTGCTGGTACACGAGAGCTTCCTAAACATACTCAGCAATCACATTGGCATTCTGTTTCTTAGCAGATTTAAGTTACTTTATTGGAATGTGTATTGTGCTCTATCTTCCACTGGAGTGTTTTCATGCTGAAAGCCCTTCCTAAGAGAGAATCAAGCACCTGGCCTTCAGTTGATTCAGCTGTGTGATCTGCTGCAGCACGAACCCTAAATCACAAAGGCATCTTTAAGTCACCAAAGTTAATTATTGGAGCATGGTTTAACAGGCTTTGTTAAATTGTTGTGGCTTCATATGAAATCTTACACATAAGTCAACTGCAACGGACTGAAGAATATTACAACAGCAGAACCTAAAAGATTATGCTTCTTACTAGACATTGGTTTAGAAGTGCTCAAGCAATTTTTAAAATGGGAGTATCTCCAGATTGGCTTATTAAATAGTTCAGCCATCTCATATTTTGCTACTTGTGCAAATCTGTGTTGACTTCTTATTTTAAAATAAAAATACACACAGAATCCTAAGGCTAGTATAGAAAGGTCCAGTTGTTTCATGAAGCTGTTTTGGGATAGAATACATTCCAGTGTAGTCTGTATATAGTAATAATTGTATAATTAACATATAAGCACATCTTATTAATTTCAGTAAATTTCCAAAGTGAATTAATTTTACACCTAGCAATCTATTATTTGTTTTCATCCATTGCCTCTTGGTGAAAAGATGGGTCTCCTGTAAGGTATAAATGTGTGTGTGTGAGACACGCGCGTCTGTGACAACTTTTTAAAATGTCTTTGGAGTTTGTGCCATCTAGGTACAATCTGCCTATGCATTGCCTTTATAGCATTTGTTGTATGATGAGACCACTCTTATCGTGTTTTATATATTTTTTGGAAGAGGCTTGTGACCAGTACAGTTCTTGGATGCAGTTTTCAATTTTTGTTTGTACACGTTAATATTGTGTCTCATGTCATTAATCTACTTAACACATAAAAAATCAGCTGTCAATCTTAGCAAGTGTTGCATGTAAATTGTTAGCAGGTGATTATTACAGTTCAGACAATTAAGACTTCTGTAGTAGGAAGCTCTACTATGTTTTAATTTTTATATACAATTATGCTGATTAGCACATTATTGTAAAATATATAAGCTGGCTTTTTAAAGTTTATTACCTCTTTACCATTGCTCATTCTGGCTCCATTCACAATGTAAATATTATGCATTGGACAAATTAAAGACAGACCTTTTTTTCTTTTTGTTTCAAATAACAGAACACACTAATAGCAGGGCAGGTGTCTACAAAATTTTGGTTAACATTGAAAGCAGAAAATACTAAATATATAACTGTAGTTGAAAGTTAAAGGGATACCCAATCTGTATACTAGCTTTTTACCTACAGTAAATAAACTATGATCTTGAAAGTGCCTGAAACAGAGCAAGCATGTAATTTTGTATTTTGTCTTCCTGATTGTAAAAAAAACATGCTAATGTCATAAAAGCAAATTCTGATCAGTATCCTGATCTTCTCATTACTGGGAAAGCTTGAAAGTAGTGTGATTCCCATATTTGCAGCCCCTTAGCTGATCAGATTGTTAGATGAAGACACAAGTTAGTTCTTTGAACTGACATTTTGAGTCCTTTCTGACTTTGCAACATGAAGGAGAAATCTTGGTTATCTTGAAGTTTCAGAAGAGGGATTCTCTTTTTATAGATACTGGGATGTGAAAAATTAAAAATTACAGAATCATTTTTCTAGGTGATGGATTGGTCTATTTAGGATTTTTTTTTCCAGACTTTTTTTACACATAAATTCTGTGGGATTTGAGGGCTGCTGTTCATGTTACTGGTTTAGGATACTCTAGCACACAAATGCAAAATGTGTTACTTAACTATAGCTCTCTTGTTCACTCAGTATAAACTCTGCTAACTAAGAGTAATAACATTGCAGGCCAACAGCATGAATCTGCAAGCATATTTGACACCAAGTCTGTTCTGTCCAGAACTGGACACACACTCTGTTGAGCTCTCATTTTTATACAAATTCAGGAAGACTATTGAGACAAAGTATTGATTTCCTGAAATAACAAAATAGGGAAATCAGCAATGTGAACAAATCAAAATCTTTAGATGTATAGGTGTAACATAGTTTCTGTAATTTTGTTTTCACACTGCGTCTGGAAAACTATTTGGAAAGCTGTATGCTTGAGGAATGCTGAGATGGAAGGGAAAATTGGTTGTGTGAGAAGTTGCACTCTGGCTTCTGGGAACCCTTTTTTGACTTCTGGTCTTGAAACACTTAGTTATTGATATTATTTTTACATCCATGTGGAGGCAGAAGCCTGCTGCACTCTTAATACTGTAAGTAGTTGAGACAAACTGAATTCAGGGATTCATGATGTGATGACAGTTAAGCAATAATTGGTTGTCTGTGACTGCTGATAAAATTGCAGCAAATATTCAGAGAAACCTTGTTTGTATAGGAATAAAAGCTAAGACAATGTTAACAGAGTCCGCTTCTACACATTTTTTCCAGACTGGTCAGCACCATGGGGCGAAAGTTTGAAAGTGTGGGACAAGTGCCTGGCATTACAGCGATTGGCAGATTTGTTCTGCGTGGCATTCTTTATTGCACTGTCGTAGTTCAGGAACACGGTAAAGCTCCTCAAAACATCTTGACCTCTCTGTCTTGGTAGAGCTTTGTGAAACAGCTGCTTGAAGATCTCAAAAGATGTGCCAAGGTGTGATGGCAGCCTTGACAGAATGCGTTGACAGTATTATCTTTATCAAGGCTGTCATGGTGTGGTTTCCCACATAGTCTTGCAAAATGTCAGGCATCAGAAGGCCCTGGTCTTTATCACATCTGCTAGATAACTGCTTCTTGCATTCATCACATGCCTAATGGTGAACTGGGTGCAAATACAGCTAGGGAGTTTGCATTTGTTGGTTGTAGAAAACTGTTTCATTGTGAATAGACCCCAACTGGAAGAGTAACTAACACCTTGTTACAGTTTCCACCTATGTACTTGTATGTATGTGTGTGTGTTTTTAAATACTCTGCTGCTTGATAAAATCACAGTGAAGGAGATTTGAAGTAGAAATGAAGCTTATACTATCCAGTCTGACCCCCTGCCTCTAAATAAAATGTTCAGCATACTAATTATCCTTTTGTTTGCCACATATGAATATATGTAATATGTACTACAAGCAAACAACAGGTATATCACAAAAGGTGAGTTGCAAGGGCAGTTGTTCTGCCATGCTAGTGCTACAGGGCACCAATTCAGCAATTTTGAGCCTGACAGAGGCCAGATCCAACCGAATATTTACACTGGCCTAAGTCCAACAATGTCAGTTTCAACGACACTGGTGTGTTACCTAGAACTACTGATGTGTCATAATTTTATTTTGAAGAATAAAATGCTCCCATGAGCCCAAAGTTTCCACCATAGAGATACCTTCTTGTTATGTCTTTGTGTAGTTTGCTGCTTCTTTTCAATCTGCCGCTCCTGATTGCCAACACATTTGTTCATCTGCATGAGATTATTTTGGATTTTACCCATACAGTGTGATTTTTAAAAAAAATCAAAATATTGATCCCCTGCTAACAAGCAGACAGGGTCTTTTGAACCTGAATGGTTCTTGGTCTTAATTCATTTAAAGCAAAGTAAATAATGTGACTCCAGTTTTAAGGAAAAGTATGCCCATTCTGTCAGAAGTTTGGGTAATGTCACACCAGGCAAAAAAGAAAAAAAAGAGTGTCTTAATTAAATCAGATTCTCATATAGCATGACCATGCAGATCTTGGCTATACATTAAGACCAGGTATAGAAATCTTTCTGAGTGCCACAGAAGTGTGGCTCAGACATTTGTTTATTGAAAAGTATGTATACCCTTGGAAAGTGGTAGACACAACACAGAAGATACATAGATTAAAGTTTGATAGTTAAAATAGGGATACTCAGTGTGTTGTAGTTGATAGAGTGATGGACTATGACTCAGGAGTCCTGGGTTTGAATTCCCATTCAGCCATGGAAGCTTACTGGAGATGTGGAACTGGTAAAATCACTCCCGAAATACCTCACTTATCTTGAAAGCCTATTTGGGTCACTTTAACAGCACAACATAACAAAATTAGTTTAGATGACTAAAGGATAGCACTTTAGCATTGGAAGTATAAGCAAAGCACAGGAATCCAGGTTAGAGGTAATGCATATCAAGGAAAGACAGTCAAGAAAAAGGGTGTTTTAAAGGCCCATTTGAAAACATGGAAAGAGTCAAGTGTAATTTACTTGGAACAGAGTTCCACAGTCATAGATCCACCACAGAGAAGTTGTGTCACCTGTGTCTTCAATTTTTCTATTGGGCACATGCACTGGACCTCCAAATGGATCTCATTTATGGACAGGATCATATGGGTGAACATGTTTTTTCAGATTACCTCTAAAAATTAATACCAATGCTTCAGATTGAACCCAGAAACATACTAGTAACTAGGGTAGATTTGATTTAAATTATGATTTAAATTTTAATTTATTTTATTTTATTATTTAAATCAATTTGGTTTTAAAAAAACACTGGCTTTTGTCCACCTTGCTAGAAACCCATGCCACTGGAACAAAGTCAGGGTGTTCCATTTATCAGTTGCTGGAGAATACTCTGTTGCACTCACATCCTGTGAGGCAAGTGGCTGGTCACTTTGAAAACAGAATGCTGAAGTAGATGAACCTTTGTTCTTCTTCGTGGTCTCTGTGAATGCACACTAATGGGTTAATCTGTGCCTGCACAGAGCAGCCTTGGAACTTTCTAGCTCAAGCACATGGTGCCGGGACCTCCCACACGCTGGCTATAACTCCGCTCCCGGGACCGAGTGCCTCAGTTCTTTTCTTGCCGCTGCTGCAGCAGCTTCGAGGAACTTTTGCGTTTGTTAAAAATCAATTTGAGCGAAACCATCATCTGCCCACCAAATTCAAAGGAGGGTTGAAAATCTTTATAAAACCTATGGAGAAAACACATTTTTCTTCTAAAGCACCCTCTTCCAAATTAATTCGTGGTGGATGCGACTCAGAATCGAGCGAGAAATCGTTCAGCTACCACCCCTAATAATAAAGAAGGGAGGAAGCTGGACGTTATTGGTCGCCCATGTATTCTCTGGCCTCTTTTGTGTTACGGGTAGCAAACTACTCGGCGGCAATGGGTGCCTACCACAGGCACCTTTGGAATTTGGCTTTACCCATCCTGCAACAAGCCTCAGAGGACGTTCGGGCTCAAGGGTTGGCATACCATCAGGAGGCTATGGGCTTAGCCCGTCAGGAACGGATTGCGGCCAGACACATTTTGGATGCAGCCTCTAAACAACTAGTCACCGCTGTGACCTTGCGCCACCATGCCTGGCTACGGTCTGCGGGTATCTCGGATGACGCTCAGGCTAGGGTTGAGGACCTTCCCTTCGATGGAGTGGGATTATTTGATGAAAAGACAGACGAGATCTTGGATAATCTCCTGAAGTTGAGAAAAACTGCAAGAACGTATTCCTCTCAACAATATTGACCTCGCGGGTCCTGGCACCGTCAATACACCTCAAGGTCTTTCCCTGACCGCCATAGGTCTGCAGTTCCTGCTCCATACCCGTCCTCTTTTCGGCAGCCCAACAGACAGCGTCCCCATCAACAGGCCTGCCGCCTGGACCGTAAATCCAGGCAGAATGTTTGACGGCCCCCAGCTACCAGCGGCCCTAGACACTTCTGTTTGTCTTTCACCTTTCCTGCACATCTGGCGCACCATCACCTCAGACTCATGGGTCCTCTCCGTCATAGCCCTCAGCTATGCCATCGAGTTCGACTCCCTTCCTGTCACCGGGTCCTTCAAATCCACCCTCCCCTCTCCTCCTTTGGAAGAAGAGATTTGATCTTTGCTCGAGAAGGATGCGATTGTCCGTCTCGTTCATTGAGACGTAACACGCGGGTTTTACTCCCGCTATTTCACTATTCCAAAGAAGGATGGGGGCCTTCACCCCATCTTGGACCTTCGCCACTTGAACTCGTACATCACCCCCCGGCGTTTTCGTATGGTCTCATTGGACTCAACTATTCAGATGCTCCGCAAGATGACTGGTTTACAGTCATTGACCTAAAAGACGCCTATTTTCATATCAGCATCCGCTCCGACCATCGCCGGTTCCTGAGGTTCTCAGTGAGTGGGGTGACCTACAAGTTCAAGGCTCTCCCATTTGGGTTGTCCACAGCTCCCCGGGTGTTCACCAAATGTCTTGCCCCGGTAGCTGCACATCTTCGCCTCCAAGGCGTCACGGTTTTTCCCTATCTAGACGATTGGCTGCTGGTAGCGCCATCTTTGATTCAAGCCGAACGCGACACCGCCTTGATGTGGTCTCTGTTGAAGGCTCTCGGCCTATGCGTCAATTGGAAAAAGTCTACTTTGACTCCTACCCAACGCATCTCCTACATAGGAGGAGTACTGGATGCTCGGATTGGTCGGGCTTACCTGCCTCAAGACAGGATCCTAAAAATCCGCGATATGCTCACCCCTTTCAGCCACGGGGCTCTGGTGTCAGTTCTTCATGTCCAGTGCCTGTTAGGTTTGATGGCCTCCACAACAGTGGTAGTACAGTGTAGCGTTCTCCTTTAAATGTGGTCATGGCTCAGGTTTAGTTAGAGTGAGTCATGCATATTTATGTTGCTGAGAGGCGGAGCCAAGAGGCAGAGTATAAGAGGCAGAGCCTGAGGGGGAGAAGGGAGATCAGAGTTTTGGAAGGAATTTGATTAGCTGAGTTCAGAGATTTATAGGAGTGTGATTAGACTGATGAAAATAGTAGGAGATCTGAGAAGTGATTGACCAGTGACTGGAAGGGAGAAGGAATAGAACTGAATATTAAAATACTGAAACCATTAAGCAAATAAACTAGAGATCTTTCTATTTCATTAAAGAGTGGACCTGATTCTTTCTAAAGGAGTGATGGGGATTTAGGGATCTCCTGGTGGCAGCAGTGGAAGAAAGGAAAGAGTTTAGTTTTGCCCTGGTGTTCTCTGAGGTCTGAGTCTAGGTGGACAGGCCAAGGCACGAGTGGGTCCAACGCCACATAGGTGCCAGAGGTGTGGGATTCAAAAAGGGTCAAAACGCCACAGCACTCTCGTTTGAAAATGAGATCTCTCCAGGCCTGGTTCCTCTCCCTTTTCAACATGATGGTCGATCCTCCGACCACTGTCCTCCGGGTGACAAAGGAACTGGCGGCTCAGCTTCTCTGGCGGAGTCGCCCAGAGAATCTTCTAGTAGGCAGGTTGTTTGGTCCCCTCTCTCCTACCGTCCAGGTAACCACAGGCACCAGTCCAGTTGGCTGGGGAGCACACCTCGATTCACTCACCATCAATGGCCTCTGGTCCACGACAGAGTTGTCTCTCCACATCAACCACTTGGAGCTCCTAGCTATAACCAAAGCCTTTCGGGCGTTCGAGAAACTTCTCAGGGGGCGAGTTGTTCAGGTCACCTCCGACAACACTACAGCAGTGTTTTATATCAACAAACAAGGAGGGACCCACTCGCTCTCCCTGCTCTACCTCACCATTGACCTTTGGGAATGGTGCTACACCCGCCACATCTTCCCTATAGCTGTCCATGTGGCTTCCGAGGGGAACATCCTCGCTGATTTCCTGAACAGACTTCAAGCTTCATCCCACGAGTGGGCTCTGGACGAGGCAGTCTTCCGCTGTCTGTGCCTTCGGTGGGGTGCCCCATGCATGGACATCTTTGCTTCAGAAACCAATGCCAAGTGCACCGTGTATTGCTCCCGAGCGGGAATCGGACGCCGCTCGCACGGAGATGCATCCATGACCACTTGGTCAAGAAACCTCCTGTACATGTTTCCTCCAATTCCTCTAATTCAAAAGACGGTAATAAAGATCTGCCAGGACAATGCTGACGCGATCCTTGTTGCTCCCTGGTGGCTGCGCCAGCCATGGTTCTCGGCCCTCCGAGAAAGAGCGTCAGACTTCTTCCATCTCCCTCTGATTCCCCACCTGTTATCTGAACAACAAGGCAAAGTCTTTCACCCAGACCTGCAGTCCCTGCACCTGACAGCGTGGAGGATTCCCCCTCAATAGCTGAGGTCCTCAAGCATGCCCAGAAGCCCTCCACTTCTTGGACTTATTTTTATAAGTGGTCTGCTTTTTGTAAATTTTCCACTTCCTCTCATTTACCTACCTCCCCCACTTCTTTACAGACAGTTCTCCGCTTCTTGTTTCACCTTTTTCATCGAGGCCTGTCACACTCCACATTGAAAGTCTACATGGCTGCCATAATAACACACCAGCCGCCAACTTCGGAGGCGGCCTCGCTTTTCCGCCACCCAAAGTTAAACCAGTTTTTGTGTGGCCTTCGTAGCATGCGCCCAGCCTATAAGTCTCCTACCCCTCAGTGGTCCCTCCAGCTAGTCCTCGATCGCCTGATGAAGCCGCCCTTCGAACCTTTGGCTTCGGCGTCAGAACAGCTTCTGACCTTTAAGACCACCTTCCTTGTTGCTGTCACTTTGGCTCGCCGGGCAGGGGAGTTGGCAGCCCTGAGGATGGATCCCCCGTTCTTACAGTTCCATCCGGACAAAGTTACTCTCTTCTCAGACCTATCATTTCTTCCCAAGGTCTCAACATCCCTTCACCTAAACCAACCCATTGTGTTGCCCACCTTTTTCCCTTCACCTACCTCTCCTCTGGAAAGGGGCTTACACTCCCTGGACGTCAAACGGGCTCTGTCCTATTATGTATCCCGCACTGCACCCTTCTGTGCCTCAAAAAGGCTCTTTGTTGCATTCCAAGGGAGTTCTAAAGGCTCACCTGGGAGCGCCCAGACAATCTCCAGATGGATTGTTTCCACGATTCGTCTTGCATACGAGCTGGCTCAGGTTCCACTGCCTTCGACGGTGAAAGCCCACTCCACTAGAGCCATAGCCTCTTCGACAGCGTTCCTTAGAGGTGTCGACCTTGTGGATATCGGCAAGGCTGCTATCTGGTCCACTCTGTCGACCTTCGCTTCCCATTACCGACTGGATGTCCGGGCCAAGGCAGAGGCTACAGTGGGCCGGGCCGTCCTGGCATCTGTCCTCTCGTGACGTCCCTCCTCCGGGTAAGTCAGCTTGCTAAACACCTATTAGTGTGCATTCACAGAGACCACGAAGAAGAAAAAGAGGTTACTTACCTGTAACTCTGGTTCTTCAAGTGGTCATCTGTGAATTCACACTCCCCGCCCTTCCTCCCCGCTGTACGTCACGTGTGCTATTGCATGCGGTGCAGCGGCGGACAGTTCTTAGGAACTGAGGCACTTGGTGCCGGGGGCGGAGTTATAGCCAGCGTGTGGGAGGTCCCGGCCACCATGTGCTTGAGCTAGAAAGTTCCAAGGCTGCTCTGTGCAGGCACAGATTAACCCATTAGTGTGAATTCACAGATGACCACTCGAAGAACCAGAGTTACAGGTAAATAACCTCTTTTTTTGATCCAGCATGGTTCTTTTTGGGTTCTTAGTAGCCAGACTGCTGAGAATTTACTGAGGTTCGAATGCCTGTTTGGGCATGAGCTTGTTGCTCAGATAGCCTCCACCAGTGGCATTCTCTTAGTTCATAATATTGAATAATGACCCAATTCATAGGGAGTTCATGATAATTTCTGAGATAGGAAACTGTTGACCCTTGTGTTAAGATTAAATTGTTAAGCCCCAAGCCTTATATTCTGCCAAAACTGGATTTTGGATATCATTTAGCATGCTGTACAAGTGTGCTGTGATAGAGGTTTAGTACCTGGTTAACATTCAGCATCTCTCCCCCCTGCCATGGTCCTGTAGAGACACCTGCTCACTGAATAGATTAAAGCTTGGAAATCCACTATAATATAGGTCACTGAGTAACAGAATTATGCACCTTCCTTCTCCTGAGGTTAGAACTAACCAAGAGATTGCTAGATGCAGTGGTGTTATGTTTCCTGTAGGAGGAAACATATATGGCTTCTTGCACCTTGTTGTGTGAATGTGCAATGGTTATGAAAGGACATGTCACCAGCATCAGAAATCTGATAGAATATATATATATTCACTGTATAAAGCCGGACCTTTTGTCTGTTTAGCTCAGTTCAGTACAGAAATTGAATTTACATAGACTTTCTGTTGCTACCCCTTGAGTTGTAAGCAGAGTTGAGATTGAATCAAATTTTCTGCTTCAGTCATTTGAGATTCTTATTACCTTGATTTCTGTTTAGCAGTTAATATGTTAAACTGATAAAATTGTACCAATGAAATTGTAGAAGCCATTTAAAAATGAAACGAAGAATAAATAAATAAATATGGTATTAAAAGTTTAGAATAAGCCTTGTAAGCCATTTTGCATCTAATAAAAGAAAACACTATATTATGTGTTGGTGGAAAGGCATGAATTCCAGGCAGATCTTTCATAGAACTGAACATCATTGCATATGAGTACCACTATGGAAAAGGCACTGCTCCATTTCTTTACCATTCTCACCTAGTAAAGGATAAGTCTTGCGGGTGTCTGCTGTGGATTTAAATGCATAAAGATTACAACTTGTGATGAGCTGCTCTATATGGTATACACAGCACCCTACGGAGTGGCGTTCGTCTATGGGTTGCTTAAAAAAAAATCAACAATAAGAGAACTGATGCAGCAATTAGCTCTGTCTATTCACAGTCCACGTTGATGTATAATAACTAAAATATCTGCATCCTAAAAGGCTAAACTTCATCTAAAGAAAACAGGAAAACAAGTTTCAAGTCCTTATGGGAATGGAAAAAACTGACAACAGTTGGCAGTTCTTCTTGGTGTCTGAGAAGACCAAAAAAGACTCTTCTTAGGATTAGGAGAGGCAAAATGATATACTTACTTTGAGGGTTTTAAAACATTATAATATAAAAGGAATGCTAAAAGTAGGTCACAATCTGTGGCATGGTTAAGAGAAATAACATGAGAGCAAATCATCGAGGGAAATAGCTAACCTTTGTTTTTTGTTTTTTTTTGAAAAGTTAAATCTTTTAATGTGCCTTGAATCAGATGAATTGTACTAGCATAAAAAATTCAGAAGACTAAGCACTTAGTAGAAGGATGGCTTTATATTCAAAGCTGGCTTGTGTCAGTATAAAATAGTTAACAAGTCCATCACCTCTTCATGAGGTATACTGGAGACACCAGAAGTAGTCAACACCAGTTAGTCACTATGAATATGAAAATAATAATTGGATAGAGTGGTGGAATAGGACTCAGGAGCCTGGGTTTGAATCCCTGCTTATCCATAGAAACTTACTGGTAGTACGGAACTGGTAAAGCTACTCCTTAAATATCTCACCTACCTTCAGAGCCATATTAGGGTCACTATGTGTTGGTTCTGACTTGGCAGATAACAGTAACTTCCCTGATAGATAGAAGGAATGCTGTAGGTGTACTATATCTTGACTTAATTAAAGCTTTTGACAAAGTGTCCCATGATATTCTGATTAGCAACCTAACTAGGTGTGGCCTAGATAGAACAACCAGGCGGTTACACAGTTGGTTACAGAATCATACTCAGAGAATGCTTATCAATGGCTTCTCAAACTGAGAGAAGGTAACAGGGTGGGGTGTCACAAGGCTCAGTCCTAAGCCTTGTGCTCTTCAACTTGTTTATTAATGAGTTGGATGAGGGGGCACATGGAGTGCTTATAAAATTTGCAGATGACACAAAATTGGGAGTGCGTACCTAGGAAAAAGAAACCAAATGCATGGTTACAAGATGAGGGATACTTGGCTCAGTAATACTACATATGAGAAGCATCTTGGAATTGTTGTACATCACAAGCTGAATATGAGCCAACAGTGCAATGTGGCTGCAAAACAGGCCAATGCTATTTCAGGCTACATTAACAGATGTGTAGTCTCCTAATCATGTGAAGCACTAGTTCCCCTCTATTCAGCATTAGTTAGGCCTCCTCTTGAGTACTGTGTCCAGTTCTGGACATTGCAGTTTCAGAAGGATTCCAACAAACTGAAACACGTTCAGAGGAGGGCAACAAAGATGATCCGTTTTAGAAGAGGTAGCTGTGTTAGTCTGTACTAGCATATGAGGCCAAAGACAAAAGAAAAATAAAGAAGACAAAAATATTGTGGCAACTTAAAAGATTGACTGTTCTTACGTCTGAGAAAGTGGATTTGTCCATGAAAGCTCACATTAAAATATAGCAGTTAGTCTTTAAGGTGCCACAAGGATAATCAGGGGACTGGAAAACAAGCTGTATGAGGAAAGAACTGGGCATGTTGAGCCTTAAAAAGAGAAGACTGAAGGAAGATATTATAACACTCTTCAAATAATTGAAAATTTGTCATACAGAGGAAAAGCAGGATCTGTCCTCAGTCATTCCAGACTGCAGTATGTGTAATCATGGACTCAAGTTACAGGAAGCCAGAGTTCAGCCAAATATGAGGAAAAACATCTGAACTGTTAGAGCAATATGACAATGGAACCAATTACTTCAGGAGGTGGTGAGTGCTCCAACACTGGAGGCGTTCAGGAGAAAGTTAGATGTACTTTGATTTGGATTCCTGCATTGAGCAGGAGGTTGGACTCAGTGGCCTTACAAGCCCTTCTAACTCCATGATTCTATTATTCTTTACTCTGATGAGGATAATAAGAACTAAGGAGAACTTGCCGAACACAAGTTCATCTTTGAGGATTAGGAACTTGTCCTCCCCCCCCCCCCCCCGCCATCAACCTTTGTTAAACAAAAGCTGAAATTCTTATATTCTGACCTCTACAATTAGCCACTTGGAAACCACTCTTACCAAACACTAAAATATAATTTGTCTATTATCATATTTTATTGGTCATTTTGATTTTTTCTCCTGATAGTAAGAACAACAACATTTTGATCTTATTTGAAAAATTGAGTACTCTTAGCAAAGAAGGATGTTGACAAAGGTCTATCTGGAAGACATATTAGGAGATCTGCTAACTAGCAATTGGAAAGATAATAAAAATATGTGGGAATGGATGTCATAATGGATTTTAGTGTAGCAAGTATGAGCTTTGCGAGAAAAGGATTTTCTTTTTTTCTCAAGTGCAGTGGAATTCCCCATATCACTTGTTTAGATAAGGGTGGGGACACCAGAAAAATATTTAGAGATGTGATTGGCAGATAGTAGCTAAGAAGGCAGATATAAGATTTAAGAACAATGCTACTGGTTACATTTTGTAGGTCAGTTTTTTCTAGGGCTACAGATGATCGATATGATCTGTCAGTTCTTTGAATTTTTCATGCTTCCTGTGATATACCCGAACCCCCTCTGAGGCATGAGTAACATCTTTTAGAAAACTTTGCATTTTTAGTCTTCAGTTACAACACCCCAGCATTGCTTGCTAATACTTGATTTACATGACATACATTAGTTAGGTGTTTTTAGGATGAATCCTTTGTTTTTACTGTTTCATTTTTGAAATTGCTACTGTGAAAAGATATTTGTATGTTATACCACATGCTTTGATGTCTGTTAAAGGGTGCCACATATAAAATTGACTCTGTCTCTCTTTTTAGGTTTTGTGTAGCACAAGATTGTCAATCTGCATAAAATATGTGTAACAGAAAAAGAAGTACAAAGAAGGGGGAAAGTCTGAAGCCATAAGAATTGTTTCTTTGGGAAAATTACCACATTTATGAAAAGATAAACATAGACCATCCCCAGGGTGCATAAAAGTAGCCTTTAATTGGAAAATATTCAATATGTTTCTGATTGTTTCTACTGAAGCATACTTTTATGGGCTTTGGGGATAGTTTCCTTCTTCTCTTCAAACCAGAGCTTGTTCAACATGAATGTATGAGACACAAACCAGAGAACAGTATTTGCTTCTAAATCCAGTTAAAATCAGTGAAATTTCAGATAGTCATCTCTTAGCCCCATTCCACACAGTGGGGTTTTGTTGTTCCATCGTCACTAACTTTTGCAGGATTGTTCTTATGGTTGGGAACATTTTGCTACCTGAGTTGATGAGGATTTTCTGACTCTTCCCCAAATTCACGGACTATTCCACAATCAGAAGTTGATATGTTTGTAGTTCTGTCTTAAGTCACTGTGACCCAAGATCAAAAGTCTGATTTAGAAGGTTAAGGCAGATCAAATTGGCTCATGTAGCACTGCAACATCTTTCTTCTTGGCAATCTCTTTCCTTCAGCTGAGTCCTGCCCAGTAGTAAAGCTAGCTAATAATCCTCAGCTATTTGGTGCTTTAAATAATAACATTGTACTATTTTATTCATTGAAGATAGTGAAGGAAGTAGAGTTCCTCAAGTCTTTATTACATTTTAAGTAAATGTATGTCTCTATGTGTGTATTCACCTAATTTCCCCTGGCAGAGCATGTAGGTTTAATGCAATATTGATAAAGCACACTGACAATTTAGCCGGTCAGCTGAGGTTGTATTATATTAAAGATCAACACGTAAACTTAGAAAAGGGATTACTTAAAACTCATTCTGCATCTTTAAAAGTACCTCGTATTTATTGCAAAGAAAACAGGTAACTGCCATACCCATCTATTGTGCCACTTCGGGTTTCATGCTGGGAAGGGGGAGTTGTCATCCAGTTTGGGGAGGGTTGTTCCATCATGCGGCTATTCCACAGGAATTCCATAGCAGATCTTCCTGAGTTCCTTGGCAACCGAGGCAAAATGGAAAGCAGTCTTGCAAAGCTTAAAGTATGTGATCCTTAAATTTATCATTCTGAGAAACTGGTCTTGCCACTGCATACTATGCAGGTCCCATGATGGACAACCAATCCAGACCTGCTTATGTAGATAAGAATCATGATGCAGGAAGAAATAATGTAATAATGTGTTGAACTAGCTTTCATATATGAATTTCTGTGCAAGGAATCATGCGCACAGACAGGATTTGTACATTTCATTGTGGCACAAATTTAGTCACAGGGCAACTGGAACACATCTTATTTTCCATCCATCCTATGGATGGAGATGTTGTGACTTTTAAAATAAAGTCTAAATAAATAATAAATTCTCAGTGTCTAACCATCTGTCTGTATCAAGATTTCTATATGTTGTAAATATGTAGTGAATGTGGCAGGGTTTGTTTAGTTTTGGTTTTAATTTGGAGAGTTAACTAAGGAATTCCTTATCTGAAGAAGTATCCAAGAATGATAAACAACATCCTTGACTGTGTCATTCTCCAGAGAGAAATTGATGCAAAGTGATGAGAAATTACAAAACCTGCTTTTCCTCTCACACCAGTTCCACAGCTGTCTAAGGATGTTTTCACATTGCTCATTTCACAAGTGTCAAAACACAACAAGCAAATCAAGTTCTGTTATCAAATTGCTACTTTTGCAAGCCACAATCCCTTGAAGCCCAGGCCATCAGCATATGCCTGGCTGGCAAAGCCACAAACAACAAACATCCAGCCCCAGAACTATTGTTCAAACCTTTATGCCTTCAGCTGCCCTAGTTCCTTCTTGCAAGGATGGTTATTTAACAAGGAAGTATTTGTATCCCCCCAAAAAAATTTTCAAGGTGTAGTTGTAAAGTTTAAACTTAATTGGTGTGGTTGGATTGATATAGGTGTGCTATTCATTCTACAGGTGTGGAATTTAGCTTCTGTTTTGTAGTAGCACATAACCTGTTAAACTACATGAGAAAGGAGCAAAGTCTGACTCTCTTTCAATAGTTAAAAAAAAGGGTCCTGATGGTGAAGAAAAGGAGCGAAGGACATCTATATTCCCCAAATCGAAGAAAGACTTTAGCCTTAGTTGTGCCCGGGGCTAACCTAAATATTTAGTAGAAGAATGGTGAGGAATCTGTGGCTTTCCAGATTTTGTTGAACTGGACACTGCATCGTCCCTCACTCCTACCAATGACAGCTAGGATTGGCAAGAGTGCAGTTCAGCAACATCTGGAGAGCCACATGTTTCTCAGAATCAAGGGATAAGGCTTTCTCGGTGGACTATATCACTTCAGGGAAATTGTTTTATCTGTTCTCCCACTAAAAACCCACCCTTCCTGTAGCAAATTTCCTCCTGAGGAGTAGGCTATTGCCAATTAAGCTATACTGGTCTCCTGCTTGCAGGAACTTTTCTTTTTAAAGCTAGGAGTGAATGCTCTATCATCCAGTGACCAGTTGCAGTTTGAAAAGGTACTGTCTAGGTGGGCAAAGTGTAGCTCTCCAAATGTTGCTGAACTATAACTCTCAGCATTTCTTGCCACTCACTATACTAACTAGGGCTAATGAGTTGGAGGACAGGGAGAAAACAAGGTTCGAGTCCCCACTCAGCCATGGAAACTCACTGGGGTGTAGAACTGATAAAAACACTCCTTAAATATCTCACTTACCTTGAAAGTCCTATTAGGGTTGCTATGCATTTGTTCTGACTTGATGGCACATAACAACAGCAGCCATGATGGCTACAATGCAGTCCAACATCTGGAGGGCTGCATTGTACCCATCGTGGCTGCTGCTGCTGCTGTTGTTATGTGCCATCAAGTCAGAACAAATGTGTAGCAACCCTAATAGGGCTTTCAAGGTAAGTGAGATATTTAAGGAGTGTTTTTATCAGTTCTACACCCCAGTGAGTTTCTATGGCTGAGCGGGGATTCAAACCCTGTTCTCCAGAGTCCTAGTCTGTTACTATCAACTACACCACACTGGGTATCCTCAAGAGCCTGGGTATCACGGCTCTAGGGCACATTTTACCACTTAGTTTCTCCAAAATATAGCAGTGGCTGTGGAACACTGTATCAACAGGCCATCATCAGGTTTACACAAATCTTTCCTAAATGGTGGATTTATTCAAAGTGTTGCTGGGAATAAACACAATGTCTCTCTGGATTAAAATCCTCAGAAAGCATCAATCAAGTGTTGAACCACTCCTGGGTACCAGCAGTCATCTGCAGCCAGAAGTACATTCCCGGGCATGCAAGTGCTTGGAGGCTTGGGCTTGGGAATAAAGATGTGTACACACCTGAGCTATCAGAGTACCCTGGTGACAGCTGAAACAAATAGTTCAAACAATCCATCTTCTCTTGTAAAGCTGGCAACACAGGCTTGCATGTCCAGCATTGCTTTAATGTTTGTTTTATTTGTGAGGAAATTTACAACATCAGTATGTGATTGTGAGTGATTATGAGTTATTAAGGGACGTCATGTGAGGGACGTGGTGGTGCTGTGGGTTAAACCGCAGAAGCCTCTGTGCTGCAAGGTCAGAAGACCAGCAGTCGTAAGATCGAATCCACGCGACGGAGTGAGCTCCCGTCGCTTGTCCCAGCTCCTGCCAACCTAGCAGTTTGAAAGCATGTAAATGCGAGTAGATAAATAGGTACCACCATGGTGGGAAGGTAACGGCGTTCCGTGTCTAGTCGCATTGGCCACGTGACTACGGAAACTGTCTACGGACAAATGCTGGCTCTACGGCTTGGAGACGGGGATGAGCACCGCCCCCTAGAGTCGGACACGACTGGACTAAATGTCAAATGAGTTATTATGATCAGTTCCATCCACGCACATTTATCTTTTATAGTCAGGATAAATGCATGCATGTTGTATATCACTTGTGAAAAGGGCTACACATGCAATAGAAAAATGGCATTCAAAGATTAACAATTAAAAGGAGGAGCACCAAAGAAAGATGTTCCTTGCTTGGAACATTACTTGATCAAGAGCCAACAATTCTGCAGGACTGTTTTGTTACCAGATGGAAATATCCCAGCAACCTTTTCCAACCTGCGCGTTCTCTGTGCAGTTTCAAGCTTCAGCCCTTATCTTGCACTTCAGTGTAGTTTCAGTGGCTTGTCTATTGACTTTTTTGTAAAGCCCTAGACTGGCTTATGGGCATTTTTTAAAAAATTACCTGTTTGTTATGGTGGCTACACAAGAACCTGGAATGGGAAGCACTTATCTTTGCCTAGCATAAGCAAATAACTATAGTGAGGTCATGATTCTGTGACTTCTGTACGACTCAGATCTGCTATTCATATAGAATGTGTCGGATTCAATGTTCTCTTTGTGACAACAATTTGCCGAACACTGTTAGATGAAAAGTACTGAATTTTAAACAGCTATAAAGAAGATAAAGCCAGTGCATTTCCCCCCTGTAATAGAGAACCAGATCCTCCTGTTGATGCTAATGGCAAAACTGTCATCATGAAACAATTATAATTTGTAGCCAAGACTTTATTAAAAATTCACTGGAAGTCTATATTATCATCATCTTCAATGCTAGCAAAGGATCCAAGGATGGCTGCTGTCACAAGAAACAACACTAAAAGAGCAACTCTTACTCTTTAGTGATGAACTTCTGCTTCTTCAAAAACTCAGTTGTCAGTGGTCTTTTATGGCACCACTCACTCACTCACTCACTCACTCTCACATACACACAACACCAAACCCAGTAATAGGACGATTACTGCAGAAAGACTAGGGTCATATTCTCATAGTTTTGGTATGCTTACCATAAACACTAATACAACTCTTCTGAATTCTGCATCACAAGATGGGGTGATTGCTATTAGCTTAGGTGAATTTTTTAAAGGATGAGACATATTTACCTGCAATTGATTTAAGTGAAACAAAATTATGAACTTATAATGATCACCTTGTGGCAGTGGGATCCATATAGACAACAAGAGCCTCATGGTACAGTGGTTAAACTGCTGTACTGCAGCCAAAACTGTGCTCACGACCCGGGGTTCAATCCCAGATAGCCAGCTCAAGGTTGACTTAGCCTTCTATCTTTCTGAGGTCAGTAAAATGAGTACCCAGCTCGTGGGGGGGGGGGGGGGCAATGTGTAGCCTGCATAATTAACCTGTAAACTACCCAGAAAGTGCTTTAAGCGCTATAGGGTGGTATATAAGCAGCACACTTTTCTTTTTTTAACTTTTTAAGACACTGCAAAATGGATCTCTAGGCTAGACTGCTGCATGATTGTGCTGAGAGAGTCATACATGCTCTTCCTAGCATACACTTAGTGCACATGAGGTGTGGATTCATTACTAATCATGGGAAACAATTTATTCTATGATGCAGTAACCTTTGGACTCAACCCTAAATTGTTATTTTGTGTGTATAAAATGCAGTTGATGTGGTTCAATTAACTTCAGCACTTTTAGGAGACTGCTTGTTGATGGGTGAATACATGAGCATCTGCTAAAGGGAATGCAATGGCGGGTCCCTATAGATAGTGCTGCACAGCAAGAAGTGAAAACACTGCAAACAAGATTGTTCCAGGTGAGTAATAAAAGTTTTGCAAGTCTGCTGTAGGTGAGGCTGTAATCATGGGTGGTGGTGGAGGAGGCAGAGTGCCTAGGGATATTTCAAAGCCATAAAATCTTCCTTTAAAATGTTAACATTCAGGGAAGAAAAGGAAGAGGATGAAATGCTGACACAAGTCATCTTGCTGTCTGAAGCAGAACCAACCCATACCCATAAAAGCTGCCATGTTAAAATGTCTTGCTGTCCTATTCAGATACTAATTCCAGCTTTCAATTATCCGCTGTGCCTCCGGTGCCATCTGAAGTCAGTTGCCTCATTATGACATTGTCAGCTCTTTTGGCAGAGGAGAAGAAAATATCTAGTCCTTTAACTTGTGGAGAAAAATCAGAGCTGTAGAATTCTGTAGAATTACTCACTGGCCAGAGGCACACAACATTATAAGCCAGGGAGTTGGTGGAAACTCTGGTTTATCACTTGTCGGCAGTGTGTGTGCTAGTGCCTGTTGCCCAGTCACTTCTGCTTGCAAAGTGACCGACTGTACAAGCTATGGAGCTCTGCAGTTTATTTCTTCGGGTTACTAGTGTGGTGTAGTGGATAGGGTGATGGACTAGGACTCCGGACAGCAGGGTTCAAATCCCCACTTGGCCATGGAAATTCACTGGGAAAATGGAACTAGTAAAACAACTCCTTAAATATCTCACTTATCTTGAAAGTCCTATTAGAGTCATTATAAGTCAGCTTTGACTTGACAGCATAGAACACAGTTTATTTCTTATGTTGTCTGAATGTGGGACACTTGACCTTTAAATAATTTATGTCCTGACAGAACAGAAAAAGAATCCATGGTTGTTGTTGTTTTGAGTTAGCTAGGAATTAAAGAAATCAGAGGAAAGAAATAGTGTATGTTTGAACAATAAGACATACAGATTATGAAGCAAATCTGCAAGTGCACGTTATCAGGCAGCATGCACCAGTATGCAATTCACAACGATTAACTCAAGGTTCTCTTGAGTCTTTGAGTTACAATGCCATGAAGTCATGGCTAATAGAAAGTAAATATGTTTTCTGCTTTCAATGTCCTACTCAGTGCATGAAGTCGGTTCAACACTGGGTAGTTAATTTTCTGTAAAATTAAAGATTTTATTACTAATGTTCAATACAAATAACATTAAAATATATTAAGTTATCAGCATTTAGGTTTGGGCTTCTTTTCCTCGATTCATGTCTCCATACATAACTTATACTTTCTCAGACCTCTTCCCCACATTTCTGACTATCCACCTGGTTTGAGGCACTTTGTAAATTTATTGGGGCACCTGAATATTGTCACCTTTTTGGAGGGTCTTGACAAGATTCGTCTCAGTCTTAGGGTTATTATGATTTTCATACCTGAAGGAAAAAGGCCAAAGGGATTGATGGCTGGATTCTACTCTGAAAATGTTCAAGAAGTGCCATTGCCACCCGCCAAGGAGTTTCCATGGTTGAGTGAGAATTTGAACCCAGGTCTGCTGAGGTCTAATCTATCCATCTGTCATTCTGTGTATCTGGCTACTCATGTTCTCCATAGGGTGGCCTCCAAAAGGATTGGGGCAGATTTAAAAATCGATCTTCCTAATTAAACAAGGGTGGCAGTGAGAAAGTTTGAAGCTCTGCCTTTCAGTCTCAACCCACACGCACGCACAGCATTCTTGGCGACGCTGAAGTCCGAAAGGAGGACCGGGTGCCGCCCATGGCTTGCAACCGCCTACAATTCCTGCGGGACGCACTGCGGATTTCATAATACCTGAGTGACAGTGTCATCTTCTAAATAAGGTGAGTGCCATTTATTCCTCCCTGATGACTACACGGTGGTATTAAAGCTTTCAGCTGTTCGTTGCTTGCTCCCGCAGTGCTTCTACGTTGCAGAATGATTATAACAGAACCCCGAAGTCAGCCTCTCTTCACAGGTTCCTCTTGAGTGGCAAAACACTCGCCAAGTCGGATAAAGCTTCCACTCTCTGCACCGCAATTCTCCATCACCAAAGGAATGGGAGGGAAGGAAAGAAGGATGAGCGTGTTTCTCTTGCTCGCTGGTATTCTTTTTGACTCCACCGTCTCCAATCACAGAGAAGAGTTTCAAAAAGATTATAAAAATAGTTCAGCCACTCATTCATTCATTCATTCATTCATACAGCCATTCTCTTGTAGCTGGCGGTGGGGGAATCCCCTCCCTGGCATGTCACTCAAAGAGGATTTCCCCGCCCGCCAATAGGAACGTCTCTGCCATTCCTGCTTCGGAAAAGCTCCTGGCCCCGCCCCTCTGGCCGAAAGGGGCGGGGCGCTGCCGTCTTTGAATGAACACTGGATGCGAAGGGGAGCAGGGAAGCCCTGGATTTGCTCCTCTCCTGATCGAAAAGCCCGTCGAGGTGAGCGGATGGGAGGGTGGGAACTTGGCGCTTCCTATCCGAGCTTTCCTTCCAGCCCTCCCACCTATCGCAAGGGAGGAGAGGCGGGCGGTTTCCACGGCGCCCTCCCAGTGGGCTCCGGCGATGGAGCTAAATTGAGAACGACTAGCGGGAGGACTCGGGTATCTTTAACCCCCCCCCCCCGCCCGCCCGCCCGCCCGCCCGCCCGCCGCGCCTGATGGGTTTGCCTTGCAAGGATACCTGGACCAGCGGCAGGTGAGAGTCGGAGCGGCGCAAGGGCGGGAAGGCGCGGAGGTGTTAGGTGTAGATATATCGGGAATGCGGGACTGGTGGTGTTCAGAGGCAAGTACGATCGGCTGGAGCTTTTCTCGCCCAGGAATCATTCCGGAGGGTGCAAAAAGGGAGCCCTTGGCGGGGCGCCCGAGAGCGAAGCCAGCCTAGAAACTTAAGTCCTGCCTCCCCGATTTGGAGTTTGGCTCTTTTCCTTTCCGCAGAGGGGTGGCTTCGCCTAGGCGGGCAGGCCGACCTCCAGGAAAGTTGAGCCGAAGTCTTCTCGAGGGAGCAGAGGCTCCTGGGCGGACGATCGCCCCCATCTCTCCCCTCCCTCCCTCCCTCCCTCCCTCGCTTTTTCTCAGGAGTGGTGGAGAGTTGATACCAGTTAAGCTCCCTGCTGAAATGCGGTGGAGAGCCACGTGCTGCCATCCCCCCCCCCGCGCCCCGAGATCCTAGCGGGGGTTCAGGAGATGCCCCTTTAACCGACCGACGGGGCGTCGCGGCCAGGCCTTTCCTTGGTGGGCGGAGGCAGCAGCTGAGCCCCCTCCCTTGTGGAATCGGGGGGGGGGGGGAACTTGCAAGTCAAGGAGGGAGAAGGAACCGTTGGTCCCTGCCTCGTCTTGCGATGAAAGTGGGGTAGTAAAGCGTGAGGGGAGCTTGTGGCCATCGGGGAACAAACAAGCTGTGGAAGCGCGCAAAGCGAACCGTGCCGTGTTGGGACCGTCAGAGAAATAGCACCCCCTCAAAAGACCCTCCGACGGGCATTGTGTTTGCCGGGATTGGTCAAGAGATCGCCAAGCCACGATTGCGAAGGGATCTAAGGAGATCCTCGTTACTAGGATGGCTTCTCCAGATCTGGTGTCCGCCCTCTTAGCCCCCACCGGCCCATCCCAAGCCACGACGAAGCTGCTCATCGGGGAAAACTTCAGCTGCTGAAACTTGTCAGGCGACTGGAAGGGGTGGGAGGCGGGAGGCAAGGGACAGGCTGGATCGACGAGGTCCTTTGGTGGTGCTTCCCTGCTCCCCGCCCCCCCCCCCCCCCCAAGGCTCGGACCAGCCGGAGAAAGTTGGTGCCCGCGGCCGAGCGTGTTTTGTCTGCGTGTTTTGTGTTCTCCCTTTGCGGGGCAAGAGGGATGGACCGCTGGGGAGAGCGCCCACTAGAGGAGGCAGCGAGCAATGACCGCTTGGGTCGCGTGGAGGCAGAGCCATCATCAGCCATGGCTTCTTCCTCCAGACAGATCGTTTTGCTCATCTTGGCTCATTCGCATTAATTATTTTGTTTCTAAAATAGCTCGGTGGTGAGAAAACAGCATGTGCAGGGTTATATATATACAGCGAGGCACCACTGTATTTTAAAAAGTTTGATGATTAATCTCTAGTCCAGCAGTTCTTGTAGAGAGCTTACTACAAAATGATGCAAAATCCTGCTCCCCCATCTTATTGATGGTTTGGCTTTTTCCTTCTTCAGCTGTTAATGCATCAAAGGCAGACAAACACCTGTGCCTCTCCTTTGAGACTTGCCGGGGGAAGAAGCCACAGGTGTCTTTTGTGCCTTGGGTAGTAGCTGAAGGACAAACTTTGATATTGCTGAAGAATGAATTCTTTTCAGTGATGAAAATGGCTGTTGGCCATAGCAGGAGCCTTTCAGGCCTCTCTCAGTTTGCAAATTAGTTTGCCTTGTTTTGTGATTGGTCATTCGAAGGCAACCACAGGCTTCATTTGCTAGCCTGATTACTCAGCCACACAGATTTGCTTGAATCCCCCTCTCTGGAACACAGGCAGATTGCAGGTTCTGATGGGGAACTACCTCTCATGCATTGGGGGGTCACCACGGTTATTTTTAGTTGCAAGTGTTTTTATATTTATTATATAGAATATGGTATGTACAGTGCTGTTTCATTTTAACCCTCTTGACCCACAGAGGCAACCTGTACCCCATTAGGCAGATTTCCCTTTTATGCAAGCATCTCACTCCAACTCCCTCCGAAAGAGCCACTCTTGCTTCCTTCTCTCTACTCCTCCATCTCTACCTTTGGAGGACTGACATCACCCCTTCGGACCCAAGCTTTAGCCCCACTCAAAGAGGCCTGAATGAGGCAAGTGTGTGGTGCACGCTAGGAACACCGATGCCCAAATGGTGGCAGGATTGAACGTTATTGCTGCAATATAGGCACCTTTCGCTCTTCCTGAGTCTCCCATACTTCTGGGTGTGGCAATGGCGGCACAGTGAAGGGAAAGGGGAGCCTGGGCGGGGAGATGCCTCTGGGCCACACCTGAATCATGGAGGAGGAAGGCAAGAGGGGCAAAAAGGTGAGGGAGGGGATGGGGCATGGGGTGGAGTCCATGGGGGAGATGTTTATTTCGGTTTGAGGGTATTTTTTTTGGGGGGGGGAGGAGATGTGAAGAGAGGGTAATTTCTACCTCCAGAAGAGTAAATTCAATGTGAATTGACATTATCTGGTAGAGGTAGATTTACAGCCCCCCTCAATTATGTATTATTACATTAATATATTAGGTCAGAATTACATTCTGATAAATCTATTTTTAATGTGTTTTCTTTACTCCATTAAACATGCCCTTTTATGCAAATGTAGCAAGGGGGGTCGCAAGTTACTTGGCCTTTATAAAAGGGAGTCATGACTTGGAAAGGTTGAGAAACACTGCTCTAATGTATAGTTTAGCCCTCCAACAGAATGAAAGAAGGGTGGATTGGAGTCTGTGAGCGTGATACTACTTTGATGCAGATGGCAATGGAAGAGGACAAGGAGTTAGTAAGAAAAGGAGAAAGAAGTGAAACTTCTCCACGTTCAGCAATAGGAAAGATGTCCTGTTAAAAGGCTTTGCAACCCAGTTTTAAATGTATGTATAAGAAGGTGGGCCTGACTTTCCAGTATTTTGTGCTGAAGATTAACATCAGGGGCAGACGGACATGTGAGTGACATAATGTACATCTGGTGAAGAAAACTGCACCAACTCATTAAAGTATATGCCATAATACAATTTGTTTATTCTTATTCTTCATGTGGTCATGAAACTATTTATTGCATGTACCTCTGAAATAGGGTGCTGGTTGCAGCATTTAGGGGGGAGACTACATACAATATGAAACAACAATCTTAGGACTGCTAAAGATGTGCTTTGCTGCATTGAGAATTACAAGATGGGGTATATGCCCTTTGTGGAAATATAAGAAGATCAGAGTATTTAATTCAGCATTCTTTTCCCCAGTGGCTAGGCAGAGATGCCTTTGGGGAGCTCATAAGTAGGACATGACGGCAATTGCACCCTTTCAGTCATGTTATCCAGCAGTTGGTATTCAGAGACATGCTGCTTCTTATACTAGCTAATATAATTATAATTCTAGCTAGCATCATGATTAATAGCTGTGATTAGTATGATGCTCCAGCACCTTAACTTGGCAGATTTTCATCTAATATATTCTATAATGCACAGGACATGTCAGCTCCACCACCTGCAGCATATGATGGTTAGAGCATAAGACTGGCACTCGGGAGATCCAGGTTCAAGTCCCGCTGAGCCATAAGAATCATGAGATGTCTTTGTGTCAGTACCTCTGTCTCAGGCCAACCTACTTTACAAGGTTGTTGTGAGAATAAAGTAGGGAGATGGAGAGCTATGTACTTGAGCTAATATAAAGAAAGGTGTTGTTGTCAATGCCATTAAAGTTTATTATCAATATTTAGAGATTGAACTTGGTTAAAACTCTCAATATGCCATCATATTGTTCTTGTTTAAATGGGGATATTTATTTGGGTCTTGGGTGATCCTCCATGATCATCACAACTTCTTAGAGGCAGGAGATGAAAGTGAGATGTCGCTCTGTAAAACTGATGGATCAAGAGTTGTGTTCTCAGTTATCAGAAAGATGGTACAATGAACTTTTTCAAAGGCTCACAGATCTATTGTGGCATAAACTGATATAAAGTCTGCTTTATTAGATGCATGAACTTGTATCTTCAGCTGGTAGACAGAATACATACAAGGTCTCCCTGTGCAGAAAATAAAGAAATAAACGGTAGCTGAAATCCTGTTTACGTACGTTATGCCACATATGAAGTAATTTTTTTAGAAATTAATTATTTCCTACTTCTTTCCCATGCAGCCCCTTTCATCTTCATGAACCCATGGGGGCCGTGAGATAGACAAGGAAGTCTTTAATTATCAAAAATCATTACTACTGGTAAAGTCATCTTGATGGTAGAAGTTTTTGGTAATTAAAGAATTCCTGCTCATCCCAGGGCCCCTAAGGGTTCCCACTGATGAAAGGGATTATGTGGTTGCCATGGGTGACTTGGGACAGAAGTAGAAAATGTTTAATGTTCAGAAAATTGTCCTGGTTGATGGTGTCATCAGCATTACACAAAAGAGCTTAGATTAACAGGATTTCCGTCAGTATGCATAGCTCTGTGGTTTACATATCTGGCCGCAGAGCCAGAGATTGGGAGTTCGATTCTCCACAGTGCATCCTGAAAGTAGAGCGAGCCTGTGTGGCCTTGGGCAAGCTGCACAGTCCAAGGGCGTTCCCAAAAGAAGGGAATGATAAACCACTTCTGCGTATTCTCTACCTGGAAAACCTTGAAAAGGGTTGCCTTAAGTCAGAAGTGGCATATGATGGCATATGGTTACTATTTTATTATTATGTTGCAGGTACAGAGGAAAAAATGTGAACAGTGAGGTCAAGGGCCGTTAAATGCAAGAAGCTCTATACTTTTACATGAAATACTCTCAAAGGTATGCAAGATAAGAACAGTGGTTCTTGGTAACAACAGCAAGTATCAATAAGACACTTCCTTATTGATTTGACACCGCAGGTGGTAAAGGAGATTAGATCTAGGTATACAGAGGCAAGCTTTCTGATAGATAATTCTAATTCAGGAATTTTACTCTGGGTTCCTCACTTGAAACTTGGAGAAAGAATCAGGTCAGCAGCTAAGGGTCCTGAGTGGTGCAAAATGTTTTCCCACTGCACTCTGAACGTCAATAGCTTTGATGTCAGATATGTGTCCATTTCTTTATTGCACAGAGACTGTGGCTGTTTCTTTCTCGCCTGTTTTGCCCTCTAGAGAGGTGGTTTTGATTTGGGAGAAAAATGAATCCCTTCACTGGGTGAAAACAGCAGAAAAATTATTCACTCCTGGGCTGTGATCTCAAAAGCTAGCAGAAGATGTGCAGTGCTGATTATGTAGTCGGACTGACTACATGTAATCATCTTTAAAAACATAATTGATGTTAATCTCCTGTGAATGCCTGAGCATCAACAATCCTGCTTTAGTGGCAAACTGTGGCCTCAGAGATTTACAGAAATTATAGAGCTCTTTGCCTTCATATTTCTGCTCACAAAGGTTGGATGAGAATCTGTTGCTTCCATTTTTTTAATGGTTTGTGCATTGCATTGTGTTGTAGTGCAATTTTTATAGCCACCCTACAGTAACAATAACAAAAATCATATTGAAATGATATAGTACAATTTGAATATATTAAAACTGTTAAAACATTTCAAAATATTTTAAAATATATAAAATAATTAAGGTTAATAAAAAGAATAAACTGAAGGATTGAGGACCAAGCCATTATCTCTCTAGTTACCAAATCCTTTACTGAACAGACAGGTTTTATTTAAAGTGGCACTGAAGGTTGGTATCGGCACCAGCCAGGCCTTTAAAGGTAAAGGTTCCCCTTGACATTTAGTCCAGTCATGTCCGACTCTAGGGCGCGGTGCTCATCCCCGTTTCCAAGCCGTAGAGCCAGCGTTTGTCTGAAGACAGTTTCCGTGGTCACGTGGCCAGCGCGACTAGACACGGAACGCCGTTACCTTCCCACCGTGGTGGTACCTATTTATCTACTTGCATTTACATGCTTTCGAACTGCTAGGTTGGCAGGAGCTGGGACAAGCGACGGGAGCTCACTCCATCGCATGGATTTGATCTTATGACAGCTGGTCTTCTGACCTTGCAGCATAGAGGCTTCTGCGGTTTAACCCGCAGCGCCACTACGTCCCTAGCCAGGCCTTTAGAGGAGGGTATTCCATAACTGCTGTGCTATATACTGTCCCCTTTAGTTAACAATCTACCCCATTAAAATTTAATAACATATACCATATATATATGGTAATCCTTACAACGATATCCTGTGTGCCAGGTGAGTGTGATCTCCGTGTTGCAGGAGGGGTATAGATAAGTGGTTGAAAGAGTCTTGGGTAGGGTAACTCACAGTGCAGTACTATGTATGCCTATTGAACGCCATGCCTGCATTGTTTTTGGTGGGGTTTAATCCCATAAAAGAATACATAAGATTGCTGCTTTAGGGATGGAGGTGAGACCTGGACACAGGGCTTCCGGTTCACAGCACAGCTTCATAAATAGGATGCTGCTGTAGCTCTCCCTTTGGTATAACCAAGTCTTATTTTTAGGAGCTTGTAAGTAGGCGTAAATGGGCCAATTGACTTCTACAGCATTTCCTGAAGCCTCCGATTTCTCGAAATGGGAAGAAAGTAAAGACAGCGAAAACTGCAGAGCTTTTTCCACTTTATATCAAGTATCCAGTATTGGTTACTGGAAAGATAGCATTTGTGGGACATTAATTAGTATGTCCCATTAAGCTGATGCTTTAAGTAAAGCATTCTGCATTGGTTGCTTGCTAATTTATTCTGTGAGTCATTCCTCTGTGGATCAAAGTCGGCTTTCTCCTTTCTCTCACTGCATCAATATTTATGCAAATAATTAGTTTTACAAACCAATGCATGTTATTTTAGAAGAAAAACAAAAGAAACTTGAAACTGGGAGAAAAGGACAGGGGCATGCTACCAGGTCTAGTAAGAGCTGTCCCTCAGGGACGGTGAGAGGGATGGCCTATAGGCAGAGGGCCTTTTCGGCAGCTGCCCCCGGTCTTTGGAATGCCCTCCCAAACGACATCCGATGGGCGCCGACGTTACTGACATTTCGGCGCCAGGTTAAAACCTTCCTGTTCTGGAAGTATTTTAATTTTAATTAATAGAGTCATGGATCTAGATGGTTTTTGTAGATTGTTTTTGTTTTTGTTTTTATTTTTGCTTTTTTAGAGTGGATGTGGCCGTCTTGGTTTTTAGTGTGTCTGTTTTTAACTGAACTGTTTTAATGGATGTTGGAAGCCGCCCGGAGACTCTTGCAGAGTGTGGGCGGCATACAAGTCAAATAAATAAATAAATAAATAAATAAATAAGTAAGTAGATAGATAGATAGATAGATAGATAGATAGATAGATAGATAGATAGATAGATAGATAGATAGATAGATAGATAGATAGATAGATAGATAGATAGATAGATAGATAGTATATGTCTTATCTGCTCAGAAGTAACCTATACTGTGTGTAATGGAGCTTACCTCCAAGAAAGTGTGTGCACATAGGATTCCAGCCTGAAGTTGATTTATATTTATAGGGAAAAATGGCTAGAATTCTGATTGAGGTTCACATAAGGTTTACATAGCTGCCACAGGTGGCTACAGCAAATTCATGAGGTGCCATGGTGCATTTTACTTGCATAATCAGGTCTGTGCCCAGACATGCAACTGAAACATGTCATGGCAGCTGATTAGCAGGTGCAAGATATACAAACAGTAGAATTTTGGCCAACAGTAGAGTTTTGGCCAAATATTTTAAATGTTCACCTCCAGAAAACCAGATTTGCAGTTCAAAAATGCAAATATAGGCTTTATTATTATGTCGTGTCAAGTCCAATTTATGGTGACCCTTTCCTGCATTTTCTAGATATAGAATACTCAAAAGTGGTTCCCCGTTCCCTTCTAGGGGTGCCCTGGGACTTTGCAGCTTTTCCAAGGCCAGACAAGCTGCCTCTTGGAGGCACAATGGGGAACCAAAGCCCCAACATCTGGTTTTGCAGTCAGACGCCTAACTCAGTGAGCTATTCAGCCAGCTAAATATATGCTTACTTCCTTAAACTAAAAAGAAATCTCAATGTGTGTGCTTTTTTATGAAACCGGCATCAGAGATTCTTTCCTTCTCTGCCCCAAGAAAAGTGGAAAGTGTGATGGGTACAGAATTGGAAGCAGGATGTAACTGAGAATTAAGATAACAGAACCATAGTCCATGGTACAAAATCTCTGTTCCTCTAAATTTTGAAGTAATTTATACTCATTCCTGTAAGCACTGTGGCCAAGTCCATTAACTATGAATCCACTGATATATCTCCTCCAAATCGAGTGAAGATATTTACCATTGTTTGGAGCCTCATGATGCAGTGGTTAAAGTGCAGTAGCCTTATGGCACAGTGATTAAACTGCAGTACTGTGATCAAGACTCTGCTCACAACCTGAGTTCAATCCTGATGGGCCAGCTCAAAATTTGCTCAGCCTTCCATCTTTCTGAGGTTGGTAATTTGAGTACTCAGCTTGCTGGGTGAGGTGGGGCAATGTATAAGTTGCATAATTAAATTGTAAACTGGCCAGAGAGCACTTTAAGCACTATGGGATGGTATATAAGCAGCATGCTTTTCTTTTCTTTTCTTTGGAGGAGGTTTGACAGTACTTGTGTATGTGCAAGAGAGAACCCACAAGTTGTTTCAGTATACCTTTCGTGTGGTGGCACAGAACATGGGTTTGTGACTCAAAATAGTATAATTAACAAATATGTTTGGGGTAAGTTTGGAAGGGGTTGCAGTTAATATAGCTGAAGCTAAGCTCTGGTCCCTCCACCACTGCCACTTTGCCATATGAAAGTTGTGACCCGCAGGACCTCTCAGATAATGTGAGAATCCACATGGTGTATTGGTACTCCTGTGGATGAGAAATACCAGCACAAAAACAGTGGATGCATGCTTCTTCATATGATCCAAAGGTGGAGAACCAGTGGCTGTCTGACAGCAATTCCCATCAGCCCCAAAACAATATAGCCAACGGTCAGGGATAATGTGATTTGTAATCCAACAGCATCTGGAGGCTCCAGATTTCCCCTGTTTTAGTTCCTGGTTATCCCTACATTCAGTGGATGGATGCTGTTGCTGTGATAGTTATTAGCGAGCACAGATTTCTGATCTGTAAAGCTTTCTTTTAATTCCTCTTGGCTTTCGATTCAGAATTAATTTTTAAAATTACCACATTGGTCCAGTCAGCTCTGCTGGTAGCAGGGTGGGGGTGGGGATGCCAGGATAGATAAATGGGTGCTTTCCTTTTCCTTTTAAAGAATGACTTGTACTCTTCTTTGTGTGGTGACCTAATAAAATCAGACAGCATGAAACATCTGGTAGCTTTTTTTCCATGGGTAAAATATAGTTCAGTGTGTCATTAAACACATCTGCTCTACAGGGTTTGATATAAAGTGCTGTAAGCCTAAGAGGAACTGGAAAAGAGCGAGTAATCATCAAACCAATAACAGGCACAGTAGCATCTAAAACGAAAATGAAGGAGCCTGACCTTGAATCCTAGAAATACAGTTAAGTGCACTGCATAATATGGGTGGGTGCTGTACGTACCATGTTATGTCCAGATCTCAAAAAGCCTGGTATTTGTCTGAAGAAACCAGATGTTGCCATGTTACTAGCAGAGGAGTGTGGGAAGCTGTAGTCCGCAAAAGCAACTTTTCCAAGCTCGAGGCAGTACTTATGGATTCTGCTAAGCTATTGGCAATGGTGGCTCATCCATTAGAACAAGTGGGCCACTACCCCCACCACAGACTATTCTCATCCACCCCATCCTTCTCTGTTGCTTCGCCAGAGGCAAAGATCCTGGTTGTGTGGCTGCAGATCTATCTGTAAATATCCATTTTTACCCCTGGCTCTGCCCATTACTGCCTGCTGTCCCTGCCATTCCACCAACCACAGTGGGAAGCAGCTGCCACTGGCTAATGGAGAGCCCTTATAGCCTGAGTCCTCCACAATTTACGTGAATTCACTTGTAATGTTCATTGACTCAGCCAAAAAGCACAGTTGACTGATTGGGAGTGGGTCAACAAATGAATATGTTGCAAATACTTCAATTTCAGTTCAAATGAAGGGGTGGGTGATTTTATTCTTTGGACCCAAGCGTTTTCGGTGGCCTGAAGTTTGTGGGGACTCCCTTGCAACATGTTGTTTGATGTCCACTGTCATCAGCCCTCCCTTCCTGGCAGGCTTATTGGTAGCAATGGACAGGCAAGGTGGCTCCATCTACATCAGGCAGCTACAAACATTCCCTGAAGTAGTGTGGTTATTCCTGGCTATAATGGAAACTTTGAAAGGTGGCTCACTGCCAGCATGAAACTGAGTTGAGGTAATGGGTAGCTCAACTGGTCCAATCTGGAACTCTTGGTGTCTGCCTAAGGATGATGAACATTGATGCTGGGCCAGGCTGATCTCCACCATGGCTCTTTTCCAAGAACTGCTCTATTAGGTACATCAGTGAGAGTCTCTTGCTGGCTTTGTGATTCAGGTCAGGAACTCTTTTGTCTCTTCCATTCAGTATGCATAATAGTAGAGGCTTTGGGAGGTCTCTCCCATATGATACCTCCGTTGCTCATTTCTGTGTGCTTGTGTTCTGGTAGGACCAAGTCAATGGGGATGGCGCCAGAGTTGGCCTTATGGTTACACAGTCTGAAATGACTGTCAGACCGTTGTAAGAGCAGACAGAGCTCAGTAAATAACTTTTTTGGACCACCTCCCAGAATCCTCTCAGCCACTAGCCATGCTGGTTGAGGAATTCTGGGAATGATACTCCAAAAAAGAATTTTGGAGGCTAGGGTAAAAAAGAATGGGAAGAAACCATGGTATATGCATATTCCATTTTATTTTGTGTATTCCTAAGCACTTTTTGTCCTTTTAAGAAAAATCAGCAACATTGTCACTTTTAAAGGCTTTCCTCCTCACAAGCCATAGATTGCATTCCAAATTAGTCAGAGTACAGTCACTGAAATAGTTACGAGAGATTGAAGCTTCATTGATTTCAGTGGATCACTTCTAAGTGTGACTAATTCCTGATGTAAACCTATGGTTACTCCCCCCCCCCCCCCCCGGCTTGCTTGCAAAAGCAAGCAGGGGTCTTACATGAATGTTGGCTTGCTGACATTTGCATGACCTTCGTCTGCCAGAAAGCTAAAGCTCCCGAGGTTTTCTGTCAGTAGTGGCCAGGTAGAAGAGTGTTGCTGATGTCTGATTTCAAAACCTCTAAGGGGGAAATTGGTGAAAATCTCACAGGTTTGAGGGCTGGCAGAGAATGTGGTTACCTGGTTCCTCATATCTCAGCGCTGGTTGGTTCCCTAACAGAACCTAATTGTGCAGACCAGACCAGGAAGTAGAGACTGATTCCCAGTCCTGAGGGAGGTGTTTTTCTGCTGCGGCAGCATCTTTGATGGTGAGCACAGAAGGGAACCCCTTCACAGATTGCTGCCTTGTCATGGCGAAGGGGCTTGGGTAATTCAGAGAAGCTATGGGCTATGCCATGCAGGGACACCCAAGACGGACAGGTCATAGTGGAGAGTTCTGACTAAACGCGATCCACCTGGAGCAGGAACTGGCAAGCCAAGAAAACTCTATGGACAGAAACAAAAGGCTAAAAGATATGACGCTGGAAGATGAGCCCCTCAGGTCGGAAGGCGTCCAACATGCTACTGAGGAAGAGCGGAGGACAAGTACAAGTAGCTCCAGAGCTAATGAAGTGGTTGGGCCAAAGCGGAAAGGATGCTCAGCTGCGGACGCGCCTGGAAGTGAAAGGAAAGTCCGACGCTGCAAAGAAAAATACTGCATAGGAACCTGGAATGTAAGATCTATGAACCTTGGTAAGCTGGATGTGGTCAAACAGGAGATGGCAAGAATAAACATTGACATCCTGGGCGTCAGTGAACTAAAATGGACGGGAATGGGTGAATTCAATTCAGACGATTATCATATCTACTACTGTGGGCAAGAATCCCATAGAAGAAATGGAGTAGCCCTCATAGTGAACAAAAGAGTGGGAAAAGCTGTACTGGGATACAATCTCAAAAATGATAGAATGATTTCAATACGAATCCAAGGCAGACCTTTCAACATCACAGTCATCCAAGTTTATGCACCAACCACCGATGCTGAAGAGGATGAAATTGACCATTTCTATGAAGACTTACAACACCTTCTAGAACTGACACCAAAGAAAGATGTTCTTGTCATTATAGGGGACTGGAATGCTAAAGTAGGGAGTCAAGAGATAAAAGGAACAACAGGTAAGTTTGGCCTTGGAGTTCAAAACGAAGCAGGGCAAAGGCTAATAGAGTTTTGTCAAGAGAACAAGCTGGTCATCACAAACATTCTTTCCCAACAACACAAGAGGCGACTCTACACATGGACATCACCAGATGGGCAATACCGAAATCAGATTGATTATATTCTCTGCAGCCAAAGATGGAGAAGCTCTATACAGTCAGCAAAAACAAGACCTGGAGCTGATTGTAGCTCTGATCATCAGCTTCTTATAGCAAAACTCAAGCTTAAACTGAAGAAAGTAGGAAAAACCACTGGGCTAGTCAGATATAATCTAAACCAAATCCCTTATGAATACACAGTGGAAGTGAAGAACAAATTTAAGGAACTAGATTTGGTGGACAGAGTGCCTGAAGAACTATGGCTGGAGGCTCGTAACATTGTACAGGAGGCAGCAACAAAAAGTATCCCAAAGAAAAGGAAATGCAAGAAAGCAAAGTGGCTGTCCAACGAGGCCTTACAAATAGCAGAGAAGAGAAGGGAAACAAAATGCAAGGGAGATAGGGAAAGTTACAGAAAATGGAATGCAGACTTCCAAAGAATAGCAAGGAGAGACTTAAACGAACAGTGCAAAGATATAGAGGAAAATAATAGAAAGAGGAACTAGAGACCAAATTGCTAACATGCGCTGGATTATGGAGAAAGCCAGAGAGTTCCAGAAAAACATCTACTTCTGCTTCATTGACTACGCAAAAGACTGTGTGGACCACAGCAAACTATGGCAAGTCCTTAAAGAAATGGGAGTGCCTGACCACCTTATCTATCTCCTGAGAAATCTATATGTGGGACAGGAAGCAGTTAGGGAAAGTTACAGAAAATGGAATGCAGACTTCCAAAGAATAGCAAGGAGAGACAAGAGGGCCTTCTTAAATGAACAGTGCAAAGAAATAGAGGAAAATAATAGAAAGGGAAAAACCAGAGATCTGTTCAAGAAAATTGGAGATATTAAAGGAACATTTTGTGCAAAGATGGACATGATAAAGGACAAAAATGGGAGGGACCTAACAGAAGCAGGGACCATCAAGAAGAGGTGGCAAGAATACACAGAGGAATTATACCAGAAAGATCTGGATGTCCCGGACAACCCAGATAGTGTGGTTGCTGACCTTGAGCCAGACATCCTGGAGAGCGAAGTCAAGTGGGCCTTAGAAAGCATGGCTAACAACAAGGCCAGTGGAGGTGATGGCATTCCAGTTGAACTATTTAAAATCTTAAAAGATGACGCTGTTAAGGTGCTACACTCAATATGCCAGCAAGTTTGGAAAACTCAGCAGTGGCCAGAGGATTGGAAAAGATCAGTCTACATCCCAATCCCAAAGAAGGGCAGTGCCAAAGAATGCTCCAACTACCGTACAATTGCACTCATTTCACACGCTAGCAAGGTTATGCTCAAAATCCTACAAGGTAGGCTTCAGCAGTATGTGGACCGAGAACTCCCAGAAGTACAAGCTGGATTTCGAAGGGGCAGAGGAACTATAGACCAAATTGCTAACATGTGCTGGATTATGGAGAAAGCCAGAGAGTTCCAGAAAAACATCTACTTCTGCTTCATTGACTGCGCAAAAGCCTTTGACTGTGTGGACCGCAGCAAACTATGGCAAGTTCTTAAAGAAATGGGAGTGCCTGACCACCTTATCTATCTCCTGAGAAATCTATATGTGGGACAGGAAGCAACAGTTAGAACTGGATATGGAATAACTGATTGGTTCAAAATTGGGAAAGGATATATTGTCTCCCTGCTTATTTAACTTATATGCAGAATACATCATGAAAAAGGCTGGACTGGATGAATCCCAAGCTGGAATTAAGACTGCCGGAAGAAATATCAACAACCTCAGATATGCAGATGATACCACTCTGATGGCAGAAAGTGAGGAGGAATTAAAGAACCTCGTAATGAGGGTGAAAGAGGAGAGCGCAAAAATGGTCTGAAGCTCAACATCCAAAAAACTAAGATCATGGCACCTGGTCCTATCACCTCCTGGCAAATAGAAGGGGAAGATATGGAGTCAGTGACAGATTTTACTTTCTTGGGCTCCATGATTACTGCAGATGGGGACAGCAGCCACGAAATTAAAAGACGCCTGCTTGTTGGGAGGAAAGCGATGACAAACCTAGACAGCATCTTAAAAAGCAGAGACATCACCTTGCCGACAAAGGTCCGCATAGTCAAAGCTATGGTTTTTCCAGTAGCGATGTATGGAAGTGGGAGCTGGACCATAAAGAAGGCTGACCGCCAAAGAATTGATGCTTTTGAATTGTGGTGCTGGAGGAGACTCTTGAGAGTCCCCTGGACTGCAAGGAGATCAAACCTATCCATTCTGAAGGAAATCAACCCTGAGTGCTCACTGGAAGGACAGATCCTGAAGCTGAGGCTCCAATACTTTGGCCATCTCATGAGAAGAGAAGACTCCCTGGAAAAGCCCCTGATGTTGGGAAAATGTGAAGGCAAGAGGAGAAGGGGACGACAGAGGACGAGATGGTTGGACAGTGTCATCAAAGCTACCAATATGAATTTGACCAAACTCCGGGAGGCAGTGGAAGACAGGAGGGCCTGGCGTGCTCTGGTCCATGGGGTCACGAAGAGTCGGACACAACTTAATGACTAAACAACAACAACAACAGAAGGGAAGAGAGTAGTTAAAACACAGATATAATAGAGAGTAGAGATGGGCACAAACTGCCGGTTCGGCAATTCCAAAATAGTTCGTTATTTTTAGGATGTGGAAGTGTCCTGAGTGGACTTCCGTCCCCTGCCTCCTCCAGCAGGCGCCCACTCAGAGGTGGAGGTGGGGCAGAGAAGCCCAGAACGCTGCCTCTGAGTGGGTGCCTGCTGGAGGAATTGGGGAGGGAAGCGGCGCATCTAAAGAATGAACCATTAAGAACTGCTGAACCGGTGGTTCGTGCCCATCCTTAATAGAGTATCTACAGTATCTTACAATGTGGAATACTGGTGTTTATGGCATCAGCCTGCTGGTCCTCTTTTCAAGGATGCTCCATTTTATTTTATTTCATTTCTCTAGCCTGCCAGACATTAATTGCTCTGAGGCCATGTAACATGTCCAGTCTTTGTAGGGCTGTTTATGAGCTCCCCATTCACTTTGGCATCCTCTTCTGACAGAAAAGCAGGGGTGAGAAAAGTTCATTTCTCCAGATAGTTATACTGTCTTAGAACTGCAGAGCTGGAAGGGGCCCTGTGGGATTGTTGAGTCCAGCCCTTATTAAGGAGGCACAGATCTCCACAGCCAGAGATCTAAACCACTGAGCTATCTAGTTGGACCATAGTTCATGTCAGCCATACCTACCATAGTTAATGGTGATCCAATGGTGCTATAATCCACCAGCCTCTGCAGAGTTTCACTTTACCCACTTTTGTTCTAACGTGTGTTATAATTCCACAGATCCTGGGGTTCTATCTGGCAACTCCTCTTGACCAGCAGTGGGAAAATTTACTTTGTCAGTTGACAGCTCTGAACTCAGGAGGATTCTGGGAATTGTCGTTTAAAAACGAAAACATCCCCATCTCTGCTCCTGGGCACAGTTGGATTAATACCTGAAGTTTGTCATTAGCATGTAGGATAATGTGGCTTGAACATCCTTTGAGTCTGGGCAAGGGAAACAGACAATTTCCTCTTGTGAATGGTGCAGGCTTTGCAGTTTGTTATGTTAATGAAGGAAAGGGATCAGTTTGTGAATACTGAAGGCAGGACCTTGCCAGGACTTTGGCAAGTTTTAGTAGGTTCTAGAACAGCTTCACAAAGAAAACTTTGAAGCCTTTTAAACTTGATATGCTGCTTAAAAGTAAAATATTTCTACCCATGTGGGAAGCACAAGGTCCCCAGTTCAAGTCAGTGAACTAGTTTCTGCCATGCATTATTCAGTGGTGTCTGTTCAATGAGACTCAAGAGATGGTTTCCTCTCTTCAAAGCAGTTTCCTCCCTCCCACCTCCACCCTGAGTTCTCTTCCTTTTCCAGTCCCTTCACAGAGAAATGTCAGCCCTTGGTGGCTAGATGGTGACACAGACTCTGGAAATAGCATTTCCCTTGTTGAATTCTGTTTAGCTGCACCAGTTGAAAGTGGGACTGTAAATGCCCAGGCAGTGAAGGCTGATCGACAAGTTCAGCAAATTTCTGATACAGAAACTTCCCTGAATTGTACGACTTCAGACTCTAGGCAAAGGACTTCAGGCAGTGTGTGTGTGTGTTTTTTTTTAAAAAGTGCTAACTTGCACAAAAATATTTCCCTCTGTATAGAGATGTGACACGAGGGATAATGCTTGCAGCCTCGCTCTTGCCTTGATGTGATCATTTTCTGTGCGTAAGTAAGATTTAAAAACATATTGGGAGCAGTCTTAAAAGAAAAAAAAAGGAAGAAATGCCCACATCTGCAGAGTGGAAGAATTCCATCACGAGCTTTTGCTAAACATGTAGCTTGAGTCTTCCCACCCAAATTTAAGCAGATGTGCTTAGGAAGCTGATAACTTGGAACTGGCCCAGTGCGTATTTTAATCTAATGCACAGAAGTGGAACCTTATTTATTTATTTTATGCCATGCCTTCCTCAGCAGAGGAACCCAAGACAGCTTTAAAGGAATTTTAAACACTAGTATTAAAGCCATTAAAATATAATAAATTACAATATTTTTTTTAAAAGGTAAATGTATTAATCATTAAAAAGTACTAAATAAAATCCTTTCACACCAATTTAGAAACAGCAGTTTATTTATTAAAAGCATGCCTGGAGAGAAAAGTCTTTGCCTTGTGGTAGAACGACATTAGAGAGAGGGCCAGCCTGGCCACCCGATGGAAGGGAGATGCACAGCTTGGGAACAGCCACTGAAAAGATCCTCTCCCATGTTATGAGTGTGCCTATAAGGGTGGTGGGACTAAGAGAAATCCCACCACCAAGATCTTAAAACCTGAAAAGTCTCACATGGGAACATACCATGTGTTCCCTCAGATAGCCTGGGCCCAAGTCTTTTAGAGATTAATACGCGAAAACCAGCATATAAAGATGAACCTTTTCATAGGAATATTGCTCTATCTTATGAGTGGGGTGGCCTGTGGCCCAAATGGGCATTTTTTATGACTCTTCCCAAAAAAGCTGCGTTTTTAGCCCTAGCCAACAAAAAATCTAGTGCTGAAAATCCAGGTGGGGGTGGCAGCTTGTGGAGACTTGCTGGCCAACCACTAGGTGCACTGTTGTCAACTGGAAAAAAAAAGCTCTTCTTTATTGCTTTTATGGTTTTAGGCAAGGAAACAATGTCCAATCATTTCTGAAGTTGACTGCTTTATTTCATAAGAGCTATGAAGTGGGTCGCCCTGATCCTAGACACCAACCTCTCTTTCCCCTTAAACATCACACTCGCATAAACAAAGTCATGTCCTCAGCAGCAGCGTGTCTGGTCCCTTCCACGTCTCTGCGGATCTCTTGACTAACAGACCTCCTTTGGTTTTGCTACAGCTCCTGCTGGTTCTGCCACTGACTGTGCTACAGTTCTACTGCTGTAAGGAGATTTAAGTAACTTTCATGGATCCCTTGACCATGAAAGGGATGCATATAATGAAAGGGATGCATATAATACTGCATATAATGTATTTAATTTAATCTTTAATGGCCAGAATCTTTCTGGTGATGTACACATGTGTAAGTGAAGTTCCTTAAATCACAAATTGCCGCTAATTAACAAGATGCTGGTTGCTTTCCTGGTCACACAATCTGTCACATGATGGACACACATCACAACTGGGACCTCATTAATTAGCAGCAATCAGTCAGTGGCCAACACAGTTAGAGTAGGCCCATTTAAATCAATGGAACTTATGGAGGAGTTGACCCACTAAATCCCCATTGATTCAGTTGGACCTACTCTAGTGCATTTTACTGTTCTAAGCAATAGGATTTTGACCACTGTATCTTAACACAATTATATCTGGGTGCACACAAATTGGTGCTGAATGTATTTTTATTTCCAGTAAAGAAATAATATATAATAAATCAAGACAAAACTTATTTTTCAATAGATGTATTTACTCTATTTTAAATGAACATGTTTATTGGATTTTAATTACATGTATTTAATGGATTTTAAATATATGAGCAATTAAGTTATTTAAATGGGAATAGTGAAGAAATAGGTTCACCTTCTCTTTTCATTTCAGAAATGCCCTTTTGGGGATGTGAGTCCCAAGCTGCAGATGTTGCTCTACCCTATTTAGCTGCTGAGCTTATAGGACTAGAATATTGGGGATACCTAAGACAGACCGTTGTCAGTCACCATGAGTGACCTCAAATTAAAGATGGATGTTTCTCAATCCCAGTTCTCCTGGGCATTGTGCCTCTCCTGCAGTCCACAGTCCTACCCACCCCCCAATATTTCTTAATAATAAATGGATCCATCTATAAGTTTGCATCAAGACCTAATACCTCTAAGAGATTTCACATATGATGTCTAGTCGAATTTACTCATACTTGGGAACTCCATTGATTTTCTGTGTTTGGCTTCTTTATGGATGAATGAAGATACATTTCCTTTCCACACGAGTGCTCCACAGCCTAAATGCTGTCTAAAAGCAATCTGAAGTTTGCATACCTTAAGTTCTTGCCCTTTTGCTACATCTCATCATCGTCAACTGAGAATGCTGTTCTTATAACTACATGTACAGTCATGGCCAAAAATATTGGCACCCTTGCAATTCTGTCAGAAAATGCAACCCTTCTCTCAGAAAATTGTTGCAGTTGCAAATGTTTTGGTACTCACATGTTCATTTCTTTGGTTTGCATTGGAACAACAGAAAAAAAAAGAAAAGAAAAGTCAAATCTGATACAATTCCACACAGAAACCCAAAAATGCACTGGCCAAAATTATTGGCACCCTGCCTAAATTGTAAGAAATCATTGCTTTTCAAGCATGTGATGCTCCTTTAATTTGTATTTAGACACACCTGTCGCAGGTAAGAGGTGTGGGCAATATAGTAATCACACTTGCAACCAGTTAAGATGGAGAAAAGTTGACTCAACCTTTGTGTTGTGACACTGAGCATGGAGAAAAGAATGAAGTGTAAAGAGTTGTCTGTGGATCTGAGAGAAAAAAATGTGAAAAAACATTGACAATCTCAAGGCTGCAAGTCCATCTCCAGAGATCTTAACGTTCCTGTGTCCACTGTGTGCAATATTATCAAGAGGTTTACAGCCCATGGCACTGTAGCTAACCTCCTTGGACATGGACGGAAGAGCAAAATTAGTGAAAAATTACAATGAAGAGTTGTTTGAATGGTGGACACAGTACCGAGATTAACTTCCCAACAAATTCAAGCTGATCTACAGACACAGGGTACAACAGTGTCAGCTCGCACTATCCGTCGCCATCTGAATGAAAAGGGTAGGAGACCCAGGAGGACACCACTGCTGACACAAAGGCATAAAAAAGCGAGACTGGAGTATGCCAAAACTTATGTGACAAAACCACAATCCTTCTGGGAGAACGTACTGTGGACAGATGAGACAAAAGTAGAGCTTTTTGGTCAAGGACATCATGGCACTGTTTACAGAAAAAGAAATGAGGCATTCAAAGAAAAGAACACAGTCCTTACAGTCAAACATGGTGGAGGTTCAAAGATGTTTTGGGGTTGCTTTACTGCTTCTGGCACTGGATGCCTTGACTGTGTGAACAGTATCATGAAATCTAATGATTGCCAAAGAGTTTTGGGGCGCAACGTAGTGGCCAGTGTCAGAAAGCGGCGTCTCCACCAGAGGTCATGGGTCTTCCAGCAGGACAATGACCCGAAACACACTTCAAAAAGCACTCAGAAATGGTTACAAACAAAGCGCTGGAGAGTTCTGAAATGGCCAGCAATGAGTCCAGATCTGAATCCCATAGAACAGTGGTCCCCAACCTTGGGCCTCCAGATGTTCTTGGACTTCAACTCCCAGAAATCTTGGCCAGCAAGGATGGTGGTGAAGGCTTCTGGGAGTTGTAGTCTAAGAACATCTGGAGGCCCAAGGTTGGGGACCACTGCCATAGAACACCTGTGGAGAGATCTCAAAACAGCAGTTGGGAGAAGGCATCCTTCAAATCTGAAGGCCCTGGAGCAGTTTGCAAAAGAAGAGTGGTCCAAAATTCCAGTAGAGAGGTGTAAGAAACTCATTCATGGTTACAGGAAGCGATTGATTTCAGTTATTTTTTCCAAAGGGGGTGCTACCAAATATTAAGTTAAGGGTGCCAATAATTTTGGCCAGTGCATTTTTGGGTTTCTGTGTGGGATTGTATCAGATTTGACTTTTCTTCTCTGTGTTTTCGTGTTGTTCCAACGCAAACCAAAGAAATGAACATGTGAGTACCAAAACATTTGCAACTGCAACAATTTTCTGAGAGAAGGGTTGCATTTTCTGACAGAATTGCAAAGGTCCCAATATTTTTGGCCATGACTGTATGCAAGAGGGCTTCTTGGTATTAATTCCCACTTTATGATCCTAAGATTATGTCTGTTTAGATGTAGGCCTTACTGATTTTAGTGGGGCAAGTTGAAATTATAGGTGGAGAAATGCGGGATGGAAGGAATTCCAAACCAAGCTTCTGAAATGAGTACCAGAATGTTTATTACACATGCAACACTTTTGAAAGGATGAAGCGATGCATCTGATTCATAATGCATTCTCAACAAATGGAGAAACAAAAATATATTTCTCAACCCTTCCTTCCTTCCTTCCTTCCTTCCTTCCTTCCTTCCTTCCTTCCTTCCTTCCTTCCTTCCTTCCTTCCTTCCTTCCTTCCTTCCTTCCTTCCTTCCCAATTCTGATGAAGTGTAAACCTTAACAGAACACCATTGTCTTATGTGTGCTTTAAAGAATGTCCTGCCTCTCAAAGCATGTATCTTATGCAGAGCTTTTTACTTTTTTGGACCACAAATCCCAGAATGCCCTATCCAGGATGGCCAGTTCTGGGAACTGCCATTTAAAAAAGCTGCCATTAATTGTCATGGGGGGTGGGAGTTCTGATCTTATGGATGCCTCTGTTCTTCTTTATCATGGGAAGTGGGCTTACACCAGATCTTTCTGTGTGTCTGTCAGGCCCTGTTTTTTTATGTCTTGATACTCAGCTGCTCTCGAGCATTTCAGTCAAAGATACCAGGACAGAACCTGGGACTTCCTGCATGCAGATCGTGTGAGTGACTTATGAACTGTTTTTCCTTCAGATAGATAACACAATATCCTCCTATGAGCACTTTGTGTTTTACAGGAAAATACTCTGCAGAAAGGCACATTCTGCTGCCTAGATAAGATATGAATAAGAAGCTGATGTTTAGATGTAAAGCACAATTAGCAATTTATACCTTGTAAAGAATTGATTGACTGGAAAAAACAATAATGCTGGGAAAAATGGAAGTTGTAAGAAAAGAGGAAGACCTAATGTGAGATGAATTAACTCAATAAAGGAAACCATGGCCTTTCATTTGAAAGACCTGAGCAGATCTTTTAATTATAGGACCTTTTGGAGGTCATTAATTCATAAGGTTACCATAAGTTCAGGACTTAATAGTGCATGAAAATAATAACGAGAGGTGAGTGAGGTACCAGTAACTCTCCAGAAAGATCTGACTTTGCACTGCAGTGCTGTGTTCAGTCCTCTAGCATCAGAGAGTGAGTGAGCTAGAAGAGTTCTCTGCTGTTTTTGTGTGGTCTAGTATCAAGCTAGCTGGCTCATGTACATATGTCGGGTCTGGATGCCTGGAAGCTATAGGTTGGTTCAGAATAAATCTGCTTCTACTTGAAAGCTGTTGCACTAAGAAAACTTGGTGGCACACAGGCTGAAATCGTTGAGTATCTACATGGGCACAACATGACATTGTGCCTGTGGTAGGTACAGTCATGCCAAGGCAGAAGTGCTGTGCGCATTGGTACATTGTGCAGTCGGTCAAAACGGGAACCCTGCAACCAATGTCACCATCGCCTTGCTCAATCCTTCTTCCTGGGGCAGCAGACTTGGTAACTTTCTGGCCAGCATTTCATGTGATCTTGACAAAGAGGTCTTATTACTCGGCTAACAATGAGAAATGGAGTTACCTACACAAAATAATCCCTCCCCCCCCCCCTCTTTATGTTGGACTTGTTTTGCTTTATATCCTACTTCAAGTAACCAACTATGCTAAAAAATATTCACATTAAATGTAATTAGGCTAATTTTTAGTCCTCTAAGCATGAAGACAGATGGCATATTGTAGTCTTTAGGAGTACAAAATAACTAGTTCAGCACTTTGGGGATCTGTCCAAAATAACTAATAATCTCAAACGAGAGACGAAGTCAGGTTGACCTTATGCTGGAGAGAGTGGTGCAGAGCTGAAAGCTTGCTGATTAATCACATTGCATATAGCCTGAAAGTTGAGCTGTAAAGGTAGGAATTGTTTAGAGAATGACATTCTTGATGGCACATGTTACTTAGCTCCAAGGCTCAGTGGGTGTCGGAAGCTCTTGTTTATCTGCAGATTCAAGGAAACAAAAGAAGGAAAAACAAGTAGAAGGGTGATGGAAGTCTCCTTATTGGATCCTTATCTGCCAGAAATCATTTTAATACACCTGTATATAACGAATTGTGGTGCTGGAGGAGACTCTTGAGAGTCCCCTGGACTGTGAAGAGAACAAACCTATCCATTTTGAAGGAAATCAACCCTGAGTGCTCACTGGAAGGACAGATCCTGAAGCTGAGGCTCCAATACTTTGGCCGTCTCATGAGAATAGAAGACTCCCTGGAAAAGACCCTGATGTTGGGAAAGTGTGAAGGCAAGAGGAGAAGGGGACGACAGAGGACGAGATGGTTGGACAGTGTCACCGAAGCTACCAACATGAATTTGACCCAACTCCGGGAGGCAGTGGAAGACAGGAGGGCCTGGCGTGCTCTGGTCCATGGGGTCACGAAGAGTCGGACACGACGTAACGACTAAACAACAACAACAAATATAACGAAGGGTGTAATTGTTCTGTTAGTGTTTTACACCTCTATATTTTTCAAAATATGCAGATACTTTTCTTTCTTCAAGAACTGCAAACTCTGGGTCAGGTGGGGAGTGATGATATGTGCAAATATTCCTGAAGTAACAATACGACAGATAAAAAACAATATTCTTGGCTTTTCTCAGTGCTGGTTCTGCCATGAGACAGAGTGAGAGACAGCTGCCCCAGACAGCAAATTTTGTGTTATCCTGAAAGGGCAAAAATGTTTAGTTATTTAATTTGTTATTCTTGTACTTTTACTGCCAGGAAGGGAGAGACGTGCTTGTGGGATCTGATGCCTTATTTGCCAGAATAATTTAGCTGGAGCTTTGAGTGCTTTGCGCCCTGAATTTGGTGTGTGTGTTGGGGGAATGCCAATTGCTGTTCTGCCTGAAGCAGCAAGATGTTGTGGGACAGCCCTATTTTTAGTGATAAATAGGGATTCTTTGTCTTGGCTGAGTTCCTGTGTGACAGGTAGAAGAAATAGGTTCAACAGTCCCATTTCTAACTCTACCTAACAAAAGTTTCATCTGTTCTGTTTGGAATTTCACCCATTACACATGTGCTAAAGACAAAGGAGCCCTGCCAGGGGAATAATTTAATAATCCTGGTAGATAGCAGCTTTTCTTGTTGTTGTAGCTGTTGTTTCTTAAAGGCATCTTTAATAGTTCAGACTTGTTCATCCAGCCAGTTCTTTGCAGCTTTGTTCCTAGCTTTTAATGGTTCTAATAAATCTACTTCACAGTTTCATACTTGCATTGATTTTCAGTAAGTCCCACATTGGAAGGATGTTATGGACATCTGATGCTCACAATCTTTATATTTCCACCTATTAATAAAATTTTACTAAAAATTTTACTAATTCAGGCCGGGTTGATTTCAGCATAACTATTTTTTTCTTGACAATCTTTAGTTATACAAGAGAAAACAATATAACCTATATATAACATCTATAGCCTAACACATTATACAGTCATATACCATCATGTTAGTCTTATACGCATCAATAACCTTACTTCTAAAGCAAAAATCAAAGTGTGCCACTTATATACTGCCCCATAGCTCTTAAAGCACTCTTTGGATGGTTTACAGTTTAATTATGCATGTTGCCCCCAACTCCTAGCAAGCTGGGTACACAATTTACCGACCTCCGAAGGCTGGCATGCTGAGTGAACCTCAAGGCAGCTACCTGGGATTGAACCCGGTTTATGAGCAGAGTTTTGGCTGCAGTACTGCAGTTTAACCACTGTCCACCGAGGCTCCTTTTCTATCAGTATTTAAGTTCTTTCACATAGTCCATTAAATTAAGTTTGTGGCCAACTTAAAAGACAGCAGACCAATAGTCTAGTCGGCTTCCTATAGTATTCTCCCTGTTTAGTTCAGTGCCTGAAACAAACAGAGGGTGCCAAATTTTAACAAAGTTGTCTGTTTTTATTTCTCCTCTAAGGAGTCTAGCCCATATGGCCAATTTCTCTATTAATGCTTTTGTCCATGTCCTATCTAGGCATCTTTTGAAGGAAAATCCTTGTGTGTTCTTCCAAGTATGAGCTATTTCAGTTTTCACTGCTCCTGTGAGAATCTCCACCAACTCTTTATTGGATGAATTCTCATTCCTTCCAGTGAATAATGCAAACAGTAATAAAGTTTCATTGAGAATTAATTTTTTTTGTGTTATTTTTTCTAGCCATTTTATTACCTCATGCCAAAATAGTTCCACCTTTGGACAAGAAATCTACATATGTTGTAATGACTCATTTAGTTCACAATTTCTTCAACACATGTATCTGATATCCTCTTGTTGATTTTATGAAGTTTTGTAGGAGGCATGGTGCTGTTTTAAAACCGTGTTATGTTCAAAGTTGATACAGCGGTTATAGGGCATGCTAGATACCCTTCTGAGCAGAGGTGGGCAACCTGTACCTTTCAGAGGTTGTTAGACAACATTGTCCATCAGCATTAACAGTCCTGATGGAGGTTACAGTCTGGTAACATCTAGAGGGCCACATGTTGCCTAAATCTACCTCCAGGGGTCACTATTTAAGAATGGAGATTATATTGATGAACATATGTTTTACCGAAGTTAAGGTAGAAGGCAGAGTCTTTGTCTACTCTGAATTCAAAGGAAATGATGTCTGATAGTTAAATACTGGTAGACCTCCCCCTCTTCTCTTTATATACCAGAGCTACTGCCATATGATGAAAAGTATAGTAAAATCTGTTATGATTATTTTGAGGTTGTGGGCAGTTTAGAAGATAGGAGATGGTCAGGCTGAAGCATTGCTACATAAAAGAAGTAGGAGACATTTTGCAATATTCTAAAATGTAAGATCGCAATCTTACGTGCTTACCAGGGAATATGTTCCATTGAATTCATTGGGGCTTATTTCTCTGTAAACATGCACAGAATTGCAGCATACATTTCTTGAAGAAAATAAGTGATTGAAAATCTTGTCAACTTTGGAACCGTGCCAGCCATATTGTGTCCTATTATGTATTATAATGAATTATTGGATCTTTTGGCAAAGACCCCCTTTACTCATCTTTTTCTCTTCTTCTCCTTTGTGCTATTTGCATATCTCAAGTATAGATGAAGTTGATGTCATGTAAGTTTTTTCTTTCATTATAAGGATAAAAGTAAGATTGTCCAGATCTGGGTAGTGATTTCTGGACAAGTTTCAGCTTGGGAACCTCTTTTCTACAAAAGTTGGGCTCTGGCGCAGACAGCTTTTGTAATGCTTTAAGTTTAAAATAGATTAATTTCTTCCACCCCTTATATTGTGTTTTCATTTTAGAAGATTGTTATCAACACTAAGTTTTTAAAGCCTCAGTATATAAAGAGCTTACATATGGCACTTGGCAAGACTTTACTCTTTTAGACCTAGACATTGGGTGGGGTGGGGAAAACTTGGCACAGAATGAAAAGCATAAATTGATATACATTATTAAGATAAACACAAGCTTGCCGAAGTACAGGAAGGGGGAAAAGGCTGGTGAGTCACGCTTTGTTTTCAACATTTGTATTAATTTTTAAGCAGACTAGTTGCCATTTCCCCACTTCCCCTTCTTTCCAGGTTTTTCTTCCTCTTATATCCTTAATCTCAATGTATTTTGCTTGAAGTGCATTTTATTGAATACAGTGAGACTTATATCTGGGAATACTTCACTATATAAATACAGTTGGAAATCATTTATACAGAATATGAAAAAAGAAAATATTTATATTTGGGAAAAGGACCATTGTTTAATGCTAGAGAACATGGTTCTTGATACAGGCAATTCTGGGTAATGCTAAGAAAAACACTTGTCTGACAGCCTGGAGATCCACTTGTAGTCAGTGGTTCTCAGTCTCTGTTCAGGCTGTCGGAAATGTGTAGAATGTATGAACAGGGAAAAATAATGCTGTAGCCCTGCCCTTGCTTGTCATTGTGGGGAAGGACAGTCTAATGTAGGAACAGCCTGTTATAGGGGATGCCACATCCTGGATCCCGAGTCACACGGGGAGACTCCACAAGTAGCAGGACCTTTTCCCCCATGGAGTCTCCTCTTTGCACCATGGAGGTTGCAACAGGCAGAGGGTGGGAATTTTTCATGCTTTTTGCACCCCAGAAGAGGGAGTGGGAAGCCCTGTCCCTCTCAGGCAGTGGCTCCCAACCTTGGGTCCCCGGACGTTCTTGGACTAAAACTCCCAGAAGCCTTCACCACAAGCTGTGCTGGCCAGGATTTCTGGGAGTTGTAGTCCAAGAACATCTGGGGCCCCATGGTTGGGAACCAGTGCTCTAGGGGCATGTATCAGGATTTCAGGGGAGTTGTAGCTTGCAGGAACATGTTTAACACCTTATGATGCGCAGCAGTGTGCCTTATAGCTTTCCTTTACTTATATAGTTGAGTTACACTGTAGTGTACAATTCATTATTTGCATGTGGTACCAGTGCCGCCCTCTGAAAGTTTCCCTTCTGCCGCTTTCCTAGCATTTTTCCATCTGCGGTTCTAGATTAAGAGCTGTAGTATTTCAAATATACAATAAGATAATTGAGGAAAGGAGGCAGGTTTGAAAGGTAGGCATGACATTTCTAGCTGCCTTGGGTCCTTTTGGGGAGAAAGGCAGGATACCAACCAACCAACCAACCAACCAACCAACCAACCAACCAACCAACCAACCAACCAACCAACCAACCAACCAACCAACCAACCAACCAACCAATCAATCAAAAGTGGACATGGATTTGAAAAGGCTGAAAAACACTAATGTGGAGTAGTTGTCCCAAACCTGGATGCCTTCTAGCTATTAATAAGTCACGATAATGGAATATAAATATTTTTGGATGTCTAAAAATGAGAACATGAACTATGGAAGAATGTCAGCTACATGTGGTTGTCTACTTGGATGGATGGGTGGGGTTTGGGCATCCACATGTATGTGTGCATACACACCTGCACGCAAAAATGTGTATGTAGATTACAATATCCTGAAAGAAACAAACTGATCTTATTCGAATAATACCTTGTTTTCAGGGCATTGAAGGGTGTGCTGGTTATTTCCTGGATACTCCTAGCATTTAGGCAGGTATCTCTCTGACAAAAAGAAAGTACAGCTGGACTTTGCTGTTAGGAAGAAATGAACTTGTACGATTTATGTATGTGTATGGTGCTGAGGGAACAAGAGAATTGTGAATGTATTTACTTCAGGTACTATTGGTTGAATATGGAATTGTCTTGACTCCTCGTTTACTAAACTTTCTGTGCCAGTTTGATCACATGACTCTTAATTCAAGGGTGGGCAGCTCTGGCAGGTCTGGACGCTGTAATTCACCTCCAGCCTTCGAACCCCAGAAATGTATATGTTCAAAGAAGCAAAACCAGAGGTGCTTTGACTTCTGTTTTAGGTTTTGATGGTAGGGGGACTGGAGCATGCCTGCAACCTGTTTGACTGAAACATGACTGGTCTGCTAAGCCTCCAGGAGCTGAAAAAACCTTGTTAGTGCCAACAGGTTCACTTATAGTGACCCTATGAATGAATGACCCCCAAAAGGTGCTATCATTAACAGCCGTGCTCAGGTCTGCAAACTCAAGGCTGCGGCTTCTTTGACTGAGCCGCTCTTATGTTTGATCTCCCATTTTTTGTGCATTCTACAGTTCTTCCCAGCATTATTGTATTTTCCAGTTGAGTCTTGTCGTCTTATGTTTTGAGAAAAATGCTCACCCCAAATACAGTTTTTTTAAAAAAAACAACAACAACCCAGGGGCTTTGAGTTACACATTTTTGAACCTTTGAGGAGCTGGATGTTCCATTTTAGTGCATCACATTCCAAATACAGCAGGACTCGCTGCAAACCAGAGTTATCCGTTTACATGCCCCTCCTTGCTCACCCCATTAATATGTAGTAAATGTTTCTCTAGACAAATACTGTATATCTATTTTCAGTGTGCTTCAAATGGAGCAAGGAAGCAAGAAGCTGAGAGAGGTGAAGGAATTCCACGTCTTGTCATGTTTCCTTTCCTTCTATAAGGTTTAAAGCAAGGAAGCTATTTGAGGTAGGCTTGCTCTGTTCTTTGTCACTTGCGGCTTTTAGTATATCTCCCTCTCAGATTCTTCATAAAGAACAGGCAGTGCTAAATCTTCAAGGCTGAACTCTGTACAATATCCTGCTGTCTGGGACAGCTTTTTATCTCCTTGTTTTAAGGATTAACTAGTGCAGTGGACTGGCTTTGTGTGACCTGCAGTAGTAAAAATCCACCAGACTTCCTGCATTCTCTCCATTTGTGTGTGTGTGTGTGTGGAGGTACAGCCTTCCCTGCTAAGTAATAGAAAATCACTGGTGAGAGACAAGTCACCAGCGTTCTTCTTTATCACAATTTTAGGACAAGCTTGAACGAAGAAGGCTGTCCGGCTGAGCCTTGCTTAAGCTGGAGACAGGCAGTTCCTTTGAAGGCAGCTGGGAGTCTTTGAGCAGCTTTGCTCCCTCTATGTGTTTCTGTACACATCCTTTTTGTGCGCGTGTGCTTGCATGCACATTTCTTTTCCCCACTTTTTGCTCCTGATCAATGAGGTCTGGCAGATTTTGGATACCACAATGAAACCCATTTTAATTAGAGACAAAATGAAAGAAAGTGTAAATTATAAAGCAAAGTGTGCTGCTTATGTACTGCCCCATATTGCTTACAGCGATCTCTGGGCAGTTTACAATTTTAATTATGCAGGCTACACATTGCCCCATCACCACCAGCAAGCTGCGTACTCTATTTACCAACCTTGGGAGGATGGAAGGTTGAGTCAACCTTGAGCTGGCTACCTGAGCCCAGGATCAAACTCAGGACATGAGCAGAGTCTTCACTGCAGTTCAACCACTGCACTACGAGGTTCATTGTAAGTGATGAGTCTCTCCCTCAGACTGCCTTCAGATTTCTTTCTTGAGATTGGCCAAGGGGGATGATCTGCACTTTTCTTTTAACGGAGGGATGGGAAACACGTGGAAGTCTTAATTGCTATTCAACTACAAGTGCCATCATCCTTTGCCACTGGCAAGTCAATTCCATTTTATGGCAAACCACCTGGAATTTTCTAGGTATAAAGTGCTCAGAAGTAGTTTGCTAGTCTCTTTGTGTGATGGTACTTTGGGACTGTGTAACTTGACACGTCCTTGGGACGTGGTGGCGCTGCGGGTTAAACCGCAGAAGCCTCTGTGCTGTAAGGTCTATAGATCTGCAGCTGTAAGATCGAATCCACGTGGCGGAGTGAGCTCCCGTCGCTTGTCCCAACTCCCGCCAACCTAGCGGTTCGAAAGCATGCAAATGCGAGTAGATAAATAGGGACCACCTCGGTGGGAAGGTAACAGCGTTCCGTGTCTAAGTCGCACTGGCCATGTGACCACGGAAGATTGTCTTCGGACAAACGCTGGCTCTATGGCTTGGAAACGGGGATGAGCACCGCCCCCTAGAGTCGAACACGACTGGACAAATTGTCAAGGGGAACCTTTACCTTTACCTTTACCTAACTTGACAGGACATATAACCCCATCAGCACACACCCTCAGCATGACCTTGGCTGTGTGATCTCTCTTCTGGAAATCACAGTGAGGATTCAGACTCCTGAAAATTCAGTGACTGGAGATGTGCGTGAAGGAGTTCAACAGATAACAGGTCACAGTCCTAATAACCACAGCCACAGCATTCACCCGCTCATCTGTCAATGTCAAGATTCACCTGCCAGCCATACTTCTGCTTTCTGCAGAGGACAAACAAAACAGCATTGAAGAATAAATGGAGACCAATGTGACATCAGAGGTCAGTGCTACCAAAAACTAGTGAAAGATCATTTCAGTCTTCTCATACACTCTGCTTGATGAACTGAAAGTTGACATTCTCCACTAAAGAGAATTCAAAGGGAGCCTTATGGGTGAAGTTGTTGAATTAAAACTTATCAAGAAGTTTGATCATCTGTTTAGACTCGAATCAAGGTAATGCTTTCCTGTCTGGCTGTAGATTTTCATTAAGTTCAAAATGCTTGTTTTATCACCAATAACAGTTGTTATAAATTAGTTCAGGATGTTTCCTTATCTCAAGCTTTGTTTAACATTTTATTGATTGTACGTTCTTTGCATTTGATTGTCAAATTGACCCTACATGTCTCCTCTACATTGGGGGGAGAGAGAGAGAGAGAGAGAGTGAGTGAGTGAGTATGTGTGTGTGTATATATATATACACTGTTGGGAGTATATATAATGCCACATATTAAGCTAGCTAAGAGTCTGGATGCTTCTGAAGTGAAGTCCATGAAAATTATACAACTAAATAAATACATAAATAGATTTTAAGATGCTACATTTATCTTTGTCGGGTATATTTACTGTTTAGTACGTACTGTAAGTCATCTTAACATTCTAAACAAGCAGGCGGAATGCAGATTAATTAATCATGGAAGTCCCATACATCACATTATCAAACTATTGAGGATTTGAATTTATTCCAACTCCCCACTTTTGTTTTCAGAGTTCCTATATCTCTGCACTAGCATCCCCATGTCCATCAAATAATTATAAGACTCGATGGAAGAGATGGCTTTTATTTTTGCATGTCAATGTAGTTTTCTGGAGTGATTTTCATTCTCCCAGTCATTGCCTTAAGTGCAAAGTATGTTGCCTTGTAGAATTAATCATTTATTGGCCTCTAAGTCCCTCTGTGCTAGCAGTTTGCTCCAGATGTTAATACCCTAGGGCAGATTGCTCTTCATTCCCTTTGCTCACACAACAAATCACTACATGGACAGTTGGGCTTCTCCAGAGCTTGCTCAAGGAAGTATCCAATACCTCCTTGTGCAAGCATAAGTCTTGTTTGTTTCAGTGTGTCGATCACGGGAAGCTTTGTGTCCAGAGTATTACGTTGCACCCAGCATCAACTGAGGACTAGCTGGAGTGTCTAGAGTTTCTTTAGGTTTCCTTCTCTTGTGGAGACTGCCACAATCTATGTGTTAAGAGATTGATTAGCATGGGAAAGCAAAACAAAACATAAAACCTCTCACCCTAAGAACTAATGGTAGGTTCTTATGCCAGTGTATCCTGTATAGTTACTCAGTAGCTGAATAACTGAACTAACACCATTAATACTGAAAACTACACAACTTTAATGTTGACAATGAAGAACCTGAAATAGTGAAAGATTTTGTATACCTTGGTTCAGTCATCAATTCAAGAGGAGACTGAAGCCAGGAAATTAGAAAAAGACTGAGACTTGGAATGGCCACAATGAAGGAATTAGAAAAGACCATCAAGTCCAAGGATGTGTCACTGGAGACCAAGATCATCTACACTCTTGTATTCCCAGTCAACATGTATGGGTGTGAAAGCTGGATGGTGAAGAAAGTTGACAGAGAAATAATTGTTTTGTTTGAAATGTGGTGCTGACGTTCTGTGGATACCTTGGACTGTCAGAAAGATGAACAAGTGGGTCCTAGAGCAAATCCGTCCTGAAATATCTCTGGAGGCAAAAAATGATGAAATTAACGATGTCCTAGTTTGGGCACATCATGAGACGGCAGGATTCTCTGGAAAAAACAATCATGTTGGGAAAGGTGAAAGGCAGCAGGAAAAGAGGAAGACCAAATATGGAATGAATTGACTCCATAAAGGAAGCTACAGCCTTGGGTTTACAAGAGCTGTGCAGGGCTGTTGAGGACAGTTCATGTTGGGGATTGTTCATTCATTGGGTTGCCATACGTCGGAGGTGACTTGATGGCACATAACAACAACAACAATGCTGTTTGAATCTATGGTAGCTTATTCCTATATGCAATACCATCAACAGAAGTATACATTTCAGATTATGGTATTGCCTGAAATCTTATTGCTCAAAGCCTCCTTAAATACAATGCTTTTCAGTTCACACATTGAAATTTTGAGTGATTTATATGTTTGAATGAATCTAGCCCAGATTTACAATGAGGCTGATTCCAAAGGGGTAGCTGTGTTACCTGCCTCCTCTCACAAAACCCACTTTGTATGGGTTGGTAAGGAAAGCTAACCAATATACATGGACCAGAGCCCTCTGGAGAGGTACAAAAACAGTGTTATTTCCAGGTAATGTTTCATGATTAGATTGCCTCAGTCTTGCTAACATCCTAAGTGAAATAGGGCTAACATCCTAAGTGTACATTTCCATAAAGCAGCTTCCACTGAAACCAGTGGGATTGCTTGGGAGGCAACCTGCTTAGCTTTGTGCTGCTTAGAACAATCATTTTAAATTAATAGTAGAAATTTTAATTCCTTTAAATGTAGTTGTATAGTGTGGACATTAGTAGTACGTCAGTTGGTTGTTGCTATTTTTTTTTAAATTAAAATTTATTAATTTATTACAACCTAGTGCTATGTCCTGCTGATTCAGAGCTGTCAGACTTTGGAACTTCTGGTGGTTTGTATTTAAAGAGTTAGAAGGACACAAGACTCCTGCATGCAAAATGAAACCGGCTATGTAGCAAACTGCTGTAGTCATCAGTTTGAAAGCAAGTCTTTGTTGTGGATGCACCACTAATATGGGCTTTCATGGTTTGGATTTAAAGGATTAGAAGTCTTAATCTTTGCCCCTCCACAGAAGAGCTCTTTGTATACATCAGGTGATTTCCCCTGCCACAGGTATTTTTTAAATTAGTTGTATAAACTATTAAGAATCCCTATGAACCAACTGACCCCTTTTATGTAAAGCAGCTTTAGGAGCTGATTATGGTGCTAGATGCAAAATAAACAATTTAGATGTTTTGTAATTTTCTCCCCTGCTGGCCTGGCTATTCAACAAATAGGCAGAAACCAGTCTGAATGATATTTTAAAGGCATTAGCATTCCTGACTTTAGGGATCATATGCACACAGAGAGAGAGAGCATTTTATAGTCTGTGTTGTGAGATGCCAATATCAAAATCCTAACCTTGAGAAGGTTTACCTTTTGGATTCCAGCAGATTCCATCTTTTAAATAACAGCCTCTGCAGGTTTGCTCAGAGTACTGAGAAATTATAATGATGCTTTTCCAAGAAGCTGGTGGTAAGAAGGGGTTCAGCATATACATGCCTAACTGTCTTGCTGATAAATCTTTCTTCATTTCAGGCTTGCTCCGTGAGAGGTACATCCGGTCATACAGTGATGTAGTAGTAGTAAATCTGGCAATGCAGGTGGTCACTAGGATTGCTAGTGGTAACCATTCTGTGATGACCATATTAACCATGTTAATCTGGCTTGCACATCTGAACTATTCTGTGATAACCATCACAGACTCTTTTATGAGTCTAATGACTCATAATTGCTTGTTCAAGAGCAAAGACAAAGCTCTTAAGGAAGAGAATCCTGAGGAGAGAACAAGCACAGTGGAGGAAGCGCTGTGGAAAAGAGTCACAGTTAGGAGCAAAAGAAGAAGACACCCTTCATCAATGCAAGTGCAAAACCACTTTCAGATTCTTGAAGAGGAGTCTGGTGGCAGACAGCATGCAGAGGACAACATACAGGAGACTCTGCAGGAGGACATGAAAAAGGCTAATCTCAGTCAAGTGGAATCACTGAACCCACACCCTACAAAAAGAAGAGGAGAAGATCCGTTGGAGTAGGAGACTCCCTACTGTGTGGGATTGAAACTGAAATAGGATGGGAAGATCCATGAAACTACCAGGTATGCTGTCTCCCTGGAGGACGGATTAAGGATGTGACAGAAGGATTGCCATCACTCAGATGCATATCCTTTTCTTCTCATCCACGTGGGAAGACATAACACAGCCAAGAGGAACTATGAAAAAATCACATCAGACTTTGAAGCTCCGGGATGGAAACTCAAGGACTTTGAGACCCAGATAGTCTTCTTGTCTATCCTACTAGTACTCAGAATAAGAATAGAAAGGAAAAGGAAAATACTCCATGTGAATGGCTGGCTACGAAGGTGGTGCTGATGTGAGAGATATGGATTCTGGGACTATGGGTTATACTTCCTGGAAGATGGACTCCTGGCAAGTGATGGGTTAGGGTATGGCTTGGTAGGAATAACCGAAACTTGGTGGGATTACTCCCATGACTGGAATACAGCAATTGAAGGATATAAAATTGTTCAAAAAGAAATAGAAACCGAGGTGTAATTGAACCATATGTCAAAAATAAATACTCCTACACAGAAATACAGCAGGGTGAGCTTGGTTGTTCCATTGAGAGCATCTGGATGAATATATCTGGGACGAAAAACAAAAAGAACATGGTAGTTGGAATCTACTGCTGATTGCCCAGTGAAGGAGAAGATGCAGAAAAAACCCTTGAAAAACAAAATGCTAGATTTTCAAAGAGACATAATGTAGTAGTAATGGGAGATTTCAATTATCCTGATATTTGTTGGGAAGCAATTTCTGCCCAATATGGCCCTTCCAATAAATTTCTAGTTTGTGTTGCTGAAATTTTTTTCCTATAAAAAGTGGAGGAAAAAGTTAGAGAATTACCCATCTGTGACTTGATTCTAACCAATAGAGATGACTTGGTGGAAGAAGTGGCAGTAAGGAGAACTCTGGTGGGAAGTGGCTATGTTCTATTTGAGGTCTTGATTTCAAGGGAAACAAAAGTAAAGTGTAGTTGTGCATGTACATTGGATTTTAGGAAAGCCAATTTTAATAGACTCAGAACAATAATAAGTAAGGTCCAGTGATGGGAGATCCTAACAGGAAAAAGATGAGCGATAGCTTCTTGAAAAGCAAATTCTAAAGCCAGAACTACAAACAATTTCAACAAGAAAAAAAAAAGGAGGAAGGCAGCAAAAAAGACCAACGTGGCTTCACAAAAAGCCCAGAGAGTACCAGAAAACAAGAAAAGGACAGATACAGGAAGTAGAAGGAAGGTTAGGCCAGAAAGAACAAAGTACTAAAAACAGGTAGCAAAGAATTGCAGGGATAGTGTTAGGAAGGCAAAAGCTGAGAATGAGCTGAGGTTAGCAAGAGATGCTAAAAGCAACAAAAAACATTCAGGTAAGTGCATAGCAAAAGACAGAGAAAATAAGTGATGGCTCAGCTACTCAGTGGTGATGGGAAAATGGTGACAGACAACAAAGAAAAGGCAGAAGTGTTCAATTCCTCCTTTAGCTCGGTCTTTTCTGTAACCCTCTAGGGAATGTGAAGTATAAGTGGAGGGGGCAGGATTGCAGCTTGAGATTGATTCACGTGGCTCCTGTGCTGTAAAATGACTGCTTATTAGAGATTATTATTATTTAATACCTATAATTCACTCAAAGACAATAAATTTTCAACAGAGCTTGGAAAACCACCTCTTATCCACATTTCCAGCTAAAATGACCAGTAGCCATGCTGGTTGGAGAAGTCTGGTAATTCTATTCCAAAAAAATAATTTTTCCAAGATCTGATTGAAGTCTTATTTATTTTGTCCTGTTGCACGCACTTGGGCAGCCAAATTTCAAATCAAGGTATCACTCATAGTCACTGTTCTATTTCAAAACTGAAGATACTTTGTTGAATTTCAAGGGTGTCACAGTCGCTGGGAAAAACTGAAAGAATGGTCTTCCCACAGGATAGCGTCCTGGCACCAATTACTTTTCAACACAAATGATCAACCAACATCTCTATACTCCAGAGTTTCATTGATGCTAATGATCTTATCTTTACAGTCCATGGGAAATCTTTGAGGCCACTGAGCACCATCTAACCTCTGCATTAGAAGATCTTTTCTTATATCATAAAAACAGCCAGCTGAAACCAAACCCTTTAAAAACACAAGTCTGTGCCTTCCACTCAAAGAACAGAGGAGCTAAGAGGAAGCTCCAAGTTAGCTGGGAAGGCAAAATTTTGGAACATTGCTCTACCCCAAAGTATTGGTTCTGGCAATGGAACCAATTACCTTGCGAGGTGATGCACACTCCAACACTGGAGGCATTCAAGAGAAATTTAGACAACCACCTGGCAGATCTCCTTCGATTTGTATTCCTGCATTGAGCAAGGGGTTGGACTCGATGGTCTTATAGGCCCCTTCCAGCTTCATGATTCTATGATTTGGGCATCACTCCGGATCGAACCCTGACCTACAAAAACACTGTCTAAACACCAAACAGAAAGTTGCCACCAGAAATAAGATACTTAGGAAACTGGCTGGTTCAGACTGGGATGCACACACACACAAAAAATAAGAACAACAGCTTTGTCCCTGTATTACTCCACAGCAGAGTATGTTAAATCAGCGCATGCCAAAACTGGATGTAGCTCTTAATGAATCGTGCAGGATTATTACTGGCTACTTGAAAACATCTATTATTTGGCTGGCATTGTCCTTCCAGAAGTATGCCAAGAAGTGCTGACAAATAATAAATGAAAAGGTAATACAGCAGCAGCAAACCCATCCACTTCATTTACACCCAGCCCCTCGATGACAGCTAAAATCGAAAAGTTTTCTGCATGCATCTCAAGCTCTAAGTATTAAACCAGAAGAGGCTAGGCTAAACCTATGGGGAACAAAAAGAACACACCTTTCCAAATGGATGACTGCTGAAGAGTGTCTCCCACCAGGACAAGATTCTAGCTGGACCATCTGGAAGTCACTTAATAGACTTTGAAATGAAATAGGAAGATAGAAAAATAATCAAGTAAAATGGGGCTACTTGGATACAGGATAAATTTTCTGTGATTGTGGAGAAATTCAATCAATGCAGCACTTATTTGCATGCAATTTATGCCCCACTATATGTTCAAAAGAAGATGTAGCAAATGGCCAAGATAACACTATTCAAGTAGCCCGCAACTGGTAAAAAATAGTCTAGTTATCTTAACATTCTAATTTGTTTTTCCGTTTTATCTATATTTCATATACATCCATAATTTTAAATTATGCAATGCTCTGATATGAAGAAAGAAAGGGAAAAAAGACTCATAATCAGTAGGCAACCTTTACTAGAATATTTCCATTAAAATATCACCCTATCATCCCTCTCCAGGGAGTATGAATGCAGTCAAATTGAACTTAATAATGAGGGTGGCTGTTCTTTGAAAGCGATTATCTGAGTTCCCTTGTAAATGCGAATCTGATAATTGCAGATGAACTCAGATGTTTGTCTCAAGTGTGCGGCTTTGAAACTAACCAACTTCCACCTTAACTAGGCATTCTGTTTTGCTGATATGAATTATTAATGTCCTGTCGACACCTTAATAACTTTTGCTGGGATTAAATAAACTGCCTTTGTTAACAGATACAGCTGCTTGTCTCCACTGCTCATCATAAACCTATCCAGGAGGTAGACAGAGATTATGCAGCGCCTGTTGTGATGTGCTTAATATGCATCCAGAATTAGAGTTTGAAAGTCATATTGACTTTCCATGGGCCTTGGAATAGCGGAGTTGCATATAGGATAACAGGTCATGCACAGTAGTGATAGTACTATTATTTACATTGATATTCTAGCTTCCCTCCAGTAAATCCAAGCCAGTATATATGGCTGTCCTCTTCCTTGCTTTATCATTATAACACCCCTGCAAGGTAGGTTCCTCAGATGGGTCCAAGGTCACCGAATAAACTTCCAAGACCAAAGTGCTAGTTTGGATCCAGGTCTGCAGATTTTTCGTGTAGCATTCTAAACCACAACACCACTTACAGTTCTCAAATCACTAGTTCTTGGCAGGTCTCTTCCTGTTTCTCAAGAGTCTGTTTCTTCAGCATTGTGTGAGGGTTTGTTTGTTTCTTTTATTTTACTCCCTCTGCTTCAGTGTTTAAACATTTCACTCCTACATGGAACACAAAGGAGGCAGCTCAGAAACCACTTGATTTCCCTGAATGTATAAACTCGCTGTCAGGCTTTTGTTATATGTTTGTGTGTGTGTTTCCTTCCAGGTTTGCTCTATATGAGTGTGTGTGTGTGTGAGAGAGAGAGAGAGAGAGCGAGAGAGCAGGAGAGCTAAAGCATGCAACACCTCAACTGTGCCAAGATTAGTACTAAATTATGTTTACTTCTGCCATGTGTGGGCTGATAGGCCACTAGCCAGAATCCTCTTCCTGATCCTAGCTGCTCTCTTTCTGTGTTTGTTTGAAAAGAACAATATTGTCTGTTTCCTATAGTATGAACCTTGAAAGACCAGGAATAGCATTAAATTTGAGGGATAGAACCCTTTTGCAAATGGACAGCTTTGCTATAGAGGATCATACTCTTGGTTCAAAAATATGGCTTTAAGTGCTATAAGATCAAGAAGCAAATTGTCACTTGACTTCCTAGACTTAAAACTCTTAGGTCTGATTTATATATTGCAGGAATGGCATCCATTGTCATGAGTCTGGAAAAGGAAGTGTAGTTGGTTCGGAGAGGCATTGGTTCATGTTGTGTCACTATCTACGGTGCAAAGTGGTACAGCCAAGGAACAGGCTTCCCCTCTCAGTGGGAAGGAGGCCCACGTCTCAACGCTTGTGAGAAGGAGGGAGTGGTGCTCTTGAGTCTTGAGGGAAAAGCCTTCACTGAGATGCTGCCACTGCCAGCACTGTCCTCTAGTGACTTTAGCCACCTAAAGACACGTGGTAGACAAAATGTTTCTCTTTGAAACTTGTAATCAGAAACAGCTGCTTAAGCATTTTTATTTATTAATTATGAATTTCCATCTTTTCCCCTCTTTCCTCTAAGGGCCTCCTCCTCCATCTTTATTCTCATAATTTTGTGAGGTGATTGAACCTGAGAGGTCAACCAATGAGTTGATTGGGTGTTTAAGCCTATTTTTTTGTCTTGAGGTTCAAACCTCCACTTCCTTCATTAGCTGATCTGAGTATTTTTGATTCAGAGCTGGCTGGATAGCCCTAGTGAGTTGGAACACCTGGGCCAGGAGTGGAATTTGATTCCCCATTGTGCCTCCCAGGAGAAGAGCCACACCGTTTGGTTTTGGGCAAGCTATGTGGTCCCAGAGCACCCCCAGAAGAAGGAACTGGTAAACCACTTCTGAGTACTTGATACCTCATAAACCATGAGAAGTGTTGGTCTAAGTTGGAATCATCTTGACACAATTATAATTTTATTTTTCATCCTAGTCTGGTATTGTAATCACTACACCCAACTGGTTTTCATGGTTGCTTCAGAATAATTCTAGCTGCAAGAAGAGTATGAACCAAAATTCACTTCTGATATGCTTGACTATTTGTACCAACAAAGTGCTGTTGTACTTGCAAAATCTAGGGCTATTGTTTTTGGTAGGGCGGGTTCCTCATTTGCTTAAGGCCAGACTTCTTTCCGTGGTTTGGCCAGGATTGAATCCCACTATACTTTAAAGATTTCCAAGCCACTCATTCTTATATTGTGGGGAGAGATTGCACATGTTTTGTGGTTTGGAATCAGCTCAGAATTTGGTTTCTCATGAACCTGAAGGTTTCTACAGTACTTTTATATAGCTATCATTCATGTGGGTGGGATGACATTCTGATGGATTGCACTCTGCAACCATAAAATGTGCCATTGCACGAACCCGTTGACATCGTCTTCACTACTGTTCTGGCAACTACAAAACTATAGCCAATGGCATTCTTATCTCATAACCTCCTCTACAACCCTCTTCAGCTTGAAGAATTCCAGTGCAGCTCTGTCTTGTTAGCAAAGGTCTTCATCTCCCCGCTCACCCATCCTTATGCAGTGTCTGTTTTCAAGAGTATTTCATTACCTCTGGGAACTAGTGTACCAAATAACTACTGGTTGGGCTTTGAGCTAAGACACTCCACAAACTTTCTTGCCCTCTCTATTTTTGACTTGGTTTCGTAGTCAAGTGAAATTGCTAATTGCAGGGTGTAGTTGTGCCAGGAAGTACTGGTAGCTGGGGTTTTCTGTGTGTTTGTGTGCAGGAAATTCAGTAGACCACCAGCTGAACTTTTTCTCTTTTGTCAGTGTTTTCAGTTGACTGATGAAGGCAAGTGCAGCAAACCCTCTAGACAGACATGATATCCATTTCATATGTGTATTAATAGAAAGAAAGACTGGCTGTTTCTGACTTCCCGGCCCTTTCATGCCTGTGCAGCTTTATACAAAAGCGTCAGTAAAAGACAAAGAGAGGTGATCCTACATGGAAAAGTATTAAATTTGAATGCTCAGTGTGTTCTGACTACTATACCTTCTTAAGAATGTTCCCAAAGATCAGGGAGGGGGGACGGTGTTGGAAAAAGAAATAGAAAGTCAAGGTTGAAAGTATATTTCTCAAAGCAAAAAAATATGGGCTACAGAACAACTGCCTTCACTCAAAACATTGGCATGTTGATGGCCCCTTCTTGTACCTTCTGCCCCACATAAACACTACTAACCCCAGTAGCTATCCCACTCCCAATATAGTGCATCATTAAGTTGTGTGGAATATTAAACAGGCTTTGACAAAATCGGCATGCACAAATAATAGATTTCCAGCACTATCCTGTTCATATACATAGTTGCAAGTTCAATCGCTCCCTATGTGAGGCAAGGAAATTGTGTGGAAGTAACTTCTTTTTAGGGAATCAGAGAGTGCAGATCACCTTTTGTGTTTGCTTGGACTGGAAGTTAAGATACAAAAAGGGCACATCAGTGTGGCCGTGTCTTTGAGTGAGATCTGTGTCCTGTTTTCCCCTCCTCTCCTTTGTGAGGCTAAACAGTAACTTTTTGCTTTAAAGCCCCCCCCCCCCCCTTTTGGGAATTTCCTGGCATTTTTCAGATGCAGTAATGCATAGATGTCATACAACTATTCAGCCATTACCATTCCACCTTCAAGTAAGGCCACCTGCGAGGAGGGAGGGATGATAGCTGCGGCAGTGACAGGCCACTATTTACCTGCCATGTGGCACCAAGAAATGAGAACAAAACACACTTTCTGAGTATGTGTGCAGCAGGGCAGGAAAGGTGTCCGGCTGATTGAATCATGCCAAGGCAGTGCCTCAACTGTGCCAGGTTGCTGTGAGACAGAAGGCGAGACGGATGCCCCACTCACTGGAGAGCCGTCCCTCCCCCACAACAAGAATAAGGAGGAGAGTCCCCAGCCAGTACCAGAACCTGCGGCAGAAGCTCAGCTAGGGATAGAAATAGAGGAGTTGACTGAGAATTGTGTGACAATGAGAGAGGTCCAGACAACCTTGCAGGGTGTGACAATGAGAGAGGTCCAGAAGGAAAAGGCGGGAAAGGAGAGGAAGAAGAGGGTGGAGTTTGAGGCAGGAACAGGGGAGGTAAAAAGGAAGGAGAGTCAGTTGCCGCCAGGCTGGGAATGGGTGTGGATGGAGGATCCGTGGACAGGATTATGGGAGAGGCTGAGAGTGTCTAAAGAGGAGGCGGATTACAGAAGAAGAAGGGAGATTCCCCCCAGACCCTCTTATTGGGGAGAAGCCGAGGCGAGAGAGTGGAGGAGGAGGTTGAGAGAAGAGAAGGAAAGTAGAGAGAGAAAGGAGAGAGGGGCTAGAATGGAGAATAAGAGATATGAGGAAGAAGAACTACAGGGAGGACCCTGGGAGGATCAAGACCCCGAGGGACGAACCCTGTGGAATGGCGATCGGGATGACGAGACCGTGCCCTTGCTGGAAGGTGCGACGGGGCAGACCATGAAAGACTGGTTCCCTGCTGATTTACCGGGACCATGGAACAATAGGTATGGCAACCCGTTCCTGTTAGAACAGTGATGGCGAACCTATGGCATGCATGCCACAGCTGGCATGCAGAACCCTTTCTGCCAGCATGCGAGCCATAAGTCGCCAGATCGCTACTCCCCCCCCCCGCGCAGCCAAACCTGAGAAGGCGGCTGCAGCCACGATGCTGGCGCTTCGGCAGGCGGATCCGGAGCAGCTGGTGCTGGCAGCGGATCCGGAGTGGGGTCTCGAGGCACCTCCGTGTCGGGATTCTCCCTTCCGCCGCCACTTCCGGTTCCGCTGCCGCGGCACACCACCCGCTGTTTCCGCCCCCCCCCCCCAGTTTGGGCACGCGAGCCCAAAAAGGTTCGCCACCACTGTGTTAGAAGATTGAAGACCCCTTCGGGACCCGTTGGCAGAAGGAGAAAAGACTCATAATCATGTCACAGACACTTGTTTATTGTTAAATGCACCAATAAATCTTTCATCTGTTTTGAAGCAACAAAAATCTACTGATTTCTTTGAACCGAAAGAGGAGCCTAAAGCCGAACCCTCACAGTTGCAAACTTATTTTTAGGGAAAACAAGTTCCAAAATTGGATGCTACAGCAGAAAAGTCCTTATTCTGCGTCCCAGCCAGCCATATTTCCATAAGATACCAGTGCATGGAGCAGGGCGTCTGATGATGAACATAGCATGAGGGCAGGTTCACTTCAGTACAGTAATATGGTGTATGTTTGTGTGTACGGGGGGGGGGGGGGGGGGAATCAAATACATCTGAATTTTGTTCAGCATTTTGAAAGCCCCTCATAGTTCTGGTCTAGCCTCTTCACTAACGGTTCATATCAAGGGCAATCTTGCAATGCTGGGAACTTATTTTTTAAAGAATGAGGATTTAAAACATAGTTTTAACTGTGCTGGAAACAATACTTCCAAACATTTCTGAAATACCCAGTTTAAGCCAACCCAAACAGGATTTGATTGTCTCTCTCTCTCTCTCTGTGTGTGTGTGTGTGTGTGTGTGTGTGTGTGTGTGTGTGTGTGTGTGTGTGTGTGTGTGTGTGTGTGTGTGTGTGTGTGTGTGTGTGTGTGTGTGTGTGTGTGTGTGTGTGTGTGTGTGTGTGTGTGTACACCTTATTTTGTACAGTAGTAATAAAACTTTGGATAACAAAGGCAGGAAACCTGAAAGCTGAAGACTGATGCCAGAAAATGACCTGTCCTAATCATCCTTGTAAAAACCTTTTATCTTATATTAAAATTTTAAAAGAATGGTACATATTATTTCTTTGTTGTATTCATAATGCACCTGCATGTAATACATGCCATAAGCCCAATATTTTATTTTTTAAAAAAAACTTTAGAAGGAATAAAAATGAGTTCCTATGTAGAGCAAAGGTTTTGCTAAGGAAGCCAATTTTAGATTTCACATAAAATATGCAGATTTTTATTTTAACTCTTTAGCTTAATTATACACCGTGTAGTCTCCCTCTCCCCACTGACCATGCTCTCTTGGGCATTTGGAGAGGAGTAGTTTAAAATCTACTTTTTAAAAATCCAGTCCTGCATTTATAAGTTAAATAAGCAGGGAGACAATATACAGCCTTGTTGTACTCCTTTCCCAATTTTGAACCAATCAGTTGTTCTATATCCAGTTCTAACTGTTGCTTCCTGTGCCACATATAGATTTCTCAGGAGATAGACAAGGTGGTCAGGCACTCCCATTTCTTTAAGGACTTGCCATAGTTTGCTGTGGTCCACACAGTCAAAGACTTTTACGTAGTCAATGAAGCAGAAGTAGATGTTTTTCTGGAACTCTCTGGCTTTCTCCATAATCCAGCGCATGTTAGCAATTTGGTCTCTAGTTCCTCTGCCCCTTCGAAATCCAGCTTGTACTTCTGGAAGTTCTCGGTCCACATACTGCTGAAGCCTACCTTGTAGGATTTTGAGCATAACCTTGCTAGCGTGTGAAATGAGTGCAATTGTACGATAGTTGGAGCATTCTTTGGCACTGCCCTTCTTTGGGATTGGGATGTAGACTGATCTTTTCCAATCCTCTGGCCACTGCTGAGTTTTCCAAACTTGCTGGCATATTGAGTGTAGCACCTTAACAGCATCATCTTTTAAGATTTTAAATATTTCAACTGGAATGCCATCACCTCCACTGGCCTTGTTGTTAGCCATGCTTTCTAAGGCCCACTTGACTTCGCTCTCCAGGATGTCTGGCTCAAAGTCAGCAACCACACTATCTGGGTTGTCCGGGACATCCAGATCTTTCTGGTATAATTCCTCTGTGTATTCTTGCCACCTCTTCTTGATGTCTTCTGCTTCTGTGAGGTCCCTACCATTTTTGTCCTTTATCATGTCCATCTTTGCACAAAATGTTCCTTTAATATCTCCAATTTTCTTGAACAGATCTCTGGTTTTTCCCTTTCTATTCTTTTCCTCTATTTCTTTGCACTGTTCATTTAAGAAGGCCCTCTTGTCTCTCCTTGCTATTCTTTGGAAGTCTGCATTCAGTTTTCTGTAACTTTCCCTATCTCCCTTGCATTTTGTTTCCCTTCCCTTCTCTGCTATTTGTAAGGCCTCGTTGGACAGCCACTTTGCTTTCTTGCATTTCCTTTTCTTTGGGATGTTTTTGTTGCTGCCTCCTGTGCAATGTTACGAGCCTCCATCCATAGTTCTTCAGGCACTCTGTCCACCAAATCTAGTTCCTTAAATCTGTTCTTCACTTCCACTGTGTATTCATAAGGGATTTGGTTTAGATTATACCTGACTAGCCCAGTGGTTTTTCCTACTTTCTTCAGTTTAAGCTTGAGTTTTGCTATAAGAAGCTGATGATCAGAGCCACAATCAGCTCCAGATCTTGTTTGTGCTGACTGTATAGAGCTTCTCCATCTTTGGCTGCAGAGAATATAATCAATCTGATTTCAGTATTGCCCATCTGGTGATGTCCATGTGTAGAGTCGCCTCTTGTGTTGTTGGAAAAGAGTGTTTGTGATGACCAGCTTGTTCTCTTGACAAACCTCTATTAGCCTTTGCCCTGCTTTGTTTTGAACTCCAAGGCCAAACTTACCTGTTGTTCCTTTTATCTCATGACTCCCTACTTTAGCATTCCAATCCCCTATAATGAGAAGAACGTCTTTCTTTGGTGTCAGTTCTAGAAGGTGTTGTAAGTCTTCATAGAATTGGTCAATTTCAGCCTCTTCAGCATCGGTGGGTGGTGCATAAACTTGGATGACTGTGATGTTGAAAGGTCTGCCTTGGATTCATATTCAAATCATTCTATCATTTTTGAGATTGTATCCCAGTACAGCTTTTCCCACTCTTTTGTTGACTTCTATTGTTGACGCTATTCCATTTCTTCTACGGGATTCTTGCCCACAATAGTAGATATGATAATCGTCTGAATTGAATTCGCCCATTCCCGTCCATTTTAGTTCACTGACGCCCAAGCCGGAATTAAGATTGTCTGGAGAAATATCAACAACCTCAGATATGCAGATGATACCACTCTGATGGCAGAAAGTGAGGAGGAATTAAAGAACCTCTTAATGAGGGTGAAAGAGGAGAGCGCAAAAAATGGTCTGAAGCTCAACATAAAAAAAACTAAGATCATGACCACTGGTCCCATCACCTCCTGGCAAATAGAAGGGGAAGATATGAAGGCAGTGAGAGATTTTACTTTCTTGGGCTCCACGATCACTGCAGATGGGGACAGCAGCCACGAAATTAAAAGACGCCTGCTTCTTGGGAGGAAAGCGATGACAAACCTCGACAGCATCTTAAAAAGCAGAGACATCACCTTGCTGACAAAGGTCTGCATAGTCAAAGCTATGGTTTTTCCAGTAGCGATGTATGGAAGTGAGAGCTGGACCATAAAGAAGGCTGACCGCTGAAGAATTGATGCTTTTGAATTGTGGTGCTGGAAGAGACTCTTGAGAGTCCCCTGGACTGGAAAGAGAACAAACCTATCTATTTTGAAGGAAATCAACCCTGAGTGCTCACTGGAAGGACAGATCCTGAAGCTGAGGCTCCAATACTTTGGCCATCTCATGAGAAGATAAGACTCCCTGGAAAAGACCCTGATGTTGGGAAAGTGTGAAGGCAAGAGGAGAAGGGGATGACAGAGGACGAGATGGTTGGACAGTGTCATCGAAGCTACCAACATGAATTTGACCCAACTCCGGGAGGCAGTGGAAGACAGGAGGGCCTGGTGTGCTCTGGTCCATGGGGCCACGAAGAGTCGGACATGACTTAACGACTAAACAACAACAACAACAAAAGTTTAAAAAAAGTTCAATGACTTTTCCAAGCTCTACTTTGGGATTATATTTAGGATTACGGGTTAGTTTTGGATTTGAAGAAAGATATAGAAAAGGGATCATAGCTCCAGGGTGGGGCACATGCCTTGCCTATTGGATGCTCTCTAGTTTTACCACCCTCTATCTGCTTGAAAGAAACTTGGTTAGCAAGGCTGAAGGACTTCACCTTTTGATATGGGAGAGGCAGAGTAGATAGTGTTTGGCCCCAGTCATTCTTTCCCAAAGAGGTGCCCCCTCTAGTGTGTTGGACTACAGCTCGTCCCATCTTCTATGGGCAGCATGGCTAATGGCCGGAAGGCAAGAAACCATTGTGGGAGTTGTAGTTCAAAATATCTAGGAAGCGGCAAGTTGGGGAAGGTTGGGTTACATCAGAGGTGGAGAAATCTATGCCCTCCAGATGCTGGCTGGACTGCAGGTCTCATCAGTTCTAGCAGACACAGCCAACTGTGATGGGATTTGTTGTCCAACAAGAAATGGAAAACCACCCATTTTCTATTGCTGGCCAAGATCATCCATAAGGCAGGGTGAGGAGATTTTGTATTGCTGACCTATTCCTGTGGAGGTGAAGAAGTTCGGCAGATAATTTGCAGCTGCCATAATCTGAAAGTGACATCACTAGGTGGAGAAGCATGTGAGAGTTTGATTAAACGAGGAATGCAGAAAGGACCATTACAGAAACCAGACAAAGAAGAGAATCAGGATTCCAGAACAGGCCAGGATCTGAAACCACAGTTCAGTCCTGGAATCTTTTCACTCAACCATAGTTTAAGGAAACTACAGCTTCTTGGCAGTGGATATGAAAAGGAACTGGGCTCTATGTAAAAGCAGATGCTTCAGGTTTCTTCTTCAGGACTGCCAAACAGATAGAATGAAGACATACACAAGCCTTTCCTGAGCCTTCTGGGAGCATGTTGACTAGAGGGGAACTATGGTCTCCTGCTAATGTCTGAACCAGGCCTGTGTGTGATATTTCACAGCAGAAAAGAGTCAGGTGTTAACAGAGCTTTTTCTTTTTGTGGGGCAGTGTGTCCTCAGTCCTGCTCATAGTGTGCAGAAAACGAACCCGGAAAATATTGTATCAATCCAGTCTTTTAGGCAGTCTTGCCTGTTGTTTTATAGTAGTCTGTTGAAGCAGTGGGAACCAATATGATGTAGTACATAGAGTGTTGGACTAGGACCCAGGAGACCACGGTTCGAATCCATGTTCCACCATGGAAGCTGATTGGGGGTGGCAATAGTAAATAGTCCTTGAATGTCTCACATACCTCAAAAGCCTCTTAGGATCACCGTAAGTTGAAAGCAAGTTGACGGCACATAACAAATTCTAACTGTAAGATTGTTTTGTCGTTAAGTCGTGTCCGACTCTTTGTGACCCCATGGACCAGAGCATGTCAGGCTCTTACAGTTACCAACATGAATTTGACCAAACTCCGGGAGGCAGTGGAAGACAGGAGGGCCTGACATGCTCTGGTCCATGGGGTCACAAAGAGTCGGACACGACTTAATGACTAAACAATCTTACAGTTAGAATTTGTTATGTGGAAGCAATACGGCTGGAGAAATACAGCCGTATTGCCACGAAATAAGCCCGATAATGGGCTCTAAGTCGTGTTTGATCGGACTCCCAGCGGGAGTTATGTGCGCTCCACCTTCCTTCTGAAAAGTACAGAATCTGTGGCATACGTTTTTTTTTTTTTCCTTTTTGCTCATTGGGTGGCACTTTGTGAAATATGACTTTATTTTGGGTGTTCTGAGGCCCCAGAATAGCTTTCTGCAATGGGAAAAACTTAAATTAAACCTGACATGCTTACTTTTCTGTTACAGGGCTGTAAGAAGCGTGTTGGCATATGTTTTGTTTCAGCATATGAATGCAGATGGCCTGGTCATTGTTGAGTTGTTTTATTCCAGAAGGGCATTAATTAAGCTTCCAGCTAGTGATGGTGCTTAAACGTTCTCTGCATGCCTGCTGGCAGATTAATTAAAATTTCCATAAAGAAAATCTCTGTCTTGCTCGGTGGCTTCCAGCTAGGCAGCCAAGATTACAGCTTCCGCTGTGCCCATGTCACATCGCTTGCAATCTCTATATTTAATTGATATACCACATTAAGTGACCTTTTCAGACTTTTCTGATGGAGGGCAGACCGTTTTTGACGTGACTAGATTTGAAAATTCAGATAAAGCCAAAAAGGGGGCTTGTATTTATATTCAGACATGTTGCACCATTTTAACTGGATTAGGACATGTGTGTGCACACGCATACACAGGCTGGTGAGTGAGTTAGCAAGAATGTAAGATTTCATGATAGATCAGGTGTGGTCTGACCTAGAAATCCGACATGCAGTGTTGCTGTTCTTGTGGTGCTTCATATTATATTTCATTCATAGTGCATAAGCTAATTGCTACATTAACAATAAACCACTCACTACTCTTCCTGACTTATCAGTGAATGAAAATCTTCTTGTGTGTTTCGAAACTTTTGATGCTATCTGTTTTGAAACCATTCTCCTTTGCTTGCCTCAACCAAATTGGTTTAAGCTGATTAAGGCACCTTAAACCTGAAAGAAAAGTTGCAGTTAATTCGTTGGGACTCTTTAGCTTCCAGCATGTGGCTGAAAGTTGAAGAACCTTTGCCATAATGTGGAATCTCTGGCCTGCCTCTAAGTTTCATTGATTAGATTGTCATGCTTGTTCTGTGTTTTCAAGAATTTATTGGGAATTTATTTCATGTGGACAGTAATCTAAAAGGAATCTGAGACAGAGATGAAGAGTAAGACAATAGAGAGCCCCGGAATTTCTTACCAAGTTGCTAAACATTATTTATTTGGAGAATAATACCTCTGGAAGGTCAACAAGTATAATGCATAGTGGGTGTTCTCCTAGGAGAGGACATCCCATAGTGGAAGCTGCTGATCCACCTAGTAGTGAAGTAGTAAGTGGCCCTACCTCTTTTGTGGATAGTCCTTGGAGCAGCACCTAACATTATAGTATTAAATACACGCTGGAGGTGGAATGGTGTTCTCTTAGGAAACATCTCGGTCCAAAGCTGGTTTTTCATGTTGCTGAGGAGTACTAATGTAGCATTCCAGCCTACTGTTTCAACGGGGCTGAACTTGGGCCCAATACTGTAGTGGAATGTGCTTCTCACCACAAAGCAAATGAGTTGTTGTTGTTTAGTCATTAAGTCGTGTCCGACTCTTCGTGACCCCATGGACCAGAGCACGCCAGGCCCTCCTGTCTTCCACTGCCTCCCGGCAGTGAGTACTCAAGCAAATGAGTACTCAAACCCAATGTACCACTGAATCAAGTGTCAGGAATGAGATTGTAACTCGTTTGCTTTTCTCATCCTTGAATGGGAGGATAAGGAATTGTAATATTCCTCCCATTTGCATGGATGGTGGGTAATGTGCTGGAGCTCTGAAGAGAGTTATCAGATCTGCAAGAATGATGTTTTGTGAAAAATTATCCATTTTACAAAAAATTGTCCCGTTGCATGATGTGCTTCATACTAAGATGACTCTTGCTATATTTAAGAATTTGCAGCATAGGATGGGTTGTTTGTATCTTAGCAATCAACCAGCCTTCTTTGCTTGTGTACGCTCTCTCTCTCTCTCTTTGTGTGCATGCTTATGCACATGCTTCACCTTTCAAAGGGAAAAAAATTCTAGAGACATTTTACACAAATTCCAGCAATCTGGTGTGGAGGGAAAAGCTCTGTCTTACTCTTGGCTGAAAGGGAAGGCACTTCAAAATTCCTTATCATGTCAAGGCAGCCTAAATAGATGAGAATGAGAAACTGATCGACAATCCGACTCTAGTTAGGAACCTAGAACTGGAATCTTCAGCGTTGTCCTATGTGGCATAAGCCACTGGAATGCCCTTTGGACTACCATCTTGGGCATTGTTGAACCGGTCAATTTGTCTGTCTTCTCAGCTATGCCAGAAGGGCTATCTAAGGCTTTCCATTTGAGTTGCCAAGCAGGGGGTACTATATGCATGCACGCATGCATACACATGTATTAAACTTATACCACAACCAACTAGTGGCAAGCCAGTACTCTAGCCAGCTACACAAAATTAAAGACAGACATAAAAACAAAATTGAAACAATAATAATGAGAAAAAAATATACAACTCAACATTATGAGTGTTCCTGGTCTCACTCATGCAACTACTTACTATTTATTTTTCTGTCTTTTTCTTTCTGTGTTTTAGAAAAAAAATAGAACAGCACATACAGTATAGGCTACTCTCGGCTGCAGTGATTATGGCAGCTTCTGGGCAGTATTACTGTACCTTGTCAATATAATTAGACCTTCAAGGCTGTTAAAATTTGCCTTTTAGAAGGTTGCCATTTCATAGCTGTAAAAAAAATAGTGATTTGTAAACACTGCTATACAATTATATTCCGTTGTATAGAGCAAAGTTGCTTTTTTTTAAAGGGCTGAAATTTCTGTTTTGTTACACTTTGTAATGAGCCAGTCTTAAGTAATAAAATTCTGTTGACCTGCTTCTATCCACGCTTCATCTTTGCTCTGTTTGTCAAGTCAGGGCTTCTGCCACCCTGTCCCTGGTACCTCACTTATTTCTTGGATCCCATTTCTATCCCCCCTTTTCTTTGCATTTTTCCAACCCTCATTTGAGATAGTGTTGTATGAGGCAGCAACTGGTCTTAGTGATTATTTGTGGCCAAGAGGCAATCTGGCACTCCAGCCCAGGGACAGGAAAGTTTGTAAAAACAAGTTAACAGGTTAATTAAATGTGAGCTCAAGATCTGTCATGTAAGGACTTACTGGCAGTTAACTGTTAACCCTTTCCAACTAAGTCTTTCATCTCTACTCTAGCTGCCCTCCTTTTAGAACATCAGACAAAGCCTTTTGCTCTGCGTAAGATAGGGTTTTGCATGAATCTCATCAAACTCTGAAATTAATGAAGAGAACCATCAGTAGATACGTATTTTAATGTGCTTTGTGTTACGGGACACCAGCTCTTTTTCATAAGCAACCTCTCCCTCTCTTCCCCATTTTCTCATTCTCCCCCCCCCCCCCAGCCCACTTCTCAAATTACAGCAAAGATAAGGCTGGAACTGATTTGCAGGGTGACCTAATGCAGCTTTCATTAAAAGCTTCTGGTTGCTGAAAAAAGAAAACTGCAAGCAAGAGACAATTTTGAAGCTATAGCATGCAGTGTTTTTGAAGACCTTGTTTATTTACTGACACAATTCCCCCTCCCCCCGTTAATCTTCTAGTTTCTGAACTTGGAGGAGGTAGCTTTCACCTCCGGTGTCCTTTGGCTGAGCAGGGAAGGCAGAAGAAGGTACCGGTAGTTTGGTTTCTAAAGGGCTGAGCAACATATGCCTCCTTTAATTAGGCGGCACATTGCTCTTTCAAAGAAGGGGCAGTAGGACTTCATAAAAATTAATGATGTATGGCTATGTTTCTTGCCCATAGTAGGGTTATGTTTAGGGCGCTTTAAAAAGAAGTCTTGCCTTTCGGCAAGGTAACAGAAAAGCACCCTAGTGTATTTCGGCAACCCTTTGCATTCTCTTTTAATTAGTGACTGTTTGGAAAACAGTCATAACGCTTCCCTGTTCCCTAATTGTGAAGACAGTGGAATCAGAATAGTAGGGTCAGCTTACACATGATTATTATTTTTTTTTGCTGATGTGTGCCGAGTCGTGTTAAATGTATATATAAAAAACAAGTTGAAAGCAGACTTATATTGCAGAGATCTGTACTGTATGCATACATACCTGCTAGGAAACTAGAACTGGTTATGGCTCCCTGTTGAATGTAATGTGTGGATGTGAATGTGTGAATGTAACGTGAGAAGAGGTTGCTGAAGCATTGAAGAGAGGGTAGAAGTGGACCAGGCACTGAAGTCTTAGCTTCTCTGTGATGTTCAGAATAATATAGACAAGACAGCTGGAGGAGTCGTAAGGTGGGAGATTGTAGGAAACTGTCATATAGCAGAACATTTTGTTTGTCCATTTAGTCTGGTTGGCTATTCTGACTGTCATTGGTGTCCTTCCCATCAGCTGCTCTCTGAGCCTTTCAACTGAAGATGCCAGAGGCAGAGAAACTAGGATCTTTGGCACGCAAAGCAGCTGTGCAATCCCCCAGCCACCCAACGTCTGTCACACAAAGTATCTGTAAATCAAGATCTTGCTTGAGTGGCTAGTCAAATGCTACATGTGCATTCTTGGCTGGGTTCAAGAACAACTTTCCCAAATCCTTATTCATAATGTCTGTTTTGTGATATTCCAGGAAAGTCTCTCCAAGAATAAAAGTAAAATTACCTTGTGAGCGTGTTCAACGTGCTCAGTGAGAAGGGAGGCAGGAAGTTAAGAAAGCTGATGGCGAGCGCTGTAACTCAAGCTATTGCTACAGCTAAATACTGTGGTTTGCTTATATATTTATACAGTATGTTTGTGTATATGCTACCTTCTAGAAACCAAGGCAGTTTACAACATACTTTTTAAAAGCAGAATTAAAAAGTTTTGTTGTTGTTGTTTAGTCGTTAAGTCGTGTCCAACTCTTCGTGACCCCATGGACCAGAGCACGCCAGGCCCTCCTGTCTCTATCAAATAAGCCTCTGAAAGTGATGGGACAGTGAGAAGAGCCTCTCTAGCAGATCTCAAATCTGAGTAGGTTTGTATGGCAGGACACAGTTATGTAGGATCTGATTTCTTTGGCTCGAAAATCAACTCATCAGGGAGCTGGCTGTGAATGTTTGAATCATGGGTTCAAGTTCTGCCTTTGCCACGGACTTTGTGGTATGACCATGGCTTACATCATTGTCTGTTCCATTTAACTTTTTCTCTAATGAGAACTACCTCACAAAACAAAGTCTGTAAATGTTTAAATAGTAGTGATTGTGGGTGGGTGCGTGAGGAGGTAGAACAAGTGGAAAAAAATTCCAAAATGTTATGTTTGTCCAAAATGATCTCTCTTGGCAGTAACGCTTGTGTTGTTATAGAAAGCTTGAATGGAACCACATGAGCACAAACATCTTCCTTTGTGATGTGGTCTGGTGTGCCTTATTTTCCAAATTATAGCTTTTAATATCTAATTACAAGCTTAAGGCAGAGCTGGAGTTAAACTGATTACTGCTTTGAGATTTTGGATTTCACATTTCCCAGACTACACCCTGTGAAGAAACGTAAGAGGCATTGATCTCCTGGCATACAGTAAATGCCTGCAGGACGTACATAGTCACTTAAACTGAATGCTTGTTGATGGGCTTATCCAGTTCCCTGAGACCAATGTAATGAAGGGCTGGTTTGAAGAAGACTGTTCCAGGATCCCTTTGTCTTGAGTGCGTGGTTCTGATTCCAAATACTCTCCTTTCTGCCTGTCTCTCTCACCTTGAAGCCAAGCTTTTGGACTTGGATCCACCTTGTCTATGTTTTAGGAGAAGGGAGACTGAATCCAGTCGCTGGTCTCAGTTGAATTAGGCCCATTGAATCAAGTGCTGAATGTAAAGTCAGCATGTTTGTGAATCCCCTTAGCTTTTAAATATTGTCTTTTAAATGGTGGAAGCAGCCTTGGGTCCTTTTTAAGGAGAAAGACGGGATATTGCCATTACTTTGTTAAATGATACGTGCAGCGATGTCATGTTATCAAGAATGAGGATTCTTCTCTTTGGACTGTTTCTCTCATTATCCTTGATTGCTTCCCGTCGGGCATTGACAGGAGTTGAAGGCCGCCTGAAAGAAAACAGATTTCCCACCCTTGCACTCTGTAATGAAGCCGAAATCTATGGTAGCCTGTGGTCATGGATCTAGGGGATCACCAGAGGCTCCTGGAAGCCCACATGCAAGCTTTGAAAGCAAAACATCCTTCCTTGCTGTTTAATCCCCGGTCACTGACATTCAAAAAGTTTTTTTTTAGCTGTCATTCATTCATAAGGACTAGCTTTCGTTTCAAAGGAACCGTTTTATTAATTTCAACTATTATATGTTCCAAAATTTGGCACCGTGGTAGATGATATTCTTGTTACTGTTTTATCAATTTTCTCATGTTACCTGCTTCTGTTGTAAATGGCTTTAGGGTGTGTTTCTTTATCTTTTTTAATGACAAGAGGTATACAAATACTTTTTAATGAATCAGTTTTTAAAACCATGCAAACCACGGGCACCCCACCTCTGTCCGGTGACATATTCCATATGTCACTTAAGCTCAGTCATCAAAAGTGCATGTGGGCAGCTGAGGCTTAGTACCACAAGAGGTAAGGTGCCACAGTGTTGCGGAGGGAAGATGTGTGTGAGATTGGCATCATCCCACACTACTTTAGTCTCAGGAGCATCCTGAGGGCCAGCTGGTTGATTTCTGCTTAAGATTTTCAGTTTAACAACTTGCCCTTTGGATGCATTTGGTTGTGACAACAGGCCATGATTATAAATAAATAAATAAATCCGAACATTTCTGTCTTCGGTGGGACAAACCTGCATGCTGGCCATTCTCTGCTCCTGGTTGATCTTTCTTGCCGTGTAAGTGGTCAGAGGAACCACAAGCCATCTGTTTATGGTCTGTGTAGCTGTTACCTTGCTGTGCTGTAGCATGACATGGCAGCAGCTGGCACTCTGGCTTGTTTCTACTCCCCCGTAGCAAGTTAGATAAATAACCTATGGTTTGTTCTAGCATTATTTTTCTGTTTGGTCAGGTAAGGGACAAGACAGAGCACCAGGTTTGGACATTGTGACAACTATGGATAAAAAGTCTGTGGGTTGTTAGCCATTCCCCCTGAAATGGGTATGATCTGGCATATATAACAACAGCCTGTTCATCACTCATAAGGTCGATTTCCCATGGAACCCTAGATCATTGTGATGCCCAAACTAGGCCGTGAGACTTCTTGGATCAGGCAGTGAAACTGCTTGAGCTGGCAAAATGTCTTCTTCCAGAGAGTTTTAGGGGTCTAGAACAGGTCAAAACTCTCAAACTTTTGTATGCATAAATCATGAAAACAGTGGAAGCTGACTTATTTGCTGACTGACTGCAGGGAGACCTTTTACTGCCCCTGGCTCACATGGGGACTTCCAGAACTGACAACTCACATCTGTATAACTTAGGTTGAAACAATTGGCTCTACAAATGAACTTTGATGCAATAGTATTTCCTCTGTGCATCTCCTTGGACTTAAAGTTGGCCAGGCACATAGCCTGTGTCTCATGCAGGTTTCACAAGACCTGGATCTTAAATCCTCCCAGACACTGAAGTGTCTCCCGAAATATAGTAGACAGCTTACTGCGGCCTCTCATCAGCTTTCTATGATCCCATCATTTTGGAATCTTGCCTGGATCTCTTCCTGGTAGAGTTCAGAATGTTGATCTTGATACGTAAACATCTTCAGTCAACGGGGGCAGCCTTGTCAGTCAGAGAGAATGTGTCTCTCCTTCTGACAGTGTAGGTCATGAGGCTACATTGGGCTTTAAACCTAACCCTTCCTCCCTTGACTTTAGGTATGCAAGAAGGATTTGCTCTTTTGAACCTGCTGCAGAAAGAGCTTCAGGATTTATTTGTTTATTTTGTGCAAGAAGAGGATGCAGTATGAGAATAAAAAGCACTGGGTGTCAGCACCTTTTGTAAAACATCTGTGTTTTGATTCCCCCCACCCCCAGGCTTTTGCAACTCATGATTGGATAAGGAGAATGCCACTCATGAGCCCTATCTGATGGCCTGCTGTGCACCCCCCCCCCAAAAGACCTACGGGGTTCTCCTCCTCCATACATTGTTCCATAGTAAGAAATGTTGTTTCATTCACATTAACAAGATTTATTGAACAGGAACTTAACTCAGAAACAGGAATGACATAAAACAGCTCTGAAGACCCTTTCTAATGCCTAGTAGATCTCAGTCTTTTCATTTTGATTAATGATTGCATCCCCCCTCCCCCCTTGTTTTTTTACTGCTGGAGTGTTGGTCCCCGACCTGCTTGATAACTTGGTCTGATATATCCCAGGCAGGGGCGGCCACAACAACAAGGGTGGCTTAGGTGACCACACTGTGGATGAGAGAGTGAGTCCTCCTTTCTCTCCCTTCTTCTTTCTGAGGACTGAGGGGTTCGACAGACCTTCTCCTGGGTGTTGTTAAGCCAGGGTCTGTTCGTGGTAAGGGAGCCTCTCTTTCCTCCCCGTTCTTGACTTTGCTATCGTCTTTCCCTTCTCTCCGTTTCTCCCTGAAAGGAAGGTTTTCAAGGAGGTTTAGAGTTATGGAGGTGTTCTGCTTCTTCAGCTTTGGGGACTCCGAGTGAGACAATTTCGCCAATCCAGGAATCCTCCTCTTGTGCTTATTCCCACTCTCTCTGGGGCTCTCCTACTTTGGGGTGCTCTACTTCCACCAGGTTCTTCCACTGTCTCGCCCCATTTCTCTTCTTCTTCCTTTAGCTCATCTTGTCCTAAGATCCCGGGATCACCTCTGGGGCTTCTTTCTCCTCCCCAACTAGCTGTTCTCTCTCTCTTCTTCACATCGCCTCTCTTTTCTTGTTTAACTCCTCTTTTATAGTTTATACCTCATCAGTATCCCTTTTCGCCTCCAGGGGTCATGCCTCTTTTCCTGGGTTTTAGGACTGCCCTTGATAATTGTAGCTTAGCATCATTTCCCCGAGGTCAACTGAACATTTGAATGTTTGAAATTCAACAGGGCCTGGGAGAGGGAGATGCAAGACAAACTGCTGACAGGGGCGTGGGGGTCACTCCCACTCCCCTCACACCTGCTGACGTCCAGTTAGCCTTCAGGCCCAGTTTAAGACACTGGAACTTCCTGCCTCCACTCTTTCCAACCTGGCTGGTTGAGGCTGATTTTCTTAAATCCCTTAGCTGGTTTTGTTATTGTAGTTGTGCTGATAATGAATTATGACATGCTATTTCTTTTGTTATATTTGGTTTGTTAGTTTCCCCCCTTTGTATCTTTGTTTGTTTTCATACATATGTACGTACATAATACCGGCCCAAATCCTCTTGCACAACTTAATGCCACACAAGTAAGATGATGTCATTATTCAACAGTGAGAATATTTAATTTAAATTAATTGAAAGCTTCCCGTCCCCCCTCGGGTGTTAAGATCATCAGGAGAGGCTTTTCTCATACTCCCTCCACCTTCACAGGTGCATCGGATGGGGACACGGGAGAGGGCCTTCTCTGTTGCTGCTCCCAGATTTCGGAACTGGCCCCATCTTTGCTGTCCTTCTGCAAGCAGGCAAAGACCCTTCTCTTCAGGCAAGCCTTCCCTCAATAAATAGCTACCTGTGTGTGATTTTAGATTGTTATGCATTACTGCTTTGACTGGATTTTCAGTACCATTTGTATTTTCCATTTCTTAGAGTAGTATTTTTTAAAAAAATATTTGTATGCTTATTGTTCTTAGCTTTAATATTGCCTTTTTAATGATGTAAGATGCCTCTTTATACTCATTCTTAGATTTAAATATTGTCTTTTAATTATGTTAACCACCATTGTATACTCATTGTTTTCAACTTTAAATATTGTCTTTCAATGTTGCAAGCCACCTTGGGTCCTTTTCAGTCAAAAAGGTGGGGTAAAATAAATAAATAAATAAATAAATAGTAGCCTGAAAAGGGTGGATAGGAAGCTTTCAATTAATTTAAATATTCCCATCTGGTGACATCATCCAGTTAATGTGGCATAAGATACCCCAAAGAGAATTCCAGCCACTGAGTTTATTTAATCCACAAATCATTTTGTGTTTACAAAGAACAGAGAAACTACACAAAGGAGTGGCATAATACTGTTCTAGTCAAGAGAACAGTAAAACACCATAGTAAAAATTCGTCATGACAATGATAAAAGAGAAATTGTATTAATATTTGTATTTGGCCTGGTTTGAATTACTCGTTTTCAGAACATTTCAACCCAGTAGGCAATTTTGACCTTACATCCTTCTGCACATAATAGCCAGAATTATGCACAGCATAAACCCAAAATTGCGTAACTGGTGTGTGAGATTGTTCTGTCTGTTGTGCACTTGGATGTATGCAGGTATGCATTTGGCCAGCTAGAAAAGTGTGAGAACTACTTACACATTTTCCCCCATGGGCACATGGTGTTTTGCAAAAGGAGGTTGGCCATTGTAAGCAGTGGCTCCTCATTATGTTCTGGAAGGGGCATCAAAATCTGGAAGATCTGACCCTAGGACAGAATTAAGGCAACAGGAGGTTTTTCATATTGTGATACAACTTCCTTCTGCGGTAACCTTTTGTTTGTTAAACTTCGAAAAGAGTTTCATAAATTTTAATTATAACTGGGGATTTGTAAACTGCTGGGTTTGGCATGCCTGCCTGGCTCTGCGAAATTTGAAGTGTGGGCAGACTTTGACTTTGTAGATCAGACATTCTGTCACTGCCTGCAGTTTGTCTTTAAGGTTGCTTGTTTCTCAGTAGCAAGAAGCGCTTGTGCCATCACCTAGCCTGCAGAGTGTGGGAAAGTTATTGTTTTGGACTATAATTCCCCAGATGACTATGTTAAAAAATAACCTGTTCCAGTTTCTACTATAATGTTGTTTGTAAATGGGTATTAGAAGTAAAAGCAAAACCCTCTGTGAAAAATCCTGTTACCCTACAAAGTTGTGTAAGGGCAGTCATGCTAGTGCATCTAGCTGTTCATCAGAATGTCAGTTGGGTTTCCCATCATCCATTGGTAAGGAAATTCATGGCTCACCCAGCTGTATAAAAGACAGCAAGCAAAAGGGGGAAACTATTTGCACAATTGTCCTTATGCACACAGCTTTCCCTAATAAGATTTTGCCTATAAGCTTGTCTCTTTGCATATGGTATACAGTAGATCTAAGGTACAACCCTGAACCGCAGAGGACATGTAAAACAATGGACATATCTTTCTGAATGTTTCCACTGCCACTGAGCAATGTCAGTTAAATTGATTCTTGGCTTCAGCAGGCTAATTCACTTTCCTGTTTGTTTCTGCATTAAGTATGATTTCACCTGTGCCATTGCAAGGTTTTCGGGGGGGGGGGGGGCTGCCTGCACAGTCTTTAGACACAGAATGGAGGCTTTCTCGCAGAGAGTGAGTGTTGATGGGACTGGTTTACTGTTCAGTAGAAAGTCCATGAAAGTTAGACAGAAGGAGCCTTATACACAGAGGTTATTCCTAATGAATAAAACTTTCCAAGATGAACACAGGGGTGGGCAATTTGGAAACTGCAGTTGCTGGAGACATAGGAGCAGCCAAGTCTGAACAGAAGTTGGTTGTCTTTTCTGGAACACTTTTCAGTCCTGTATACATGTATGTTTTCCCCCAAATTAAAATTGTATATAGTGTTTATGACTTTTCTCTCACTCTGTTCTGTCCATGCCTTCAGAAATGATGGCTGTCATCTATGAAAGGAGAAAGTAACATGACCGTTTTTCTTTCTTTTTTTATGGCTCATTGTCCTAAACTTTGTTGGTTATTCCATTTTTTGAAAGAGTATTGTTCCTTTGGTAGACTATGTGGTTAGAGGTACAGTAGAGGGCCAGAGGGGTAGCACTCCTTTCCTGTTGCAGAGAGTTGGGAAGAGGCAGAACTAGGGTGGCCAATGTTCTCTTTTAGGGAGGAGAATCCTCTATTTGGAAGGCTGCTAGAAGACAATCCTTCATGACAATCCGTCATCATCAACTGGAAAGAATATTTAGTCCAAGTCTGATTTAAAGATAAAGAAACACAAGGGAGGAAATCAGGGACATTGAAATTCTCCATCCATAGTGACACCTGGATAGCAGATTCAGCAGGCAAACCAATTACCTGTTCATAGTATTTTCCATTCAGGTGAGATTCTGTCTAAATTAGAACAATAATTTCTGATTTTGCATCTATACATTTATATCAGCATATGTAGTAGTTTGTGCTAAGCATACGCTGAAATCCTGTTGCTTTGTTACTCATGCAGAAGGTGAATGATGTAAACTGCATTGTCTTCCAGCTGGGAATTAACAAGTCTCTGCTAATATTCTCAAGAGCATGGCAAGCCAGAGGGTCTGCCTGCCCCCTCCAAAACATCTCAACTGCAGCTTGTTAATTGCCAGTTAGAAGCAAATGAAACTTGTATGCTGTTTGTATGCCTAAGAAAGCAACAGGATTTCAACCATTATCGCTTTTATTTTATTTTAGGTGGTTCATGTCCTTCTTTTTGATAATATCTAAGAGTCCACTCTAGACTAAATCCCAGGTCCCATGCTTTCTACAGTCCTCCTGGGTACAGATCTTAGTCTCATTTTTATAGAGACGGTCACACAGTATAGTACTCCACTACTATACTGACTCCACATAAATATAATATTGTATAGAGGCAGTTTATTGCTTGTGTGATTCATGTGTCTCGAGCCCTTTGTATTCCATAGCTTAGGTCTATAGAAGCCAAGAGATCCTTGAAATTATGCTCAAAATATCATCAGGGGTTCCTAACTTACTTGACACGTGGTTGTGAAAAAGATGTTCTTCCTGGACATGGTGAGATGAAACAATGTGCCTCTTTTGGCAGTGTATTTTAGTTTAAAAAAAACACCAACCTGAATATTCCAGAAATAAAGCTTAATAACATGAACAAGAAATCAATGGCTTAATTTCTGCTGGAAAAGGAAGTCTTAGCTTGGCATCTGAAAATATCTAGAGAGGATGCCAAGCAGAACTTCCTAGAGAGTGAATTCCACAGCTAGGAGCCCACTGCTGAGAAGGCTCTTCTTGGAGAAGGGGAACTCCTGAGAAGCATTATTTGCTTCCAGACATTTTGAATGACATTAGCTCTTTTCATCCCTGTAGCTGTGGTCCTTCCACATGCTTGTCTGAAAACACAGGACAACACAGCTTGATACCCAAAATCAGTTACTTCAGTACACTACAGTCATTTTTCTCAACTATCACATGAATATGTCTGAACTGTGTTTATAGAGACCCTTTAGCGCTCCAGCTCTCTTGGAGTACAATTCCCTCAGTCCCTTAACAGGGGTTATGCTGACTGGGTTTTGAGAACTGACATCCAGCTCCCTGGAATGCCAAAGATCTTGTACCATTGCTCTACTCAAGATCTTGAAGAAACCTACTCAGGGGAGACAAGAACACCACAGAAAGACACAGGATGTGTTTGTTATGCTAATAGTTCAGCAAAGTTGAGGTGGAGGGAGCATGTGTGTAAGTTTCTGAATCTTGTTTGCTTTCATTTCAAAAGATTTGTGTGACTAAATGGCAACTGTAAAAGCTGTTTCATGATTTTTATGAAGTGTACACAAAATATACACAGTTGGGTTTGCTGTGCCTGTATATGCTGCAGGGAGCTACATTTACTTTTAATCCCTCTGTTTACATACCATGTGGATACATGAGAGCATGTTATAGTGGCAAGGATGCTGGAGTAGATAAGGAGAGAGTCAGGCTTGGATCCCAGCTTTGCCAGGGAACTCATTAAGTGACCTTGGCCAGTCATTACCTCTCAGTCTGTAATCTACCTCAGTGAGTAGTTGTGAAGAGAAAAAGGGGAGCAGAGAAAATCATATATTGCACCTTGAGCTCCTTAATACAGAGATAGATGTGTAGAGATGATGGTGCAATAGCCACATGTAGAGGTTTTCAACATGGAGATGCATAGCACATACATATGTATAGTCACCTCTTTTGAAATTCAGTCTTTTCACATTTCACTTTAAAATTAGATTGGGAGATTTAACAAGTATTGTTCATATGCTCAGGAAGATTTAACTGTACACCTGATATTAAAATTCTGCTTTTTGGAGTTAAACCTTACATATGGAAGGAAAAAGCCTTCCAGACTTGCTAAAAATCTTTGCCTCTGCTTTCTCCCCAGCAACTACATCTGAGACAGTGGAACCAATCCGTTCCACTCTATCCCCTGCCCAGATATATGAGGTAACTAAGGGAATTATGTCATTCCGATATTGAGGCTTCCTGTTTCCTATTTTGCTTTTCACTATTGCCTGGACTTGCACATTTCCTACCCCCATTTCCCTGGCAAGCAACGCCTTCCTGTTTTCTCACCTAGATATTAGGGTTCTGTCTACCTTCCCTGAGGGTTTCCCTCCCACTCTTAAAACTTGCTTTTTAAAAACGGTTCTCCCAGCAACGATCCATGCTGGTTTGAAGTGGTCATCTGTTTATCAGCAGCATTCTGTCTATGAAGGAAGGCCCTTATCTTTCTTAAAAGCATTTTTTTCCCTTTGTATGCTTGGTCCTTCCACTTATTCTTCAAAGTTTTGCTTGTGAGGATATTGCAGTCTTTCCCCTGGGGGGAAAATGTGATAGACTGTAAGTATTACTTTTCTGTGAACCTTGGTGAACCTATTAGTTATCATCTGAAGCTGCTGAGGTGTTGTTTAAAAATCTCTCAAAGCCTCAAGCAGAGGTTGATGGGCTCAAATTGCTGTTGAGAAAATATTTATTTGACCAGTGTGCTTCACTTTAAAAAAAAACAACAAATTCCCAAGGGCATAAATGGTCACGCCTTTATCCTTTGAGCAGATTTCTCTTGTGTTCCCTAGGAGACGGACCCTCAAACCGGATTCCTGTTTCTGCAACTTCTGTCCTGCCTCTTCTCCAGAGAAAATTCTGGCCTCTCCTAGAATATAAGCATGGACTAAAATATGAATGAAACCGAGGAAAGATCTATATTTGTATGTACATACACATGTACATGCAGTTACTCTATAATCAACCAAATCAGACACTTGCAAATAGAGTATTCATTCTCTTCTTGAGCAGAGGTTATAAAAGAGGTAATTAAAATTACTTTGTGAAATGTAATCGTCGACTCCCCAGATTTGCTGCACAGGTTGGTAAAAGCTATGGGATGAATTTGCTTTTGGGTAAAAACATGGCATCATCAGGGTGTTTCATGTGGGACCAGAGAAGGTGTGCTGCTAGCTGTGTCACCCCCCCCAAAAAAAAACCACTGACTGCAAACAACATCCTTTAACTGGTATCTGAGATAGCACTGGGCAACCAAAGAACCTCTCTGTGGCAGGCTCTGTGTGTCCCAGTTAAGTTCCTGTCATGTGGGGGGCTGAACACAAACATAAAGCGACTTTGGACACTGACTGAACATTTAGGGTAATTGACTCGTGCATGTGTTGCTGACAGGAGCATGTTCTCACCATGTTCTCTGTCCTTGTTATATGTTGTCCTAAACTGGACCTATTTCTTCTTCATTCTCCTTTTCACAATGTGTATTGAGGAATATGGCTGGATAGCTCAGTGAGTTAGGTCTCTGGATGCAGAGCCAGACATTCGGAGTTCACTTCCCCACTGTGCCTCCTGTGAGAAGAGCCAGCCTGTGCAGTCATGGGCAAGTTGCACAGTCCCAGGGTGCCCCCTGAAGAAGCACTTCTGAATAGTGTCTACCTAGAAAATCGTGGAAAGGGTCGCTATAAGTTGGAATTGACTCGATGGCACACAATTATTATAATTATCATTGAAGAAGAATGGGAATTCACCCCAAACAGTACAAACAGGAAGCACATCTATCTGTGTAGTAAATGGGCCAAGTCTGATTGGAATCCTTTCTTTCTTTCTTTCTTTCTTTCTTTCTTTCTTTCTTTCTTTCTTTCTTTCTCTCTCTCTCTCTCTCTCTCTCTCCCTCCCTCCCTTCCTCCCTTCCTTCCCCCCTCTTTCTTTCACTCTTGCAAGGTTTTCTGCTTCCTAGGCCACAAGTGCTCTGAATAAAATTAAGCGGTTGGAATGATTTTTGAAAAGATTTGAATACAAAGGCACTTGTTCTTTCTCTCTCTCTCTCTCTCTCTCTCTCACACACACACACACACACTTGTAAAATTGCATGTGTCATCACAGGTCTGTATTTTTTTTGTCATTGCTTGCATTTATCGGAAGCCCTGAAGCATATTCCACAGTGTGCTAAGCAGGCAGAAATGTCATTGATGGCTGGGTGACCTTTTCTGTGACCAAAATTCTTTCGAGGAGGAAAAAGGGAAATGTGCTATTGAGTTTTAAGTCGAATTTGACATTTTCCTGACTGCCTCTTGGATTCTTATGCCAAATGGCATTGGCATGTAAGCACAAGACATCTGTACCATAGGTGCAGAAAAGGCTATGCAGCATTTGCAGATGGGGGAGGGGGTTTGAGGCAGTTTTGTCACCAGATGTGTTGTTTTTGCAATGTGAGAGTGAAGAGTTTTTATTTTGGATAAATGCATCCCAGAGTTGCTTAGAAGTACTGTAATGTACTAGTAACAAAAATAGCTTGTAATGGATTACTTTTTAATGTAGCACCTTTTAAAATGTAACTTGACAATTAATAAGGTTGTGGGCTTAGAACATGTACTCTTTGCTTGTAACACTTAGAATATTGGCTCCACCAACTGCCGGTTGTTTACACTTTTCCCTCCTCTCAATTCATTCTCAAACTATCAGAATATTTACTTGGTGGCAAATAATACTGATGTTAATGGGCTTACTTCTGGTAAGATATATACAAGACTGGATAGTTAATATGACTTGAGTCCAAAGACTATACCAGAAAACATCTTTACATTTGCAAAACATGTTTACATTCCCAAAAATTGAAATGTAAAAACATTATTTTTTTTCTAGTTGATAAAAATCCATGAAATGACGCACAAGCCTGCTTTAGTCCTTTCTTTGGAGGAACATTTAGATATTGTCCCTGTTAAATAAAACAGGTTCTGCTCACTGCAGAAATATGTGTTTTCTGTAGATATTCAATGCTATAATGGTGGCTATGGAAGCAGCATTTTTTAAAAATAGTGGTCACCATTTTGAATGTATGAAAATATACCTTCGATGTTTGGGGGGGGGGGCAGCGTGAAATATAGACAGATCAAAACACCTGATTCTGCAAACGGATTTTATCAGTTTTGTCCAGACATAGAGATGCATTTTTTACCCTGCAATTCGGCAAAATGTTTTATCTGCAAAAAAGGTATTTGGAATTACTGAACAAATTATTTAGCAATTACTAAACCTAATACATGGATACTGAGAAGGCACAGCAAGATTGAATGAGTCGCTCTGTGAGACACAGTAGTTGCCATTAGAGATGGGCACAAACCTCAGTTCCCTTCCCCTGCCTCTCTGGCCAATGACCCACTCACCAGTCGGAGTGTGCTCTCCTCCTCCTCTTCTTTGGCTGTTCAACCAGTCCCCAGCAGGAGCATGGGTTTGTCTGTCCTGCCTCCTTGTCTGAGTGGGTGATCAGCCAAGGAGGCAGGGCAGGGAAGCCCATGCTCCTGCCTGGGACTGGTCGAACAGCCAAAGAGGAGGAGGAGAGGAGCGTGCGGTGGCTGGTGAGTGGGGGATCCAGCGGGGAGACAGGGGAAGGGAATGTGCAGCACCAACCTCCGAACTGAGGTTTGTGCTCGTCTCTAGTTGCCATCTTTCCTTAATAGCTCCCCGACTCACTAGCTTTTCCCAGATTTCTTTCTTTCTGCTTTGAGCTTTCAAAACACACACAAACACACACTGTTATTACTACTATGAGGTCATGAAGATTTCTTTTTTACATAATGTACTTTTTAAGGTAGACTTATTCCTGCGAAAGTCATCACGTTGTACCCCATCTTATTTCCTACATACATGTACAGCAACTTTGATGATTTATCAAGACTAGCTGAAAAGTGCAGCTGATGAACACTGTTAACCGTGATTTAGATTCATCTTTTGTAAATGTTAACCATTATTCACCCAGGTATAATGTTATAGCAAATTGTGGCAAGAATAAACTAGGACACAGAGGCAGAGGGGGAGAGGAGGGAATTTCCCCAAAGCTTGGCTCGGTGAAGCTGAATGGTCCCTTCAGAGGCTCATATATACTCCTTCAATCGCAAAGCATGCAAACGCAATAAACAGTTGTCCAATACGATAGTTATGCATGCAGTCTTTTGTGCGTTCATGCATAGCATGTGCACCAGGGAAGAGCACGGCAACATCTGTCTTAAGAGTAACAAAGGTGGAAAAAGATGCCATCAGGCGTGAATAAGATACATGAGAATGCCCCTATTTTTTTTAATACATTAAATCTTGGAGGATATGACATTTTTGATTATGTGGATACTTAAATATCATGACTAGGTTATGAAAGGTGGTAGTTCTCCAGCATTTACTATTTTTGTGTAAATAGGCCTAAAATGTTCGTAGGAACACATCCTTTTGTGTAAAAACCACCACAAGAAAAGTATTGTGGCCATGTTAAAGCTAGCGAAGTGTGAATTTTTATAGCTAGCAATCTACTTTTTCAGACACAGCTCTGTGTATGTGTGAACCTATAATGAATAAGTTTAGAGTGCAAAAAATAAAGCCCCTCTTTAAAATGGAAAGACCACCATCTGCTTCTAGGTCTGGCCCCCTTTTCGGAGGGCTCCTGGCAGCTGTTTGGAGGAATAACTTCGCTCCAGTGCCTAGAAGTTCTGTTCCCCAAGGACTGGCCAAGAGAAGGTTGTGCATAATTTAACTTGAAGGCAAGGTGCTGCTCGGCAGAGCCAGAAATTAGAGGCATGTTTTTAAAATTCTGAAGAACTTTAACAGTGGGATTATTCCTTCCTCTCATCACGGAATGTACGGCTCTAGGAATTGTCAGATATCATTTGGTACAGCAGGAGAAAGGCTGCCAAGTGATTCTAACCTTTGCATGAAGATCAAGCAGCAGGTGGAAGACGGGGAGAGGGCAGTGAAACCCTTCCTGCCTCCGGTTGCAAGAGCGGTTGCTCCATCCTTGTCCATTACACTCAGCAAAGAGTATTTTGACAAAGGCTCACATAGCGCTGAAAACCGACCTGAACGCTGTGTCGCTGTCTCTGCTCCATGATCTGGAAAGACTGGTGTGGTGGATACATCCAGTCTGGTGGCTCAATTTTGGGAGGCTATGGATAGCTCTGTGAGTTGGGTACCCTGAGTGCAAAGTTGGGGAGTTCAGTTCCTTACTATGCCTCCTGAGAAAAAGAGCCAGCCTGCGTAGGCTTGGCCAAGCTACATGGTTCCAGAGTGCCCACAGGAGTAAACCACTTCTGAGCATTTTATAACGAGAAAATCCTGGAAAGGGTCACCTTGGAAGCAAACATTGTGGGTGGGGTGGCCTGGGAAATTATCTGTGCCTTTGCAGGCCTTTTACATGAGGGTGGCGGCACTAGACAGTGATATTTATTTATTTAATATATTTTTACCCCACCTTTCTCCTTAAAAGGACGCAAGGTGGCTTCATTCCCCTTCGCGCTAGGCTGGAGATGCCACTGTAAATTCACTTTGTTGCTCCTCATGTTCCTGAGGCGCAGCAGCACCCTATACCTGGCGTAGAGGTCCAGTGGGACTAACGGCCTCCTGGGATTCTGCTAGGCCCCTGTCCATTTATGTGGAGTAACCCTCATTTAGTTGAGAATCAGTGAGCAGGCTCATGAGTTGTATGGACATAGAATCACATGATTGTATCCAAACCTAAGGACTTGCATTCTTCTACTTACACCTGCTTCCATCTTCCACCTTCTCTTTTTTTTCCCTTTCACTCTGGTGTTTTTGAGAGTGTAAGCCTCTTGGGGCAGGGGCCTTATCTCATTCTTTCCAAATCACCATGTAATATACATAGACTGAGTAAAACAATGCATGTGACAATTTTCCAAATGTGTGTGTAGCCAGTTCATAAACTGGCCCCATGTTACTCTCCATTATCGTGGATAATTTTATCAGATTTAGATTAGGATTTTTGGGGATACTGCCATCACCAAAATCTATATAGCCTTACTTTCTCATTTGTTCAGCAGTGCAATCTTCTAGGATACACTTGAGCAGACAATGAATAGTAAGTAGTTAGACTGTTGGATTGGGATTTTGGAGGCCTGGGTTCAAATCCCCATTAAGTCATGACACTCACTGGTCAGTCATTCTCTCAGCCTGACATCCTTCTCAGGGTTGTTGTGAGAATAAAAATACGGAGAAGAGTGAGTGCCATGTATGCTTCCTGGCACTCACTGGATTAAAAATAAAGTATAAACGTTACAAAATAATAAATATATAAAACTACTAGCAACTCAGCATTAGCTCCAGAGCAGGGGAAGGGGGTACTTTGTATATTTATCATGTTGTAACTTTTATACTCCCTGATTTTTGGACAGCAAAGTGCAGGGGCATTGGGTGTTGGTTCACTGCATCTGTACAGTCCCATACAAATACATCATAAGGGGACAGAAGGTGAGAACTATGTATCCTGTTCTTTTCCCATGCATCTCTGTGCATTCCAGGGCCTCCCCCCCCCACCCGCATTCATACCTTTGCTGCAATTAGTGGCTAGGTGTGGAAAGGCTCTTTTGAACTCTTTGACTGTACATGAGTACAACTCTTCAGTGTAACCAGGACCTCTGCTGCATACCACTCTGATGCTGTCAGATTTTGAAGTTTAAGTAAGATTGTGCCTGGTTAGTTCTTGGATGGGGGTGACCAAGCAATATCAGGAATTGCAAAGTAGGGTTGGGAAAGGATCATGTTTGAAGCCTTAGAGAGGTGCTGATAATGATAGGTAACAATAGTGGACTATATGGATCAAACAGATTAACCTTTGAACTGCAGATCTGGAAGGGACCCTATGGCTCATCAAGTTCAGCCCCTCTCAATGAGGCACAGTGGGGAACTGAACTCTCAACCTCTGGCTCCGCAGCCAGAGATCTAAGCCACTGAGCTGTCCAGATTCATTCAGTGTAAGTCAGCTTCTTAAAAAGCTCCCTAATTTTATGGCAGGCTCCTCTCACTTTCAAGTTAAGGACAGAGGAGACCCCCCTTTGGCAGACCTTCTGGTCAGTGGGGGACATCAACGATTAAGAGGGTGGAGATCATCATGAATGGAGACATTGGGACCAAGATCAATATACTTGGCCCTACTACTTTTCAGTAATCTGTTATTGGGTTGTAGTGATACCTGAATTTGTTAAAAAGAAAAGAACAAAGGTATTCAATTCCTAGAACATCCCCCTAAACAACAAGAAGAACTTTGTCCTAAGTCCCCATGCCCAATAACTTGGAGCAGAGCCAACATCTCTACTATGACTGCAGATTCTAAATTGCAGATTCATATGCTAACTTGAGTTATACTCATATGGTAGATGTCAGCATGGGGAATGGGTTCCTCCCACGCACATCTTTTTCACCTCCCACTGGAAGCAATGGGGAAATTCCTGCACCAAATTCGGGAAGCCTGCTGGAACATTGTGCTTCTTCTGTCTTGCCTATCTTTCCACCTATTTAGGCTGCTCCACTGGAGTATCCCCATTTGCAGAACAGCTCCAGGAGTGGAATGTTTTGCTGGAACTAGGTTTTTTGGATTTACACTCCAGAATCCCCCACTCAGCATGCCCATGCTAAAATAAAACAAAACAGCAAAAAGTAGATATTCCATGTTCCAAGGGATTTTCACAAGTCTAGTTTCATTATAACATTGACGCCCAAACACAACTGAATGAGAACACAGGGCAAGTGTGTCTTGACTTGTGTAAAATTACAGCTGTCCGTCCTCCTGTCCTGCATGATAACCTCCTAAGGTGGCCCCATTCTCTGGTGGTAACATTCTCAGCAAGTAAGAGAAGTCTACAGAGGATACTGGTTTTGTTAGGATTTGCGCCCAGTCTATAAAACTCCCCCCCCCCCTTTCCTGGACAAAATACAAATGAGCTGACCTAAGTCTTATCCTAGACACACATGCAAAGTACCAAATGAATCTTGCTACTTTTATTTTTCTGCCAAAAGAGCTATAGAACTTTATGTATATTACCGCCAAGAGAGTGATGCAGTTGGATACCACTGGTAGACTATGAAGTACTTTGCCCTCTTAAATCCAATATTCTGTCGAGTTTATCTCTCCTGGACAGCTGCATCTAATTTCAAGGAGGGACAGGAATTTTGTTTATCAGCTAACTCTCTCTCCCCTCCATGTTAATTTTTTGTATGTACTGTATATTTTTGGTGGAAGAGAACTAACTCTGGCAATGCCTTCGGGGGAAGTGAATCCAACTTCTCAAAGACTCCTTGAACAGCATGTGGCTTAGAAAGGCCACTTCAAAACAGACGTCACTAGCAATGATTTGCAGTGGTCTAGAAGAAATTTAAGTAAAGTTTTTTTCTTCAGGTTTTGTAGGGCAAAAAGCCCTAAGTAGTGGCTAAGGTAGTGATAACCTTTGACCAGTCAGTGCTGTGCGATATATCTGTGTGTTTTAAAAATCTGTGTCTAGAAATATTGGGACCTCTTTGCATTGAGAAAATTTCCAGAAGCAGTGTATTTTAATCAGTCTTATAGATTAATTGTGTTTTTAATGTATAAGTTACTGTAGTTTTGCTTCTTTTCTTCCTAATAATGTGAGCTCCCCCTTATTGGGAGAAAGGTGGCCTATAAATAAGGTAGACAGACAGACAGATAGAGCCACATTTTTTTTCCACAGTTCTTTCAAAGAGAGCCTTTGTTCCACCTCCCTCTCTGTCATTTCGGGCTGAAGGCAATTTTCTTCAGAAATCCACCTGAAGGACATGTATATGTTTGTAGGCATGCTGTTGTATTATTGTTTGTAGAAAGTTGATGGACATGGGAAATGCATTATGAGGAGAAACGCTGAAGTCTAATGACGATCGCTGGTCCCACTAGGGTAGATCTGTTGAACCAATTTCTTTGAAACAAGTAAATGTCTTAAAGAGAAATATTTAAGAGATATTTTTAAACTCCACTTCTCCAATGGGCTTTTAAAGATACTAACTGAAAACTTCTGACTGCAGCATCTCACTACAGGAATTAACAGCAAATAGGAAATGCTAAACTCCACCTCTTCTACCAAGTGATACTATAAAGAAATTGTTCTTTCAAAAGGAACAAAAAGGAGCAGAGGTCATGTGGAAAATAGAATGTGTGAAGTTAGGTGAGAGGAATGTCATGGATGGTATGAAAAAGTGCCAATAACAACAACATAGAATTCAATATTTTAAAGAGAACAGCTGCTCCATGTAGAAGATCCCCAGTCTTTTCCATGTATCCAGCACAAGCTCACTGCTTTTTCAAACTCTCTCCAATCCTGCCCTCATTTTCTAAAATGTCATTTGTACCTGCTTTTGTACAAATTAATTTAAAAGGCACATTTGAAATTAAACACGGGGAGAGGTGAATCACCATATAGCATTCAAACAGAATAGCTTTTAGAACATTGTGAAAGTAGTGAAAATAACAGGGAAAATGTTTTAATTTAATCTGCAATTTAAGGGGTGGCAAAGTTTTCAAAAACAGGAGGAAAGCAAGCTTGTTAGCTCTTGTGACAGAGGGAATTCTATGACTGTGGTACTACCACTAAGAAGGCTCTGTCCTTAATGCACTCAGTTGAATCCCCATGTATATAGAGCAGAGAAGAAGGACTTCTGAGACTGATCGGAAAAGTTGGGCAGACTCATATGGACAATATCACATTTATAGTTGCATACTTGCCATTTCCGTCTGCCGTGAGTCAAAAGGACTTATTTGCCAGCACTCTTTCTGTATTCTTCCACTGTTTCCTTTGCCTAAAACCACCTTCCTCTACATTTGGGTGATGTTGTCCCTTGTCCACAACTTTTCCTAAAAAGCTACCTTTTTTACTTCATACTGCCCAACTGTAGAAATCATTCCCTCTAAATGCATTTGCTCCCATTCATACCCCCTTTATATTTTGTCTTACCAGTTGTTGGTTTTTAGACTGTGTAAGGTCATTGTGGGCACAAGTCTAGCTTGTGATGATGATTTGTGCACTTTTGCTGGCATTAGATGGCCAAGAATACAATCCATCCAGCACTCTTGTGGCACATCCATGATCATTGTAGTGTGATTAGTACAAGAACAGAGAATAATGCTGAAATATCCAGAAGTTCAGCAGCTTGGCTTTTCAGTCCTGTGTTTTTAGTGCTGCACTGTTTCCAAGACACTGCAAGGCTCATTTTTTCCCTGGCTCCAGCCAGCTTGGACCCCAGTTCTCAATTAATGTAAAGAGAATGTTTGCTATTCAGATTTTCTTTGGTGTCTTTGAAGTAACCCTGTCCTAATTCATTAAGTTACTGCTGCTGCTTCCTCTCTGTGTTCCTGTGCCAGAAATCCTCTTCTACTTCCTTAAGAAAACATTTCATAAACCTGGCTACGACTTTATTATCCCTCTCCCCCCAAACCTGGCTGCACTATGCATCTCAAGGTGTTAGGGGAGGGAAGGAAGGAGTGGTCTCTCAATAGCAGTGGCTTGTGTGGGCAGCTGGGAACATGTACAGCGAATAATAACGTGACTGCTTTATTACTCAGAACGCCCATATCCAGACGTTTACAGTCTGCTTTGAGACACTGGCTTGCTTCTAAATATACGCAATATTGGTTCAACATACATGTGCTGCTACAGCAGGCCTTCCTTTGATCTTGAAAGAGCTCAGCTGCCTTGCAGGCAGTTGCTAAAAGGAAGCATCAAAAGATGCTGGGTTTGTGAGTGTGCTGGGAGAGAATATCTTCTTAGGAGGATTTATTTTCTCTCAGTGGCTTTACGCATTAATGATATGTTTGCCTACAACAAGTCTGTGGGAAAAAAAAATTAAAAGCAAGAAATAAAAGTATTTCCCTGATGGGAAATAGTTTAATGTAGTAGTAGTAACGATAGAAACAAAAAGCCTGCTTTTACTAAGAAGGATATTTCAGTTTATGGCCATTCTGTTGTTATACTGTATTCGCATTTAGAGTAAGTTGGTGGGCAGGGGAAAGACAGTATAAGGAGAAACACTGAAGTCTAATTGCTATTGCTAGTCCCAACGAGAGTAGACCTGTTGAATCAATGGGACTTAGATTAATGCTGACTCACCATGTCACATTCATTGCTCTGACTGGGACTAGCTGTTGGATTTAGCCCCTAATGTCCAAAGTTATCATAATCATGCCGAAAGGTCGTAGATGTCTAACTGTAGTAGTTAAGGTCAAAATGAGGTGGCGGGTAACACATATAGGAAGACTAGATGGTTGAAGAAAGGTGGAAATTGTTATGAAATCTCTATGTGCTACCAAGTCTACTTCAATGTCTGACTGTTGGTACATGCTGAGAACCATCAGTCTAATTTAGTGGTTCCCAACCTTGGGTCCCCGGATCTTCTTGGACTACACCTCTCAGAAATCCTGTCCAGCATGGCTAGTGGTGAAGACCTGGGAGTTTTAGGCCAGGAATATCTGGGGATCTAAGGTTGGAAACCACTCTAATGAGAAACACTGGTGTATAGGTTGGGTCAGGGAGCTTTGGTTCTCTTTGGGGATACCTAAAGAGGGCCCATGAAGTGCTGGTGAATGGGACCAAAGCCAGGTGCATGTAGGTCTAGACCTGAATGTAAGTGAAGCCACCAGTACTTCCCTTTCTTTCTGTCCCTGCTTCCTTGCTCTCCACTCAAGCAGCAGACTGCAAGAAGCTTGAACAGGTCAATTGCAAAGGGTATGTGAAATTTAGCCGAGGGTTACACCCCTAGATTTTGAGCAGAGGAAGCTCATAGAACAAGTGAGGGAAAATTTCACCCAACGAATTGGGGGATATCCCCCACTGCCTATGGACTTTGTGTATTCTTAACGAAGCAGCGCCTCTCTAGGGACAATGTGCAATAAGTTAAGCTTGATCAAAAGAAGGGACTGTATGTATGAAAGAACGTCCATGTAATTTGCACTACTGAGCAGTTTGGCTTGGAAGTGCTTGGCTACTAATGTGTGTCTTTCTTTCCTCTGGGGTAGAGACTATGGGGGTGTGATGGATGCATGCTGATTTCAGGACTTGAATGTATCTCTCTGATCTAATCTATGAGGATTCATTCAAGAAATGTTCCAGCGCTGAATTGCAAACTGAGACCTGAGAATATCATCCTCATACAATGGTTCACCACACAAATTGGACATTTCCCCCCATGCTGTTGCAATTTTGTATGTGTGGACTTGCAATGACATGGTAGAAACGATTCCATCTGTACTAGTTTCTGAATTATTTTCTTGGTTTTGCTAAATTCCAGGGGCTTTTCACCCTTCAAGGGATCATTCAGAAATGTGATTTCTAAACCAGCAGTGTGTTACAGTCTATTCTATGTCCCCTGCTTCCAATTTTGCACCATCTTCTGTGGGAAACTAGACTTCAAAGTGATTACCTGTTAACAAAATGGACTTGAAAGAGTTTGAGCATGTATGGAAAAACTTCTTCAAAGTCACATTTAGCTAATATCTCCCGAGAAGAACAAGACTTCCACATCACTTAACATGGCCTGCGTCAGTTTCTAACCATTTTCCATGGGCAAATATTGAACAGAGAAAATTATGGAGTTGGAGAGGATTCGAAATGAACATAGGGAAGTTGTTTGTATTACTAATGTTCAAAGAGAGTAAGATCCTCTTTAGAATTAAGGAGTTGATATTGAAAGACTTCATGACCCTTGTGTAGAGAGAGAAAATACGATGTTTTCAGATAAAATAATGTAGTGATGAGTGCATAAACTGAAATGAGGAAGGAAAAAAAGCTTGTCACACCCACCCCTTCTCATTTTTGCTGCTTGCTAATTTCTACATATCTCCCTGAGCGAGGCATTCGGCTATATTTTTATCTTTCCCTCCTGACACTTTCAAAGCCTTGCTAGCGTCCTAATTTTTCTCTGTGCGGTCTAAAGAAGTTAAATTAATTTTTAATGTTAAATGAGTAAATTTCTTTTTTAAAAAAATAGGGGCTGGGAAAAAGAAAATTGTGAATTTATAAATTAGGGATTGCATCTCTTGTTGAGTGTATGGAAGTGAAGCTCCTGGCATAGGAGAGACCCCAAAAAAAGTCTCTATGACTGTGAGTTTTTTCACTGAATTATAACGAGTCTGGAGGGATAGTAAATGCAGAGATAATCGAGCAGCTCTTGATTTTGATTAACTCTGGCACTAAACCACTTATAATAAAAGACGGTTCCAAAGTATATTTTCCTTTGTTACTCTTTTTATCTGGGGCACGTGCCTTCTCAATATAACACATGAAACTGAAGTCGGCTTCCTTATCAAAGCCTTGCAGCTGGTGAACCGTTATCAAAGGACTGTTTCCAGGGCTTAATTTGAACTGGGGCTTACCAGGCTCCTGTTTTGAAATGATCTGGAATACGACAAGCAGCAAAAAAAAAAGAGAAAATCCTGTCTCTGAGCATGCATTGAGTGCCTGCTCCTTGTCATGGAAGACTGCTTCCAGGTTATGTTGCTCTTGAATATAAAACAATTGACATCCTAAGTCAATTACAATTGCATATGTGTGTAAATCACAAACCCTTTGTGCTTCTAACTACTGTATATATAATCTGGAAGAAGTTGGGATCCCTCTTTTACACAGCTGTGAGGGACATGAATGGATGTGCCACATCACCACTGCCATGCATACATATATTGAACATGCATGCAAAATGTTGAAAGCAGAAACTGCTGTCAGCAGTTCTTTCCAGCCCCAAATGCCACTCAGTAAAGCTTCCCCAGACATCATTTCCCTTTTGCAGGTACAGTTTATGCAAAAGGATTTTGGCCTTTTCTGTTTTTTTTTTTTTTAAATATAATACCCAAAGAACTTTCCAACTTCATCATAAAACAAAAGCAGTCCAGTAAAATACAATACAAACCATGCATTCCAGATCCTTTAAAACCCTTTCTTTATAGTCCTGCCCCAACCCTTTTATTTTTCCTTAGACAAAATTTTAATTCATTAATTAAATAACTATTACATTCTCAGTGTTTGGGAAGGTATTTCAAGATTTATATATATAATATTTGCTTGCCACTTGTGTAAAATCATATATGCAGGACCTTCACTCATTATTAGTATGAGGTCTATTAAAGCTTGGAACATTCCGTTTTTGAAATAGAACTCATTTCAATGGGATTGCATCTCAGGAGTTACTCTTGCTCCAGTTGCATAATTTGTGCTGCACGGTAACATGTTGCTTCTGTTCTTGTTAGCGACAAGCTGGAGAAATAAAGGGAAATACTCTCTGGTTCCTTCTAGTGGACAATTCTGATTTTGCACTTTGCAAATATTTACAAAAATGCAGACATCAGGATCAAATAATACTTCCTTTGCCACTGAGGAGTGAGGAGAAAATGGTATAAAACCGACAATCTCCTGTAAAATTGCCTCTTAAGATGCTATTTACTTTGAAAGTAAATGCAAAGCATTATTCATTACTTTAAAAAGTAACGTTGTGACTACTTGTTATATTGCTATAACATTGTAACACTCATTACATCATTACTTGCCCAAACTAGTTTGTAACTAGTTATAGTAATGTAAAAGTAACCTAGTTACCTGTAACTAGTTACTGCCAAGCTCTGGGGTCTATTTATAGATACTAACAGAGAAGGATAATTTCTTCAGAGCTTGGAAAAGTTATCCTTTGGGGGCATAGACTGGGAGATTCTGGCAGTTGTAGTCCAAAAAGGTACTGTTTGCAAGTTACTAATTTATTTTAGTTTTTTTCTATTGGTACTGTTCGCTGTATGACTCTTGCTTGACATGCCCTGTTGGGTTGCTTATTTGCAGATACTTCCTGTGGTTCTCAGTCCACAGGTGGGCAGTAGTCGGTGTGCAAAGGAAGGGCCAATAAGTACCAAAGCAAATGGAAAATAAATGCAAGATAGAGACTGGTTTGGATGGATCCCAAAATGTATTTGCTCCAGTCAAACTCTTTTAATTCTGTCTGCCACATTCCCATTCTAGCTGATCTACCATATGTGAAGAAGTAAATTTGTTAGGTAGTGAACTCCACATCATATCCATCTGTTACCAGCCAAAAGTACCATGATAAAACACAAGAGCTTGAAACTTATTTCTTACCTCAGCTTGGAGCTCTTTATAAATTAGAGAACTGGGCAATTCTGGAAATGCTTTTGCCGTTCTTTGCAGCCTGAACCTGTCTCCCCATCTAAAGCAATGGTGGGCTTAACCCCCTCCTCTGGCCATTTTTCAGCAGGCATGGTTCCCCCCCTTTCCTATTTGCGTGAAGAGTGCAAGAATCCTATTTTTAGATAGGCCGTGCCAAAAATGGACGGTAGCAAAGGAGAAACCGTCCCATACCCAAGACACTAGTGGCAACATGTTCCATAATGGGTCGATGGCTTTTTCAGTCCTCAGGCTTATTTTTAATAGGGTACCTTTCCCCTCTATATTCAACTGAATTGAGTCCTGTCCGTTTTTCATCTTCTTTAATAGTGGGGAAAGCTTAACTTAATGGAAAGGAAAAGGTAATTCTCATGAAGGATTCTTGAAGCTGTAAGGACTTTGGCACCAGGTCAGGCCCCCCTCTTGGTCAAGAGGGAAGTCCCCCCCCCCCCCATGAGTGGAGAAATGGTTCTGTCTACTTGCAATGCCGGAGAGAGAGGAAGAACAAAAGCATGATGGGTCTGAGGGGAAAGTCTGTCAATGCACAGAGTTCTGCCAATAGTTGTGATTGGCCAACCCTCCTCACCCCTGAAACAGCCAATTTGTGATGCTCTTTCCTCCCCAATTACCAGATGTTCCCACAATAGTTAGGGGCTCCTGCTGTCACCCACTCTCCTGCTTGTCTGGAAGAATAAGGACAAAAAGGAAATGTATTTTATTAGTATAATTACCATCATTAGTACTGTTTCTGTTTGTTACTGACTTGGGTTTTCTAATTAAAATAAGGCCTCTGGGTAAAAGTACAAAACTTAAACCACATGTCATAGGTAATTAACACATGATAAAGAGTAAAAAAAAAAAAGTTAGATTTAAAAGCAACAGAGTTTTAAAAATCTATCCTCGCCAGCTGCATATTGACGAGAATTAATATCAGGTTGGGTGGAGGGGGAAATAACATGGAAGGGAGCGGGTGGAAATGTTCCTGCTTCTCTGGCAGTCCCCTGTAATCAGAAGACCATGTTTGCTAGATTGTCTCACTCTGTGTGATGATAGGGCCAGCCCTGGGCACAGAGAAGGATGATAAGCCAAAATGCTCACTGCCTTTTCTCATTTGCTGATTCATTGTTTACAGCTGGATTTTCTCACACTTCCAAAGGAGACACCTGGAGGTAAGTTCTCCTGGGTGCTCTTTCTCCTTTTTACCCAGTCTATAGCCATGTTTGCTTTGGTGTCTAGGGGAGAGAACTGGAGATTGTGGCATAGCTCAGGGTACCGTCAGAGGAGTTATGCAGGGATATAGGTGAGACTTTCATGAGAAGATGTGTTTCACAGTTCTTAGGGAATTTAGTAGATTCTACTAGATCCTCAGCTGTGCTCAGGTTCTCTACAAGGCGTAACATCTCAGAGGAGGGCTCGCCGGTGTTCAAGACAGGAGTGATCCAAATGTGTTTCCCTGGGTAAATGTTTGACTTTATTCTGGTTCTTTATGTTGAGATGAAGCTGGTGGTTAACTTTTTTAAAAAAAATTATAAGCTTCCCCAGCAGTTGTGAATATTGTCAATATTGTCAGTATCACCTGCCAAAGCAAGCAAACAGGTGTTGTAGGGATCCTCTTGATACCCAGTAGTGGACACAGTGATGGACTAGAACTCGGGAGGCCTTGGTTCAAATCCCTGCTCAGCTGTGGATACTTACTGGGATGTGGGGGACTGGTAAAACCACTCCTTAAATATCTCATTTGCTTTGAAAGTCCTATTGGAGTCACTGTATGTCAGTGTAAGTCAGAAGGCTGACCGCCGAAGAATTGATGCTTTTGAATTGTGGTGCTGGAGGAGACTCTTGAGAGTCCCCTGGACTGCAAGGAGAACAAACCTATCCATTCTGAAGGAAATCAACCCTGAGTGCTCACTGGAAGGACAGATCCTGAAGCTGAGGCTCCAATACTTTGGCCATCTCATGAGAAGAGAAGCCTCCCTGGAAAAGACCCTGATGTTGGGAAAGTGTGAAGGCAAGAGGAGAAGGGGACGACAGAGGACGAGATGGTTGGACAGTGTCACCGAAGCGACCAACATGAATTTGACCCAACTCCGGGAGGCAGTGGAAGACAGGAGGGCCTGGCGTGCTCTGGTCCATGGGGTCATGAAGAGTCAGACACAACTTAACGACTAAACAAGAAGAAGTCAATTATGACTTGATGGCACATAACAAGGTCCTCTAGTTTCAATAGAATTCCCCTTAGAATCTAGAAAAGAGTGGGCTGTGGTACTCCTAAAAGTGGGAGAATGTTTTAGCAATTGAATGTACAGTGCATTGGTTGGTTTGATTTGAAACTGAACAAACAGGGGAAAAGTATAGACTATGTTGATTATATTAAGAAAGAGTTTTAGTTCAGATGGTCAGTTGTTTTTTAATTAAATATAAATAATGCTGCATAAAACCAGTCCTCAAGCCAAATTATGCCTATTTTGCTATTGTTGTTTTCGAGATCTTGAAGAGGGAATCTACTGTCTGATAATGATTAGAAACCATTCGTTGTAAAAATAGAAATATTTTTCTGAATAATTGCTTCTTTTTCATTTGCTTGTGAAGTAATACATCAGAAACAATATCACCTTAAAATGTGTTCCCAGTTCTCTGCCAGCCAATTAAAGTTGGCCTTTGTTGATTAATAAACTTGGATTTAATCTGTTCATAAAAGAGATCAGCAGCAAGCCTACTGTTTTTCGAAAACAGCTTGAGGAATTCTGACCTGACACAAGTGTGGGTAGAAAGGTTGCCAGCAGGAGACATGGATTTGCATTCCCACCCAGCAAGCTCACACCCAGGGTTCATTAAAGGTGACAACATGGATTTTGAAACCAGCAATGTAAACAGTACTGAAACAGTGGTGTGAAGACAGCAATAACCTCACCCACCCATTCCTGGAATGGAACAGCAGGCCTGGTCTGTGTACGCTCGTGTCTTTAGCCCCTGTGAGAAGCCCCACAGGGAACAAGAAGGGTATTCTGCTTCCTTAGAAGTTTATGTGGAAATATGCAGAATAATTTCGCAGATGCTTTTCTAGGTGTTCAAATTTTGTGGGCGTTTCATCAGGCCAACACATGAAAAAAAATGTCCTTACTTGCTCAGAATTCTTTAAGGGCCGGGGTGGGAAGGCCATAGGCTTGTGGATTCAGTTTGATTTGTTTGTTTCTTTGTTTATTAGTACCATTAACTCCACCAGCAAAATAGTCCATGTGCAGCCCCGATGTACTTAAGAGTAATAAAGAATGTTGAGCCTTATAGCCTCCCTGCACCAGCACTGACAGTTGTGGCTGATGTTCCTAGGACTGCTGGCATAAAGACTGGCATCATCAGAAGTATGGATGGGATTTTGGATTTTCTGGACTACAAATACCATAGTTCTCTATTTTGCAAGTTCTACCTAACTTACATCCCCCTTCATGGATTGCTGCCTTGTCGTGGCGAAGGGGCTTGAGTAATTCAGAGAAGCTATGGGCTATGCCGTGCAGGGACACCCAAGATGGACAGGTCATAGTGGAGAGTTCTGACTAAACGCGATCCACCTGGAGCAGGAACTGGCAAGCCACTCCAGTATCTTTGCCAAGAAAACTCCATGGACATAAACAAAAGGCTAAAAGATATGACGCTGGAAGATGAGCCCCTCAGGTCGGAAGGCATCCAACATGCTACTGAGGAAGAGCGGAGGACAAGTACAAGTAGCTCCAGAGCTAATGAAGTGGTTGGGCCAAAGCTGAAAGGATGCTCAGCTGCGGACGCACCTGGAAGTGAAGGGAAATTCCGATGCTGCAAAGAAAAATACTGCATAGGAACCTGGAATGTAAGATCTATGAACCTTGGTAAGCTGGATGTGATCAAACAGGAGATGGCAAGAATAAACATTGACATCCTGGGCGTCAGTAAACTAAAATGGACGTGAATGGGCGAATTCAATTCAGATGATTATCATATCTACTACTGTGGGCCAGAATCCCGTAGAAGAAATGGAGTAGCCCTCATAGTCAACAAAAGAGTGGGAAAAGCTGTACTGGGATACAATCTCAAAAATGATAGAATGATTTCAATACGAATCCAAGGCAGACCTTTCAACATCACAGTCATCCAAGTTTATGCACCAACCACCGATGCTGAAGAGGCTGAAATTGACAATTTCTATGAAAACTTACAACACCTTCTAGAACTGACACCAAAGAAATATGTTCTTCTCATTATTGGGGACTGGAATGCTAAAGTAGGGAGTCAAGAGATAAAAGGAACAACAGGTAAGTTTGGCCTTGGAGTTCAAAACGAAGCAGGGCAAAGACTAATAGACTTTTGTCAAGAGAACAAGCTGGTCATCAGAAACACTCTTTTCCAACAACACAAGAGGCAACTCTACACATGGACATCACCAGATGGGCAATACCGAAATCAGATTGATTATGTTTTCTGCAGCCAAAGATGGAGAAGCTCTATACAGTCAGCAAAAACAAGACCTGGAGCTGATTGTGGCTCTGATCATCAGCTTCTTATAGCAAAACTCAAGCTTAAACAGAAGAAAGTAGGAAAAACCACTGGGCTAGTCAGGTATAATCTAAACCAAATCCCTTATGAATACACAGTGGAAGTGAAGAACAGATTTAAGGAGCTAGATTTGGTGGACAGAGTGCCTGAAGAACTATGGATGGAGGCTCGTAACATTGTACAGGAGGCAGCAACAAAAACCATCCCAAAGAAAAGGAAATGCAAGAAAGCAAAGTAGCTGTCCAACGAGGCCTTACAAATAGCAGAGAAGAGAAGGGAAACAAAATGCAAGGGAGATAGGGAAAGTTACAGAAAACTGAATGCAAACTTCCAAAGAATAGCAAGGAGAGACAAGAGGGCCTTCTTAAATGAACAGTGCAAAGAAATAGAGGAAAATAATAGAAAGATAAAAACCAGAGATCTGTTCAAGAAAATTGGAGATACAGTGGTGCCTTGACTTACGAACCTAATCCATATTGGAATGGCGTTCGTAAGTCAAAATATTCGTAAGTCAAAGCACCATTTCCCATAGGAATGCATTGAAAACCCATTAATCCGTTCCGGCCGAAGAAAAAAATACCCCCCGCCCAAAAAATAAAAATCTGCAAGCCCCTGGGGCTGCAAAAAACAAAACAAAACACAAACATAACCCCACCAGCCCAATCCCCCACCTACACCGTCGGCGGAGAGCCGTCCGGGAGCTCACCCGGCCTTCCCCGCAGCCGTGCGGGCCCCACTGCCGCCGAAACCACAGTCAGCGGGGAGCCGTCTGGGACCTCACCTGGCCTTCCACCGCTGCCTGGCCTGGGCTCCACCACTGCTGCCTGGCCGGGATGGGCCGAAGAAAAAAATACCCCCCCCCAAAAAATAAAAATAAAAATCTGCAAGCCCCTGGGGCTGCAAAAAACAAAACAAAACACAAACATAACCCCACCAGCCCAATCCCACCCTGCAAAAGCCACCCAAAACAGTAAAAAGCACCAAACTCCGGGAGGCAGTGGAAGACCTGGCGTGCTCTGGTCCATTGGGTCACGAAGAGTCGGACATGACTTAACGACTAAACAACAAACCTACCTTACATGCACCTTACAGAACCTGGGAGAAGGGTCCAAATTTGGAAGGCTTTGAGGCTTAGTTAGGCCGAGCTCCACCCATGCTTTCTGCTCAGAAAGAAAGCTCCCAGCTAACCCTGGATGGGAACAGAGCACTGGCTAACTAGAGATGGGCACTTTGTATTTGTATCCTGGCACAGCACCACACATGCCACAGAGGTCCGTTCCCTCCCCCCCAGAACCAGCCAGGTCCACTCACTAGGCTCCGTGCAGTATGTGTGTCCATCGGCGGCGACACCAGGACAATTGTGGAAGCAGCCGAACTGGCTCTGCCCTGCCTCTCCGCACAGCCAACCACTCCAGCACGGAGGTGGGGTGACGAGTCTCCCTGCTCAGCTGTTCAGCGGTTGGCTGTGTGGGAAGGCAAGGCTGAGCCGGTTGGGCTACTTCCGCGATTGGTGTGATGTCGCTGCTGACAGACATGTGCACTGCACAGCGCCTGATGAATGGACGGGGCTGATTCTGGGGGAAGGGAACGGACCCGCCATGCTTCATATTTGTATCCCCAGGGATATGAATATCAAGCTCCCAGCTCTATGGCTAACCTAGGCTAACCAAAGCTGAACGCCTAAGGTAGGCAAAACTCCCAGAATGGAAAATTGTGGTATTTGTGGTTCAGAAAACCTGTTAATCCTATCCATCATCTGAAGCACAGCCATGTGCATATAGTTTTCTTTCAGCTGCATGGTCTAAATCAGCACTCAGTAATATTCTTTTTTTGGACTACAGAAGTAGGGTTGCTGGGTTAGCAGCATTCCATTTTCCGAGGTTTCAGAGACTGGGTGGGGTCAAGCCTTTGTGATGTCACAGAGGCAGGGCAAGCAAAGATGGAAGGACGTGCCTCAGTTGCCCCCGGGAAAACAGGCATGAGTGGAATCCAGATAGGTAAGTGCCAAATCTAGGTAAAACCCAGCCAACCATGTAATATGTAATCTAGAACCAGAGGAAACAGTGGTACTTCAGGCAGCAAAAGACGCCCAGCAGGTGCGGTGTTTGCCGTTCCTGCTAGGCATTGCATCCTGCATGGCCTTACACTTGAAACAGGGGGAGTTTTCCAGGCCCAGTGCCACTGCTGCTAGGGTATATGCAGCAAGATGAATTATGGATGGGATGGATGTTGGTGCTTCACTCCTGCCTTGGCCCAAGTACACAAGCACAGTGGCCCAAGCACCAGCAGCCGGCTGCTCTCCTGGCTTTTTGGTGTGTGAGTATAATCCAAACACAATGTACAGAAAATGACACAAGTCCACTACCACACTGTTTGAGTGAGCCCTTCTGCCAGCTGGGAATTGGTAGAGATGGATGCCCAGATGCATACAGAAAGCACACTTCCTCCTCCTTCACCATCACTCATCCTTTGATTTTTCTCCTTGCCTGGACAATCACAGCAGTTTCCTGAGGCTCCGGCTGATGCCCTGAGACCCTGGCGACCCTAATGTGAAGTAGACTAGGCAAAGAGCTAGCGATGATTCAGTGTCGTTTGGTGAGCTTCAAGGCTGAATGGAGATGTAAAACTTGGCCTTGTTTGCCCTGTGCTCCTTTCTGGCTCTCATATGAATCGTACTCAGAGGTGGAGTCCTACAACAAAGGACTGTCCTGTATTTAATACATTTGTCGTAATGATAGACATCTTGCTTGTGTGATAATCAGACATAATTTTAAGTGCAACTGTAATTGGTAGAATTTTGCAAGGCTTTGATTGTTAGAACTCAGAACAACAAGGTGCACACATGGTGGTTTGTGAGTTAAGATTTCTCTACTAATATGTGGGCCAGCAGCATTGCCTCAATCCATGGAATCATATGGAAGTTTTTTGTGCAGAGTTAGGAGACCTTAACCATTTTTGGAGTCCAACTCCCAGAATATCCCTACTAGCATGGGCACTGGGAGTTTCAGTCCAAATATTTAAGTTTCCCCCATTTCTACAACAAGTCAAGAGTAGTGGGCTCAAGAAGAAGCCAGTGCTTTGTCACCACTCTATAACTGTTTTACTCTCTTGGGCATGTTAGTAACACTTTAAGCAAATTAGCATGCATCATTTGCTTGGTTTATTCTGTATTTCAGTTTTTAGCCGGTTTGGGTCTGTGGGTGGAAAGTGATAGAAATGGGAAGAGCATTATATAGCTGGAACTTTACACACAGAAAATCCTTTATATCAACATTTCCCAGTCAGGCACTCTCCAGATGTGTTGGGTTACAAACCTATGGCCGTTGGTTATGTTACTTGGCATAATGGGACATGTAGTCCACAAACACCTGGCAAACCCCAGGGTGGAAAAGGCTTGTCTACACATGAATGCAGTGCTGTTTGCTGTGTACATTGGAGCACTCAACTTGGACAAAAGGAGTGTGTAATACCTTCTGATGGTATCATACAGATGATGAATCTTTTTGTTAAACCTATATAGATTTCTGCACTTAAATGAAGTGGGAAAGGAATCCACTGGAGACGATAAATTAAGACCATATCTTTAAGTCTAGCCATCAAGTCTCTCTCCCTGCAAATCTTGTTTGGTGCAGCTGCTGATGAAGACTTACAGCAGACTGCTAGTAAACTTTTCCCAGTTCTGTGATGATTGTATCAAATTGAAAGTAATTGCCTTAATAGATTTTGGAAGTATTTATGTTGGAAGTCCATTTTGTTGCAGCTGGTAATAACTTTCTGAGTAGTCTTGGCAACTCCGGAGTCAGCTATTTATTGCATATAATGGCTGGGAACCAAAGCACTACAGCACCATTTCAGCACACCTGCAGCGGGTGAGTTTGCTTTTCTCAAACGTCCAGTACAGAAAAAATTTAGCCCCGTGTAGTCTATATGCAGCTTAGATAAGAATAGGAAGAAAAGTCAGTGTTTGAAGAGGAAGCAGCAGCAGCAAATAGTAATTACCATAGTTGTGGAAGGTCTATGGGACAGTCCTGATAGGAATCTAGTAGGAACCTAGTTATCTGTCTTCAGCAAGGACAGAACAAGCATAGGAAACTAGTGGTTGCAACCAAAACCAACCATGCTCAATGCCACCTAGTGACAAAAGCGTATAATGACATTAGGTAAAGGTAAAGGTTCCCCTTGACATTTAGTCCAGTCGTGTCCGACTCTAGGGCGCAGTGCTCATCCCCATTTCCAAGCCATAGAGCCAGCGTTTGTCTGAAGACAGTTTCCATGGTCACATGGCCAGCGCGACTAGACACGGAACGCCGTTACCTTCCCACCGTGGTGGTACCTATTTATCTACTCGCATTTTTACATGCTTTTGAACTGCTAGGTTGGCAGGAGCTGGGACAAGCGACGGGAGCTCACTCCGTCGTGTGGATTCGATCTTACGATTGCTGGTCTTCTGACCTTGCAGCACAGAGGCTTCTGCGGTTTAACCCGCAGCGCCACCACATCCCTATAATAACATTATCCACCTACAAATGCCAGTGTTTGTACATTATCTGATTTACAATACTAGAGTTTGGAAATAATGTACTACAAAAACAATGTGAGTTGAAATGTGTTCCTTTTTTCCTTTTCCTTTTTTAAAAACAAGGTTACATTACTTAAAAAGTAATGTAACAGTTTGTATTGATAATCCCCCCCCCCCCCCCAATGATCGACCCTTGCTTGTTTCTTTAAAAGGATGCTCTTGTGGGGACATTTGTAGCTAATGTGGAGACACTGATGAATTTAGTTCAGTCTTGGATAATGTAATAGCCACCCCCCATACTCTCAAGCAGGGATTTTTTTTTGCCTGGTGATGTTTGGAATTGAATCTGGAACTTGTTCCATACTAAGTATGAGCTATACCACTGAGCTACAGTCCTTCCCTAGAGGTTTTGCTGTCAGTTTATTGGATATGGATGTATGCATCCAGCAACTATGTTGCTCCAGATCTTCAGATGACCTCACGGAAAATATCTTCCCCGTTTTCTGCCTGGGTAAACAAAGCGTCTTTTATACTTTTATAAATATAATGATAAGTTACGTGCTATTAAGTTGGTTCTGATACATGGCAATCTTTTCTAGGGTGTTCTAGTTATAGAGCACTCAGAAGTGGTTTACCCCATTCCTCTTTTCTGGGGGCACTCTAGGACTGTGCAGCTTTCCCAAGGCTACACAGATTGACTCTTCTTCCAGGAAGCACAGAAGAGGAATCGAATTATCCAGATACCTAATTCACTGATCTATCTGGCCAGCTGGATTTATATTTTAGGGGCATGCAATACTCCTCTGAAGGGGCATTTTCATGGGTTTGTAAATACGTGATTATCAACCCAGAGTCCCTAGAATGATGTAAGGGTATAACTCTCATCATGACTGGCTACTGGTCACACTAGAAGAGGGTGATGGGATTTATCTGGGTCTCCCCACAGTTGGGAACCACTGCCCCAAGAATACAATGGTTTAATGGTAGGTGCCATGTACCCAAAAAGGTTTGCAGTGCTAAGTTTTTCCGTTTTTTCCTTATGTATTCTGAATTTGTTATAGGTAAAATTCAGATTGAGGGCATTAGAGACATATGCATGTTTTGAATTATGTATGTTTTGAATTCTAAATTTGTGACCCTTGGGGGGAAATCTGTTAGATGACAACAAATTTTTTTTCTTGTTTCCTGAGCAACTTTATTAGCGGAGACTTTTCCCATGGAAGGGGCTTGGGAAAAGAATCAAACACATTTGCAGATGTGCCAAAACCTTTTTCTAATTCCAATATTTTCAGATCCTTCACAGAGGGCTGCAAACCATCACATGCAGATGTTACATTTCCTTGGATGAAATTTGCATATATGAAATGTTATCATAAATATAAAGGTTTTATATCTTATACAAACAGCTCTTGAAGGGGGCTCAGAGTCTTGAAAAATATATTTACTTTGTGTATTTTCCTAGGCTGCTAAAACAGCGTCCAAGCAGCATACATCAGTGAAACGACAGTAAACATAAGATGATAAGCAGCATATAACATCTGCAAAATCTGAGATTAAAAAGCTTGGAGAAGTAAGAAAAAAGATACCTAGTATAACATAGCAAAGCAGAGCCTCTGTGACAGAAAAGGTCCTCTTCAAAATCAGTGCCATGGTGGTGAACCAAGTGCATTATCACAAAGAACATCTCCCAATATATCCTCGTGGCACACACAAGAAGGGGGACGTCCTGGTAACTTGATCCAAAGTTATTCAGGGCTTTAGAAGCTATTAAATCATTTGTAAGATGGTTTGGTAGGTAATAAGCAACCAGTGTTGATTGCATATAATCAGTGTAATGCATGCCCAATGAAGCACAATATACAGCTGGCCTACAAGTGGCAGCTGAGGTAGACTGGTGAGACTGAATGCAAAGAACCACAGTAGGTGGAGCCAAAGTAACTCTTGATTGCATGGAAATGGTGGAAGGTTAAAAGTTAAAGTCATGAGTGCAAAGCAGAGAACTTGAGGTGTATCTGAGCTGTAGAAAACTCCCAAACAACTCACTGAGACCACATTTTCCTGCTGAAATAGAGCAGTAATTATGTAGAGGACAAGCCAATTAATTCCCCAAGTTGTTGTTATGTGCCATCAAGTCACTTCTGACTCACGGCGACCCTATGAATGAGCGCTCTCCAAAATGTCCTGTCCTCAACAGCTCGGATCAGCTCTTGCAGAATCAAGCCCATGATCTCTTTTAGGGAGTCAGTCCATCTCATATTTTCCTGCTGCCTTCCACCTTTCTCAGTATTGCACCTTTTCCAAGGAATCTTGTCTTCTCATGATGTGCCCAAAGTAGGACAACCTCAGTTTCAACATTTTTGCCTCCAGAGATAGTTCAGGCTTGTTTTGAATTAGGACCCACTTGTTCGTCTTTCTGGCAATCCAGGGTATCTGGATATCCCCCAGCACCATATTTCAAACAAAACTTTTTTTTTCCTGTCAGCTTTTTCCCCTGTCCGGCTTTCATACTTATACATAGTGATTGGAAATACAGGAGTGTGGATGATCTTGGTCTTCGTCTCCAATGACACATCCTTACACTTGATGATCTTTTCTAATTTCTTCATTGCTGCCCTTCTGAGTCTCAGTCTTCTTCTGATTTCTTGACTGCAGTCTCTGTTTGGATTGATGATTGAACCAAGGCAGACAAAATCTCTAACGAATTCAGTTTCTCCATTGTCAACTAGAGATGGGCACGAATTGCTGTTTGGCGCTGCACCCACACAGGTGTTCTGCAGGCACCAAGCAGTCCCCTCTCCCACCTCCTCTGTGTGCTTACCCATTCCCCGGGCAATACGTGCTCCCCTCCCCACCTCCTCAGCACGACTGCCCACTCACCCATCTCAGTGCGTGCTTGCCTCCTCTGGTGGCTGTCCACTCAAAGGCAGTGCTGCAGGCTTCCCTGCCTTGCCTCCTCATCTGAGTGGGCGGCCGCTGGAGGAGGCAGAGGAGGGAAGCGCATGCTGAGAGGGGTGAATGGGCAGTCATACTGAGGAGGTGGGGAGGGAAATACACTTCACCCAGAGGAATGGGTGAGCATGCAGAAGAGGCAGGAGAGGGGAGTGCACAGCACCAGCGGAACACCTATGTGGGTGCAGTGCCAAACTAGGCCAAATCACCAAACTCCAGTTCATGCCCATAGGTAAGGTAAAGGTAAAGGTTCCCCTTGACAATTTGTCCAGTCGTGTCCGACTCTAGGGGGCGGTGCTCATCTCCGTTTCCAACCCATAGAGCTAGTGTTTGTCCGAAGACAATCTTCTGTGGTCAGGTGGCCAGCGCGACTAGACACGGAACGCCGTTACCTTCCCACCGTGGTGGTACCCATTTATCTACTTGCATTTGCATGCTTTCGAACTGCTAGGTTGGCGGGAGCTGGGACTAGCGACGGGAGCTCACTCCGTCGCGTGGATTCGATCTTACGACTGCAGGTCTTCTGACCTTGCAGCACAAAGGCTTCTGCGGTTTAACCCGCAGTGCCACCATGTCCCTCCCATAGTTAACATTAAAGTTGTGTAGTGCTTCTATAGTTGTGATTGCTGTCATCTTAACATTCAGCTGCTTTGGCACTTTAATCTATTACTTTCCCTAACAGTTGTTTCAGGCCATTGCTGCTTTCTGCTAGTACAGGGGTCAGGGAACTTTTTTACCTTTTACCTCCCCAAAAATTTATATACGCCGACGTTACCCCCTTGATTTGAAAGGAAGGAAATCATACACGCAGCTGGGTGTGTTGCTGTTTGCAAGCCCACCATGGGAGCCCGCTCTCCTGTACAGGTTGTATCACAAAATATAGAGAACTTAGGCAAAGGATCATCATCATCTTAAATTCTAATTTACATTTATATGTTCTTGTGTGTGTCTATTTACAATTTACATTACAATTGACAGTATATATATATTCCCCCCCCCCCCAGCTCTGGCCACTCAACGCCACCATCCCTCCCAGTTCATCCTTCTTCCCTATTTATGCTCAAGGTACAGAAAAGGGTCTCACCTATTCATTTTCAAGAAAATAAAAAGGAGGGGAGAAAAATATAATGGCAGAATACATGTTTAAAATGTCAAATGTGCAGTCGTGTTTTTTTCCAAAACATCCGATCAATAGGGGAGGGAGCAGATTGGGAAATGCATGGTCTGATGCCCTGGATGCATGTCCTTAAAAAAATGTATTAATGAGGTGGGGGAGGGCTATTCCTAATTTTCAGTCTGGGTTCCCCCCCCCCCCCATACACTTATGGAAGTAAAAAGAAAAGAAAAGAAAGGGGAGGGGAGGGGAGGGGAAGAAAAAATTAAAGTGGTTATTCTGACCTCCAGTATAAAGAAAAAGTGGAAAATCAGTTTTTTAGAAATCAAAATAAAGGGACTGACCCCTGTTTAAAAAAAAGGGGGGGGGAAGAGCCCAGCCTTCAGAGAACAGGGATGTGTTCCGATCTGCTCTGTGATGGACAGAGACCGGTTTAATATCTTCAAAATGGGAGGGAGGGTTGATTCTCTTGCTCTCTGATTGTTTTTAAATCTGATTTAAGTCTTAAAAAAAAACATAAAGATATATTTGAAATGTTCAATGGATCTCCTGCCCAAGGGGGGGGGGAGGAGGCGATCCTCGAGAAGACCCTGGTAGGGAAAAATGAGCCGGAAAAGGAGGAGGGGAGGGAGGATCGTAGCTTTTCCAGCCAAAAATGTGTAGGTGTGTGTGACCTACACACATCCTGAGCGGCGGGGAGGGTGTGGGCGTATGTCCTTCAAGGACCAGGGGTGGCTTCTGATTGGACCAAGCCTGGCGCTTATTTGAATAAAAGGAGGGCGGGGCAGAGGAAGAGGAGGCGGCGGGGAAAGGGTTACATAAAATGAAGACAGGCAAAGCCGCCCGGAGGAAGCGAGAAACGTTCCTTTTTTTCAGCCCGCAGATGTGGGAAAGTAACTTGTCCGGACCACAGCGGCCAGCATCCCAGCACAGGGAGGGTTGTGAATACACGCCTCTCTCTCTGCATCGTCGGAAATAAAATGCCTGGGGGTAATGAGGACGGTCGCGCTGCCGCGACCGTCCTCATTACCCCCAGGATTTTTATTTTTAATCCATTTGGGGTAAATTACCCCTGTTCCCCAACCACTGTGCTAGTAAGATGGTGTCATCTGCATATCTTAAATTTTTGATGTTTCTTCCCCCAGTTATACTCCTCCTTCATCTGAATCTCATCTGGCTGTTTGTACAATATATTCTGTGTACAGATTGAACAGATAAGGAGATAACATGTACCCTTGTCTGATACCTTTGCTTAGTTACTTCTACACATGGTTGCTATGTGGCATCAGGTTACTTCTGAATTATGGTGACTCTAGTAGAGCTTTTGAAGTTGGTTAGATATTCAGGGAATGGTACTTACTAGAATTCAGACCTGCAAAATGTGGGATCTGTCACAGCTTACTGGTCTTTTATATTTTTATCTGCCATCAAGCTGCTTCCAACTTATGTTGACCATAGTAGGGTTTTCAAGTTCTGTGAAATGTTCAAAGTTAATTTACCATTGCTACTTCTCAATGTGTTTCCATAGCTAGGCAGAGATTTGCACCCATGTCCTCTGAGTTGTGGTCTGACAATCTATCCCCTACACCACACCGGCTCTCTAAAAGATCAACCCTTTTCTGAATGCCTGGATGAGGCGTCTCTTTTTCCAAGACTCTAATTAAGTTTAATACCTCTGGTGAAGAAATGGAAAAAAAATATCACTTTTGCTTCCTGTTCCTCTTCAGAATGTGGCTGTTAAAAATGGTGGGGCCCTCATGCAAAAGAGATGCGGCAACCCTAATCAGGGCTGTAGCTGGGGTGGAGCAACTGGGCTTTGCCCCAGGGTGCCATCATTTAAAGGGTATCAAAATCAAGAGATGAATCTGCTGGTGAATGTTAGGAAAATCAATGATAACATCTCTTGGGGCTATTCATTTTCACTTTTTTAGAATGGAGGGGACATCATGTTCTCCTCTTCCTTTCTTAGAGGGGGTGGTTTGTGCCTGTGGTTCAGGGTAGAATGGTAGGAGAGGATGCCACTTGCTCTGAGTGACAAAATGGCTATTTGTGGCTCTGGCCATAATTGAACATTAGCAACATGATTGAACATTCAGTGTCTGCCTGGATAGGTAAATATGTCAGTTTCATTGCCTCCCATGTCCATTATTTTAGAATCTCACATTCACCACTGTATCCAGACCCCAAGTCAGCACATGCACATCTTCCCCTCACTCAAATTCAAGAGAAGAATGCAAGTTTCTAATTTAAAAAAAGCACCAATTATTTTTAGCATTGAAGGAACATTGTAGAGATCTTTATCCATTTAAATGAGTTGGGCTTTGGGTGTTTCTGATATATCATCATCATCATCATCTTAGAACTGTAGAGCTAGAAGGGACCGTATGGATCACGGAGTCCAGCCCCTGTCAGGGAGGCATAGGGGGGGAATTGAAGTCTCCCAAGCTCTGGCCCCACAGCCAGAGAGACCCAACTCACTGAGCTGTCCGGTAGTCGCACAGTCCTTAAAAATAATATTGGAAGAAGGCATACAAATAAAACTCCTTTTAGAAGTCAGTAATGGGGCATTTCAAGTACTGCTGTGTTTCCTTCCTATAAGCCAGGAAATGGGCCTATAGGGAACAACATATAAGGAAGGAAAAGCTCAATTTGTTAAGAGAATGAAACAAAAAGTTTGCATGTAATCAGGATATCCCAAAATGCTATAGGACTGGTTTGATAGGTAGTCCTGAGAAATATAAATGTTTGTGCAACATTGTTCTTCAGGCACACTCATTTTTTAAAAATACAGTTCTTTTCCTTTCACATAGATTTTGTGACACACACACACACTTGCAGAATCTGTTAGGGCATTTATGATTCTCACAGAAAGATGAATGACGTCTTAGTCTAAAGACAGTCCCATGCCCTTGCTTGTTGAACCTCAGTACTGGATCTGGTGCTAGACATAACAGATTTAAGGTAATTGAAAGCCTCCTAAACCACTCCCTCTAGACCAGGGGTCCCCAACCCCCGGTCCGCAGACCAGTCCCGGTCCGTGGCCTTGCCAGGACTGGGCTGTGGCGACAAATCTCCTGCCCTCCCGCACACTAGATGCATGCATACCCCTCCCACACATGCATGGCCTCTCCCACGCACACACAGCTCCTCCCACACACGCACGGCCACTCCCCCACCCACCCCCTGCACATACGCTAAACCGGTCCGTGGAGGCAAAAAGGTTGGGGACCACTGCTCTAGACTATGAATAAACTACCTCCAAGGTGTCTTGTCCCCAAAAGCCCTGCTCAGCTCTTGTGGACTTAAAGCTGTGGCTTCCTGTAGGGAATCAATCCATCTCGTATTCGGTCTTCCTCTTTTCCTGCTGCCTTCCACCTTTCCCAGCATGATTATCTTTCCCAGAGAATCCTGCCTTCTCATAATGTGCCCAAAGTAGGACAGCCTCAGTTGCATCAGGACCTGCTTGTTCATCTTTCTGATAGTCCAGGGTGTCTGCAAAGCTCTCCTCCAGCACCATAGTTCAAACAAACCAATTATTTTTTCCTGTCAACTTTTGAAATAGAGGAAACCTTTAATACTCAAAACATGCTGCTGGATTGCTGCCACTGGGATCAGGATTACCAATGGTGATCCAGTGGCAAGTTTTGAGTATTAAAGTCTCCCCGCCCCCATCTTGATGCTCTGAAAGGCTTCTCCAGGGCAAAACGAACCTGAAAGTGGGGGTTTGGAAGCTTTCAATTAGTTTAAGTTAAGTGCCAGATCCACTTTATATTGGTGTAACTTCATGCAATAGGATTTTGCCCAGTAGCAAATCATGTGAGTGGGAAATAGACGCAATAAATATTATAAACAAATGCATCTGTGGATTTTATGGGCCTCCAATATCCGTATTTCACATGATAATTTGAACATCCAAATGTACATCTATGGATCACTTAAAGCCAGATTTCTGCAGATACTCTAAGGGCTACTCTTGTGTGATTTCATTTGTGTGATACCCTTTCAGGGGCAAACTGGCTCAGCATTAGCATTCCTACAAGATTAAATCTACCATGTGTAAATTTCATAAATGGGGAGCAAAATGGCACACACACACAAAAAAGACAAACCAGTGGCTGCAGTAACGGCATTCAGAGGAAGCCTGTCAAAATGCCTAGGGATATAGAAGCACAAGTTACAACAGCCTTACGTTTCAGGAAAAGCATGGTACCCCTAGGTGACAAGTGAGCGGAGCTGTTAACAAGAACTATACAAGTAAGACACAAGGTGAAGGATGCAGAAAGAATGTATAAAATAGAAAGGAAAGGGCTCAATTGGAAATACCTGTTTAGTTGTTCCCTGCCCGGATTAGTTCACCATCAGAGAGGAACCTCACCTCACAATCTTCAGTTTCTACATGTGGAAAGCTGAATATATGTAGGGGAGACATCCCTGCTTATGTGTAGGATCTGCACATGAACAAGAACCCTGATTTTCCAAGGTTTTTCTTTACATATACAGCCTGAGTACAAGCAGGAACATATCCCCTTCAGGCTTGTCACCTTCCACATACAGAAAGTGATGATGGAGCGAGGAAGGGTTGGCTGCTCCCCTTTAAGAGTGATGGTGAACTTATCCAGGTCGGAAGGTACAACTGAATAGGGCTTATAAATTCAAACTGAACCAAGGGTTGCAAATTTCAGACATGGTCTGATATCATGTACTTTGGTAATTCTGTACTTTCTGCTCTTGTGCTCTTTTCGGAAAGCAGCGAAGAGTAGATGATGTGGAAACTGGGGAGCGCAATTTGGTATTTTAACCTTGGACACAGAAGTAGCTAGTTGCGGCTGCACAAGTGAGTGGGTTGGTGGGCTGCCTGCGGAGGTGTAGTCCAAAAATAGAAATATGCACATCTCTAGTAGAAGTCGGAAGAGCTGGCAGAAAAGGGGAACACTTTTATCTGTGCTTAGAATATAAATGCAGTGGATTACTGTTGGAAGGATTGGTGCTCATTAATCCTTTTCTGGGCGTTGATGTTTTGTGCTTACGCTCCTAAACAGCCCAGAGAAGTAGCATGCCACTTGATGGATGGTATAATCAATCAGTCAGTCTCAAGCTAGCAAGCTAAAAAGGGTGAAACTGTACATTCCAGCTAACCTATCATTAGACAAGGAAAATCTGTTAGTGTTCCAGAGATGTGATTCAGACAAATCCTTTGTGACTGAGCAATCGTAGTTGCAAATGAAGCCTCTGTTTACTACTGAAGATTACTCACTAAACAAAGCAAGCTAATCTGCAAACTATGGAAGGCGTGAAAAACTCCTGCTTGAACAGCTCCCTCTCAGATTTTCTCAGCACTTCAGCAATTCCTTCTAATAATCAAAGGCTATTGGGGAATTTTTGGTTATTCCTTTTTTGTTAGCATAGAAAAGAACAGCAACACAGAAAAATCACGGAGAGATCATCTCTGTGGAGAGATCAGCCCCTGCCCACTCCTTTGGCTTCTTTCCCATACAAACTAGCACTTTGCTGTCATAAAAGTACTCTAGAAACATTTATTTATTTATTTATTGATTGATTGATTGATTGATTGTATTTTTACCCCGCCTATCTGGTCAGACGACCACTCTAGGTGGCTTGAAAAGTTACTATCTTTACTTACATTTACCTCTGTAGTTACAATCAGAAGAATAAAAAATATAAAAATTGAGTCTCCACTGTATGGAAGAACCCCCCATGCTTGTTGCTTGGTCAAAGGAAGAAGAATTAATCAACAACAAAGACAATGGAAGCAAGTAAACAAATAGGAAGAGAGGGTAGGGGTTTACCTCAAATTCCAGAGGTGGGAAAAAAAAACCTTACCAATTAAGTTAGTGGCAAAGGTCAATCACATTAGGTTGTAAAATCCCTCTCCCCCTGATACACAGGGTTAGTACATGCAAGATTGCTATTATCCCTACCCAGGCTACCTGAGATATACAAAATTCCTCAGGTGGCATTGCCCAGAAACTTTGGAAGAAAGGTCACTGACCATGCTGACTAGGGAACTCTGGGAGTTCTAGTCCCAAAGAAGGAACTTTTCCAAATAGTGATTGGAAACCACTAGAACCTTGTTAAGCAATGGTCCCCAACCTTTTCCAAACCGCGGACTGGTTGGGGGGGCGGGGTCCGTGCATAAGGTGGGCTGGGCACCCCTGCGCTCGCAGGTGGGCAGGGCGTATGCTCGCACATGCATGGGGGCGGGTGGTGCTTGCGGGTGGGTGGGTCGCGCTCGCTCGCATGCGCGGGGCTCGCTCACATGCGCGGTGCACGCTCGCAGGTGGGCGGGTCGCGCTCACGTGCATGCACTGATGGTGGGGCGCCCATGTGTGCATGCGTGGGTGGGTGGGGCACCCCATGCGGGCAGGTGGGCAGGCCATGCATGTGTGTGGGCATTCGTGAGGGGAGTGCATACGGGGGGGGCGGGAGATCTGTCTCTGCGGCCCGGTCCTGCCAAGGCCACGGCCCACTACTGGGCCATGGACTGGGGGTTGGGGACCCCTGTTGTTAAGAACATCTTTAAACAAACACATGTTCCAGCCCATAATTGATTCTGCATTGGAATAGCTATTGGGCAGCTGATTTGGATGTGCAAGTTTGGTCAAAATCCCTGTTTTAGAATGTTTTCTGGGGGGGGAAAAGGTTTTGTTACTTACAATTGAACTGATCAAACAACAAACTGACAAACATGGCTGACTGCTTCAAGAAACTGCCACAGTCTAAAGAGAGGGAAAAAGCACTGAGCAGAGAGGTGGGACTCTCTTTGAATTCAGAGGCAGGGAAGGAACAACGGGTCAGTGCTGGATAGATTAAAAGTCACCCCAGACCACAAAGGTTCCTCCTAGCCAAACCTGCTAAAGCAGCATGCAAGGTTGCAAAAACTTCAGTACTATAGCTCCCATCAGGCATAGCATAGCTGCCAGGAACCATGGAGCTTGTAGGCTAAAATATTTTGACTGACTGACACTGCAGAATATTGAAAATTGGTTTTCACATGGATAGGCAGAGAGATGCAAGGCCTGTGTGTGCGTGTTTGAAGCCCTTATTTGCATAGCTATAAAGCATGTTATTGTATTCCTGCTCTCCAGACTTTTCAGAATGTTGTGGAAAACCCAAGAGTGTATAGAAAACAAAATAAGCAGATTATAAAATTAATGAGCAAATGGAATAATGTCAAGAAAAGCTTTCTCATTTAATGAGTGTTGCAGACAGCTCTCCCATCCTTTATTTGAGAGTGAGATTTATGGTTTTAACTGTGCTGTTTTTCTCTTTCTAGGTCAGGCAGGTGTTGATGAATGTGGAAGAGCAGTTTAGAGTCTCCGATAGTGGAATAACTGGATGCCCGAGTGATTTCTGTATGAACAGCTGTGGAAAGAGTCAAAACATGACGTTCCGGTCTTTTCCTTCCTCCTCTTGTTGAATTCTCCAGAGCACCTGTTTTCACTCTCCTTCATAAAAAGCCATTCTGTTATTTTGGCCAAATAGGGAGAAAAAGAGAAAACTCTTCTTCTTGTTTTCGTTTTATTTTTCCTTCCTGTGTGGGCACTTGTTTTGTTCAGCATGGCTGTTGATGAAATACCCAGTTACTGTGAACCTGAAACATGCCTTGGTCAAGTTTTGGTCACCCATTCTGGGGATCAGTTCCTCACCTAATGGGATCCTGGAGTTCCCACAATGCCCATCACTCCAGAAAATGCAGTGCTGTTCCTTCCCATCCTTTATCGGTGGCTCCAGAGTCACCTGAGGGGGGAAATGGAAGAACCAGAGCAGAGACTGTGCCATTCTGCCATTAAGAAGCTGCGGGAGTACATCCAGTTGAACTTCCCAGTAGAAGAGGGGAAACTGCCGCACAACACAAGCCCTGTGGATGCAGAGATCTGTACAGTTTACCTCACCAAGGATCCCGGAAAGGCTGAATCTCTCGGCCTGAGCTTTGGGAACATCCCTGCTTTGGGAGACTACGGAGACAAGCGGAGAGCAGGGAGGAAAAAGAAGGGCCAGAAAGGTCCTGTGCTTGATGTTGGAAGCATCTGGGTCACGGATTTAAAGAAAAACAGCCCGGCGGGGAAATGCGGAAAAGTTCGCTTGCGAGATGAGATCCTTTCATTGAATGGACAGTTGATGGTCGGGGTGGATATCAGTGGTGCTAGGTAAGGTGATTGGTATAGACTTCAGCTTTAATAAATAATAATTCAGCATTGCTGTGCAGTGTTGTAGAGTTGAGTTGGGGAAACCGGTTGCTTTCCAGGTGTCAAAATAGGCCATACTGGCTGGGACTGACTGGAGCTGGAATCTCAAAGAAGCTCCCGGCTACCCACTATTATATAGTAATAACTGGCTTTAACCAAGGTCCAACTATATGTTATAGATAACTCATCATTCTGGCTGAAATCCCTCTCATATTCTAGAGACCTGATTCCACCAGACCTTAACATCTGACTAAGCAGGCTTGCAAGCAAAATCTGTGTTTACAAAGCTGATTGTGAACTGTGGGAAGCATGGAAAAACTCCCAGGTTGACCACTAGATGCTTTCAGCACTGAAGGAATGGACTCCTGTAATTATGTGTTGTCTGTAATGTATAGTTACAACCCTCGGAAACTGTACAGTTCTCCTTTCTTCTGTAGTGGTTATACTACTGAAGCTATTTCTATAGTCTGCAGATGCACCGAAGTTAAATCAAAAGCATGACCTCTCACTTTTAGCTTGTACTCTTAAGTCTTTGTGGCTAGATAAGCAATCGGTGCAGGTGTTGGATGGCAGGATGGAAAAGAGTTGGATGCAATCTGTGTGCTAATGCTCCTTCAGACTCCTAATAGGACTTGGAACTTGCCAAATACCAGAGGTGAATCCCACTAGATCTCTATCAATAGCTATGCTAGATGGTGTTAAGCCCTGTAAGAATCAGGCAGGATTAGAAGATGTTTGTTGGTGGGATATAAAATGGCCATGGCTTGGCCAAGCATGCAGTGAAAAGAAATTGCTTGGAAAAGGAAAGAGAGAGAGGCTTATGGCAGCTGTCTTAGACACCTCCTTGTTTGCAAGAGTAAATTGTTCACACTAAAGACAGTTGAATTCCCTAAACCAGCCGGGATCACTTCCTTCCTCTTTGCTTACTCAGTTATTTTGAATCCCTGCGCATTATCTTCCTCACCACAGGAGTTGTGGAGAAAGCGATTTCAAAAGGGGCTAATATTCATCCGTGCTGTCAATGGAAGAAGCCCCCTCACTTCTAATGTCAAACCATTGTTTTATTTTAATGTCTTTGCTGATTCCTTATAATTAAGTTACAAGGAAGTTAGGAGACAAGTTAAAATCTGGCTCTTTTCACAAGCCTTTTATGGCCTTACCCCAGAGTAATCTCGCTGAATGATCGGGCTTTTTTTTTGGGTATGTGTATGTGCTTATGAATTTGCCCTGTTTTTGCCACCTAAAATTATTGTATTCAATATTTATAACTATTTTATAGTTACTATTCTTTGTTAGTTGTTTTATTTTCAGATATTCTGTTCCTTGCTTGCTGTTTATGTGATTTTTAAAAAATTGAGTTTGTTGTGTAGTTTGTGTTATTGGGATTTGTTTGCTGCCCAGAGTAGTGTCTTTGTCACTAGTTGGGTGGGGTAAAAATATAAATAAATAAAATAAAATAAAAAAATAAATAAGGGAGGAGTAACTATGCAGCACCTTGAAGATGAAGTAGTTTTATGTGGGATATACGTGAACTAAAGGCCACTTCATCAGATGTGTTTTGGATCTTTTGGCAATGGGCTGCAGCCCACAAAAGCTTAAGCCAAATAAAACCTGAAGTGTGGCACACAATTCATTGTTGGTTCCCCTTGAAAAGGGAATGCTTCTTCCATGGTGAAAATGTTGGCTGCTTAGAAGAACTTAACAGTAGCAAACAAAAGCCATTTTATTTCTCTGTGCCAAGTCCTAGCATTTGATTTTCACAACACCAGGCACCACTGCTATTTCAGATTTCTAATCTATTGTTGATTGTGGTGCTACAAGTGATGCGCTGGCTCCCAGCATACATTTCTAGATGAAACATGCCCCCACAATCATAGAACAGGGCTTGGAACCAGTTAAAGAGGCATCCTGGGCTTTCTAGCAGTATTTCTATGATTGCTAAGTATCATTAAAAAGTTGGACTGTTTTTGAGAATTGGGAAAGATAAGAAGGACAAGAACCCACATTGTCCAGTGATTACCGCCATGTAGAAGACGGACAATAGAGGACAGAAATTGTCTGTTAGTGGCCCACAGAACAGAACCAATTTTAAAGTAATTTTATCTGGCTTCCCGTGTCTCTCTGAAAATTTGAATCAAGGTGTATTAAGATATTTGCTCATTGTTTCACATGATACTAGCATAATAACTCTGGTGCTGTGGGGTGGTGAATCCTTTCAGAGTTTTAGTCTGAACTTCAAAGGGTGTTAAAGAAGCCATCAGAAGTGCTGAACCTATTGTGGGGATAGAGTTTAGCATCTTGAGTAAACTTAAGACTAAAACCCAGAGCGCACTCCTGTCATCACATTTCACTGGGTACCAGTACTATGACACCTGTCCATTTCTGTTTATTTATACTGCATCGAACTATGGAACAAAACCCACAATGGCTCAACCATCTTTGAGTGATGTGTGGGGGAAACACTGCCTTCCCATGAGCTTATGCACTATGGCCAAAAGCTATCATGAGCAGGGCCAGGGCTAGCATTATATATAGTGTGGCAGTTGCCTTAGCTAGCAGATGCTGGATAGGGTGGATAAAAAGCAGCAGTGGCAGTCCTTTGGCCATACCTTTCTAGTGGAGAGCAGAGCTCTGTGTTCTGGGTTGCTAGTCTGCAACCTCTAAGGTCAGGCCAGTTGGAAGAGGCTGTCCCAGAGCATTTGTGGGGGCTAGTGGTGGCATGTGCGCCATCTTGTTTTATTCCACATGCAGTGAAACATCTGAAGCCAGCTCTGATTTGAGGCTACACACTACTTCCACAGGTGAATAAAGAAAGATTGGATTAAGTTCTTCTGAGGGGATGGAGTGTGTGGAATAATCCTGATGAAAAGAGAAATCAGATCCAAAGAGAAAGAAGCAGTCTGTGAGTGTCAGAATATCAAGGAATAGAATCCTTTTTTCTTTTTCTGCTAAAGAGCTTTGCTTTCTGCTTAATCTGATCTGACACTTCCTTCCAGGCGTAGAGCATCGCCACCATGTTTTTTGAATTCCATGTTTCTCTTTTTGTTTCTCTCTTCATCTTTTTTACTTTTAAAATCAGGTGTATATTAAGAGAATATCTGAGGAACTGGTGCACCCAGTCGCCTACTACCTCTCTTTAATGTTCTTTACCTCTTATTACACCCTCTTTCAACTGCAAATTTCTATGGGGATACTTATGTTGTGCACCCAATATAAATATTCATATACCTTTTCCTTTTTTTTTCTCTATTTGCCTCAGGAGGGCACTGTCCCAACATACGTACTTTCATTTCTTGTTTAGAAGTTATAGCTATAGCTTACGATCTTCAAGGCATCAAAGGGAAAAATACAGATAAAATATCTTTATTTTGGATTTCTTATAGAGGAGATCAAGTTACACATGTGATTTGGCTGTAAAGTCATTTCTGTATCCATGGGGAAAATAAGGGATTTTCTACAGAAGTATGCAATAAACAAAATTTAGAAGCTGTAAATCTAATCCCCAATTTCATTAGTATAAATTTAAAGAAAATCCACAGATGTAAGCTTCAGTCCTCCCTGCAATCAGCTGTCTTCCAACTCCATGGGAGTTGCTTGAGAGGAAAGGGAATTTTAAAAGCGATATGTTCATGTTCCTAGATTGTCAGTAGAAGCATAACTGAATGGGGCAGTGATGGAGATAGCCTGAAAGCGGAATTGTATGTAGCCCCATGATTGTACAAGAAGCTGTGCTGGCTGATGTTAGTAACAGATCAGCCTGTGCCCTAAGATTTAGACAGCTGCTTTATGGGTGATAATGATAGGATGAGGAGGAAGTAAGTATAGAGTTGTATTTGAGCTGCATTCACAGGGTCAAAGCAATGTGGAGGGAGGATGATGTCATTTGCACTCCCTGAGCTTTCCCTTTTTTTCTTCCTTGAGCTTAGATTAAATCTTAATTGCTTGGGGTAAGAGAGTGGAGAAACTTTCCAGACAGATATATTATTGTGAGCGGTTCCTACCATGGTACAAAATATGTTGGTGTGGCTTGGTCTTGAATGGGCAGTGAACTAGCTTTACAAAATACTTGGTCCTGTTGGAGGTGGAAACCAATAGTGCTGGTGGTCACTATGGATCAGCTCAGCTGCCTAGATTTTTAGATTCTTCTTGGGGAGGCTTTAGTATAGATAAGTAGACCAATCTTTCTATATCTCTGAGGATCCAGTCTAGTATGTTTAGAGGGTACCATAAAAAAAATTAAATTTCTCAAACCGGGTGTGTTTTCTTAGATACATGCTTATTGACACCAATATGTGGAGATGAGAAATCTCTTTGGCCCTGTTTTCTAGCTCCAAGTGAATGCTAGAGCTTTTATTTCCTCCAAACACATATAATCTTTCAAGTTCTTGAAAGCCTTAGTAAACTCTCTAGGATTGCTTTCAGTAGCTTTCCTGAGTGATGGTGATTCCTTTTAGGAGGATGGGGGGGGGGGAGCTTACTTTTTAAATATCTGGGAAAAAATACGTTTAACTAAATTTTCCAAGAATTTAAAAAGCCTCATGTGCTTTCTAAATATTAAGTATTTGGTCTTCAAGAAACAAAATCCACAATGCAATTTCAGTGTCTTTCTGGTGATGGTGGTTATCATAATAGAGTTAGATAAGAATGTTCTCAAAATATTTGTGATTAAGCTTTTGAACTGGAGGTTGTTCACCTTCCAGTGCCTTTACAGGTACGTTTCAATGAGCTTTAATAATGAAAATAATCATTTATTTTCTGAAGTAACAGCAAAACCATCTAAAAACACTTTTTAAAACATAACATGAGCATGCTGAAAATGAAAATTTTATCTTAGGATCGTGAAACCTCATGTTTTCAGCTCATAGCAAGCAAGAGTGCTCAAGTTGCGGGCAGAATCTTATGACTGAGTTTTTCTGAGTAATGATTTAAATTGTGCTTTATATTATCATTTAAATCAATTTGATTTTTCCATGTATAAGACACCCCATGTATAAGACCCCCCACTTTTCTAACCCAAAATTAAGAAATCTTAACTTAGCTTTGAGTATTCAGCCTCTGAGCTCAGAACGCTCGGACATTACGAGTCCCTGTTGCATCTGAGCCTACAGGCTCCGCCTCCAACGAGGTGTGTTCTAATTGGTTTGTTCAGCATCAGCTGACATCAGTTACATAAGGCTCGTGATTGGAGGAAGCTAAGTCTCCTGACTGTAAGAAGCTAAGCCTTGTGATTGAAGGAAGCCTGTTTACAGAGGCAAGGTACGGGCAGTTTTGTTCTCTCCTCAGCTTATTTCTGTGTGTAAGACGCCCCTCAATTTTTAGTGTAATGATTTTAGGAAAAAGTAGCATCTTATACATGGAAAAATACAGTATATAAAGTATATTCTGCAGATATATCTGAAAGGAACTCCAATGGAATTGAGTAGGACTTAAGCCACAGTAGTCATGCATAGGGTTGTACAGTTGTATTTTAGCAGGACTCTTCAGTTGTTAATTCAGCAAAGTGTTTATGATTTGGCTTTTGCTGTGTGAAAGGAGATGCAAGGTCCGAACTAGTTATGGAATTTTAGTATAAAAGTCAAACATGGACTGTTATATGTAATCCATGTGTTATAATTCTTTGTGAAATATTTGCTCAAAAATGAACGAGCATTTATTACAATTCCGCTGCCAAGATTTCTAACTGAAGACTGTTTGTTTCTTTCAAGAACAGGAAAAACAGTTAATTCAATTTAGAAGACTTATTCCCAGAAATGTCGTACTTTGAAAGTGTGAAGCTCAGAGTTGAGTGACCAGTGTTCTTTTTGAAGCTTGTGCAATTATTCGACTTGGCAAAGAAATAAAACTTGTGTTCCCAGTTAAGTTTTGAGTAAAGGGAAGGTCTGAAATCCACTGCAAGTGGACCTTATGTTGAAAAAATATCAACGAGCTCTTGCCAGGTTGTAATTTGCATTTCCTGATCAGCCATCCTTATCGGAAGAATCAACTGTCTGATTAAGAAGGACTGCTGTCAAGGCTGTTTCTCCACTCTGGTTGCTGTGAACCAACCTCGTTAATTGCTGGAGGTAGGTTTTCATCTTTGCCCCACAAGCAAGAATGTCTCCAGTCCCTTTGGTTTGGGTGCCACCAGGCACTTAATCTCTCTGGAAATTCAGAAGGCAGTGAAACTCTCGTCCTTGTGGGTGAGTTCCTAACTTCAGCTGTCCCTTTTCCTTGGGGTAGGGAGAGAAAGAGAGAGATGGACTCATTCCACCGCCATGTGCAGATACAGTTGTACCAGATCCTCTCAGGCGATCGTCTTCCAGGTGGCCACTCCAAAAGAGGCGAGAAGATCATCTACAAGAAGTTGGCAGTGGCACCAGCTCTTTGGAACTAGCTCCCAGTTGAGCTGCGCCTGGCCCCCTCCCTCCCTGTTTTTAGGAGGCTGCTGAAGATGCTGCTCTTCAGAGAGGCCTTTCAGTGCAACCCTGCTTGATTTCCTTTGCCTCGTGCTCTGCCTTCTTAATCATGAAACGTTACACTGTTTTGACTGGATAGCTGAGTTAATTCATTCTGTTTGATTTGGTTTTTTTTATGATTATATGGTTGTTTTTGTTTATGGTTCATTCCATTTTATTATGCCGTAAATCACCCAGTGCTTTGCACTTATGGGCGGTATATTAATTAAAGAAATAATAAATAAACGTGCAAGGGCCTTGCTCTTGAACCAGAAACTACGAGAATTCTGGTAGCAACTTTAAGACTAACAATTGCTTTTAATTATTCAATTGTATTTTAATTAGCATATAGTTTAATTGTTGTTTTTTAAAAAGTTTAACATTATGTTTTTAACTTTGTTCTTTTTAGTATTCTGAGCCACCTTGGGTCCCCTTACCGGGAGAAAGGTGGCATATAAATAAAAAAATCAAATAAACAAACAAGCTTAGTTTGGCATAACCTTTCGTGGCCACTACTTCAAATTCCCTTGACTGTGGGTTCCTTGATAAAAGAAGAATATATACACAGTAGTGGCATTGCCAGATGTTACAAACAACCATGGTGTAATGCATAAGGACCTAGACCTTGTGAACAACTTGGATAATACAAAGAGGACATGTCAGCAAATCCAGAGTTCAAACAAGAAAACATTAATTAGTCCTGAATGTGTTTACACTATGGCCAAAAACCTGTTGGTTTTTTGCACACACCGTAGCACAGTCATAGACGTTGCAGCAGCCAATTGAGGCTTACTGGCAAGGTGCCAGTTATGTGCCCAGTTTCCTGCCTGGTCACACTCCTGGCATGCAACTGGCAGATCATTCTTTAATCTGACCTGTCATGGCTTCTACCCTTGTGCTACTGCATGCAGAAAAAAACAACAACAATAAGGTTTTGTCCAGCATGTTACAGCAGTTTGATGCCACAACCCCCTCCTAACAAATGTGGGATTTGTTGTTTGATGAACTATTTAGAATTCTTTACTAAGGAGCTTTAGTGGGCTTTCCTGAAGTACAGCAGAGAATGCTAAGCATGTCAACAGAGTACAAACCTCAGCACTCCTTAAGGTGGAGCTATTGCAGTTGAAGCAATATTGAACTACTGGATAGCTCAGTGGTTTAGGTATGGTTGGGAGTTCAATTCCCCACTGTGCCCCTCTGACAGAGGCTGGACTTGATGATCCATACGGTCCCTTCCAGCTCTGCAGTTCTAAGATTACTGTAGCAGTATAGCAAGGATCCATCCACTCATGGTCATGTCCAAATAATCATTCTCCTGCTCACACCTGTAGATTTGAATTCTGGCTTCCACAGATTTTGATCAGCTGCATGCGTGTACAGTTCTCCTGTGCTTGGCTTGAGAAACCTTTATATATTAAAACCTTTCAGTCTGATGAGTTAAGCTGTGTGCAGTAAATCCTTGAAATGTTGGATGGGAACTAATTGCTATTCGTAAGCTGTTATTTGGCCCCGTCTTCAAGACAGAGGCTCTGTCAGATTCATGTTTTCATAAAACACCTGGCACAGCGTTGAAGCCAAAATATGTATTAAGTAATAGTAGAAAGCATGCTTCCAGGGAATATTTATTACTGTTTCAACACAAAAATTTGATGGTTGGTTTACAGAAAATTGCTGGATGTGCTATAGCTCCTGTCATCTTGTCAAATGTGAATGTTGTGCAATTAACAGACATACCAAATGCTGGTAAGCATTCTGTTAGTTGGCACTTTACACAGAGCTTAAACGTGCACATGAATGTCAGGGTTTGGAGAGATGAAGTTTTTGGATATCCAGATGCAATTTTGAGTCTGAATGAGACATATCTCCCCTCCCCACTTAGTACTTTAAACGAATTCAACAGCATGTAGGCACAAGCATCATTGGGTTGACTATACCACCACTGTCTGTGACTACGTCTCCCTCTAGTGGCCTGCCTTAAGGACCTTCTGCAGCAGCTTCTACTGAAAACATGTTACTGTTTAAAGCGCTGGAGCAAAGCGTCAAGGCAAGAATTTAATCTGCACTTTTGGTTCTTTGTTATGTCTTCAGAAGAATAAGTCTGTGTTGGGTTTGATTTGTACCATTGCATGTTTGCTACATATACGGCCAATACATTTTGCTACCTGAGGCAAGGAACAGGGTGCTCTCTTCCCTTGTTCCGTGTATGGAAGTAGTTGAATCTTATTCAGAGCTTGGAAACATTACTTTTTAAAACAGAAGTTCCAAGAATTTCCAGCCAGTGTGGCTGTAAGGATTGGAGAGTTCCCAAGCACTAATATGACTTTAATAATGACAAGGGGTACTTTTGCCTCTACTGCTCTTTAGGGCAGCAAACTAGCTTAGATTTGATATCCAGCAGAAAAGAATGGCTAGGGGATTACCATTGCTGCCCTCCAGCATTTGCTGCCTGAGGCAGTATCTCACTTTACCTAGCAATGGGATTTTGAATGGAATATATAACCTACCACAGGATTGTTTCCTATGTAAAAAAATCACAAAATATATGAAACACATGCATGTATTTAATGTAATTTCTAGTGTGTCCCTGATTCTTAACTGGCTGAACTTGTTCTTTGTAAGAATTCTTTAACATTTTGTTTTTAGTTCCGTCTTCTGTGTTATGTACATTTGAATTCATCAGTGCACCATGTAACAGTTGTGTGTGTGAGAGAGAGAGAGAGGGAGGGAGAGATGACCTATCAACTGAGACAGTTATTGCCTCCCAGATTGTGATTCTTGACCTTTGACTCTCCAGATGTTTTGGTCTTTAACTCCCAGAAGCTCTAGTTAACATGACCAATGGTGAAATAGTCTGGGAATTGAAAATTAAGACAATTGGAGGGCCATAGGTCAAGAAACACTGTTCTAGATTATGGCCAATCACCTGAGAACCATCATGATCTAATACAGTGCTTTCTAACCTCACGTCCCCAGATGTTTTTGGACTAAAATTCCCAGAAGCCTTCCCCACTAGCTATACTGGCCAGGATTTCTGGAACTTGTAGTCCATCTGGGGATCCAAGGTTGGGAACCACTGATCTAATGGAAAATATATGGTTGGGTGAGTGCATGTGCATGTGTTTTCACCAGTTTGAAAGACCAGAGTTTGGAAAGTACCTTTCGAAACTAGAAATCTCAGAATCCTCCACCCAGTACAAAGTTCTAGAGTCCCCCCCTCCGGGGTGTGTGTCACCTTTCCCAAACTCAGTGTAAAACCCAATGTAGAATCTGCTTTAGTCATTAATAACACTGATAATCTGTTGGAGGACATCTATCAAATCCCCTGACACACACCCCTTCCTTCCTCTGCCCAATAGCAGGTTGGTGGTACTTCTCCTAATTTGTTTTGGGTTGTGCACATAACATGGCTCCAGAATCGGGCCTTTTAGCTCAGGAAAGCACGTCTGCAGTTCCCACTGGCTGTCACAAGTTTCCCTTGCTGAAGAGTGGTCCTATGTTTAGAAAATGAGCATTTAGGTCCAGGAAAGCAGGAGGCACTGAATCATAAATTCATCATTCAGACAAAACTGTATAATGCATTTAAAGGACTATGAAATTCAATCAACTGCTACTTATGCTGTAGAGAAAGAGACAATAAAATAGATTTATATGGATGTCAAGGTATACTGTTATTCAGGTGGTGAGACCTTCAGAATCATCTTGAGGTTTCTGATGCAGAACTGTACCCTGTGTATTAAATAAAGAAATGCAGAAAACTAGATTCTGTTGCTGCTGCTTTAAATTAGTGTGGTTCACTGCAGAATACTGAGAGACTTATCTGTGGCCAGTTAAGACATACTGAATTCTTTTACTGACAGAAGGCACCTGGATACTGCCCTGGCACCTAAAAGGTCACAGGGCAGACTATACCAATGTGATGCTGATCGGAAGTGACATAATCCGTAATCAGTGTGTGTGGCACAGTCAGTGTGGCTACCATGACTTGGACTCTGAATGATAGTCTGCAGGAGTAACCTTTAGTCTGAGTAGCACAGGACATTATGCTGGAATGGCCTCTGGATTCTGATATGAAGGATGGCCTCACTCCCTCTTGGAACCAACCTTTCTAGAAATTTTCTACACCACAGAGATACCCATATCTATTTTCCTCTTCCCCTGTCTTCTGCCCCCATGATGCCTTTGTCCAGTATGGGCCCTAGTTTGTGACATCTTACTGTGCAGGGCAGACTCCAATTCAGAGCTAAGGACCAGAGCCCCCTATGTCCAATCCTCAGATAATTTTTAAAATATTCCAGCATGGTTAGGGTTGCCCCAGTTCCAATTAGTGGTGACAGTCCTCCACTAGAAGGGCTGTCAGAGGATTGGTTGGTTGGTTGGTTGGTTGGTTGGTTGGTTGGTTGGTTGGTTGACTGACTGACTGACTGACTGACTGACTGACTGACTGACCAACCGACCGACCGACCGACCGACCGACTGACCGACTGATTGATTGATTGATTGATTGATTTAGTATGGCAGTTGCCAGAGGATAAAGAGAGGTTATTTACCTGTAACTCTGGTTCTTCGAGTTTGAAGGTGTCTTTCATATCTGAGACGGAGAACCACAAGAACATGAGATTAGGAGTCTTGATGTTGCTATACACTGTTAGCAACATCTGGACAGTAGACTGAGCAGCAGGCACACAGGTCACTGCATTATAATTCTGTTTAAGTTAATAAATGTCATTTCTAATTTTGCATCTGTACATATAAACTAGCATGTGCAATTTAAGCAGACCAGTGTTGTATTTTTTCTGCTCCTTTTCAATTACCTTTTAGTGGCCACACTGTGTGGCATATCTGTTTACAGTCCACATCAATGTTCATAATAACCCATTGCCATTGACTGTGCGTCGTGAGGATGAAGAGAATGGTAGTTCGACACATCTGAAGGTATGAAGGCTGTGGAAAGTTGTGTGACCTACTGTTTTGCCCTAGAGAAGTCCAGAATAAGTGGTTCTCTACTGGCAAATCCTTATACCTTTAGTACAGTGGTTCCGAAACTTCAACCCCAGATGTTCTTGAGCTGCAACTCCCAGAAGCCCTAAGTAGCACAACCTGTGTTCAAGGCTCCTTGCAGTTGTAGTCTAAGAACATCTGGGGACCCTAGTATGGAAACTTCAACTTTGATGGCTGGAGGAATGATATTCAACAGGTGTGAACAATATAATCAGTAGAGGATTGGAGCAGAAGAATGTGACACCTTCTTACCCCCTGCATTTCTCTGTAACTCTTAACAGTTGAATATTTTCCAGACATTCTCTCTGTGTGTAGACATCCGGAGAACGTCTGGTCTTTTTTCATTTTTGACAGCTTACGCTTATATTGTATAATAAAAAGGTTTTGAAATTCTCATTACTTTTAGCAACAGTTTGCCATATGGATTTATGGAAAGAAGGGTTGTTTCTCAAGCAGTACAAATCTAAAGTCCACTGGATGCATGAAACTAGTTGCATGAGGGGAGGTTTGGATGCAGGCATTTCTAAGTAACTTGAATTTCACAAAAACACACACCCTTTTTTTAACCTTTTTTGCTGCCTCTAGATTGAAGTTCTGTACAGTGAGTGGAATGTTGTAAACTATCTGCCCAGTGGAATAGATGGACTGTACTTTTTCCATAGCTTTAAGCAGCTCCCCTTTGGCCCTGATCTGCATCTCATATTATGTTTCTTGTGCATACATTATGAAAAGAACCTTCTTGTGCATTTGTTCCTTCAGCCAATGTACATATCAAATTTGGCTCCAAGATATGGCATTTTATGTTTGCTGTCAATTCAGACTTCAAAGCCAAGTGACACTAGAGCTGCTAGTTTTCTGTTTTGAAAGAAAAGCTTCCAAACAAAAGATGCTCACAATATTTATAAAACTTCTTCTTGCACTGGTTTATTCCACAGAGCCCAAGTAGCTCTGAAGCCTAGAGCTTAAACTCTGCATATTAAATTGAGTGCTTTTTCATGAAAAAATAATCACCAGGACAGAGGAAAATGTGGTCGTTTAAATAAAACTTTATCCTCCTCAGTTAAAGAGAGAGAAAGAAAGAGAGAAATCCTTTTTGGCGTGTCGTCTGTGCAAGTTTGGAAAAGATGCTTTTGTAAAGCAACGGAAGCAAGGATGAAAAGGTACCTCAGCAATGAGATAAGCAGATGCAATATGGAGGCTTCCGGCTGGGTCACACATGACTGCAACACCAAGTGATGGGTTTTATTAGTGAATGGGCTAATCCCTCCCCTGAAGTGTCCATTTCCTTGCAAACACAGTGGAGCCAGTTCAAGTATATCAGTTCCCATGCTGGATGTGGGTTTCTAAGCGCTGAAGTCCTCCCACCCCAAAATAGCTTTTCAAAGCTCCAGATAAGTATAGGTATGAACCATTTCAGTAGAATAGTTTCTTATTGTCAAGGTGAATGATCCCCCATAGCAGGAGCATTTTGACAAGCCCAGGTAAAGTTCTGACCTATGCCAAGAACTGAGCTGGAGCCCCAGGTTGTATAATTACTGCTCCCAAAACAGTCAATTCAGCTATTGTGTTCTTAACTTCTTTATGGTCAAAACAGAGCCGCTAAAAAAAGAAGAGGGAGGTAGTGGGATGTTCAGTGGAACCCCACATATTGCAGAAATAAAACAGATATTTGGAGAAAGAAAATGCCAGGGCAACCTGTTCCCCAAAACAGCCTGATGAGGCTGTAGAAATCATGCTTAGTGGCCACAGGTAAGGAGTAGGTGGAAGAAAGTCAGGAGCCAGGATGGAATGGAAGAATCTGGAAAAGGGTGTGGCTAGATGGAGCCCTCAATTTAGACATTCCACACTGCAGCATTTGCTGTTGGTTTTAAATCTTTCTCTGTGTATGTATGTTTGTCCTTGTTAAACCATATTAACATGGTAATGTGGTAAAATATTTACCTTTTGAAATTGGCCCAAATCCTGTTGCAAATTGCGCTAGAGTCCATTGATTCGATGGGGATTTAGTGAGTGAATTCTTCCATAAATTCAGTTGATTCAAATGGACTTACTCTAACTGTGACTTACTGTGCTAAGCTAAAATAAAATGTAGCTCTACATCTCACATCTTATAAATTTTCTTCCCCTCTCTTGCCTGCTAAAAGTCAGCAGATACTCATTACAATGGCTGAGTTTGCAACAGAGTATGGCAAGAAATGTTTCAGTGCTGAGCCTCAGCAGCTGGATCAATGCCGCAAAGTGCTGTGTTGAGTAAGGAATGGCAAGAGGAATGGAATCTAGTTGCAGAGTTGTATTCAGCTGTTCCATTAGGGCATAATTCTGTTTGTATTGGGTAATTCGGTTTCTGACATACTTACTTTTGCCCTAAAATCATAAAGTCAGGCCTTTCTTTAAGTGCTCCTCAATATGAAGCATGGAGTGGTAGCTTCAAGAGAGAAGCCTTCTTAGTGGTAGATGATTCCCCAGCTGTGGAATCATCTGCTCTCCCCAAAGAGGGCTGGCTGATGCCTGTGAAATTCTTTTATTTTCTTTGATGCCAGACAAGAACCTTGCTATACTTCTTTAAACATAGGAGACACTAATTCTTAATTAACATTGTTAGAGTCTGATATTATTTTTTCTGTCTGTTTTTATCATATCTGCCTTGTTTTGAGCTGTGTGTGTAACCAGGAAGATTTCACTGTAGCTGGTATTAGAAAGGGGAGGCTTCTGGCGCCAAGGGGAAGAGGTAGCCCGCTGTTTACACTTTGAGCCACCAGTAGTATTGTGTTGTTTTCTATGCTGGCTTTGAATTAACTTTGATTATATTGCATACACTTAATGCCTTTTGAAACTTTTGAAACTAGAGAATCCTTTTGGTTATTTCACCATAAAAAGTGAGTATGATTCCCATCCTTGGATCTAAAGATTCAATTTTGAGTTCTTGTGTGTAGAAAAAGAAAGAAAGAAAGAAAGAAAGAAAGAAAGAAAGAAAGAAAGAAAGAAAGAAAGAAAGAAAGAAAGAGTGATTCTGGCGAAGTCAGAGGGGATGTTAGGTGGGCTGCGCTGGGTGAGGGAGGTCCATGGGGGGATATGAAGATGGCATCTGTTCTTGCACATTAAATTCAACATCTGAAAGAATGCCCAGAGTTCTGACTAGAGTGATCAAGGGAGAATCCTGGAGCAAAATTCTTATGCATGATTTACAGCAGGATTCTTGAAATAATAATAAGCAACAGGCTTATAGCATAGTTTGGACACATGTTGGATAGTTCTTGAAAGCAGATTGAAGATTGCTTGGACGGATAGTAAAAGCGACAGAGGTTATATTGGCTATGTGTTTTCAAGGCATATGGGCACCCGTATGCCTCTGAAGAGATTCACCTCTACCTGGTTTATGAGAAGTGATGAGAAAAATCCCCTATAGCTTGTTTTCAGACATTGATGTTTTCAGAGGAAATATATAAGCACAAAGAAAAGCAATGTGGAACTCCCAGGTAATAGCTGGAATTCTGAAGGGATGATTGTTCTTCATGTTCTTGGTGTTGCCTGTTTTTATGGCAGTGTCAAAGCATGTGGGTCTTTATCTAAGCAAAAATCACCCACAGGGAGTTTATATTCTGTACTTTCAGCCAGAGTGGATATGATCACAGAAAAAAGGGAGGGTCACACCACTAAGAAGGCTGCATTACCTTCTCTCTTGAAGGCCAGTCCTACCATTAGGTGGAATGTGGTGGCTGCTTTATCTGGCAGGTGCTTGAGTGCAGAGAGGACGTGTTGGAGAACAGACCCCGAGTAAGCCTGGTGTCACAGTCTCAGTGGAGGTTGCTGTGCTTCTCCAGAGCTGAAGGAAGCTTCAGCTGCCAATCTGGTTGCCCTTTGCACATGCAGTGGGAGGAAACACCATGTTGTCCTTTGCCCCAGACACCAGATGATCTGGGGCCAGCCCTGCCTGCCATGATAGGAGAATTGAGAGCAGGGCAATAATGTTAAATTTATGTGGGAGGAGATTTTTCTTTCAAAGATCCTTTCCCAGTTAAAGCTACTGGAATTTTTGGTATAGAAAATCCTTTCGGTGTACTGATAGGCATTATGGAGACATGCGGCTAGCCCTTCCTAGGTGAAAGACAACTGCCTTTTTGCAGAACAAAACAAAGCCTATGCATAGCAATCTACATGTGGACAAAGAGTTGCTTAGAAAGACAAGAGAGAGAAAGAAACCCAGGTTTACCTGGCTGTTTTTCTGTTGTTCTATTTGTTCAGCTTCCAGTAGTTAGAAGGTATGAACTTGATGGGGCGTTCGGAGAGCAAGAGCGACTAAGAAAGAACACTACAAAGTGTGGTGAGATTTTGTTTTCACTCATGTTGAGACCCTGTGTGGTGTAGTGATTAGAGTGATGGACTAAGGCTAGGAAGACCTGACTTTGCCATGAAAATTTCCCGTTGTGGTGCACAAGCCTCCCTAAGGAGCGCTTAGCACTCGGTCAGAGAGTTCCACAGGCTACTTAGCTACCACCTTTGCGCTGAGGCAAGTCCTAAGACCTCAGCAGTGCGTAGCGTAAGTACAGTGGTGCCTCGACTTACGAACTTAATGCGTTCTGGAATATGGTCGTAACTCGAAATGGTCGTAAGTCGAAGCACCATATCCCATAGAAATGCATTGAAATGCAATTAATCCGTTCCGGCCGAAGAAAAAAATCACCAAAAAAAAAAAAAAAAAAAAAAACCACTGCAAGACCCATCGGAAACGCGATTAATCTGTTCCGGCCGAAGAGGGGAAAAATAAGAAAAGCAAGCCAAGCGTGCAAGACCTATCGGAAATGCAAAAAAAGCAAAGCAGAAAGCAAGCCAAGCGTGCAAGACCTATCGGAAATGCAAAAAAAGCAAAGCAGAAAGCAAGCCAAGCGCGCAAGACCCATCGGAAATGCAAAAAAAGCAAAGCAGAAAGCAAGCCAAGTGTGCAAGACCCATCGGAAATGCAAAAAAAGCAAAGCAGAAAGCAAGCCAAGCGTGCAAGACCCATCGGAAATGCAAAAAAAGCAAAGCAGAAAGCAAGCCAAGCATGCAAGACCCATCAGAAATGCAAAAAAAAAAGCAAAGCGAAAAGCAACCAAACCCCGCAAGACCCATCGGAAATTGGGGGGGGGGGAAACAAGAAGCAAACAAACCCCCCAAGACCCATCGGAAATGGGGGGAAAAACCCAAAAAACAAACAAACCCCCCAAGACCCATCGGAAATGGGGGGAAAAACCCAAAAAACAAACCAACCCCCCAAGACCCATCGGAAATGGGGGGGGGACCAAAAAACAAACAAACTCCCCAAGACCCATCACAGCACAGAAATATAACCCCCTAGCCCAAAACCACGCTGCAAAACCCACCCAGAACAGTTTTTAAAAAGCAGAAAGCAGCACCTTACCTTACCAGGCAGTCCGAAGCCTCCTCCGATCGCACTCACTCTAACCATTGGGGCGAAAGAGCTACAAAGAAGCAGCCTCTTCGCCTACCAACGGTTAGCAATTTGAATTCCCCACCTTTTTCCCCTGTCTTTTTCTGGTTGTAACTTGAAACTCCAGCCGCAAGTCGAAGCAAAATTTTGCAGCCGGAGCTGATCGTAACTCGAAATGGTTGTAAGTCGGGACATTCGTAAGTCGAGGCACCACTGTACCTTGAACAAGTCTGACCTTAAACAAGTACTTTACTTCATGCAGCACTCTGCAAATACTGAAACATGGGCTTTGTAATTCCTTAGAATTCACAACAGCTCAGTTAGGTAGGACTCTTAATGATAGCTAGTTTGTGGCCCTCTCCACTCCCCTGGATTTAGCCAGACCCTGCTGTTCAAGAGACCAGTCCTTTGTAAGAATTTTTATAATTATTTTTATTAGAAAAATAGAGTTTCATAGAATCAGTTTATATTGCTCAAGCTTTAGCATAAAGAACATATTCAAAGATTATTACAGTTAAATAAAATAACTAATCCCTATTAAAATAAGAAACACTACTAAGGTGGGCTAAGGCGGGCTAACCCCACCTCCTTCTGGCAATTACATACTTTACCATCCAACTACATAACACATTCCAGAAAGAATCATCATCTCTCAGATCCTTCAGAAATCAGTTAGTTTGTAGCTAAGTTCTAACACACACTTCTCCTTCCATCTTTTCTACATTCTCTAACTCCTCCCTTCTTCTTGACACTTCATGGCTGTTAACCAATTAGCCTCAAGGGGAGGTAACACCTTCCTCCATCCTCAATTCCCATGAAGATCCAGGTGTGTTATCTCTTCTCCAATTAGCTCGGAATGTTGAGTCTTTTCACGGGCTTCTTTGTCCGACCTTCAGCTTATCAGGAATCATGCTGTACCAGTCTTCAGAAAAACACTCTCACACCACTTAGAAAAACACATTCCAATGCCTCTCAAATCATCTTCACACAGAACCTGTCTGACTCCATTTTACATTTCTCTGACTACATATCCCACACTGCTTCAACTCCATCACACCCCTCATTTTGTGTGTGTGTGCTATTCACCTTCTCCAGGCCTGTCCTACCTCACAGAGTTATTGTGAGGATTAAGTGAGAAGGAGAGAGCTATCCATGCTGCCTTAATCTCACTGAAGGAAAAGGGAGATATAAATGAAACAAACAAACAAATAAGTACTGAAATTGAAAATCTATTAGTGAAGAGAAATTGAAGATACAAGGCTATGGCTGAGAATATTTTCCTGAAGGGGGTGGATTACTATTATTGTTTTTCTGGGAAGATAAAGAAGCCACATAACTCTGCTCCCTCTGGTTATATGTGCTACTTGTTTTACTCCTAACATTAAACAGCACCAGAGTTAAAAATATTGTTGGGCTTGGAATGTCTCTCTTTCTAATATAAATGTCCTTAGGTTACTTGCTGCAATGCTAACCTTTGTACCAGACGAGAGAACAAACACATAACACTAACAACAGTTGGTTGAACAAAAGAGTTCATCTTTTTAGTTACCCAAATAATGCTGGAAAGAATTTGAGCCTTAGCTTCAATTTTAAAATAACTGTATGTATGTAGTGGAAAACAAGAAATAAACCAGAGCTATGGCCAAAATCCTGTTGAGCACATAATGCCTGTTAGGGGTGATTACATCACCAGCAGGGGAGATTGCAGGTAATTAAGATATTCCTAAACCACATTGACATGTATTATATGCATACCTATAAATGGGTGCAGAAGGAACTAGTATGTTGTGGTTCCCAACCTTGGTTCCCTTGATGTTCTTAGACTAAAACTCCCAGAAGCCTTCATTACTGGTTGCACTGGCCAGGATTTCTGGGAGTTCTAGTGGGTCAGAGTGTTGGACCTGGGAGATACAAGCATAGGAAACTCACTAGATGACGTTGGGCCAGTCCTATTCTCCATTCAACAAACTTCACAGGATTATTGTGAGAAGAAAGTAGGGACAAGAACCATGTATGCCACCTTGAACGCACTGAAGGAAAACTGGGATATAAAGTTAACAAAAATATATGCACCTACATCTTCATCTATCTATATATTTGCACACACTTTGTACTGAATCTATTCTTCAGTCCAGTATTATAACCAGCAAGAGCAGAACTGGAACTAGCAATTCTGGCACCCGGGTCATGTGCTACCTTCTCCCACCAGCTCTGCTATGAGGCATGGTGTTGAACCCACCATGAAAAAGGAGGATAAAAATGTGGTGTCCTTCCAAAAGGAAGGAAGGAAAGGAAATAAGGCCATTTGTTTTTCTAACAGTCAGTTTCAGATTAACCTCTAGTCTGAGATGTAAATTTTGTGCCCTCTACATGTTGGTGCCCTGAGGCAAAGCCCTAGTTCCTCTCCCCCCCCCCCCCAGTTCTAGCCCTGCCTAGAGCAGAAGTGGGCAGCTGTGGCCCTACAGGTGCTTTTGGGTTAGAAATTGCATGATCCCTTATTGCTGGCTGTGATGGCTGGAAAGATTAGGTCAAAAACATCTGGAGGACCACAGTTGCCCATTGTTTGGTATAATGTTTCAACCAAGGATTTTTCCCAGCTCTGATGGCTGGTGCTGTTTTTGAAAGAAGAGGCCAGTGATTGAACAGGGATCTTTTGCACATCAGCCATGGACTATGGTTCTTCCCCACTGGGGAACATGAGTCATGCCCTTTTTTGTAGTAGTGAATTACAGAGACAGGAGATTCAGAGAAGTAGAAGTGTTATTGTGTTCTGATTTCTTTTCGACCTTTCTTAACATTAGATATTTCAAAGAATGTGCACACAATAATGCATTATTTATGGTGCACCGTGGGAATGTTTTGTACTTCTTCCTTCTCCTCCCCCATTTCTTCCCTCCCATTGACACATCTCAGTTCTGAAACTGGTTTATATTTTCCCAGAATTAAATGTTTCTGCTCCGTATGGCTACCAAGGGACTGTTCTAAATGGGAAATGAAATGCTGTGGTCTTTCAGGTCAGAGGCAAGCAAACAGGTTTCGTGCACTCAATTTCCATGCTGAAACAATGGCAGGCTGTCACCATGCCTAGAATTTCATTGTTGCCTTTAGACTTGAAACAAAATAATTCCCCTGAAAATTCTCACCTGCAAATTAGGATGTCAAGTATTCGAACATTTGAAAATTCCAGTACAGGATTTGAAATTCCATGATATTTGAAGTCATTGTTTGCTATTTGACGCTAGTTACTTCTTTAGATGTGGCACTACTTGATAGCCAGCATACAGTGGTATTTCTTCTGATCACTGGTGAGCCTTGGTATTTATTGTTTGGCAGGTGAGTTTAGAATTCTAGAAGCATTTGTTTACGTATATGTATAGAATATCCTCTGTCATCTGTCCACACCACCAAAAAAACTGCCACTGAGTCTTAAAGCCCTTTGAATGTCAATTTCCGCCAGATTTCAAAATACTTTAAATTTTTATTTCAGTTCTAGCTCTTTTATAAATACACAGCCAGGCATAAACCATGCAGTATGATAGGCATTGTGAAAAAGAGGATCCAATTGTTGTGGGTTTGTGGTTTGAGGTAAAAACAGTATCCACGTGTTTATATCACTGGGTTTTGAATTTGCCTGTAAAGGTTCTTTCAGATGGGATGAGTTTCCCCAAAAGTTGTGCTTTGTCTACGTTCTGCAAAAATTCCAAGTTGTACCAGGCTCCATATCCAAAGAGTTTCAAGAAATCCAAAATGGGTGTGAGGAGAAGTTGAGATGGTAGTAAGGGATTCTCTTAAAGTCTGATGACTTCCTTTTCTGAGGTTTGCTCTCTTCCCCTTTTGGAACCAGGAAGTGTAGCACTAGGAATAAATAACAATAACAAAGAAGATCCTTAGGGTTTGGCTAGGCTGCTTAGGGAACAGGGAGACTTCCTGAAACTGCTACTCCACTGATGATTTTAAAGTGGGAGCACCAAACAGCAGCAACAGCAGAACTGCTGTCTCTTCTAGTTCTTCAATCATATCTCCCCCCCCTTTTTTTTTTCTCCTTATGGAAATACCATAGTGTCTCCCTCTTAGATAATGTTAGGATTGTAAAGTTTTGGTCTTTTGTTTTGCTTCAAGCTATAAAGCCAAAAGTGAGGATAGCCCAGCTTGTGTTTTCCTTAATGTCAGGCATCACCCTTTGCTTTCTCTCTCTCTCTCTCTCTCTCTCTCTCTGTGTGTGTGTATAAAATTTCTCATCTCTTCCTCACCACATTAAGGGATTGCCAGATGCAGAAATGCTGCATAAATAAGTGAAAGTTTCTCTGCCGGATTTTTGTCTCTTTGTTTTTGGGCTGGTGGTTTATCGCTAATTGAAAGCTTTCTAGGAAGCTCTTGTTACCCAGCACAAAGTGAAGCAAGCAAACTAAACAAAAAAAAATCTCAAAACCTAGCAGTTAGGTGGACACAAAAAGAGTGAAAACCTGTGGGGGAAAGCACTGAAAATATCGTATGGAGTTTTGCGACATCTGGATGGTGAAAAAAATTCCACCCAAAATTAGCAGTCTGGAACTGGGTACCTTTATAGGAACTTTTGCCCATTTGGAAGATTCTTTAGTTTACCAGGAAATGGGAAGAGGGACTTTTTCAAGTTTGAGACATAAGATTTTGACTACATGAATACCTGCAGCAACTGTGGTTTGGCTCCTGCAGATTCCTAGCACTAGGGCTGTCCAAAGACATTTTGCTGCCTGATGCCAAGAACAAGTTGGTGCTCATCTCATTCTGTATACAAAGTCTAAACAGATACTCTGTTGAATCTCTCTTCAAACAGCAGAATAGCATCTTGTACCACAAAACAACAGGACAGCATCCTATATCACACAAGAAGGCAACAGGCAAGCTTAGGAGATCCTGGGCAGAATTAAACTCCTCCAGTAACCATCATCTGCTTAAAGGGAATGTCTGACCGAGCCTCATGGTAAAGTCAGCTCATTACGCAGCCAAGCCGTGTATCTGCAGGCAGAACTGGCCTAGTTTTTAATGTCTGCAGTGCAGAAATGGCTGTTTTAATCCTGTGTCAGCAAAGAGGCATGGGTAGCTCTCAGCTCAACCTCTCAGGTATCAGTCTCCACAAAGCTGGACTGAAGGAACTTGGAGTGGGATGTTATGGCAGGACATGGAATAGATAGGAAAGCTGGGTGGTACAGGTATTGTTAAGCATATCTTCAGCACAAATACCCAGTGTGGTGTAGTGGATAGTGACGGACTAAGACTCAGGAGCCCTGAGCTCAAGTCCCTGCTCAGTCATGGAATCTCACTGGGGGTGTGGAACTCGTAAAACCAGTCCTTAAATATCTCACTTACTTTGAAAGCCCTACTAAAGTTGCTATAAGTTGGTTTTGACTTGACGCAACACAACACAACACAACACAACACAGTACAGAGAAGGCCGAAATCTAACTATTGGCCAGGGTCAGCTGCATTTATGTCTAGGTCAATGGAAACCAGGTGGATATAGCTATTTTAGAGAGTGGGATGACTGTGTAACTATTTCAGTCAACTTTCTGCAGCCTGTCGTGGCTTGCGAAATGGATCCCCTTTCCATGTGTTCTAGTTTTGATTGCTCCTGACATCAAGATGGTGAGATTAGATGTTTAATCTTTGTATCATGAATGTCCGCAATTCATGTTTATCACCATTTTTTGTTGTGGTCTGATAACAGGGAAACATTTTTGTGTGTGCAAAGCAGTAGATTTGATCACAATATATTTGGAAAACTCAACAGTACAATCCCAGTAGCTGCTTGAAGAACCTTTATTATGGATACCACCCACCCATGGGTGCAGCCAAGGGTTCATGGCCTGGGTAGGTAGGATTGGAATCTCTGGCCTTTTAAGAATGTATTGTGCATTCTGCATACGCATGTATGTTGTTCCTTAATGGATTTGAAAATATGGGACTCCATCTTTCTAATGTGCTCCAGCCATGCCTATTTAATGGACAAAATACTTGTGTTGTTTGTTAATATGGACAAAATTTGTATCCAATAAAGGAGTGGACCTGCCTAAATGTATTTGTTCAGCTGTTAGAACACTGGCTTTCTTTTTGTAATATAAACCCAAATAACTTAGTTCTGAGTTCTCAAATAACTCTGAATTCTAAATGTCTTATAATGCTTAATGCTAGATTGGCATAAACATTTGTGGTCTTTAGATGTAAAAATATGTGGGCGGCACCCCTATGTGGTAGGGAAATGTCTGTTTTGATACAGAGTTTGCCAGCTGTATCAGGACTCGATGGAAAACCACCCTCCGAGGCCACTCACTCATTTTCCCACTGTGGGAAGCTGCTCTTTTGCTTCAAGTGAAACAAAGGCCATTCCTTCCATTGAAAGACTGTTGGATGGTTTAGTCTTCTCAGTTTTCCTGACAAGTACAATGTGGAGCAGGCCTGATCCAAGACAGTTTGCATTTATAGAAGAATCGTACTTTGTTGTTGATGAGGGAACAGTGTCTTCCACCACCACACTTCAGGCCAGCAGGCCAGCTTAGGGATCCAGGATAAGTTACCTGGCACACATAGGGAAACCACCTTGCTCATTCCTGCCCGTCCAGCAATTGCTGCCTCAGAAGACCTACCTCACTCCTTCCTCTTCTAGTCCAGCCCTTTGCTTACTGCAGAAAATTGAGAACTTGACAGCACTGTGGAGTGCTGCCAAGCTTCTTCTGAAAGATGTCCAGTGAGGAGGAGTCCATTGCTCATTTAGGTCAGGGACAGGCAACCCTTCCAGACCCCTGCAGGCAATACAATAATGTATATATTTTTAAATTGGAAGTGACTGGGCAGTCACTTCCTTTTTGGGAGGGGGAGGCCCAGAGGAGCTCCAGAATCACCGTAACATGTAGACCCGTACCCCCTGCAGTTTCAGGGCATTCTTGTTTATTTTGGGGCTGATCTTTTTCATGAGACCTTAGTGGGTGCCCAGAAATTCCTCAGGCCCCATTTGGCCAACTTTGCCCACTTTTGCCTTAAGTGGACAGTTCCATGCTAAACAGCTCTTATCATCAAGACACCCTTCCTAATTTTAAAAGGGAAACAACGTTCCTGTAAACCCATCCCACTAACTCTAGTCCTGCCTCCCTGGGCCAAGTCTTTGCCGTCTTCTACGTCTCAGACATTGGAAGACTGGATTTGTACCACCCACTGTCCTTCTCCCTTTCATTTTACTCCCTTTTTGTAAACTCAGTCCCTCAGTTGTTTTCCATGCCCTTAACAATCTGCATTGCCTGTTTCTGTATCCCACTTCCAATCTGTCTACTTCGTTTTTGAAGTACCAACCCAAGACAGGACAATTTCAAATGCGTTGGCTGCCAAGAACTTGTTTCTCGCTATAGTCAGTTCACATCATGAAGCCTGAACTCTTTCATCACAAAATTCCTAGCTACAGCCCAGGATTTGAATCTGCTGCGGTTGGTGTCTTCAGGATTGCCCAACCCATATCTTATCTTTTGGAGCTGGCCACTCTTTCTTAATTTATTTCCCAGGAAAGACTCATTTGGGAATGAGATTTTTATACATCCTAAATTGGCTTTTGAAGGATGAGAAGAAGTATGATGTGGGTGGTGCTGTTGGAGACGTGTGCAATGCAAGGGGTGTATAAATTCTCCCCACAGAAAGTACAAATATATCTGAAATCTCCCCTTTTTGTAGTTCTGTATGCACTTTTTTGTTTTAGTCTTAGTGTTTCTCTAAAACACCATTAGCTGTGCTGGCCAGGATTTCTGGGAGTTGTAGTCCAAGAACATCTGGGGATCCAAGTAAACCACTGCTGTGAAAGATCTCTATGGTCCATTAAGGCTATCTATTGAAGTGAATGGGAGGAAGGAATAATTTATTGTGCATCAAGTTATCTGGGGTCTTAATAATCTGCGATAGTGAAAACAAACTACTGTATTACTGCAATAGCAGTATCTGCAGTGATGCTGGTCAGGTGCTCAGTGGGGCACCACCTACTTTGCAGTAGCAGACTCTTAGTTCAATCCCTGGCATCTGCATCAAGAGCTGAAAAACTGTCTGAAACCTTGGAGACCTGTGCCAGTCAGTGCTAACTGTACCTGGGCCAGAGGGATTGATATAAGGCAGTTTCCTGCTTTTGTGCTCATTCATCCAATCCTCCAAGGATTTTTTTTTTAACATTACGGGTATCATTTGTTGGAGCAGTGCGTCTACAGCAAAACAGTGTATCAAAAGCAGGTTAAAACACATGAAAGCAAATGTTTTTGGGGAAATCGAAAACGGCTACAGGAGGCTAAAAACATGATTTGATGTTTCAGTTCTCAACAGTCCTCCATCTGGAGAATACATTTCCACCTAGAGAAAACGTAAGAGTTGGGATGTGGTAGTAGTTTGATGGCTGGTGATTGGGATGAAGGTCCTTTGGTGACGGCCCTCAAACCACTTCCTCTGGAGTCGTTTGGTGAAAATCAGCAGGGCTACTTTTGAGTAAATAGTGCAATGACCACAGGCTTCCTTTGCCAACCGTCTTGGTAAGGAAACCTTTAACACTCAGGTTTAGTCATACAAACAAACTTTGTTTGAGTCAAATGGCTGCCATCCACTTCAAAAATAGAAGCAAACCTTCATTCTTCTGTACATTTATATTAAAGAAAACAGCCACTTCTTTTTCTTGTCAGCTTAGGGTTTCCATTAATTCAAGACAGGAAGCCCTCCAGAGCAGTGATATAAACAGCTTAGCTGCCTAGGTCATGCTTCCTAATCGCTTTGCTGCTGGACGTGGGGCTGGACGGTTAAGAGGCTGGACTACTCCCTAGGGAAGAAGGCCTGGCTGATTGAAGTCCATGGAAGGAAGGAATGGAGGGGGAGGAACTCCGCACTGTGCGAGAAGGTGGAAAGGAAATGCTTGAGCTGTGCAGTCAGATCAGAGTCTTTGAGCCCAGCCGGGTTGAAGGGAGGTAGCAGCTAAACTACAATTGAATTCCAGGGTGTCTTGCCAGGAGCTTTCTCCCGACTTATTGCCCTTCAGGTTAGCTTTAGGAAGACGTCTACGTTGGAGGGAAGGGAAGCAGAGAGTCAGTCGGTCTTGAAACTCCTGGGATAGTGGCAGGATAAGGCTGATTTTGATTTTTCATTTTTCTAGAATGCAGTTCTCTGCCTAACTGCCTGTGAAGTCTCTCTCTCTCTCTGTGTGTGTGTGTTTAGTTTTTCGCGCTGTCTTTCCCCGCTTCCTCTGGCAACCCAGAAATTATATTCACCTGTCTAACTAAGCTAAACCCTCTCATCTCTCTTGCCCACTGACACAGCCCTCCCTCCCTACTTTTGCCACGAGTTGAGGGGGCAGCTTTGACAGCTGAGCACATTGCAACTGACAGAGCAGCATCAGGAATGCGCTGAAATCTATTCATGCTCCTCTAGCCAGAGGCAGCAAGGAAGGGAGGGGAAGCGCGCTCCTTCTGGAAACTCATGTAAGGGAGCTGCTCCAAAAGGCTTAGCTTTTTCTTTTCTTTTCTCTTCTTCTTCTTCTTTTTTTTTAAAGGGTAAACAAGCCAGGGGAGGAAAGGGAGTTTTTCACACAGTGTCGGATGCAGTAGCAGCAGCTGGATCTACCTCCTTGGGTGTTCAAGTGGCCTCTCTCATCTTGGGTTCCAGCAAGCGATTAAACTAATTAACAGACTCAGGGGATTGCTAAACCACCCGCTCATGGATTAACCCAGAGACGCCAGCTGCTCCTTGCAGGAATTCCAGGGAAGACCGAGGCTATCAAAGAGGAGGAAAATCCATGAAGGGGATTTAAAAGGAAAAGAGGTATGGGTAGCCTGCTGTAATAGGAGTCTTAGAGAAATGGGCATGTGTCTGGGGCTCAGGAGGGCTTAACTTGAATATATCCAGAGGCGGAAAAAGTTACGTAACTAAAATACCAGTTTCCAATGCTAGTGGTCCTCTCTTCCGAAAGGTAAATAGGAGCACCGATGAAACATGCAAGATGTAATTTTGGATTTATGGCTAAAAGCATGTCTTAGTCCACAGATATCCCAATTCTAGGCTACTATTTATAGCTCAGTGTTTTAAGATTTAACTTTGCCTTCCTTATCATGCCACAGGTTTATGCCTAGGTAGGTGCCTTTGCTTACCGGTTGTTGTTTTTTTTGCAGCCCCAGCTTCATGGAGAGGGGAGGGTTTGTGATCAGGATTAATTTGTCTTGATTAAATCTGGAGGGTGTGTTAGAACTCTCAATGCCCGCTGCACAACCAAGGTGAAAAGTCACAGTAGAGACAGAGCACTACTGTGATAATAGCCCTTGCTTAAGAGTGTATTTAGAGGGAGGAATGGGGTGGGTGAGTGGAAATCCCTGCTAAGCTTAGAGCTCACACTACTTCGCCAGTGTGTTGCTTTCCATTGTGTTTTAGCTTTTTCAGTTTTCAGTAATGCACAACTGGACTGTATCCTGGGCAGAGCATTGTTTATGATCTTGCATGAGATTATGTTCTGGCCCAAGGCAAACAGAGGTCTGTCCAAAACAACCAAACTCTTTGTTGGCAGAAAACTGTATTTGCAAATGAAATCTGCAAAATGTAAAGGCATCACACATACCACTGTGAAATAAATCTGCATAGCAAAGAAAGGGAAAGTTGTGGGGGTTTTGGCAAAAGTAAGATGTTTGTTTTCTTGCAATTCACTTTGTATTGAATTGCAAGCAAGTTGTTCTAAACACAAGTCTGTCACAAGTTGCATTCCATGTCTGTCTGTCTGTCTCTCTGTCAAAAGAGTGTGTGAATAAAAAATCCCTGGGTAAGTTGATCTTTGGGGTGGACGGATTTTGATTTCTGTAGAGTTGCACAATAATTTTTGTCAGCTGACACTTTTTATGATTACCTTGTCTTTATAAAGAATGGGTGTGGTTAAAATTAAAACGTCTTCAAAAAGCATATGCAAAGTTTCTGTTTAGTGCCACATTTTGGCAGAGACCTGCCTTGCAGTGGGATTTTACAAGGGGGTTGGCAGGAATATTGTAAGTGAAATTAATAAGTAAAATATGGCTCAGAAATAAAAGGCAGCTGCAACTGTTAAACATTAGATTGCTCAAGAGCATCTTTTCCTATAGCAGGCACTTCTGGCAAACATATCTCTCTACTTGGTGCCCTATTTCTGGGATAGTCTTGGGAAAGACAAATACCCAGAATATTAGTATGCAGGCTGTTTTTTATGAATGAATGAGTGAGTGAGTAAATGGGTAGATCGATCGATCGATCGATAGATCACAGGAACACCAATTACCATGTGCCTCTACTGTGAAGTGGTCAACATTATCTCACCCAATATGTACTAATAAATCATACTCTTTTATTAGTAAAATGAAAAGATAAGCTTTAGACCTATTCTGTCCCATTGGTCTACTCTTCTGTTTCTCCCCTCTCTTGTTTATCCTGTTGCCCATGGCATAAACTTCCTGCTTGCTGTCATGTACTTCAGGTCTTCTCACAGAATCTGTATCACTGCATAAAATTATTTGATGCAGTCAAATGCCTGCCCTGTCCACCCCATACTATCTGCTCTGGCAACAACTCTCCATGAATTTCAGCAAAGTCTTTGTCAGCTTTGCTTCCAGAAATTGCACCTTCTGAATCTAAAAGCTGATGCATGCAAAACACACATTTTACTATTAAGCTCTGTCCTCTTCTAAATATCTGTTCATTGCATCTGAACCTGGAAATTCCCACGGGATTTTGTACAAGCGATCCTCTCCTTGTGCTCCTTGGGAGAGCTGATCATCACAGTGAATCGTCATTGCCAGGGTGTAAAATGCATAGGAAGTCAGCAAGTGGATGGGTCAGCAATTCTACAAGGCACTTTGTCCCTGCTCCACATTCCGGGCAGCCGCCAGGATGACTTGTAGATACGTGGCATGACAGGTTCAACCCAGTTAGTAAAATAGTATAACCAAGCTGGAGATTATTTTCCCTTGTCTGTGGCAGCTTGTGATGGTTGTAACATGTTGCACTTACAGGGAGTTGTAAATGGTGCCGTGGTGAGGTTGGTGGAGGAATGCTACGTGTGCTCTTAACAGGCACTGTGTCTTCTGTTGCTTTATGGACCCTCTTTAGTACACATCGGACTGTTCGCTGTGGGATGGGATCAACAGGGCACAAGCATGCTGGCTGGGGATGACAGAATCTGTACGAGTGTAATCTCGTAGCCCAACACATCTGAAGGACCCTGATTTGAGAAAGACTGCCCTGACCTTCACGGTCCTAGCATTCAGCAGTCATTCCCTTTCTCTCATGAAAGCTGGATTTGATGCTTCACTTCGTTGGTGGCCTTGCCTTCCAGCTGCTTTTGTGCCAAGCTGAAGCTGGAGAGAGCGGCTGCACCCCTCTGTTGCCAGGTAGCTATTCCTTACCTGGGGGCTTTCTCTGTGACCTTTAGCCAAAAAGAATCTAGTTTCACTCACTCCTGGAGGCTTTTGTGTCTGTGTGTTCACTCCCTCCTGGAGGGGTGTGTGTGTCTGTATTTATGTGTGTGTACCTATTTTAAAATCAAATTTTGTAGAAGGAATATAAAAGAAGAAAAGCAGCGTGGGCTGGTGTATGGAGCAGGGTGCTGTGAGCCAGGAAATGATGTTCAGTAATCCTGTGTCTGCCACTGACTCTATGTTTGGTGTTCACTGTGGTTTAAATTAGTTTCGTAATGCACTGTTGTGCACAGCAGTACAAACTGTGTTAAAATGCTACTTTGTTTTTCCAAAGCTTCTGCCTCTTGCTGGTGTGTGTGTTTGCAATTATATCCCTTATGATTGTGGGATTAAAATAACACATCTGATAAATTTGTGCACACTTTTTGTATACAAATTTATTACTGTCAGATAACATGCCAACCTTTAACATTGATCGGTCTGATTTCATGCATCCTGAAGAACGGCCCTACGCAAAGAAATTGTATCATACGTGCAGCTGTCAGTCACTGCACTGTGGAGGAAAGACATGATTGTGTGAATGAGCGGTGCAGTCAGACACAATGCACTGATTATGTGACCTGACCTAAGCTTGGAAAAGTTATTTTTGACTACAGCTCTCAGAATCTCCCTACCAATGTGGCCAGTGGCAGTTGCTGGCAGGAAGATTCTGGGAGTTGTAGTTCATGCTGGATAGCTCAGTGGTTTCGGTTTCTGGCTGTGGGGCCAGAGGTTGGGAGTTCGATTCCCCACTGTGCCTCCTTGACAGGGGCTGGACTCAAAGATTCATAGGGTCCCTTCCAGCTCTGCAGCTATAAGATTATCAAAGATTTCAAAGGTAGCATCTCTAGGTTCTGAACCTGATTCATGTCAAATGATAAAGGCAACATTTATAAATTGGAATAGAATAATGTGCCCTATATACTGATTCTCACTGTTGGCCTTTTGAGCTTTGTATTGTCTGCACCAGCAATGGGGAGGATGTAGCCCTCTAGATTTTGCTGGACTACAATTCTCAACCTCCCCCAACTTTCCTATGGTAACTAGGGATAATAGGAGTTGCTGTCGAACATTTAAAGGGCACAGTACAAGTTGCTGCATTGAGTTGTAGTAGCTCTCTAGGATTTCACCGTGACATTTTTGTGATACTGTATCCATGGGCTTGACATGAAGGTCCACCAGGTTTGTAGGCATAAGAAAGAAAAATTGTCATTTCAGTGTTGGCTCCATTTTATGGCACTTCCCATCTGTTCATGGGATGTGTGTTCAACTTCCTCTTTGGCTTCTCTCACTGTTAAATGTTAAATTGTTCTTATGATTTTAATTGTGAACTACCTAGGGAAGACTTTGGACTCTGAAACATGGTACATACAAATATAAAAATAAAGAATCCATCAAAAAACTGGAATCCGAAACTCAGACTTTTCAATATACAAAGTGTGTACTTTGCCACTCAACTTCAGCCTTGCTTATCAAATGTAAATTTCTTAATTACAATTGATTACTCAATACTTGACAGCAGGCAGCTGAACACATGCATTACTTTTTGAATTCTCTGTGTGTGGTATTTGCTCAGTGATCTTTCATTCACGCATATGAATATACATGTGTGAACCAGCCCTGAAGGTTGGGGTGGACCTGCTGATTCACTTCTGGCAATGTGCATTAAAGCTGATAAAAGTGTATCTTGCCAAAAGTCAACCCTGTGGACCAGGAAAACCTGGTTTTGTTGACTCTGCTCTGTAACTGTGTTTGGTCAGTCCACCTGATGTTATCCTGAAGGTTTTGCATGCTCTGCTATGCTGTGTAGTTCAAATATCTTAGAAGATAAAGAGGTCCTTGCGGTTTGTAGTTTCCTTTACTGCACATGTACAATTTTGTCTTATGACCAGCAGTGGCATGATCTACAAGAGGCAAGGGGAGAAAAGATAAAACCTGAATACTTAAGAGTCCCCTTTCTTCCTCTTCGTAAGAAACTGGAAATACTGTGGAAGAAATGGGAAAGGCGTTGCCCATTAACCACTTTTCTTGCAACAAATCCCTTAATATATTACATTTCTCATCATTTTATCTACAATCCCAGGCATGGTTTACATCTGTATAGTCCATAATATCTAAGCAGATGGAATATCTTTTTTTTTAGACTTGCAAATGGGTACTTTTGTCTGTCATAATAGTCCAAAGATCTGTAGGAACCCTGACTTGTCAGCCATCTGCGGAACCCTGGTGTGTGCTGCTAGCAGCAGCAGAAGCTTAAAAATAAAAATAAAAATCAGAGAGCCTTTCTCCGTGGTTGGTTTACCTTGTCGTCTGGCAGTGAGCAACTTCCCTTTTGCAACACGGGAAGGAATCCAGGTTTTGTTCAGGTCTCCTTTTTCTGGTTTTCTACTCATTCAAGGCAAGCCAGTGTTCCTGCAGCTTGCTGGCTTTTTGTATCATGTGAATGCATCCAGTGTGACTTGTTCATTAGTCCAAAACAGTTTAATGAACAGGGCTATTGTTATTCATGGAAGTATTTCAAGAATATAAGCAGTTTGTAAAAAGAAAGAAAAAAGCCAAATCCTTCCTCCTCTTCCTGATGTATTTTATGCATTCATTGTTGGTTGTAGTTCAAAGTTCCTTGGGTATGTGAAGAGGCATTTGCCTGTGATGAATAGGTGATATTAGAGGGAGAGGGCAAATGAAGAGTTTACAGTCATTACATTGATATGCCCCAGATAATTTAACAGCGAGGTATACATTACCCACAAATTGATACAACATAGAACTAATACCAGATTATTTTATATTTATGTGTTTGCACCTTTCAAAGTGGCCCTCCCAGGTACATATCCTGAGATACAGTACAGATAAGACAGTAACATCACAATTATTCTTTTATTTATTTATTTAAAATATTTTTCCCCTGCCTTTCTCCTTAAAAGGACCCAAGGTGGCTTGCATCATAAAAAAAAAACACACCAATATTTAAAATCTAAAAACAGAATTAAACAGGTATTATATTTAAAAAAGGTAAATGAAATCAATACTAAAAACACATTTAAAAGAAACACAAGGAGAAAACTGAGCCAGAGTTATGCCAGTCCAGATTTCCTTTTGCTCTACTTCCTTCTTTGCATTTTCCTCTTAGAACTGTGTTTAGCCTGGCAGTAAGTGAAGTGGAAGTTAAGCACTAATCATCCATCTTTAATGATGGACAATTTGTGCAAGATGTGCTTTGTGCTTTGCTCAGGCGTTAGTCTGACAGGTGTGAGAGAGGGACAAATTAAACAGCCTCCAACCCCCCCGGGGCCTGGGCAACAGTTGATTTCCACAACTGTGGAAAGAAGTTTAGCTTTCTCATTTCGTGAACAAAAACGTGTCACCGGCCCTTGGTTTCAAATTTGTACAAGAAACACACAACTTTGTTCTTTTTCATTGGACTGTGGTAGATACCCTAAATAGCCAAGTAGAGCACCATCCACAGCCAAATCAAGGACATTTAACATTGCCTAAGAAGAATTGTGAACTGAGGACATCTTCCTCCAAGCACTAGACCAGTGGTTCCCAACCTTGGGTCCTCAGATGTTCGTGGAGTACAACTCCCAGAAATCCTGGCCAGCAGAGCTAGTGGGAGTTTTTGTCCAAGAACATCTGGGGACCCAAGGTTGGGAACCACTGCCTTAGAAAATACTTTTAATTTAGGTGCCATTGACTTACCTAGTGTCTTAATTTTGTCCCTACTTCTCTGATCTAGTGTTTCCAACATTTCTGTGTGCCTCTGTTCCCAAACAGAAAAGGAACCTTGTGTTTTGATATAGTGTAATGGTGGTGTAGGAGGTTGCTGAATGATTGGCAAGCTTTTGTCTCAAAAAATTGGGAGAGGCATCCAACTGTCTACCACCAGAGGTGAAATCTGAAACCTTTCACCTCTGAGCTGTTCCTGCAGCTTCCATTCAGAAACTTGATTTTAACCAGGAAGCCTGGCTTGCACATCTGGCCATAATGTTTGGAACTTCTGCATTTTTTTCTGTACCATCCATAGCTGTGTAGTGCTCAGCCTGCTGAAGACCCATATGGGGTCAAAACCTAGCTTATTTTTTTTTCATTTCTTAAGAGAACTAATAAAGTATCACCGAAACTTGTCTTCGGATTGTATATAAAAATGACACAGCTTTTCTTCTTTTTTGTTGAACAAAAAGGAGAATCTGATTAATTCAGATTAATCGTTTATTCAGATCCACTGAAATCACTGCAACCTAGTTGGTCACAACTAACCTAAGTCCTAGTAATTTCAGTGGTTCTATTCTAAATGTGACTGAGTTTGGATCTAACCTATTCATGCATTCTTAGGATACTTCTGTACTCTTTAGTGCAAATATTTATTTCAAATGTTATGACTTCCTGTTTTCATTGCCATTGACCAGTGACCCTAAGATAAGTATGATTAAGTGAGCAGAGTTGTCTTCATCACTGATTTGGAGAAAGGCTACACTTCTTTGGAGTTTTGCCTTTAAACTGAACTAAGACAGTGGGCAGCTTCACAGTTCTGTCTGATACGGTCACTGTCACCAACAAGGTTTGGCCGCCATATGTTTTTTGACTAAATTCCCAGAAGCCTTAACCATTAGCTATGTTGGGCAGGATTTCCGGGAGTTGTAGTCCAAGAACATCTGGGCACCCAAGGTTGGGAACCACTGCTCTAGTGGTCTGGGATGCCCCTCCTCGGAGATCAATAGGATTGTGCTCTTAATTTTCTATATCACTTAAAGGAAGTTGGAGTTGGTTGGGTTTTAGTGGCATATGTACATCTTTCATTGTTGCAGACTCCTAAAAAGATTATTTTCCAACTGGGCAGGTTTTGGCTGGGATACATTCCTGATCTAACCTCTAGTGGTCTATGATTGTTGTTTAGTCCGACTCTTCATGACCCCATGGACCAGAGCACGCCAGGCCCTCCTGTCTTCCACTGCCTCCTGGAGTTTGGTCAAATTCATGTTGGTAGCTTCGATGACATGGTCTATGGTTAGGAAGTTCAAAGTAGATTGGAAAATGTCCTATAAAAATTAGTAAAGAAGAGAAGGAGTGAAGTTTTATGAAAAGTAACAAAAAAACCAGCTGGCCCCATTTCATTTTCCAAAATAGAGAAGCCCACTTCCTCCGAGTGTCAGTTGTTTCAGTCTTCTCTAAATTGTTGTATATTACAAAAAAACTAATAGGAGGGAGGGCAGAGCTGCGAGAGTATTTTTGTCCAAAATCATAGTACAGCCAAACCTTATCTGAAGTTATTTGTGATTCGGATACTTCAAAAGGCACTCCCCCAATGCATTCTTATTCCCTAGACTGGGTGTTTGTGGTTTGTTTTCCAGAAGCAGCTGTTAGAAATTCAAAATGCTGCTTCACAGCTGCAAATTAAATTTTCTCCAATTAGATCATGCAAGGTTTAAAGAAGCCCAGCTGTTTCAAAGGACAGTCATGGACTGCAGTTAAGCAAGAGTTGGAAGAGAAGAAACCCAGCAAGTTTTATACTCTCCCAGAACATGTGCGAGAGCAGGACGCTGCTGGACGAGACTTTTAATTGCATCTTGCAAAAGGACCTATAATAGCATGTCGGTTCTATGATACTACTTTGAGCTCCCATCGAAAATTCTGGGGTAAGGGTATTCTGAGCTGGGAGGTGAGTTTACAAGAGCTGAGCAGGGCTGTTGAGAACAGGACATTTTGGAGATCACTCATCATTCCTAAGGTTGCCATAAGTCAAGAGGCGACTTGACGGCACAGAACGACAACAACAAAGCTGGGAAGAGGTTTGGTGTTGTTTGTTTTTGAATGAGCAGTGGGATCTGGCAGAAGTCTTTCACATTCCTTTCTTTTGTCCCTGGACTGCACAGAGCAATCTGGTTTGGTCAGCTCTCCAAAGTGGGCTTTGCCCTGTGCAGCACTGTCGCTTCTTTGGCGTCACATCTCTGAAGCCGCATTTCTCTCATAAACAACTGTCATCTGCCTCTGGCCTAAATGACCATGACAGATGGCAGCCACAGTGATAGATAGTATTTGTGAATGAATGAGGGTAGCATTCAAGAATTACATGAAGGGAGGATGACTCTTTTTTTGTTTTGTTCGGCTGCAGGAACGTCCGCCAAATTCCTCATTTTCACGGAGATCAACATCTGATGTGCAGAGAGACTTCGTATTATGTTTGGCTGGAGGAGATTTTACAGTTCTGTAACGAGATACTGATGTATATAATAGTAACTGATCTTGCAGATCAGGGCTGCCCAGCCAAGTCACGTTCCATGGCGGTTTTTGCCCAAGCAGCAGAAGCTATGTGCAAAACTCAGGAAACCAGGGACACAGTAAGGGCAACATTGATCAAATGGAAGAAAGAGATGCCCATTTGTCTTAGACAGTGAACGTTCATAATTTTGCTCTGCAGCAGGTTTGTGGGCTTAAGTATGTAAGCTAAGGGGGAAGTTCAAATCGTGGAAGTGAACTTCTAAGCAAAAAAAGAGATAGTGTGAATCTGAGCCTGTCTGATTTACACTGTTACTTCTGCTCCTATTAGTGGTCCTATTCAGTGCAAGCAGAAAACTAAAGTATAAAATGTGTAAAAAATGGATATGGTTTCTGAAGTTCTAGAAATCAGTATTGGTGGTTAGGAACTTCCCATCTGTTTCTCTTTGCCTCTCATCACATTCAGCCAAAATCTACTTCCCTGTAACATAAACTTGATAGAATTACGATTCCTCCATACCATTGCAAGCCCTTGCCTATGGAGAAAGGCGGTAAGAAAAATACAGGCGAGAAAATGCTTATCCAGAATTACAAGCCTAAAGTGCTCATATCACGTACCTGGGCTTTCTGATTAGCAGTACTGGGTATGGCATCTGTATCAGTTTTCTGTGTTTTCTTTGAGCTTGCTTACCATCCTTACTAGTGATTGGGATGGAGGAAAATGATGTTTACAGCAGCAATATATTATTGCAAACTGTACCTGTTGTTATGTAGATTACTTGGGGGTGGTGTTAGGGCCTTGGTCTTAAGTTAGCAATTATGACCTGTTAACTTTACAAAACACCTGCTACTATTAGAAGTGGAAACTGCTAGAACTGGCTTCCTGGTGAGGATCAAAACAGATGATTACTGGAACTTTGCTTCTGGGAGATTTCTGTGGCGATTTCAATATGAATATCTGCACTTCAGAACTTACTTCTGCCTGTTGTCTGTCATCAGCGGAATGATATGTGAATACCATGGATGCGTCTGCCCCATATCTGTATGGATCTGTCACATAAATATGGAAGCTGGTCTTTAACATTCAGACATTATCATGTTTCACATTCCTAGCTCTCATGGCTTCAGAAAAGAGCTGGAAAATGCATAGCAATGGCAGCTATATGCGATAGATAGAGCACTGCTTGGAATGTTGGTTTTTTTTCTTCTCCATTATGTGTTCTTCCTCCCACCCAAACCTTGAGAAAGTTTTTTTAAACTGCAACTCCCTGAATCTCCAGCAAGTAAGTCCAATAAGTGTCCATGTTGGCTGAGGGATTCTTGGCGTTATAGTTCAATAAAGTAACATTTCCAACCTCTGGCATTAATTACATAGCAGTATTAATTCACATATTGGTTTACAGCAGAGTTGGCACCCCTCCCCCAGAGGTTGGCACACTGCAGTTCTAAGCATACCTCACCATTGATTATGTTGCCTGGGGCTGATGGGGAGTTGTAGTCCAACAACGTCAGGAGGGCTGCATTTTCCCCCACCCCTAGTTTACAGAATAACATTATTTCATCTTTGTCCTTCAGAAGCCTTCCAGTTTAAATTGAGATAATAGTTGAAGGGTGGACTTTGATTAACATTTGACTTCCATAAAATAATTGCTGCTGTGAACCATCGTAATGTCAAGATCTGTGTTTCGAAACCCATTGGCATGCAGCATATGCTTACTTTACTCCAAGTGAATGCATTAAGGAAAGTACTGCAATATTCATAAGTTTGTGCTTTCCTCCAGAAAGCTGAAGGAAGGTGGTTTTTCTTCATTTAAAAGAGAATACTGCATCGTGGCTTTATTAAAAGGCTTGCCACGGTGTTAACACTTCCATTGTTCATCTGTGTGCATACAGCCAGTGGCTTTCTGCAGAAACTACCTTTCAGCTAGCTAGCCCTTTAAAGTGGCTAAACTTGGCTTGGCTTATTCCTATGTCCTTGTACCTCATTTTTTTCTTAATAATATGTTCAGATACACATTCATCCCAGTGAGAGGGCCATTGATAAAGGTAAGTGGCTTCCAGTTCAATTATGATGCAGTGTACAGCATGGGGCCTAGAAACTTTCATGTCCTAGATTCAGTGGAGGTTAAGGAACAAAACAAAGGCAGGCCATACTAATCCTGCAACATAAGCACTTAAGAAGAGCCCTACTGAATCTAGTCTACCTATGCCAGTATTCTGTTTCCCATACAAACCAAATGTCTTTCAGAAGTCCATACATGGGCTATAACACTCTTGTACTGGTACTCGGAAGCAACTGGTTTTAAAATATATACAATTTCTGAATACGGAGGTTCTCTGTAGCTTAGCTACTAAGACAGCTATTAATAGATGCGTAATAAATACCTGGGGTGTTGGGCAGGAAACCTCAGTGGAAGAGGAACTTGGAAAAATTGGGCTATAGTAGCTTGTATGAGCAAGAGCTCTGCCTTCGTAAGCATCATCATCATCATCATCTTAGAACATATCAAGCCTTTCCTGGGAGCTGTGGGAACATCAGGAGAGATATTTCATGGACTGGAGTTTGGGAGGAGACAGAACATTTACTTTGTACAAACATCTTTGTGCAAGCAGTGCGCTGGATAAAACCCAGAAGTTTTGTTTCATTTTATGCTTGCTTTTCTACAATTCCCGTGTGAATTAAGCCCTATTCAGGCGTTATAAACTCAGGTCTTCTGAAGTTGCATAGGGAGAGTCTACACACAAGCAGGATTTCTCCTCTTCAGACGAGGCACTGAAAAACATGGTGAAAACAATGAGGGCAGGTGCGGGGCTAAGTACCCCTCTCTGTGCATCGTCAGAACACTGGATGTTGTAGCGCCTGAAAAGGGTTTCAGTCATTCAGCATAGAGGAAGCAAATAAGATGCATGCATGAATGAACCTGGCTGGGGCGGGTGGCTTTCTTGACACAGTGCTGTGAATAATGTAATTGGCAATGCTCAGCCAGTGGTATTTGCAGTCATAATGAAAGGCCAACTCCTCTACTATTAGAGTGCCATCCAAATTGGCAGGCTGGTGATCAGAGTTGCCTGTTGGGTGCCACTCAAAGATTTACAGGAGTATTAAGCTCAGTGTCGGGTGTGACAGCCGCCTTTTCTGCAGAGCAGAGACTGGGAATTGGCCAAAATGAAGGTTTGTAATGCTGCCTTGTTATCCCTCAGTGTTCCAGAGAGATAGAAGAGTGTGTGTGTGTGTGTGTGTGTGTGTGTGTATCATGCACATACACAACAGAGAAAGATTTACATATATCAACATACATAAAAATAGAACAGCAACCTTCTGACAAAGTTTATGAAAATGGGATTTGTATGCGAGACCGATGGCTTTGAATCATTCCCAGGGATACCAGAGGGAACATTTCTCTGAGGATTTTTTTTTTAGCCCCACCTTTTAATTGGTTGAGATGAAAGTATGTATTAATTGGCTTTGCTATACTGAAGCACCAATAATGAGTATGTGGAATGCTGCTGCAATTATTTACTTCACATTATATAGAAAAGTCATCTTTATGTATTACTTTACAGTCTTTATGATGTTTCAACCCCTCTCCCCAATTCATTTTAAAGTAGCAGCCTGCCATTTCTGTTCTACGGAGGGGGTGCTCCAGAAAGTACTGGATTTGTAGCAGGAATGTGTGTTGATTGTCATCCCCTCTGCTCCACCTATGATGTGAAGTGATCTAACTGGAGGTTTTGCCCTGTCCAGAAGGATTTTAAGTCAGATGTGGTGCAAAACAGCAGAGTGACATTTCAAAAGAGTAACAGATTTATTCCGGCATAAGCGTTTGTAGATGAGAATCCACTTCATTGAATGCATGAGGTCTTTGGAGAGAAGCCCTTAGCTAGAGAATTGCTACAGAGACCTACAGAACATTTTAAATGACCTGTTGTGGACACCACGGAGGGCAGAGAGGTGCATGCTGAAGCAAAAATCCGTGAGAAACTTCAGCATGACCAACAAATGGGAGTATAGGGATTGGCTCAGTGAAAAGTTTTGTTTTGTTGTGTGCCCATGTGGAGCTAAAGTCTGCTGGTTGTAGATCTAATTAGTGCCAGTCGGGATTTGGACATTCCTGATGGGTGACGTTTACAGTTCAGGCTCCCTGCTGCTTCTCATTCCCAAGGTCTGCGGCCATGTGGCGTTCCCTTGATTTGGTTGTCACTGCAGTTGTTCATTGTTTTGTTTAAAATGAGCCGCAGAGTTCTCCATTGGAATCTTGGCACAAGGCATCTGAGGTTAATTCTTGATGTGGGTGGGTGGTGGTGGTGAAGTTTTCATTCTACTTGAAGTCAATGGTGGTTTTTGTTGTTAGCTTAAGAGCTGGGTGAAAACTCTACATCGACTTTGAAATTAGGAGCGATTGCTACGGAGCAACATGTGCGCTCACTTCTACCCTTGAGGACAGCTCCTGAGCCTTGTGCACTTAGAAATTTCACGCTGCTACAAAGTGTTTGCATCTGATGAAATCTCCCTCATTTGTTCCTCCAAGCCGCCCCAACAAGAAGTGCGTACTTAATTAGTTCTCTTTGAATGTATCGTGGTGCCCTGAAAATGCTCTAAGCAAAGCTGCATTTAAAAAAAAACTATGTCTCTCTGAATAGAGGAAGATTTATTTTTAAAAAGTCCAAAACTTCAAAGATCCTCTGAAAAAAATCACCCATGGAAGTTACAGTTTCACAAATAAACACTTGCCTTGAGGTTTGGGGATCCTGACTGACAGGTTTGTCATAGTGGATATGAGGCTGAAATCTCAGTTGGATGTAGCAGCTGCAGAGGACAGTATGGTCCAATGAGTGGGAATCCTCAGAGGCATACGAAAACTCAAGGTTCTGAGAAGAAATGTTGAGACTGTACTGCATGTCTTTGTGTATGCTTTCCCCCCTCTTTTTCCCCCCACAGCCCCATTTTGACCAAGTCTGGGTGAGACAGGAAGATATTACACCCTTATCTCAGTTTTTACATCAGCTGCTGGTTTGAGACAGTTTGAAATAAGGATGATGAGTAGTCATAGCTAAGGTCTTGGGAATGGGCATAACATAGCACCTCTTTACCAAATACCTCACAGAAAAGAGTGGAATCGGATGGAATGGAAAAGGTTCTGACATTATAAACCTCTTCCTTGGCTTGCCTAATAACATGAAATGAGGCATGGAAGTGGATTCCCGGTGTGGTAGTGGATAGAGTGATGGACTAGGACTCTGGAGAACAGAGTTCAAATCCCTGCTAAGTTCTGGGGGAACAGAACGGGTAAAACCACTCCTTAAATATCTTAATTGTCTTGAAAGTCCTGCCAGGGTCGCTATAAGCTGGTTCCGACTTGATGGCACAGAACACAGGCATGGGAAGAAATATTTTCATTGCCCAGATTTTAGCAGAGGCTGGCTTTCTCGGCCTTGCAAGTCAGTAGCTCCACAATGCTCCAAATCCTTGAAATATCTCGTCTCCAGCATGAGATTGGGATACCAAATGGATTCCCCACCCCACCAGTTTTTGCAAAGTATTCTATCTTTGTGCAGAATTAGTGTGTTTTTCTTTTAGTGGAGCTAGACACACAAACACACTGCGAGCATAACAGGATAGGCTGATTGATCACAAAGACACAAATAATACATCCGGTGTTACAGGTTTTACTACAGGGCAATACTGTAGTTGATGCATTACTATTGATGCAGTCAATCTTAGGTATCTTGTAAAAATGCACAAAAGTGTGCATATTCATTCTAAGATCAAGAACAAGCGTAACGAACTTGTACTTGTCTTGTACTGAGGAAGAAATTATTTAACTTGTCTCATTTATTGTGCAAGAATGAATTAAGTATATCTGCTGCAGTTTAAAAGGGTACTAAATTTTAAAACTGATAAGGATTGCCACTAACCAGTACATATACATTACAAAGCTCTTGAAACTGTCATTTGTTATTGTTACATGCTGTCAAGTTGCCTCCAACTCAGAGTGACCAACATGTCCTGTCCTCAACAGCCTTGTTAAGCTCTTGTAAACTTCCCTGGCTTCCTTTATGGAGTCAATCCATCTCATATTTGGTCTTCCACTTTTCGTGCTGCCTTCAACCTTTCCCAGTATCATTACTGTTTCTAGAGAATCTTGCCTTCTCATGATGTGCCCCAAATAGCACAACTTCAGTTTCATTGTTTTTGCCTCCAGAGATAGTTCAGGCTTGATTTGCTCAAGGACCCACTTGTTTGTCTTTCTGGCCGTTCAGGGTATCCGCAAAGCTCTCCTCCAGCACCATGCAGTACAGTATTTAAAATGCCTCTCTTTTTACCCCTGTCAGCTTTCTTTACTGTCTGGCTTTCACACCCATACACGGTGATCAGGAATATAAGAGTCTAGATTATCTTGGCTTGGTCTCTATTGACTAGAGATGGGCACAAAGTGTAGTTTGGCCGCACAGCTGTTCCATGGGCATCCTGGCTTCCCAGCCCTGCCTCTTCTGGCAGGCTTCCACTTAGAACCACTGGTGCAGCTCCCCAGCCCTGCCTCCTCTGGGTGCTGCCTCTGAGTGGGCACCCTCCAGAGCAGGAAGGGCTGGGAAGCCATGCCACGGCCTCGGAGTGGATGCCCGCTGAAGGAGGTGGGGCAAGGAAAGCTGGGGGTGGCCATGGAACAGCTGTGCGGCCAAACTGCAGAACCTGTGGTTTGTGCCATCTCTACTAGTGACACATCCTTACATACACTTGATTATCTTTTTTAATTTCCTCATTGCTGCCCTTCCAAGTCTCTGTCTCCTTCTGATTTCTTGGTTGCAATTTCCATTTGGATGGATGATTTAATTATTTGGATTGATGATTGAACCATTTTGTTTTGTATACAAAATAGACTTCAATGATGGTTAGGTTGATAGGTTTTCCACAGAGTCTAATTTATATTATTTGGTCAGACCTTTACATTATAGCCCCTAACTGCCTGTGCTTCATCTTGCCTTAGTATTAAAACCACTCAATTTCTTCTGTATTTATTATTTCCACAGTAGAACACATTGCAATTGTCTGACTGAAAACATTCTGTCCCAGTCCACTTTTGTTCACTGACACCAAGCACTGCAGTATTTGTACATTCCATTTCTTTCTTTATGGTTTACAGTTTACCTTGATTCATACTTCTCATGTTCCATGTTCCAACTATATGTGTGGAACAGCGTCGAACTTTCCTTTCACTTCTGTGCAGGTCAGCCACTAGACATCCTTTCAGCTTTAATCTAGTTGTGTCATTAGTGACATTTCAGCAAGGGTTTACCATTGCCACATTCTGTGCAGTAGTAGCATAAGTTAGCTTCACTGTCACCACTGTTGCCTCCTCCACCAGTGGCACCTTCAGCTACTGTTGCTGCCCAGTAGCTGCCTTGAAGAGGATAGATGCCTTAGTTTGTTGTCTCAGTTGTGACCATTCCGCCTTGATGGACCCTGCTAGGAATCCAGGACCGTAATGGAGTCTGGCCTCCTGATGGCATTGTTCTCAGCTTCACTGACACACTCAAACCTCTTCACCATGTTAAGGCATGCATCCAAGACAATAATTGTGTGCCATCAAGTTGATTCTGACTTATGGTGATCCTTTCCAGGGGTTTTTGCTAGAGAATACACAGAACTAGTTTGCCATTCCTTTCTTTTGCAGGCACCCTGGGACTGTTCAGCTTACCCAAGGCCACACAGGCCGGCTCTTCTGGGATGCACAGTGGGGAGTCGAACTCCCAGCCTCTTGCTCTGCAGCCAGATAACTAAACCACTGAGCTATCCAGCCAGCTAGTGAAACTGTCATAGCATATCAAATGTTCCAATTTTATGGAGGTTTTCCAGCCCCATTAAATCCAATGATAGCAACCATAGGAAATTGTCAACTGAGGGAGAAGCATGAGGTAATGTTGAGGGCTAAAGCAGACACGGCATGACATTGGCAAAGAGAGGGATAGAAATAGAAATTGTGTGTTCAAATCCTGTGCAGGCTTACCTTTCTGAATGGAGTGTGACGTATCTATTTATCTGCATACGTCTCCTCAATTAATGATTGTATATTTTTTTATATTTTTCTCCTAAATACTGTCACGATTCATTTTCTTTTCAAAAATCAGGGAAATTCTATTATCACCAATTTTAAAAACACCACACATAACACAAGATCTTTGTTCCATCCTAGATTATGGGCAACTTGCCTTATGAAAAGACCTCCAGAAAATAACATGAAAAATAATTGGGGTCAGAGATTTGAGGATGCACAAGACTCTCAGATATTTGTAGATATCTCTAAACCTACAGTAGCTTTATTTTAGTGTGTGTATTATGTGCCATTCAGTCAGGACTGACTTAAGTGACCCTAATAGGGCTTTTAATGTAAGTGAGATATTTAAGGTATATATATTTAAGGAATGGTTTTCATTGGCCTCCCTCCCAATGAGTCTCGTGGTTGAACCACATCCCCAATGAGTTTCCATGTTTGAGCATAACGCAAGAGACCTGGATTCAAATTGCCACTCAGCCATGGAAACTCACTTGGGGGTATGGCTGAACTGGTAAAGCCGTATCTTAAATATCTCACCTACCTTGAAAACTGTATTAGGGTCACTATACGTCAGACACGATTTGACAGAACAGAACACATACACAGACTTGAGATTAAAAGGGGTGAGCGGGCAAACAAGTTAACACCAGAAATGTAACTAAGGTGAGGCAAACGGGGCTTTGGCCCATTGTGTCAAAACATAGGGGTCCTGGAAAGGAACCCATTGGTATTTGCTGCTGGAAATGTCTGACATTGCCCATCCTGAGTGGGTGTAACTGTGTTCAGCCTTGTCTCGCTGAGCAGAAAGGAATTTAAAGTTAAGAGGCTCAGCATGGAACTATTATGATCCCTGCACACTCAGCCCCATTCTCTTACTGTGCATGAGCCCCAATCTCACAAGACTAAAGCATAACCAACAGGGCAACAGAGCCCATAAATAGGAATAAAAAAAATCTTAAATTAAAAATAGGCACAATTAGCATTTCTTCAGAAATCCAAACCCTCCACAACAATATCTATTAGAAAACAAATTGTTTAAACCAATTTTTTTTCCAGATAGTTACTGTTGTTGAGATTTTGGGCTTCTGAAGAAATGCTATTTGTGCCTATTTCTAATTTAAAGTATTTTAATTAACTTTTCCCATTTATTTTTAATTTTAAATGGTGAATTGAAATTTTTGTTAAAGGGGGTTGGAGAATGGGAAAGCAGATGAGGATGACTTCTCAGAGATAAAAAAGCGGTCATGTTTCCCAAAAGTTTGGGAATCAGTGAGAACAGAGGAAAGCTATGGACTGGCACACCCACCATGCGCATGCACAGATCTTTGACCTAGTTTCCCTGTGACGAGCAGCAGTGCTGTGTTGTAGTGGTAGAAGACCGAATGTGGGGAAGGGGAGAGAGAATGGGCATGCCAGTAAATAGGGCTGCAATCCAGTACTTACTATCCTTGAGAGTAATGGGGTCAGTAAGGCTTGCTTCTGAGTAGATGTGTTCAAGACTGCATCGGATTGATAAGGCTGCACTGCATTAGAGAGACAGATAATATTTCAATTAATTAGCAGATTAATTTTCTAGACTGTATTTCAGTGGCACCCTGCAGAGATGAGCCTGGAATTTTTTACTGGATAGCGTTTTGAGCTGTGTTTTATCAAGATTGTTGGCCACGTGGACAATTTTTCAAACTCATGCAGTAGGGTGAAAATGCCAAAAATAAAATAAAATTCCATATACAGTTTTATATAGTTTGAAAAATGGCTCCCCCCCCCGGGGGGGGGCCCTCTTGCTTTTACAATGGAAGCAACTCTGCTGTCGGTTCTCAAAGCCTTGCATGACAGACACTGCAGAGTCTGTGGCATGAGGTCAAGGCTATGTCACTGCCAGAACTTTGCAGTCAAGTGTATTTATAACTGGGCCTTGGTTCATGCCTTACTTTGGAGACTGTAGACAGTACACTTCGGCCAGTGTGCTTTAGGGCAAATGAGAAACAGATTGCTCGTGTGGAAAAGAGAGAGAGAGAGATTTCTTTTGTCTGTTTTAGGAATGCTTTTAAATCTTGGCTGGAAAATAATAATAATAAGTTTCCTCCTTAACAGGTATGTTTGAAGAGGTTGAGTGCACGAGGCACAACCCAGCCAAATTAAATAGAAAAGCACCAAACATGCCTTGCTAGACCAGACAAGGGCCCTCCGGCACACCACACCACAGCTTCGGAAAGTTGTTTTTCCTACAACGACAACTCCCAGAATTTTCTAGCCAGCTCGGGATTTGGGAAGTCATAGTCTTGAAAACAAGTAATTTTTCCCAGTTATGCACTGTTCTCCATGGAAGCCACTCTGAGTGGTAAGAAGCACAGTATGAAACCGATAGTCTTGCCCCATTGCTTGTATGCAGCACCTGATATTCAGAGGTATACTGCCCTGGAACACAGTGGTTCCATTTTAGCTGTCTTTTTAATGATGTAAGCTGCCTTGGGTCCTTTTAAAGAGAAAGGCGGGGTAAACATATTTTAAATAAATTAATAAACAATATTATCATATCTCTACTAACCCTCCTTAACCTGTTTCCCCTGCAGATGTTTAACTACAGTTTCCATCATCCCCAGCCAACGTGCCTGCTGGAAGTATGGTCTCCAGTACCAGTTGTGTGAAGGAGACTGTGCTTGTGAAGTTAGAAATAAAATGTACAATTCCCACTGATCTGATGCTTCACAGGCCTTTCCTTGCATTTTTAAGGACATTTCACCGTAGCTGGTTACCTAGGGATAACTTCCTTTTATCGTTAAGCAGATAAGCCTGGAGTCACCTTGTCATATGATGGCAATGTAACTGCTTAAGCAGGATATTTCTAGTGTGATTTCTTTTTCAGTAATTATTTCTTCAGGCTGCAATGTGAAACCTCTTGATGTTGTGAACAATACATCCAGCAAGCCACTTGTTCTTTTTTAGCGTAATCATTGTTTAGCCATTGAGCCAGACCCACCTGCAGCGTCTTGTTGTTTCTGATCATTTTGTGTGACAGAAAAACAACAAAAGAGTTTTTTGATATCTTGAAGATGAACTCAGTAGGTCAGTTAGAATGATAGTCTGTTCATAAATTTGCTGGGTTTTAAGGTGCTGGAGGCTTATTTCTTTTTGCTGCAACAGACTTTGCAAGGTTAACTCTCCCCCTGTAAAATTATGTGATAGAAATGAGTCACTGCTGATATGAAACCTTAGGTTCTTTTGGCAAGTTGAGTTCTTGTGATGCTGTTATTAGTAAGTATATGTGCATGTATTTATTTATATGCACACACGTGTGAGTGTGTACATTTATTTATTTATTTATTCCATTTCTATCCCACTTTTAGCTCAGTGAGCTGAAGATGGCATATGTAGCTGCCCTGTTCCTTTCTTTGTCCTGACAACAACCTTGTGAGGTAGGTTAGGCTGACACAGTATAACTGGACTCAAGTCATCCAGCATGTTTCATGGTTGAGTGCCGATTTGAATGTTGGTCTCCCCAGTTTCTAGTCCTGTATTCTACCCACAACATCACACTGGTTCTCTACATGGGATTTAAAAAAGGAAACCTTTGTTAACTGAAATTGCAGCCCAATTAATTTGCTTTGTGACCTGTGAGGTTTTCACTAATAGTCTGATTATAGAGAGCACGGACATATTGTTTGGTTTTCCATCGTTGGCAAGAAACTGCAGATGTCAGATGACCTCTCCTCTGGCTTTTCAAATGACAGGCAAATCAATGCATATAGCTGTACGTTTAGCCCCATTCCGAAGGCGTTTCCATGGTCAGCATGTGAGGCATAAATCCTGAAAACTTCCGTAGACTTTGAGGCTTCTCGTGTACTTAGCTGCCTGCTTCAAAAGATAGGGCTATACAAAGCTGGGACGGTCCTCTACGTTTCCTCTCTTCATATAAACTGAAAAGGGAAAAGGCATTTAATTCTTGGATTAAAACTCCCAGAGTTTTCCAGCTAGCCTCCTTGGCCACTGGAATTTCCTAGGCACTGCAGCCCAAAAAAGTACCTTTTATAGACTCTTGACTGAGGCTCAAACCCTGCTGTACTGGCTTCTCTGTGATCCTTTGCGCTGGTTATCAGACATCTCCCAGACCACAAGGCAGCAGACTTCTTCTGGAGCCTCCTGTCCCATTTTTCCTCTTTCACTGCACCGGGACCAAGAATATGTCCAAGTGCATTTTCTTCAGTCTGAAATCAAGGCACGTCTCCAAGACAGCACAGCACAGACCATCTGCTTTCCATTTGGGACCCTTCAAAAGGAGCAGCAGCCGGAGCAGAGGCTGCCAGTGGAACAGAGAGGCCGGCAAAAGATACGGAGCAACGAGCAGGACTGTAATTCACTCAGAGAGACTCCCTCAAGAAGCTCGCTTCTCTCTGGGTGGCCGTAGAAGGCTACTTACTTTCCCACCCCCACCTCTTTTCAATCAAAAAATGACCTTATAAATGTAAAATAAACGGGGGTTGGAGAAGTTATTTTGGGAGGACTCCTCCTCCCAGAATTCCTCAGCATTCTAGAGTTTCGGGTCCAAAAAAAAAAGTATTTTTCTCTCTCCAAGTATTGCCTATGAGACAAAACCCATAAAAGTGTCAATAAGCTAGGATAGTGGAACGGGTAAATTTCTTCTGCGATTCCTTTCCATATGTGGCTTTCCTGTGGGAAGATCAAGCACCATTAGTCTATGATATGTAGATCCTCCTTATTCAGAGGCACTATGATTCTGAATATGAACTGAAATAATAATAATAAAATGTCTAATAAAAATGTCTTTGGGTCCTTCCAGTGGAATCCTTTGAGGAACATGGTTGGGCTCTCTTAGGGGTATAGTACTGACTGGTAGTGGGGATCGGCCTCACCTCTTGCTTTGGTTTGTAACTCCAATCAGGAGATCAGTAGCCATCCTGCTTGGAACTGATGAGAGTTGCACAACAGGAGGACCACCCTGTTGCGGAATTCTGCCTTGAAGAGTGGCACGGAAAAATTATGTCTGTTGTGGCTTGTACTGCCACAGGATTACCGTGTTCTGATGCAGCCACCGTGGCAAGGGCTAAGGAGGTGGTGGCTATATTTCCCAGACTGATTGGCACTGATCACCCTGATCCTTGATCACAGGTGATTATCACATATTAATAAAAGTCAGTCTCTAATTTTAAACAACAGCAACAAAATGCAACCCATCTGATTTAAAGCAATTGGTGGGCTGAAACTGTTCAAAGCAGCTTGTAAGCGCATGCTGTAGGGATCCATTTCAAATTACAGGTTTTTGGCATTTCATACAGTTTCCTTTCCTGAATCTCAAATTTGGAATGTCTGAGTAGCAGCGGTGACGGTGGAGATATCTTAATATGTTATTGTTAGTGCCATCAAGACGCCTCCAATTTATGGTGACTCTGTGAATGAACAATCTACAACGTGTCCTGTCCTCCAAAGCCCTGTTCATCTCTTGCAAACCCAAAACTGTGGATTCCTAGATGGAGTCAATCTATCTCATACAGTATTTGGTCTTCCACTTTTCCTGCTGCCTTCAACCTCTCCCAACATTGTTGTCTTCTGATTTCTTGGCGGCTGTCTCCCCTGGGATTGATGACTAAACCAAGATATACAAAATCTTTTAACTATTTCAATTCCTTCATTGTCAACATTAAAGTTGTGTAGTTCTGTAGTCATGATTTTGGTCTTCTTGATGTTTAACTGCAGTCCTGCTTGAACACTTCCTTCTTTTTCACCAAAAATCATTTCAACTCATTGCTGCTTTCTGCTAGTAAGATGGTGTCATCTGCATAGCCTAAATTATTGTTTTTTATAATAGAGATAAATGAGGTACATTTTAAATGAATGAAATACATTTTTATCAACTCATTATGTTCAGGTCTTATGTTTCTTTAAACCTCTATAGTCATGCTTGCTTCCCCATTCTCCTGTTACATTTTTCCTCACTCTTTAAGGAGCTGCTGTCCAGTCCAATCATTGTCAAGGCTAAACCATACCATGATGGGGTGTCAGGATCTCCCTGTTGTGTTTGAGCACTAGGCTGAGAATGGCTGGTGCTTAGTTTTAACTTTGTCTCTTTACCTTGCTAAACAACAAAGCTCCAACCATTCATTATTGGCTAAATAGATCTTATTAGTTCAACACATACGCCCAAAGGTCTTCTGTTCTTGCAAAGGACTTAATCATTTCTAACTGTGGTTTCTTAGTCCTCGGCCTCTTTTCTTAAGCCTGTATATCCAATGAACTGAAGCTCAGCTGAGATGAGATGGATGTGAGGTTGGTGGCTGGTATATCTGCCCATTCATCTGGATGAGGTTGTACTACACCTAAAGGAGTAAATTTGCAGTTTAGGGATACTAAGAAAGCTAGTTGTATCTACAGAAGCTTAGCTTGGGGCTGAACTAGACTATTGTTAGCACATAATTAGAAGGAGAGCTCCCTTCTAAATAAAAGACATTTCTTTTTCCTAGCACAAGCTTGCCTTATGTTATGTGTTGCATAGTGCAGTATCTTAGCAATATCTATTTGGACTTTTGCATTGTATGTAGGGCTGCCTTTGAGAACTATTTTGGAAGCTGCACTTTGTACAAGAAATATACTAGGTATAGAGAACATACTTCACCAATATAAAATAAAAAAAACTTCACTGGCTTCTAGTTTGTTTTTAAATACAGTTCAAAATGTTTTGTATTAGCCTTTGAAGTCCTAAATAGCTCAGGGTCCCAATATCTTACAGACTGCCTTGTTATTGATGGCCTTTTTCCAGATTGCACTGTGCTTGGAAGTGGGGCAGGTGGTGGCCAGAGAAAGGGCCTTTTTGGTAGTGGCTCCCAGAATTCCTCCTTCTGGTACCAAGCCTGACATTGTTGGGGCACCAAAAATGTTAGAAGTATTATTATTTTTCAGACTCTTTAGCTTTTATCCCACCTCATACTGATTTGTTTATATTGTACTGCTTTACTGTTTTGTAGTCATTTTTTATGTCTAACCTATGGTAAAAGTTGTCTGAGAATCCTGCTGGATTGACGTAAGATTAAGCATTAAATTGTACAAATAAGTAAAATATATAGTACTCTTTTTTTCCTTATCCATTTCCCCATTGCTGTAAAGCTCTTTCCAACTCTCAGTCTTTAGCCCTCTTCAGATGTTTCTCTCACGCACTCCAATGACTGCATGAGGAAGACTAGTGCTATGCTGACTACATATCATTGTGACTTCATGTACAGTACAAACATCTGCAGGAAGGCTTCCATGTGATCTGCAGTTTTGTACAATAGATGAAGAACTCATGTCTACATCAATAATGTTTTAGTCTCATATCTACATTTAGTCATTCCAAGCAGTTGTTGCTTTGTCTGCATTAAGGCATACAGAAGAACATGTAAAATAATTACAACAGAACCTATTACACGATTTTGGGACTCTTGTGTATATTTCATGAACTTTATACAAAGCCCTGTGTTCTGCACGAAATACAAGGCTTTCTGTGCAAAATACCTTTCCTTGCTAAGGCTGCTGGTGATGGGGAAAAATGCTAATCCTTTTGCTCTCATGAAGGAATGAAAGTTCTCACAGCAGTTGACAGTTTTTTCAACACAGTGTCCTGCCATGCTGAGATACAATTTCTTTTCAAGGATGAGAACATTTGTGAATATTTATTATATATCTTTTTGACATTGCCAAAGTAAGAGACAATGGCAAAATTGCCAGGGATTGAAAGGGGACCTGGGTTGCTGACATTATGGTAGTTAGCTAATAGGTGCTCTCCACAACTTACTTTCACTTGAGATTGTTCAAACTGGAATCTTTCAAAGCTGAGTTTTCAGAGCTTATCACAGAACAAAAAGAGGCCCACATACACTTAACAGCTCCATGTGATGAGAACAGGTACATATTTCAAGTTGGGAGTGCAACCTGTGGCTCTCCAGATGTTGTTAGAATGCAGCTTCCATTAGCTGCGGCCATTATAGCCAATGGTAACGAATGCTAGGAACTGCAATCTGAATATCGAGATTTGGGAGTCTTCTTGCTCATTCCACTGAATTGGAACCTGGATCTTTACCCCCAAATCCTGCCCAAGGTCCACTGCTGGGTATGGGAGTTCTCCAGCAGTTTCCACTGCTCTGAAAATGTATGTTTTCATCCATTATACACTCTCCTGGAGTTTCTTTTCTCGAACTGATCTGTCAGTGGCCTCTCTTGGCAATCTTCATATCCTTCCTTTGGCAAACTCTTTTGCAGATGATAAATTCTAACGCAAACCGTTCTTTAGGAACGGTCTGTGCAACAGAGTTGATAATGACATTCTGGGTAAAGAAGTAGAAAAATTTATTTCAGCTTTTCAGTAAGTCCTGCTGATTTTGCTTCGGTTTTTATTTTTCAGCTTCTGCTGTTTTGAAGGGATGTCTTTTTTCCCCCTCTCCCTTCTTAAGATTTTCAAGGAGGATTGCAGCTTTTATTAGGTTAGAAGGTAAATTCGCCTGACCTACTTTCCTTGGTCTTTAAAATAATAAAATCCCTAACTCGAGAAATGATAATATAATCCTTAACTTGAAAGATAATATAATCCTTAACTCAAAAGATAACATTTGCCACAACATGTTGAAAGGAAAAAATGATATTCAGTGGCTAGGCATTGTTACTTTTTGAAATCTGCCACTAATCAGATTTCTTTGATTGCTTCTTTGTGAAGGAAAGTGAGGGATGCTATTTTGTGCATGAAAATTAAAATGCAAATATCCTCACAATTAGGTTCTACTCTTCCCATTTCTTTCTTGACCAAAGCTTTACTTTGATGTTCGGCTCTCTTGTTCAGGTATTTCTTCAGATATCCGTTCCATATGTTCTTTAGTAATCTTACGGCACAGTTACACTATTGAAATAAACCGGTAATGGATTGCGTTTTTTAATTCAGTTTAAAGTCACGTGGTAGTCTTGCAGTTTTTCGGGTTGGTGTGTGCGTCCTCTTCGGAAAACTTTTAATCCGTTTTTAAATTGTGTTGTATATAGGTCGAGGGAGCTACATGGGCTTCTAATTGTTAAATTTGAGGCTTTATCCTGAGCCCACTTGCCCATTCACAGGCTGCCTCTCACAGCCAGTAGCCACGGCTGCTGTGTTGTTATTTTCAATTTAATTTTTAAAAAACATTTCTTGCTATCTGCCATAGTGCTAGTACAGAATGACAGATAGGGGGAAAATTAAAAAAAAGAGGTTTCCGTGCAGCCTGACACATGCACACACACACACACATGGACACAGTGGAGAGGGAGAAGGAGTAGTGAACTGCCAGCTTTGACTGAAAAAGGCCAGAGACATTTTGACTACACCTGCACTTCTAGGCTTGTGAAGGAGGGTGACACACAGGGAGAGGGAGCAGGGAAGGCACGCCAGTGAGTGCAAAACCCCACAGGCACAATTTAGACCTACAGAGGGGCTCACATATGCCAAAACAATTGAAAATAAATTGCTTTCACTAGTGATTTAAAAAACCAACCCTCTCGCATCCAGCTAAAGTACCTCGTTTTCCAAACAAAAAACGACAGGCAACCCCCCCCCCAACTTCCTTGTGCATTGTGTAGTCACGTTTTAAAAATCAATTTTCAAACATGCTAAACCTAGTTCAAATATAGGGTTATTTCCACATCTAACTGTGCTACCCTACTACCCTTATAGCAAGGTTTTGCAGTGTTTACTTCTTTCTTCTATAAGAGTCAGAGCACATATTAAGGAAAATGAATATTTCGTGTTGTTTCAGTGCTAACCCTCTAGGCACACAATTCTTCTGTCTTGTGTACCCGAGTCATTAGATTTACAAATACAGCCATGCTGTCTGCCTGTAGACAGTAACAAAACTGAAGTAATTTGTCAGTTGAGGATTGAGGACAGCTGCTGTCAGAATAAACAAAACAAAAATCAAAACAGCAATTATTAACCAGAAAAAGCACAAAAGCTAGAAAAACAAGGTACAGAATGCCAGATTAAATACAGATTATTCTATTAAGCCAACACTTTCTGGCCCCCTACAAGTTCTGGGGTTATCCTCTAGGAAATTTTAGAAATCCGACAAGATCTCTGTGAGGATTTGAAAGACAGATGACAAAGGAATGATAAATGATTGAAGGCAACATAACTCATACAAATGCTATTAAAACATTTAAACTTATTATTCAGCCTGAAACTATTATAAAGTTAGCCTTTTTGCACAGGTTCACAGATCTTATATGGAAAAGTGTTTTTTTTTAAACATTAACATTAACTAGGGCCAAAGAGTGAGTGCAAAAAAATGGGAATATGAAGCTCTTCTTATGTATTACTAATGTGTAAGGTGTTTTCCTTGAGCCTGCTCACATGGAGCTCAAAAGAAACATCTCGTCACTTGTTAAGATTTCTTGGCCGATAACAGTACTCAAAGTGCAAATGTTGGATGAAGGAGATATAAGATACATCCATGCCCCTTCTTCAAAACAGATGCTCACGATCTGGTACATAATGTGTGCATAGAGCTTCATAGTCTATTTTATTTTATTCAGATTTTAAAAAATTTGGAACCGTTGACTGGTGCATGCCTTTGTATCACTAGCTATTTTAACATACAACACAGAGTATATTAATCTGTTTTCTAGAGCTCCCTCCATTAACATCACTCCCTCACTTAGAAGCAACACTTTTCTTGTTTACATAAATACATCAACATCAATGTCCAAGTGAAGATGAGTTCTTTAACTATTGTTGCATCAAACATTGAGGAGGATGACATGATGTGAATTCTGTGAATGTTATTCAGTGGACCAAGGTAACTTTTACTCTATCTAAGGAGGGTATTACTATCAAGGAATGTCGTGATAGATTCAGACAGGGCATTGCGCCATGCATCCTTCTCTGTCACTTGGTGGTGAAAAAAATGTGGATTTTACAAGAGTTTGCTGTTGTCTTCTGGACTGGAGGTGGTATAGCACTAATCTGTCATCCAGGTAAGCTTTTCCTGGAGGGTTTCAACTTGCCTGTAGCACTGCCCTACCTCTGTCTGTTCCATATCAACATCAGTGGGCTTTCTCTACATTAAGAGGTAATTGAGAACTGAAACCTTCTGACTGGGGGACTCCCGCTGCAGAGGTGCATTTCAAAGGGACAGTGTCATAGTGCTGTGTTCTGTCTCTAGTACAACGCATTACCACCACCACAAGATTTCTGGTAGGTTCTGAAAGATTCAGGAACTCGCAAAAAAAAATATTGGTACAAAGCAGGTGAGAAGAATGCCCTCTGGATGTTGCGGGGGAATTTCCATTATGAAGAGTGCTTGACAGGGAACTTACAATATTAATTGTGACACTTGAGGACATAACATAATTTTATTTGTTTGCTTATTTAATATCTAATCCTGCCCTTGCGGAACCCCAGGAGGCTCACAATATGAATTAAAATTAATACAGCTAAAAAGAGAATAAGTTGCAATATGAAAACACAATCAAACAGGTAACTGTATTAAAGATAAGCAATGTAAATACCATTTAAACACACAAAAGAAGATGATGAAGAAAATGTAGCATCCACCCAAAGGTCTGTCTAAACAAAGAGAGCTTTGCCTGCTGGCCTAAGGAGAGTTGAGGTGTGGCAACCTAACTTTACAGTACTTGGAAAGCAGTTTTTTACCGTTCAGGAGCAGCCAACAAGAAAGTCACCTTTTGTGTCCCCACACACATTCCTGTGAGAGTAGTAGAACTAAGAAAAAGCTTTTCCTGAAGATTGCAAGACCTCAGCAGATTCACATGAGAAGATAATGGTGCTTCAACACTGTAGGGTCATAACTACCCTGTTTTCCCAAAAATAAGACCTAACCTGAAAATAAGCCCTAGTATGATTTTTCAGGATACTCGTAATATAAGCCCTACCCCAAGAATAAGCCCCAGTTAAGTGAAACCCCTCCCTCCAGCACTGTGCAGCAACCAGAAGAAGATGAGATGACTGTATTTGAATGTAGATGGTTGTACATGAAAAAAAATAAAACATCCCCTGAAAATACACCCTAATGCGTTTTTTGGAGCAAAAATGAATATAAGACCCTGTCTTATTTTCGGGGAAACACGGTAGCCCTATTAATTGTTTCTGGAAATGGACCAATAGCCAGTGAAGTTGCTCATGTACCAATAGATTTCTATTATTTCCATAACCAGCAGGGGTAGGATTTTTGGATTTTCTGGACTATGAAAACCCAATTTCTCCATTCTCGGGGTTCTACGTACCTTACAGACACCTTAGAGATCATAAATCTGATACCTGGGAGAAGAGCATCTATGGAAAGACTTTGAGGCTTAGTTAGTCCCAGCTCCCCCCATGCTTCTTGCTCAGAGAGAAAGCTCCTAGCTAGTACTGCGACAGGAAGCTTGGGTGCAGCTTAGCTTCGCCTCAAATCCTTCCAATTTAAGCCTTTCTCCCAGGTGTGTCACATTTACTGTAGGTTCTATAAGGTCTCTGTAAGGTTGAGAGAAGTCCCAGCATGGAGAATTATGGTATTTGTGCTTCAGATAATAACCCTAATAACCAGCTGCAGTTAGCAATATGGCTGCAGTATTTCAAAGCTACTGAACTTTCTGACTTCTTTCCAGAGGCAGCCCCAGGTAGGGCACACTACAAGAATGTAAGTGGAAGACAAAGGGCAGGTTTGGGATGATCCTTCTGATAAAATGAAGTTATTTTCCTGTATCTCTTTGCAGAATCCATTTTCTGACAGAATGAGCTCATATCATGGTGTAGACACCTGCATAATCTTTGTTTTGTTTTTCCAAGGTTAAGAGAGCCTTGCTTATTACAGTAACTACTTTCAGCTGGGTTCCTGTGGGAATAAGCAAATGTACCAAAGTGCTAGAAATTCTGGCATTGATGTCTTTAACCAGTCAGTTTGATTAGGTTTGTTGTGGTATACAAGTGTTTTTGATATAAAAGCAGTCTTCACCACTTGTCTCACTCTTGCCTTTGTTTCTATTGCTTTGTTTGGTCCCAAGGTCATTTTCTTGTGTGGTCTCTATAATTTTATATACATATTGATAGCTAGCTTAGCTTTCTCACTTTCTGCATGTTATATGCATTTCCCTAATGTCATTCTAGTTCTCAGTATATCTCATTCCCTCTTTCTCTTCCTTCTAAGTAAACTTACTTCCTTACACCATGTGTGTATGAACATTATTCACGGAAGCCTTGGTACCAGTTCCAGCCTTTTCTAATTATTCTGGTTAATGGTTTCCGCCCAAAAGCTCTGGAAAGGATAAGTTGCTTGCTTGTAACTTCAGTTTTTCAAGAGGTCATCAAAGAACCATGGGCACATGATTATACTTTGTTTTCATAGAATCATAGGAACATCCTTTAAGTTCTGTGGCCTCCTGGGCCAGATGGAGTTGGACAGAAAGGTACAAGTTTACCTTGCAGAATTGTTGTTAAACCCTGGGTCCTTTTGGCAGCAATTTGGGCTTTATCCCTGGATTATCCTATTCTCTGGTCTGGCTAAACACATGGAAGAGAGTAAGTACACACTCAGTGCAATGTCTCTGGTAGTGCCTTCAGCACGTTAAAGGGAGAGAGGTAGTTTCCCCCACTGCCACTGATGTGCATAAGAGATCATATAATTAATTAACAAATAATGCAGTAGGCTTCTGTGTCCTTTTTACACCAGAAGATTAATTGCATAATTTGCACCACTTGCCACATTAGTTGGGAGGTTCTGGGAGCTGCTGCTCCAAAACATAAATGCTTCCAAGCTCATTGTGTTGTATCTGCAGTAGTTGTATGACCCATTCCCAAAGGGAATAGTATTGCACAGGTAGCAGAGAGACCTGCATTCACCTAATCATCTCTCTGTGTTGGTCCCGAGTGAGGGAAAAGAAGGACCAGCCCAGAGTTGGTGGGGGTCAGACTGCAAGGAAGCAGAGAAAAAAGAAAGCAGAAATACTTCTAGGAAAGTTTTAGTTACAATCTAGTTGACTGATTATTTGGTTCTATTTTTAGTTGCTTGTACTGTAATGTAGGTTTGCTCTTCATTAGGAGGCTGCACACACAGCTTCTCATTGTCTTGTAAATGTTTGTCAAAACTGAGTTGATTGGTGTATTCTCAGCACTTGGGAAGACAGCCTCCCTTAATTAGTCAGCAGTCTGGAAATAACAAGATCCTTTTTAAAGTTTTCTTTATTTCACTCACTAGGAAAGAGATGAAATTCATTCTTTTTAAATGAAGGAAATCTTTGGAGGTGGTTGCTCGGCCCAGCGAGAAATCTTGGCCCAATACTGTTAGGTACAAGGGAGTTTGGAAACCTTTTCTTGGTTCTGATCCAGCAGCTTGGCTGCTGCTGTTTCAGGAAATACAAGCAATTAGGAAGCCACTGGCTTTTATCTCTCTGGACTGGCACAGGGTACAATATAGGATCCTCCCAATAAATTAAGGCTTGCAAGAATGAGTAATGTGACTTTCCCTGCATTGCAAGTTTAGGCTTGTTTACTCATCTCAGGCATCTTACAGAATGGCTTCTCACTCTTGGGAAGGTCACATGGATTATTCTAGTGGTAAGATGACTCATTCAGAAATTAATCTGTCGTAACATTTGCATCCAGGAACACATATCTATTGTACCATATTATGTTTTAAGTATTTTCAGCATCTGACATAGCTTTAATTAGTCCAGCTTAGGTAAGAGATATTTCTCCAGCCCTCTTTCTGAAATCAATTCCATTAATGCCCTTCTATTACTATAGGCCTTTGCTTTGTATTTTGGACTCATCTTTCCCATCTTATTTCCGTTTGACCAAATGGTGTCACTTCCTGTTTTACAACAGGGTTGGGCAACTGGTGGGTGCCCAGATGCTTTTTTTGTACTGCATCTCCCATCAGTCCTAACCAGCAGAGATGATGGAGAGGGATGATAGGAGCTGTACACTAATAACATATGACAAATTATATGTTGCCCTTCTTTGCTTTGTAACAGCACAAAACATGAGCTCTGTGCATCCCTTCTGGCAACAATTTCCACATTATTGGTGCAACTTCTCCTTGTATATGATGCAGACATCCCTATGTTTCCTTTCCTACCAAAGGTTGAATGTTATGGCCATTCTTCCTCAAGATCCAGCAATTCTGAGCAGTAATGCTGCATTTAATCTAAAACAGTCTCCAAAGTTTTTCAGCTAAGAAGTTATTCTCATTTCTGTACATCTTTGTAGTTTACTTTACCTTGAACGATCAGTGGTAGCAATCTGTATTGCTCATTTCCCATTATGTGGCCAAAGTATTTTAGTTTTCAGCGTTCAATATATTTTATGCTATCTTGGTTTTTATTCATGCACCTTAGTATTTCTTTACTGGTCACCACCTTGATCCAGGAAATTCTTAGCATCCTGCAGTAAATACACATTTCAAATGCTTCTGCTTTTCTTTTTATATTAGCCTAGCGAGGAGCGCTAAAATACAGAATTAAAAACAAAAGCCATAAGAAAACAAAAAACAATCGATTAAAAAATAGAAGAGTCCCCAGAAATAGCATCTAAGAAGTTAACACCCTTTGACAGCAGACCAGATTATATAGCAAAAGCTGCCTTTAATTAAAAGGGCTTTGCTTGCTGACTAGCAAAAAGTGTTCCTTGACTGAGCCTAGTGTTCCTTGTGTCCCCACCAGACATAACCTCTGATACTGACGAGAATCAGAGAAGAGCCTCCCTAGAAGCTCATAACCAGCACTTTGAGTTTTGCTCAGAAATATACCAGTAGCCAGTGAAGGTGTCATAACCAGAGAGACACATGTTCTCTGTAACTAAGGCTAGTCAACAGTCTGGTGGCAGCATTATGGACCAGCTGAAGTTTCCCAACACTTTTTAATGGCAACTCCAAGTTAAGCACATTGTAGTAGACCAAACAGGATGTAATCAGGCATGTCACCTTGGCCAGATCAGATATCTCAAGAAAGGGAGCAGTGAAAATGATGTAAGTGAGGTGTTTTTGAGTTGCTGTTGTACTTTCTTGTGGCAGTGGTGAGGGTCATCATGGGGGGTTATGTTATGTTACATGCCGTCAAGTCAGAACTGACTTATAGTGACCCTAATAGAGCTTTCAAGGTAAGTGAGATATTTAAGGAGTGACTTTACCAATTCCACATGCCCCAGTGGGCAGGGATTTTAACCCAGGCCTCCTGGGTCCTAGCCTGCCACTCTGTCCACGACACCACACTGGGTGTGGGGGAAGCAGTTCCCTGCTCCATTGCACCTACCCTCACTCCTTTATCCAGAGTGGAGAGTTTTAAGCCAGGGCAAATTTGAAAGGAAAGATAAATATAATAGGCTGAGGAAAGCAGGATAAGAATGCACCTCATTTAATGAAATACTATTGTTTGACTGGTTTTCTAGGCCAGTGTAAGTGGCCAAGAGAGACTGTTTGTGGTTGCTTTGAAGGTTGTAATATGAATACCTAGCTATTACAACACACATTTAGCTAAGCTCTTTGAGACTGCCTGCAGGCAGCCTGGCCAGATAATGTTAGCTGAGCTTTAAGTATGTGAAGCATCCCATTCATAAGAATTAAAAAGGCAATTAGTACATATCTGGGGAAGCATTGATCTTCCTGTTTCATGACAATAAGGAAAGGATAAGTGGATTTCAGGAAAGAGACTGTAGGGTATTTCACACATTATGTAGCACCAATCCAGGTACTGTATTCCTCAGAGTGTTCATGGGGGGGGGGGGGCCTCTGTGCCTAAACTGAGTGTTCTGATGAACCATGGATGGAGGGGGGGCATACCTCCACAATAGAGTCCTTGTGTAATGTTTAGAAAGCACTAGTTGAATTCTTGATATGTGTTTTTAAAGAAAGGGCTTACCAGTTAAGAAATGTAGGAGAACACTCTCTCGGTCTGAGACATGGGATGGCTGCTAGCAGTCTGAATAGACAACACACAATTTGATGCAGACATGAGGGAAATTACCTGTGGAATTCCATAGCCAACAGCTATATTTCACCAATAATATAATGGCGGCTTTGCCTCTCTGATTGCGGAAGAACCCCTCAAAATGGCTAATACTACAATAAAAAACAAACACCCAAACACAACAACCTCAATGTACTGTTAAAAAAGAGATGGGTGAAGTGAGATGTCACCCCAGAGGCCCCCCACTTCAAAACATCAAAAAAAAACAAAAAAAAAAACAAAACAAAAAACCAACCACACCACCACCAAATTCCACCAACCATTGTTGAATCAAAACGTCTCTAATATGAGCCTTGTGCTGCTCCTGAGTCATTTGTGTGTGTGAGTGAGAATCCTAGGCTCTCCATCTCCCCAGGTCTCAGAACAAAAAATGCCCATCTGGACAGTTCCTGTTTTTAATGGCCCCCTGATTTGGCTACAGTGGGGGCTTGAATTTGGCCCTAACCCCTGGGCCTTGCTCACCCCACAGTAAAAAAAATAAATAAGTGAATGTAGAATTTATTAAAATAAAGCATTGTTATTGTCAGTGTTGCTCCAGTGAAGATTTATTAGAGAATTTAACGTGGTGGCGCTGCGGGTTAAACCGCTGAAGCCTCTGTGCTGCAAGGTCAGAAGACCTGCAGTCGTAAGATCGAATCCACACGACGGAGTGAGCCTCCCGCCAACCTAGCGGTTCGAAAGCATGCAAAATGCAAAAATGCGAGTAGATAAATAGGTACCACCTCGGTGGGAAGGTAAACGGCGTTCCGTGTCTAGTCACGCTGGCCACGTGACCACGGAGGATTGTCCGCGGACAAACGCTAGCTCTATGGGTTGGAAACGGAGATGAGCACCGCCGCCTAGAGTCGGACACGACTGGACAAATTGTCAAGGGGAACCTTTACCTTTACCTTATCTCTAATTTGGTGCCCTCCAGATGTGTTATACTATAGTTCTTATCATCAATAGCTAGAATAGCCAATAGTCTTACTGAGAAATGATGGAGTTGTAATCGAACATATCTGGAGGCACCATGTGGTGCAACAGTGTGTTAGAATAACAGATTAAGAAGAACATACAACACTTTTCATCTGCCACAGGAAGTACCCGTGAAATAATTGAGCAGCAGATATTTTTCTTTTAATTATTTTTAATTTTCAGTGACTCTTAGTTCATAATTCCAGTATCTGAGCAGGAAAAGAAAATTCTCTTGATATCCATTTAATCTCTTGTTCTGTTTTAAATACACCAGGTTATGTCAATTTAAATATGCACACTGTTCCTGATTTCTAAGCCCCCCTCAGGACCAGTACTTTAAACCATATAATACAGCTCAATCTGGATGAGTTAATTAATTTCTTCCTTTAAAAAAAACTGGGGTCCGTTTTTCCTTTGCTGATCTCATAAATAAGCTTCTAAACTTTTTACTGAGTAGCATGAAAGGCATGCAGCCTGTAATAACTCTCTAGGTGTTCTAGCTTATGCTAAATGCCTCTACTGTCTGGACTGTAAATGTACAGTTGACACGAGCTGTACTTTCTCCCTGTCCAATTAAAGTAGTTAATTCCTTTTAAAAAAGAAGCCTGCATTTCTTCATGACTGAAGTGTGATTGGCTGGCTTCTCTAAGATCTCTTTGCATTCTCCCCACCTCAATCAAAGTCTTCCAGAATCTAGTAGGTTCATAGTAAGCATGGCATTCGTGTGTGCCCGCTCTCCGTGGTTTTTGCAGGAGCATTTATATATTGTACAGGCATTTCCTGTGCTAATGCAGATTCATTGAAATGCTGCATGCATTGAGATGCACCTCTCCCTTGTTCCAAACACTCGATTACTAGCCAGTTGCATTAGTTATTTGTGGAGGTCCCTTTACATCTGATGTAAAAAAAAATTTCTTCGACCAATGGTTCTTAAAGTTAGAACTCTATTACAGAGAGAGTGAGAGCGAGCGAGAATATATCTATCATCTGAAATGAATGAAAAATAGTTTGGATCATTTGTATATTGCTTTTCAGCAGAAAATTGTCAGAGCTAGTAGTAAAATAGGTCAGTAAGTGAAACTTCCTCCAAATCATCTTAATTCTAAAGCTTATGCTACATTTACATCTTTTGCACTCTGCCTTCAATCCTCCAGGCTTTATCTGGCAAACTGTGTCAGTGGTTCAGAGCATGGCTCCCACCCACAGCTCTGCCTGTTTGAACGTAGCTGGCCCAAAACATTTTGGTGCCTGAAGCATTTTGGTGCCTGGTGCAGTCTACCTGCATCAAAGTGCATAGTACCCATCCCCAGCAAAGTTATTTTAGTATGGGAATTGGAAAAATCCCATAATAATCTCCCCTGTCATCTCTTACATCAAAAACAAAATTGCAAAAATAACAAAACCAGTAAATAAATCCTGACTGCCCTTTCGTGAGGTTTAAAGTCTGCCGCTTGAATCTAGCTCAGTGTATCTAGTGTTAGGGCTGGCGGTCCTGCGGGTAGGAGAAGTGTTCCTGGACTCTCTTCATGTTCTGTTTAAGGGCAGTCATATCCCATGCAGAAAGGGTGTGCAGCCAAATGAAGCTCCTCATTTCCATGGGGGATAAGGGCAGGTGATATAGGGGTAGAGGCAAGCCTTTATGTAGTAAAGTCAGGAATCTGTCCCAGTGTTTCCTGTAGTCTTTTGTCTGTACCAGAGGCAACTAGTTAAAAAACTAGTTGTGATTTAAACCCAACGTAGACACTGCAGACAGCATACCACTAGAAGTATGAATTTCTTAATCATCATCATTACGGATCATCATGTCGAGTCCCTGTCATGGAGGCACAGTGGGGAATCAAACTCCCAACCTCTGGCTCCACAGCCAGAGACCTCATACTTGAAAGAGGTCTGTTTGTCACAGTATTAATTTTTTCTCTCCCTAGCAGCAAAGCATCAAGGCATATAACAGGTGATCTGCATGGGAAGGTGGGTGGGAAACAATAGGCAGATTACACAGGTGTGTTCACCCCATTTTCTATATTTACAGGTAGATTTGGTACTTTTAGATATTCTTTTCTGCTTCTATCTCTGGGGTCTTCCAGATAACTGCTTCTTCCTCCTTCTCTCCCCTTTCCCTTCCTCCTCTCTTCCTCCTCCACCACCACCACTTTTTAATAATATATAATAATCTTGGAGCTGCATAGCTGGTAGGGACCCTATGGATCATCATGTCCAGTCCCTGTCAAGGAGGCACAGTGGGGAATCGAACTCCCAACCTCTGGCTCTTCCGCCAGAGACCTAAGCCACTGAGCTAGAGAAATGGCTGCCAGCAGACTTGCATACATAAAGGTCTGTACTACAGGTTTCTTCATCTAGGTTTAGGGTTCTTTATCATCCTGTACTATTGTTACTGAGAGCCAGAGTGATATAATGAGTACAGTGTCAGACTAGAATGCAAGCAACTTGGTTCAAATCCCTGCTTGTCCCAGGAAATTCCCTGTATGTGTGTGTGTACACACGTGTAGCAGTGATAAAATCACTCTTTAAATATTTGCTGTACTTTGAAAACCCTATTAAGGTTTAAATCAGATGTGACTTGATGACACACAAAACACACAATCCTAAATGGATTTCTTAAGACAATAAAGAGTAAAAAAATTTTAACATCTACCCAGTAAGGGTCCTTATAATGATTACTTCTTCTCACTAGTCACAATAGGTCATTGCACTCTGCAAAATTAAATCCGAGATAGTCGTAACGTACATGAGCTTTTTTAAAACAGTAGATTGTGGGGAAGATTGTGATTGAGACATCTTTGCTGTTGTGATGATCTGACTCAATTCACACACAGGCTGTTCAGAGCCCTGGTGCGACACCCCTGTGTTTTTTGTGTGCTAGAATTTAGCTCTAAATCTTGCTTGTTTCAGCAGATCCTCATTTGGCAAGGAGGCCTGTTTGTTCCCGAGGTCACTACCAGTTCAGCAGGCTCACAAGCTGGTTGATGCGAACGGAAATCACACACAGTTCATTGTTAGGGAAGGTTGTGGGAAATGAAGCTAAACAAGACAACATGGGATTAGGCATCTGTCAAAAATTGTAGATATTGGAGAGCTTTTAACAGCCTGAGAAATTAATAGATGGAGAAAGGAGGCCATGTCATCTGTGTAAAACTTTGAATCCTCTAAAATTCTGTAGAGGTAGAGGCAACTTGAACTTCCATTTGTGTACGGCATCAGAGCTTAGAAAAATTAACAAGTTTTTGGACTAAAGATCCAATAATCCTTTCTTCCACACAGTAGGAAAGCAGTGTCTGACCTATACCCATATTTTTACAGAATTAGGAACAATAAAATCGGAGGGATAACCGTGCAATTACACATCATGTGTCCTTAATGCAAACAGAGGTGATAGTGGTGGGGTAGCTTGCAAAGTAGAGGCTTATGTTTACTTATTTTGAAATACAAATTAATGAAAATAATTCTCCTAACATTGCTTAAGTAACTTATTGAATTCTCTGCCACAAGATGACTTCTTCTTCTTTTTTTTTTTTAAGGATGAACGGTCATGCTGACTAGGAATTCTGGGAGTTGTAGTCCGAAAAAGTAATGCTTCCAAACTCTGAGAATACATCTAAGCAATTGCTATAAGCCCTTACAATAGATTGCAGCCTCTCTATTCTGAGACTGCATATATCTGATTACTAGATGCTGGAGACAAACAGACAGGAGTTGCTTTACAATGGCAGCAAACTGTTGAAAGAGAAGCCTGTGTGCCAGGCAAATGGCCCTGCATCAGAGCCTGGAAAAGTTACATTACTTGGTCATGTGGACTGGGGGTTTCTAGGGGTTGTGGAGACAAAATATTCCCAAACTAACTGGTCACTTCTTTTAGGCTTTTCTTTGCCCAAAACAAACATCAACAGGATTATATACAGTGTCAAATTGTGCTCCCTAAAAGCTTCTGGGGGTGCAGTTGGTCTGGAAAGACACATGGCAGCCTCATGCAGCCTGTGAGTTGTATGTTGCCCATCCTTTATTTAGTTAACATGGAAGGCATTGTTCTGTTGGCAATATTGAAGAAATATTCCCCTATTAGTCCAGTTGCCTTTTATTCATGGAGTGGGAGGGATGCCATTTTGTTCTCCTTCACCGAAATGCCTTCAGACGGCTTTGCGCTTTGCTTCCCAGAGATGAGCAGAATAACAAAATAATTAGACCTTTGGTCTACTGTAATTTTAGCAACTGCTGTTCTTAGAAAGAGATTCCTATGTCCTTTTGAACCAATGGAAGTATCTTGTTTACAGACGGAATTGCCTGCTTGTCAGAAAAGATGTTTCCCCTTACGTCAAGGCGAGCGACATATCTTAGAAAACATGGATAAATTGGGGAAGAAGCTGTGAGGAACAGAACAGGGGTTTCCTGTGGGGAAGAAGAGAAGCCTGCACAATCGGGCTTGACCATCAAGCATGACTAGGGTGACGGGTCAGCTGTGTTCTGTGCCATGCTGACCCCGTGATTTTTCTGCTGGCTTATCTTGTGAAAAAAGCAGAGGGAGCCTGTGCAGTTGGCAAGACTGTGCGAAAAGCTAGTGAGTGAATCAGCATCTGGGGCAAGTGGTACTGTCTCACATCCACTCTGCCCTAAGGATTTGATGTGAGCAACTAATATGAAAAAGGAGGAGGTGAATGTGGTGCCTCTTCAAAAGTAAGAGAAAGTTTATGCTTTTTTTAAAAAAAGTGGGGGAGGCAGTGAATAGGGCTAGCAGATGTTCTTGTTTATTTTCCTAATATTTAACAGTAGACTAAGAATTTGTTAACCACTTTGGGTCCTTTCATGGGGAGAAACATGGTGTAAAAATGAAATGAAATGCAGAAATTCACCTCTAAATGTGATGCTCTCTAAATTCTGAGACCTTTCGGCAAAGCTCCTGGTGCTTTCTGCCCAAGTTAAAGCCCTGCTAGAGAAGGCCAGTGTCATGCAGGCGACCGAGTGTCAGACCAGGAAGCAGGAGACCTGGGTTCAGCTCTCTGGATGGCCATGGAAACTCACTGGGGTGTGTATATGAGACAGTTGTAACCACATTTTGAACATTTCATATAATCTCAAAATTATATGAGATGTTCAAAATGTGGTTACAATTCCACAAATTGGAAGTGATTTGATGGCACATGGAAACATAAAAGGCTGGTAAGCTGTGATAAGTCACACATTTTGCAGGTCTGAATTACAATAAGAAGCAGATAAACAAAAGCATTGCAAACTCCTTCCCCCAATAAAGCCCAAATCATTGTGCCAGAAATGTGGACTAGGAAACTTTAGACAGATTATCTGACACTGAATCAGAAAGAATCAAAACATAAAACCAGACCATGCAGTCCTGAAAAATATTCACATTGGAAATTAAATCTGGAGAAAAGGGAAATTGTCAGGGGTACCATATTAGATTTAACATCTGCAGTAAAGGAGGTGGAGAGAATATTGAAACCATACGCTCCAGGAGGATGTAAGATATTTCAGTACGAGTGGAAAATTGTGTAATCGAAGATGAAATTGTTCACCATTGACCTTATTGAAATATCAGAGATTAATCTAAAGAGGATAAATAGCATTCAAAGTCAGATCTTAAACATGGCAATGAAAGTAGAGAAAATATTATGTTTGTGATCAAATGATTATGTACTTTAAAGCACCATCATCAACTTTTGAAATTCATCCAGCTTTTAGGTGTCTGGGGCTGATTGGAGCCATAAACCAAAACATCTGGAGCACACCAGATTAGGAAAGCTGTATCAGGGAGACCATCATTCATTGATTTATGCTTGATTTCAGTTCAAAGAACACAACGTGAAGTAAGGGGAAGGAGAAAATGGGCATAGCATGTTAGCTGGAGAACTTTATATCATCTCATTTCTTAACGAGCACATAGCCCAGCTCATGACTGGAAACATGATTGTAGATGAAGACATTTGCCCTCTGTCTATGTGTATGTGTGTGCATGTATGTGTACATTTTGCTTGCTTGCTTGCCTGAGCGTGCTTTCTGCTGTGGACTGTTTGTTTACCTAGCTGTGCATTCACTTTAGTTGCATCTCTGTGCGGCTTTTACGATCAGACCCAGCCAGACTCCTAAACTTTGAGCGAGCTGGCATGTAAACAAACGACAGAGGCAAAGAGCAGAAACTTTGCTAATTAGATTACAGGATTGCATAGGTAGCATCTAAAATATTTCCTGTTTGCATACAATAGTGCAAGAGGTGGAAATGCTTATCTGCTGATTCTTCACTTCTTCAAGAGCCTTCTGGTTGGTGATGAATGTGGATTTAATTTTTTTTCCTGACAGTGCTGTGTGTTTTTCCAGGGTTCTGTATCTGTTTCTCAGCCCTTCTATAGCTGCTCTTTAGCCAACTGTTATGTGAGATAAATATAAATTGCTGCCATTCACCTGGCTGAATCAGAGGTTACTGCTGGGCATAGCCTAACATAGTTCACTTACACTTGACTGCTATTACTGTCTGATCATAAAATTATAGCTGGAAGATCTAGCAGTATTTTAGTGCAGCTTCCCATGGAGAACTTGGAACAGATCATAGGGATGAAAAACTAAATCCCAACACATTGCAAATTGGCAGTTCTGGGAGGAAACTGAACATGGCCACCACTTAGCTTTGCAAGCACCTGAGTTGCCTAATATCATTATTCTTCTGTGCTGCCAATTCGCTTTCTATTTATGGCAACTGTATGAATCTGTGTCCTCTTGTTGTCAACAGCCCTGTCTGTACAGGTCTTGTAGACTGAAAGCCTTGACTTCTTTTAATGAATCAGTCCATCTCATTACATAACACATTGCACAATAAAGATATGTACTTAGGAGCCATTGCTTCCCAGCCTTGGGCCCCCAGTTGAAGTTGGACTAGAGTGGGCCTGATTCCTGGTCACTGTCTATGTTGTCTGGAGGTTCTGGAAGCTGAAGTTCCATAAACCTTCATGTTTAGTGGTGGTGTTTGGAGCTGTCTGTAGCTACCCTCTGTGGTGAAAAACTATATTGCATATGGAAGCCTCTTAGTAAAGTATAATCTGACTCTGTACTGGCTTCTACAGGAAGAAGCCAGTGTGATATAGTAGATAAGAGTGTCCACTAGCACTCTAGAAACCTAGGTTCAAGCCTCACTTAGCTGTGAAGCTCACTGATGACATGGGCCAGTTATACTTTTTCTGTCTTACCTTACAGGGGTGTTGTAGGAATAAAGTGAGGAGGTGAGTTACATAAAGTAATGAGGAAGAGGAGAGATAAGGAGAGTCTTGAGGTTCCTATTCCAATAGAGTCTTCCAAGCAACACCGTCTTCAGTCCCAACTTCCTGTTCCTCAACTCTGTGAGGACTGCCATTCCCAGAAGCCTTTACCACCAGCTGTGCTGGCCAGGGTTTCTGGGAGTTGCAGTCTAAGAACACCTGGACTACTGAAGGTTGGGAACCACTAGTCTACAATATGGTTATATAATGCAATAATATTCTGCTTCCTTGGGTAAGCGTGAATGAGGAAAATGTCACCTGCCAAGAAAGCAGACTCTCTAATTTCTTGTACAGTAAAAGAAATATGAGTAATTTTTGCTTTTTTTGGTGGAGGCAATGCATAGTGGGACAGCAGCATTTTAATCTCCCTGGACAATCCATGCAGAAGTTCTCTTCTTAGAGTGACTGTCAAGGAAAAGTGCCTCTGCGTGATTGGGGGTCTGTGCTGCTATCCAAATATTTACATGCTCTTCCCATGTCATTCGACCAGATCATGTGGCAATTAATCAGTGATGTTGATGTAGGAAAGTACTTCCAATGCAGTCTAAGAGGCCCCCGTGCAAAGGGAAGTTAAATGTTCTCTTAGCTTCAGTTGTCAGCAGCAGTCAAGCTGAGTGCTTGAATCAGGCCTGACAGAACAATACTGAGGTGAAGAACTGCACTGTTGAAATGAATACAAGAATAAATGACTTACTTGCAACACTAGGCATAAATAAACATCATCCACAATATTGTGATTTTATTATCTTTTCGCAGTCTCTCTCTCATAAACTGGGGAAATCCTAATCCTAATGTTTATTCAAACGTTTTTGTGCAGGCAGAAATCCATATTCTCTCTTGGCAATCTCTCCTTTCGGTTTCCTAGTCACGCCACGGATTCTAGACACTGGAATGATTTGGAAGTAATGCTAAACTGTAATGAAGTATAAGTGTGAAACTGCCATTTAGTATGATGAAAAATGAGCTACAACAAGCCTCAGGCTTATCTGTTGTTCCTCTTTCGGCACAGCTGCCTAAAGGAGTTTGGAAGCATTCACTTCTGCTCTGAGTGAACTTCAACGTGGTGTGTTGTCTAGACCAAGGGTGGTCAACGCTCGGTTCACCATAGTTATACTGAAATATCAGACCATATTTAATGAATCTGGTCTGTTTTAACGTAGGATTTAGGTTGGGATGGGCAGAGTGTGACTTAAAAGGCTCACACAGCAGCCAAGGGCATCCTAAACCACCCATTTGTTTTTTGTTTGTTTTGAAAAGTATGTTGGAAAAGGACTGTTGATTTTCATGTTGGGGACCCATGGGTTTCCCAGAGCCCCACAAACAGTGAAAATTCAAAACTGGAAATGCCCTTCTTCTTCATGGTCTTCATGAATCACACATATGAGGTTTTGTAGCAGCCCTGCTCAGAGCCTCAGAACATTCTAGAGCTTACAAACAGAAAGCATTAGTCACTTCCCCTCCCAGTTCTGTTTTGCTTAATTAAATTGTTGTTTCGAGGCCATTTCTGGGCCTGCTATGACATCCCTGGTTTAGGCAGTAGTCTAAACTGTCAGTAACTGAAAACAAAAAAAAATCAAAGATTCCAATCCTCATGGTAGTTTGGAATAATTTTGCCAGGGAATATAATTTCCAGCATCCTCCACCCATAATGGTCAGTAGATTGTTATCTGTAAATCTGTAAATTACTTGCTCAAGCAGTGCAAGAGAAGGTTTTGCAAGTCTGAGATTGATGCAACCTATTGTTGTGATGCTTAACAAAGAGTGGGCAAACCTTGGACCCTGTGCTGTGCTTTTGGCTTACTTGCAAAATTATTTGAAATAAATCAGTTCAGATTTCTAGGAGCTAACTAGGCAGGGAAAAAAGTGGGAGAGAAATAGCAATAAGAGGTAGCCCCACTTCCCACTGCTTTTGGTCCAGATCCACTGTTGGCATGCTTTGGACAAATCCCCACATTGACCCACAAATCCTCAACAAGAGATGGAAAAATAACAAAGCAAAGCATGCTGCTTATATACTGCCCCACAGCGCTTAAAGCACTCTCTGGGTGATTTACAAGTTAATTATGCAGGCCACACATTCCCCCCCCCCCCGTGAGTTGGGTACTCATTTTACCAACCTCAGAAGGATGGAAGGCTGAGTGAACCTTGAGCCGGCTATCTGGGATTGAACTCCGGGTTGTGAGTGGAGTTTGGCTGTAGTGCAACAGCTTAACTACTGTTCCATGAGGCTCAAAAAGAAAAGATAGAGGATTATAAAGAGGCTGTGGTTGTGAGAACATTACAATGTACTAGAATTATAGTTGTCTTATACCTAATGCTTTAGAGGTGGTAAACAAATGCCTGGGATCTTCTATTACGGACTACAGGTGTGGTCTTGCAAATATCTTATCAAAAAATTAAAAATATTTATTTGTGTTTTTAAAATCCCCACATACAGAAAACTAACACAAGGGAAAGGCTCTGGTTTAGGTTCTGGATTGAGTTGGTAGCATCAGCAAGAGTAGATCCATTAAATCAGTGGAATTGACATAAGTGTTGATGTATCATTTAGCCAAGTATTCAGCAGGTCTACCCTTGTTGGGACTAAAAGTTGGATTTAGACATGGATCCCTTCTGCTTGTAAACCCCATGAAATACTGTGGGGCTTCCTCCCAAGTACATCTACATAGGGTTCTACAGTACTGTTTCTTTTTTGTGTGGAAGGTTATTTTAAAATTTGTTTTTGTCTGGATGCAGTCCAAAGAGGCACAATGTGTAGGTACAGGTCTACAGCTAAATTAACTAATTAGTTCATGTCATCAGTTAACATCTAGACTAAATGGTACTAGATACTACTAGATGTCTACAGGTATTCTTTTTTCTCCCTTTCTCAGTACTTTCCAACACTGTTTGCATTCTCCCCCCCCCCCACCACATCTGCTGTATTCAAGCCAAATAATAGTTGGAAAAAGATGCCTCATCTTGCAGCCCAGCCAAAGTAACAGACTACTCTCCTACGAGCGCCATTTAGCTGGAAGCTTTCGTACATGAAAAATATTCAGAGACAATTGGGTGGGGCACACGTGTGCCAAAGGAGGTGAGGCAGAAGAGGGTGGAGTAGAAAGAGAAGAAATACGACTCAGGGAACACTTGGAACATGGATCACTAGCAGGACGTCTGGGGCAAGCCTTTGGCATGCTTTACATTCTTCTTCCCAGCAAAGAAACCTGTAAAATGGCAGGTGGAACAGATAGAATAAGCGAAGTGGAGTTCTTTTCCGTCTGACACAGTTGGACTTCAAGCTGCGGTAATTGACAGGGCAAGATTTTCCAGCAGGTAGGAGAAACAGCTGTGCGTGGGCGCAGTTTGTTGATTTTCAGGTTTCTTACAGCCTGTGAGGGGTTCCTGTGTATTTACAAATTACCAGTTTTCAGATCTGCTCCCTTTTTGGATCTGTTCTTTTCTGAAAAGTCCTAAAACTGCATTTTGTGCATTAAAAACAGTTTTCCCTTCTACCAAAATTAGTTCAGAAAGCAACTCACTTAAACCTCCCCCCCCCCCGAAGCTGTGTGTTTGTTTTGGGGGGAGAGGGAAGGATGTTTCTTTCTTTGCTTCCTTAGCATGTTTAACCTTATTCACATTTGAGGGAGAAAGATTTCTCTCTTCTTCCTCATTGTTGCACTTGGAAGGTGTACTTTGGGTCAGCAAACAGGATGGCTTAAATCTGGAAATGCACAGTTTATTTGATATATGATGTGCTGTAAACAATTTGCAGCCATCCAGAAGATTGTTTTAGTTCAGGATTTTGAAGGGCAGAGATAGATTTGAATCATTTTGCTAGAGGGGGTTGGACTTGATAGCCTTATTCGCCCCTTCCAACTCTGATTCTATGTTAAGGGGCCTTATTATTTTGAGTGCTGAGATGTTCACAGAGTCATAAAATAAGCCCCATAGTTGATGTGACTTTGCTACTGAACAAAATTGTGTTCCAACGCCTAGAAGTCTTCGTACTGATTGTGAAAATAAGGCCAGGAACAGGAATTTCCTAATATGTAGATTTTGTGTATGTGTGTGTCAGTTGAAGAACAGTGTTGTGCTGAATAACAATAGTCTGCATCCAGTGCTAAATGTGTGCTTGAATAAGAACGGAGTCTAGTGCTGAAGCCCCCAGAGCACCCCAAAAACCTGCTTCCAGAGGTCTGGAAAACCGTATAACCCATAATTTTGATGCCAGGGGGAGTTTCAGGAAGGGGAGAGATCTCAGCACTTCTGCAAGCATCACGCTGGATTTCTGCCCGTCTATGTGCCTATTGTTGCCAGTGAAGGAGAATGATTGTGTACATCCCTTGTACAACTCTGTTTCTACTTCTGCTTTGACCTTTTTCTCTTGATTATTATGCAATGAGTCCAAGCATAATAAATTTATTGCCCTATGTAGTAGATTGAGCAAGTATATCACAGTTCAAATCTAGAATGGTGACAATACCATATATTTGCATCTTATCTTTCCCACCATCTACTGAGTTGTAGCAGAGGCAGCCGGGTAGTACAGGAAGCAAAGATCACAGGCTCAATTCTATGCTGAAATTGTCCCTTTGGTATTTAATGTTAAAAATCTCCAATGTTTGCTGTGTTTCTCATTATTAAGAAAGAGTTTCTGTACTGTACGTCTAACTGAAAATTAGGTCCCACAATGGTAGTGTAAGTGCTGTCACCCTTGGCGGTCTCCAGGTCATAATTCCATCGGCTCCAGGCTGCTGGTGAGATGGTTCTTTGTTGAACTAGATGCTTTGCATACAATTCTTCCCTGTCACTGCCCTCCCGCACCCCAAGACACCGAATTTCCCACACTTGTTCCTGTCACCAAGGCAGTCCTTGTAATAAACCTACTCAGTTCAGAGCTGGGCTTGGAGCCTTCCAGTGAGGGCCAGTAGAGGCAGCTGGCAGGCATCGGCTCTCCTCCCGCTCTTCGGCAAGCCTCCTCCTTTTCTTGCACTGGAATTTGTGTCAGTTGATTAGAGGTGGGTGCTGCTATCTGCCATCCTAGGCACCACAGAGTTGGTGGGGCTAGTCCTGGGAATGGGGTAGTAGGCACTCTTTGCCCCTGGCCTCTACCCCTTTTTGCTGGGAAGCAGCTCGGAGGTTTCTGCCATGGGTCATCATCGTTCTCCAAGGCCAACTCTCCAAATGTGCAGAGGACAAGCTCCTCTCCTGTAGACCCCCCAAGTCTCCTCCTCAGCCGACTCCTCACTGGGCATTGCAAACTCAGAGGCCCCCGGTGCTTCGCCTTGCACTCCTTTAATGCTGCTGGCACACCCTTCTCCCCTCTGAACAGCTGTTCCCTCTCATCCCACTCCCTTTTGATGCCTGGGCTATGCTCTTCTCAGCCTTCCACCAAGGCCAGAGTGGCAGCTTCACCCATGCTCTCAGGGTGCTGCGGGGTGAGGGTGGACAACCTGCCAGAAGCACTGGCCATTACCCCTCACAGGTAGTCTGTAAGATACAGATTTAGGGATCTATGCTCCTGTTTTGTATGACTGGACTCGTAACCATAGACTGGCAAGTATCGGCAATAGTGGTTAATTCTGGAGATACAGGTAGTGTATAGGATCAGGCTACATATCTGGTCTAGAAACATGATGTAGAAGCTGTAAAGAGGCTGATCCTTCCACACAATATTTTTATTTATTTATTTATTACATTTATAGCCCGCCCATCTAGTCATATAGACTACTCTGGGCGGGTAACAACATATAATCTAACAATTGAATGAAGACAACAGACATTCTGGGAGGGAGGGAAGGTACACCACTATAAGCAGCTGATCTTGCTTTTGAGTGAATTGTCAAATCAACCAAAGTGAATTCCCAGGAATTTGTGGGTTTAGCTCCTTTTGACTTAAGAACTTTTTGTCGTTAGGGCCATGGGTAGATTCACCTCATTTAGAAAGGATCTCCTAAGCCACTCCTGTCTCCATCAGGAACTACATATTTCAAATAAGCCACGGTAAACTTGTTACTGTGGGATATCTGAAAACAGGCGCAATAAATATCACCCGTTTTGCACATCCTGCTTCATTGCAATTCCTCACATTAAAGTAGGACACGGAGCTGCCGCTGGCTGACCAGCCGGCCAGGATTGTGGCAGGCTTTCCATCACTACTGACAGCGCACAAACTTGACATGTGGTGAAAATGAAGCTGCCCCCACAACCTGGCAAATACAACTTTGTGAGCTGGCCAGTGCCAAGGTAGCTGGGAAACCTCCTAGCACTGGCCAGGCAGTGACTCTCTTCTTGCCTCAGAGGCAACATCAGTGGCAGCTCCATTTTTGCTGCGTGCCGAGCCCCAACCCAGTTCTGTCATTAGCTGGGAAGCCTCTCAGCACTGGCCAGCTGGTGATGGAAGCTCTGGTACAGTTTAAAAATGACACCAATACACACTTTCTAAAACCACACCAGGGCTTGCGCCATGTGCAGCGATCAAAGTCACTGCAAATTCCTTTCACAATATCTGGTATGTGTAGTTGTGACCTCTATCTTCATTTTTCTGCATTGAAAGCAAGGTGTTTGTGAGGAGAAGCACCAGCTGTTGCTTAGGGTCTCTATGCAAGCAAGAGTCTTGGGTTCTAGGGTTTTTGGTCCTCTGGAGAGCCTCCTTATGAACAGCAACCTCTCTGCATATGTGTTTTTCGTCGCATGGAATGCCTACACATGAACATCTCCTTTGCAAACATTTGCATGTCCACATGAAGAAAGGATCAGTGGAGAGGGGAGAATTCCACCACTCCTCTCTAAGCATGGTGAATTTATCCATGTTATTAAAGGCTAAATAGTTTTCATAGTGGAACATTTGTTTAAAAGGAGAACTGGGGGAAGGAGTTAGGTTATGAAGCAATTTAGACGCTCTGTATGCACAGAGGCTTCCATGCAATATGTCTCCCTGATTCTGCAGGATTCCAGATCGTATGTAGAAGTTTCTGCCCATACAGCTGTATATGTGTAGCCTTTTCCCCTCCAGATGTTTGTCCATTCAGTACAGTCCTGCTCACAAATGGATAATTTGTTTGAATCATTGTGCTAGATGGAGACATTTCTGTCTGTCTAGCTATCCATCACAACTACCGTGCATGAAAAATAACTTTTTCAGACTACAACTCCCAGAATCCTCTAGCCATCATGGACAAATACAGCATCCCGCTTGATTTTAAATCATTCAGTTGTAGCACAAAGCTTTGTAATGAAATGTATAAAAATCTGTGCAAAAGCAAGAATGTGCCACAAGAACATAGCTTCAGTTGCTATTTCAAGTTAGCAGTCACCCGACATTAATTATGAATGAGGAGTCCAAACTCCCAAGAGATGTAAATGTGAAAGGACAAGGTTGCTAGTCTTTTCTGCAAAAACAAATGCACTAGACGTTTTTGAATTGCTCATGAAAGCATTGGCAATTACAGAGCTGTTAAATTCCCTCCAGGCTAATAGTGTTGTACTGACTCAGAAACTGACAGGAACCAGGTTCCCCTTGGACACAGTTCACAGGGGGTCCTGTAGGCCACAGAGGCTGTGCTCAGTGACGCTTCTCAAAATATTTACTACAGCATAGCTTAATAGTTAGACACCGGTGAGTTTAAAGTGAACAATGAGTTACTGCCAACAGACACAAAGGTCTTCGCCTGCTTGCGAAAGGACACTAAAGAGGGTGCCAGCCTAGCTTCCTGTGGGAGGCAGTTCCAGAGTCTGGGAGCAGCAACAGAAAAGGCCCTCTCCAGTGTACCCACCTGTGAAGTGCACCTGTGAAGACGGCAGGGCTGAGAGAAAGGCCTTTCCTGATTATCATAAAGGGAGATGCGGCCCTTGAGATAGCTTGGGCCTAGGCTTTATAGATTAGAATAAATTAAATTCTGCCTGGAAACAGATTGGCACCCAGTGGAGCTGCTGTAACAAGGGTTATGTGGTCCCTGTGACCAGCCCCAGTTAGCAATTGGCTCCTGCATTTTGGACCTGCTGAAGTCTCCTGATAGTTTTCATAGGCAGTCCCATGTAGAGTGCATTACAGTAATCCTGATGGGATGTGACTAAGGTAGTGGCCAGTGGCCAAATCAGATCTCTCCAAGAACAGGTGCAGCCAGCACACTCGTTTTAATTGTGCAAAGGTACTCCTCGTGGTGGCGCTGTGGGTTAAACCGCAGAAGCCTCTGTGCTGCAAGGTCGGAAGACCAGCAGTCGTAAGATTGAATCCATGCGACGGAGTGAGCTCCCGTCGCTTGTCCCAGCTTCTGCCAACCTAGCAGTTTGAAAGCATGTAAAAATGCGAGTAGATAAATAGGTACCACCACGGTAGGAAGGTAACGGTGTTCCGGGTCTAGTTGCACTGGCCACGTGACCACGGAAACTGTCTATGGACAAACGCTGACTCTATGGCTTAGAAATGGGGATGAGCACCGCCCCTTAGAATTGGACACGACTGGACTAAATGTCAAGGGGAACCTTTATCTTTACCTTACTCCTCACCACTGCCGAAATCTGGGCATCCAGGCTCAGACACAAATCCAGGAGCACCCCCAAACTTTCCAACTAGCCAACAGGATTTCAGACAGTAATTTCCAAAGTGTACTATATCACTAAAAGCCCTGCACAATTCTTAAAAACCAAAAGTTGTGGGTTCCTTTATTGAGTCAATCCATCTTAAGTTAGGTTTTCCTTATTTCCTACTCCCTTCAACTTTTTCTAACATTGTCTTTTCCAGTGAGTCTTGTTTTATCTCGATATGCCCAAATTATCAATTGATATAATGGAAGCAATTGCTGAACCCATCTTTTCCATTCAACTTATCAAAGTTTCTATCTCTTTGCTGCTAGGGTTGTGCCGGAAAAAAAAAAAGCTTTTAGTGTGGAAGTAGTACTTCCAAAGTTTATATGTTCCAAGCTGGTAATAGTAGGGAATATTTCCTGGGAGGGGAAAACTTTATAATTATGAATTTTCCAAATGGGCTCATTGGCCTTTCCCCCCTTTGTCTTGTTGCTACTTCAGCACCATTTTAGATAAGAGATCAGGGATTCATTCTGTAACCAGTCAAGCAGCTTGTAGTGAAGGCAATGATATCAGTGAGGGTAATCAAAACCGATTTCAGGCATGACTTCCTGATAAAGCCCTTTCACCTCCTTTTTTCAGCAATCCCTGAAAAGAAAGATGATGATTTCCCATGCTGATACTAATAAAAGTCTTGGCAGAAAAATCCTCTCCTCTCTAATTTCATTCCAGCCCTGCTGTTTACCAAAGCGTTCCTTGTATTAAAATGAAGGAAAATAGTAAATGTTCTAGCTGCATAATGCATTTCAGTGTACTTTACTGCTTTCAGATCAATCCTAATGCACTGAAACTACAAAATAAGGTACTTATTGCTAGCATATCAAAGCAGTGAATGATAACTGCCAAACTATCATTGCTAGTGCTCAATACTGTGGTGCCTTGGTTAATCTTTACCTATTTACAATATAGCTTTACCTGTCTTGCACCTTTTCAGATCTGCCTGGCATATGATGCATTTTCTATATCCAAATTCCTCTTTCCATGCAGGAATTTGCAAAAAAAAAAGAAAAAGCCTCTCATGTTACATGGAAGTGTCCCTGGGGGTTAGTGTGCTATTTGCATTGACATGTTCTTCTGCCTGATGTTCCCAGACACTCCTGCCTGAATAATTCAGCCAGTTTCCCCATCCTACCTGTGAGTCAGATCACTCCGAGGCCTCCCTGTGCTTGGGATTTGGCTGTACAGCCCTTAAGCAAAAACTGTATAATTCAAACAGACAAAAAGTGCTGTGGCTTCTGAGTGGCATGAGCTGTCACGGGCGAGAGCTTGCTTCTATCAGCCTGTGTCTGGTGAAACAGGCTGAGGTCAGTGTTGATCTCACATGGTGCAATGGCCCTTGGGGCTTCCTTAAAAGCCACATAGGATCAGATCACACTGTCTTACTCAGAGATGCCAAATTCACCTGCCTTGATTCACTATCATGGGGCATGGAGCTTGAAGACGCATTCCTGAGTGTGTGTTTTGGTCTACGAGTCCAAGAATCCCAAAGCCAGTGACCCTGCTAGCTGTAGGATTCTGGGACCTGCAGTCTGGAAAAAACAACATTTCCTATCTTTGGAGTACACTTGCCAAGAGATAATACTTTTTCTCCATCTGATAATCCATTGGGATTGAAACTGAGAAGGGCAGGCATCCAAACCAGTAAGAAGCTTTGCTCGATCTGGCAAAGGTACCACTGAATCTAGTACACTGTGCCTGAGAGGGGACAGCCAGGATTCTCACTGAGCCCATAAGGAGAACCAACCATACATGCAACATGGCCCTCTCAGAGACCCTTCCGGCCCCTGGGCTACTCTGAGGAAGCCAAGGAGTCAGTGGTTCCTCTGGAATAGCTGCCTCTTCTCTGTTTTGCACTGAGGTCTCTGTCAGGATAAGTCAGAGGATGGGTGGTGGCTGTAGAGGGCCTGCATACCAAATGGCTTCCTCACCATCCTAAACACCTTTTCTTTTCTGATTTTGGAAACTAAAGAGGATTTTCAGAATATCAGGATAGGAGACCACCAGAGAATGCCAGGTATATCAAGGTAGAGATAGGAGAGAATTCTGCCTGAAACTTTGGACAGCTGCCGCTGCCAGCCAGAGTTGACAATACGGACCTAGTTGGACCAATGGTCTGACTCAGGATAAGGCACTGTCCTATGTACCTGTGAAGGAGGAGGAACAGAGGACATTTCGCTATAGTGGGAGAGCAGGATCAGCAAGTTGGTGGTTATGGGGCCTCCTGATGGGGATGGCAAGCAAAATCTCTCATCCTGCATTGCCACTCTGTCTTAAGTGAGCACCAGCCCCACAGCCTCCCCATTGCATTCCTGCCCCAGTTTTTTTTTAGCTTTCATTGTGCTCTTTTGGGGTTCCCCATGAATTCCCTTCACTCAAAGATCCTCCATGTTTTTCCTAGACTCATAGGCCCCAAGTCTACCAATACAAGAGCTTCAAAAATTACTTTTGGATTACAATTCCCAGAGGTCCCCAGCCAGCAATCCTATGCAAGTTGTAGACCAAAAAGTAACTTTTCCATGCTCTATCCAATACCTCCTTCATGAGAATGTGTATTGCTAGTTTAGTGCAATGGCCTTTACCATGGAACATCAGATGCACAGTGAGGAATCTCTTATCCTTGTAATCTTTCAGTGCATATATGGAAATGTGAGGACATTTTCAGATGTACAATCTCCCATGTAATTTTCCATTACCCCCTAAAATGAGATTGCCTTGAGGCCCAACTAGCTCCCCCTTTTTGCTGTACATTGGTTATTGGGTAGAAGGGGGGGGGGCTAATGCATATCCTTTAGGTCCTCTGGTACCTGTATAGGATAAACTCAGAATCATAAAAATCTCAGCCTCCACATATGCTGCCAATCATATCCCTGTATGATTAGTGAGAACAGGGAGAAAATACATACAGATTGGGAATTCCAGTCATCCTCCCACAGATGCTGCTATCTCTGAAAGAATGGGATTCTATAGGTCCTAAAATACCTTCTGCCCCTCCTCCTCTATGAAGACCAGTGCTCTAGAAGGCAAAGAGTAACATGGATTTTTTCCTATCTAGTGCCATATTTGTGTGGTTTCAGGGTTCACATTCTGAACCATGGAATATACACAGGCCAGATTATCCCATGTACTAGTAAGAAAATTCACTGTCCAAGAGTTGAGCTTTGCATGGAAAAAAATATATTGGGAGAATGCCTCACTCCTCCCAGACACCCCAATGAGGACTTGTCCGTGTTCATTACAGTACTCAACTGAGAAGAAAACAGGAGAAGATATGGGAGCATGGAGAGGGGATGGAATGAAGTATTCTGAGAGAGGGCATGGTTGGCTGTCAAGAGTTATCCCAGGAGCACTCTATACTGCAGTATTTTATACGATTTGTAGAGATCTCATTCTAGAACGGACCTTCTCTGTTTTACAAGATGATAGGAAGCCTTTCCAGATGAGACAGGGATCACATGCGCAGTGAAGAGGTGCAAGGTTGTCGTATTCTTGGCCACTTAAAAATGAAAGCTGGTTTAAATGTTTAATAGTGCACTTTCTGTGCTGAGGTTGAGTCCTCAGTGACTTTGGTTGCCAGGCGTTGAAGGCTGGACTTGAAGCTATATGTGTCCATGTATTTTATAGATGTCAGAATTAAATGGAGAACTCTGACTCACAGGCGTCTGCTATCAAATCACTTTAGGGATCTGATGAAATAGCAGAGAGAGATGAAGGCAACGCTTTAGAAGTGCTGGCAGTCTGAAACAGCCACCATAGCCCAGGAAATTAGGTTGTTGTTCCAGCCAGAAGCCTTTGATATGATATGAAGAGATGAGACAATCAAAATCCAGCAGTCTCTTGCACTTATTTTTTTTTTAAACATTATCTCTCTCTCTGTGTTTGTGTATTTAGTCCTTTAGATGTTGTAACTAACTGCTGTAATGCAGTCTTTTGAGTGGAGCTGTTCTTGTTAGTTATAGTGGTTTCCATAATGGAAGTGTTGCTATGGGATCAAAGGTACAGACAGTGCAGTGCAATGCAGTGAATACAGTGTCACAGTTAGGACAAAGGGGACTTGAGTGCAAATCCATACTCAGCCATGGAAGCTCATGGGTGGAGGAATTAGTGGCAAATCACTCCTAGAACATCTTGCATACTTTGAAAATACTGTTAGAGTCATTGTAAATAGGGTCATCGTAAATTGGAGGTAACTTTACAGCACATCACACTCAAATGTCAGGATCTCCCTATTCAGTGTGCTAAATTGTGTTTGCCTGTTGTTGTGCTATTCGTTTATTTATAGTTTGTGACAAGGCTGAATAGATGATGGATCATGGTTCACTGGAATCTTGTCCACTGGAAGCAGTGTATTATATTCGATAATTTTGAATAGTGTTTGTCTGAACACATCCCTAGAGCATAGAAAGATTCTTTTTTATGGATTACAGCTTCCATGGTGGTGAAGGGATTCTGGTAGTCGAAAAAAGGAACTCCTCTAACTTCTCTTTGCAATATATATCAAGGCATCTTCCAGCAAGTCAGAAATGAAGGCATTACTTTCATTGTCTTTTGTTCTGTCCACTAAACCTACTACACCTGATCTAGTCAATGCTGGCACATCATGTAAATGACTAAAGAACTGGTTCATTCTCTCATCATATGAATAATACCATTTTCAAAGTTGTTTACAGAATTCACAGAAACATTGTCTACAAAACTGCTGAAGAATAAATGGAAGGATATGTACGCTATGTTGCTGTGGGGGCCTGCCAATGGGATAAGGAGGATGGTCAAATCTCATCCCACTTCCACCCCACATGAAAGGACAGAAAATGTTTATGTGGGCTGCTTGATGCTGCTGTAGTAGCAGAATTACTACAGCTGCTTTTCTTTACAAGCAGATGCCTTTTCTTGCTTTGGTCTGGCATAGTTAATTAAGAAAATCCTGGACTGATTGGGACATGAAAGCTGAAATATGGGGTCCGTAACTATTCGCTGAAGGATGAATTGTCATGGAAATCAGAACATCCCATTGCTGTCAACCGACATAATCTACTTAAACCCTGAATATACCATTACTATTCTTCCATTTTTGTGTTGTGAAGGTGCAAATATGCATATATGAAAGAGGGCGAGGAAAAATAAATCAAGTTTATCCTGATCATAGTAATATTTTAGTTACATTACGTTAGTTACATTAATAACGTTTTAGTAATGTTTTAGTTTAGTAACATTTTAGTTACTATCAAATTTCTTAGTAATCCTTTTGGACTAAAATTATTTATTCATATTTATTTAATTGATACTTGACTTTTCCCCCTTTAGAGGGACCCAAGGCAACTTACAAATGATTTAAAAAACAGAAATGTTTTTTAAAAAAAGCAAATATCATAACTCACCTTATTACCAAAAGATTAATGTTAATTATTGAAAGATACTAAATAAAATATATTTAAAACTATTTAAAAACATATTTAGAATGATAAAAAAAACTTTCCTTTTAAAATCCCTTCCTGAGCTGCAATTTACATATTAAAAGCCTGCCTGAAAGGAAAGATGTTTATCTCCTGGTGGAAGGACAATAGGGGAGTAGCCACAAAACCCTGTCCTATGTCTGCACCAAATTGTGCCTGTGACGGAGGTGAGCTAAGATAAAGCCTCCCCTGAACATTTAAAAACTCAGGGAGGCTGATGTGAGGAGATACAGTCCCTCAGGCAGCCTGGACCCAAGTCGTTTAGGACTTTAGAGCAAGGCTGTCCCTCCGTGACAAGGCTGTGTCTTCTCTCATAGGAGCTGAACTATTGCGCAGCAATTTTTTTATAGGGCAAAATGTGGTGGCAGCATGTTTTGAACTGATTGTCCAGATATGAGCTGGGAATTTAGGGATACAAACTTGGAAGCTACTGATGAGAGGCCGGAACCATCTCCGTATGTGCACTTGGAATGTGTGATATGGCCTCTTGGAAGGTGCAGGGAAAGTTTTGTCCCCTTGATGCTTCTGGAGGCCCCCAGCAATAGCAAACTAACATGTGGTTGGCTGAGCCAGAAGAGGCCACTTCCATGGCCTCCACAGAGTTTGTATCACTGGAATCTCAATTGTCCAGAGTTTCTGTCTCTATTTGCAGTGGAGACACTCTCTTCAGGTTCAGCTGACTGCAGGGATGTTGACAAATCTTTGGGTCTGAATGCCAAGTCTGAGTCTTCGGTACCAAGTACCAAGTCCGAGACCCTATTAAAAACAAGCTTTCCCCCCCCCCCTCAATAAAAAGAGTGGTCTGTGGGTTCTGAGTCACGGGTCGAGTCTGAGTCATTGAAAAGAACCCCGATTTGAGTTTGAGTCACGTCACCAGTGTGACTTAAGTTCGACTTGACAGCAAGTCCTGTAACTAGAGTCTCCATCCATGGATGAGTGCATGCCAGCTTGGAGTCACTGGTGCTGCATGTGCTGTCATTAACTCAGAGCTAATGCCTCATGGTCCTGGAGGGCACTTCACACATTCAAACTGAATATCTGGAGAAGGCTCTGATAGTCTTTTAACGAAAGCTAATTAGGAGTGTCTGTTTTGGAAACCGGTGTTCATGTCCATCTTACAGATGGTAGCGTATGTCCACATGGCTAAACAAGAATGGTGTTTGTGTGTTGCTTGGTAGCATGACTCACTCATTACAAGCAATTATTGCAACGGCTAAAATATTAGCTACTGGCTTGTCTTTTGGAACATATGCCTATTATCTTTCAAGCCAGGTGTTGCTTGCTTGTTGAGTCCTTGCTAGTCCTGCAGAACAGAAACTGACAGATTGAATTAATTGCTGAAATGTTGTTAAAAGTAAACATCTCTCAGCTCCAATTTAGAAATCCGAAAGGGGTTCTGGTGAGGTAGACATGTTGATTTACTGCCAGTGACAAGCATCAATTAGCATTTAGGCTGTGTGGGAGAAATGAGATAGTGCAGTGCTTAACAGTAGTATGCTCCTGTTTGTTATTGTTTATCTTTCTGTTTTCCCCCTCTCTTTGATTATAGTTAGAAGAGATAGAATGGACACCCTCAACTTTTCTGTGCAATGCAGTTTTAACCTGTGCAAGCAATCTGACAGGAAAAAAGGTGGCTATTTTTATTGATTTGCCCATCACTTTTTAGAAGTCTACAGTATTGTTATTATGGGCCTTTTTCAGGGCAGAGTTAAGTATTTCAGGAGATATACTGTACAGGCTGCTGCCAATATGTATCATAATCATCATCTTAGAACTGCAGAGCTGGAAGGTACCCTATGGATCTTCAAGTCCAGCCCCTGTCAGGGAGGCACAGGGGGGAATCAAACTACCAACCTCTGGCCCCACAGCCAGATGCCTAAACCACTAGGCTATCCAGCAGTTCTGTTGCTAGGATGGTGAAAGCACACTTTTGCCTATCCACATAGACCCCATCCTTGAATGGATGTCTCAGCCATTTTCTTTCGCTATCCTTTGAGCACTGTATCCATGTGCTGAGACAGTTGCGTGACTGCTGACCACACACCCAACTGTCCACATTTGCTGTCGGGTGTGATGCTGCTCAGCCATCAAGTAGGCAGTGTCACCATGAGCTGACTTATACGTGGAAATGTAGTCACCAGTATATGGGCCTTAGGAACAGCCTGTCTTGAAGTCTACTGAATTCCTTCAGTGTTTTTGAACTTGGAGTGGCTTGTGTAATGTCAGGTTATATGTATCATGAGTTCATGAAAGGACAAGTCTGTACCTGCTTGTCTCTTCTATGGAAAGGTAAACAATTTATTATTTATTTATTTAAAATATTTAATCCCACCATTCTCCTTAAAAAGAACCCAAGGCAGCTTGCATCATTAAAAAGACAATATGTAGAAGCTAAAAACAGTAGGTATAGAAGTATTTAAAAAGAATTAAACAGGTATTACATTAAAATCAATAATGAAATCAATACTAAAGCACATTTAAAACAACAGAGCACAACCATTCCTTTAAAAACCCCTCTCAGCCCACCAGTTCTTGAGGGAAAGCTTGCCAGAAAGCAGAAAGGTCTTTGCCTGCTTGTGGAATGATGAGGGCCAGCCTAGCTTCCCATGGGAGGGAGTTCCAGAGTCTGGGAGCAGCAACAGAGAAGGCCCTCTCCAAACACTTTCCAAAGGCAGCCTCACATAGAGCATGTTACAGTAATCCAGTTGAGATGTTACTAGGACATGTGTCACCATGGCCAGATCAGCCCTCAAGAAACAGGTGCAGATGAACCCAGGAGCACCCCCAAGCTGCGCACCTGTGCTTTCAGAGGGAGTGGAACCTCATCCAGCACAGGCTGCAACCCCATTCCTCGATCTGCTTTTTGACTGACCAGGAACACCTTTGTCTTGTCTGGATTAAGTTTCAGTTTATTCACCCTCATCCAGTCCATTACTGACAATAGACACTGATTTAGAACTGAAACAGCTTCCTTGGATTTAGAAGCAAAGGAGAGATAGAGTTGGACATCATCAGCATACTGGTGACACTGAACCCCAAAACTCCCCCAGCGGTTTCATGTAGACGTCAAATAGCATAGGAGACAAAACAGATCCCTGAGGGACTCCACAGGCCAAAGGCCAGGGTGTCAAACAGGAGTCTCCCAGCACGACCCACTGAGTTCTCCCCTCCAGGAAGGACTGGAACCACTGTAAAACAATACTTTCAATTCCCTTCCCAGAGAGACGGCCCAGAAGGATACCAGAATGGGATGCTGAGAGAAGAATCGGCTTGGTCATGGCAGTTGTTTAGCAACAGAGATATTTGGTTCCAGAATTATAATTGCATTACTCTGTTTTAGCAAAAAATAACAAAGACTCCTATGGCACCTTCAGCGCTCACATTTTTATTGCAGCCTAAGCATGGATTGGCACCCAGTTGCTCCATCACCTGATGAGATGGGCTCAGTCTAATTCATGACAGTTGATGGTGCAATACAGTTGCTAGTCTTGAAGGAGCCACAAAATGGTTTGAGGTATTAGATTCTTGCAGATTCAGGGAGGTGGTGTAACGTTTGTAGTAAAAGGCTTACCATGAGAAATCAAGGGGAACAGCAGGAAGGAGAAATTACAGCAGGTATATTGCACAAAAGTCTCCCTCATTATTACATGCCTCCCTTTCTGTGGCTCTGTCTTCGTCTCCCATTTCTCTCTTTTGTTCTTCCTTTTTTTCCCCTCGCCTGTCTGGGCGCCAGGATGGGTATCCAATGATGGTGGATACCTGTTTGCTGGGATGGAAGACACAGCAGAGCACAGGTGGATAGAATGGGATGACAGACAGCCATGGGCAAAAGTTAATATTCATACATATGCAAACACACACAGAGAGACATATACACAGAAACATACAGCGGAAGGAAGGCAAGCATTCACAGGTATACAAAGTAGGAGGCAAATAGAGATGGGGCCATAACCTTCCATGTCTGATAAGGAGGCAGTCAGGAATGTGCTGACTTTGAGTATCCAGAGCCTGAGATAGGACAGTGTCCCACTTCTGCTGATGGAGGAACTGCCATTGCTGTTTACCCAATGATGCTACTGTCCTGCAACCCTGTTGCTGTTGCCTCTATTGTAATACGATCCATAAAACAATAGACTTCTTATTGTGATTTTTTTTCTATTTCAGTGGGAGGATTTGTCCTTTTTCTGCCTACCCGATACCCAAGTCTGTTGTGGTTTATCATAATGGCACTTACTTGATGGTATACAACAGGTCAGGTTGGCCAGAAATAAGGATATTCCTGGGTGTATAGAACGGAGAAAATCCGGTTTGCCTATAGAGAATTTCTTTGCTCATCCCCAAGAAAACAAAAATCCAAGTATCAAAACCATCAGATCTAGGGAGAATGTGGGGGTTCTAAAATTCTAACACATCCCCAGAGCTCAAAATATTACTTTAAAAAAGGAATTTACTGTATTCTTTCTTCTGTTGTCTTCTTCATTCATGTCAGAAGCAATCCAGTGGTGCTTCTGGAGTGGAAGGATCAGCTGATAGGCTACTGTCATTACCCAGGGAACAGCTGAGTGTGTTCACAATCCTCACATTCTTCGGGGAAGCTGCTTCCTGTAGTTTAATTATTTTTCGTTGTTGTTTAGTCGTTTAGTCGTGTCCGACTCTTCGTCACCCCATGGACCAGAGCACGCCAGGCCCTCCTGTCTTCCACTGCCTCCCGGAGTTTGGTCAAATTCATGTTGGTTGAATTTTAATATGTAGTCAAGTTTAATTATTAAAGATGTCCAAAAGTCTTCAGCAACTAATTCTTGGTGATGTCTTGTAATTAGATTTCTTAAGGCCAGGTTCCAATGTGGCACTAATGTTGCTTCAGCTAGCATAACAGGAGTCTTTTCCTCCTTTTTCCCCCTCTGGAGTTTTGCCACCCAAAAATCAGCTCTGGAGGATTTGGCAGCACTCTGGGGCAGATTTAGAGGGTGCACAGGGAGCTCAGTTGGAGGAAGAGATCATCCGCTCCTGATTCTGCTGACAGAACTGCTTCCGTCAGTGGAACAACACCAGAGTCCCAAAGGGACAGCTAGGAGCAAAACCCAAGCTAAGCTTCCAAAGAAGCTTTAGAGGCAGATTTTCAGAGAAAATGTCAATGCTGGAATGTGGTACAGCTGCAATGGATGATATCCCATAATCTTCTTTCAAGCCTGTTGAAGGAGAAGAGAGAAATCTGTTGCATTAAACAACTAATTAAACCACTTAGCTGCCTGACAACTAAAATTACTTTTTGAAAACAACCTGGGTGCCTTCAGTTGAAGGAATACAGCTGAGATATGTGCAACGGTGGCAATTACTCTATACTGACTAGGCTTGATGGATTCGGTTGGTTCATGTTCATGTTGTGGCACATACCTTCCAATAGGAGCTTAATATAGCTTTTTTTTTTTGCCTTCTGAGTATGTCTCCATTTGTTTGATGTGATATTCTGTTGAAGGTTGATCTTCCAAGGTCTTACATTAAATGTAGGGCCCTTGGTAGAAGATGGATGTCTTCATAAATAAAGCAAACCGTGTTACTCTCACAGCTAATGCCAAAGTTAGGAGATGTGTCACAGATGCCAAGGAGTGTGGCTCATCAAAGAGTCAAGGATCATCCCTTTCAAGGCTGTCGCTTCATGATGAACATTTTTAGATGAGCAGAAGACTGTGGAAGAGACACCCTTAGCTTGATTTCGAACTTGATTGTGGAGTCATAATGTCATTGACTTAGTATGCTATAGATCTTCTCACTTACCTTGAAAGCCCTATTAGGGTTGTATAAGTCAGTTCCTACTTGATGGCACAGATCTCTCTCTCTCTCTCTCTCTCTCTCTGTGTGTATGTCTCTCTCTCTCTCTCTCTCACACACACACAGAGAGAGAGAGAGAGAGAGAGAGAGAGAACTTTTCAGAATCTGGTTCGGGCCTTCACTGTCCCTGCTGCAGAATGGGGTGGTAGAATCGTGAGATGGTAAAGCAGAGTGAACCATGTCAGATTGCAGGGATGAAATGCCAAGTACAGCAGGACTGTGGTATCTGTGGAGGATTGGTTCCAACCCCCCACCCCCTGAGGATGCTGGAAAAATGTGGAAGTATTGAATGCTTATACATTGCATGGTCCCTTGCTTCCTCTAGTGGCCACATCTGGTAAATACACCCTGAAAATACATATAAATATGTATTTCTGGTTTTTCTTATCTAGTATTTTCAGTCAGTGGATAAGTGAATCTGCAGATACTGATCCTGCAGATGGGGGGGGGTGTCTTACTGTATTAATGCTCCTCCCCCCCACTGCTGTACTGTTTCTAGCCTGGACAAATGGTTTCTCTCACCCCCAAGTGTGAAAGGTTCCAAAGATGTGATTCTCATCTGCAGTCCAAGCTTTACAGTCTATAGTGTTGCCTCAGGACTTTCTCTCTCTCTCTCTCTCTTTCTCTCTCACTGTGTGTGTGTGTGTGTGAGTGAGAGAGAGAGAGAGAGAGAGAATTTGTTCTTGTGTACACATACATATCCACGAATATGCAAAACAAAGTATTTCCAAATTCTTGAGTCTGGTAGCACAAGTTAAGTGATCAATTTGGCAGAATCCAGGCAAATATGGCAGCTAGGAATTAAATTTCCAGTAAATCGAAGGTTCTGTACAGCTTGTCCTTGAATAGCTGGATGGGTCAAGTCAGTGTAGTTGAATTCACTTAGTAAAAAAATGGCATGTTAAAAAAAAGAATGTTCTTTTTGCTTTATTCAGTTCTACTTGTAATTAGCAAAGATTGACTGTAATAGTTAATTACATTTTTTGCAGAATCCAGTTGGTGTTTGCATGAAGTTTCTATAATTAGCTAGAACTAATTGCAACTAATTGATGAGGTAACAGAGTGCACCTCAATCATGTGCCTTGTGTTGTGCCTGATTGCACAGCCAAGAAGCCCTGCAGCCTGTAGTCAGCTGCAATTCAACTTTATAGGATTCCAGCCTAAATAATCATACATTAAGTAAAGGAAGAGAATAGAAAAAGAAAGGACCGGACAGGAAAGGAAAAATGATGGGGATTTTAGTTCATTAACATCTGGGATCCTCAAGCAGAAAAGATTGTAATAGATTTCTTATTTGACCTGTCTACTGTGAAGTGCCAGTCATTGCAGAGAACATGAAGAAATGATCTTTGGGGGCCACATGTGGCCTACAGACCACGGAAATCCTGCTTCAGGATAATCTCAGCCAATGGATGCTAGTGAATACATATAGGGAATGACTTCAAGAAGAGAACAGCTACACTGTTTTTAGAACTGAGATCAGGATTCTTCTCTCCATCCCACCATCCCTCCCTTTTTCTCGCCCTCAATAAATTCAGTCTGAATATCACTTTCAGTCTCTCTTCCAGTTAGCACCATACATGACTGCTACGAACACCAAGCTATTCCTGGCCAGTTGCTTCATCTTGCATCATGAATTAGATGGCTTGCATAGCTCTCTTAGCATCCTACAGCACTAAAATGTTCTGGATGATAGAGTGTCAAATATGGTAATGTTGTCTCTCTAAAGCCCACAATGTGCTGAATATAAATTCTGCATAATTGCATATTTATTTATTTATTTATTTGTTACGTTTATATCCCACCCATCTAGTACTGGGGCACTACTCTGGGCAGCTAAAAACAATTAAAATACGTATGTTTGTGGTTTCTTATGTGATTTGGCAATATGCATGAGTGGACATGGAACAAAACAGGATGCCATCCAAGCCAGTCACCTAGACCTACCTGAAGTATGACAGATATAATGTGCCTGTTAATTGAGTGTGAGACCAAGGTAATGCAGAACTGGCATGTGCTCAAGCAGATGGTAACTCTTGGTGTAGTCACAGCACATAATCTGTAAGTTCTGTTCAGTATCAGCACAAGGCCCATTATTGTTGATGTCATTGTGGAGTAGTGATATGTTCTGTTGACTGCTCCCTTAACCCTTATGTCCAAGGATAAAAAGAAGGAACTGTTAGAAGAAAAAGTGAAAGAACAACAAATGGCCATGCTTAAGGCTATAAAGTAAGAGAAAATGAAGAGTTCTGTCTGTGAATTCTCCAGCAGCAGCAGTTAAGGAAGGCCTTGGAGGTAGTAGAATAGCAAGACGAAGCAGAAGAAGAGAATGCTGAGGAGAGAATAAAGATGGTGGAGGAAGAACCAGGAAAGAGAGTCATAGGAGTAAAAGAAGAACAAATTGTCATGCTTATCTTGCTTTTTGATTGGATAAACTCTCTGGTAGACAATGGGAATGCTGTACATGTAGTATATCTTGACTTCAGCAATGCCGGACAATATCATGGAGGTGCCTGTAACATATACTTCCAAATCTGTGGTAGTCATCTGTACTAGGAGGCTTCCATGTTGTTCTTAAAAGGAAAAGTCTTTGTCAGTGCTACATGGGATCTGTGCAGATGTTTCCACAGTGATCTCTTTGAGGGTGATGTACAAACCCAGTAGTTTTGAAGCAATATAAGTTAGTATTGACACTGTTCTTTCAAGATTGCTCACTCGTCTGTGTCTCCTCGCCTTAGTGACCTTGCTTAGCTTTGCATCCTTCAACCTCTTGTACCAGTTCTTTTATCCCTGCAGCTTCTACATTTCCTTGGGCCATTTTCTCATCCAGACTCCTGCCCACATCATTTCATCTGCAGCCTGAGCTAAGTAGGTCCAGACAAGCATTTCCAGTAAGGTAGTAGACCACATTTTGGGAAACTGCCAAGGACAAATTAGAACAGCCTTCCCTCAACCAGAAGCTGTCCAGATGTGTTGGGTTACAATTACCATAATCCCCAGCCCACAGTGCCATTGACTGTGTGAGCTAAGGTGATGGGAATTGTACTCCAAAACACCTTAAGGTCCCCAAGTTGAAGAAGGCTGGTTTACGAGTTTCTTTTTCACCTATGGGCCATACAAAAGTACTAACATCCCCCCCCCCCCCGGTGCCTTTGTCTCATGCTTCCCAAGAGAAATTGCTCACTACTGTGAAAAAATATGGTGTTAATAGCTTTGTGCGAGGGATCAACTGCAGAAATGTTAGAGCTTGTGGTGTAATGAATTAGCTTAATGACTCAGAAGTACTGAGAACTGGTTGGTTAATCTGTTACAAGTTGTTTAATGTCAAGGTTTTTAATTGAATCAGCCTTATCCAATTGAATCCACCTTTCCTCAACTGGAGTGAACATTCCAGTTATATAACAGCAATTGCAGTTTCTGTTTTCAATATCTTGGCTCAGCCAAAGTCTGGTTAGCAATATAATATTTCTCTATCTTTTTCTCTTCCAAAAAAGGGGGGAAATGTTGAAATATGAAAGCGCAAGAGCCTAGAACATCCAAGTTAATAATGAGAGGAACATATACAGAGTTAGAGTTGCATAGCAAATTCCAATATAACCCAGACTGAAATCCTTACGGTATTTGGATTTTAAACCCTGAAAATAAAATACAAAACCCTTCAAATACTCTGAGGCCAAATTCATTGAAAGCTCGGCTGGTTTCAAGCACTTTACAAGCTGCCAAAAGTGGGGTTTGGGGTCCTGTTTGGCTTTCTGGCTGCCAGAACGGAACAGAGACTTTATTGAATCCAGCCATTATTTGCATGATGTTGGAGCTCAGAGTCCTAGAATGGCTGCAAGGCAAGCCACTGAAACTTCTATCTGTTTCTTGCCTTTACCACAAGTGGGAGCTCTTTGTGGAACACAAAGTGGCACCTGCAAGTGATATGGGCCGTCAGTCAAGTTCAGAGTTTAGAAAGTAACTTTTTAAAAGTTAATGTTATCATTCCATGCCATTCCTCTACTGGTAATTCCTTACCATTATAGTTAGAAGTGTGTGTGTGTGTCTCTCTCTCTCTCTCTCTGTGTGTTTTAAATTAACTCTTTCGCAGCAGAAACACCAGAAGTCTTATGGATTCACAAGTTTTATTTGAGTTTCTTGGACTGCTGCTCACGTCTTCAACTGTGTGAAGTGTAGACAGACATTTATACACATACCGTTTGCATTTCTGTTACATCTCACATTCTGCCCACTCCATGTCCGTGTACAAATGTCTGTCTACTGAAGCTACACTCTGGACATCTGAAGAAGTACAGTTACACCACAAAGGGAGTGAAGGTATCATCCATTCCATCAACAGAATCCTATTAATGTTCACATAAGGTTTGTGTAATTTGCTGTGGCTAATTGATGATGTGCCAAAGTGCACTGAGGTTGCACAGTTGTGCATGTGACCAGGCACAGGACAGAAACACACCTCAACACATCATCAATGAGCATCAGTTAGTTGTGGCAAGTTATGTAAATCTTACATGAACACCAGCAGGATTCTGGCCATTACATTATAATGTAATGTAACTACCATCATTATTGGAGAAACATTATGTTGCTAGTAACTAGCGATTTGCAAGTTCTGGCTCAGGTCTGGCTAATAACTTACTCCAACAAAAGGTGAGAAAGGAGAAGAAAAAAGGTACGGTGGTGCCTTGACTTACGAACTTAATCCGTCCCAGAAGATGTTCGTAAGTCAAAACGTTCGTAAGTCAAATCAGCATTTCCCATAGGAATGCATTGAAAACCGATTAATCCGTTCCAACTGTTTTTTGTTCTTATGTCGAGGCACCGTTTGTAAGTCAAAGCATTAGTTTCCATAGGAACTAATGCAAAACCGGTTAATCCGTCCTCTACCACTAGGGGGAGAATTTTTTTTAAAACCTAAGATGACTTAGGTTAAAAAAAAGGGCAGGAAAGGAGGGAGGGAGGGAACGAACACCTTTTAAACAGAACACCTTTAAAACCAAGCAGCTTTAAACCAAACCAAGCACATTTTAAACCAATTTTTACATTTTAAAATTACAGTACCAGGCAGTCCAAAGTCCATTTCCCGCTTTCCCCGCGTTTTTTTTGTTTGTAAGTCAAAGCTCCGTTTGCAAGTCAAAGCAAAATTTTGCGAACGGAGCTGTTTGTAAGTCGAAATGTTCATACGTCGGGGCGTTCGTAAGTCAAGGCACCACTGTATGTGTGAAGATGCCACTTGAGACTCTGCTGTTTAAAAATGCTGGTGTGAGATTCATGTCTGAATGCTCCTCCAGAATGCTATGGGAATGTTGTTTCTCAAGCCAGAAGCCTTTTCCCTGATGGGGCTTCTGCTCCACATTTCTGGCATAGGAAATATTGAGAATATTGCTTTCTAAAGTGGTGGAGTCCGTGGGGACTGTACCACACGATCTTTCTCAGCATGCAAACTGGCTTGTTTTGAGCAGCTTGCTAAGGGGGAAAAAGAGAGTCATCGTTGTGGGGCACCAAGTGGGAAGTGCCTCAGAGCATGTCCTCGTTGTCCATACATGGGGTGTTCAGGAAGGAGCTGCATGTAACCTAGCTGATTGAAATGCAGAAGAGTAGGGGGTTGGTCTGGCAAGCAGAGACTTGAAAGACAAAACCGGTACCTTGTAAAGTGCCCAAATGGCAGTGTGGAGTCCTACGCTGAGAAACATCTGTTTCTTTAACGGCTGGGTGAAGAGAACAGAAATTTTATTGAGGCCAGGCTTTATTTGCATTATTTTGCGTAATGACCTCACAGTGCCAGATTCTTGATTTTCATTCTCCGAAGAGCAGTAGGCAAGGTCTGGTTTAGTTGTGATGCTGGGTAGATAAATTGAAGGAAACTCACCATGCCGGGTTCCACATGTTCAGTGTCATATTTCGGTCACTGGCACCTATGCCAGTACAATTTATTCCTGGGCCACAGATTGCTGATGTACTAACACAGTGTGACAACATGCAAGCAACCTGTTTATTTGCTTATTCAGGAAACATGTACATCCCATTTTTCAATCAAAACATTCTGTAGGTGGTTTACAAACAGGTTATTATGCACCTTTCAAAATTCTTTTCTTTTACACTTCTGATTGACAGATTTTTTTAAATTAAATATTTCTAGCCTATCCTGTATCTGGGGACCTCAGGGCAGGGTATAATCAATAAAACAACCTGAAAAACAGTATAGAACAATTCAAATACTTTAAAATGCTTTGAAACAATTTAACAACTCAAAGAAGACAAAATGAGGAAGTGATAGATAGGAAACAGACTAATCTGTCCTTCCTTGCTCTTGAGTCATCCAGCTCTTGACGTGTGAATAGACCGCAGGAGTGTTGACTTTGGTATTGTGTTGCTTTGTGACATTTACATTGAAGTAAAAATGGAGAGAGACTGTCATTTTGAAGGGAACGATGACTCAGGTATCTGACTGTGGAGCCAGATGATGAAGTTCAGTTCTTAGAATCTTAGAATTACCCAACCAACCACAATCTCTGTATTTTGATATCTAGATTTTGATGCCATGTATAAATATTTGCCAGGTTAATCTCTTTCTCTTATATCTGTTGAAGTGGACTTATCCATGAAAGTTCACATTAAAAAGATACAAAGTTAGTCTTTAAGGTGCCACCACGTTTTTGTCTTTTTTAGTTTTTTATTTCTATTTTGCTTTTACCTATAATCTAATTACCCACTGTGTGTCCCACAAGAAGAGCCAGTGTGAGAAGTCTTGGGCAAGCTGTACAGTCCCAGGGCACCACAGAAGAGAGGAATGGTAAACCACTTCTGAGTTTTCTATGGCTAGAATACCTTGGAAAGGGTCCCTAAAAGTCAGAATCAACTTCAGAGCATATTGTTGTTGTTCGTAGTATGAAGTACACATGTAAAAGAGAGGGGATGGATCTTGAGAATCCTCCCATCAAAGCCCTGATAATATTAGCACAAGGAAAGAGGGACAAAATAATATCTGTGCTTGCGAACATACAGCAAAATAGAAGATAGTGTGGGTTTTCTTGGTCCCCCTTCCTAATTTTTAAGGATTTTTTAAAAAAAATAAATACTAAGAGCATTTAAAATAAATAATTTGAAGAGGTGTGAAGGGTAGAGTTGGGGTGGTCTTAAGAATATTCAGACTTTATAATGATTGAAAGGAAACAGCTAAACGTGGTACTAAATAGCAGGGGTGTGTTGCAATGCCATGGTGAAGGGGGAGAAAAATCATACAATCTGACAATTTTGATTACTGTAATTTGCATAGATTTATTACAATATGCTGTCACAAAGCTAGGGAACCTTCCGAGACATTTGTTTGCTGATAGCTATCAGGGAATTGTTGAAAAGAAGGTATGTAGGGGGAGGTGGGGACAAACACATTTCCAGTGAAATCAGTAGAAAATCAGATCTGCATAAGGGCAATCGTGTTCATGTACGTGAGTAATGATAATGGTATCTTTTATGATTGAAGTCTTTTAGTGAAAGCTTGCTCTTAACTGGAGTGAGAGATAAAGTCAGTTTTCTCCTTCCTCTTACCCCTTAGCTCGAAGCTTTAATTAACATGTTCAAAAATGCATTTTCTGCCTAGACTTCCCTCTCTGCCTGCTGTTCCTTCTTATTGTTTTGATGTGCCATATTAATTTCCATATTTTAGCTAGGTGCCTTAACTTACTGAACCCTTAGTAACCACCGCCTCAGTTAGGGGTGTGTTTCTGTTAGTGAGTATGAGACAGTGAGAGCAATGGTATATGTATGTGAGAGGGGAACATGTTCCCAACTGAGTATGTGGGCACACATCATTGGGTATGAGAATGAGTACCCAAGTTTGAGCATGTACGTGGGTGAATTCCTGCCTATCTGTGAGAGGACAAGAATATATATGAAAAAGAAGGTTCTCTTAATTATGGGTGTAATCACATATGCAAGAAATGCTTGTGATTGGGACAGGCTGATTTACTTTTTTTTTTTAAATGTTGACCACAGAACATAAAAGCAAATGTGAATCAAACCAGAACTCCCCCCCCCCCCCGCTGCGATCCATAGTAGCTTCTGCTGCTGATGCTTCTATTTAAACAAAACAAATCAGATCCGTTCACATTGGTTCAGACAGTGTGATCCCTTGAACCAATGCGGAAAAACCCCTGCAGCAACCACCAGCACACACTTTGCATATAAAATTTTAGGAATAGCAATTTCCCTTGTACCCAACAAAGCTATTTATTTTGGAAAAGTAAAACAAGGGTGAACAACATTGCAGAAAGCATGTACAGTATGTTGGTTATAATTAAGAAACCCTCTCTGTGTTGGCAAGATCTCTCTCACACACACGCACACACACAAACACACACTTTTTCTTTTTAAACAGTTAATGTTGCACTTAGGCACCTAGACACTCTTCAAAAAAAGAGAAAATTGAGACTAAAATGAGAAAATCTCCACTCTGCCCTTGTTTACAGCGTATTAAGTAGTTTTATAGCCGCACCAGAAAAGCTGTGTTAACAAGCTGCAAACAAGACTATTCACGCTGTTTCCTCCTCTCTCTCTGTGGCCAGTTAATTCAAACAGATCCAGGGAAGCCCAAATCCTCTGGTGCAACTTCACACTGAATAAATTAGCCACCATTGCCCTTGGAACAGCCTCATACACAGAAGAAAGTTTTATCTGCTCAATCAGAAACTGACTGGACTGAGTAATTGAAACTTCCTATGGCATTGGTGCCAGGTCACTGACAGTAGATGGGGCAGGAGATTAACTAAGGGCACTTAGGGTGACCACACAGACTTCTCATCCTTGTTCTTATTCCTCAACATCTGGTGCCAAATGGTGCATCTAGAGATACCTACATTAGAGTAGCTGTGTGACAGAAGACAGACCTTTATTAGAAGTGCTGCAGGACTGTTCAGTTCAAGTGTGATTTGAACTGAAAGAGGGAGCAGACAAATATTCTATAATTTTGCATCAACATACATAAATTAACATAAATGTATGTCTTCTTTTTTATGTATGTATGTGTTTTGGAGGTGGGTAAGTGGTGTGTATCAACCCTGGATCCATCTACAGATATGTGGCCCTTCAAATATGATGCATGAAATATTTCAACAGTTATTTTTGAACTACGACTCCTGTAACTTCCCTGGCTGTGGTGGATGGGGTGGGAGTTTTCCAAACTCTAGTTGGGTGAGTTGTTGTTGCTGCTGCTGTTATATGCTATCAAGTTGCTTCCAGTTCATGGTGGCCGTCTGAATTAGTAATCTTCAAAAGTTCCTGTCATTAACAGTGCTGATCAGGTCTTGCAAATTAAAGGCTGTGTATATCTTTATCATGTCAATCCATTTTATGTTCAGTCTTTCCCTGCTACCTTCCACTCTTCTGAGCATCATTACCTTTTCTAGCAAGTCAGGTCTTCTGACATTCAAAACACAACAGACTCAGTTTAGTCATTTTTGCTTCTAGAGATAGTCCAGGATGGATTTGGTCTAGCATCCAATTACAGTACTAGTCTTTCCAGAAGTCCATGATATCTATAAAGATGTTCTCCAATACAGCATTTTGAATTGATTGTTTTTTTCTTTATCACCTTTCTTCATTGTCTGACTTTCACATCTGCGCATAGTATTCAGGAATAGCATAGTATGGATGACCTTGGTCTTGGTTTCCAGTATATTTTCTAGTTTTTGCATAACTGCCTTTCTGAGTCTCAGTTTTTTCCTGATTCCTTGGCTGCAGTCTCCGTTTGGATGAGCTAATGGCTCAAAAAGCGGTGGTAGCTTCAGATGTTTCTTTTGCTTTAGCATTTTGTACAGGCTCTTTACAAGGGCCACAGCCTGTTTTCTCTTTCTCAATACCTTGTTTTCCATTTGCATGTTAAGATCTGTAAAGATCTTCATTGCCTGAAGTGATATGGGTTCTGGCCTACTTCCTGTTGTTCAGCGATTCTTATTTGCTGCTTGGCATTAAGAGATTTCAGTCTTTCATAGAACTGGATTGCATGCATGGACACGTCTCTGAAGTTATTTGCAGAACACTTAAAACCTGGTTTATTCCAGGCCAAGTGGGTGGAAACTGCAGATTTAATCCTTGTGTGGAGTCTGTGGGTAAGCAGCAAGTTCACAGTTTTGCACAAGTTTTTTACCTTACAACAAACCTATATCTTCTTATAGGCAAGTATTTCATTATAAGGCCTGCAACATATTGCAGAAGAAGTGATAAGATGGAAAGACTACCCAGCAGTTCAGGGCTGGATATAAGATTTGCATTAGGAACTTGTTGGTACATTCATGTACCAACTGTTATACTCACACTACATTGTATTTTTAAAAAATGCTTCATGTCTTCCTACGATCAGTTGTTCCGAGGTTACCATAGGTAAGGCACCACTATCTGATCCCCGGGATCTTTAATTTGAGGCTCTCAGTATCTGATACTCTAAAATTTTAATTCCCAAAGGTGTCAGAATGTTCATAAACAGTTTATGGCATCACAGCATCTTAGCCACTGTCATAGGACATTACAGTACTGTATAGTTATTATGATGCTGTGTGCACAAGAGTTAAGGGCTATTGAAGATAAAAATCATCCTATATCTATTAGACTAGCAATGTCTGAAGGTAGTCTTATGTTTATCCAGTGCTTTTTTCCACATGAGCCTCAGTGTCAGGGGAACTGGAAGATGGCAGTGCTGTCCCAGTATTGTACTTTTATGAGTCATCTGAATGGCCTAGTAGCCAACCTGTTGGTACACTATTACCTTTTCTTTACTCACATGGAGGGTTTTCTTTTCCAAATGGGCAGGGGTATATGATTCTCCTTCATTATGAAAGGTGAAGAGTACAGGCCAATGCTCAGAGGTATAGAGGAATGGTAATCAAATCCACAGAGTGCCACCAGCAGGGTGGATTTGATTTAAATTAAAATGATTTAAATCATTATTTAAAATTTTAAAATGGGATTTTTTTTTTACAATTTAAATTTTTAAAAAAGTTTTTAAAAAATTAAATCATGATTTAAATCAATGTGATTTTTAAAAATAATTGATTTCTATCCCTTCTGAGGCTGTGACCTGCACATGGAACTCTTTGTGCTTGCTGGTTTTCTTTCCAACATCGGCCTTCCAGCAATGGGTCATTATTAAACCCTCTATCTTTATCTTCCCTTGCAGCTACCTTGCTGATCAGTGCTGGAATGGCGGCTTCATCTACCTGATCATGCTTCGTCGCATCAAGCGCAAGGCCCCTCTTCCTCCAGCAAATGGCAACAATAGCAACAGCAGTGAGCCGAAAGCTAGGCCTACCTCAGAGCCCAGTGGGAAAACAACCCCAAATGGCAAACGGACTAGAAAGTTTGGGGTCATTACCAGGACTCCTCCCAGCGGGAAAGAAAGCAAAGGCAGCAAAGGCAGTCCTAGAACAGAGTCCGAAGATGGACACCGTGCCCCTATGGAAGTGGACAGACTACATCCAGAGGCATCCAAAATGGAAAGCAGAGGGGAGGATCGGCTTCAGAAAGTGGATTCTCCTTTTCCAGCAGGACACTATCGGTCTCGCCTTTCAGACGGAGGGATTCTAGACCTCAACTCAAGCGAACTGGCCTTGCAGGTAAAATAATTTTAAATTTCCATTATTTTGTTCCTAGCTTTGCCTGAACATTCTTTTAAATAGAGCCAATTCTGTTTTGCTTTGCTTTGCTTTGCTTTAGAGAATAAAACACGTCTTCTAGAAGTTCGAAATTTGGTTACAGTAAATTTTCTGCAAAGTATAATGTAGAACTGCAAGTCCTATAATCTCCTGACACCATGGCCTTTGGTTGGAGGATGGTGGAATTTGCAGTTAAACACAATGTTTTTAAAAGTATGTGTAAAATCACTACAGTTTTCTACTTCTCCTTTAGTTAGAATGAGGAAGATAGGATGAGATCTCCAAAGAACTAATAACTCTTTAAAACACATGCACTAAATGCACATGCTCAACGTGAATCTGGTGACACTTTGGTCATGCTGTTTCCACAGTAAATTGGACATTGGTGAGAAGAGGGCTCATGGAGGCATATTTTGAACATAATATACCCAGCTCACTCTTATGATCTGGGACACTTGGCCCATCTTATGTTCAGGCCAGTCTTATCCAGTAAGACTGCCATATCCATGGGATCAGTACCTGTGGTTTGACTTATTCACTGCCTGAAAATATTAAATAAAACCCCCAGAAAAAAGCATTTCCAAGATATCTGTGAAGATTCTCAGTCATCCAGGTGAGGTTATCTGGGAGTTGAGTCATGGCAACTCGACTTCTTTCTTGTTAGGTTGAAACGTTTTGCTACTCATCCTCATTCTTCAGTCTGAGGAGAGCTGGTAGGAGATCCCTGATATATCCTCCTCATTGGTTTCACTTCCCCCTGGTCTGAAATGGCTTGTTACATTGGACAATGGACGGGGGCGGTGGTGAGTGAAAATCCCACCTCTGCAGTCCTTCTCCACCTTTTTTTCTGTCCCTGGAAAGATCAGGACTACACCTACCAGGAAGACAACTGTTAATGACTGTTAATGACCCATGTCAATGGGTGGAGAAGGACTGCAGAGGTGAGATTTTCTCTCACCCCCCTATCCATTGTCCATCTAACAAGCCTATTCAGACCAGGGGGAAGTGAAAACAATGGGGAGAATATATGAGGAGTCTCCTACCAACTGTCCTACCTGCTGTCTTTGCTGGAGGGAAGGTGGGGTACCACGGGACATGAAGGATGCAAACATCGTCACATTGTATAAGAACAAAGGAGACAGGGGCGACTGCAATAACTACTGTGGCATCTCTCTTCTCAGTGTTGTAGGGAAGCTGCTTGCCCGTACTGTGCTGAAGAGACTCCAGGTGCTTGCAGACAGAGTCTATCCAGAATCACAGTGTGGATTTCGAGCTAATAGATCCACCACTGACATGGTATTTTCCCTCAGACAGTTGCAGGAGAAATGTAGGGAACAATGACAGCCACTCTTTGTGGCCTTCATAGATCTTACAAAGGCCTTTGACTTGGTTAGCAGGGACAGCCTTTTTAAAATAGTACCCAAGATTGGATGTCCACCTCGACTCCTTAACATCATCAGGTCCTTTCATGAGGAAATGAAGGGCACTGTAGTTTTTGATGGCTGAACATCAGATCCCTTTGACATCCGAAGCAGATGTGAAACAGGGCTGTGTCCTCGCGCCGACCCTGTTTGGGATCTTTTTTGCTGTCATGCTGAAGCACACCTTTGGAACTGCAACAGAAGGTGTCTATCTCTGGACTAGATCAGATGGAAAGCTCTTTAATCTCTCTAGATTGAGAGAAGACCAAAGTCCATCTGAAATGCATGAGGGACTTCCTCTTTGCCGAAGATGCAGCTGTTGTTGCCCATTCTGCTGAAGAGCTCCAACAACTTACGAATCGTTTTAGTAAGGCCTGCCAAGACTTTGGACTAACAATCAGCCTGAAGAAAACACAAGTCATGGGCCAGGGCGTGGACTCACCTCCCTCTATTCCCATCTCTACACAAGAATTGGAGATTGTTCATGACTTTGTGTACCTTGGCTCAACGATCTCTGACACTCTCTCCCTAGATGTTGAGCTGGATAAACGCATTGGCAAAGCAGCTATCATGTTCTCTAGACTCGCAAAGAAAGTATGGCTTAATAAGAAGCTGACGGCATATACCAAGATCCAGGTCTATAGAGCCTGTGTCCTGAGTACACTCCTGTACTGCAGTGAGTCGTGGACCCTTTGTGCATGGCAGGAGAGGAAGCTGAACACGTTCCATATGTGTTGTCTCCGATGCATTTTTGGTATCACTTGGCAGGACAAAGTTCCAAATAGAGTAGTCTTAGGACGACCTGGAATTTTTAGCATGCATACATTACTGAAACAGCGACGTCTACGTTGGCTCAGGCATGTTGTGAGAATGGCTGATGGTCGGATTCCAAAAGATCTCCTGTATGGAGAATTAGTGCAGGGAAAGCGCCCCAGAGGGAGACCACAGCTGCGATACAAGGAGCTCTTCAAGCGGGATCTGAAGGCCTTAGGAATGGACCTCAACAGATGGGAAACCTTGACATCTGAGCGTTCAACCTGGAGGCAGGCGGTGCAGCATGGCCTCTCCCAATTTGAAGAGACACTTGTTCAGCAGGCCGAGGCAAAGAGGCAGTCCCGAAACCAGCAAAACCAGGGAGCTGGACAGGGGACAGATTGTATTTGTCTTCAGTGTGGTAGGGATTGTCACTCTTGAATTGGCCTCAGCCACACTAGACGTTGTTCCAAGACCTCTATTCAGAGCACGTTACCATAGTCTCTGGAGACTGAAGGATGCCTACTCCTACCAACTCTCCTCAGATTGAAGACGCTACTTGGATGAGTGGCAAAACATTTCAATTTAATAAGGAAGAAGTCCAGTTGCCATGACTCAACTTCCAGATAAAAGTGTTTCCAAGGTGTTTTACCAGAAATGGCTACTAAAGGGAACCAGAGACTATGCTATATATATAGGGTTTGCTATGCAGTTTTCAGCATCTGCGGGGTACGGCGGGGCTTGGAATCAACCTTCTGTGGATACTGCAGTCCTACTGTACTTAAAATGTGGAAAGAGCCCCAACCTGTGGAAAGACAACTGAGCAGATGCACAACCTGAATAGGAAACTGTTACTCTCTGTGAAAGCTAGGAAAAGTCTTTTTAAATTATAAGTTAAAAAAACCCAAACCTTTCCAAGTATTGCTCTCTGCCAGTTGTATTAGAGGTGTAGGGAGGAAAGGGGACGGAATAGGCACTTGCCATCTGCTTAGCTACATTGCAGAGACTAGAAGTGCCAACCTAGCACTCTGTATTCCTCTTCAATTAGTGCTATCTGGACCTGTCCAGGTTTTTATTGGTGTTCCGACTTCATGCTGCTTTTCCCATTAGCTTCCTTCACAAAAGCAAGTGAAGTTTATTTGTTTTCCATGCATGAAAGGGGGGAAAGCAGGGAGGGAGAACGTGCTGGGGACATGGAGCCTGGTGAGTCGCCATGATTAAAGGGCTGCAGAATGCAGAGGCACAAAAGAGGCCCTGTCGATGATGAGCTGAAAGCTCTGTTATTGCTGCTTGAGAACAGAATGAGCTCCAGGGAACTATCTTATATCAGCGGCCTAGCTGCTGCTGACATAATTTCCTTGGCAAAAGCTTTAAGCATTCCACTGGACCATTGCAAGCACCTGAACTAATGCAATCACCCTTTGTTTTCAAAGTCATTTGGAAACACCACCAGCTGGACGGATCCTTTTTTCCGTTCTTCTCTTTTACTTTTTTAACATTCTCTTTCACAGCCTTCCCCCATCCTTTCCCTCCCTCAGCTTTACTTTGAGCCAGAATTTAAGCAGCTGGGTCCCGAAACCTTTGTCCGTAGTAAGCACTCAACCATGAATTATGTGAAGCAAATTAAAGACATTTATATGCAAAAGAGGTGGGCAGCTATGAAGGTTCAGATGTTTTTGGTTTACAGTTTACCAATTTAATCAGTAGTGAGGGATTATAAGAGTTCAAGGCCAGAAATATCTGAAGGGTCACAAGTTGTCAGCCCCTAGATCAGGGGTTCCCAAACTGTGCACCGTGGCTCCTTGGAGGTCTCCGGGATCTGAGCCGCAGTGCCATGGGAAAAAGGATGGAACATAGAGCTCTGAAGGCTGTAGAGGAGCTGTTCATAGTTATATGTCAAACAGGAACTGGAAGTGAAGGCCATGTACCTGTCTCTCCTTGCCCCATCTTGATGGTCCCCTATTGAGGCAACTTGCCAGGTGGCCTCGTGTGTTTCCCGAGTCAGGACCTGGAAGGAGATGGGTGCTCAGGGATATTCAGGGGGGAAGGAGATGGGATGGCTGGGGAGGGGTGTCAAGATCCTGCCCCTGGTGGCAATGAAACCCCTGATGGCCCCTCCGAGCAAGGGGAACCACGGCCAGTGGTCAGTAAATCAAGGGAGCCATGAGTCCCAAAATGTTTGGGAACTACTCTCCTAGCTGACAGAATAAAAAGAAAAGAAAAAGCGTGCAGAAGAAAAACAATAATCAGATACTCCATGTCTTGGCTCTGGTTCATTTAGTTAGTCTGAATCCAAGTATCCCTTGCAAAAAGAGAAAAATAGAATCAGAGCTGGGAGGGACCTCAAGGGTCATCAAATCTAATCCCTTGCTGAAGAAGTAAGTGTGTGGCAGTTTGATCTCCGGTCCATGCTCCATTTACTTCATTGTCTCCTTAATTTCTTAGAAGTTAATCACCAGCTCCTAATCTCACTTGCATCTTCCTTCCTGAATGAATCAAACTGGATGATACATTTAGCACATTGTTAGGGGAAGTACACTGACTCTTGGTAAAAGATTCTGTTTATCATATGAGCTTCCTCCCATAGATATCTTACATTTAGTATGCTTTGTGTTGTTACTAGTCACTGAAGTGTAAATCGAGGCTAAATTTGCACCTGTAATTGCCAAGGCAAGTATTTATGAGGAAATCCCACTAGGGAGGAAAAGTGGATTAATTGGTAAGAATCCACATTCTTTTTAATGTCCAGTATGTGTCAGCTTTATGATAGCAAAGGAAACCCAAAGTAATGCTGACTTTCCATATGTATTTTCATTCAGTTTTAACTTTTCTTAATGAAGGGGGATTTCCAAATGTGAGGTAGACTTCCCAAAGGAAGCAGTTACCCAGTTCGTAGGAAGGAACAAGCTGCTCCTTTATCTTTTTCATGGTATGTACATAGATGGAAGAGTGCCAAGCATACAACTATGCTTTTCTCTTTGTAATTCTCTTAAGAACAGGCTCAAGCTTCATGGTGTAATTTATGTTTGTTGAGTGTACGTGTATTGTTGCTTGCTGCTACATATGCTAGAATGTGATACGTATCTGTAAATGTGCAACAGACATTTGCCCAGGAGCTACAGCGAACTATAGCTTCCAAAAGCCTGTCTGCCATGTGTCCCTGGGATGCTCTGGTGAAACACCTGTATTGTGTGCCCTGAGGATCTGACCATTAACATTGGCTTAATATAACAGAGGCAAAATCAACTGATGCATAAAATATGTACTGGCTTCTGAATCCAGAGTCTCTTCCTAAGGGATTTTAAGGCATGCTGCGGCCCCTGTTGACTATTCCTATTCCTGCTTACATCCCACTCCCACTTTATTTAATCTAGAGATGTATTGTCTGTATTATAGCCATGGAGGCTGAAGAAATTGTCATAGATTAACAACAAAAGGATTAATTAATTGAAGGATAAATATAGATTGTTATTACTTTCTCATCAGACATATTTGGGCCTTCTTGCACACTATATACCAGTGGTGGCGAACCTTTTTGGGCTCGCTTGCCCAAACTGAAAAAAAAAACCAACAACAGCGGGCGGTGTGCCACCGCCGTGGAACCAGAAGTGGCAGCGGCGGAACCGGAAGTGGCGGCGGAAGGGGGAATCCCGGGCACAGAGGTGTCTCGAGACCCCACTCCGGATCCGCCGCCAGCACCAGCTGCTCCAGATCCTGACCCGCCGCCTGTCCGGGCACCAGCACCGCGGTTGCAGCCACCTGCTCAGGTTTGGCTGCCGGGGGGGAGGGGGGAGTAGCGATCTGGTGATTTATGGCCTGCGTGCCCACAGAGAGGGCTCCGCGTGCCAGCTGTGGCACACGTGCCATAGGTTCGCCATCGCTGCTATATACCCTGTTTCCCTGAAAATAAGACCTAACCTGAAAATAAGCCCTAGTATGATTTTTCAGGATGCTCATAATATAAGCCCTACCCCAAAAATAAGCCCTAGTTAAGTGAAACCCTGCCCTCCACCATTGTGCAGCAACCAGAAGATGACACAACTGTATTTGAATAAATGTAGATGGTTATACATGAAAAAAATAAAACACCCCCTGAAAATAAGCCCTAATGCGTTTTTTGGAGCAGAAATTAATATAAGACCCTGTCTTATTTTCGGGGAAACACGGTAGAGGAAAACCTGAGTTTGCTACTGAGCACAGTTGGAGAGTTGCTGGCAGCTGTGACCCGCATTGTGTTTACCTGCATGTAGAGATGGGGGTGAAAGTGCAGGGTTTGCATTTCCCTGTAGAAATAACCACTTTGCATTTCCCAGGACTGGCAATATGATGAAGCACATATTGCCTTACAAGTCTATAGATTTCATCTATACTCTGCATGTGATTTTTTTTTGACAAAGAAAAAACTGCACAATACATATATTTAAAAAAAGATACAGTGGTTCCTCGCTAGACGATTGCCTCGCAGGACGAGGAAATCGCTAGACGATGGCTTTTTGCGATCGCTACTGCGCTTCGCAAAACGATGGTCTCCTATGGGCGATTTTCGCTAGACGACGAGGTTTCCCCATTGGAATGCATTGACTAGCGGTCAATAGCTGTCAGTGCATTCCAAGGGGACCCGCGCTCGCTAGACGAGGTTTCCCTATGGACGATCTTCGCAAGACGACGACTTTTCCCTTGGAACGCATTGAAGAGATTTCAATGCATTCCAATGGGAAAACGTGCTTCGCTAGACGATGTTTTCGCAAGACAGCGATTTCCGCGGAACGGATTAACATCGTCTAGCGAGGCACCACTGTACACACATTTCCATGTAAGACAATGGTGGGCATTAGAAACCAGGGCAGAATGAAGTTCATGTGTTAGCAATGTGATATGGAGTGGAACCAGAATGAGGATTTTGGAGGAATCTTAAGAAATGCCACAAAAATGAGGCTGATACTCACACCTTACTTGTATAGATGTATACATCAAATGCATTAGGTGTGCACCAAGACATGTATGGGGAGGAGAGCACTTAGACAAGTGTGAGTTTAGCCAGACAGTTCCATAACAGGACCTCCTTAATTGCTCCAGTAGTGTCTTCTACTAAAAAACAACTTTCAGAAGAAGAGAACAATGAATACACTTGCACTAGAGTTGTGAGTTCCTTTCAAGATAATTTTTTTGTACTTTCCACAAGAGTTTGAATGGCTCGGTTTTGGTCATGAATAGTGAAAATGGTAGTGAACACAATAGCCAAAATCCTGTTGCTTCAGGTAGTAAATTGCACTAAAATAGGACCAATGAATCAGTGGGGATTTAATGAGTCAGCCTCTCTGAAAGTGCCATTGATTCAAATGGGTCTGCTTGAACTGCAACTTACTATTCTAAAGTAAATTACACTTAGGGTAAGTAAATCAGACTTAGGGTACACATCGGGTGTTCCATTTGAATCAATGGAACTTACTGAGGAGTTGACTGATCCACATTGATTCATTGGACCTTGTCTACACTAAGCAATAGGGTTTTGGCCAATGTAGCAGATAATTACAGTAGTGTCTCAGTAGTATAAAGATTTAAAACTGCACAATTGTTTATCACCTAATCTGTTTGTACAGATGGTTACCTCTTATCTTGCAAGGGAACTGCTTGTCATTGGGAAACAGCTGGGAAATTAGAAATTAACTAAAGGCTTGCACTTCTAGCGCTCCATATGTAAAGGCATTGGGGTGTTCCAGAAAGACAGATACTTCTCACTGCAGTGCTGAAATCAACAGCAGAGGACACTACACTGTTGACTTAAACAGAATATGTGATCCTCCATAATTGCTTTTATGCTAAATAGGAATACCCTGCCCTTCCGCTCAGAGTGTTTCACATATGGTTTGCAGATGGTCCCTTATCCAGGTCATTTGCTAGGTCAGACCTGCTTAGCTTTAGCAGTTGAACAGCTTCATGTGCCTGCAGGCCACTGTCTGTTACATTTATCCAAGGGAGGAAAGGCTCTTCCCTGTCCTACTGGCAGGGACAGCAACAAAATGAAGGCCATGGCATAGCCCAATTTGTGTCGTTAAAAATTATTTTAACAATGGAAGGAGCATCATTTATTCCTCATCACATCAGATGTGAAAAGCATTTAAAGCTACCACTCTTTTGTGCTTGGAAATATTCCATTTCTACAAAAGGGATACATATTAATGTGCCAGTAATAAATACATTTTTAAATGAGGTCTATAATGTTTATGCAATTCCAGTGTTTCTAAATTTCCTCCTCCTCTCCCCTCCATTCATTTGCTGCAATTCCTGCAGTACAACTGTAAAAGCTTGGTTCATAATAGTCATATTTACAATTTCTAAAGCACATTCAAAACAAAATCCTGTACAATAAATGAAAGTGAAGACAAGACAGACCTGTAGGCTTACCACGGCTGTATTTAAATCTCAAGCTAGGCCATGGTCTAGGCTTGTTTTTCCCTTCCTTATTTCTCTTATGACATAGCCAAAGAGGAGATCAGATGTTTTCCTTGCTGTTTTCAGTTAACTATAGTTTAGCATTAAGTCTTAACCTTAAACTGTGGTTAATCTCATCTGTGGTTTGGTTTGAAGTTGGCTTATTCCAAGCAAATAATAGTTAATATCAGCTATATCTTAGAACCATAGAATTGAACAGCTGGAAGAAACTCCAAAAATCATTGAGTTCAAACCCCCCCCCCCCTCCGAAAGGTCACAACTAAAGCATCCCTGACAGACAACCACCTAACCTTTGTTTAAAAATCTCCAATGAAGGAATGTCCAGTACCTTCTGAGGCAGTCTTCTCCATTGTCAAACAGCAATTCCTGTCAGGAAGTTTTGCCTAATGATTCGTCAAAATCTATTTTTTGTAATTTGAATCCTTTCCTTGGAGGCTCCTACTGTGTGAAAACTGCAGGAAACAAGCTTGGTTCTATCTTCCATATGACAGCTCTTCCAATATTTCAAGATGGCTGTCATATCACCTCTCTGTCATCTCTCCTTTGGGCTAAACATATCTAAATTGTTCTTCATTGGGCTTAGTTTCCAGCCCTTTTACCATCTTGGGGATCATCCTCTGGACATATCCTAGCTTGTCAATATTCTTCTTCAACTGTTTGGTGCTCAGAACTGGGCATAGTTCTGAATCTTGTTCAGTTTGGATGACATGACAGTCTGTGATTCATTAAAAAAAAAGAAAGTGAAAGTTTCCTCAACTCTTTGTCCTGGCTGCACCAAAGGATGAGAAGACTGTGGGAACTTTGTGGCGAGGCTTAGCATATTCCAATTGCATAAAACTGTTATTTATCATGACATTAAAAGGTAGCCTATTAAATGGTTCCCACTCCCCCCTCCTGCAAGTTCTAGAAAAGTAATTTTGATTTTATGGTTGCTTGGCTTATTTATTTTGTTTTTAATTTCCTGAAGAAACATAGAATTCCTCTCAAAAGCTCCATGTGAATTTCACACCACCCACTCCATAGACTGCATAGTATGATTTACCTCATGTACAGATATGATACTGAACATTACCTTTTGTCCTTACCACCAGCTACAATTTATTCGTATGTTTGAATTGCAGTTCTGCCTTTTAACTCAAGGAATTTTCAAGGTGGCTAAGAAAATAGTGAAATACAGCCCAAACTCAACAAAACAGTAAAAGCAGTAACTCCTACTTTGACATTTTTTATTTATAGCAAAGTTTTCTTCAAATATATTTCATTTTGCGTATGTGCGTTTTCTACATGTTTTAAAAGACCAAACCCATTTAATGTGAGAATAACACAAATGTTCCTAGGATAGGCTGTGTCTTTGCTTGTGATAGGCAAAGAGCATTTGCTTTTGTTTTATTCATGATCACATTTTGGTGCTTATAAAATCAAGAGGATTAATGGTCCTACTTTGAGCCAAGAAAACTTCAAGCCTCCCTTCTGAGTTCCATCTCTACAGCAGCTGTATCACACACTTTTAATTCAATATGTAGATGGGTCCAAAGATAGATGCATATTTCTGATGGTCAACGGTTTCCTGACGTTAGCAGATAATCCTAGGAACAGCATGAAATTAACAAACGTTATTCTCACTTGGGTTCTGTTATATAACAGAGATAACCCATTTTCACACATAATGAGACAGAAAATGATATTCTTGCCACTTTGAACACAGTTTAATTGTTCTTGTAGCAAATGTACATGGAAATCTATGTTCCTTTTAAATGCAAATTTCAGCCAGATCTCTTTATTTGATTAAAAAAAAAAGTAGGCAGTTCAGGAGAACTGAAGATAGGCATGCACAAAGGCGCACACACAACCCATAGGATATAATTCACCCTACGGTGAACTGGCAAGCAGGGACAGATGTAACTTACCCAACAATTTCAGGGTAAGGTACTCCCCTCCCCTTAGAACACAGGCCTACTCTACAAAGGGTAAAGATAAAGGATTAGCACAATACCAACCATTGCAGATAACTTTTAAAATTTGCAATACATTGCCAAGGGCTTCTTCTTCCCTATAATCTAATAACAGCATGTAAAAATGGAAAATTATGTTAAAACCTACTTGTAGATAACTGAAGACTTTTCAGTAGATCCTGATGTAGTTTCTGTAGTCATGTTAAACTCCCTTTCCCCTCCAGTTTAATGGCTCAGGAGTACTAACAAAAATGCCATGATCTGCTTAAATCAGTGGGGCTTAAACATGACATTTTTGCACTGGATTGCAAAGATTCCTTTAAAGAAGATAGTTGCAGAAGGCAATGATTTCCACTTAACATGGAATAATGAGGCAGTATATTCATTGTACAGCTACATCCTCTAAGAGATTGCAAAACTAAATGCAGAGTGCCCCCCCCCCCGAGAACTCTTGGCCTCTTATGAAGTTTTTATATACTAGCAAATTAAATTGAAAGTGCTTTGAAGATGAGCTATAGAGCAGTCACCAAATACCTGTTACAAAAAAGACAGCAAAATCTTTCTCTCTGCTGTCCAAGAAGTCAGAATTAGGTCTAAATTGTGTTATATTGGACACCCAGTGTGGCACAGTGAGGAACTCAGTGACGGACTCAGACTTAGGAGGCCTGGGTTCTAATCCCTGCTCAGCCATGGAAGCTCACTGGGGTTGTGGAACTGGTACAACCACTCCTTAAATATCTCATTTACCTTGAAAGCCCTATTAGGGTCACTAGAAGTCAAGTTCCAACTTGACAGCACATAAGAACAAACAACAATGCCTTATATTATCAGAAGATAGAATTTGAACATTAATAGAAGCCTCTTGGCAGTAAGAACAGTTTGACAATGGAACCAATTAAGACTACGACTACAAAAAATGTGGGAAATGTTACAGAATTGGGATGGTCTGAGTCACATTTTTCCACTGACCACATGACTTAGAAGCAAATGCAAATCAGCTCACCCAAATCCATAGTTTTTCCCTCTGCTGCTGGAGCTTCTACTTTTTTCCACAGCAGATCCATTCACATAGATTCAGATAATGTGATTGTTTGAACTGATGTAAAAAGGTGCTTTAGTTAGCAGAGTGGTGCATATATATGGAAACTGCATACTTTGGAAAGATCCAGTCCATCTTTGCTCCCACCCCCCAGCACTGCACCACTCTGCTAACTGATATTTAAACTGATATTTAATATAAAAATTAAATATAAATTGCCAAACTATAGTCCGGTCATGCTGACTGGTGAAATTTTTGGCTGACTGGTGAGACATTCTAAAAATTTTCAAGCCCTGTTAATGTAGGTCTGCAGGAGCGTGGTTACAGGAGAACTATCTTAATAAGCTGTAGACAAAGGTTGAGTGGCAATTTCCTCCTATCAATTCTTTCTTTCTTTCTTTCTTTCTTTATGTGTTTCTTGTGTACTAGGTGCCACAGCACCTAGGGTAAGGGTAAGGAGGCAAGGAGGGAGAGAGGGAGCTGTGGCTCGTCAAGCAGCGTTTTTTCACTCGTCACAGACGAGTGGATTAGTGGATTTTTCAAGCCCTGTACATTAACAAGATGCAGACAAGGCTGTTTAGCCAATTTCCTCCTCTCTGTGTTGCCAGTTAATGTGAACAGATCCAGGGAAACGTGAGTTCCTCAGTGCAACTTCATAGTGAGTGAATTCACATTTCTCTTATTGTGTAGATGTTTGTGTAGTAGCTAAAGGTGAGTGGACTCCTCCCCAAAAGGTTAGGTGATTAGGTGGCAATTAATTTTTCTGTGTGTTTCACTTGTCACCTAGGGCAAGGGTGGCCACTATTTTTGGAAAGCATTGGAGAAGTCCATTCTGAAATATGAGATACAGCTGATGTCATATAAGCATTACCACTATGCTGTGCTGATATGGTTTTTTTTTTAGTTTTCTGAGTTAGAGGACAGACTACCACATCATGCTGGAGAGGATTTATGCATTTCGTTCTGCCCCTAGAGGCAAGGATAAGGGTCTTCAGGGCTCTGTATAGTCAAGGACTGTTGCAAACACACACTGCATGCACCACTTTCCATCCATCCATCCATCCATCCATCCATCCATCCATCCATCCATCCATCCATCCATCCATGTCACGTGTAGGTTACCTATGCCTGAAAGCAAGAGGCTATCTTGATTTGCTTAACAATCAACTTTCTACAGAGTATCTAGTCTTCCTTTGTGGCCCACCATAGGTCCGACATATGAGAGCTGATTAGAAACAAAACCTTCATGACTAAGGTTTAAACTATATGTCACAGATAACTGTCATTACAAGAGGGAATTCCTTAAGGGCTGATTGTGTGTGATTGTCACAGCAGGAGCTTTTCTGGCCTCACTGAGTTTGCAAATTAACTTGTTTTGCAATTGGTCTCCAGAGCATAAAGCACATTCTTAATCTGCAAGTCTGATTTCACAGTGAAGGAAGACTGCCTGTCTCTTCAAAATTAACCTGATTTCTGCAATAATTATGGGTGATCTGTAATACAATTAAATATTTTTGGGTCAAGTTTGGCTTTGATGATAAGAAATAGTCTTACCGATAAGTCAGTTAAGATAACTGTTTGCCCCTTGTGATCAGTAGGCGGTGATGCAGAAGACCTTCTTGCCTGAGTTCCTGGAGAGGTGCTGTTAAGCAGAGCAGACAATACTGGACTCAGGGCTACCCCTACTGTTGGGCAAAAGGAGGTGGTTACCTCATGGCTGAGTGGTTAAACTGCAGTAGTGCAGCCAAAACTCTGCCTATGCCCCGGGCTCACTCCCAGGCAGCTGGCTCGAGGTTCACTCAGCTTTCCATCCTTCTGAGGTCAGTAAATTGAGTACCCAGGTTGCTGGGGGCACGCACAATGTATTGCCTGCATAATTAAATTGTAAACTTCCCAGAGAGTGCTTTGGGTGCTATGGGACGGTATATAAGCCACACGCTTTGCTTTTAAGTTGCAGATGGTGGGAGGTGTCAGCAAGAGGCTGGAAAACAGAGCTGGGTGACACATAGCTTACTTTAAGCCCCTGTCTCCCAAGCCAGCCTTCTGTCTTCAGATGTGATGGGGGATGATATCTCCTGTTGTCAGTGTTGAAGGAAAAAGGCAGCGTTTATCTTTTTTGCCCCAGTTAACAAAATATTTTACACTACCCCTGACTGGGCTACATGGCCAGATAGACTGACCTGGTTTAGGACAACCTTTTACATTCTTATGATAAACTCTTTGGTCTCAAAACGTATGGGGATATATGAATGGAGTCATCTAAAGGAGGCCAGAATGTTAAAATACTGCAGTCGATTTCAGAGCTTGACCCTGTTTCACGATAAAAAAAATTTTTTTAAAGTTGAGCAGGGAAGTGCCGCCCAGCACTGGAACAACATCTTCTTTCTGCACACTGTTATGTTCAATTATTGCAAATGCTCCCTTCTTCTGCTTAAAACGATGCCTGGCTAAGTGCTTGAGGCCTGCTGTCTGCTTAGCGCTGCCTGCTGCTGACAAGGAAGACGTGTCAAAAGGCAACCATCTTGCTTTTTCCACAAGCTCTTCACCTTTGGAGAAAACCTGCTCCCAAGTGCAGGAAAAACAGCCGTTCTTGTACCCTAAGATAATAGTATCTCCACACTCTGCACCCCCTTCCAAACAAATTACCCTCTCCTTCAAGATACGTTGGCAAAATACAAGGGCTAAGAAATGTGATACGTGGAATTAAAGGCACTGTTTCCCCAAGTGGATATCCAACCTGTAGTCAGAGGTTTTGTGGTGAGAGAAACCAGAGGCAGACCAGGGGGGATTAGTGCAGAAGGTAAATGGGCTGCAGTCCTATACACGTAGCTAGCTTGGACTTGGTCTCACTGATAGATTCCAAGAGCTATAAAAGACTGCATTATTAATTGTACTTTTTTAAACCAAGCAGTTAGTAAGACTGTTTTCTACATGTTTTTCCTTCAAGAAAAAGTAGATAGAGACATTTTAAAAGTGTGTGTGTGTGAGAGAGAGAGAGAGAGAGAGAGATTCAGACAGTTTCCCTCTCCAAGCTGGTTTTGATATTTTGTGTTCAGCTAACAGAGACGTTGTATTGTATAGAGCAGTGATGGCGAACCTATGGCACGTGTGCCACAGCTGCCATGCAGAGCCCTCTCTCTGTGGGCACACGAACCATAAGTCGCCATCGAGAAATACTTACCCGTCCTCCAATCCTGGATTTCGGCACTCCCCTCTGCTGGTGCAGTGGTCCAGTGGAGGGGTGCAATGGCGACCATGACCGGTCTAGCCCAATGGGGGATTGGAGGATCGGTAAGTATTTCTTTATTAATACCGCCCATGGGGAAAAAAAAACCCAAGCATTTAACCCTTGCAGTGCAAGAGCAGTTGTTTTTTTCTAAACGAAAACCTCAGTATTCAGTTTTAATTGCAGTGTTGGCACTTTGAAACAAATAAGTTGGTTTTGTGTTGCAGTTTGGGCACTCGGGCTCAAAATGGTTCGCCATCACTGGTATAGAGGTTTAAAATGTGAGCTGTGAGTTGGAAAAATACCAGTTTGTTTGGTAAAGACATAAGAGAGGGCCTTTTCAGTGGCCGTTTCCAGACTATGAGATTCCCTATGAAGGCAAGCGAGGTTGGCAACCTCTCTAATATCCTTCAGTCAGCATACAAAAAACCATTCAGCAGCTCCTTGATAAGGACATTCCTATTGTTAGCTGTAATTACAAATTTTAACTGAAAGGTCTTTTAATAGTTTTTACTACATTTTGTTTTAACATGACATGTGATTTTATATATTTTAATATCGGCAATGATTTTTGTTTTCGTTTTACTTGTTTTGTAATGAAACTAAGTCTCCTTGGGTCCCTGTTTCTTGGAGAAAGGTGGGATACAAATCAAATTAAATAAATAAGCACGAGGGGGTATGTTGTTGCAGTTGAGTGTGAAATATTTGCAGTAGTGCATAAAAACTGCTAACATCTTAAATGGGTACTCTTCCTGCTAGTATGTTTACTTATTGCTTTTGTGTTGTGCTTTTGTACAACAGAAAAGGCCTTACAAATTCTTTTTTAAAAAAATAAAGACAGCCCTTTACAGTAAAAAATGGGAAAGAGGATGGGGTGGTGGTGGAGAAAACAAGACAGACACTGATTCTTAATGTCATGAAGTCCTGAATATTATGCTGCAGTGTTTCTCTTGACACAGAAATCACATTTGCATTTAAATATTTAGACAGCATGTGCAGAAAGCCAGCCCATGTCACCAAATCCATATGGTGTAATGGTGGACCATAATATTAAAACATGGCTCCCCTTTGCTGGCAGTGGTCTGAGGATACGTGCCTTTTTGTCTTTCCAAGAAAAGAGAGCCATTGGCTATGCATACTAAGTCTCAGGCAGACTGGAAAATACAGATACTGTGTACTATATACAAATACTATATGCTTTCTTAAATAAAAAGAATACGAACTCTCTGCCAATTCTCCTCCCAGCAAGAAGGCTGTCGGATATGGAAGATGACCATGATGAAAGGAACGGACGGGCTAGGCATCCAGATCACTGGAGGTCGAGGATCAAAGCGTTCTCCTCATGCCATCATTATTGCACGGGTGGAAGAAGGAGGCTGTGCTCACAGGTACGTTTTGCTGTGTTCTCATGTTGTGCGAGTCTGACTATCCTGTCCATCTATGGCATTTGATAAGTACAAATTCAGTGCCTGAAAGTGTTGTTGAATGCTAAAATGATTTATTTCTTAGATTTATACTCTGCTTTTTCACAAATATTATCTTCCGAAGTAGTTTATAATTGAAATTTAACTCAGAGCAAAATAGAACTAGTGAGAAAGGCCAACCTAGCAAGAGGAAGAGTGAGCAGCCTCAGGCTGCTGATTTTGGTGTCACAAAAGGTCAATAATGGTCAATTGTTACAGAATTTTTACTGCCAGGGCAGGGCAGAGGAGCCTGTGGGATTTCTCCCTGTCCATGGGGAGGAACAGTTCTTTCAAATGTCTGCCTTTTAAAAAAAAAATTCAGTCTGGGAATCCTGCTTATGTAGCATATTGTGGGGTTCCCTCCACACAATGAGAAATTAGGTCAGGCATTCACCACATAAGCCTTGGCATGAAACTAGTCCATTGCCTGAAAAGAAGGAGGCCAAGGGAAGTTGGCCAGTGAAGGTCCCATTCAGTCCTTTGAAGATGATAAGCTGCTAGGCACTGTAAGTAGAAGGAGGCTGTGCAGAGTCAACTCCTCCAGAGCAAGCATGTGAGTTAACTACTCCGTGGAAAATGTAATATTAAAGCTGACCTACTTACCAGTCATATCGCTAGTGTTTATAAAGTGCTCCGAGATGCTCCAGAGAAAGTGTTAACTAAATGTGGAGTGACTTGATTATTCATTATTAACAAAATACAGACGGTACCTCCTGCATTCAGCTGGAAATGTTCCCTCTGAGAGGGGGTGGATGGGGACAGAATTTTCAAACAAAGCCCTGGCATTTATTCATATATTTCCTCAGCTTGAAGGGGGGAAATCAATCGCTAGAAAAGTATTTTAGCTGTAGCCACACTGTGTTGTTGTCTCTGAGCACCGACAGCAGAACATAACCTTTGGAAGCAGCATGTAATGCCTTCCCTTAAGCTTTCAGAAGCTGGATATGTTTTTAATTATTTGTTTTAGAAACTATGAATACTTGTCCCTTTTATTTCCTTAGGGATGGTAGGCTGAAAGTAGGTGACGAGCTGTTAATGATCAACGGTCAATCTTTGGTTGGTCTGTCCCATCAAGATGCTGTCGCTCTTCTCCGGTCAGCGGAAGGCCTTGTATACCTTGTAGTTGCAAGCAGGGTAGGTAATATCCCATATGTGATTATGTATGTTGAGATGTGCCCAGACAATTCTATAGATATCTGTAGGCGTGTGTTTGTGGGCAGGAACTCTCCGAATTGTGCCTGGGGAATTCTTGGAGAATTCTGGGAGTCAACAAAATCTGAATGGCTCATCCTTAGTATTTGTTACATTAAAACAGAGAGCAGATAATGTAGATTGAAACCATTTCCACCACGTGTCAGATTTCAAGTCTTTCTTCACACTATTAGAACTCAGGAAACTGTATTCCTAAGTATCAGAAGTTAGGCATGAAAAACAGGGAAGGACCGTCAGGCTCATAAAGTGCCATGCTGAATGAGACCATATTTCTGTCTGGCCCAGGCAGGAGAAATCTTTTGTCTCTGAAGGATATGTAGAAACAAGGAACAGCAGCAATGATGGGCAGGGCCAGAAGCAAAACTGGGAATGGAGCCCTATGCAAAACTGGGTATAAATTGCAACACTGCATAACTTTTTTACTCTGTTCTTCTGAACCACCCTGTCCCTTTTGTTTTGCTCTGCCCTATCAGTAAACCCAGTATTGTCTGCTTAAACTGAGAGTGTTTCTCTGGAGTCTGCCTTTCCCAACCTTGTGATCTGAGATCTTTTCAACTGGAGATGCCAGGGTCTGAAGCTGGTAATTTGTGCATGCAACACATGAATTCCACCCCTGAGGTTTAGCCCCATCTCCACTTAGGAGCATCCAAAAGCATCTAGCTGTCCATTGCTGGAAAAATTTCACAGGATTAAATGGATCCTAGTATCTTGGACCAGAACTCCTAGAGTTGGGTAATAGGCACACTGGTTGGATGATTCTAAGTCTTGTAGTTCAATAAAGGTAAACTTTCCAAGCCCTGATGATAATAGCATAAATACAATACAGCCCAGTTTGAGAGTCCATGCATAACATAAAATCTACAGTTGGACAATATTGTAGATTTGGGTTTTAGTCTTTTTCTTATAGATCAACATGACTACCTTCTGCTTTGTGTGTATGTGTGTTTAAGATTACCGACCCTCAGATTTTAAAGCACAGCCACTTGAACAGAAAAATGAACACATGAATAAAAGCACCTACTGACTTATCTGTTTAGATTCAAATCCATTATGAAATATAAACATATTTCAATATATACCAAGACAAGTCTCAAGACGTATGCACTTCCAGTGTCTTTTGCAACATTTCATTTGAAGTTGTGAAATATCAGTCAGGCTTAGCAGCAATGTTGCCAGGGGATTTTTAGGGAAGCAACACTTTTCTTCCCCTCTCATCTTGACAGTTAAACCATTTGTAGTGGATGCGGATGTGTTTGCATTTGTGTTAGACAGTTGGGCTTGATTCCAGGAGTCAGATATGAGCCCACACTTCTTCGTGGTCTCTGTGAATGCACACGAATGGGTTAAACTGCACCTGCGCAGGACTCTTCGGAATATTCTAGAGCTTAAACAATTGACTAATAGAACGTTTCCCCCTTGGTGCGCATGCTCCGCCCGCCCGTGATACCTCAGTTCCTTTTTGCCGCCGCTGCAATTGGACTCTTTCGCAACGCCTAGAGCTGTTTTCAATTCTTTCACGTCTTCTGGTTTTGATTCTGGCCTGGTTTCTTGACTACGTTTCTGATCTCTGGAGTATTTTGACTTGGACTGTCTCGATTTATGATTCTTGGATTTTGGATTGGCTACCGTTGTTGTGTCTGGTTTTTCTGACCTTTGGACTGATTACCATTTGCTATTTGGATTACGGACTTTGTCGTAATAATTTTGGCCTCTCATCTTTCTCGGTTTTTGATCCTGGACTGCAATTGTTGAGGTTCCCCTTGAGTTCTTCCTTTCTTTCCCTTTCCCCCCCTCCTTCCAGCTGTTCCCGCCAAATTTTATGGCCTCGTCAGGCCCTTTCAAACGCTGTACGTCGTGTGCCAATAAGATCTCCTTCATGGACGGCCACAACTGCTGTTTATTTTGTTTGGGGGAAAGACACCAGACCCACTCCTGTCCGGAGTGTAAAAAGTTAACCATGCCCGCCCTTAAGCTCCACTTACAGCGGCTCCACTCGTATCTTTGGGAGAAATTGTTAACACCCTCGAGCCCGGCAGCCATGGAACCTACCGTGACTCCTGCTCCTCCCACTCCTCGTCCCGAACCCTCTGCCTCGCCGGCTCCTGCTGCCCCTTCTTCAAGAGCTTCGAAGGCGTCCAAGCCGAAGAAGTCATCGGCATCTATATCGACATCGATGTCGAAATCACCATCTGTTAAAGACCCCAAGAAAAAGGAGGAGGTGGTTAAGCATAAGAAGGCTAAACAGTTTTCTAAATCTATTCAATCTCGGGAACTCCCTCCAGTTCGAGTTTCCCTGCCATCACCGATACTTGAGGAATCATCCAGGGAGCTTCCTGATCCTGACTCACTTTCTGAAGGGGATGGCTCTGTACCACCGCCACAGACGCAGGCTTCGGTATCGATTCCGAGCCTGTCTCCAAGTCATGGCCATTCTGAGGCTGATGCAATCTCCAGCCCGGCCTCAGCCCATTCGAGCCCTATGTCAATCGGGCGGGCAACAGTGATTCAACTGTCAAACTCGGAGGTGTCACCACAGCAATCCCCTCCTCATAAATGTCTGGCGAAACGTCAGCATATTCCTCCAGGCCGACAGCTTCCTCAGCATTGGGAGGTCATAGTTCTTCCACGTCCGTCTCAATGTCATACTTTCGCGGAGTATGAGGAGCCCCTTTATGTAGAGGTTGATCGGCATGGTGGTCGACGTCGATATCATGGGGACGATTTTGATCCCTTATACGACACCGGCGATTATGTCAGGCCCAAGAGAGTGTGATATGTCTATGCCTCTCCTTCTGGATCATCTCCATCGCCTTCACCGCCTCAGTGTTGGCATCGAGCCTATTTCCAGCTCGACCCTGTGCCATCGAAGCCTGCTACTAAGCGCCATTTACCGCAGCAGGATCAAAAAGTATCCCATCCTGCGAAGTGTTCTCGGGCCCCATCGATACCATCACTCTCGGTATCCCACCCGAGAGCGTCTCACGCTCAGTCATCTCGTCAGACTGCATCTTCTAGAAGCGCTCATCCACCTGAAGTGGATACGTCCGTACCGATTCCCCAAGCTTCAGCCTCCATATCAAGAAGTCATCCTCGCTCACCTTCACCACCTCTGTCCTTTGCTAGAGGTTCCTCGGTTTCATTGGTCTCTGAGCAAGATCCACCTTCGGAAGCATCCAGGGAATCCCCTTCAAATTTACCAACGCCAGATTCAGATGTTGCTGATCTTCATCCCCGATCGCCATCTGAAGACTTTACATTGTAAAAAGGTAAAGGTAAAGGTTCCCCTTGACAATTTGTCCAGTTAATTCTCCGTATGGCAAAATCTTTGGAGCTCGATATCAAGCAACCCCCGCCTCCCAAACAGGACCTTGTTTTCGATGATATAAACCAAGATAAGTCCCCCTTGTTGAGTTTGGCTTTCATTCCAGCTACGTTGGACCTCATAAAGGAATCATGGAATCAACCGTCTACGTCTCTTCAAATCTCTAGACGTGTTGAGAATCATTACAGGACACATGGCAGCGACACTACCTTCCTCGCTAAGCACCCTGCACCGAATTCGATTATAGTGCAATCCAATCAATCAAGGGCTGGAAATTGTTCTAAGGTCACTCCTACCAACAGGGAAGGCTGGAAACTGGATGTCTTGGGCCGTCACCTCTACTCTCTGGCTTCATTTGTCATGAGAGTTTCAATCTACCAGGCAGCTATGGGAGCCTATCAGAGGCAATTATGGAACAAGGTTTTACCAGTTCTTCAAGCCGCTCCTGAGGAGACTAGGACCGCTGCTCTCAATGCTCACCTGGAAGCAATGACGTTGGCTAAACAACAATGTTTAGCATCCCGTCACATGGCTGATGCAGCATCTAAAGCCATGACATCGGCTATTGCCCTCAGGAGGCACGCTTGGCTGCGTTCAGCGGAATCAATGAGGATGCTAGGTCCCGCATTGAAGACCTCCCGTTTGATGGCGTCAGTCTATTTAATGAGAAAATAGATGAGGTAATGGACAATTTACATAAGATCCGAAAGACAGCTCGCTCTTATTATGTCTAGCAGCCCCGATACCAACGTTACCAGTGGCGTAGGCCTTTCACCTCACAGCAGTCTTATCAACAACCCTACCATCAAACCTATCGCCCTTACAAACCTCCTGCCCAGGAAAGGTGAAATCCTCCTCCATCTTCTTCTGCTACCACCTCTTTCCGGTCACATGCTCCGGATCAACGTCGCCAAACTTTCCATCGTCCTGCAAAGAAAAATAAACAATATCTTTGACTGTCCTCGTCTGAATCCTTCTATCAACCTATCCCACCTTCCCCAGCTAGCCCCTTTCTTCGACAAGTGGTCTATCGTCACCAAAGACACTTGGGTGCTCGCCATCATACATTTTGGTTACCTTCTGGAGTTCTCAGATCTTCCTCCCATTTGTCACCTCAAAATCACAGCTTACTCACCTGCTCTAGAAGACGAAGTCTCTGTTCTTCTCCAGAATTATGCTATTCAACGTGTTTCTTCTCAAGAAGCACTAGATGGCTTCTATTCCCTCTATTTTACGGTTCCCAAGAAGGATGGCGGACTACGACCAATCCTAGATCTCAGGCTCCTCAATACTTACCTTCGTCCAAGGCGTTTCTGAATGGTCACCTTACAGTCGGTCATTCCACTTCTTTCTCCAGGCGATTGGTTTGTGGTGATAGATTTACAGGACGCTTACTTTCATATTTCCATTCACGAGCGTCATCGCAAATATCTCCGCTTCGTCTTCATGGAGTCAGCGTACCAATTTTGCTCCCTACCATTCGGGCTTGCCACCGCCCTAAGGACCTTCACGAAGTGTTTGGCTCCAGTAGCAGCCTACCTGCATCTACACAATATCATGGTCTTTCCGTATATAGACGACTGGTTGATCGTCGCTGGCTCTTACACCAAGGCACAAGAGGATGCAAGCTTTGCTCTCCAGACTCTGGCAGATCTAGGCCTCCAGGTTAACTTTGTGAAGTCCCATCTCCAACCGTCTCAGACCATGGACTACATTGGTGCTCGCCTGGATTCCAACAGAGCCAGGGTCTTCCTTCCTTCTGAAAGGATTCACAAATTGGATTGGGCTATTCATCCATTCCGCCCATACGCCAAGGTTTCTGCTTATCACACGCAGCATCTCTTAGGCCTCATGGCTTCCACCACGTCTGTTCTTCATCATGCTCGGTTGAAGATGCACTCTCTACAGGCGTGGTACCTGTCTCAGTTTGATCCTCTGTTAGACAACCCTGCCAAACGCCTACGTGTGACTCCAGAGTTAGCATGTCAACTGACGTGGTGGACTTTCATGCCGCATCTTCTAGTTGGCTGACCCTTCAGACCCCTTCAGCTGACAGTCCAGATCATGATGGACGCCAGCCAAATGGGTTGGGGTGCACATTGTGGCTCTTACAAGATCCACGCCCTGTGGTCCAGCTCAGAGAAACTGCTACACATCAACCATCTCGAGATGTTGGCAGTTATCAAGGCTCTTCGCGCTTTCTATCCTCTCATGGTTGGTCATGGAGTACAGGTGGCCATGGACAACATGACCACGCTGTATTACGTAAACAAGCAGGGAGGCACTCACTCTTTGTCCCTTCTGTATTTAGCGATCCACCTTTGGGAGTGGTGCTACGACGACCACATATTTCCGGTCGCCATCCACGTATCTACAGAGGACAACGATGTGGCTGATCGTCTGAGCCGCCTAACCACTCAAACTCATGAGTGGGTTGTCGACGATTCTGTATTCTCCCATATCTGCAACAGGTGGGGCACACCAGCCATCGATGTCTTTGCCACTCAGATCAACACAAAATGCAGCAAATTTTGCTCTCGAGCAGGGAGAGGCACGGGCTCTTTGGGCGATGCCTTCATGGTGACCTGGGATGCTGTCCTTCTTTATCTTTTTCCTCCCATCCCGCTCATTCAACGGACGATTGTCAGGATCTGCCAGTTGCGAGCCAATGCCATCCTGATAGCTCCATGGTGGCCTCGGCAACCATGGTTTACCACCCTCAAGACCATCGCATCCGACTTCCTGAGGCTGCCTCCCCAACCATTCCTCCTAACTCAGGACGGAGGCAAGGTCTGTCACCCCGACTTCGAGTCGCTCCACCTTACAGTATGGAGGATTCTCCCAGTATAAAGGAAGTGTTGGACAGAGCTAGAAAACCTTCAACCAAGTTATTATATTCTTATAAGTGGTCTGTTTTTACCAAATTCGCTGCTTCCAGAGGTTTTTTGGCTGTTCCAGCTTTGTTAGATACTCTTCTCGCTTTCCTACGTTATCTGTTTGATCGAGGGCTGGCACATTCTACACTGAAGGTTTATATTTCAGCTGTTGTTTCTTATCAGCCTGTGGGTTCAGAAGCTTCCCGTTTATTCTCGCACCCGACCTTGAAGAGGTTCCTTCGGGGTCTGCATAACATTTGTCCACCTGTACGGCCTCCAATCCCTCAGTGGTCTCTTCAAACTGTTTTGCGGGCTCTTGTGCGCCCGCCATTCAAACCTATGGCTTCTGCTCCTCTAAAACTTCTTTCGATTAAGACTTTGTTTCTTGTGGCTGTTACGTCTGCACGGAGAGCAAGTGAGTTGGCTGCCCTACGGTCTGATGCCCCATATATACAGTTTCACCCGGACAAGGTTGTCCTATATCCTGATGTGTCCTTTCTTCCTAAAGTGTATTTCGAGTTTCCATGTTAATCAACCTCTGATTCTCCCCACGTTGTTTCCTAATCCCTCTTCCGATGTTGAGTGCATGCTCCATTCCCTTGATGTTCGTCGTGCTTTGGCCTTTTACATTTCTAGAACTAAGGACTTCCGCAATTCTCCTAGACTGTTTGTTTGCTTCCACGCAAAGGTTATCCGGTCTCTCCTCAGACAGTTTCCAGATGGATAGTTTCTGCCATCACTTTAGCCTATAAGCTGGCTGGCAAGGCTCTGCCAGATGTGTTGAAGGCACATTCCACTAGAGCTGTGGCTACCTCGACTGCCTGGCTGTGTGGCATTGAAGTCTCTGACATTTGTCGATCAGCTACTTGGTCTACACCATCGACCTTTGTGACACATTACAGGCTGGATGTCAGAGCCAAAAAGGAAGCAAGTTTTGGAAGGGGTGTGCTGACTTCAGTTTTACCGTGACGGCCCTCCTTCCAGTAAGTGAGCTTGCTAGTCACCGATTCGTGTGCATTCACAGAAACCACGAAGAAGAAAGAGAGGTTACTTACCTGTAACCATGGTTCTTTGAGTGGTACTCTGTGAATCCACACGTTCCGCCCAACCTCCCCGCTGTCCGTCACGGGTTGTCTAGAGCTTTGTAATTCTCAGAGCTATGACAGCGGCGGCAAAAAGGAACTGAGGTATCATGGGCGGGCGGAGCATGCGCACCACGGGGGAAATGTTCTATTAGTCAATTGTTTAAGCTCTAGAATATTCCGAAGAGTCCTGCGCAGGCACAGTTTAACTCATTAGTGTGGATTCACAGAGTACCACTCGAAGAACCATGGTTACAGGTAAGTAACCTCTCTATTCCTGAAATTCTTTTAAGAGTCCTGCCACTCCTGCACCTGTGCAACTGACATGAATTCTTCTAGGAGAAAGCCTTGCCAGGATCTCTCTCAGGTGAACTGAAGTCTCACCTGGAGGCAAGAAATGCAAAGCACTGCTGCACCCCTGCATGTGCAGCACTTGATCTTTTTGCTTGATAATTGACTCTTGACTTGAATTTGTGAACTGAACTCTGTTAATACACAAGCATTGTGATTGATGGAAAGTTCAACCGTTGACATTGGTTCATTCACATGTGTGAGTAGCCTCTTGCTACTGTAGTCAGCAACTGATAAATCGGGCCCTCGAACATCCTTTTGCCTCTAAAGAATCATTTAAATGGAAAAGTTGATGAAAGAACTGGGTGGCTGTACAATTACACATGTGTTGTGTCATTTTCACCTTTTAAAAAATTACTGTCTGTTCTCACCCAATATCCAGCCCCAGAGATGCAGCTCTTCGTTTTTAGAGTAGTACTCTGAGTAGGTTCTAGCTTGTACTGAAGCAAGTTGGTCTTGTCTCTTTACTCATGGGTAGTATGTCTGTATCTTGCACATTATGTGACCAACTGTTTTCTGGTCCTATCAGAAAGTCTTTTGTTTATTTTTCCCCCTTCTAGTAAATTATTGGCTTTGAACTGTGCCATAATTTTAAAATGATCCAATGTACAGCTGTGCCTTTGTAAATAAGTTTAATTCTGCAAAAAAAATTTAAGTACAAAGTTATAGTTAGTCAAACCTTAAGAAAGTATGAGGAGCAAATAACTAAAGATATAAAAATTAATAATAAAATGTATGTTAAATATCTTAGAATGTTTATTTTGAAACATTTTAATTTGGCACCTTTCTATCCAGTTTTTACTTCAGTTAGCTCAGGATGTAATACATGATTGACTTCCTTTTAACTTTATCCTGACAATAACCCTGTGAGGTAGGTCAGACTGATAGAACGTGACTGACCCAGAGTCACCGACTGAGTTTCATGGCTAAGTGAGGATTAAACTTGGATCTCCTGAGTCGTAGTCTAAGGAGGAAGGCAACTATACACAGCTGTTAGATAATTGGTATGTAATGAATATATTTACAAGATAAACCATTTTAATGGCTCTTGTGAAAATGGAAGTAAGCTGCACTAATCACAGAGTTGATTGTGTTGCTTGTTTGGGCTGGTTCATGTCACACTTTCTCAGAGAAATCAGCTGATCAGTGGGAGCTTTAGAGACAGAATATGTGCATCATGTTGTTTGCCTACAATGCCTTAAAGCACTATAAACCAGTAACATCTCTCCTAGTATATGCCCTCACTATCAATATAATATGATCCTAATAAGGACTGTTCACGTATTATTGAAGTTCTGTACAAAAATAAGTAATGTGAAGTTTTTTTTTACTTCCTTCCTTGCAGGAAGGAGCAGAAGAGGATTTTCTTAATTATCCATCTACGAGTTTGCCAGACTTAATTAGCACCTGCTCTGCTCAAGACACAGGCCCCTGGACAGACAATAAAGAAAATGAAGAGCCAGAGGAGGAGGATGCCAAAGGAAAGACCCCAGTGCCAGAAGTCCTGGAACCTGTAAGCATGCATAGGGACGAATGAGTTAGCCTATTTATGATCCCTTATCACTTTGTGTGTGTCCAGCCATTCCATCAAATATCCACATCAATCTGTTGGGTTTTTTTTAGTGCATTCATTTTCACATGTAGTTCCCCATATATATGCACTTTTGTACACCTTTTCCCAATGTACATATTTTGTATGCATTTTAAAAACTAAGAACTGTGTTGCCAAAAAAAAAAAAAAAAAGACAGTGAGTGACCCAAAGGATAACTGCATCTTGGTCTGCGTATGAGTCTGGAAAGTGCAAAATAGCTTGGTTGGTAGAAATGTACACCAAGCAATATCATTCTCCATCTCTACCTTGGATTCATATTTCTGAGCACAAATTGAAGTTACTTGTCTCCTTCAGCAAGCTATGGCTGCTCTGGAAAACGGTGATAAGGCCACAAATTGCCCCCTACCTCCAATAAGATAAAATTGTCATTTTTTACAATAATGCAATGCCCTGGTTCAAACAATAATGTCTTGATACATGGTGTATTTGGTGTAATGCCAAGTACACTTTCCCTCCTCCCCTTCTTCTCATCTCCCTTGTGCTGTAATGGAAAACATCTGCAGTTTGTGAAATCATTTTCTCATTACATACAAAGTGGGAAAGTGTGATCGGAGTTCTGACTATAAACCAGGAGGGAGAGTATCAGCAGAACACTCTTTCTCAGTCTAGTAATTCACAGTTGATAGGATGGAGACTGTTTCTTCTGTATGTGGGCTCTTTCCTGGACTGGGCTGCCATCTATGGGTGTTCTTGTTATGTGCCTTCAAGACACTTCTAACTTTTGGTAAACCTAGAATGACTAACTTCCAAAATGTCGTATCATTACAACCCCGCTCAGCTGTTGTAAACTCAAGGTCATGGCTTCCTTTATGGAGTCAATCTATCTCATATTTGGTCTTTTTCTTTTACCACTGCTTTTCTTTTTTCCTAGTATTATTGTTGTTTCCATTAAGTCTTCTCTTCTCCTGATGTACCTCAAACACAACAGCCTCAGTTTAGATATTTTTGTCATATATAGGAAGAAAATGCTTAGAATCTTCCCTCACTACTGTTTCTTTTCCTTAAAATGGTTCCCCACAGAGGCTTCAAACAAATTCTATCAGTCTCATTGGGTTTTTTTTAAGCTACAGTGGAATGGGGCATGTTTAGAATTCCTACGTGCACATATGTGATAGCCCTAATCCAGATTGCATCAGCATATGATGGTTCATTTTAGAACAGAAGAGCTGGAAATAAGATTCATGTGCACATGTATTTTGTGTGACATGTGTTTTAGCCTTTAGTGGCATCAATGTATGTAGTGCATTACAGAGGAGCAAAAACACACAACATGAGTTTTAACATGACGTTTGACAGTGGGAAAGAAAATAGAAGGAAGGAGAAGTGAATAATTGATACATGTGTAATAGAAAAGGAGTATCAAGAGACACAACAGCTTAAATGAAAGCTTAGCTGCTATACAAGATAAAGGATTGAGCCAAAGGCTTCAAAGAAGAGGTGAGGTTTGAAGGAAGAGAGAAGAAAATAAGAGGAGCTCTTCTAGATGAGACCAGATGCCTATGAAGTCTAGCATGCTGTAGAAAGCTAAAAAGTGGGACATAAGTACAATAGAGCTGTCATTTTTGCAGGCAGTCCAAGGCAACTTAGAATGGGCAGTCCTGTTTGGGAACAAAATGCCTTTAAGCAGCTGAAAGTATTGTTGCTAGAGAAGCAAAAAAGCAGACAGTATATCAGGATACAAAGGCAGCAGAATTAGATGCAGCAAGATTCCAAGGATTTACTTGATTGACCAATCTATTATCTTTGTATGGCAATCCATCACCTTTTGTTCTCTGGATGTCTTACAGAATTGAGAATTAGTTAAAGATAAAGACAAGGCTTTGGGGATGAATATGGGAGAGAGTAGATAACCAGGGTAGGAATTTGAGAAGTGTTGTCCCATGTTTGAACAATAAGGTATGTGAGTGATGTTTGCTGTACAGCAGGGAGGGGTCAAAGCTGGATGATAGAGCACATGTTTTGGGGCAAAACCCTGTTGCATAAATTTACACCAGTGGAAGCCAATGATACAATCATTGTCATTATGTTAGAACTGCAGAAATGGAAGGGATCCTATGGATCACTGAGTCTTGTCCCTGTCAAGGATGCACAATGGGGAATCACTCTCCTAACCTCTAGCTCTGCAACCAGATACCTAAACCACTGAGTTAATACCATCAGCTTGTGCCAGTAAAATTTGATTTAAATTAATTAAAAGTTTCTTGTAACCCCTCCCTCAGATTCAGAGGCTCTCTGGGATTCTCTTTTGCCCTGGGGAAGCCTTTGAGAGCTTTGGGAGTTGGGGGAGGCTTTAATAGTTAAAAAATGCTGCTTCAGCAGCAGCAGTTTCAATCCTGGCAGGGACAATATGTCTGAAATATTTGGCTGTTTGAAGGCTTCCCTCTCATCGGGAAACTCCCAAAGACTTCCTCAGGGCAAAAGAGAGTACGTAAAGTCTTAGAATCTGAAAAAGCTGGGGGGTGGTTGGATACGAAGCTTTTAATTAATTTAAATTCAATTTAACAAGCACCGACTGATGACTTTATCTAGGTCCCAGTTTCAATCCCTGATGTCTTCTGGTAGCTGTAAGAGAAAGTCCTACCTACTGCCAGTCAGTATAGACAGTGCAGAACTGCATGGTTTAATTTGGTGTGTTTACAGTTCTGGATGGATACAATAAAATACTGGTATGAGAACAAAAGTCTAGAAAGGATGTCAACCCACAATGCTGCACTACTATAACATCCTTTGTTGATTTAATGTTTAAGACATACTAGGAGCTCTTCAGTGCAGTACCGTATAGGATGTCTGATAATGCACACTTACGCAAGAGCATACAATCGAATAGGATCACAATCTCCCCAAAGTAGTCTATAATTAATGGTCATAAATTATTAAAATACAATGCATATTTAATTAAAATTGCATTTTAATTAGTGAGCCAAATGCATTTGGTCTGACTTATTGGGGAGAAAAAGGCTGCTGGTTAGCTCTGAAATGAAATAGTAGTTGAAAAGAAAAAAGAGAAGGAAAAAGGAAGAAAAGATCTGAGGCTTAGCTGCCTAATTGTATATTGTTTAAAATCGAGTAGTAAGTTGAGTAGGCCCACTGAATCAATGGAATTTATGGGGGAATTGACTCACCAAATGCCCACTGGTTCAATGAACCTACTCTAGTTGTGACTTACTATTGGATTTTAGCCACTGCTTCCTGGGGGTGAAATCTGAAAAGATATATCTTGTTAGACAATGACTACATTAGTTAATACAGTATATGCATCTAGTATATCTTTTTCAGAGAAGCAAAAGATTTGTCTTTGACCTCATGAGGCACCTTCATGTGTAGCAATAATAAACTTCTGAATGCCAAACACTGGTGGTAAACAACAGGATCTGTCATTTTGCTTGCCCTTGTGAATTTCACAGAATTATATAGTTGCATTTAAAATATTTCAGAACTTTGAGAAGTTACTGGACTGCAACTTCCAAGTTCTACTCCCAAGTTCTGAGATTTTAATCCAAAATTAAGTTTTGTAAGTAATTGTTCTAAGCTTGATGAAATGTGCACCAACCTGACTTTTCTCACATTATACCTAATGTACAGTGACAGGATCATATGCTTAACTGCTGTTCCACCATCAGTAGGCTGTACGAAGGCAGCACAAAGATTTAGAAACAAATCAATTGAAGCAAGGGGCATTTTGTGACTACTGTTTGGATTTGTTACTGCGTAGGTGGAACCTTAGCTCATAGCGATGTTTTCTTATGGCTTTCACATTGCAGTACTAACTTATTCGTCAGATCTTGTTAGAGGGCTTGAAGGCAATTTGTGAGAGAACCTGTAAATGTACAGGTGTTGTAGGCAATAGTTTATTGGCAAATTCTGAAGTATAAGCACTCATGGTGAAATTCCCCCTTGCCGTATCCTACAGGAAAGTCCAAAAATGCAGGCACCTCTCTAGATCCATGCCAATTTTTCTGTGCACTCTTCACACAAACACATTATATAATTTGTCTATTATATGTATGCTTACATTATCTTTAATATTTATTTTATAGACATTGCATATGTGTGTGTTTACGCAAAGAGGTAGAGAGAGAGAGAGAGGAAGGGCAATACATAGCATAACATCCTTTTAAATATGTTCATCTGATCGTTTTATACTAGGAAAGGGGAGGATAGGACTTAGGATGTTGAATTTTGACTTGAAGGCTCCAACATTGCAGGGAAAAGAGAGAGGAAAGTCTGCCTCATATCCACAAATAGCATATGACCATGAGCTCAGATTTTCCAGGTGTTTCTTGCCATTACACTCTAGTGAACACACTGAGCTGAATCGAGTTGTTAATCCCAACTAGAGTAGACCCATTGAATCAATGAGACTTACATAAGGGTTGATTTAACAAGTTTCATTCATTTAATGTGATTTTGCAAGAGCTGTTAATCATAAGACATTTTGGAGGTAACTCATTTTTAGGGTCACCGTAAGTCTGAGGGTGTTCCTGTGCTATACAACAACAATAACAACATTATTCATTTAGTGGGTCTGCCATTGTTAGTTGGGACTAACAACTGGATTTAGCCCTTCATCTGAAAGTCAACAAACCAGTTCTAGAAATTGTTGTTATCAGTTTTCCCCCTAGATATTGTTAGGATTCAAGCCAAGTTCAGAGGGAAAAGGAAAACATGACCCATGTCAAAATACTATCACTGATTCTACTAATCTAAAAGCCCTGGCCCATTTATTTCAGTGGGGCATATGTGATTTTCCACTCATCTTTTCACAGCCTTTATACTTGAATTTGCTACTTGACATTTTCTGTTCTTCAATAGAAGCTGGCTTTTTCCGTGCCATGTGGCCTTTGTCATACTCTCTGACTGAAGGAAGCATTTCTTCCCATTAATTAATTTAGCTTAAGGATGGCTTGAAATATCGCAGCAGTGGGATTTCTAAATATAGCATAACTATATAAACAGTAGTATCATTTTTGCGAAGCAAGGACTTTATTCCTGCTTGATGATAACCATATGGATCAACTAGTATTGTTTGCCTTGGATTTAGAAAAAGTCTGATAGCAAAATCCTGTGAAACACAAGGAGCCCCAAATTAAGGTATAAAGAGGTGGTTTCCTGCAGGTGCTGAAACATCCAGTCTCTGTGTGTAATCTAGCACTCTTTTAAAATAACCATGTGCTTATAGGAAAGCAAAAGGGCTTCTGAAACTTTTACTGTGTTGCAAAACCTTTGGCTCCAGTTTAGTTTATACTGTATAAAAATGTTTTAAAGAACACTCACATAAGCACACACATGCACCTTCAGTGGAATGAGCTCTGTAAAATTCTTGATAACACTCCCTCAGTGGAGTTTTTAAAACATTTCTCTTGCTAATCACTCAATATGGCAAAGATGGGCAACTTTGATGATTCTGGGGCTACATTTTGCCCCATCACCCAACGGTGAACTACACAAGCCATGGAAATGACCAAAAAAATGAAAAAGATTCACTCAGTGTCCAACTCCTTGTTGACTCAAGGAGCTGCAGGATTTTTCTACTTCTGATATTGCTTCTTCGGATGCATCCAGGAGCAGAAAAACCTATTTTTTTGTGGAGCAGGAGGCATTGGTAGGGCCCCAAGGTAGCCTAGGAGGCTGCATGTAGCCTGTGGGCTCCGGTTTGTCCACCCTCGTTGAGAAGTCCTTCTATAGGAGAGTAGCACACTCTCCAGCTTTGGAAGCTGTCCCTCCCTTTTATTACTAGAGAAATAGCAACCAATGTGGTGGATGCCAGAACAGGTGACATTTCAGAATTGAAGAGAGAACATGGTGTGACTGTGCATGAATGTTAATTGCTCTTCAATATGTTCATTTACAAAGAAGTGATTGCCTCAGTTCAGCTAGGACTTGAATGCATGGGAAGTCCTATATAGCATGATTTATAAATTATCCAATTACAGAAGTCCTTAATTGAATTAAAGGTCTCCAATGTGCATCTCTAGTTGAAAAAAGAACCACAAATATATCCTGCATATGAGGCCCTCCTCCAGAAACCATTTTGCACATTCCCTAGTTATTACAGACATGTCTCAATAATAAACAGCATATTATGTGATAATAAAACCACATATTAGTGGTGGCATGGCTTGGCATGACCACTCACAGTGAAGGCCAACTGGGAACGCAGGCCACATCTTCCTTCCAGAAAATCAAACCCAGTATTCTTGCTGAGAGGGTGTGCCAGGGCAGCTGATTTGAAGTCCTTGTAATGAGTGGAGGCATAAATCCCTTCATGAAAATAATGGAAGAAATATAAATTTGGGAAAGAGAAATGTTTTGTATTCAGAGAGCAAGCAAGTAATAAGGAAAGATAGGATATTTACGTTTTAAAATGTTTTTTTTATTGTTTATTTAAAAAATTTAAAAGGACCCAAGGCAGCATACATCATTGAAAGACAATATTTAAAGTTCAGTATTTTGGACCACAGCTCCCAAAATCCTACAGCCAGCAAGGCTACTGGGATTTGTAGCCCAGAAAAGTACACCACCAAGTGTAACTGCTCTTTATTAGGAACTAGAGAGTTGATTACCAATTTATTAACAGCAGCCAGATTAATAATAGCCAGGAATTGGAAATCAAAACTTGAATTTCAGATGGAAGAATGGTATGATGAAATATGGAATATTGTTATAAATGATAAATTAACTTGTAATTTATAGGTTAAGAAAGGAGAGATTAAAAAAAAATTTATGATATATGGGGCAGATTTATTGAATATGTGCTAACAAAAGGGAAAGGGAACATTCCAAATCAGGAATCAATGCAGTTCTGGAGAAGAGGACAATAAAGGAAGAAGAAGGATAAAGACAATGGAAGAAGAAGACTACTGCAAGAGGGTCCCGACTAGGGTGGTGGGGAATACAATTGATTTGTATTTTGGTTTGTATATTTTATGTTGTAGTTTATAATAAAAAAGTATATATATATAAAAGGAACATAGGAGTCAACCTTATACTAAATCAGACCGTGGATCTATCTATTCTTCATCTGACTGGCATCAGCTTTCCACAGTTTCTGTGCTAATCTTATCTGGGAGATCCCTGGTAGTCTGCCATCTGAGAATTAACTAGGCTCAACTCTGATTAGCTTCAAATGAGATCAGGTGTGTTCAGGACGATTTCATCTCTGCTAAAAAACAAGGATGTTCTCTGGTTTTGTGGGGCTGGTGCTTAATTCCTGTTTGATAGTGGGACTCCTCCCTGAGTTTACCTCTTTTTTCAGATGCTGTCACTACTGCCCATTCACTTGCTTTTTACTCTCTTGACCTAGTCTTCATGAGTGCCCTGAAGAAAAGGCCTTTCTCCTTCTTGGTTTCACATACTCAGGATAAGGCAGATGAACAGGAAGTAGCAGCAGTGAGAAATGGTAGGGAAAAGGGGTTCTGGGAATAAGCCCTATCTAAGTATTGGTTTCAGCAGATACCCTATGATGCCAGCTCTAAAAGCTGGTCATTCTGGTGTGACTTTAGGACTTGTATTGCCTTTCTCCATGCATGCTTGCTTCCATCTGCACTCACAATATAATTAAAAACACGGAGATAATACAAAAGTTCTACCAGCTTCCAGTCTTCACAAGGAAGGAGAGTCTCTGAAAGTTGCCCTCAGGTTTTTCTCTCATTTTTGTGAGAAATGAAATGATACACAAAACCCGGATGCACTCACCACTATTCCAGCACTGCAGTTTGGAGAACAGACATTGTTGGATCCCGTAATTTTATCCAAAATTGTAATCTGCATTCAGGAAGTTGATACAGAGGAGCAGAATTATTCGGGAGACAGAGATATTATGCTGTCTGACAGAGATATTACCCTTCTGGTTTATTTAAGTTGTTACCTATTGTAGCAAACAAATTTCACAGCTGCATTTTAAAAGAAAGCTGTTGCTTTGTTGCAAAGAAGAAAAGTAAAGCTTAGTATATTAAAAATAAAGCTTCACAAATAGAGTCCAAATCAATGAAAGTCAAGTTTCAAGACCAAGACAGGCAGCCCATTAAAATATTTTAAATTCTCTTATTATAGAATCGAGGCAGCTAGTGCAATCCAGAGCTTACTGATGCTTGTGTTAAATATGTGTTGAATATCAGCAAATCAGTTTAAGGTTAATTTTAACATTCATTACTTTTGATGTTCGTATTTTATAAAAAATTAATTTCTGAAGTACTACAGATAGGTTAGTGCTGGGCAAAAGGAAGATAAAATAAATTTTCTAACCGTGAGTCCTGTACAGCTATATTTCCATATACTGGAAGATTTCTGGCACTGTTAGGCTGTTCAGATTCCTACACTTTCATTCTGCTCCTGGACGATTTTCTGCCTACAATTTGGTCAGAGGCGAGCACTAATGTTCAGATCTAGTTCTTGTCTTATGTATGTGATGCAAACTATGGAACTAATTATTAACAATAATTGCTGTTTAAAATGTTGGCAAATTAGGGCTCCCATTTGAAAGACGGCTGGAGTATGAATAAAATCAACCAATGAAGAATATTCTCTCATTCTTTGATGCTAGAATTCTGTGCTCATTGGGCTAGACTTTCCCTGGTAGATTTGCTTTAATAGTCTTGCACCGCTTGTTTTTGTATTAAACTTAGTAGAGCAAATTCTCATCTCATCTTAGTGTTATAAATGGTCAATATGCAATTTGTGTAGTCCTACTGGAATGTAACACTCCTGCTGGTAATGACAGAAACAGGATAGCCTTAGTTAAAGTTTAAAAGCCATTTCTGGTGTGGGCAGCTGCATTTATAATTGGCTCATGTAGTCTGCTTATGTTTGTGATGAAACTATCTTGAGTCAGGGTGGTCTTGCATTTTGTTAAGTTATATTCGCTTTGACCTTGTTTCAATCACAGTTGGAGACCCTTTGTCCCTCCAGACATTTTGATTTCCAAACCTACCCAGCATAGTTCTTGATAAGAAATTATGGAACTTGCAATCTGAAACACCTGGCTGGAAAAGTGTTCCTCAGTCCTAGCCTAGGTATTTATCATTATTACTTGCTGGAGAATCTCTGAGGGGCCATAGTTCAATAAAGAGCAGATGCTTTGCATCTTGAAAACCTGTGGTTCCTCCTTAACATTTCTAGAGAAGAGAGGCTACTTGAGACCCACGGATTTGGATCTGCTGTGGGTCGATTTGAAGTCTCCTTTAGCTTTAAGTATGCTGTTGTTGATCACATGTACAAGTCAAATAATCTGAATTAGATTTGTGCAACAAGCACTTTAAGCAATATATTTCATTGATATAGTGAAGCACCACCTTTTTCCACATTGACTTCTCTGAACCTTATATTCTTCATCTGAAACCCTCCTCTTGATCCAGCGCCATCTATGCTTAAACAAGTGCGCACAGAAAAGATGGCACCCTGTATGTGCAGTGAACACCCTCCTCAAGGAAACAGATCACGTTACACTAAAGCTGTTGTCCATTTAATACTAAGCCAAGGATATGTGTATTTTAAATTTGGCCAAGCATTTTGCAGACTTTTCTACTAAAGTTTATTAGTTTTGTGACTATGACTTCTCTGCTTTTATTTTTCTTTCTGCTGCTGTATTGTAGTTTTATTGTTGATTGTATGTGGCTTGAGAGATTTATATTGAAAGTTAGCCTGGACATTAGCTAAATAAGTTCAAGAAAAATACTGTAAAGGGACTAAAGTACTGAAGAGCAAAAAAGTGGGTTGAGGTTAGCTTGGTCATGTGACAGCAACAGAGTTTTGTAATAATATGTGAACCAACCTGAAGAACTGAAGGAGTCACTTAATAATCTCCCCATTCTTCTTCCTTGACATTTCAGTCCACCTTTCGGGTCTGATGAATTAACTTTCTTAGGTCTTTCTTAAAACTACTGAATCAGGTGTTAGACAATAAACCAACACCATGGGGCCCACACAACATTACCTCATAAATAAACTTAAGAAGGGGTAAGGTTTTCAAAGGCAGTTTTAATTTGCTTCTTGAAGCTCAGCAGGGAAGGAGCCAGAATATTCAGGTTGTAGTATTGATACTGGTACCCATGGTCTAGGAACGTGGTGGCGCTGCGGGTTAAACCACAGAGCCTCGGGGCTGCAAGGTCGAAAGACCAGCAGTTCGAATCCACGCAATGGAGTGAGCTCCCATTGCCTGTCCCAGCTCCTGCCAACCTAGCAGTTTGAAAGCATGTAAATGCGAGTAGATAAATAGGTACCACTACGGTGGGAAGATAACAGCGTTCCATGTCTAGTCGCGCCGGCCACGTGACCACGGAAACTGTTTTCGGACAAACGCTGGCTCTATGGTTTGGAAACAGGGATGAGCACCGTCCCCTAGAGTCGGACACGACTGGACAAATTGTCAAGGGGAACCTTTACCTTTTTACTCATGGTCTCACATACAGAGAATTCCAGTCACATGAAAAAGAAAGCACACCCTCATGAATTCTCTGGTTTTACATATCAGTACATAATAAAAATCATCTGGTCCTTAGCAGATCTGAAAATTAGGTAAATACAACTTTAGTTTTTCGCACATGGCTTCTCCATTTTGGATTTATTTTTGTAAAATAAATCATGACATGGTGTAGTATGTCATGTGTTGTTGTTCATCTGAGGTTGTATTTACCTAATTTTCAGACCTGCTAAGGACCAGATGATTTTTATTATGTCCTGGTATGTAAACCAATAGAATTCAAAGAGGGTGTACTTTCTTTTTCACATGACTGTACATACATTTAGTGAAAGGAATCATCAACCTTTAGAACAAGTTTCTACAGGATGATGCCTTGTACATGTTTTAGACCACTAGTCACATTGCCCCCAGACACCAGAGCTGTGTTGGCTCAGGACTGTGATACAGTCAACCCTCGACTTACGAACGGCCCTAGTTACGAACATTTCGACTTACGAACCGCTCTGATAGAAAAATATAGCCTCGACTTGCGAACTTTGCTTCGAGTTACGAACCAAAAAAAGTCATCTTAGGTTAAAAGGGAAAAAAATAAAAAAATTCTGCCCCTAGTGGTAGGAACGGATTAACCGGCTTTGCATTAGTTCCTACGGGAACTAATGCTTCGACTTACAAACCGCCCCTCGACCTAAGAACCAAAAACAGCCGGAACGGATTAATTGGTTTTCAATGCATTCCTATGGGAAATGCTGATTCGACTTACGAACTTTTCGACTTAAGAACGTCCTTCCGGAATGGATTAAGTTCGTAAGTCGAGGGTTGACTGTAGTTTCTAATGCAACACATCTGGAGGGCCCCCCTATTGGGGAAGAATGCTTTAGAACCTTATTCTTATTCTTATTCTTATGGTCAATGCCCAGGAAGATAAAAATACATTATTGGATAAAATCACATAATATCAAATAAGATCGAAAGACATTGGACAAGACAGGTCACCATCAATGCACCATCTGGTTCTTTTAAGGCACTGAAGTTAAGAAAGAAGTTCTAAGTTACCCAGCAGCACTGAAGGATATAAAAGCTTTCAAAACATCTAAGACTAAAGTGATTCCAACACCAATATGACTTTGCAGTGCATCTGTTATTAACATAATGATAATAGAAATGCTATAGCAGCAAAATTTCCCCTAATATGTGGCTTGATCACATCTGCACTTTTCTTTCCCAGAAATGTATTGCAGCTCCTTTCAATTCAATCCCTGCCAGGCTGAGTTCAAAAATTTATTTTGAATGCGCTGTGCTTTGAAAAGCATCATCTACGTAATTTGAGAATTGGCCTTTAGACCATTTATTTCGGAATATAATGTGCTTCATTACAGTCTCCCCCTCCTGTGAGCACCTCAACTTACACAGCACAAAAGGCATATGGAAAAATGCTTTGGGCATGATACTTACATTTCTTGTTTTCTTCAGTGATATAAAAGGGATGTTCTCAGAGCCATAAATACTCCTAGTCTAAAGGGATCTGCTTTAATCTAATGTTTGCAGTGTACGTGCAGAATTTGTTGCTATTCATGCTACCCCTGACTCACCTAGGACCAGTAGGGTTGAAATGGAAAGTACCCATGTCATGCATCCCTTTTGATATGACTTTCCTATTATGCATACTCTTGCATAGGCTGTCCGGAAGCAGCAACAGCAGCCTTCCCACTTAAATACATGTGTTCATTCATTTTGTAAGAAATGAGAGTGTATTCTTTATGGATTTTGTCAGGTGTTTTGTCAGGATCTTTGTGAAGAGTTCAAGGGGTTCCCAGTTCAGCCAGTTGGTCTGATTTGACTCACTGGGCTTTGGCTTCTTTGGCTAACTTTCCATTTGCACTTAAACCAAGTCTTACAAGTGAGCAGCATTATTGGTGTGGCCTGTAAAAACGTTTATGAAAACTTGGTAGTCTTTAAGGTTCCATCAGACGATTTGGTATTTATGGGCTTGGTCAGCAATGTGCAAGTGATGCTAGTGGGAATCCCATGACACTAGAGGTGTCACCAAAAATGTGATGGACTGCTTGTAAAAATAATTTCCTCATAAATCGGTTCAAGTCAAAATGAGCTTTACTTTCTAAATTTAAATGAAGATTTGTAAAGAGCGCTTTCTCCTCAGCAGAAATAGATGCAGATATTTTTATTTCCCTTCAGGGATTGCTAGGGTTTAAGTGACTGACTAGTTCAGTGAGTTAGGTATCTGGCTGCAGAGCCAGAGGTTGGGGGTTTGATTCCCCAATGAGCATCCCAGGTGAAGAGCCAGCCTATGTAACCTTTGGCAAACTGCACAGTTCCAGGGCGCCCCCAGAAGAAGGAAATGGTAAATCACTTCTGAGTAATCTATACCTAGAAAGCCCTAAAAAGGATAATCATAAGTCAGAATTGACTGGATGGCACATAATTATTAGTAGCAGAATTTAAGGACCAGTTCCATCTCTGATGGGGACAGCTGCTTTGACTTGGATCTGGAATGCTCACTACACCGTCCTAGCATGGGAAATAAATTCTCCATCTACTGTCTTCTTCAACTGCCATAGGGAAGCTTTCTACACTTTAGGGAGGGAGGAGAATATCAAGGAGTAGCAACAGAGGCATATTCTTGTGAAGTCTTTTGCCAGTTTCCAAGGAAAAAAGTTCACGTTTTTGCAAGTGTTCATCCAGTCATTGACAGAAATATGACCCATAGGGCAATGGAGAGTTTATGTGTTTCTGCATTTGATGCGTGTTTTACAAAGTGGAAGGACTAGTCTTCAACCAACTAGGAGGGTTTCAAGAAACTTTCCTACTTAGTTGACAGAGGTACATACCAGTATTGGGGGTGTGTGTGTCGTGCAGTAGGATGCAGTATTTCCATTCCCTGACTAGTTCAGTGGCAAAAATATTCTTTGTTTGGAAAGGAAAGTGCTGGGAACCTTTTATGTGCAAGCCTGTAAGGAAAAGATCAGGAAGTAAGATAAAGATTCAGTCACCAGAACTGCTTTCTGATCTGAATGGGTGGAAATGCTACATAAATAAATCAGGAGTTTAAAAAATTATCCCCAAGAGTTGTTAGGTACTTTTTGACTCCTGCATTGCCAGGGGCTCCTACACTCACGTAGGGTAAATATTCCATGGAGTGCAGCATTTTAAGGTACGAGAGCTGGGCCTATCACTAGGCAGAGTGCAGTAGCCGTTGGCAGCAAGTTTTGGATATTGTGAAAGGGCAAAATAGTGTTACTTATTTAATTTGTTGTTAATGTATATTTACTGCAAGGAAAAGGGGGAGGCACTTGATGGGACTTTCTTGTTAACCTGAGCTATAATAAATAATATATAAAATGTACTTGACAGAGTTTGTGCACAGCAATTTCAAGCATTATGATAAAAGAACCACTCACAGAGTTAACTTCGTATTCTCCACTGTGTGTGTACCAGCAGTTGAAAGTAAATAAAACAATCACTTAGTCTTTATTAAAAACATTAAATAACTTTTACTGTTTAAAAAACATGTAAAATAGAATAAATCCACAGTGCTTAGACATTTTGATATTTGTTACCTAAACTTGTATGTTTGTGTTAATATTCTTAAAACTTGCCAGACATAGTTACTTTCATAGATGACTAACTCTCACATCCTAGTACTATTACATATTTGTTTGTTTGTTTGTTTGTTTGTCTTTTATCCCGCTCATCTAGATTCAAACGAATCTACTCTGGGCGGCTTACAGTCCGAGCAATATAAAACAAGAATTAAACAGACAATATCCAAACAAAAGAGAGAAGTAAGCAAAGTCCAAGATTTAGTGAAAGGTAGACTGTTACAGGGACGTGGTGGTGCTGCGGGTTAAACCGCAGAAGCCTCTGTGCTGCAAGGTTGGAAGACCAGCAGTCGTAAGATCGAATCCACGCGACGGAGTGAGCTCCCGTCGCTTGTCCCAGCTCCTGCCAACCTAGCAGTTCGAAAGCATGTAAAAATGTGAGTAGATAAATAGGTACCACCACGGTGGGAAGGTAACGGCGTTCCGTGTCTAGTCGCGCTGGCCACGTGACCACGGAAACTGTCTTCGGACAAACGCCGGCTCTATGGCTTGGAAACGGGGATGAGCACCGCCCCCTAGAGTCTGACACGACTGGACTAAATGTCAAGGGGAACCTTTACCTTTACCTTAGACTGTTACAATATAAAAGAAGGCACGGAAATTCATATTAGGAAAATTTTTTTGTGTGATTACAATTCCCATTATAAGATAGATCATAATCTGAGCCAAAAATGTCAACATTGACCAGAATTTGTTTAAGAAAAAGCACATGTTAAATCATGACAACTGGGGAAGTGTTATAATTACTTATCACATGAAACATTAACATATGATCAGCCCTATCTGACAGACTGCATCCTCCTACATATTAGCCCTGTTTGGCCCTATCTCGTGTTATGGCCCTGTCAGCCCTAGCTAAGAGACTGCTAACTGGCACTTGCTTTATAAATATCTCTGGTTGATGCCAAACACATTCTGATTGGTCAGAATGCTCCACTATGCAAATTTCCCATTCTAGGCCTTCCCATAACAACACATATACACATACATATATACTGTATATAAACACATACTGTGTTGTACAATTACGTATTTTGGAAATAGTGAAAGGCAAATATTGTTAGTCATTTAATTTGTTGTTAATGTGTATTTACTGCAAGGAAAGGAGAGAGGCACTTGGTTGAATTTTCTGCCTCATGCACTCAAATAACATGGCTAAGCTTTTAGTACTCTTTAGCTTGACTTGGGTAGTGGTGAAGGGCATTGTTTGATGCTGTGCCTTAGTTAACACAGTACTGTGCATAGTTTTGAATAAATACACAGAAATCCTTCTTGAATTGCCATGCAACACTGTGTGTGGCAGAAAGGTGGAGACTGTTTGCAGGAGAGTCCCTGGAGATCCTAATCTTGTCTATGGGGCTTCTGTCCTGACTAGGATGGCTTCTCCAAAAACCTTAAAAGTCCAGTACCCTCTGGGGAAATGGTCTCCTGGGTGATTCAGGGTCACTTGGAAACAGAAATCCCGCACTCATGTTAGGTTCAAGAGACTCTGACCCATCCTGGCTGAATGATGTGTGCATGGTATCATGACAGCAACGGGCTGTCAAGGCCAGTATTATTGGCATTGTCTGCCCAGGGCTTTCATGGGTTTGGGGAAAGATTATTTCCCAGCCCTTCCTGAAAATGCCAAGAACTGAATCTATGGTGATGCTGAAAACCCTAAATGTTGTAATGTATCTTCAAGGAGAAGTTGCTCCACTGCTTCATCATGTCAATTCTGGATTTTTAGTAGAAATATATGTAGAATATAGGAAGCTAAGCCTCCTGATTAGAGGCAGCTAAGCCTCGTGACTGAAGGAAGCCTGTTTACAGAGGCAAGGTATGGGCCATTTTGTTTTCTCCGTGTTCTCAGCTTACTTCTGTGTAAAAGATGCCCCTCAATTTTTAGTGTAATGATTTTAGGAAAAAGTAGTGTCTTATACATGGAAAAATACAGTACCTTTTTCTTTATAAGAGTTTGATTTACAATTGAAATTCTATAAACTAAATATTTTGTATCATAATGTACTGAAATTAGCTTTCAGCCTCAACAACCACTTCAGGTTCTTAACATTTAAGTTTCTTAAATGATACATGAAAGGGAAAAATTTAAAGTTATCACAAATATTTACAAAACTCCAGAACATGGCCAAACAGCCCGAAAAACCTACAACAACCATTTACAAAACTATTCAAGTAGAAATTTAAGACATATACTATTTACTTATAAAGGAACACATCCATTCCTGGACTAAAGCTTACAGAATCCAAAAGAAAACCCAGTACACAAACAGCAATAACTCCAGACATCCCAAGCCATTCAGCTAAAGACAGAAAAACAAACAAAATATTAAAATCATTATTACAGTTCAATTCATCATCAGACATGTGTCTGTTAAAAGTTAAGCATTAGTCGTTGCATTTGGTAGTAATTAACATGGTCAGCTTACTGTGAGACTGGAGGCGAGTTGGGATTCCCACTCGCTGGAGCGCCGTCCCTCCTCACCAAAGAGACAGTGGATGGAGGGAAAGGAGAACCCCAATCGACTCCTGTGAAAATACATGAGGAGTCTCTACAGAGTGCAGAAATAGAGGAAGTAGAGGAAGAGTTAAGGGGAATGGAAATAAAGGAGGAACCGTTAGAAAAGGCGGGAGAACGAAGTGAAAAGAGGGAGGAGATTGAAGTGGGTATAGGAGAAATGGGAGGGAGGAGTGACCAGTTACCACGAGGTTGGGAATGGATCTGGTTGCAGGGTCCTTGGACCTAGAGGTGGGAGAGACTGAGAGTACCTAGAGAGGAGGCAGATTACAGGCAATGGTCAGTAATCCCCCCCGACCCTCTTATTGGAGAGAGGCAGAAGCGAGAGAGTGGAGGAGGAAGTTGAGAGAGGAAAAGGAACGAGTAGAAAGGGAAAGGAGAGAAAGAATTGAATGGAGAGCACGGGAGATGAGGAGGCTGACAGGGCGAGAACAGACAAGGAGACCGTGGAACCTGAGAGAGGTACCCAGTGGGAAGATCCCAATGAAGACAAGGCCGTGCCCCTGTTACCTATATCGACGGGGAAGACCCTGAAGGGATGGACGTCACCCGAGTTACCGGGACCGTGGAATAACAGTTATAGCAACCCTTTTGTGTTTGACATTTGGAAACCCCTTTTTGACCCATTGGAGGAAGGAGACAGAGGGTGCTCACAAGTTCAAAACAATGGTTTATTTCTTGGTTCAAAAATAAATGTTCTATAGTTTCCACTGCAGTTTGCATCGTCTGAAATTATTGGAGAAAAGAAAGGTGTCACAGTTGAACCCTCACATAATGGCGCAGAACGTGCTAAGCTGCTGCTGCAAATAAGCCCAGCAGAGGGTTGGCTCCGCAGAGTAACGGAAGGGCAAGAAGCCCTAATAAAACAGCTAGCCAAACAACACAAATTATTGGTAACACAATTAGTAGAAACTAAACACTCAATCCAGATGGTGATGGGGACGACAGGACTTAAGACGACGATACTAGGTCAGACTCCCATAAAACTACAAAAAATGGGACCGCACAACGACCCAGCTGCATTTCTCAACACATTTGAACGATCAGCACTAACAGCCCACTGGCCGAAGGAACATTGGGCACTAATTCTAACACCGTACAACAGGACTGCCACAAGAAATCGTAGATACGCTAGATCCAACGGAAGCAGGAGACTATGCAAAGATCAAAACAGCAATCTTGAATATATTAAACCTGACTTACGCCTACGACCAGGAATACATCCGAGAACACTGGCACAAAAGATGAGAGTCAGTGCCACCAGATGGGTACAACCTAAGGGAAAGATGATTGTCATTATGGAACAATTAATTTCCATACTAGGAACCGGGCCAAGAAATTGGATAATGAAAAACAAACCCACCACTTTTCTTGGAGAAAGGGAAGGTCTCACACTTACCCAAGAAGAAAACCCTCACACTTACCCAAGAAGAAAACTATGTATACCATTGAGAAACTCAAAATTACTTCAGTGATCCCATAATTGAAAATCCAAATACAGCATTTCCAAAAAAATTTAAAATCAGTTTCACAAAAATCTTTGAATTGTGAAAGGAAACAAAATGCCTTTATTTGCTATTTGCATTACAGTATTTAATTTTCAAAGAACTACACCTACTGCTGTATAATTAATTGTACTCTGCACTCTCCACCCTGCATCAGGGAGAATTTCAAGACTCCTATCTTATGCACCAGACAACTGACCTGTGTTAACTCACACTTTATAATTTTTAAAAAACCATCTTTTAATCCCTTTTAAATCATTAGGACAAATTACAGCACAGTTCTAACTCAAAAACTGTTAGCTAAAGGGATTAGAATTAAGTATAAGCCTTTTCTGCTAATCTCAGAAATCTCCTGCCAGAATAATCTGCCAGCAGAACTGCCCTGCTGGCTAAGATCTGCCCAGCAAAAGCATCAGATCCAAATCTCTTGCAGTCCAGGAACACATCCATCATGCTGTCAAAAGTTAGGCTAGGGCAAGAATGGCCTGAAAGAAAGAAGGGGTTTGACTGCATTACTTCATCTGCTTTAGTGATGCTTATCTGGCCCTTGACCATCTAGTCTTGTGCTCTTAGACTGCAATCCTTCTCCATTAAAATCAGTGAAAGGTTTTGTGCTGACTTTAGTAGGAACATGAAAGCACTTTTAAGGCCAGCCCAAAGCAAGGCTAATCGGGATATAATCCTCTACTTTTATCTGGGAGTACCATTACACTCATTGGGAGTTACCTCTGAGTAGACAAACACAGGATTTCATTATTAATTCTGATCCAACCCAGTATCTTTCACAGAGGGCAATATGCAGAAAACAGGTGCTTGTGGGGCAAGGGCAAGATGAGATGGGACCAGCTGGGGAGAACTTAGGAGAAGGTTTGAGAAGCCTGGGGGATGGAGACCGAAGGGAGGAGGAGGCAGGATGGAGTGGTGGACTGAAGCATACGAGGGGCTCCCAGTCCCCTGTATCTTTCAGGCCCAGGCCAGTTACATCAGCCCATCGCCCGGAGCCAGAAGGAGACTGTATTGGGATGTCCACGGTTGAGAGGTGCCTCTGGTCTTAGAGGAAGAAGAACTGTGTGTCGGAGCAGCATGGGAATATAGGACACCCTGTTGCAATACTGGAGAAACAGGCAGCAATTCTTTGGAGAGGAAATGTTACAACATTCAGGGCTTTCATACTTAGTCCCAGGTTCATCGCCTTTCGAGGCTCCACAGTCTACTTCCTACTATGAATATTTACATCCAGTTAATGATGTAGGATATATAAAATGGGGGGGGGGGGTCAGATGCATAAGGTGGAAGGGGCAGCCTGTGCCTGTCCAGACATGGTGGGACGATAGCTCCCACGCGGCTGTCTGGGCTGAGGAGTCAGATGGAAGTTGGAGTTCAGAGACATGTGGAGGACCATAGATGTTCCACCTCTAATATAATAGCTGTGCAACTTATAGAGAGCCTGTGAATGAACTAAAGCCAGAGGAAATCTTGGGAGGTATAACCATAATGTGATTTATAAATGCTTCCATGAGATGAAGTTGTGCACTGGGATTAAATGGTCACCATTTTGCCTCCTTCACCGCATGCAGAGGCTGATCTGTTAAATACAGCCAAAAGTTCACGTACTAACAATTTTCATTATTGCTTACTACCTCACCTTAACATGACCCTAACATCTGAGGAGAAGAAAAATGTACCATTCCTCTGGCTGATGAAGCTCCCAATATTTATAATGTTCTCTTCTGGGAACACAGCTGCTTTTGTCATTTCGTAGTGTGTTCCTATATTCCGAATTGCGATGCAAAGAGAAAGGCAGGCAGGACACTTTCCACAGTTTGAAACCTCTGCATAATTGTACCATGGCAAGAATCCCACGTTGCCTGAGGTCCTGGTTTGCAGCTTCCTTGGGATAATGGTTAATCCAGCTGTGGCATTGAAGACAGTCTCCACAATTTGGCTGGGTTGTTAAATGTTTCCCTTTTCTTTCTTCTTCAGGTGATGGATGATAGAGAGCCAGATAAGTCTCCAGATTCTACTACTGCAGAGGGATCCAAAGAAAACTGTCAAAGTCCCACTCTAGGAGGCGGTATTTTGAAATACAGGAGTCGATCCCAAGGTACAGGTAGGCTGAATAAAAGACTCTTGATATAATCAGCTATAGGGGATTGCTTGTACGTAAAACACACGAGTTAGGACATTCTCTGTTGCTTTCAGCTTATGGAGTATACTGTATTCCCTACAAAATTAATATCAGCTCGTGTTGCTTAAGAGAAGATTGTGAAGACATTTCTTTTTAACTTTGTCAGTACAGTTTTGATGATTATTGATTATTCCAATAGTTATTGGTTTTACAGTTTGTTTTTTTATTTTATGATTTTTGTTAGCAGCTTTGAAAAGAAGAATAAACCTGTAAAATATAGGCTAAAATCCATTTAGATGTAATTAGTTATGTACCATAAGGTTGGAACTGACTTGTAGCAACCCTGACAGTGTTTTCAAGGTAAGTGAGGTATTTGAGGAGTGGTCTTACCAGTTCCACTGCCCAGTAATTATCCATGGCTGAGCTGGGATTCAAACCCTGGTCTCCAGAGTTCTCCTCCATCACTACACCACACTGGGTATCTACAACTAGAGTAGGCCTGTTGAATCAGTATAGATTTTGTGAGCAAACACCTATATAAGTTCCATTGGCTCTAGTTGCAACTTACTACTTGATTTCAGCCATGAATAAATAAAATAAACATTTTTAAGTTCAAAGCATTTTCAGGGTTGGGATGGGGATTTTTTTTAAATTGAAAGTGGCCATTTCCCCCCTCATTTTGTTTTCAAACAAACAAAAAACAACTCTCAGTCTGCCATCACTTCCAGCAACATCTAGGATGCTCTGCTTTGTTCTTGGGTGGGTTGCCTTGGGAAGAATGTGGGCATATGACACAGGAAGTTTCCCCAAGGTAGAAGCTGACTGCTTCCATTTGTCCACAGCAGCACAGTGTTGTTCCCCAAAGCATTCTGCTCGAGGAACAAGATGTAGTTGAAGCCTTTTTTTAATGAAGTCAGAGGGAAGAAGAACATTGCTTCCTTGTGTTTAACGGGAAGATACACCATTGTAAAAATACTTGCTGCTTTACATTCTCAAAGCTGGCTGGACAGCTCATTGGTTTATGTATCTGGCTGTGGAGACAGAGTTTGGGTGTTAGATCCCCCACTGTGCCTCCTGAGAGCAGAGCCAGCCTATGTGGACTTGCACAAGCTACACAGTCCCAAGGCGTCCCAGAAGAATAGAATGGCAAACCACTTCTGGATAGTCTTTACCTAGAAAACCCTGAAAAGGGTTGCCATACATCAGAATTGACTTGACAGCACATGATGATGACATTCTTAAAATACCCCACCCTCACAGGGGTGAGTGGCAGAGGGGCCCAAGAATATCTGTTAAAAGTGGGAGTGAGGCCTATGAATTGAAGCTTTGCACTATGGTGACTAGCTGAAAAGTTACTGCTTTGGACAACAGTTCCACCACCATTAATATTTGTAGTTATTCTTGCTTTGTTGAACCTCTTTTAGATGATTCATTAAGTTGATGAAACCAAACCAACCTTGTTTGGACCTGATTTCTCAATAAGTTTTTAGAAAAAGTTGGAAGAAGTCTGCCGGAAAGCTCATCTATAGTTGCTTCTGTTCTGATTAGACTTATTTATTGCTTCCTTTTTTCTCTGCTAATATTTGACAGTCTGCATGATCTCAGGATCTCAGGTTGGAATTATTAATGGCACTTTATAGTTAGGTCTTTTTTGTTGACCTTAATGAGTGTACTACTCTGGGGTTAGGACCTCTGATCTGTTCTTGTACAGCCATGATCTTGGAAGAACTTATCAGTTCCTACCAAGGTTCTAATTGTGCATTTATGAATTGTACTCAGTGCCTAAAAAGAAATAGAAGAGTTTATTTAATTAGACTATGCTGCATGTTTTGGGTGAAATTAAACACGGTCTAGCTTTGAAGAGATCAAATGAGTTTTCTATGCCCTGCAGTTAAATTCTTGCTTATTACTGCTGTGCGGCTAGCTCAGTTATGCTTCCATTTCTTTTGGTTATTTTAAACATTTAGTGATTTTGGAGCCTGCATTTATTTATTTTTATATTGTGTTGCTTCTCTTTAAAAATATTAAAATAAGCTAAAATCAAATGATAATGATCAGATAATATTCTGATAATAATCATAAGGAACAAAATATCAATAAAAGCAAAGTACAAAATAACTGCAGCAGTAGCATAAAAAAAAGAAAAAATGGAGCTTGTACCCCTTCAGTATAATGCCTGAGAAAAGCACAGCCACCTGCCAGCTGCCTGTAAAATCATCGTTAAACTGCCATATCTTAATCAGTTTTCTTTAACTTACAGGTAAGGCAGTCTGAGTCTCCTGGGAGGGTATTTCATTGTGCCAACAGCACAGCTAGAAGGGAACATAGACTGGTGCCTTATACTGCCTTATACTGGTAACTCAAACCATTGAGTTAACTCAAACCAAACGATCTAACTCAACACTGTCTGCATGAGAGGCGAGAACCTGGGGCCAATCCAGCTCTCTTGGATTCTGCAGTGGGCTGGAGGAAAATGAAGAATCATGGCTACGCTAGTCTTCTTGGAGGCAGGTGTAGACATAGGCAATTGCAGCCCTAGATGGATTAGTGTCCTATCTCTACTTCTAGGGCAGTCTAGAGGAGGAGCTCTGATATTTACTGAATTGCATGAAATGAAACGTATGGAAATCTGTCATCTTTAATGTATCCAGGTCTTAAGCTCTTAGGGACTAGTAAGGTCCAAGGACCCTGGAGATGTCTGGCCTGTCCACAGTGACACATGCCTTACTTACATCCTGGCTGGATTACTATAATGTGCTCTGCAAGGGGCTGTCTATGAAAAGTGTGCAGAAACTTCAGAGGGTCCAAAACACTGCAGGTAGATAGTTAACTGGAGCTGATTACAAGGATCACATCTCCCCTCCCCATTTTGGCAGCCCAACTGGCAGCCGATCTGTTTCTTGACACAATTCAAAAGTCTAGTTTTAATCTATAAAGACCTAAACAGCTTGGCTCCAAGCTGTCTCAAAGACTGGCATCTCCCTTTCTGAACCTGCCTGGGTGTTAAGATCGTGAGGAGAGGCCTTTCTCATGGTCTCACCACAGGTGCATTTGGTGGGGACATGAGAGAGCGCCTTCTTTATCACTACTCCTAGACTCTAGAACTCCCTCCTGCAGGAGGCCAGGCTGGCCCCATCTTCGCTGTCTTTCCCCAAGCAGGCAAAGACCTTTCTCTTCAGGCAGGCTTTTCCTTAGTGACTGGCTAAGAGAGTTTTTAAGGCAGGATGGCTTGTATTTTTGTTGCTTTTAAACCTGTTTTGATAATGCTTTTTACCTAACATTTTTAATATAATGTTTATATAATTCTTTTAAAATATTTAAAATCAGGGAGCTGGACAGGGGACAGATTGTATTTGTCTTCAGTGTGGAAGGGATTGTCACTCTCGAATCGGCCTTCTCAGCCACACTAGACGCTGTTCCAAGTCCTCCATACAGAGCACGTTACCATAGTCTCTCGAGACTGAAGGATGCCTAATCTAATCTAAAATATTTGAATAATTTGCTATTTTTAGCTTGTAGTATTGTGTTTTTAATGATGTATGCCACCTTGAGTCTTTTTTTAGGAGAAAAGGCGGGGTAAAAATCTTTTAAATAAATAAGGATACAGTTTTTGGGTGGACAGGATTCAAAAGTAGCTTATGCCAGTCCTAAATCAGTTATGCACGATGCATATACTACATTGTGTTCATTGACAGTAATTTATTGCTCACTTTAAACTCACCAGTGTCTAACTGTTAAGCTATGCTGTAATAAGTATTTTGAGAAGTATGCCACATGTATATCATTTCCATGATAAATTATTGCGACCACTCTTGAATGTTGTGCATTTCATAATTCTCTCTAACTCTCTCTCTCTCTCTTTCTGTCTCTGCAGACACATATACATGTAGCATTCAAGGAGAGTGGGTGCATTTAATTCATATAAAGCAAATTTGACCACACACACACTTTATCAGGTTTGGTTTATATGATTTAGGAAATGCACCTATCAATCATTTATGAGTGAGCATACAGAATGTTCAAAGTAATGTCCCTGATTCTATCATAAGTGATAGATGTTAAAAGATGCTTTGATATATGTATAATAAATAGCATTTCTGGGTTATCCCTTAGGAGCAGCAACCCGTTTAGAATCTGTAGGAGAAGATGATGAGTTGACAGTAGAAAATGGAGATGTGAATTATGAAATAGCAATGAAATACTCCCGAGGAGGGAGAAAACATTCTCTCCCACAGCATCTGGACACAGGAACCAGACAGGTGAGAGGGAGAGTACAGTTTACTGTAATTAAATTGTCAAACAATTCCTTTGTTGGTAGCTGATGTAGCTGAGAGAGTCGAAGTGCCTAGCTACAGAGCCAAGGGTCAGGAGTTCAGTCCCTGCAGTGCCTCCTGAGTGAGAGGTCAGCCAAGAACAACTGGAGTGTCTGTCTGTTGCTGAGTGATGGGATTACTTGCCCTATGAAATACATGGCTTGGGCAAGTTCCATGGTCCCAGAGAACCACCCAAAAGTGAAACTGGCAAACCAATTCTGTGAAGGTTGTCATGACTTCCAAATGAATTGACAGTACATAATTATTAATTTCTTTGTTATCTACCGCTTTAGCTTAGTTCATAGTTATGTGTTGGGGGGGAGGGGATCCAGCAATGTATGACTATTGTTGCTCTCACTCAGGGTGGGGCTGGCTGGGAGGTTCTCCTTGACAATAGGCTCCATGAATTCCAGACTTTTGTTGCTACTAGAACTGGTCGTAAGGAAACTGAGGTGAGGGTGTTCCCAGTTCTTCCCATCCCAACAGTCCAAAGGGTTATCCCCACTACTTCTCTATTGCTCCCAGTCCTCCAGTGAGCCCAGTTTCCAGTCCCCCCCCCCGGCATTTCCAGTCGGGGGCTGGATTTGAGCTTAAAGCACTGACCCCAGCCAGCTAATGCTCTTTAGGGAGAGCCAGTTGTGACTCCCAGAAGCTTATCTTGCCTCCAGAGGATCTACTGCATGTGCTCCTTGTGGTGCTTCCATCACCAGCACCATTTCTGGGTCAAGGTGAGGTTGTTGGCCTGGAGCTCAGCTGAGCAGCTGTGCATTGTTTCAGGGGCCTAGGTTGGGTGACCGTTGGCACTCTTCCCCTAGGTCCTTTACTCCCAGAGAAGCAGACCCATGTGCCAGTTCAGGGGTCCAGCAGCAGGAGCCATTGCTCATCAAGGGCACAGAAAATGGGAAGGGGCTCAGAGTCCATTGAGGGTGACAGGTCCTCCCCCTCTTCATCTTTATCTTCCTCCTCCTTAAGTCCACATCCTACCAACCTTTCCTGGCCTCCACACCATCTTCCAGGTGCAGCTCATCTGCCTCATCACTTCCACCTGGGGCCCTGCTCTCACCTTCTGCATCCTAAGCTTGCCCGTTCCCATGCAAGTAGAGAGAGATGTGGATTCAGGTGACTAACATCCAACCCAGTTGATACCGTCAAGGGTCCTAGGCATCCTGCTTGCTTTAGAATAACCAGCTTTGGAAGTAAGAGATCAGACTAGGAAACAACCTGCCTGATCTCTATTTTCCTGGATTCTCAGCCTCATTGCAACTGTGGAACCAGCGTTTTTTTTTCACCATTAACAGAGAAAATGACATCATCCACGCTGTGCCCTCTGAACATAGCTGGGGAAAGTGATTTCTCCTGACAGCAGTTTATTGTTGTGAGTTACCCCTGATAGAACGCAAAACATGTTGGAACTGCTCAGCGGTGAATAAGCAGTTAAGACCAGGGATGTTAGCAAGTCTTCAGGGCCAAGTCCCAAGCTCGAGTCTGAGTCCTGAGTCGTTTGCCCTAGCCCCAAGGCTTGGGATCTTGGACAGTTGCAGAGACAGTGGGCCTGTCTACCTGCCACGACTACCCCCGCCGCCACCATCATCCTCAGAGGCAGGAGGACCAACCTCCCTGCCTCTGTGCATGCGCTGGCCTATCAGCTGGGTGGCAAGTACTGTCTTCTAAGATGGTGGTGGCGGTCAGCGAGAGGGGTGGCTGCAGGTAGGGTGGCCCATAGGGACTTGACAACATGACTTGAACAAATGGGTTGCGAGTCCCTACCAAAACCCTCAAGTTGAGTCCAAGTTAAGTCACCAGTGTGACGTAAGTCGGACTTGACAGTGAGTTGATTCGTGACTCATGAGTCCCCATCTCTGATTAAGACCCGTGACCTTTACAGAAGACCCATTCCTGATAAAAATGAAAACTATTAGAATTGTTCTGTACAACACCTCAGCTGCATACTTCTGGAGATTCTCCTTTGGTAAGGTGGGCAGACTTGGATATATTTATGTAGCCGTAGACCTTTATGAGAAGGGACCGCTTCAAAGGCTTCTCCACAAACACATCAACAACATTTCATTGTGAGTGGTAGTGTATAATCTATTACTGTTTCTATTTTATTTGGTCCCTTGTCTGTGACACAACATAAAGGAAGAAAAACAAAGAAAAGCTTTATGTCACTTCAAAGACAAGCAATTTCTTAGGGCTGGATCCAGAGTAGACCTATTGATTCATTGGGATTTAAATAAATGGAGACTTTACAAGTCCTTTTCATTTAAGGAGCCTAGTTTAGTTGGGACTAAGAGCTGGATATGTCAATATGTCAAGGATATGTCAAGCCATATGTCAAGGATGGTAGAAAACTTTTATTATTTTAACTGCAACGGACTAATGCTGCTACTCCTCTGGAAAGAAATAAAGGAAAATATTAATCACCCAACCTTGTGCCCACTGCACACCTTCAAATGTCAGATAAAAGCCTAGCTTTTCCAAAAACACCTTAGCAATTAGCTGATTTTTATAACTTGATTGTCTAGTGGTTTGATAGCAACTCACCTTTCTCCACTTTTATTGATCGTTGCTATTTTTATTCTGCTTGGGCTGCTCTGCTTATTTGATTATTCTGTTTTGTTTCCGTTTGGGTTTTTTTGGGTTTTGTTTTGTTTTTTGGTTTTTTTTGGATTTCTAGTTTGATGTTTTAACTATTCGTTTTAAAAGACTGCATGAGTTTATTGCAGGATATAATTTTAAATTAACGAAAGGTAAAGCCATATGAAATTGGTAGTTGTTTGAGAAATGGAACAGAAAACATACTCAAGATGCGTTTTTGAAGAGAAAAATGAAACAAGATTAGTTTGGCTCATCTCTAATAGTTAGGATTGCTTTATTTGTCTAGGAATACCACATTGTTAAGAAATCAACCCGTTCCTTAAGTGCAGCTCAGGTGGAATACCCATGGCGACTCACCCAGCCATCTATCATTTCCAACATTGTCCTGATGAAGGGGCAGGGCAAGGTAAGAATCTTTACATAAGAGCATATTGTTTGTTTGTATGCGTGCACAGGCATGTAAAGCAGTCTGAGCAATCTCAAGAGGCTTGGTTGGACCCCTAGTCTTCTCCATGGACTGCAAGAAACTGGAAGTGTCTGATTTTGACCATTTTTAAGTTGTAAAAGAAGCAAACACCCGGAGGAGCATTTCTGGTTCGTTTGCTTTTTAATTGGGCGGGCCTTTAGAGAACTTCTCTGAAGTCCCATGATGTGAGGAATACTTATCCTGGAGAGTTCCAGGAGAAACTGACTATTGTTGGAGACTGCCCCAAACTTCTTATTCTTTTTCCTAAACACAGGCTCTTGGGGCACACAAAAATGACCCAGTGCAGTGAACAGGCTGTACTTGGGTTGTCCCTGATGTCAAGGGAAGCGTGGATTTCTACAACAGGGATAGACAAAGTATGGCTTTCTAAATGGTCTTGGACTGCAACTCCCATCATAGTCCTCCATGAGGAATGTTGGATTTGTGGTCCTACAGCATCTGAAGGGCTACACTTTGCTCACCTCTAGTATAGAATAAAAAAAAATGTTTGATGTAGAAAAGCAGTATGAGAATGACAATTGCTACCATGTATCTTGGTGAGAACGATAGACTATGTGTCGTTGTTCCACCTGTTTGGAAAGGGAGTTGCACTATCTCATACCACGAAAAGCCCAGGTAGCCTTGGTGGCATGAAATTCTTTAGGGGGCTGCCTGTGGCCTGCAGACCTTACTTTGCTCCCCCATAGTCTAAATGGATCTTCATGGCAGCTTAGATAGACCTCACTTAGCGCTGTGGATATGTTCACAGAAAAGCAACAGAAATACAGTGCCTAGACATTGGAACGCTTGGCACTTCGGAGTGGCACAAAATGGCTGCCAGATTAGGTTCTTTCCAAGGGCCATGAAATGGCTGCCAGATTGAACTCATTTCTTTTTTCAAAATCATTTTTATTAGATAAAATGAAACTAGAACCAGAGGGGGAGAAAATACATACCTGGGGAGGAGGGGAACAAAAAAGTTTATTCAACATGAAAAAAACATAAATGATAGAATTTCTGAATGATCAATTCTGAATGCCAAAAAATGACCACGGGGGGCGGGGGGGTGGGACTGTGCTGTAACAAAACCGTGCTGTGTAGAGGTCATGCTAACCCAGGTACTCCTTTCTGGCGTTGAACAAATGGGTATTAAAATGGTTTCACTGCCCCAGGAGTAGCTTCAGTGTTCGTGTGATAACCCTTCAGGAATGAGAGGTGGCACAATTGTAACCTATTCATCCCATTTGTTGCTCCTTTTGCCTTTCTCTGCATATGCTTTAGGGCCTCGGATTCAGCATTGTGGGAGGGCAAGATTCTGCCCGAGGGCGTATGGGCATTTTTGTGAAGACCATTTTTCCTAACGGAGCTGCAGCAGCTGATGGCAGATTAAAAGAAGGTATAACCAAGATCACAATTCTGCAAGCCTGTCACCGGGAGGGAGGAAAGCTGTGGCAAAATCTTGTCTAGGAGTAAAGGAAAGAATCGTGGTGGCAGGAGTTGAGTCGTGCAAAGCTGGTCTAGTGTGGGACCACAGTGGGACAAGGCCTTTTTCCTTCTTCTTCACCTGCTGTCCTTCTGGAGTGAAGGGAGGATGAGGGAGAAACCTCTGAAGTGAGTCTCTGGTGAAGTAATAGGAGTGGGAGGTAAACGTACAAGTTTTCAGACACATTGAGAAAGCCAATAGGATCAAGGATGTACATAAGCTAAACTGCTTATCTTCCTGTATTATCAGGTTGTTTCAGATTAGAGGTGGGGACGTGGTTTGTTTGTTTTTTTGGACTATACTAGCCAGCATCCATACTGGCTATGCTGGATGAGGTATTCTGGGAGTTGTAGTCTGTGGTCATAAACATCAAGGATGCTTGCTAAATTAACCTTTTCCTACACCTGAAGCATTTCTGTGCAGAAAATAGGATGCACTTTTAATAAACAGCAAAGAATGAACATTGCATTCCTTAAAATGTGTTGCACATTGCTTCAGTGTATAACACTTAGGAAGTAGTACAGGAAATAACTTGCAAACATAATCATAATCGTGAAATGGTCAGATGCTGACCTTGCACATGCTTATAGTAATCTTCATTATGAACTCATATTAGAAGTCACACTTTTGACTTTTTCTATGATGCCTTTCAAATTTTGAACCATTTTGGTGGGTACTTGTTTAGTTGTATATGATCTATCAAAAACTTCCCCAACCTGGTGCCCTTTGGCTGTATTGAACTATGACTCTCATCATTCACAGCCAATCTCAGTAGCTGAATAGTATGTTGGAGAAGACGTTTCAGAAACCCAGATTAAAAGTCACACTTTTGACTTAAGCTTACTTTCCTAACAAATATGGAGCATAATAAGAGCTATAAATCTAATAGAGTAATAAATGAGGAATTTGAGAACTCCTAGGGTTCTTGATATTTCTAAGAACAACACTTTTTCCTCTGTCCTAATGCTGATGTGAATGATGTCTTTATTTTCCAGGTGATGAGCTCCTGGAGGTTAACGGAGAATCTCTGCAAGGGCTGACCCATCAGGAGGCCATTCAAACATTTAAAGTACGAGAATTTGTAGACAGGACTTCCCATGGTTTTAGAGAGAACTCAATACTAGCTCATATACAAATATAACTGCCTCATGACCACTGTGACTTGTTGTATATGTTCCAAATGTTCATCACTTTGTGAAATCAGAATCATTCATTTTGCATTGCACAGCTTTAAAACAGCATCATATAGATCAGGGGTCTCCAAACTATGGCCTGTGGGCCACTTCTGGCCTGCTTTGCCTTTTTATGTGGCCTGGTGGGTGGGCGGGTGTGCACATGTGGGCAGGCAGGAGTGCAGGTGGGCATGCTTATGGGTGGGCAGGCGTGCCGGAGTGCGGGTGGGTGGATGGGCGGGCAGGAGTGCTGGCGGGCAGGAGTGCATGCGCACACATCTCTTCCTTCAGCCCTCAAAACTGTGGAGCATATATGATATGGCCCTTCCGCTTAAAAGTTTGGAGACCCCTGATATAGATGATCTGTTAGCCTCACTTTTGAACAATGAGTGAAGGACCACCACCTCCTTTAGGACAAGGCTGTTAGTAAGCAAGATGAATCAGCTCGATCAGCTGTAAAGCCCCTTCCTGAGTTTCCATGTTTTTGGTAGATATGCCCTAGGGTAGTGAAATCATAATTGTAGTTTGATTTATGTGATCATCCTTATGCATGACTGAATTATTTTTTTCCACTGCAAGGCAGCTGCGTTTAAATAAGAAACCTTGTTCCCTTGCCACAGCTAATAATATTTACTCATCCATTTAAACAATGTATTTGTATGTATTTTTAGTGTTGTGAGAAATGTTATTAGGAGAAGAGTATTCATAAACATAACAAACTGCTGTTGCTTCTTTAGCAACTCAAGAAAGGGGTGGTCACCCTCACAGTACGGACCAAACTCCGAAGCCCAAGCCTTACCCCGTGCCCAACTTCTCTGTTGTTGAACCGATCCACTTCCCCAACATCTACTCCCAGTGGAGGAGCTCCTTTACCTGGTTGTGAAGATGGAGATGGTCCTTCCTCCAGTCGAAAGGGGCCTGGACCAAAGGACAGAATTGTCATGGAAGTGACACTCAATAAAGGTTTGAGAAAACTCGGCTACTTTTCACCTTGCTAAGATAACCATTCCCCAAAAAGCTCCTTGTGTAGATTCAAAGAAACATGGTAGGAAAACTCATAAAATTTCATGACAAGATTTTAGAAGATTCTATAGAGGAAAGAGGAAAATCTCTTTTCCTCCTTAGGGGGAAAAAATAAATGAGTGGTGTTGTATATGTATGTGTGCAAGAACTCGTGCTCTGAAAACAAGTTGGTTTTAAACCAGTTTGATGGTTTTGCCAAATGTACCCTGAACATTTTATTTCTATAGATGACTAGAAATCTCTTACCTCTCCATGAAAGATCACTTCTCACTACCTCCTCTATCAGAACAGTCACAACTGATGCTAAGTCCTCATTTCAGGACCATGTATCAAGGTAGTCACAATCAGGCTGATGATGTGCAAAGAGCTCTGCCCATGTAGAATTTCACTGAAAGCCCTTTCTGTGTAGTTACAGAAGTTCAGACTGGGGTACATGCAGTCTGCTCTGTGTGGGACACCAGACCTCAGTGTGAGGAGCGGCTTTTAGCCTGGGAATGATTGTGGGAATCAGGTCATGCAAAATGACCATGGCCAGTGTTACTCTGTGAGAAGCCATGAAAGAGCTGGGAGATTTAGGTAGGCAGATAAGGACTTCTTCACACAGCTTCTCCACTGGATCATCTGTATTGATTTACATGTTCTGCACTACAGAAGCCATGAAAAAGCAAATGTTGTCTGTGAAGGAGCCAAGGGAGGCAGAAAAGGACAATGTTTGTTACAGGGAACTGAGATAAATACCCGATTTAGGCTCCCTCCCACACACTCAGAGGAATTAAGCATCAATCCTATGTGGAATATTTTTTAAAAAAATTGTGTCTATTTTGTTTCTGGTATAGTACATTTACTTTTGTATTCCAAGATTACATTTTTGAAGCTGTCCCTTACTCTCTCTTTTAGTTTTCACTTGTTAACATGTTTTAAACTTTCCTTAATCCTTACAATTATCAGGGCAGTCAGTGTTCAAGAGCATGGTCAAAATAAGTTACACAAAGTAGAATACATAATAAAAACACTTCTTTGTCCTCACCTCCATGGGCCTCTTTAAGGTTCTAATTTTTTTAAAATGTATTAATTGTTGTTAAGCTGTTTGAGAACTGTGTTTTTAAAAAAATCACATCTCAGCTTTATTTATCTCTCCCCCTAAAAGCCAAGAGAATAAAAACTGTTTAAAGATGGTTTCAATTCATAGTGCATCTCCAAAGCAGCTTTGCCAAGAATTTGCACTGGAAGCTTTTACATATGACCATTGAGAGTACTTTTAATTATTTAAAATTGAGGAATAACCACCATACATTTTGCATAGGAGGCTGACTAGAAAAGACTTTGTAATGGGCTTTCTATGATTTCAGTTTTCTCTGGGGCATATGTGCGTGCAGGGAAAACAAAAAGAACATGAAGTCAAATGTTTAAATGGGCCTCTGTGAAAACCAGGCCAGATGTCATTCATGACTGCACACTTTATAAAATGAGTAGTAACTACATCTCATTTTATAGTTCTACTTCCAGTTGAACTATTTAAAATCTTAAAAGATGACGCTGTTAAGGTGCTACACTCAATATGCCAGCGAGTTTGGAAAACTCAGCAGTGACCAGAGGATTGGAAAAGATCAGTCTACATCCCAATCCCAAAGAAGGGCAGTGCCAAAGAATGCTCCAACTACCGTACAATTGCACTCATTTCACACGCTAGCAAGGTTATGCTCAAAATCCTCCAAGGCAGGCTTCAGCAGTATGTGGACCGAGAACTCCCAGAAGTACAAGCTGGATTTTGAAGGGGCAGAGGAACTAAAGACCAAATTGCTAACATGCGCTGGATTATGGAGAAGGCCAGAGAGTTCCAGAAAAACATCTACTTCTGCTTCATTGACTACGCAAAAGCCTTTGACTGTGTGGACCACAGCAAACTATGACAAGTTCTTAAAGAAATGGGAGTGCCTGACCACCTTATCTATCTCCTGAGAAATCTATATGTGGGACAGGAAGCAACAGTTAGAACTGGATATGGAACAACTGATTGGTTCAAAATTGGGACAGGAGTACGACAAGGCTGTATATTGTCTCCCTGCTTATTTAACTTATATGCAGAATACATCATGCGAAAGGCAGGACTGGATGAATCCCAAGCCGGAATTAAGATTGCCAGAAGAAATATCAACAACCTCCGATATGCAGATGATACCACTCAAATGGCAGAACGTGAGGAGGAATTAAAGAACCTTGTAATGAGGGTGAAAGAGGAGAGCGCCAAAAATGGTCTGAAGCTCAACATCAAAAAAACTAAGATCATGGCCACTGGCCCCATCACCTCCTGGCAAAGAGAAGGGGAAGATATGGAGGCAGTGAGAGATTTGACTTTCTTGGGCTCCCTGATCACTGCAGATGGTGACAGCAGCCACGAAATTAAAATACGCCTACTTCTTGGGAGGAAAGCGATGACAAACCTAGACAGCATCTTAAAAAGCAGAGACATCACCTTGCCGACAAAGGTCCGCATAGTCAAAGCTATGGTTTTTCCAGTAGCGATGTATGGAAGTGAGAGCTGGACCATAAAGAAGGCTGACCGCTGAAGAATTGATGCTTTTGAATTGTGGTGCTGGAGGAGACTCTTGAGAGTCCCCTGGACTGCAAAGAGAACAAACCTATCCATTTTGAAGGAAATCAACCCTGAGTGCTCACTGGAAGGACAGATCCTGAAGCTGAGGCTCCAATACTTTGGTCATCTCATGAGAAGAGAAGACTCCCTGGAAAAGACCCTGATGTTGGGAAAGTGTGAAGGCAAGAGGAGAAGGGGACGACAGAGGACGAGATGGATGGACAGTGTCACCGAAGCTACCAACATGGGTTTGACCCAGCTTCAGGGGCAGTGGAAGACAGGAGGGCCTGGCGTGCTCTGGTCTATGGGGTCACGAAGAGTCGGACACGACTTAACGACTAAACAACAAAAGTAACTACATAACACATATTTAAGAATATGTCTGTTTGTAGACGTGATTATGGACCAATATTTCCAATTCTTTGCTCCAGGAGCATGAGGGCTCATTCTGCTGAGTCAAAAAGAGGCAAAGCCAGGTTAAGGAATGGGGGCAACAGCAACCAGTCTCCAGCAAGAGATAATGGAGCACAGTTGCCTAGTTGCTTAGACCATCTAGCAGTCATCACCCAGAAGCTTCGGCAGTGAGGCGGGTGAGCAGAAAAATACTATTTGATTCTCTGTTTTTTCCATTGAAGTTGTCTCCTCTGACAAGACAAGTGGTTCATAAATTGAATCCCCCTGTTACAGCCCTAGTTTGCCAGTCAATCTCAAAACCCATGTTTAGTTTGAGTCCTGACAAGGGTTTAGTTTTTATTTTTTCTCAGCTGCTCATAAAAAACAACCCTTGATAAGTACTTGTGCTTCTTGCCGTTATTGGAATGAAGCGTGGATTAAACTGTTTCCTGTCTTTGCTCTTCATTTCCTCACAGAGCCAGGAGTTGGTCTGGGTATTGGTGTTTGCCACCTTGCCCTGGAGAACAGCCTTCCAGGGATATATATTCACAGCCTGGCACCAGGATCTGTAGCTAAGATGGACGGCAGGTTAAGGTTGGTCCAGAAATGTGTACATAACACTGTTATATGTTCCTTTTTCCTCTCCTAGTATACTCTCTGTATCTGTCCTTCTTCAATGCAGTTCTCTACACAGCTGAACAAAAATTGTTCTCTGTTTTGTCATCACAAGCCCCAAAGTACCTCAGAGAGGTCTCCCTGCCCTCCCTCTGCCATGTTCCAGTTTTTGTTTTTGAAACATATGTAAACAGTAGGACCTCTGTTAAGCTACAGAGAGAGTTACAAGTGTGCACAAAATGAGAGTTCTAATGCATTGCATTGCCATGATGAGCCAAGATATGGTGTGTATAATATGTATATGAGCATGATAGTATGTGCAGCCTAATGGCAATCCTCGAGAGGAAAAGAAAGAGGGACAGGAAAGGCTTCCAAATGGCAGGGAGAGGGTTGGTAGTGAAGGCAAAATAGTAATCCCAGATGGACTCAAACTATGAGGGGCTCTGGGAATGGGTGTGAAATGCAGAAATTCTCATTGCAACTCTCCTTTCTTTGTCGTGACCCCTCCTGTCTTAAATTATCATCTTCTGATTCTTAAAGATACATGACAAATTTGATAGGAAGGAGCAATGTGGGAAGATAGAGATATTCACTTTTCCCATCGAGAAGACACGTGTTAAATAAGGAGGGACGTTTTGCATATGTAGTGCACATGCTTGGCCCTTTTCCCCTGTGATAATTCAGAACAGGCTTCTCTGAGTCCCTGTCTGCTTTGTCTTCACTATTTAAATATCTGTTCGTTTTCCAGTACTCCTATATCTCAGATTTCTATCTAAAACCACCGACATTATCAGGTCAAGGCACTGCATGCAGGGATCAGTTTGTGGGGGTTGCTCAAGAATTTTGTTTGGGCCACATATAGGAGCCAAACTCATCTAATTCACCCTTTTAGGAATGTAATTATTTGTCTGCTGTCACACCTCTCTAATTTTGTGGTGGAGGGTTTTGGCTTACAAGAATCTATATAAATCTGTGTGTTTTGCTGTAAACTACATTCAAAATGTTGATGAATGTTTGTTTGGATTTTAAAAACAAAACATGACAATGTAGAAAAGAATTGGATGGAGTTTTGTATTTGTTCATAAGTGGAACAGAAATGGTATCAGTCACCTAACTGATCTTTTTCTTCAGCTAAATCTTGGACCAGGAAGTGCCAAAATGTGTTTAAAATTGCACGATCGCAGCATTCAAGTGGAGTGTATGTACTGTGTAGACCATACATCTGATGTAGAACAAAGCAGTAACTTCTCTGCTTTGTTGTGCTATATTTTCCTAGCCTGTAGAAATCCTAATCTGAAATGTTAGCTCAATAGCCAACAGGCATGTTAAACTGTTTGTCTCTGTTTCCTTAGCCGTGGTGACCAGATCCTCGAGGCAGATTCGGTCAATTTGCGTCATGCAGCCCTGAGCGAAGCTTATGCCATCTTGAGTGAACGTGGTGCAGGCCCAATTAGTCTGATCATTAGCCGCCATCCCAATCCAAAGGTATGGAATAGTGTAGAATTTCTTGAATTAGCAATTTCTTAAATCTGGGGAATTCTGGGAGTTACCATCCAAAAGGGTAGCTTTTCCATCCAAGTTCTGAACCTAGCCTGGTTACTCAAAGTGCCAGTTCAAAGTTCAAAATATTTTCTACAAGCACGTTGTTGAATAACCCCATTCAAATCAGTGTGATTGATGCAGTTACTGATTTTGAGTAGAGTTTCAATCTGTATCTTACAGCCTGGTTACTAGTTCTTGCCTTTTCAGCTCACAATGGCCTCGGCCTTGCAAATCTGAAGCACTGCTTCACCACTATATTTTTCTTTTCCTCTGGGATCAATGGCAATGGTGGGCAACATTTGGAAAAAACATAATTGGCTCTGAAAGTCCTGTTGTGCCTCTATGAGGCATGGAGGCAATTTTGCAAGGTTTTAAGGCCCCTGAGGACTTCTGGTGCTTTTAAAGGTAAAGGTTCCCCTTGACATTTAGTCCAGTCGTGTCCGACTCTAGGGGGTGGTGCTCATCTCCGTTTCCAAGCCGTAGAGCCAGCGTTTGTCCGTAGACAGTTTCCGTGGTCACGTTGCCAGCGCGACTAGGCACGGCACGCCGTTACCTTCCCACCGTGGTGGTACCTATTTATCTACTCGCATTTTTACATGCTTTCGAACAGCTAGGTTAGTGCTCCCCTAAATATTTTGATTTCCCCCCCCCTAAACTGTGATGGCTAGAGGATGCAAGGGAGCTTTGTCAGTTTAAAAACCTGTGAAGCCAATTGGAAGGGGTGTGGTCACAACCTAAGGTGGGAGTGCAGCTTTCCAGTGTCTCTTTGTAGTAAACATGAGATTGGTTAAGTCATGGAAAAGGCCCTTTTCTGTGTCACCAGTTGGCACTTAATATTCTGAAAAACACGTGAGGTTGGCATACTTGAGACTGGTGCTGCTATATAAAGATTGCCAACTTTGTTTTGACTGATTTTTCCCAGGGCAAAGAGTCATATAATCAGAGAGTTGCAAGGTGCCTTGCAGGCTATCTAGATAAACACTCTGTCCAATGCAGGAAATCCAGAACTAGAGTATTTCCCAAAGGTGTCAGACCGGTCTTTGCCTCAAGAACTTCTAGTGAGGGGGAGCCCAGCCGGCTGCTAGATAATTGGTTATGTGTTCAAGCAACTGTTGCTGGTTTAGAGATGTTTTCTAATACTCAGCTGAAATCCACCTACCCTGTCATTCTTCTTACAAAGGAGAAGTTGTTCGTTAAGGAATTCATGAGGATCATTTTTTTTAGCTTTTTCTACTGATAGGTGAACAGGGGTTCTTTTTGTTTGGTTGTTTTTGCATCTCTTGTGTTTGGGAGAAGACAATTATCATTTATTTTCACGTTATCCTCCTCCTAGGTGGGGTAGGCAATGTTTGTGTGGTGTCAATAACTACCACCAAACCACTGCACCAAGTTTGGGGTTGCCATTTAGCTTAATAGGGATTCCTTCCACAGTATTATCCCCTTTACAGAATCCAGGCACCCCATGTTCCCTTTCAACTGCTGTTTAAACAGGGAGCTAACTCTTGCACTTTCCTTTTAAAAAGTATAAGAACACTTTTTGCTGGAATGCATACAACCAATGTTATTTTGGTGACACATCATTCACTGTGTGTCCCATCTTTTGCCAGTAACATGTGTGACTGTTGTTCTCATGAATAATAATAACTGGGGATTGGAAACCAAAAGAAATTTATTTAAAAAAATATTAGAAGAATAAAAGATTGAGAATTACAGTCAGCCAAGCACACTTCTTAACAAACTTGCTCTCATCTAACTAACTGCTCCTTACACTGAGTTAACTGTCTCTCTCAGACACCCTTATTTCTAAAACAGTATCTCCATAGCCAGGCTGCATACCAGCCAATCAGCACCCAGTTCCACCCCAACTGTTTTAACTGACTCTCCTGGCACTTGTCCAACTTGCCACTGCCAATCAAACCCCAGTCACTCACAGCCCTTGTCAGTATAGAGTTTTATGCAGATATGCATAAAATGCATATAAAATGCATATAATGGAATTGCCACAGTACACCTTTCTGGATGTTTTAGGGTTGCTACTTCTCTGAGCCATAACTAGTACAGATGCTAGTTAATGGGAGTTATAGTCCAACAACAACTGGAGGGCTACAAGACCCTTTTAGGACACTTTTAACACTTTTTGGTACTGCTTATAATTCTATGACATTTTGGATATTTTTTCATCTTATTAGTCACTTTCTGTGTAATTTTAGAGCAAAGGCATAATACACTAACAGACACAGACACGCAGACTCCCAGACATGTATGGCACCCTCCTGTAAATATACATGTTTTTATAACTAATCCACATTCCATCAAGCACCATGTTTTTGTTACCAAATTACCTAACATTCATGGTCCTTACGTACTCCCAAAACCAACACCACAAAATATACTTTTCTTTCTTCCTTGTTATTCTGAGAGAGTGTGGCACTGAAGTCTCGTTTATACTGCTGTGTTTGCTTTGGGATGCAGTCCTTTCCGCTCTCAAAGTGCTTCAGATTTCTGATCTCTCTGGGTGCCTAATTTTAATTCTCAAAAAATGTGTTGGATTTACACTAGCATACAAAAGGAACTAGTTATGTATTCCAGTTCCTTCACAGTCTCCCAGATTTAAATCTAACTAATATGAATTGTTTCTTGGAGGCAACTTTATCTAACTTTTGAGTGGGCCGTTAATCAAGTAAAAGATCATAAGTTAAGGAAGTCCTTCACACAGTGTGTCGATTAGGATTGTTTTGTAGACTAGACTGGGGAGCCTCACCCACAAACTGAGGAAGACTCTCCTTCTCAGTCGCAGGTCACCTATGGCACAGTTAAACTATAGAATTCATTACTGAAAGGTGTATTGATGGCTGTTAAGTTGGGTGGCTTTGGAGGTAATTAGATGACCTTATCTGATGGTGTCTGTTTGGAAGAAAGTAGTTTTCAAAGAAGTAGCCATGTTAATCTGTGCAAGCATATGAGACAAAAGGCCAAAACCAAAAATAACAAAAACAAGAGACAAAAAACATTGTGGCACCTTAAAGACTAACTGCTGTATTTCAATACATATTTTAATACGTATTAAAATATATCATTAAAATATAGGTGTGAGCCAGCTGCAGCTGGCTGGCAGAGTGCTCAGCCTCCTCCGGCAGTAGAAATGCTCTCCCCCTTCCAAACATCTGGGCCCAGGGAGAAGAGGGGGGGGGGCAGGTTTATTAACTACAGACTTTAGTATTTCAGTAGCAAAGGTCTTAATATAGCATTTGAGTGAAAAACAAAGAAGCCATCGGTCTTACATCTTCCAGGTAAGTTTCTTTAGCTTTAAAGAATATTTCTAAACTGGGTAAACCACCCCCTAAAGCTGGATGGCATGGATGCAAGTGTGGATGGAGAGAGAGCCATCAGATAGCATGTGCTCAGGCCATCTCCATCTTGGGGGGAAAGGCCCTTCTTCAAGGAAGAAGGCAGACAAGAGAGAGGAGGGGCAGGAAGTGACCAATGCACAATAGTGCCCCAAGAGCAGGGTAGAACTGAGTGATTGGCAGAGTCACCCACTGCATACTGGGACACCATTGATCTGCATCCTCCCGACAGTTACCAGGAGAGACGCTGGGAGGGAGCCGGAGGTCCTTGCCAACCTGGATAAGGCTGATAATGTGGCGTCCAGACCCTGAGAGGACAAGCCAAGGGGCTGGGAAGGAGAGACCGTGGCCTTAGCTCCTGTCCTTCCCCAGTTGCTTCCTCAAGCTGACTCCCTGGACTGGAGGAAAGCCAGGAGGGCCTCCTGCCCGCCCTAATTGAACCGTTTTCTCTATGTGGACCTTTCTGCTTAACTGACCAGGGAGTGAAACAACTCCTGGCCGGCTAGGGGACTACTCCGTTGCCGGGACTAAGGCCAGGGGCTCGAGGGAGGAGCCCTGCCAGCATTGGAACTGAGAGTTGAAGGGGGCCTGAGCCTGCGGAGACGTTCATTTCTGTTTCTTCCCTCTGCCAACCAGAGGGGCATACGGACTGGAGGTGCAGCTGACCTCCAGAGGGTGGCCCTGGATTAGATGCTGCTATTGCCCAGAGGGACTTGGTGCTGTAAGGAACTCTAGCACCCCCATACCCTGCAGGGGCCGACTCTGCAAGAACTTGTCTTTATACATCATCTTTCCACCTTTCTTCATTCCCAATAAAGTCCTAATTCTACCACAATTTACTGCCTTGTCATGGAGGGAGTGGTGGGGGCCGCTCACAATAGGAGTTAGTCTTTAAGGTGACACAACACTCCAAACTACACTGTATAGCGAAATCTTTCTCTCCCTCTCTGTATTATCTTCCGTCTAGTCATAACTGAGCTACAGAAGCCCTAACAGGGCTTTCAAGTTAAGTGAGCTACTTAAGGAGTAGTTTGACTAGTACCATGACCACCTTGAGTTTCCGTGGTTGAGTAGGGATTTGAACACAGGTGTCCTGAGTCCTAATTGTTAACTACACCGAACTGAGAATTATGATGAGACCGAGCACCTCTTGATTTCTCACAGTGCCACAAAATGAAGGCAAGTCAAGATGCTTTACAAAATTTAAAAAGTGACCTGATCTTGCTTCTAATGCTAAGCCTTTTAAAACAAAGCAGGGATAGGGAAGAATAGGTGTACTGAAATATTCCCAATGACTTTTTAGTTATTTTGTTGGCTATCATTGTATAATCTTTCTTTATTGAGGTACAGTTTTCACCAACTTATACGTCTTTCATTCTAAATGAAATGAAATGCTTAGCTATTTTATGAAGTTACCATATTGAGATGGTCCGTGATATGCAAGTTTTATGATGTAGTATTAACCAATTAACAATTTAAAGACAGAATATTCATCAATTGCTAATTAATTTAGTCGTGGGGTGTGTGTGTGTGTGTGTGTGTGTGTGTGTGTGTGTGTGTGTGTGTGTGTGTGAGAGAGAGAGAGAGAGAGAGAGAGAGAGAGAGAGAGAGATCATTGTCTGCAACCCTGTATGTTTGTTCTTTTAGTTGTCTGCCACCCAAAATACTGAGGATTAATTGAAGATATGAATGGGCATCCTGCCCTGTTTATTATTTTGCATACAGCATCTGGTTGGCCTCTCTAGATTTTACAGGATCCTGAGCTAAATGCACACGTGGTCTAATCAAGTATAATGTGCATATGTTCTTTGGCTAAAAATTATATTGGAAGACTCATTTCAGAGTCATTAGAAGTGCTCAGAGTCATGTAGCCAGCACCAAGATCTCAAGGTTCTGGTCTCTGCTATCTCTGCTCAAACCTGTTAAAGAGCCATCACCCTTCAATTAATGAATCATACAGCTGTAAGGGACATTGACTGGTATTTGGTCCAACTGACCCCAACTCAGTACAAGCTTTGCAAGGCAGGAGGCAGCTCTAGCATCTCACATAGATGGCCACCCAGCCTCTGCCCCGAGAGGTGGCCATGCAGTTTCTGCTGGAGTCTACTTTAGTGCTGAATGGCTGTCATTGTTAAGAAATTTCTCCTAATGTTTAATCAAAACCTGCTACATTAACCCATTAGTTCTGATCCTGGGCATCTTTTATTCCTTAATTAATATGTTTTTTTCAAATTTAAAATTAGATTTCTGAACAAGAGATGGATGAGGCCATAACACGAACCACTCAAAGAGAAAACAAGGATACCTCTTCCTCTCACATCACAGGTAGTCATTTATTTGTTTCTAACATTGCACAATATTCTATCTAATGTTTTGCTATGCAAAAAAAAAAGTTAAATTCTACCCCTACAATGAATTAAATTTGGTATTATTCAGTGGTAGCTGAGCTTATCCTGGCAATCCATTATGCTTCATCTCACCAATTACCAGGTCAGCAGAAACAATTAGTCTGTTGCATCAGAGAGAACAGGGAGTCTTGTAGCACTTTAAAGACTAAATCGTTTATTTGGCATAAGTGTCCATGGACTTTGTGATCTGAAGCCCACAAAAAATGTATGCCAAAATATTTTAGTGAAGGTGCCACCAGACTCCTTGTAGGTTTTCCCTCACGAAGTACCATAATACTTGCTACTGTATGTCTCATCTGTTCTAAATAACTTAGTGGATGGTTAGGTATCCTCTTAGAGAGATGGGTGGCTGGCCGTGATAATATGCATCATTATACAATTCTCAGTTTTGTCATTTCTTTTAGTTGCTAACTTATCTAAGTCTTGCCACTTAATATGCATGTGAAAAGATACAATAATTGAGCACAGTTATTAAGGGCTATAGAAAGTAAACTCAGATCCATCTTCCTCCTGGAGACGATGCATTTCCTATTTGCAGATGAAAAAATATGGGAGTTGGGGAGAAGATCTGGGCCATGCCTCTGCATGCCAAGCAGAGGTTTCTACAGTTTATGCTGTGCATAGAGGAGGAGGATTCCTTCCTTGGCTACCAGCATAGCTGTGGAGCTTGCTGTCAAACTATAGATGGAGAGATCTCTCCCTAGGAAGGAGAAGCTCCCTCCTTGGTACCCAATGGGGATGGACTGCCCAAGGAGCGACAAAGTACCCCGTTCTTCTTTGGTCACTACATCCCTTTCCCCTGTTTATCAGGGGCAACTAGAAGGAGAAGAGCCCTCCTAGCTAATCAGCATAAATAAAGCAAATTGGGTCTTCTCAGGAGGACAACCAAATATTGAAACTTTTCACCCCTGAAGGTTTCAATGTTTAAATGGAGCTGTTTATTTGGAAGATGGAGACAAACAGCCACATATTTATAAATAAAATCTATGTAATTATGTATTTAGGTAGGTGAAAAATGTTAACTGTGCAAAACATCATGAAAATAAACTGACAAGTCAGCCTTTCCCCTCGCTGCATCACCAGCTGCAATAGTATAACAGTTACTGTGCACATTATTTTGCAAAGTGAAATCTTCACTGTCTGATCAAATTATATTTAACAGGGAATCTGCCCAAAAGTCCGTCCCCTTGTGTGAAATCTAAACAGACAGAAACCTCCTCATCCTTGAGCTGGACAATGAAGCGCTTCTTGGACCTGGCAAATCGGGTAAAATACTGAAAATCCACTAACAATCTCATCTTGTTTCAAATGTGAAATGTAGTGGACTGTTTTATTGCTTACAGAAGGCCTTGCACTGCTTCTTAAACAGGAGAACTGGCTAAAAATAAAGAGCACTGAAATAGAATTATGAACTATCAGATTTATTTATTCAGGTACAACATTTGTATCCCACCTTTACTCTAATGAGCTCAAGATGACGTAAATGACTTTCCTCCTTTCCACTTGGCCCTCACAACAATCCTCAGAGGCATGCCAGCTTAAGAGGGTGTATTTTATTTATTTATTTATTTATTTATTTATTTATTTAACTTATATGCCACCCACACTACCCAAAGGTCTCTGGGCGGCTTACAACAATTATGATTGGCCCAGGGTCAACCAATGAGCTTCAGGACCAACTGGGGATTCGGCCCTCAGTCTCCCAAGTCCTAGTTCAAACACCACTCAGAAACCACCAACTTCCTGGCTCCAGCCCCCAAATTCATCTACCCGTAAGTTACTTTGAAGCAGTCTCCAGATAGAGAGCCTCCAAGGAAATGTGCAGGGAGAAGAAAGAGGAGATACTCTTCTTTCAGGGAGAAGACTGACAACTTGTTTTCCATCCCTCCTTCATTGCATCACACTGGATGTAAGCAAGCCAGAACAGAGAGAACTGTAGCAGACATAGATCCCTCTAGGGCTTCCAGAATTCTGGGGTGAATGATTGGCCCAATGTAGCCATTAATCCAGCACAGAAAACTAAAATGATATTGATGGTGAAGGCATTTCTGCAAGCCCCATGCACATGTGCCAGTCAGACCCTCCCTATTTTGAGCTTGCCACCATGAACAACATGGCTTGACAGAAGCTTGCGGTCTTGTTCACTTGGTCTTGTTCAATTTCTGTATTTACCTTTTCCCATTTATTCATTTCAGCAAGGATCCACCAATTGTGAAATGGAGCTTTCCCAGTACTTCTTACAGGATGGTACAAGTCATTTGTTACTTTCGGAGACTCTGTTAACTGGCTCCAGTGATGAGGAGCCACTTCGTCCTAAAAGTGGGGGCAGCTCCATTGATGAGAACTTTCTTTATTTGAACATTCCAGGTAAGCTATATGAATACTGTAAGACAATTGAACAAGATGTGGGAGTTTCTTCCTGTGCTGTTGCCCTTTTTGTCTGGAAGAATGAAGGCAATAATAGGAAAGATAACAAGTGTACTTGGCTTGGTTGATTCTTTTCTCAGATCTTAGAAAATGGTGAATGGCCATGTTGGGTCACAGATTCTAGGAGGTGTGGTCTGGAAAAATAACTTTTCCAGATTCTAGTCTTGCATTGTTTCATATTGAATCACTGCAGTCAATATCTCTATTTAGTTTTCCCAGTCTGGAAGTCCTGGCTTTGACAAGAATAGTGTCTGGTTTATTTACTTACTCGTTTGAGTGCTTGTTTTCATATATTTATATGGCTGTCCAATAATGGATGATTTCTATGCTTTAGGTCTCTGGCTGCAGAGCCAGAGGTTGGGAGTTCGAGTCCCCAGTGTGCCTCTTTGACAGGGGCTGGACTTGATGATCCATAGGGTGCCTTCCAGCCCTGCAGTTCTAAGGTTTTTATTCTATTCTAATTGACACACACCTCAGTTCATTTGGAAGGGGCTTCCAGAGTGGAGCCTTTGAAAAAGTCTAAGGATAAGGGATATATGGAAGGTAACATTTCAGGTCATTAAATTGTAAGATCATCATGACATGTTTTTTTTTTTTCTAGCAATGAAGGAGTCTAGTCAATGTGATACCCCAGGCAGTGGGAGCAACTCACCTAGTCCTTTCAACAAGCCAAGGGATCCTGCTACTCGACATGTTAGTTTCAGTGATAGCCCCAAAAGTACACGTACTGCGTTCCAGAGACAAAGAAGGATTGCTTTCTATGATGGTGATGCAAGTGATGAGGATGACTTTGCCAAACAAGATGGCCTCCAATTTCAAAGGGTGGCAAGGTCCAAAGAGCAAAGGAAATCAGAAGGCAACTGTGATATCACCATTGCAGCTGCTCCAGTAGAAGGTAGTGACACAAACCGGGAAAGAGAATTTGCAACAAGTGCCCATAACGATTCAGTTGCCAGAGGTTTTAGAGATCTGACAGAGAGTGCCATGGAACATCCAGCAGAATCCTCTTTCCTTCCAACCAGATCATCTGACCACCCCATTATACCAGAGACTCACCCAGGCCACCTGAGCTTGAAGGACTTCCGAGAGGCACAGCTAGAATCTAAAAGATCCCCTAAACTGGAGCACAAAGCAGTCACTCGAGTTAAAAGTCTGATGAGCATTGAATACCATGGTATCTCAAGGCACAAGAATGAGGAACACAGTGCTTGCATCAGGCCCAGTGGAAGGGTATTCCCACATGTCCAGAAGAGTGAAGCACAGGAGAATCTTCATGGACAGAACCACAGCGAAGCAATTACCTTAACTCGAAGTGAAAATGAATCATTTGGCCTAGATCTTGAAATCCATGCTGCTCCCTTACGCATTGTGATAACAGGCTTGCGAGCAGGCGGAGCAGCTGAAAGGGTAACCCTCTTATTACATTTTTCTGGAGTTTATTGTTTTGCCTGATTAAATGGTTTCTGAAAGCATGGTCAGATTTTCTCCTCCTTCTTCCCTGCACCGAGAAGGAAGAAGAGCCAGGAAGGGAATACCTATGATATCCAGTCAGTGGGAAGAAGTAGCAGAAATGCCTTTCACAGTAGTCTTCAGGTTGGGGCTGGAGAAATGGGGAAGGGTTTGTCCTGAGAGCTCTGTGGTCTCTCGAGGGCATCTTTGTGGGTCAAGTGTTTTCATCCTCTAACTTTATGGATAATTAATTCTGAGATAAGACGAGATGGTGCAAAGACGTTTAGACACATCCTTCTGAGGAAGGATTAAACGTTGTGTGATTTGCACCCTCAGTTCCACTTTGCCTAACATATCGTTTGAATTGGATGCTTTAGCTGGATATACCCTAGCTGGCTTAAACCCTAAAGACTCGGTAGGGGAAAATGCTGTTAGGAAAGAATCCATTTTTGTATTTGCACCAATGCTCATTGCCCCACTGCCACTTTAGAGGAAGGAGTGATCATATCTGTGTAGCGTACAAGTCATTTAGAAGCCCAAAGTATTAAATTTTAAAAGGCATATAGCATTTTGACAGGGAAGAACAACGGACTGCCATTTAAATTTTAAAAATTTAACACATGGTTATTTATTCATTTCTTTTACCTACACTTGTGATTTTCAAATTATTGTAAAGAGGACCTCCTTTAGGAAACTCACAGTAATTCATGCAAGATATTAGAAAGCTCAATAGCGTAGAAGCAACTGATGAATAAGGTTATTCACCATAATAGCTTGATATAGGTTTTCCATGTTTCAGGGTCTTTATAACACTTTGTTCCAGAAGCTGGGGATGAACAACATTAGAAGTTCTCAATACTTTCTCACCTGACTTCTGAGCTTTGAAGAAGGGTCTGATTGGCTACAGTGTGATTTAACAAAGGAGTTACTGACTGATCTTGTCTGATTTAGCAGGGTGCTGGCTTGCTGGATCAGAAGTTGTAATCCTACAAAAGTAATTTCCCAAAATGTGTGTCCTGTAACTGAACTAAAACTTCCTTATACCTTTGGCAGTCTGTGGTCTGAATGAGGGGTACTCCTCTTTGAGGAGCAGAGTAAAGTGCTCCACTTCCTCAGTCATGATCCACCTATGTCCAGTAGTGTCAACATGCCCCATGCTGTATACCTATGGACTGGATGTAACCATACCAGTGTGTGATGATAGAGGAGGTCCCATTGCTTTCACTCCTAGCTTTCAAACTTTTGGAAGATGGGGGAGCATGTCTCACCCAGCTCTGTCTCGTGTTCCAATCCTCTGTAGTCTTAGAAGGCTAAGGCTGGAGAGCTGAGAGGTGGAGTGGCTGCTGCCTACAAAAATTTACAAAACCTCAGTCCTAATAACTAACCAGATGCTTCATCCAGCAGCCTGAAAATAGGAATGCCTGCAGCTGCATGGCCAGAACAGGGTTGAGATTCTGTTGCTGCACCATCCCACAAGGCCTGCCCAAGAGTGTCACTTCGGTAGCAATCTCTGATGTGATGTTGGATCACCTCAGGTTTATTTGTCGGGGACATTCATCCTGATCTTGTTCATTCAGAAGTGATTCAGGATTTCAGTTTTGCCATGACAACTGGGGACCTAACTGAATTAGCGGCTACCCCTGTATTAGTAGCTGGCCCCCTACACAAGTCGCAGGGCGTACTTTGGATATGGAATGCTATTCTGGTTGAGTTGATGATCTAAAGATGGAGGAGTTACATATGACATTGTTGTCATAGACACATTGCCGTCTGGTTAGTGTTAGACTGGCACCTGATGTGAAGCTCTGCAGGGGTGGTGAACCAATGAAAATAGTCTGCCTCTGGTGCCTGAAGGAACTGAACAATTTCCTGAATGTGCTTGAGAGCTTTGTATTTGCGTTGTTGTACTGTTGAAGCCCTGACTGATGTGTGGAGCACGGAAGGAGCTAGAGTGGTTGACATGATTGCACTTCTCGTTGTGTAAAGCGAGGTCAGCTGCTTTGTTTAATGATACTGAGGGTTATGAAAGAAGAGCAACGGCAGCTAGACTGTTACTGGAAGATAACACTGCATGAATCAGACCGCAAACGGGCCGTAAGCCATCTGAAACGGTGTGCTGCAATGGCAAAGGCAGCTAAGAAAGCTCATATCTCTGCTACCGTGGGATCCAAACGTAGTACATGCCGGTGCTTCTCCAAAGTCTGCAAGGTCATCTTCAACAGAGTGATGGACAGCAGGTGCCAGTGTAGTTGGTTGCTCACTGTGAGCATCTTGCTTTGCATTTTGCAGACAAAGTCCACCAGCAGTTTTTGATACTATTGACCATGTGATCCTGTTGACTGGAAAGAGTTGCCCGTCTGATAGGATGGGTTAATACTCTGAGAGTACTCTTGATTCTGCAGTATCTTGAGATTCCCAGCGGCAGAGTTGACAAGGAGTGTCTTTGTAGAACTTTGCTTAGTGCACCAGCTGCAACCTTTCCTGAATCAACCTGACTTGGCAATAGTCTTTGTATGCTATAGCTTCATCATGTCTTGACTATCGCAATGTCCTTGTGTGGAGCTATCGTTAAAGAGCGTCTAGGGTTTTTATTTGATGCAGTATGCAGCAACCATTGAGATCATATGACCCTGATACCAAAAAAGCCACATTGCTTGCCAGATTCTTATTGGGAACGATTCAAGGTGCTGCTTTAACCTTAAATTGCCAAAACAATTTGGGCCCTGGCTATCTAAGGGATCAATGTGTATCTTGTTATGAATCTGTCCAGATGTTAAGATCTTCAGGAGCGGAACTCTTGGGAATGCCAGCCACTGCAGCGGTCCACTTGACCGGCATGTGAGAGAAGGAGAAACAGTTTGATCTTGCGGAATGTGCTCCCCTCCAAGTTGCAATCAGTTTCCACCCTCATTGCTTTTAGGAGGGGTATGAAGATGTAACTTTCTGAATTGGATTATAATATTGTTTGATTTAATGATTTCAGCTGTTTGTAGATACCCAGTGTGGTGTCGTGGATAGAGTTAAGGACTTGGACTCAGGAGGCCTGGGTTTGAATCCCCACTCAGCCATGGAAGCTCGCTGGAGGAGTGGTACTGGAAAAACACTCCTTAAATACAGTATCTCACTTACTTTGGAAGCCCTATTAGGGTTTCTATAAGTTAATTGCATTTTGACAGCACATAACAACATAGTTAATTGCTTTCAATTGTTTTTATGGCAATGTTTGATTTAATTTGATTTTAATGATTACATGGTTAAATATCCTTTTACTTATGGTTTTAATGGTGTTATGATGTTTGTGAACTGCCTTGAATACTACCTAGTAGTGGTAATAAACCAAGATGATGGTTCTGGCTACAGAAGTTGATAGGAATTGCAAGAACCTTTGATAGTGCACCTAACTTACCTCATTCAATTTTAACAGGCTTCTAAGGGAAAGCTGGTCCCAGGAGATGATATCCTCTCTATCAATGGTATGCCAGTCCATGGGTTCTCTTATGAGGAACTCTGTCAATATGTACGGTGTCTTCCCACATCGATCAGACTGGACATCCAGAAAGCTGTTTCTGGTAAGAGCACTCCACACCACCCTCTCTTTTTTTAAAATTTGTTGTGAACTTTGATTTGTGATCAGTGTGTCAGGTCATATATAAACCTGTTCAGGAAAGGAAGAGGGTTTTTTAAAGCATAAAGCAGAATAGAAACCCAAGTCACTGCTATATAGGGAGAAGCAATGAAAAGGGACACACAGCAGGTAGATTCCCCTGAGTGGGTTGGTTCAAACATTCATGTCCCTATGGGATCACCATCAAGAGGCTTTGACCATGAAGAAACAGTAACCTCTGAAAACCATACAACCTGGACCTCTCCAGCATTCGTGTACTATAAGTGGTGTGTTGTGATGCAAGAGTTTGGGCAGATGTACACGGAAAGAGTTGATGAGACTTACTCTACCCTGTTAAAAGTTGCACAGTAATTTCTAAAAAAGTAAATAACGGGCAAAGGGGATAACACTTGAACTGATATCTTTGAAAGGAAGGCTTTATCCTTTGCCCTCACTACACTCCCAATCTAGATAGTGTTCCTGCCATAACTGATGTTAACATTAGGAGAGAACGCCCCAAAAAAACAATAGAAAGAAGAGGTGGAATCAGCAGGAGCGGCGACATTTAAATATAACTTCTGTTAAAACTGAATCTATAAGCCAAAGCTAAGGCAAATCCTAATTACCCTGAAATTCACAGGTAGAAAAGCCATCTTCTTTTATGCCACAAATCATAGAAATCTATAAATGTATTTCCTTAACTGTATTTTAAAAATCCAAGACTTTTCTTTCTGGGGCCCATAAAGACTTGCCAGAAATTCAGGTGCTCAATGAGGAGCATTTATCATGTGACTGCTGAGCCACGTGATGATTGTATATGGGGAAGAGCCGTTACGGATTAAAACTTGTAGATGCAACCTCCATTATCTCTCATATATGTTCCTTGACAGTGACAAAAAGTATCTGGTGACCATTTGTGTCCACATATGCATCTTCCAAATCATCAAGTAATACAGTGAATCAAAACTTTTTCACAGATGGAAGGAGCTTTTTGTTTGTGCAAAGCAAAGTCTTGATCCAAACAACTGTGTATATAAACACAGTTCCTGTTACCAAAATGAATATTATTTAAATTTGACAGGCTAGTAGTCAAATTACTATGCTTCTCCTTAACAAATCACTGGATCTCAGCTGGATGCATAAAAATAGAAGTGAGACGGTTGTCTATAGTTTTCATAGTCACATAGTTAAGATGAAGGAATAACTTGTTTGCTTTATTCTTTATGTAGCCTTGAACAGAAGTTCAAATCCTGTACCTTCAGAGGCAGATGAAGCAGTTCAAGCTGATCCAAACAGTATTGTTATGACTGAAGAAGAGAACACTTTTGCAAATCAGAAAGAACCTTTGCACAGAGATGATTCTGATTATATGGCAGAAAGAGCAATATCTCCATCTGGTATCAAGTCGGAAGAGATGCTAACAGATTCTCTGGAAACCAGCTGTGCCCAAGATAGCGCTGTGGTGCCTTTAAAAGATCCTGATGCGTTCCTTGTCAACTTAAATTCCTCAGAAGAAAATAATGCTACGTGTTTATTACTTCCCAAGGAAGATATTTCTGTGATGGCAGAAGATGCTTCTTCTAATGCTGGATCAGATATAATTAAAAATTGTCCTCCAGAAAAACCTCTGAATTGTGTGTCTAACACAAAAGAAATCTTGGGATTTTCTGTTTTGGATTCCATTAATGCAAGCAAGATTTTAAGTGTGAACAAAACTCGCTTGAGTAACTATTCTAGGAATTTTAGTAGTTTGAATGAAGACAGTTCAGCCGGAATGGAGAGCAAAACCAACAGTGCTCCAAACTCGATGTATTCTGCTGCAGATGACTCCAGTTCAGACACCGAATCTGTAGCTGAAACGCCTGGACCTTCCGGCAATTCATTGGTCTTACAATCTGCTTGTGAGGGTCCCTTGGAGACCCATAAGGCTGTTGAGTCAGATGATGAACAAATTGAAATTTGCTGTTTGAATAGTGAGCAGCAGCACTCTTCCCAGAAGAAGCAGGTCACAGCTACTGCAGAAACATTTCTTCACCCTCCAGAATGCTGCCCTTCAAATGGTATTTTGGAGGAAGTAAGCAAGGCAGAAGTTGATTCACTAGAAATAACAAATGGCAGCTTTGCTTTAGAAGAATCCTACTCCCCAAGGCATTCTAGCACAGAACATATGGTTCCACCTACAACCTTTTGTTCTCTTTCTCAAGTCTCTCCAACCCAGGTAGATCAGTTAGATAGTAACAACCCAGGTTTTTCTTTCCAGGACACTGGTTCTTTCAGGGGAGGAGAAAGGATAAGCCTGGAGGGCAAAGAGGGACCTACAGAGATATGTGAAACTTCCAGATGTGATACCCAAGAAATGCCTTTGTGTATGACAAAAACTGTTAATGGTTGGGACAGCAACCTGCTGGACAAAGATGAACATAATAAAAAGCAACAACCACTTCCAGAAAATGATTTAGGAACAGTTTTTAATAGTTGTGTACTTGATTGTCCTCCTACTCTGAGAAAAAAAGGAAATGGTGATTCAGCCCACTTGGCTAAACTAGATGGTCACACCATGGACTGCACATCACAGAAGACAGTGAACAGCCCCAGATCTCCCCTTCTAACCAAATCTAAAGATGTGAGTAAGTCGGCGGGGGCTGCTGCTTATGACGTACCAGGGAAGAGTGAAAAAACAGGTTCTATTCCTGCTATAAAATGTTCAAATGCAAAAATGCAAAATTGTGGCCAAGGTAAAGGCATCACAGTCCCACACAATCAATCCTCCTTCAGAAAAGTACACCACGAAAGAGGGATTCCTCAGAAGAGCATTACAGAAACTCTCTCAAATAATCAAAGGAATAAGCCCGGACCAAAGTTAAAAGGTCTTACTATTAAAAGTAAGTCCAAGACTAATTCAGATAGTCTTAATGCAATTCCTGCAAAGGCTGGTAGCACTGATCAGAAGAAAACATCTTCTCCTGTGCAGTTATCACCTAGGCTTCTTCCAAAAAAAGGTACATCACTCCATAATCTAACTACACATTTGGAGCCACCTACAAGGAGCCTTTCCATGGGCTCCAGGATTCTTCAACAAGAGGAGGAAAGCAAACTGACTTTAGCAGTGCCCCAAGAATCATCTTTACCAGTGTTGAATGGTGACAGCAGTGCTGTGAAAAACAAGGAAGAGGAATTTGTCAACAAAATGGAAGTTAGCAATACTGGAATGTTAGGAAATTCTGTAGAGCAGAAAGAAAAGCAGTTGTCGGTTCTACAAGATATGAATAGCAAAAAGAAAGGTATAAGTAGGATGGATGATTATGAAAAAAGAGAAGGTCCTTCCCATATAAGTGCCCACTCCAAAATTCTGACCAACAGTGACTATCAGAGTAACAGGATTGAGACCCATGGAATGGATATGAGTTACCTGACTCATGGTGGATGTGAAATGAATCCATTAGGAACTGATAACATTGAGTCTTTTCAAAAAAACTCTTCCAGTGTTCCTTATTCTTCTGCCCTACAGGAACAATCAGGTCAGGAAATTCAACGCACATTCATTGAAGTGAGGCTGTCTTCGTCCTCCTCATTTGCACCATCTTCAGTAATTCCAGAAGTACCTCTGGAGAAGGGGGAGCCTGCCAATAAAACGTTCATTCAACAAGAAAATGAGATGCAAAATATTTTTGAGGAACCAAATATACACACTCCATTAAAGCCTGTGACAAGGACCTATTCGATGCCTACCCAATTATCAAATCATTTGCGAGAAGAGAGCAGTGCTGCAAATGTACCAGCCCATCAAGTCCAGGATATCCAGAGCAATGTTTCTGGTGAAAAGTATCCTCTTTGCGACACAGGCATGCTGAAAATGGTCCAACTTAATCTGATGAATGGCCAAAGCACTCAAAATGAAAAAGAGCAATCTAAGAGCGTCCCCAAACCAAGTAATCATGAATTATCAATAGCCAATGACAACAGCAGTCATGTTGCAGATCAATTCAAACCTTGCAGGAGGAATTATTATTATTATGAGCTGAATTGGCCCCATGACCCCATTTCATCTTTTTCAGTCAAACAGAGAATTAAATCTTTTGAGAACCTTGCCAATTTGGATAGGCCACTGGTCAAAGCCATAGATATACATTCCTCCACTCTCAGTCTGAAACTTCCCATTGGTAGGCGTTTATCTGGTGGTGTTTCTGCAGTTTCAGCTACAAGGGTCAATGATGCAGTTCAGGCACTGAGACGGAGCTTGAGTTCATACTGTGAAAGTGAAGGACCAGCATCCCCACGGATGACAAGGTCTTCAACTAGTACAGCACTAACAAATCTGCAAGAAAATTCTGTCAAGAACAACAATGATGATGGTGACTTAGAGAAGACTGAAAGAGATACAGCTTTGGGGAGGCCAGAGAGTTTGCCTCCATCTACGATCAGTGTCCGGAGAAGCAAAGCCTCAGGTGGGCACATCAGGCATGTGCCTTTGTCTCGCTCCAAACTCCGGGAGCTAAGAGCCCTGAGCATGCCAGACCTGGACAAGCTCTGTGATGAAGACTTCTCCATGGAGTCCAAACCTACCCATTTCAAAACAGAAGTGGCAGTTCCACCGGTTGCAAAATCTCTTGGTATTGCCACAGAAAACGTTCCAAGTCTGAATGACTGCCCGGGGCTCTCAGGCCTTGTAATCGCAAGCAGGACCCAGTCAAAAGAAAGCAGTCCGTGGAACAGTGGTCCTGGCACTCCTGGGTCAGCATCTGATGAAGAAGTGCTGCAATATGATGCCAGCCTAAATAGGATGCATTCAGAGAAAAGCTGGTCAATCAGGTTAGTTTCACTATTTTCTTACTCTTGTTTTTTGTTTCCAAACTGGGTAAAGTTTCCAGAGTCAAAAGGTTCTCCTGGACAAGACAAAACAAAACAAACAGTCATACAAGGTCTATATTCTGTGGTGCTTATTCTGCACAAAAATATTAAATATTCTGTGTCCAGTCTACCTGGATTCAGTGCTAAGAAAATTTGGCATCAGCTTTCCCTGTAATTTTCAACTCCTCTTGGCAAAGTTCTGCTTGCATGCACAATTCCTCCCCACGTGCAGCATTCCATCGCAGCCAGAATCAAAGGGACTGAAAATGATTGCTGTTGGTGTGTGGAGGAGGAGGAAGGCTGTGCAGAGGGGGTAGAGTCATGGGCAGGCACGCACCTTAGAGGGAACCTTGGTTGGCATACTGTCATTTATTCTGCAACGTTAACACTATTTTGCGTAATCTTTTCTGATTTTTTTGCTACACTTGGTAAGGTGGGGAATGGAGATGCAGTCATCTGGCAAACAGTGGTTTACAGACAGAAGAAGCAGATGCTGTTTGAAGGGAATGAAGGAGTAGCAGTGAGCTATAGGGAAGAAGGAAATTGAGGAAGAAACCAAACAACTTAACTCAACATTCTTAGACTAGCTGTCCATTTCTGCATGCAAGAGTAGAAATGTTGTGATTGTTTTTGTTAGCATTCAGTCATTGAATATATTTCTACAGTCTCATCCAGTATCCAATTTTGCACTTAAATATTTTAGCTTGGATCAGCTCTTAGTCTCTACTCTGGATCAGCAGAAATTACAGTCAATTTTATCTTCAGTGACAACAAAGTGTGATGTTTCTTCTTTACTTCAGGAGGCCAAAGCTCAAGCAGAGGTAAGTCTGGACAGGATCAAAATGGAAACTGGCCAATACCTGCATGTTACTTGTATAAAAGGTTGCTAATGTTTAAAGGCAGATTAATATTATTGACTTTTTTGAATATTACATAGGAAAGGAAAAGAGTAACTTTCTTTACGTTATAGTTGGGTTCATTTTGGATGTTTTAAAGAAATTTTCCAGGCATGCCAGTAATCAACTTGGAGTAATGATGGAACAGCAGCGATGCTGGTTTGGATTCAGGATGTGCCCTTCTGAGGAGGGGTGGATAGACTCTTCTCCAGGCACAGGTGTGGAGAACATATGCCCTTCCAGATGTTACTGGACTGCAACTTCATCAGTTATAAGTGACCGGGAGTAGACACTCCAGTGACTTGGAATGTTGTGCGTCAGTCACTCAGACACTAGAAGATAAAGCCTACTTGTAGAAAGTCCTTCCAATGAGCATGTGGAGATTTTTCCTTGCACACACACACACTCACCCTATTCAGGAACATCCCCTAGTCCTCTTTGTAGAATTTTCAGTAGAGCCTTGAAGATGTCCAAGCTCCAGAGGGACTGGCATAAGAGGAGGAGCCAAGATTGTCCTACAAAGGAGGGTGTGAGGAAATCCATTTCCATCAACCCAGAAACACAAGGTTAAATCTGTATCCAACCCACTGCCATTGTTGCAGAAGTGACCCCCTTTTTATTTTGATAGTCTGCTGCATTCAGGCAGTGCTTGCAACAGAACGTGGCTGTCATTGCTTTCACTGGAAAGCATCTCAAAATAGGCAACATCCATAGCTGAATGAGCTTGTAGGAAGCACACCCAGTTTTCTCCTGTAACTCTTGATCCATTAAATGATAAACGTACAAAGTCCTGCTTCCATGCTTCCATCTATTTTGCTGATCCATGACATTAGTACATGCTGCTAGTAATTATCTTTGGACTGAAGTATGGCAGATTAAATCTGATTGATCTGCTGTAGTCTAAAGTGTTTCTAGTATATGCCACTTTTAAATACTTGAAGTGGATTTTATCCTGGGTTCTAATGAAGGCAAACATCTTATAAATACTTAAACTCGGCAATAATATGGTGAAGGAAACTAGGAGTGTTAAGAACATCCGTTTTGGTCATTTTCTTACAAGTTAGCCTAGAGCTGTCCAATTTCCCCATTCCACTCCTGCAAATTAAATTGTAATTCTGTATCTTGAGTGCAAATGTCATGCCTGCTTGGGGTTTTAAGAGAAAGTATTTTGAATCATCCAGCAAAATTCCAATATTTTTAACTAAACAGAGGATTTATTTAAGGGATTTCCATCCAACTACTACTTTAAATCAGAGATAAAAACTTTTTAAAGGAAACCAGTCTTTTTGATGCTATTGTAAAAGAATAAAATCTATTTTCCAAGCAGTGTTGCTTAATCCAAAGTGGCAAACTCAGAAGGCAGTCCCTGAGCCTTCAGGCAGACATAAAGAATAGATATCCCTCAGTAAGATCTTCTGTTACCACTTGATGGAAATTACTGGATAGCAAGCAATTTGCAGGGCTTGGCAACCTGCAAAGCTAGAATTTAACAAGGCCATCTTGTAAAGCTAGGAAAAACCATACTGCTAGTCTTTTTACTACCCTAGTAAAAATTGCCCTTTTTTAAACACAGTATGTGAACTTTTAAAACTAGTCGCAATTGCAGTCTCCCCAGCTGCTACAAAATCTATACCACGGACAAAGCAATATTGTGGGAAGGCTGTTCAAGACCCATGATGTACCTTTATGACAGCAGTAATGTCATAAAGGTACATAAGAGAGGTCTTAAGAGACAAGAGACCTCCCACAATCTCTTTTTGGTCTGTTCCAGTACCTGGTTAAATACTGTTAGTCTCATAAGTTTGGTTGAGCCAGGTTGGTTTGGCAACTTTTGAAGAAACACTGACTGGATTTTGTTTCCAGCCAAAAGCAATCAAATGCACTTCTAAGTATTTTCACATGGGATCTTAGGAGAGATTATTTATTCATGCCTGTTTGTAAAACCCAAGAACTCAAATATTTAGGAAACTGGATGCTTCTTGGAACACCATCTGTGTCTGCATAGTTTCTCACATCTGCTCTTAAATCCAAAATGGCACAGTGGCTGGAAAACATTATGCAATTCATAATGTTGGCTTTCTGTCCATAGTAGAATGATTCTTAGTCTTCAAAATTTATCTACGTTTGTCGTATCTCTTTGAATTTTTGACACCTACACAGTGCTGTTCTCTGGGGTCCAATGATCCTCCTGCCACATATCCTTCATCTTAGTAGAGGCTTACATTCAGTGCTTCTGGGGTGGAAGAATCGGCCAACAGAGTCATTGCCCAGGAGACATCTGAAGGTATTCTTCCCATTCTTTGGTGAGGTTCCTTCCATGTCCCCCTGTGACATATGGAGAAGGGTAGTAGCTAATAGTAAAAGACTCTAAGCATCTACATCTAATGCACATCCACTCTTCAACTAGCATCCCGCTCCTCCCAGATTAAAGTCAAGGGTTTTTTAAAAGAATATTTGTGAATCTTGCAGAAACAGCAAAGAACACAAGGAGTAGAGATAGGCATGAGCTGCGCTTTAGTGGTTCAACCTGGTTTGGTGCAACTCCCACATAGGTGTTCCATGGGTGCTGCATGCTTCCCTCCCCTGCCTCCTCCAGGCAATCACCCACTCATTGCCAGCAGTGCACTTCCCTGCTCTGCCTCCTCCGAGTGATCACCCACTCAGAGGCAGCACCGCACGCTTCCCTCCTCCACCTCCTCCAGCAGCCACGTACTCAGATGAGGAGGTAGGGCAGGGAAGCCTGCGGCGTGCCAAACACAGGCAAAGCACAGTTTGTGCCTAGAGTATAATGTGAAAAGAAAGACTACCCATCTCTTGATATGGATGGAAAACCAGGAAAGCTTACTCCCTGATCACAAAGAGAACTGGTTTACTTAGAAGTCACTTAAGATGCTACAGATTGGAGTCAGCAGAACCAAGGAGAACCTAAGAAACAGGGTTTTTGCAAGAACACAGTTCTCATGTGGAGAACAGGCAGATGCATACCTGTGTCAGTGTTCTCTATGGCCCTCGACATATACTATGGAGGATGTGATGTTAGCTGCCCCAGATGCCCTTGGTGGTGCTCATTATTGGGCAAAAAAGTATTTGACATACTTATCTAAGCGTTATAATATATTGCTCATAAGGAAAGATAAGATGCTAAAGAACACAAACCTAGTGTCAGGTCAGGGAGACTGACACCTGAACGTCTCTCTAGGAGCCCTACAGAACTTTAGAGATCTCTAGGAAAATATCAGAAGTTTGTCACAGCTGGCATTTATCCCCAAAAAGGGTTTATTCCTCTATATCCCATAAACAGAAAAATACTTCAAATATTGAAAACATCCAGCAGTCTTAGAGCTATGGAAAAACTGTCAGTGCAGATGCTTAAAAATATATCTTTGCAATCCTTGAAAAGCTACAAGTGTGATTGCCATCCAAAATTGTTACAACGATAGAAGTTGCAAACAAAAATACATTCAAAACAAAACTTAACTTGCAAGCAAATCTGAAATCATGTTATAACTATATTTCAAATTTGTAGGAGCTTATAGCCTGAAAAGGCACAACTGAAAGTCAAAATACAACTCTAGAATACCAGATTTCTTAGGAATAAAACTATATTAAAGAAAAAGACTTCCTTAACCTCTAGGTATATAGAGAACACACACAAAATAATTCTCATTGCTCACCAAGCCAGACCTGTTTGAATCTATGAAGGAAAATCCATTTTGTTCTCTCTCCACTACTGCTACATTATTGTTGTTGGTATCTGGTTTCTGTGGCATAGCATGGTGTGATGTGATGATGAGTTGAATGTTGATGTTTGTGTCTTATCTCCCTATATTTATAATTCTTTCAGTTGCCTACCTTTCCCTTCCAAATATAAACAATCTTTTCTCGAGGGACTTGGAGATCCAAGGCCTGGAGCACCAAGAACATAATGTTAATAGAAATTCTACTCGTGTTGCACCTACTGTAACTTGAAGGGCTTGTAACTCAGAATCTGGCAGGCTGCCGCTATGATGATTACACCATTGTTTTGACTAAAAATTTGCAAAGCCTAAAGAAATAAAGGCCTGTAACATAAAGCATCTGGTACACCAAAGTCTTGGAAGACCAGAGTCCTGAAAAACCAGAATGTTGTAACTACAGAGAGTGTAAGCTACAGGACCTGCAGTTCCATATTTACACACTGCAACATAAACACATTCAGCTATCAGGAACATTATGGTACAGTGACTTTGCTTGGCTGGAGAGTTGGCTTTCTGTTTTGTAATAATTATAGTAAACTGTTGTTCAGTCTTCAAATCAAAAAGCACTTTCCTTTTCACAACTACTTTTCCCAACACTCTATACACATAAAATTTCACATCTTGTTACTGGGACTCTTTAGAATCAAATAAAGAGAGAGAGAGAGAGAGAGAGAGTGAATGGGCTGCACCTTCAGAAGAGATGTTCCTTAAAGTGATAAAGGATATCTGATTATGCTAGTAAAAACTTTTCTCACCTCTACAGAGGAAGATATCAGAACTTGGAATATATTCAGAAATGATGTTATTTAATTGTAGGAAGGAGGAGAACATACTGATCAAAGAGAAACTGATACTAAGATAACAAACAGTATAAAATATGTAGGGACATATTTTACAAAATATTTACAAGAATTACGAAGAATTACCAAAAAATAATATTAGAATTACAAAAAAATAATATTAGAAGTGAAAAATAAATTAAAAGAATATATGAAGATCAAACTATCCTGCTATGGGCAGATTGCATTGTGTAAAATGAAAACCATATCACTTTTTTTCTGAATGTTACCAATGATAGTAAAGTATGGCAAGTTAAAAGAGTCCCAGGGCATAGTTAACAATTTTTGTAATGGTGATAGAAGAACTAGGATAAATAAAAAATTATTATATCAGTCCCAAAAAGAAGGAGGACTTGGCCTTCCTAATATAAAGGTTTACTATCTGGCTAATCCATTAGGAGTTATTCCTGATATTATTTCATCCCTAGAAACCCTGATTTGGTATGAACTGAAAGTTCAAGAAGTTAAAAGTAATATTGAGAATATAATTTTTAGCAGAGATAGTACAATAAGTATAAAAGAATTGAAAAATCTCTTTTTAAAAAATATGATTCAGATTTGGAATATATATAGACAAATAATTTCTCCACCAGCCTCTCCCTGTAACTCCTATAATTATATTACAGAAGTTTCCAGAAAAATTGAAAGGACTTTTTCAGAAATTATTGAAGAGCAAACAGGTGTATAGGTTAAAAATAACTGACTCAGTATTTTAAAACTTGTTGGAGGTGTGGTCAAGATGGAGGTACTTATTTCTGTGTGTTGTGCAAATGTGTTGTTATATCAAAATTTTGGAAGTTAGTATTTAAAGAAATTGTACAAACAGTAATAGAGTTTTCTCCAAAGATTTCATTATTGTTTATTTTTGAAGATGGATAGTAAAAGTGGGGGGAAAAAAGAGCTAATTATGAATATGATGTTGGCAGATTAGTAATTGCAAACCATTGGAAATCGAAGTATAGCTGTCAGATACAGGAATGGTATATAGTGAAACTTGGGTAATAGCACTTAATAATAAATTGACAGGATATAAAATATAGTAAGGGATTGATAAAATAAACCAAGTTTGTCGAAATTTGGTAAGACCTCCTGCATTTTGTACTATTGAAACAAGAAGTAATTGTTACTTTGAAAGGGTTATGGGGCATAAAAATCAAAATCAAAATGTAAGAAGGGAGCAAGTGCCAAAGAAAAAGTAGCACTTTGTAAGGAAGATTCAACATTCCTTAGAGATAAGCTGCTCTGCGCATGAGAAACTAACTGCTTTGCTGAGATGCGAGAAATTGTAACCAATGCACATAGTCCTAAAGGACCAATGAACTGCTGCATACTTTTGTTTCCTTTTTAGAACTGTATGAAAACTTTAACCCTGTTGATCTCGGGGTCCCCACCCTGCTGGGCACCCGAGTGCGCAGTTATCTGAATAAACCTGTCGCCCTTTCCTCCAAAAAACTGCCCACTTATTATTATTGCTTGGGCCTTAGCTTAATAGAATTAGCTGAGACACTGAGCTCTGGGAGTAACAAAAATGTTGAATGAAGAATATCTTTACTGTTCCCGGGGATGGGTGCACCTTTTTCCCCAACTGGGTCTATCAAGTTTTAATTCGTGTTTTTTTTTTTTAAAGGTGTCTACATGACGTACAAGAAAACTCAGTCCCCCTACCCCAAGACCCATGATTTCTGTTCAGGAGGGTGTTATTTTAACTCCTCTACCCACGACCGTTTATTTTAACTTGGTTAAAACTCAGTTTTTTTTAATCAACTTGCCAAATGTGCTTTCCTCTGTCACAGGAAATTGTCCCCCACTTCTATGTTGCCATGCTAGTTCTCTCTCTGTCTCTCTGTGTATATTTCTTTATTCCTCATCTTCCTCTGCCTCTTCTTTCTTCCTTTCCTGCCTTATTTGTTCTCATTTTTCCTCTCTATGTAGCCTTTTGCAGAAGTAGCTGACAGCAACCCAAAATGTCACTTCCCTCTGTGTGTGTCTGTGTCTGTCTGTGTCCGTCTCTCTCTCTCTCTCTCTCTCTCTCTCTCTGTGTGTGTGTGTGTGAGAGAGAGAGAGAGAGAGAGCAGTAGTGCTCTCTCCCTCTCCTCCCCACAGCAGCAGGGGCAAGTGGCCAGCATGAGGGCAGGAGATCAGGACAGCCTCAAATGCAATGATTCTAAAGGCCAGTGTAGCCCCCTGGACCGAGATACAACACAGCTGAAAAATGGATTAAAAGTTTTCCCAAGAGGACTCGCACGTCAACCCAAATAGCATGTGTCTACCACGTGAGTTCTAAAGCAGTTCCATTTAGAATAGAGCTTCTTGTGAGGCAAATGTAAATATGAACAAGCCCTTGGCCAGAGAGTGCAAGTGATTAGTAGGAAAGTGTTGGCTGTTCTTCCATTCCCTTCTACAGCACTGGCCTTGCCGATTGGCAGAATGAGGGAGCCGGTGGGGATGGCAGCTCGAGCTCAGGACAGCCATCTCCGTCACACTTGCCACTGCAGCTGCAATCTCTTGGTACCCATTGGAAGGCAGATTTGCACATGTTCAGACACACATTTCACTTTATTATCAACCTGACTTGTATCTGAGCTGTGACTGAAACCTCAGCACCCATAGCTCAAACTGAGCTAATCTGCATTGCGACTGAACTAGAAAAAGTGCCTTTCTCTATCCTTCCAGAACAGCTGTTGTAATATTTTGAAACTTACTTAGTTTAATTGTAATTGTACATACTTTAAATAAATAATCTCTGGGTAGTTTTGTTTTTTTAACATCCAGGAAGGTTTTCTTTAAACACAGGGCTCTTCTCATCTTTCAGATGTCTTGTGAATTTCTCTGATATTACTTCTGGGTTTTTAACTGTTGCACTTTCTGCCTCCCTCCCACTGTCTTTTTCTGTCAGAGCAAAGAAGATGTTTACTTTGTCGTCTTGAATAAAGAAGAAGGATCTGGCCTGGGATTTAGTGTTGCTGGAGGAGTGGACCTGGAACAAAAATCCATCATCGTAAGTGGTGACTGACTGCATTTTTCTCATAAGTGTGTTGCAAAGCCAGCTGGAGAGGAGATCAAGTGCTCATTGATCAAGTCAGTCCCCAGCCATAAAGCCCTGTTGCGAATGGCTGTTTGCATCATTTGAAATACCATCTGCTATTGCTATCAGAGAGGGCAATGGGCCTGGGTGCCAAATAAAATGTGATGAAAACGCTATTGCTGAAAACGAACCCCAGCAATAGCCTCAGGCACATGTCTTAAATTTGAGACAGAGCTTGAGAAGGTTGCTGTTTTGGAATATCGCTCCCAGAATCACAGGCTAGCCCTTGGGAATTCTGGGAGCTGTAGTCCCCAAAGTAGCTTTCTCTGGCTTTGGATTTGGGACACAAGGTACCAGCTGAATCTTGGTGTTCCTTAGTCATATGCCTTTCATTCCAGTGATTCCCAAACTTTGCTGGGGCACACTGTGGACTGCAAGGAAATCTCTAGTTAATTGCAAGAAATATATCCCTACACTGAAAGTCTCCCCCCCCCCCCCACACACACACCTTTGTTTCAATAATTGTGAGTCCCTTGTGGCATCAATCAAACATGGCTTTCTAAACCAGCTTTACATTTTTATTTGAGTAAAAGTTTTCACAAAGGCAAAGCTTTTCCTCAGGAGGCCAGACTCAGAACTAGAACTAGGATAAACTTGTTGGGCCCTTAACACAAATGGAAGATACTACCAAGGTGGAGAAAACAGAAAAGGGCCTGGACATTGGTGAACAGAAACCATTTCCAAAATGTTAGAAAGGGGCATAGTTTACCATCATTTTTTAGACAAGGTGCTGAAAGGGTTATTTTTGGTTCCTTTCTCACACTTAATTTAAAATAAAATAAATCCTTGCAGTGCTCTGAAGCTGCCATGAGGTTCCCTGCATCTTCCCTGCCATACTTCCAGGTCCAGAATGCCAAGGGGTCAATGTAGAGCGTGGAAAATTTTGATTTTGAACAAAAAATAAAAATAAAGCAACAACAACAAACACATACCACTGCTCAGGCTTTGTGTTATGTTGTTATATAGAAGTGATTAGATCTTGTGACTGGCATGTGAGCTTTTCAGAAGTATTTGCTAAGCTACTTACTCTGGTCCAAAAGACCACAACTTATATCTGCATGGGAAATTATAACATACGAAGCATTATTTTATTGTGTAGCCTGTGCAATTTTTACCTTAATATTATTTTAGCATTTTAATACTACCTTTCAGAGCTAACCCTATCAAGTCAATGCATAACTTCATATTAAACACACACAGAAAACCATTATTTCATAATTCTATTATCTATCAAACTATAGCCTGTAAAATACTAAAAAACGCAAAATATAAGCCAGCAGCCGTTAAAACAATGGCAACAGTATAGAAAAAAATACTTCTAAAATTGGGCAGTGTACAAAGGAAAGATTAAAAAGAGCAGTAAAATAAAGAATTCAGAAACTTTTAAAATATATTTCTTTCAGGTAATTGTGCTGGTTAGATTAAATCCTATTAGTATTTCAGTGGAGAAACTGTGAATAGTAGAAAGTTTGAAAAATATGAGGACATACAGTAGGTACTATAAATAATGGTGTGACTAGATGCCCACAGTATGTTATCCTACTCTATAGATTTATCATTTTTGAAAAACCAAAAATAATAGGTTCATAAGTGGTTAGTGAGAATATTCAATTCTTCATAAAACCACTTTCCTGCCCCGGCATCCTCCTTGGGGCTCATAGATTGCCCCAAAATATAAACCAACCAACCAGGGAAACTGAAATCAGAATTGGCCAAAAGTCCACTTCTGGTTTTGAAAAATGAGTGTTTTTGGTGTTGAACAGTGCAGGGGAAGCCCTATCTATTTAAAAGACAAAAGACTGTTCCTGGAGGCATTCTTTCCTTCTTTCTTTCTCTCTCTCTCTCTTTCTCTCTCTCTCTCTTTCTTTCTAACTTTTTTTTTCAAGGATTGGGGAGTTTGATGGAGTCAATGACCAGAAAAAGAACCTGCGGGGGGGGGGGCAGGGAGGAGGCAACTGCAGTCCCAGGGCCACAATTTGCCCATTCCTCTATTAGTCAATACATTATTTGGTAAAAGGTCAATTATTTTAATACATTTGAGAGGGTTGGAACTGAATTAGTCTGCTGCAGCATAAACAACAGAGTCTTGTGGCACCTGAAAGACTCATCAGCTTCATTTAGTGTAATATTGCATCGATGGCAGCCTACCAGTGGAAAAACTCTTTGCTGTTTTTGGTTTATCAATGGACAATTTTTCAATGGACTGCCAATCTACACCGTAATCTTATCTTCCTGAAGGTTCATCGGGTGTTTTCGAAGGGGGGTGGCATCCCAAGAAGGAATCATCCACCGAGGAGACCTAATTCTTTCTATTAATGGTGTCTCTCTTGCGGGATCTGTACATGGAGATGTCCTCAACGCTCTTCACCAGGCAAGGCTCCACAAATACGCCATTGTTGTCATCAAGAAGGAGAGAAGTGGAGAAAATACATCATCTTCTGGAAGGGAAAAGTCTGCTGCTGGCAAACCAATGGTGGGAGCTGCAACAAAGGGACGAGGAGCAGGTATAACAGCACCTGGAATGGATTCACTTCACAGAACCACTAAGGGATACTATAGAGAGGCAGGATGGAGGAAGGAAAACATGGTTCATGCTGTCATTGCTTGTATTTATGCAATTGGATGGAGCATGTGATAATCCCCTTGAGTTTTCATTTAAGGTTCTTTGGAAATCAAACAGCATTCTAAGATATCCTCACACGCAGGTACACACTCATGTAATTCCAGTCCCAGTCTAACCCATGTGGAAACAAATTGGTAGGTTTCCACTCCGATTCACTGGAAATGAGCTTAGGCCTCTTGGTTTTGGAATAATGTAATAAATGTGAATATAAAGTCTCATTTCCAGAGACATTAGGATTTACAAACATTTTTCAATCCAAGATGAAACTATTCCAGCAGAATGTTTGGAATCATGTCTCAGTAGCTTAAAAAGTGGATCCCAATGTTACAAACTGCCTCTTTATTAATATTGAGGAATGGCTATGACGTAAGGAAGGATGATTTATACCTTCTGGAGGGTTGCAAAGCAGGGTTGTACTGTGAGGAATGATGCTTGATTATATGTGATCTGTGTACGTTTTTGTCATTAACTTCCAATATGGTGGTGACTACCCAAAGTTTGGCTAATGGAATGGAGTAAATGGAATGCGACGTACCTCTCCATTTTTCTTTTCAAAGGTCCAGGTGGAGACTTGTGTAATTCCATTTGTGTTGAACTTTTAAAGACTTCTGCTGGCTTAGGCTTCAGTCTGGATGGAGGAAAAGCTTCAGTCTCTGGAGACAGACCTTTGATCATCAAAAGAATTTTTAAAGGTACTTGGAAAACAGATTTCCTGAGCCCCCATTCTTTGGCACTCCTTTCCATTGGGTTCAGTAGTCTAGAGGAGCTGTTGTTATCCGCAACAGCTCCATGAAGCTCCTGTAATTTCAAACCTAAGGCTTCCTTTATGGAGCTGGTCCATCTCATATTGGGTAGGTGGCCTCAGGCAAAGCAATTTTCTGCTTTGCCCCAGATAGCAAAGTGTTTGTAGATTACTTTTGTCATGGGAGATTCAGACTTGGAATTGCAGCAGAGAGGATGCAGAGAAATTTGTGATGCTAAAAAATAACATCTCGATCAACTTGCCTAAAATTAAGAAAAGCCAAACCCCACTCTGAAGGTTTGCCCAAAATTTCTCCCCTTCCTCTGAAAGCAACTGGAAATCTCCCATTCCATTTTTGTAATCCTACCTATGTGAGAGGTGGAGTTTTCAAATGGCTTTGACAGGTTAATTCCAGATAACCATTAATGGTCTGAAGTCTATTTGATGATGTGAGTTTATTCACTGCATTTTATTGTTGTTGTCAAGTAGAAACTGACTTACAGCAACCCTAAGAGGACTTTCAAGCTAAGTGAGATACTTAAGGAATGGTTTACCAATTCCACGCCTCAAGTGTGTTTTCAATCTGCAACGGGGATTTGAACGCAGGCCTCTCACTCTATCCACTGCACCACACTGGCTATCATATTTTGTTAGTGTCACTTTATTGTATATTGTCCTTTAAAATTTCTGTATGCTGCTTTGGCACCTTGATGAAAATTTTAAAGTAAAATAAATATGGATAATAGTCTATAATGGTGACGGCGAACCTTTTTGGGCCCAAGTGCCCAAACTGAAAAAAACCAAACAAACCAGTGGGCGGCGGCAGAAGCGGCAGAAGGGGGAATCCCGGGCACAGAGGTGCCTCGAGACCTCACTCTGGATCCGCCGCCAGCGGCAGCTGCTCCGGATCCTGGCCCCCTGCCGCCTTTTGGGGCGCCAGCACAACGGCTGCAGTCGCCTGACTGCGGGGGGGGGGGGGAGTAGCGATCCGGCGACTTATGACTCGCATGTCCGTAGAGAGGGCTCTGTGTGCCAGATGTGGCACACGTGCCATAGGTTTGCCATGGCTGGTCTATAAGGAACCATAATAAACTGTTTTGTTTCCATTTTGATTGTCTTGCTCTTGCTGCTGTTTATTTAGACCTTTTCCTTATGAGTGTTAGATGTATTGTTAGTCTTAAATTGCTTTCATTTGTTCTTCTTTATAAACCATTCTAGGATCTGCTTTACCTAAAACATGAAACAACGATGGCCCAAATTATAAAGATAAATAAATGCAGAAGTGAAATACTGCCAGGAAAAGAAAAAAAGTTCCTGTGTATTACCAGTCTTTGAAAGGAAATCTGGGTTCAAGGCTTCAGCCAGCCCAGAGTAGCAGCTTGTAGTGCTTCTGGCAGGAGACAAGGGACATCTCTCTCCTGCCCCAGCCTTTGTTCACTGGACCATATCATGATGAAGGGGATCGGGGCCGACTGCCACCCTTGAGCCTGAGGCTGATCTGGCTGAACGTTTGCAGGGGCCGTTGTGGATCAGCTTGGAGAGGACAGGGTTTCTTGGTTTGTTCCATTCAAGTAGGAACAAGCTTGCCCTTTCCCATCCTGTCCAATAACTCTCCCCATCCTGGTGGGGCTTCTTTATTCTCTTCTTTGCACCTTTTATTCATTACATGCTTAAGGTTCCTTTCCCCCTTTCCACCCGTCCTAACCTTAGGCAACTTTCTGTTCCCCAGACTCAGCTGCATTCCTGTGAATGTGAATATATTTGGCGGGTTTATTGTGAAGAAATACAATGCTCCAAACCCTCCTCCCTGGTTACACCGATATAGCACAAATGGCGCCTTTTTGGAGGGGAATTGGTGTACGTTGAGAAATTGCTGTATCAGCTACATACTGGGTTGTAAGATTCAGTGTGCTACTGATAATGCCCGTGGTGGTTTCTTAATTTGAAGCCATTTGTCTCCAAAAGCTATACCATTTGCACACCTGTGCCAAGAGGATTTTGGCCAGTGTCCGTTAGAAAACACTTCCCAAGATAAACATGTTCTAGGAAGGATGTGTAGAAAAAGCTCAGTATCAGCTGACCCAGTAAATGTGTGCAATTGTGTGAACTCTAATACAGTGCATTTTAGAGCTGAAGCGGTACTATCTTGTTCTGGACACAGTGCTGAAAGTGTTTCCTTATGCCTAGTTACGTCTGTGAAACCAGTAACGTAATTCTTCCTTCCTGCCTTTCATATATTTGCCAACAGGTGGCGCTGCAGAACAAGATGGAAAACTGGAAGTGGGTGATGAAATTCTTGCCATTGGTGGAAAATCCTTGCTGGGACTCATGCATTATGATGCTTGGAACATAATCAAATCTGTCCCTGAAGGACCAGTTCAACTGCTTATCAGAAAGCATCAACTTCCAGCGTGATGTGAGCAATACTGTCAACCTAAACCCAACCTTTTGAATACATCCTGCAAGTTGTATATGCTGAAACCATTGCATATATCAAAGGAGCTGATTCTTGTTGCTTTGTTGGCATTGTTCTATGGCAGACTGCTTAAATTAGCCAAGGAACATCCAAATCTGAAAGTTAGGAATGTCTCTCTTACTTGACCCACCATCTCCCAATACTGCAAAATCAAAGTGCCACAAATCTTTACTCTGGGCCACATGCAGTTTTTTGTGTCCTGAACTTTTGTCTGCCCTCCTTGGAGACTCCTAGTCTTTTACCTGTAAACAGTTGCACTGGAGGAAGGGTATTGGGCCGCATCATGTTGCGTAACTTTGCACCCAGCACAACCCAGATTGGGTGCCAGAAACATTTAATTTACATTCATTAAAACCTATTTATCCCATTCCCCCATTTTAGATTCTGAGGCTCTCTAGGGGTTTTTTTTTTAATCACCTCTTGGATTGGGCAATCTAGTGGCGATTTTTGACTTTTGAAAGCTGCACCACCACCCCCTGTCCCGACTTCCAAAGACTTCCTCAGGACAAAAATGAACCCTAAGGAGCTTCAGAACGTAAAACAAGGTGATAGGAATTATTTAATTAGTGTACTTTAAATGTTTGTGTTGAGGGCTCAGTCTTGCCATTTATTTTCAATATAAGTGCTCTCAGTGGGAACTGTGAAATGAAAAGACTACTACAGAGCACGTACAGTGTGTAATCTGTATCATTGCCTGGACAGCCTCAACCAACGTCATACAGTTAGAACTGCGGATGAAAGAAAACTCAAGTCACTGGATGCGATTGCAAAGCAAAACTGGAGTTCTGACCTTGCATTTTGTAAATTAATTTTTGGTTATGTAAATTAATTTTGGGGTATGTGTACACTATGCTCTCACCACATAGATTAGGGTTAGGTAAAAGGTGCTCCTTCCAGATGTTAGTGGAACAAACTGCCATCAACTGTAGCCAGTATAGCCAGTGATGAGGAATGCCAAGGTGCAGTCCGTCAACATCTGGAAGAATAAACTCGGCCCATTCCTGACATAGCTGCACAATCAGTGGTACTTTGCCCAAGAAAACTCAGTATTATGTATAGAAAGTTGGTGTCTGGTTTCTTCCTATTGTAATAAAAGGATTCAAGTATCATCTTTACATCCACAAAAAGATTGTTTCCAACATTGGATGGGAACAACCTGTGTCTCAGTGCAGGAATATGTTATTTACGTGTGTAGTTTCCTAGATTGAGTATCCAACCTCTCCAGTTTAAAGATCTCAGGTATTGGAGGTCCCCAAGAAGGGATGGTCCCTCTGGATGAGACCCTGGAGAGTTGCTGCTAGTCAAAGCAATATTAGGCCAGATAGACCTATAAGGTACCTTCATCTGTTCATAAAGAGGCCATTAGTCATGAAGGCACCTCAGGTTTCATGGTGAGCTCATCCTCATGGAATTATTCTTGTTGGATTATTAGTGTGACAGCACTCAAATAAGAATAAGTAGGATAACTTTCATATCTTGAAACTTGGGAACAATTCTGTAACACATTTGCATATTGTGGTGAATTTTCTTTTAAAACTCAAAACTTTTAATTGTGTGTCCGTCCCTAGTATCATTACACTTTGAAAGCCACAGTGATGAAAAATCCCTTCTTTTTGTGGGGTTTCCAACCATATAAGAGCCGACCTGTAAGTCTGGCATTTAGTAAAAGTAGGAGAATATCTGAAATAAGCTTATTATTCTTACAAGGGTGTTTCTTTGTGTACTTCTTTCTCCTTCAAAATGGCCTGAAAGTAACTTTGCAGAATTTGATAAGAACACAACCACATGTCTGTGTGGTGTGTATATACACACGTGTGTCTTTGTTAATAGGGTGTTGAGACTCTTTTTGTTTTGAGACATATCTGAATGCTCTGGCAAATATATTTAACTCTCAATATTAAATTAAGCCACTGTAATTAACCATCACACTGTGCTCATATTGGGGGGAAAAACACAGAGGAAAAAATACAGTTCCTACAATACTTTCCTACAAGCCTATAGATGGGATATAGAAATGTTTATATTTCCCGTTTATAATTCAGTATTCAAACTTGGTGTCCTAGAAGCATTGGAGATCTCAGAGTTTCCTTTAATGTTGATGTCCTTCTTCATCCAATTGTTCTGATGTCTAACATTTCTGTGTAATCTGAAATACATAAACTGGCCTAAATCCAGTTGTTAGTCCCACCTAAAGTAGACCCACTGAATCAATGGAAACCTGGTAAGTCAACATTGCTATGGTTCTGTTGATTCATTGGACCTACTCTAGTTGGTTCTAATAGATGTATGCCCACCTGTTTAAATGCACAGAAGTCCTTCAGCACATGGAATGGCAGCAAGGATAGGCTGAGTAATGTGGAATTAACAGAAAATAAGCAAGAGTTGTGTGTGGTGTTCTGCATTTGTCAGTTCTGAGCAGCCATATTTTCCATTGATTCGAAAGATTATTCTTAATTTGCACATTTGTAAAAGCCACTGTGAGATTTGTTGAAGAGACTCATGTGTGGTGGAACTTGGAGCTTGTTCACCCCATCTAGTAAAGGAGATCAGTCTTCTACAAATGCAACCAGTCAAAAGTTCATAATGCATTTACTGCTGCCTTGTGATGAGTTGGAACTTACTGGAGCTATTGTATTTGTTGTCTGTGTCCTCTAAGGCAGATTGACTGTGCATCCTCCTATTTCTGATCACTACTCAGTCAGAACTCACTTCCTGTGAAGAGAACTAGTTTGTGCAAAGTATAGGTGTAGTTCACAGTTAATTTTTTAATCATTGTGTATACACCCCCTCCACCTCCTAGAACATTATACACAGTAATCGTGAATATTTCATGCACAGTCAAAGCACATATCTGACAAGTTGTTACAATGTATAAAATGTGTGCGGCACACAAAGGAAAAAAAATATGAGTGTTCAGAATTAGGGATGGCAGTATTTGTATTCGTATGTGAATATCCCTGCGCAGCTGGCGTTAACTGGCTAGCCAGTCCAGGCAAGGGGAGGGAGGATGAGTCTCCTTGCATGGCTGCCAAGTCGCTAGCCGAGCAGGAAGAGAGCGGGGCTCTGAGAGTGATTGGGAGGATGAGCGAGGCCGCCGTCTCTGCCAGCTGTGTGAGTGGGTGGTCCAGCCCCTGGGGCTGGACCCTCGTTAACTCCAGCTGCGCGGGGATATTTGTATACGAATACCCCCATCTCTATTCAGAATCGTTATTTTATATTTGTAGAGAGCGAGAAAGCAGGATGATCCTTTTAAAAAGGCACATGTCAGCACAAAGCAAGATAATCTCTCTCAATAAATGAATTACCTTTAGAGGGATTTTGCTCTGAAAGGAAGGATATAAAACTCTTGGAAAATAATGAATACTTAACTGTTCTTATTGCCTTATATTGCTATGTTGCTTTCTGAGATAAATTCAGAATCCCAAACCTAGCAATGTTGATTGGTTTCGTTTTAAATCCAAACAATATTTATACATATTCCAATGACAAAATAGGCCCCAAGCCTTTCCAGCCTTACATATCTTTTGTAGTTTTATTTTGTGATTTTGTTGGAATTCATACTTTGTTTGCCCTGAATCCTACAGACTAGTACAAGTCTGGCTGCCAACTGACCAGGGACGGCTCTAATAACAATAATGCCTGCAAACTATTGACTGGGTCCAAGGGAACTCTGTGAGAACCACGGCATGCTGTATCAGGGCTTATGACTAAACATTGAACCTTTTTATTATCATCTGGCTTAAATAGAATGACTTGTTACAGAAGCATGAAATCTCATGGATAGTACAGTCCCTTTGACCTCATTTTGCCCCCTCTGCCCCTTACCCCCTTTCACTAACTTTTGTATCCCATTCAGCAATCCTCCCTTCCCCAAACCAGTTCTCCTTTCCTATTAACTTTGACAAGGCCACGGTTTAATGGCTTACAGCATGAGAAAAAGATGGACTGTTGGGTGCTGGCTGTCATATACACCAGAGGTCCCCAACTCCTGGTCCGCGGCCGAGTGCCAGTCCGTGGCCTGAGCTGGACCGGGCCGCGGAGGCAGACCTCCCGCCCCCCCACTCACCCCCGCACAGCTGATTTACGCATGCGCGTGCGCTCCAGCACGCCCGTGCGAGTGCTGCGCCGCCATTTGCGCATGTGCACGAGCGTGCGCTCGTTCACACATGCGCACGAGCACGGGGGGTGCCCTGCCTTCCCCAGCCAGTCCACGGGGTGAAAAAGGTTGGTGACCCCTGATATACACGGTCATATAGTACTGAAATGTTACAATTTTTAAATTAAACCATAACACTGATGGTTTGTGTCCTTCAGCATCATCTGTTCCCAACCTAGGATATATTAAAATGCTATTAAAAGTTTATTAAACTGCTGATTGCAGGAAACCTCTAAATGCCTTCATCTTTCACAAAGATACATTTGAAAAAAGAAAGATATTTTCATGGGTGCATTCACTATCAGGAACTTAGTGGCTGAAATCCAGTTGCTTAGTGTAGTAAGTTACACTAGAGGAGGCCCATGGAATCAGTGGGGAGTTTTGTACATTTCATTGATTCAAATAGCCTACTGTTGCTGTGGCTGGCTTTAATATGGTAAGTCACAATTCGAGTAGGCCCATTTTAATCTGTGGAATTTACTGAGGAGTTGACTCTCTAAATTCCCACTGATTTAGTGGGCCTACTCTAGTGTGACTTACTACACTATGCAACTGGATTTTGGTTGGTTTGTACCTGGGAAACAGGGTGTACTATACTGTGATTTTTATAAGCATTTGTTTAGGAGTACGAGTCATTATCGTTATTAAGAATGCAAACTGTTTACAGGCTGTCTGTTTCTTAGACGTGTGCCTACACTAGAAGAGGATTTTGTAGCTACATACTGTCTAACAGTCATTGGAGGCGCTGAAGGAGGGTGGCAGGATGGAGGTTATCTTCATTCCCTCCCCTGCCTGCAGTGCCATCTCCCATTTTATGGCAGAGGATTGGAGTATCCCAGAACCACATGGCCGATGGTACTATCGGCTAGAGGGGAGAGGGAATCCAGGGGGGGGGGGGCAAGTGCGCTTTCCTCCTTTCATCCAGTACAGTGCATGAGATAAAGTTGGAAGCTGGGAAGACACTACGTAAGAAACCAGATTGACAGCCTTGGTCAGACAAACTACAGCTGAGGCAGCCAACTTCTTTTCTGAATCATGCCATTTCATACTACATATGGAGAGATCACGGAACTGATCGTTCTTCCATGTAAAAATGTTTCCTGCCGTTAAAAAGCTAGCATATCAGGGAGATGGCTGGTTTAAAGTTTTTCTTCCTGACATCTGGTTTTTATTTTCACAGTTTGGTTTTCTAATTTCACATGAATTATTGAAATACATAATCTGAAGTGGTGCTGTTCATACAGAGGTTTACCACTTCATTGTTGCTCTTGTGTCAAGTGTATTATGATTTTAGCTACATCTGTGTGTTATTTGTAAGTGTGACACACTACTTTCTGTACGATATTGTATATGGACATCATTATTTATATAAATATCTCCCCCATGTTGAGAACATTTTTCAATGCCTTGTTGTAATATGAAAAGTGCAATAATAGAAACTAGACTGTACATTTTTTCAAATGTTGTTTTTCCCATTTATGTAAATCGGAATCTCTGTTTTTAAAAAATCTCTTTCCCTTCACCCTGTTTTTTTAGTGATTTTTTGAAAATAAACATGTTGCTTATTGTTTCTACAGCTATTTGCTTTTGTATGTGGTACAGTGCAAGTGTTTTGAGTATACAGTACTACATATGTCATTTGTTCTGTAGATCAGGTGGTATGGCCAAGATTTAGTGATGAACTTCTGCTTCCAATACCACAGCAGATACAGGAAACTGTAGTAACCGAAGAAATGACATTTCTCCTCTCTGACTCATACACAGTCCACCAAACTACCCTCCAGTGGCTTTCAGTGCATTTAAGCTGCACAGTAGAGGGTGGTTTGCTCAAAGTTAATATGTACTGGAGTAATTGAAAATAACACTTTCTGTCCGTCCCCCCCAAGAATTCTCCATGAAGTCTTCTTACAAAAATGCATATAAAAATAACACAGACTACTACGTCAAGAAGACTCAAATATTCAAATAGTTTTGTGAAATGTGAGGAAACCTAGGTCATTGCACCTCCTCCAAAACACACGTATAATGTGAAAAAGACTTATATTGTAGTGTTGATGATTATCATGCAATATTACAGCATTACCATGCTTGAAGAATATTATTTTGATAATCTGGATCAACATACTCATCTGCTGGAGATTCAGGTAAACACATGGGACTTGCAATAAAGTAGTGATTAATTGCAGTTTTATAGGTTGGACTCATGGCTACTCACAAGGCTGTCCTTGTCTAATCTGTGGTACAAAGATGCATTTTTTTCTACAGGAAAAAGGTAGTCCACTACAGATGTCTTCCACTCGGCCGTGGAAATCTACAGTACAGTGTGTGTGTTTTAAATGGATTTTATGTTATTCAACAAGAGAAATCTTTTGATGGATGGTGGCCCTCCTTGTTGCATTCTTCAATCCAGCTACAACGGCTACTACCTGTTGAAAAGATTGGGGTGACCCTGCTTTGCTCCCTGGCCATGGATAGACTAAAAGAAAAGGTAGTTTCAAAGGGATAATCACTAGCTATCAGAAGCAGCCATTTAGTTTTACAACAGTGCAATTAGATAAGCCTGGGGATATTGTTCTGATTCTTACTGCCTTTGTGAGTTTTATGGATTGTATCTAACATTCATTTTTTAAATACATGGAGGACACAGTCAGTCAGTTATTGTCTAAAACACATTTTTTTTATCAGAATAGATGCCGTGTCTTGAGGTGCTGGTGACTGAAACTATCTTTGTCTTCTGTTTACTTAGGAGGCAAATTTAACCCTGAGATATAAAGTGAAATCATTAGAGTGGCCTTTCCTGCATCACTTCAAAAGAGAGAAACATAACCAGTAAACGAGAGCCAACCCCAAAAAGGCCATAGATCTGTACACAGTAAAACATAATCATTTACATTTTCCCCCTAATCCAGTCCTTTAGCTGAGGACAATTCTTACATACTGTATAGTCCTATATATGTGTATCCGGGCATGGGGGACTCAACTTGTGAGACTCACTGTCAAGTGAGACTTAAGGCGTTCTGACAACTCAACTCAGACTTGAGCTTTTTTCCCCAATGGTTCGGACTTGACTTGTGGCTTGGAACCCATTCCTCCCTCTCTCTCTCTTTTGGTGAAAAAAGTGTTTATTTAATAGGGACTCGGACTTGGGGTTCTGCAGCCTCATTTGGGAAGCCAGAGCATTCCTGTTTCCCTTTTTAGGGAATAAAATGCCACATCCCTGCCTGTTGACCTGTGACACTTGAGCTCACCAAGCTCAGCACATCCCCTTGAGTCTTGCCCTTTGCTGGGCTTGCACAAAGGTTCAGAGTTTCCTGGAGCAACCTTTCTCTTGAGGCAGGCTTTTCCTTAGTGACTGGCATTCTGAGAGGAGCTTTTTAAATGGATTGTTGCACTCGGTTGCTTTTAAATGTGCAGTTAGTATTGATTTTATTTTCATTTTAAATATAATACTTGTTTAATTCTTCAAAAATATTTGTACACTTACTGCTTTTAGCTTTGTATATTGTCTTTTTAATGATGTGAGCTGCCTTGGGTCCTTTTGAGGAGAAAGCTCGGATAAAAATATTTTAAACAAATAAACAAATGACAAGGGCCACAGCGTTGCATGCAGTTTGCAGGTGCTTCTTGGAAACGGGAAACATTCCTTTGTTGAACAAGGACACCAAGAAACCTTCAGCTAGCACTAGGCTGGGGACTGACGCCCCAGCCCCACCCCCTCCAAAGGGGTCGGTTTTCCAAGTTGTGGTGCTTATTCGGATGAACAGATGCAAGTTTAGAAATATTTTCAGTAATTTAAATAGAAATTGAATGCATCCCACTGTAATGCGGAGGACTAAGCAGGTGAGATTGTGTGCCTATTGAGTCTATTGCACAAGGGGTCTCAAATTACTGGGCAACTCCCAAGCCCTCCTTGTTCTCTCGCATGTTTTAAGCTTAAACTGGACCATCTTTCAAACAAGGGATACCTTCAAAAAGAGGGCTATCCTCTGACAGTCCTTCAGTTGGAGGTCTACCAAGTGTAAATACAAATGCAGGCACCGAAGAAGTCAAAGGAGTCAAATCTTCTGCAGTGCTGTGAATAGAAACTCTGTGCGCACACAAGATCCAAGTTACAACCTTTAATTTGTTCCTTCCTTTCTTAAGCTTGTAACATTTAAGTTCTTCTTTTAGAAAAGCTGACTTCAATATACTGTAAAAGAACATAACATTCTGCTACTCATTTGTGCAATTCATTCTGTAATGCTATAACAATAGTTGCTTGAACACAAAGGCTATTGTTTTACACCACTCTGTAGTTTGTTCTGATGCAAAGATTTCTGCATGCTTTGAACATGTACATGAAACATTCAGTTCTGGCTCACAATTTGAAAGTAACTGATTGTGGTTCTAATGAAAATAAATATTCACATAATATTCTGCCCATAAAGCATATATTGGCACATGAGTACTGCAGATGTAACAGCTTTCAGCCTGCAATTTAATATCATTGCAGTTCAATTCATCAGAAAATATCCTGTTAATATAACAGTATACATTTTCCTCAACAAAACAAAATCCAGAAAGAAAACTTTGCTTCTTTCAGGAATTCCAAACTTTGGAATTAAGAATATTGACAATCTGAAAAACTGATTTGCAATATATAAGAAAGCCCAGAGTATTGGGGGCCGTTGCTATGAGTGGCATTCTATAAACTTTCAGCAGCTGAGCACACAGATTCCAGGATTTTGGAAATGAGAACGCTGAACTCTGGGTTAGAGAACCACTCCTAGATTCCTTCTTTTTTCCAGTGCCTTTCACAGTTCAGCATCCTCATTAGTCAACAGTAGATTTCAGACCTCTGCTTTCTGCGTCTCTCCCTTTGCATCCGCTACTGAACTTTCTGAAATGTTATCAGAAGAAATCATATTACAGGAGCCTTCCTTGGCAACAGGAAACAGGCAAGAGAATGGCTCGGGAAACCTTCCATCGCTGCAATCTCACGGAATACATAAAAATTAGATCTTCCAGAAGACTTTTGTTGTTGTTATTTCCCTCTTCCATTTCCCTTTCTTTTTATTCAAAACATTGTCCAAACATGGTTAAGTTCCTGGGCGGAAGAGCTTTGAAATCAGGTTAAGGATCCTCTGGCGGAGGTTCCATTTGTCCCCGATCTTCCGCAGCTGCAATGCACAGTCGGTGACCACCTCTGATTCTGCAAAAGAGACAAGCACACCATCGGTCATCAACACCTGTAACAGCAGCTGCATATTTGTATTTTGAACGAGAAAGATGGTAACCTTAACCCAGGCTGCCTGGCTGTGTTACATGCTGGATTTCCCCTTTACTTCTACGGAAAGGTAAAGCAGGATGTGAAATGAAATCTGAATGTTCAGATGCCCTGCCAGCGTAATCAGTGGGGAAACCTTCAGGGAGGCAAAGTGTGATTCAGCAAAAGTTTAGTCCAAGGAACTGTAGAAGTTTAGTCCAACCAAGATGGGTGTTAAGAAATGCAGAGGTGCTAGAAACAACCACACTTTCATGCTGACAGCAACGGTTTTACACATGTATTTTTAGAACCTGGGAAAATGGCTTTTTAAGAGGGAAGCTCCCAGAATCTCCCACCCCGCATTCCGGCTGAAGTATTCTAGGAACCTTTCTCAGGGTGGGCAGTAAATGTTTAAATACCTGATGCCAATTCTGCAGCTTCCTACTTCTCAAAAACTTCTCCTGTTTCAGATTAGAAATCTCTCTTTTTTCTAACACAGCAATGAGGCACAAATTGGAGGCAAGCAGGAAGTTGCCCTCCCTCCCCCACTCTTGGCTTAGCAAACGCCTGACTCGTTCAGAGAACCTGACGTAACGCAACAGTTAAGTTCACATCTGTGGCCAGAAACAGACATTAGAGGCAGTCCCGTTTCTGGAAGGAGGAAATCCTTCACTCCTACTGAGCACGACCAGAAGAGCCCTGGGCTTTTCTCACGGCCAGTGTTCTGCAGATTCGCTTACTTCGTTTGGTTTCTCAGCTTGTGCAGCGCTTTGCTTGGAATCGTTTCGGGGGCAGCAGGATCTGGGCTCTGCCTTGCCTCTTCTCAGCTTGCCAGGCGGGTCTGGCGGAAAGAACCCCAGGACAGCGTCGCCTCCTCGGCCACCTGCCTGCCTCCCGCGCTCTGCCACCCGCTCGCCCGTCCCCTCCCAGTTACCTGTTCCTTGGATTCCCCGCCCCCTCCTTTGGCCAGTCTTTCCTCCGGCAGCCAATCAGAGGCCGAAAGGAGGAGGCGGAGGGGCAGGAGAAAGAGCGGTGGTGGGGGCAGCGGTGGCTGCCTGCCGGTCACAAATTTGCCGCACGGGGGGGGGGGCAATTCCAGCCCGCAGGGAGGCAGAGGCAGGGAGGCCACCCTGGGCGAGTGGGGCTGCTGGGCGGAGGGCCTTCCTTCCTTGCTCCTCCGGCTTCTGTTGCCGGGGCAAACCGGGGGAAGGGCGGCCCCTGTCCTGTCGTCACCCCGGTTACCCAGCTGGTCTCTTGAAAAAGGAAAGAGGAAAAAGGCGGTTTTGCTTCATCAGGGCTTGGTGATGAGGGACGGGCGGGGGAGGGACCAAAACAAGCCCGTAGGAAGATGAGGATGGTGCGCAAACCCTGTCAATTACATTTTATATATTATTTATTATAGCCCAGGTTAACAAGAAAGTCCCACCATGTGCCTCTTTCCTTTCCTTACAGTAAATATACATCAATAACAATAACAATCCACAACTTGCTGCCAAAGGCTACTGCACACTGCCTACTGACAGACCCAGCCCTCCTTCCTCAAAACCTCGGACTCCATGGAATATTCCCTTCAGATGCTGAAGTGTATGAGCCTCTGGCAACGCAGGAGTAGAGAAGCCCCCAACAACTCTTTGGGACAATCTTTTAAACTCCTGATTTATTTGTTTAGCATTTCCACCCACTGTGTTGTCACATGAAAAGATATACTAAAATATTTATCAAATGTGAGGGGCTGTACTCATTTCTGTGATATACTGTATCTGAATAATTGAAATCTCCCATCACCACTACACTGTGTCTCTTTGAAAACCCTGCAATTTGTTTTTCAGGTTCTTTTTGAGAATAACAACTTCCAGTGGTTACATTTAGCTGGGGATTCAAAGAGCTCTAGTGCAAAAAGTAACTTTTCCAAGCTCTTCAGGTCATATCAGACAAGCTGATGCGCCTGACTTTCAACTGATGCATAAAAAGGGGTGGGTGGGAATAGGGGCTCTGAACGAAGGCAGCCCTTCTTCTTTCTCTTTTTTGACTAAAACTGATGACTGCTGCCACAGATTGAGGAAAGGTTGTTTTTAAATATGGAGGAAAAGAGGTCGATGACATTCCAGGTGCACATGGGAGAGCAGAGAAACTCTAGCTAAGGCTTGGGATTCAGCCTCTTGAGAATCTCAGCTCCTTGCTCTTCCAAATAACTGGGAAACGGGTGCGCTGTGATCCCTGCTGCCCCCACTCCGTTGCTGTCTGAGCCTGCCCCTGTACCCTGTTTAGTGCCAGCCTTCCTCGGGTGGCAAAGTGTCTTGGGCTGGCCTTTGAAGGGGCTGGATCGGTTGGTCCAATAGCTTTGCCAGCTGTGGTCAAACACAAGACGATGAAACCGGGCACTTCTATTTCATCTCCTTGAGAAACAGCAGACAAACGGCAATCATTAACCAGGGAGGAAAGAAAGAGGAGAACGTTCCCTGCATGCAGGCATCTCTGTTCACCTCAAATACTCTTAGTTATTTAATTTCTTGTTAATGTATATTTGCTGCAAGGAAAGGAGAGAGACACTTGGTGGAACCTTCTGCCTCATACACTCAAATAACATGGCTAGCTTTGGATGCTCTGTAGCTTGACTTGGGTAGGGGTGGAGGGCAGTTGGTGCCTCAGTTAACACCGTATTCTGCATAGCTTTGAATGAACAGACAGAAGCTAAAAATCTTGAATGGTTTAATCATGTTTCTTCAAGGAGGAGTTGCTCCACTGCGTCACCATTTGGTGCAACTTGTAACCATTAGTTCCCTCAGACATTCCTCTCTTCTCTTTCCTCCAAAAGATGGCTTGGCTTAGTGGCAGTGGCTGATTAAGGCAATATCATATTCAGTGGAGATTAATAGATAAATTAAGATGTGTTCTCCATTCCTCGTATTCCTCCCAAGCATAATTGTTTAAAAATAAAATGAAATAAATCCTGGTGAAATGCACAAAACCCTGACTCACTACCAGACCTAATATCTTATATCTGTGTAACTGTGTGATGATTCATGCCTTCAGATCACACAGCAGGAACTCAGGCAACACAGCATTCTGCCTAGGTTTGAATGAATACACAGAACTCCTAGTTAAACCACCGTGGAACCCTGTGTGTGGCAGAAAGGCTGTTTGGAGGAGAGTCGCTGCGTCTGTGGGGCTCTCTTGCTTAGGATGGCTTTTTTAAAAAGATGCTGTTTCTGCTTCTTCAGAAAGGTCAGGTGTAGCAAACCCATCTTTCAGAAAGTTTGTAGACTATTTCTGGGGTTCTTTTTAGGGGGTGAAGAACCCCCGGGGTGAGTTGTTTAAAGTACAGTTCTCTGAGAGCAGTGGCAGGCGTCTGGCCGAAGGGGCCTCTGCATCCCAGAGCTAGAGGCAACAAGCCCTCCATCCCTGTCTCTAGCAGGACAAGGGCTTGGCCACAAGGGGGCAGCCCAGGTGCTTGTGGGGCAAGGGCAAGAGGAGATGGGATCAGCCGGGGAGAACTTAGGAGAAGGTTTGAGAAGCCTGGGGGAAGGAGACCGAAGGGAGGAGGAGGAGGCAAGATGGAGTGGTGGACTGAAGCATACGAGGGGCTACCAGTCCCCTGTATCTTTCATGCCCAGGCCAGTTATATCAGCCCATCGCCTGGAGCCAGAAGGAGACTGTATTGGGATGTCCATGGTTGAGCGGTGCCTCTGGTCTTAGAGGAAGAAGAACTGCATGTTGGAGCAGCATGGGAATATAGGACACCCCATTGCAATGCTGGAGAAAAGGGCAGCAATTCTTTTGAGAGGAAATGTTACAACCTTTAGGGATTTCAGACTTAGTCCCAGGTTCATCTCCTTTCCAGGCTCCACAGCCTACTTCCCACTATGAATATTTACATGCAGTTAATGATGTAGGATATATAAAATAAAGGGTCAGATGCATAAAGTAGAAGGGGCAGCCTGTGCCTGTCCAGACCTTGTGCAACAATAGCTCCCACGTGGCTGGTTGGGCTGAGGAGTCAGATGGAAGTTGGAGTTCAGAGACATGTGGAGGACCATAGATGTTCCACCTCTAATATAATAGCTATGCAACTTATAGAGAGCCTGTGAATGAACTAAAGCCAGAGGAAATCTTGGGAGGTATAACCATAATGTGATTTATAAATACTTCCATGAGATGAAGTTGTGCACTGGGATTAAATGGTCACCATTTTGTCTCCATCACCGCATGCAGAGGCTGATTTGTTAAATACAGCCAAAGGTTCACGTACTAACAATTTTCATTATTGCTCATTACCTCACCTTAACATGACCCTAACATCTGAGGTGAAGAAAAATGTACCGTTCCTCCAGCTGATGAAGCTCCCAGTATTTATAATGTTCTCTTCTGGGAACACAGCTGCTTTTGTCATTTCATAGTGTGTTCCTATAGTCTGAATTGCCATGCAAAGAGAAAGGCAGGCAGGATACTTTCCACAGGTCGAAACTTCTGCATAATTGTACCAGGGCAAGAATCCCACGTTGCCTGAGGTCCTGGTTTGCAGCTTCCTTGGGATAATGGTTAATCCAGCTGTGGCATTGAAGACAGTCTCCACAATTTGGCTGGGTCGTTAAATGTTTCCCTTTTCTCTCTTCTTCAGGTGACGGATGATACAGAGCCGGATAAGTCTCCAGATCCTTCGACTGCAGAGGGATCCTCAAGCGCAGCTCAGGTGGAATACTCACGGCAGCTCACCCAGCCGTCTGTCATTTCCAGCATTGTCCTGATGAAGGGGCAGGGCAAGGTAAGAACCTGTACATAAAAACATACAGTTTTGTGTGTGTGCATGCACAGGCATGTAAAGCAGTCTGAGCAATCTCAAGAGGCTTGGTTGGACCCCTAGTCTTCTCCATGGACTGCAAGAAACTGGAAGTGTCTGATTTTGGCCATTTTTAAGTTGTAAAAGAAGCAAACACCCGGAGGAGCATTTCTGGTTCGTTTGTTTTTTAATTGGGCGGGCCTTTAGAGAACTTCTCTGAAGTCCCATGATGTGAGGAATACTTATCCTGGAGAGTTCCAGGAGAAACTGACTATTGTTGGAGACTGCCCCAAACTTCTTCTTCTTCTTCCTAAACACAGGCTCTTGGGGAACACAAAAATGACCCAGTGCAGTGAACAGGCTGCACTTGGGTTGTCCCTGATGTCAAGGGAAGCGTGGATTTCGACAACAGGGATAGACAAAGTATGGCTTTCTAGATGTTCTTGGACTGCAACTCGCATCATAGTCTTCCATGAGGAATGTTGGATTTGAGGTCCTACAGCATCTGAAGGGCTACACTTTGCTCACCTCTAGTACAGAATAAAAAAAAAAAATGTTTGATGTAGAAAAGCAGTATGAGAATGACAATTGCTACCATGAATCTTGATGAGAACGAGAGACTGTGTGTCGTTGTTCAACCTGTTTGGAAAGGGAGTTGCACTATCTCATACCACTAAAGGCCCAGGTAGCCTTGGTGGCATGACATTCTTTAGGGGGCTGCCTGTGGCCTGGAGACCTTACTTTGCTCCCCCATAGTCTGAATGGATCTTCATGGCAGCTTAGATAGACCTCACTTAGCGCTGTGGATATGTTCACAGAAAAGCAACAGAAACACAGTGCCTAGACATCGGAATGGTTGGCACTTCGGAGGACCACAAAATGGCTGCCAGCTTGAACTCATTTCTTTTTTCAAAATCATTTTTATTAGATAAAATGAAACTAGAACCAGAGGGGGGAAAATACATACCTGGGGAGGAGGGGAACAAAAAAGTTTAATTCAACATAAAAAAACATAAATGATAGAATTTCTGAAGGATCAATTCTGAACGCCAAAAAATGACCATGGGGGGGACGGGGGACTGTGCACTCTAACTTTCTCTCTCCTCTGACCCCCGGCATTTCTCTGGAAAAGTATATCCTCCTGTCTCACATCTCCTTTTACCTGGCTATTGTGTACCTTGCTTCCTTCTCTGTGAGTCCAAATCCTTTAGCTTTAACTAATGGCAAAGAGGGAGGGTCCTGGTGCAGCAGAGTCCACACAGGGCCTCTGTGTGGAGAGGTTCTTCAGCATCCTGATTGCCTTAAAGCAGCCACACACCTTTCTGGCGTTGAACAAATGGGTGTTAAAATGGTTTCACTGCCCCAGGAGTAGCTTCAGTGTTCATGTGATAACCCTTCAGGAAGGAGAGGTGGCACAATTGTAACCTATTCATCCCATTTGCCTTTCTCTGCATATGCTACAGGGCCTCGGATTCAGCATTGTGGGAGGGCAAGATTCTGCCCGAGGGCGTATGGGCATTTTTGTGAAGACCATTTTTCCTAACGGAGCTGCAGCAGCTGATGGCAGATTAAAAGAAGGTATAACCAAAATCACCATTCTGCAAGCCTGTCACTGGGAGGGAGGAAAGCTGTGGCAAAATCTTGTCTAGGAGTAAAGGAAAGAATCGTGGTGGCAGGAGTTGAGTCGTGCAAAGCTGGTCTAGTGTGGGACCACAGTGGGACAAGGCCTTTTTCCTTCTTCGCCTGCTGTCCTTCTGGAGTGAAGGGAGGATGAGGGAGAAACCTCTGAAGTGAGACTCTGGTGAAGTAATAGGAGTGGGAGGTAAACGTACAAGTTTTCAGACACATTGAGAAAGCCAATAGGATCAAGGATGTACATAAGCTAAACTGCTTATCTTCCTGTATTATCAGGTTGTTTCAGATTAGAGGTGGGGACGTGTTTTTTTTTTTTTTTTGGACTATACTAGCCAGCATCCATACTGGCTATGCTGGATGAGGTATTCTGGGAGTTGTAGTCTGTGGTCATAAACATCAAGGATGCTTGCTAAATTAACCTAGGAAGTAGTACAGGAAATAACTCGCAAACATAATCATAATCGTGAAATGGTCAGATGCTGACCTTGCACATGCTTATAGTAATCTTCATTAGGAACTCATATTAGAAGTCACACTTTTGACTTTTTCTATGATGCCTTTCAAATTTTGAACCATTTTGGTGGGTACTTGTTTAGTTGTATATGATCTATCAAAAGCTTCCCCAACCTGGTGCCCTTTGGCTGTATTGAACTGTATGACTTTCATCATTCACAGCCAATCTCAGTAGCTGAATAGTATGTTGGAGAAGACGTTTCAGAAACTCAGATTAAAAGTCACACTTTTGACTTAAGCTTACTTTCCTAACAAATATGGAGCATAATAAGAGCTATAAATCTAATAGAGTAATAAATGAGGAATTTGAGAACTCCTAGGGTTCTTGATATTTCTAAGAACAACACTTTTTCCTCTGTCCTAATGCTGATGTGAATGATGTCTTTATTTTCCAGGTGATGAGCTCCTGGAGGTTAACGGAGAATCTCTGCAAGGGCGGACCCATCAGGAGGCCATTCAAACATTTAAAGTACGAGAATTTGTAGACAGGACTTCCCATGGTTCTAGAGAGAACTCAATACGAGCTCATATACAAATATAACTACCTCATGACCACTGTGACTTGTTGTATATGTTCCAAATGTTCATCACTTTGTGAAATCAGAATCATTCATTTTGCATTGCACAGCTTTAAAACAGCATCATATAGATCAGAGGTCTCCAAACTATGGCCTGTGGGCCACTTCTGGCCCGCTTTGCCTTTTTATCTGGCCTGGTGGGTGGGCGGGTGTGCACATGTGGGCGGGCAGAACTGCAGGTGGGCAGGAGTGTGGGCAGGTGGGCTGGCAGGTGGGCAGGCTTATGGGTTGGCAGGCGTGCCGGAGTGCGGGTGGGTGGATGGGTGGGCAGGAGTGCTGGCGGGCAGGAGTGCACGCACACACATGTCTTCCTTCAGCCCTCAAAACTGTGGAGCATATATGATATGGCCCTTTATTCTTAAAAGTTTGGAGACCCCTGATATAGATGATCAGTTGGCCTCACTTTTGAACAATGAGTGAAGGACCACCACCTCCTTTAGGACAAGGCTGTTAGTAAGCAAGATGAATCAGCTCGATCAGCTGTAAAGCCCCTTCCTGAGTTTCCATGTTTTTGGTAGATATGCCCTAGGGTAGTGAAATCATAATTGTAGTTTGATTTATGTGATCATCCTTATGCATGACTGAATTATTTTTTTCCACTGCAAGGCAGCTGCGTTTAAATAAGAAACCTTGTTCCCTTGCCACAGCTAATAATATTTACTCATCCATTTAAACAATGCATTTCAATGTATTTTTAGTGTTGTGAGAAGTGTTATTAGGAGAAGAGTATTCATAAACATAACAAACTGCTGTTGCTTCTTTAGCAACTCAAGAAAGGGGTGGTCACCCTCACAGTACGGACCAAACTCCGAAGCCCAAACCTTACCCTGTGCCCAGCTTCTCTGTTGCTGAACCGATCCACTTCCCCAACATCTACTCCCAGTGGAGGAGCTCTGGAGACGGTATAAAAAGACCCCCTGGGCAGAGTGCCTTTGTCCATGTAGAATGGAGCAGATAGAAACAACTGAACATGTCTTGTTGTGGTGTACATATTATAAGGACGTACGTGAAGAACTTGTTTCCCCTTTGACTGGCTGATTTCCCGGCTGTACAGAGCAACAATGTATGCATGTGCTGTTGTCTGATTCTAATCCTATGTTCACACGTAGTGTTGCCAAATTCTTTACTGCTGCTATGGGCATTAGAAAAAGGATCCTAAAAGTGGATGGGCCTCCGTAGTCAGAGCATAGTTTGCTAGACATTTTGGCATTGCTTCAGGGGAGATGTATTGACACTGTTGTTGTTTACCTCAGAACTAACTATTGCTTTGCACTCGATCCCAATATTTTTGTATATTTCTGTATATTTATATATTTTAGATGTTTTATTGGTGGCTGGTCTTTTGACCGTAATAAAGTTTTATCTATCTATCTACTCCCAGTGGAGGAGCTCCTTTACCTGGTTGTGAAGATGGAGATGGTCCTTCCTCCAGTCGAAAGGGGCCTGGACCAAAGGACAGAATTGTCATGGAAGTGACACTCAATAAAGGTTTGAGAAAACCCGGCTACTTTTCACCTTGCTAAGATAACCATTCCCCAAAAAGCTCCTTGTATAGATTCAAACAAACATTGTAGGAAAACTCATAAAATTTCATGACAAGATTTTAGAAGATTCTATAGAGGAAAGAGGAAAATCTCTTTTCCTCCTTAGGGGGAAAAAAATAAATGAGTGGTATTGTATATGTATGTGTGCAAGAACTCGTGCTCTGAAAACAAGTTGGTTTTAAACCAGTTTGATGGTTTTGCCAAATGTACCCTGAACATTTTATTTCTATAGATGACTAGAAATCTCTTAACTCTCCATGAAAGATCACTTCTCACTACCTCCCTCTATCAGAACAGTCACAACTGATGCTAAGTCCTCATTTCAGTACCATGTATCAAGGTAGTCACAATCAGGCTGATGATGTGCAAAGAGCTCTGCCCATGTAGAATTTCACTGAAAGCCCTTTCTGTGTAGTTACAGAAGTTCAGACTGGGGTACATGCAGTCTGCTCTGTGTGGGACACCAGACCTCAGTGTGAGGAGCAGCTTTTAGCCTGGGAACTGATTGTGGGAATCAGGTCATGCAGTCAAACTCAAAACCCATGTTTAGTTTGAGTCCTGACAAGGGTTTAGTTTTTCTTTTCTCTCAGCTGCTCATAAAAAACAACCCTTGATAAGTACTTGTGCTTCTTGCCGTTATTGGAATGAAGCGTGGATTAAACTGTTTCCTGTCTTTGCTCTTCATTTCCTCACAGAGCCAGGAGTTGGTCTGGGTACTGGAGTTTGCCACCTTGCCCTGGAGAACAGCCTTCCAGGGATATATATTCACAGCCTGGCACCAGGATCTGTAGCTAAGATGGACGGCAGGTTAAGGTTGGTCCAGAAATGTGTACATAACACTGTTATATGTTCCTTTTTCCTCTCCTAGTATACTCTCTGTATCTGTCCTCCTTCAATGCAGTGTCTCTACACAGCTGAACAAAAATTGTTCTCTGTTTTGTCATCACAAGCTCCAAAGTACCTCAGAGAGGTCTCCCTGCCCTCCCTCTGCCATATTCCAGTTTTTGTTTTCAAAACATATGTAAAAATGGTGGGAAGCACTTCACAGTAGGACCTCTGTTAAGCTACAGAGAGAGTTACAAGCGTGCACAAAATGAGAGTTCTAATGCATTGCATTGCCATGATGAGCCAAGATATGGTGTGTATAATATGTATATGAGCATGATAGTTTGTGCAGCCTAATGGCAATCCTCGAGAGGAAAAGAAAGAGGGACAGGAAAGGCTTCCAAATGGCAGGGGGAGGGTTGGTAGTGAAGGCAAAATAGTAATCCCAGATGGACTCAAACTATGAGGGGCTCTGGGAATGGGTGTGAAATGCAGAAATTCTCATTGCAACTCTCCTTTCTTTGTCTTGACCCCTCCTGTTTTAAATTATCATCTTATGATTCTTAAAGATACATGGCAAATTTGATAGGAAGGAGCCATGTGGGAAGAGAGAGATATTCACTTTTCCCATCGAGAAGACACGTGTTAAATAAGGAGGAACGTTTTGCATATGTAGTGCACATGCTTGGCCCTTTCCCCCTGTGTTAATTCTGAACAGGCTTCTCTGAGTCCCTGTCTGCTTTGTCTTTATCTTCACTATTTAGATATCTGTTCGTTTTCCAGTACTCCTATATCTCAGATTTCTGTCTAAAACCACCGACATTATCAGGTCAAGGCACTGCATGCAGGGATCAGTTTGTGGGGGTTGCTCAAGAATTTTGTTTGGGCCACATTTGGGAGCCAAACTCATCTAATTCACCCTTTTAGGAATGTAATTATTTGTCTGCTGTCACACCTCTCTAATTTTGTGGTGGATGGTTTTGGCTTACAAGAATCTATATAAATCTGTGTGTTTTGCTGTAAACTACATTCAAAATGTTGATGAATTTTTTTTGGATTTTAAAAACAAAACATGACAATGTAGAAAAGAATTGGATAGAGTTTTGTATTTGTTCATAAGTGGAACAGAAATGGTATCAGTCACCTAACTGATCTTTTTCTTCAGCAAAATCCTGGACCAGAAAGTGCCAAAATGTGCTTAAAATTGCACGATCGCAGTATTCAAGAGGAGTGTATGTACTGTGTAGACCATACATCTGATGTAGAACAAAGCAGTAACTTCTCTGCTTTGTTGTGCTATATTTTCCTAGCCTGTAGAAACCCTAATCTGAAATGTTAGCTCAATAGCCAACAGGCATGTTAAACTGTTTGTCTCTGTTTCCTTAGCCATGGTGACCAGATCCTCGAGGCAGATTCGGTCAATTTGCGTCATGCAGCCCTGAGCGAAGCTTATGCCATCTTGAGTGAACGTGGTGCAGGCCCAATTAGTCTGATCATTAGCCGCCATCCCAATCCAAAGGTATGGAATAGTGTAGAATTTCTTGAATTAGCAATTTCTTAAATCTGGGGAATTCTGGGAATTACCATCCAAAAGGGTAACTTTTCCATCCAAGTTCTGAACCTAGCCTGGTTACTCAAAGTGCCAGTTCAAAGTTCAAAATATTTTCTACAAGCACGTTGTTGAATAACCCCATTCAAATCAGTGTGATTGATGCAGTTACTGATTTTGAGTAGAGTTTCAATCTGTATCTTACAGCCTGGTTACTAGTTCTTGCCTTTTCAGCTCACAACGGCCTGGGCCTTGCAAATCTGAAGAACAGCTTTACCACTATATTTTTCTTTTCCTCTGGGATCAATGGCAATGGTGGGCAACATTTGGAAAAAACATAATTGGCTCTGAAAGTCCTGTTGTGCCTCTATGAGGCATGGAGGCAATTTTGCAAGGTTTTAAGGCCCCTGAGGACTTCTGGGGCCTTTAAAGCTAAAGGTTTCCCTTGACATTTAGTCCAGTCGTGTCTGACTCTAGGGGGCGGTGCTCATCTCCGTTTCCAAGCCGTAGAGCCAGCATTTGTCCGTAGACAGTTTCCGTGGTCACGTGGCCAGCGCGACTAGGCACGGCACGCCGTTACCTTCCCACCGTGGTGCTACCTATTTATCTACTCGCATTTTTACATGCTTTCGAACAGCTAGGTTAGTGCTCCCCTAAATATTTTGATTTCCCCCCCCTAAACTGTGATGGCTAGAGGATGCAAGGGAGCTTTGTCAGTTTAAAAACCTGTGAAGCCAATTGGAAGGGGTGTGGTCACAACCTAAGGTGGGAGTGCAGCTTTCCAGGGTCTCTTTGTAGTAAACATGAGATTGGTTAAGTCATGGAAAAGGCCCTTTTCTGTGTCACCAGTTGGCACTTAATACTCTGAAAAACACATGAGGATGGCATACTTGAGACTGGTGCTGCTATATAAAGATTGCCAACTTTGTTTTGACTAATGATTTTTCCCAGGGCAAAGAGTCATATAATCAGAGAGTTGCAAGGTGCCTTGCAGGCTATCTAGATAAACACTCTGTTCAATGCAGGAAATCCAGAACTAGAGTATTTCCCAAAGGTGTCAGACCGGTCTTTCCCTCAAGAACGTCTAGTGACGGGGAGCCTAGCCGGCTGCTAGATAATTGGTTATGTGTTCAAGCAACTGTTGCTGTTTAGAGATGTTTTCTAATACTCAGCAGTTGCTCATTAAGGAATTCATGAGGATCATTTTTTTGTTAGCTTTTTCTACTGATAGGTGAACAGGGGTTCTTTTTGTTTGGTTGTTTTTGCATCTCTTGTGTTTGGGAGAAGACAATTATCATTTATTTTCACGTTATCCTCCTTCTAGGTGGGGTAGGCAATGTTTGTGTGGTGTCAATAACTACCACCAAACCACTGCACCAAGTTTGGGTTGCCATTTAGCTTAATAGGGATTCCTTCCACAGTATTATCCCTTTTACAGAATCCAGGCACCCCATGTTCCCTTTCAACTGCTGTTTAAACAGGGAGCTAACTCTTGCACTTTTCTTTTAAAAAGTATAAGAACACTTTTTGCTGGAATGCATACAACCAATGTTATTTTGGTGACACATCATTCACTGTGTGTCCCATCTTTAGCCAGTAACATGTGTGACTGTTGTTTTCATGAATAATAATAACTGGGGATTGGAAACCAAAAGAAATTTATTTAAAAAAATATTAGAAGAATAAAAGATTGAGAATTACAGTCAGCCAAGCACACTTCTTAACAAACTTGCTCTCATCTAACTAACTGCTCCTTACTGAGTCAACTGTCTCTCTCAGACACCCTTATTTCTAAAACAGTATCTCCATAGCCAGGCTGCATACCAGCCAATCAGCACCCAGTTCCACCCCAACTGTTTTAACTGACTCTCCTGGCACTTGTCCAACTTGCCACTGCCAATCAAACCCCAGTCACTCACAGCCCTTGTCAGTATAGAGTTTTATGCAGATATGCATAAAATGCATATAAAATGCATATAATGGAATTGCCACAGTACACCTTTCTGGATGTTTTAGGGTTGCTACTTCTCTGAGCCATAACTAGTACAGATGCTAGTTAATGGGAGTTATAGTCCAACAACAACTGGAGGGCTACAAGACCCTTTTAGGACACTTTTAACACTTTTTGGTACTGCTTATAATTCTATGACATTTTGGATATTTTTTCATCTTATTAGTCACTTACTTTCTGTGTAATTTTAAAGCAAAGGTATAATACACTAACAGACACAGACGCGCAGACTCCCAGACATGTATGGCACCCTCCTGTAAATATACATGTTTTTATAACTAATCCACATTCCATCAAGCACCATGTTTTTGTTACCAAATTACCTAACATTCATGGTCCTTACGTACTCCCAAAACCAACACCACAAAAGATATTTTTCTTTCTTCCTTGTTATTCTGAGAGAGTGTGGCACTGAAGTCTCGTTTATACTGCTGTGTTTGCTTTGGGATGCAGTCCTTTCCTCTCTCAAAGTGCTTCAGATTTGACTAGTACCATGACCACCTTGAGTTTCCGTGGTTGAGTAGGGATTTGAACATAGGTGTCCTGAGTCCTGATTGTTAACTACACCGAACTGAGAATTAGGATGAGACCTAGCACCTCTTGATTTCTCACAGTGCCACAAAATGAGGGGAGTCAGGATGCTTTACAAAATTGAAAAAGTGACCTGATGCTGCTTCTAATGCTAAGCCTTTTAAAATAAAGCAGGGATTGGGAAGAAGAGGCAGACTGAAAGGTTCCCAAGGATGCCAGGTGATGATGCCCCCCCCCCTGCAATGACTTTTAAGTTATTTTGTTGGCTATCATTCGATAATCTTTCTTTGTTGAGGTACAGTTTTCACCAACTTATACGTCTTTCATCCTAAATGTTTAGCTATTTTATGAAGTTACCATATTGAGATGTTCAGTGATATGCAAGTTTTATGATGTAATATTAACCAATTAACGATTTAAAGACAGAATATTCATCAGTTGCTAATTAATTTAGTTGTGGGGTGTCTGTGTGTGTTTCAGAGAGAGATAGAGAGAGTTCATTGTCTGCAACCCTGTATGTTTGTTCTTTTAGTTGTCTGCCTCCCAAGGTACTGGGGATTAATGGAAGATACAAATGGGCCTCCTGCCCTGTTGATTATCTTGCATACAGCAACTGGTTGGCCTCTCGAGATTTTACAGGATCCTGAGCTAAATGCAACTTGGTCTACTCCTGCATATGTTCTTTGGCTAAAAATGATATTGGAAAACTCATTTCAGAGTCATTAGAAGTGCTCGGAGTCATGTAGCCAGCACCAAGATCTCAAGGTTCTGGTCTCTGGCATCTCTGCTCAGACCTATTATTTTATTTATTTATTTATTAAATTTATACCCCGCCCATCTAGACACATGTCTACTCTATTAAACAGCCATCACCTTCAATTACAGCATCATACAGCTGTAAGGGACATTAACTGGCATTTGGTCCAACTGACCCCAACTCAGTACAAGCTTTGCAAGGCAGGATGCAGCTCTAGCCTCTCACATAGATGGCCACCCAGCCTCTGCCCCGAGAGGTGGCCCTGCAGTCTCTGCTGAATGGCTTTCATTGTTAGGAAATTTCTCCTAATGTTTCATCAAAACGTGCTACCCTGTTTCCCCAAAAATAAGACCTAACCTAAAAATAAGCCCTAGTATGATTTTTCAGGATGCTCGTAATGTAACCCCTACCCCCAAAATAAGCCCCAGTTAAGTGAAACCCCGCCCTCCACCCTTGTGCAGCAACCAAAAGAAGATGGCATGGCTGTATTTGAATCAATGTAGATTGTTGTATAGGAAAAAAAAATCCCCTGAAAATAAGCCCTAATGCATTTTTTGGAGCAAAAATTAATATAAGACCCTGTCTTAATTTTGGGAAACCCTTCTACATTAATCCATTAGTTCTGATCCTGGGCATCTTTTATTCCTTACAGCCAAATAATATGTTTTATTTTTTTTTAATTTAAAATCAGATTTCTTATGGATGAGGCCATAACATGCACCACTCAAAGAGAAAACAAGGATGTCTCTTCCTCTCACATCACAGGTAGTCATTTATTTGTTTCTAACGTTGGATAATGTTCTATCTAATGCTTTGCTATGCAAAAAAAAGTTAAATTCTATCCCCACAATGAATTAGACTTGGTATTATTCAGTGGCAGCTGACCTTATCCTGGCAATCCATTATGCTTCATCTCACCAATTACCAGGTCAGCAGAAACAATTAGTCTGTTGCGTCAGAGAGAACAGGGAGTCTTGTAGCACTTTAAAGACTAAATTGTTTATTTGGCATAAGTTTCCATGGACTTTGTGATCTAAAGCCCACAAAAAATGTATGCCAAAATATTTTAGTGAAGGTGCCACCAGACTCCTTGTAGGTTTTCCCTCACCAAAGTACCATAATACTTGCTTCTGTAAGTCTCATCTGCTCTAAATAACTTAGTGGATGGTTAGGTATCCCATTAAAGAGATGGGTGGCCGGCCATAATAATTTATTTATTTAATATGCATCATTATACAATTGTCAATTTTGTCATTTCTTTTAGTTGCTAACTTATCTAAGTCTTGCCACTTAATATGCATGTGAAAAGATACAATATTGAGCACAGTTATTAAGGGCTATAGAAAGCAAACTCAGCTCCATCTTCCTTCTGGAGATGATGCATTTCCTCTTTGCAGATGAAAAAATATGGGAGTTGGGGAGAAGATCTGGGCCATGCCTCTGCATGTCAAGCAGAAGTTTCTACAGTTTATGCTGTGCATAGAGGAGGAGGATTCCTTCCTTGGCTACCAGCATAGCTGTGGAGCTTGCTGTCAAACTATAGATGGAAACTATAGGTCTCTCCCTAGGGAGGAGAGGCTCCCTCCTTGGTACCCAGTGGAGATGGACTGTACAAGGAGTGACCCCATTCCTCTTTGGTCACTAGGTTCTAGGAGGTGTGGTCTGGAAAAATAACTTTTCCAGATTCTAGTCTTGCATTGTTTCATATTGAATCACTGCAGTCAATTTCTCTATTTATTTTTCCCAGTCTGGAAGTCCTGGCGTTGACAAGAAGACTGTCTCGTTTATTTGCTTACTTGTTTGAGTGCTTATTTTCATATATTTATATGGCTGTCCAATAATGGATGATATCTGACCAGCTCATCTAAATTTAAAAGAATAAAATTACATTCAGCTGTAATTCCAGAACAATAAAAAGCAGCATAAGATTGTTCTTTCTGGTAGAGTATGAAGTAAATAATGAATACATGTGGATAAAGAGTGAAACCCAAAAAGCTAAATCTGATTATTAGTCCCAACTAGAATAGATCCATTAAATCAAGAGAGGATGTACATAAGTGTTGACTTAACAACTTCCATTCATTAAATGAGTCTGCTCTAGTTAGAACTAACAACTGGATTAAGCCAAAATAATATGGATTGAGAAGTGCAGACTGTAAAACCTCAAGTTAGTTAAAAGGCATAGATGAATAAAAAGACATTTACGTCCACTAAAAAAGATTTTGCCAAATGCACCTGTCTAAGGAGGCTGTTCTATGACTTATGTAGTGCCACCAAAAATGTCCTCTCCCTTATAGGAGCAGCTGGATAACTCAGTGCTTTAGGTCTCTGGCTGCAGAGCCAGAGCTTGGGAGTTCGAGTCCCCAGTGTGCCTCTTTGACAGGGGCTGGACTTGATGATCCATAGGGTGCCTTCCAGCCCTGCAGTTCTAAGGTTTTTATTCTCTTCTAATTGACACCCACCTCAGTTCATTTGGAAGGGGCTTCCAGAGTGGAGCCTTTGAAAATGTCTAAGGATAAGGGATATATGGAAGGTAACATTTCAGGTCATTAAATTGTAAGATCATCTTGACATGTGTTTTTTTCTAGCAATGAATAGTGATGGAAGTGATGAGGATGACTTTGCCGAACAAGATGGCCTCCGATTTCAAAGGGTGGCAAGGTCCAAAGAGCAAAGGAAATCAGAAGGCAACTGTGATATCACCATTGCAGCTGCTCCAGTAGAAGGTAGTGACACAAACCGGGAAAGAGAATTTGCAACAAGTGCCCATAACGATTCAGTTGCCAGAGGTTTTAGAGATTTGACAGAGAGTGCCATGGAACATCCAGCAGAATCCTCTTTCCTTCCAACCAGATCATCTGACCACCCCATTATACCAGAGACTCACCCAGGCCACCTGAGCTTGAAGGACTTCCGAGAGGCACAGCCAGAATCTAAAAGATCCCCTAAACTGGAGCACAAAGCAGTCACTCGAGTTAACAGTCAGATGAGCCTTGAATACCGTAGTATCTCAAGGCACGAGAATGAGGAACACAGTCCTTGCATCAAGCCCAGTGGAAGGGTGTTCCCACATGTCCAGAAGAGTGAAGCACAGGAGAATCTTCATGGACAGAACCACAGCGGAGCAATTACCTTAACTCGAAGTGAAAATGAATCATTTGGCCTAGATCTTGAAATCCACGCTGCCCCCTTACGCATTGTGATAACAGGCTTGCGAGCAGGCGGAGCAGCTGAAAGGGTAACCCTCTTATTACATTTTTCTGGAGTTTATTGTTTTGCCTGATTAAATGGTTTCTGAATGCATGGTCAGATTTTCTCCTCCTTCTTCCCTGCACTGAGAAGGAGGAAGAGCCAGGAATGGAATACCTATGATATCCAGTCAGTGGAAAGAAGTAGCAGAAATGCCTTTCACAGTAGTCTTCAGGTTGGGGCTGGAGAAATGGGGAAGGGTTTGTCCTGAGAGCTCTGTGGTCTCTCGAAGGCATCTTTGTGGGCCAAGTGTTTTCATCCTCTAACTTTATGGATAATTAATTCTGAGACAAGGTGAGACGGTGCAAAGACGTTTAGACACATCCTTCAGAGGAAGGATTAAATGTTGTGTGTTTTGCATCCTCAGTTTCACTTTGCCTAACATATCGTTTTAATTGGAGGCATTAGCTGGATATACCCTAGTTGGCTTAAGCCCTGAAGACTCGGTAGGGGAAAGAATCCATTTTTGTATTTGCACCAGTGCTCATTGCCCCACTGCCACTTTAGAGGAAGGAGTGATCATATCTGTGTAGCCTACAAGTCATTTAGAAGCCCAAAGTATAAAATTTTAAAAGGCATATAGCATTTTGACAGGACTGCCATTTAAATTTTAAAAATTTAACACATGGTTATTTATTCATCTCTTTTACCTACACTTGTGATTTTCAAATTATTGTAAAGAGGACCTCCTTTAGGAAACTCACAGTAATTCATGCAAGATATTATAACGCTGAATAGCATAGAAGCAATTGATGAATACGGTTATTCACCATAATAGCTTGATTTAGGTTTTCCATGTTTCAGGGTCTCTATAACTCTTTGTTCCAGAAGCTGGGGATGAACAACATAGAAGTTCTCAATACTTTCTCACCTGACTTCTGAACTTTGAAGAAGGGTCTGATTGGCTACAATGTGATTTAACCAAGAAGTTCCTGACTGATCTTGTCTGATTTAGCAGGGTGCTGGCTTGCTGGATCAGAAATTATAATCGTACAAAAGTAATTTCTCAACATGTGTATCCTGTAACTGATCTACAACTTCCTTATACCTTTGGCAGTCTGTGGTCTGAATGAGGGGTACTCCTCTTTGAGGAGCAGAGTAAAGTGCTCCACTTCCTCAGTCATGATCCACCTATGTCCAGTAGTGTCAACATGCCCCATGCTGTAGACCTATGGACTGGATGTAACCATACCAGTGTGTGCTGATAGAGGAGGTCCCATTGCTTTCACTCCTAGCTTTGAAACTTTTGGAAGATGGGGGAGCCTGTCTCACCCAGCTCTGTCTCGTGTTCCAATCCTCTGTAGTCGAGAAGGCTGAGGCTGGAGAGCTGAGAGGTGGAGTGGCTGCTGCCTACAAAAATTTACCAGACCTCACTCCTAATAACTAACCAGATGCTTCATCCAGCAGCCTGAAAATAGGAATGCCTGCAGCTGCAGCTGCATGGCCAGAACAGGGTTGAGAATCCGTTGCTGCACCATCCCACAAGGCCTGCCCAAGAGTGTCACTTCGGTAGCAATCTCTGATGTGATGTTGGATCACCTCAGGTTTATTTGTCAGGGACATTCATCCTGATCTTGTTCATTCAGAAGTGATTCAGGATTTCAGTTTTGCCATGACAACTGGGGACCTAACTGAATTAGCAGCTAACCTTGTATTAGTAGCTGGCCCTCTACACAAGTCGCAGGGCGTACTTTGGATATGGAATGCTATTCTGGTTGAGTTGATGATCTAAAGATGGAGGAGTTACATGTGACACTGTTGTCATAGACACATTGCCGTCTGGTTAGTGTTAAACTGGCAACTGATGTGAAGCTCTGCAGGGGTGGTGAACCAATGAAAATAGTCTGCCTCTGGTGCCTGAAGGAACTGAACAATTTCCTGAATGTGCTTGAGAGCTTTGTATTTGCGTTGTTGTACTGTTGAAGCCCTGACTGATGTGTGGAACACGGAAGGAGCTAGAGTGGTTGACATGATTGCACTTCTTGTTGTGTAAAGCGAGGTCAGCTGCTTTGTTTAATGATACTGAGGGTTATGAAAGAAGAGCAACGGCAGCTAGACTGTTACTGGAAGATAACACTGCATGAATCAGACCACAAACGGGCCGTAAGCCATCTCCTATCACCGTGGGATCCAAACGTTGTACATGCCGGTGCTTCTCCAAAGTCTGCAAGCTCATCTTCAACAGAGTGATGGACAGCAGGTGCCAGTGTAGTTGGTTCCTCACTGTGAGCATCTTGCTTTGCATTTTGCAGACAAAGTCCACTAACAGTTTTTGATACTATTAACCATGGGATCCTGTTGACTGCCTGGCTGGATTGATTATGGTGGGCCCTGTATTACAGTGAATCCAATCCTTATTGTCAGGGCACATTCAAAAAATGGTGCTAGGGAGCGGTGTTCAACACTGTGGCTTTGGGCTTGTGGTCTTGCTCAGGGTTCTGCATTATCCCTTACATGATTACATACATCTGTATGCAGCCATGGAGAAGTCATTGGAAGCCTTGGAGTGAGGTGCCACCAATCTGCTGATGCTATTTAGCCCTGCTTCTCTTTGTCATCCAACACTAAGGAAGCTGTCAGGATTCCTGAATGCTGCCTGTACTTAATAATGGGTGGATGAATTGAAAAAGCTGAAATTAAATTCTGACAAGACAGAGGAGCTGCTAGTGTCAGCAGAACGTCTGACTGGGAGATTGTGATATACTCGTAATTTATTCTGGAAAGAGTTGCCCCTCTGATAAAATGTGTTAATACTCTGAGAGTACTCCTTGATTCTGCAGTATCTTGAGATTCCCAGCGGCAGAGTTGACAAGGAGTGTCTTTGTAGAACTTTGCTTAGTGCACCAGCTGCAACCTTTCCTGAGTCAACCTGACTTGGAAATAGTCTTCATATACTATAGTTTCATCATGTCTTGACTATGAGAATGTCCTTGTGTGGAGCTATTGTTAAAGAGCATCTAGGGTTTTTATTTGATGCAGTATGCAGCAACCAGGCTGGTATATAGTATTGAGATCACATGATCCTGATACTGAAATAGCCACATGGCTTGCCAGATTCTTATTGGGAACGATTCAAGGTGCTGCTTTAACCTTAAATTTCCAAAACAATTTGGGCCCTGGCTATCTAAGGGATCAATGTGTATCTTGTTATGAATCTGTCCAGATGTTAAGTTCTTCAGGAGAGGAACTCTTGAGAATGCCAGCCACTGCAGGGGTCCACTTGACCGGAATGTGAGAGAAGGCAAGAAAGTTTGATCTTGCGGAATGTGCTCCCCTCCGAGTTGCAATCAGTTTCCACTCTCATTGCTTTTAGGAGGGGTATGAAGATGTAACTTTCTGAATTGGATTATAATATTGTTTGATTTAATGACTTCAGCTGTTTGTAGATACCCAGTGTGGTGTCGTGGATAGAGTTAAGGACTTGGACTCAGGAGGCCTGGGTTTGAATCCCCACTCAGCCATGGAAGGTCACTGGAGGAGTGGTACTGGAAAAACACTCCTTAAATACAGTATCTCACTTACTTTGGAAGCCCTATTAGGGTTTCTATAAGTTAATTGCATTTTGACAGCACATAACAACATAGTTAATTGCTTTCAGTTGTTTTGATTGCACATAACGACATAGTTAATTGCTTTCAATTGTTTTTATGGCAATGTTTGATTTAATTTGATTTTAATGATTACATGGTTAAATATACTTTTACTTATGGTTTTAATGGTGTTATGATGTTTGTGAACTGCCTTGAATACTACCTAGTAGTGGTAATAAACCAAGATGATGGTTCTGGCTACAGAAGTTGATAGGAATTGCAAGAACCTTTGATAGTGCACCTAACTTACCTCATTCAATTTTAACAGGCTTCTAAGGGAAAGCTGGTCCCAGGAGATGATATCCTCTCTATCAATGGTATGCCAGTCCATGGGTTCTCTTATGAGGAACTCTGTCAATATGTGCAGTGTCTTCCCACATCAATCAGACTGGACATCCAGAAAACTGTTTCCGGTAAGAGCACTCCACAACACCCTCTCTCTCTTTTTAATTTGATGTCAATTTTGATGTGATCAGTGTGTCAGGTCATATATAAACCTGTTTAGGAAAGGAAGAGGGGTTTTTTTAAAAGCATAAAGCAGTATAGAAACCCAAGTCACTGCTGGATGCATAAAAATAGAAGTGAGACGGTCGTCTATAGTTTTCATAGTCACATAATTAAGAGGATGGAATAACTTGTTTGCTTTATTTATGTAGCCTTGAACAGAAGTTCAAATCCTGTATCTTCAGAGGCAGATGAAGCAGTTCAAGCTGATCCAAACAGTATTGTTATGACTGAAGAAGAGAACACTTTTGCAAATCAGAAAGAACCTTTGCACAGAGATGATTCTGATTATGCTGCAGAAAGAGCAATATCTCCATCTGGTATCAAGTCGGAAGAGATGCTAACAGATTCTCTGGAAACCAGCTGTGCCCAAGATAGCACTCTGGTGCCTTTATAAGATCCTGATGCGTTCCTTGTCAACCTAAATTCCTGAACATAATAAAAAGCAAGAACCACTTCCAGAAAATGATTTAGAAACTAGACTGTACGTTTTTTCAAATGTTATTTTGCCCATTTATGTAAATCAGAATCTCTGTTTTTAAAAAATCTTCTTCCCTTCACCCTGTTTTTTAGTGATTTTATAAGGTATTTAGAATTTTTGAAACTGGAAATGTCTATGTCCCCCCCCCCCCCCCCGTGTGATTGGCCTAAGGACCGTAACAATAAACTGTACTGCTCTAAGGAACCTTATTCAGGCTGCTGCATCTGGTGTCTCTTTCCTTTTCCTACACAGCAGAAGCCACCCACTGAGTCCTGTACAATCCATTGCTTTAGCACAGTGTTTCCCAAGCTGGGGGTCGTGACCTCCCAAGGGGGTCAAGAAGTGCTTTTTTGAGGGCCGCAAGTTATCCAACATGTGGGGTAGCCCTTGTTTAATAATTTCTTTCTTCACCTTTCAGAGTGGGATATGAAAGTTAGTGTGTATGTATGAGAAACAGGCCTCTTGTGGGGAGAAAGAAGCCTCTACTTTCTGAGAAGGGATGATTTTGCCACACTAAAAATGTCTTTTTATGCAAACTTGGCAGGGGGGTCGCAACTCAGAAAAAGTTGGGAATCACTGCTCTCACAGGTAGTTCCGTCATGTTACGATGAAAACAATCTTTAAAGTTGAAAACCATGAGTATACAAATGGTGGTTAACATCATTAGAAGACAATATTTAAAAGTACGAACAATGAATGAGGAGGCATCTTACAACATTAACAGGCAGTATTAAGGCAGAGATCAATAGGTATACAAAAAAGTCACCCTGAGAAATGGAAAATACAAAAATGGAAAACAGAGATAGTACTAAAAATCCAGTCAAAGCAATAATGTATAGCTATCTAAAAATCACAAACAGGTAGCTGGTTCACTGAGGGAAGGCTTACCTGAAGAGAAAGGTCTGCCTGCTTGCAGATGGATAGCAAAGCTGGGTCCAGCCTGGCCTCCGGTGGAGTAGGTTCTGAAGTCTGGGAGCAGCAACAGAGAAGGCCTTCTCCCGTGTCTCCATCAGACGCACCTGTGAAGGTGGTGGGACTGAGAGAAAGGGCTCTCCTCACGATCTTAACACCCAAGCAGTCTCATAGAGGGAGATGCGGTCTTTGAGATAGCTTGGACCCAGGCCATTTAGGGCTTTATAGGTTAAACCTAGCACTTTAAATTGTGCCCAGAAACTGATTGTCAGCCAGTGGAGCTGCTGTAGCAGGGAGGTTATATGATCCCTGTAACCAGCCCCAGTCAGCAATCTGGATGCTGCATTTTGGGCCCATTTAAGTTTCCTGACACTTTCCATTGGCAGTCCCACATAGAGCGCATTACAGTATTCCAGTCGGGAAGTAACTAGGGAGTGAATCACAGTAGCCAGATCAGATCTCTCAAGAAACAGATGTAGCTGGTGCACTTCTGGCCACCACCAAGACCTGGGCATCCAGGTTCAGGGATGAATCCAGCAGCACCCCCAACCTCTTTTTCTAATGGGAGTGTAATCCCATCCAATACCGGCTGCATCCCTATTCCTTGATCTTCCTTTTGACTGATCAGGAGCACTTCTGTCTTGTCTGGATTAAGTTTCAGTTTATTTACCCTCATCCAGTCCATTACAGATACCAAACACTGATCTAGAGCTTAAATAGCTTCCTTGGATTTAGGTGGGAAGGAGAGGTAGAGGTGGGTGTCATCTACATACTGGTGACACCGAACCCCAGAACTCTGGATAATCTCTCCCAGTGGTTTCATGTAGATGTTAAATAACATAGGAGACAAAACAGAACCATGAGGAACTCCACAGAACAGTGGCCAGGGTTTTGAACAGGAGTCCCCCAGCACTATGTTCTGAGTTCTCTCCTCCAGGAAGGACTGGAGCCACCGTAAAGCAGTGCCCCCAAATCCCATTCCAGAGAGACGGGTCAGGAGGATTTTGTGGTCGATAATATCGAAAGCCGCTGAGAGGTCCAGCAAAACCAACAGGGACACAGATCTCCTACTGAGTTCCCATCTAGGTCATCTACCAAGGCGACCAAAACCATCTCTGTCCCATAACCAGGCCTCAAGCCAGATTGAAATGGGTCTAGATACTCTCTCACCCAGGAACCTGAGGAGCTGAGAAGCCACAATCTGCTCTAGTCCCTTCCTCAAGAATAGGATATTAGATACTGATCAGTAATTATTCAGTCTTGTGGGGTCCAAAGAAGGCTTTTTTAACAATGGTCTTACTATTGCCTCCTTTAAGCAAGATGGGATCCTACCCTGTTGCAAGGAGGCATTCACCACTCGTCCTACCCAATCAACCATTCCCTTTCTGGCAGCTTTTATGAACCAGGAAGGCCAAAGATCCAGCAGGCACATGGTAGCCCTCACCAAGGATCCTGACCACATCAACAGGCTGCAGCAACTGAAACTCATCCATTCACATAGGGGAAGCAGGGGGCACAGTTTCATTCATAGTACCTGAAAAAGCTACAGCATCCAAGTCAGAGCGGATCTGAGCAATTTTGCCTGCAAAGTGTTGTGCAAATTTTTCACAGTGAGCAATAGTGTGGTCTGCATTATCTACCTGGGGGGGGGGGGGTTAGCATGTAGCAGGCCTCTGACCATTCGAAAAAGCTCTGCTGGGTGATTCTGTGCAGATGCATGCAACAGTGGCAAAGAAGAATGACTTCTTTGCTGCTACCACTGCCCATGGAAGTGAGCCTTCCAATGGGCCCTAGCTCTTTTTTTGATCTGAGTTTTCTGCCATTGTCGCTCAAATCTACAGCCCACTCGTTTCATCTCCATCAGCTCCCCAGTGAACCAGGGGGGCAGTTTGACTCTGCTTTGAGGGAGGACACGTTTAGGAGCAATCATGTCAATGGCTTTTGCCATTTCCGCATTCCAGAGATCAACCAGGGATTCAAGAGGGTCAAGGTGACAGGAACCTCCCCAAGGGCAGCCACAAATCTGGATACATCAACCTTCTAGGGTGGATTTTCTTCGTCTGAACCCCACCCCTGCAAAGGCTCTGAGTTCCCAGTCCTCTGAGTCCAAATTGCCCCAGATCATGGTCTGTCCATGACAATGGAATGACAGAAAGCTGCTCTACACCCAGGTCACTGATGTCTACGCTGGTACAGAAGAGCAGGTCTAAAGTGTGGCTTGCAACATGGGTGGGAGCAGATACCATTTGGGACAGACCCATGGTTGTCATGGAGGTGATCAGATCACGTGACCGGTGCGTGGGCTTTCCAGAAGTATTTTTTCTAAGCTACTTACTCTGATTCAAAAGGCTACATCGTATATCCGCTTGGGAAATTATAACATATGAAACATTATTTTATTGTGTAGCTGGTGCAATTTTTATCTTAATATTATTTCAGCATTTTAATACTACCTTTCAGAGCTAACTGAACCAAGGCAATTCATAACTTTGTATTAACACACACACACAAAATCATTATTTCATAATTTTTGTAATCTATAAAATTACAGCCTGTAAAACACTAAAGAAATCCTGAAATTATGTCAGCAACACTTAACATAGTCTAGAACAGTACAGAAAAATATATTTATAAAATTGGGCAACGTACAAATGAAAGATTAAAAAGAGTAGCAAAATAAGGAATTCAGAACCTTGTAAAAAATATTTCTTTTAGATAATTGTGCTGACCAGATTAATTAAGTCCCATTAGTATTTCAATGGAGAAACTGCAAATAGTAGAAAGCTTCAAGAACATGACATATATTTCTGGGCACTTACATCTCAGAGGACCTCTCATGGACTAAAAATGCCAACATGCTAGTGAAGAAGGCACAGAAGAGGCTGTATTTCCTGAGAATGCTTGGGAAGTTAAATTTATCTCAGCATTTACTTCCGTCCTACTATCGTAGCACCATTGAGAGTGTCCTAACCTATGGTATTCTTGTATGGTTTGGGAGTAGCTCTGTAGCGGACAAAAAAGCTCTACAGAGAACCATTAAAATTGCCCAGAATATCATCGGGCTCCAGCTATCAACCCTGGATGACATCTTCACATCCCGCTGTCTGAGGAAGTCACACAACATCCTTAGAGACTTTTCCCATCCTGCTTACAACTTCTTTGAACTGTTGCTGTCTGGCAGAAGATACAGAACAATTAAGACTCGGACCACGCGTTTCCTGAATAGTTTTTATCCCAGAGCTATAATTGCACTTAATAATGAAGTTAAAGACCACCCGTAATGAACAATTGGACAGTGTTACTTAGCCTGCGGTGTAGATGTTTGTATTTTTAGTGGGGGATTTTTAGTGGGTGGGGAGTGTTTGGGGATTTTTTTTATGTGTGTGCATGTGGGTCTGGTCTCTGGGTGTCTGTGTGAATTTTGTAGTATGTGTATACTATGTATAGACTTACAATGACAATAAATTTATTTATTATTTATTTGTATATATACTGTAAATATTTGTGTGACTAGATGCCCACAGTATGCTATCATAATCTATAGATTTCTCATTTTTTTTAAAAACAACAACAATAAGTTTATAAGTGACTAGTGAGACTATAACTAATAATCCACTTGTTCATGTTTTGCAATACATGCATAGACCTCACAAATTAGACAATTTGATGATCTTACCTTTGGAAAAGGAGTTGGATAAAATATCTCCAAATGTTGCCATTTTACCGCTAGAGCTTCCATTTTCAGGATTGGTATATTTTAACTTTCTCTTCTAGAACCTCTGATTTTTTTTCTAATACCTATTAATGCATAGATTTATATATTTATTCATTAATCCAGAAATAGACTCTTGTGAGAAGGAACCTCTTGGAAAACAGATTTCCAGAGCCTCTATTCTTTGGAACTCCTTTCCATTGAGTTCAGTAATCTATAGGAGCTGTTGTTGTGTGCTCTTAAGTCACTTCTGATTTATGCAAACCCTATGAATGAGTGACCTCCAAAATGTAATGTCATCAACAGCCTTATGCAGCTGTGAATTCAAACTTATGCCTTCCTTTATGGAGTTAGTCCATCTCATATTTGGGTGGGTGGGGCGCTGTTTCCTGCTTTGTAGTGCTTCTGGCAGGAGACAAGGGACATCTCTTTCCTTCCCCAGCCTTTGTTCACTGGACCATATCATGATGAAGGGGATCGGGGCCGACTGCCACCCTTGAGCCTGAGGCTGATCTGGCTGAACGTTTGCAGGGGCCGTTGTGGATCAGCTTGGAGAGGACAGGGTTTCTTGGTTTGTTCCATTCAAGTAGGAACAAGTTTGCCCTTTCCTGTCCCGTCCAATAACTCTCCCCATCCTGGTGGGGCTTCTTTATTCTCTTCTTTGCACCTTTTATTCATTACATGCTTAAGGTTCCTTTCCCCTTTTCCCCCCGTCCTAACCTTAGGCAACTTTCTGTTCCCCAGAGTCAGCTGCATTCCTGTGAATGTGAATATATTTGGCGGGTTTATTGTGAAGAAATACAGTGCTCCAAACCCTCCTCCCTGGTTACACCGATATAGCACAAATGGCGCCTTTTTGGAGGGGAATTGGTGTACGTTGAGAAATTGCTGTAGACATTACAGTGGTGCCTCGCAAGACGAAAGTAATCCGTTCCACGGTTAATGCCGTCTAGCGAAAATTTTGTCTTGCGAAGCGCGTTTTCCCATAGGAATGCATTGAAATTTAATTAATGCGTTCCTATGGGGGGAAAAAGTCAGAAACCCAAAAAAAGTCAGCAAAAAGTCACTTACCAGGTAGAGTAGACTGAGCCCAGCTCCTCAGTGCCTTTGTAGCCCCAGAACATCCGGAAAAAGAGTGCCAAACAGCGGAGAGTCAGTAACCAGCAGGGAGCCGGCAGCCATTTTGTGTTCGTCTCCGCTCCTGCCCCCCCCTCCCCGCCTCTCAGCTGATGGGCGTGGGTCTAAGAGGCTTTTTCCCTGCTAGGCAAGCCTCGCACGGATCAGCTGCCCCCCCTCTCCCCGCCTCTCAGCTGATCGGTGCTGGGTCTAAGGCTTCCCGAGGCTTGCCAAAAATCTCTCAAGACCCTTTCGTCTTGTGAGTTTTTTGTCCTGCGAGGCATTCGTCTTGCGAGGCACCACTGTATCAGCTGCATACTGGGTTGTAAGATTCAGTGTGCTACTGATAATGCCCGTGGTGGTTTCTTAATTTGAAGCCATTTGTCTCCAAAAGTTATACCATTTGCACACCTGTGCCAAGAGGATTTTGGCCAGTGTCCGTTAGAAAACACTTCCCAAGATAAACATGTTCTAGGAAGGATGTGTACAAAAAGCTCAGTATCAGCTGACCCAGTAAATGTGTGCAATTGTGTGAACTCTAATACAGTGCATTTTAGAGCTGAAGCAGTACTATCTTGTTCTGGACACAGTGCTGAAAGTGTTTCCTTATGCCTAGTTACGTCTGTAAAACCAGTAACGTAATTCTTCCTTCCTGCCTTTCCTATATTTGCCAAGAGATGGCGTTGCAGAACAAGATGGAAAACTGGAAGTGGGTGATGAAATTCTTGCCATTGGTGGAAAATCCTTGCTGGGACTCATGCATTATGATGCTTGGAACATAATCAAATCTGTCCCTGAAGGACCAGTTCAACTGCTTATCAGAAAGCATCAACTTCCAGCGTGATGTGAGCTGTCAAACTAAACCCAACCTTTTGAATACATCCTGCAAGTTGTATATGCTGAAACCATTGCATATATCAAAGGAGCTGATTCTTGTTGCTTTGCTGACATTGTTCTATGGCAGACTGCTTAAATTAGCCAAGGAACATCCAAATCTGAAAGTCAGGAATGTCTCTCTTACTTGACCCACCATCTCCCAATACTGCAGAATCAAAGTGCCACAAATCTTTACTCATTTAGTAAAAGTAGGAGAATATCTGGAATAAGCTTATTATTCTTACAAGGGTGTTTCTTTGTGTGCTTCTTTCTCCTTCAAAATGGCCTGAAAGTAACTTTGCAGAATTTGATAAGAACACGACCACATGTCTGTGTGGTGTGTATATACACACGTGTGTGTCTTTGTTAATAGGGTGTTGAGACTCTTTTTGTTTTGAGACATATCTGAATGCTCTGGGAAATATATTTAACTCTCAATATTAAATTAAGCCACTGTAATTAACCATCACACTGTGCTTATATTGGGGGGAAAAACACAGAGGAAAAAATACAGTTCCTACAATACTGTACTTTCCTACAAGCCTATAGATGGGATATAGACATGTTTATACTTCCCGTTTATAATTCAGTATTCAAACTTGGTGTCCTAGAAGCATTGGAGATCTCAGAGTTTCCTTTAATGTTGATGTCCTTCTTCATCCAATTGTTCTGATGTCTAACATTTCTGTGTAATCAGAAATACATAAACTGGCCTAAATCCAGTTGTTAGTCCCACCTAAAGTAGACCCACTGAATCAATGGAAACCTGGTAAGTCAGCATTGCTATGGTTCTGTTGATTCATTGGACCTACACTAGTTGGGACTAACAGCTAGATGTATGCCCACCTGTTTAGATGCACAGAAGTCCTTCAGCACATGAAATGGCAGCAAGGATAGGCAGAGTAATGTGGAATTAACAGAAGATAAGCAAGAGTTGTGTGTGGTGTTCTGTATTTGTCAGTTCTGAGCAGCCATATTTTCCATTGATTTGATCCTTTAAAAGGGGCATATGTCAGCACAAAGCAAGATAAAGGCTCTCAATAAATGAATTACCTTTAGAGGGATTTGGTCTGAAAGGAAGCATCTAAAACTCTTGGAATTTAAATAAATAATACATAGTTGTTGTTGGCCTAGTGCTAAGGAGGCCCTAGCCCCCTCCCTGAAACAACAGACACACACTCCATAACTGGAGTAAAAATAGCCACAACTTTATTAATTACAGTAGCAGTTAACCTGGCAAGCATTGGGTTGGATCCTGCTCATCAGGGCCCCCCGAATGCCACCCGATGTTACCCACTGTCTCCACAGGACCCTTCCTGTGAGATCACTTGGAATGGCAGATTTCATGGAGCCACACAGACGTATGCCACTCCGTGGCTCCTCACCAACTAGGGGCAGGGACAACTGTCCCACCTGAGCTGGGATAGCTTTGACCCCCCCCCCCCAGTTCCCATTTAGGGATTCCATACCGTCCATATCCTGCAGGCCCCTGCCTGCTGTCCCATGACCATTGTGATCCATCCCAATGCTCATAACTGCCACCAGAGTTGAGCCATGCTCAGCTCTCGCCGGACAACTGCTGCTGCAGCCAACTCCTTTAAGGCCCTTGTGACATCATGCAACCACACTTCGTGACCCTGCTTCGATAAGTGAATCAAATCCAGATGAAATAAAGTGCCCAACTTATGTGAGATGCCTGAGTGCTTGATCCAGTTTCCTCCCTAAGCCGACAGCACTTGGTCTCCTGCCCTGGTCAACTTCTGCCGGGCAATATCCATCCTCCTGGGATCTCTAGCTCCTTTCCATGTCCGTCTCTCAAGGAGATCAGACCACATAATATGGATGTCAGGATAACAATCATGTAGCAGTGCATGTAGCAGTTGGAGGGCCACTCTCATGGATAGGATGAGGTCTAAACCTTTGCAAGTCATGAAGTCATTTTCACCTCGCTGGATCAGCAGTGCATCTGGTGGCCCCCACGCTTTCATCCGGCGCCAAAGAGTTGGTACAAACTCGTCCCATTGCATGCCCCCTTTTCCGAGCCAGGTGAGATCCAGTGCACTGCCAAATCCGAGGTGCTGTCACCATTTTGAGGAAGTTGCGTACTGTTGGGCCCAATGGATGATGCTGTGGCCAAACATCCAGATTTTCTTCTGCCTACCTGTGGGGAAGGCTGAGACAAGACAGGATTTAGTGGTTTGCATGTGGCATGTGTATGGAAGTACGATAAACTTGAGACCGCCACCTCCTGATGCCCTGGATTTGCCCTGGGGGCAAGCCCATAGCTGCCGCCTCTGTCGCTGCTCCTATCTGAAAGGAGTGGGAGGCAAAGTCATGTGGGGGAAGCCACGCCTTGTTGAGGGCCAAACACACCCCAACTGCAAACGGGTAATGTGTGAGTGGCAAACCATCAGGGCCGATAAGGAGCGGTCCTCCAACTGCCGAGCGGAGGTGGAGGAAACACTCCACTGCCTGTACTGGGCATAACCCCTCTCCTTGGATTGGGCAGAGGACAATTGAAGTGCCGTGCCCCCACGGGTCCACTTTGGAGGACCTAAGTAGCAGGTGCAGTGCCCCCCCCCCTTGCAGCGAGACGCCGTGCATGCGGATGGCCCTGCCCTCTGTGTCACCAAGGGAGTTGGCTACCGGTTCACCCAACCTGAAGGCTCCAAAGAAGACCAATCAGAAAGCAGCCTTGAATGGGAGGGCCTCATAGTGTGACCGGCAGACGGTTTGGAGCTGCTCCAGCATGGCAGCAAGGATATTAAGCGTCATTGCTTTCCTGCCATCGGGTTTTCTGGGGAGTGCCCTGTCCCATCCCCTCATGGCCCTCCTAATTAGAGAGGTCCTGCAGGGGTCCTGGAAGCCTTGTAGCTGACTGAAAAAGGAAATGGCTGCAACATGTATGCGCAGCGTCCTGGTAGCTTTTTGTTTGGAGCAAAGGAAGGGTAAGTACTCCAAAATTGCCTGCTCAGTTGCAGGGAGGTGCTGGGGGTGCCCTGCATGGCTCAAGAACTCCGAAAAGGGGTCCATGGTGGAGCTGTAAGCCCTCAGAGTGGCAGGCGCTACTGAGTTGAATATGCCCTGGATCACGTCCTGTTTCCAAGGCTCCACAGCTCTCCCGGGAATATGTCTGGCTCGTTCCTTGCCTCTGGCGCCAGCTGGCGGAACCTCTCATCCCAAGGAAGATTCTGAGGATGATGAGTCTTCCCTCTGGACAGTGAGCCTCTTGCCTCTGCTGGCTGACCGCCTCTTTCTCTTTCTTGGCCTGGCAGCTGCCACCTGCTGGACTCGGATTGCGAGATATTCCTGAAGCCCCCTGGCCTTCCTATGTGTTGCCTCCTTGGCTGGGTGCCCCTGGCTGTGCAGCCTCCACTCTCATCTCCTCCTCCTGAGCCAGACTTCCAAGCTGCTGGGAGATCTCCTCGCCCCAATGGGGCACTCCGGCTTCTGTCCCGCGTGGTTTTTGCTGCCGCTTTGTACCGCTTGCCTCCACACGCTGCTCCCACAGGCCTCTGCCTCTCCCGCACAGCCGCTCTGGTCCTCCGGAGTGATCGCTTCTCTTGGAGGCCTGAGGAATCTTCAGAAGGCCTCTGCAAGCCTCCGCACGTCTTGCAGGCCTTCCCTGCACTGCCCCACTGGAACCAGCAATCCTTGGAGGAAGCGGTGGTTCCTGTTGCCTTATCTTGCTATGTTGTTTTCTGAGATGAATTCAGAATCCCAAATCTAGCAATGCTGACTGGTTTCGTTTTAAATCCAAACAATATTTATACATATGCCAATGACGAAATAGGCCCCAAGCCTTTCCAGCCTTACATATCTTTTGTAGTTTTATTTTGTGAATTTGTTGGAATTCATACTTTGTTTGCCCTGAATCCTACAGACTAGTACAAGTCTGGCTGCAAACCGACCAGGGACGGCTTTAATAACAACTCTGTCAGATCCATGGCATGCTGTATCAGTGTTTATGACTAAACATTGAACCTTTTACTATCATCTGACTTAAATAGAATGACTTGTTACAGAAGCATGAAATCTCATGGATAGTACAGTCCCTTTGACCTCCTCATTTTGCCTCCTCTGCCCCTTTTCCCCCTTTCACTAACTTTTGTATCCCATTCAGCAATCCTCCCTTCTAGAGATGGGGGTATTTGTATATGAATATCCCCACAGCTGGATGTAACTACAGTGGTGCCTCGACTTACGAACGTCCCTACTTACGACCATTTCGAGTTACGACCAGCTCCAGCCGCAAAATTTTGCTTCGACTTGCAGCCGGAGCTTCCAGTTACGATCAAAAAAAGGCAGGGGAAAAGGGTGGGAAATTCAAATTTCTAACCGTTGGTAGGCGAAGAGGCTGCTTCTTTGTAGCTCTTTCGCCCCAATGGTTAGAGTGAGTGCGATCGGAGGAGGCTTGGGATTGCCTGGTAAGGTAAGGTGCTGCTTTTTGCTTTTTAAAAACTGTTCTGGCTGGGTTTTGCAGGGTGGGTTTGGGCTGGGGGGGGGGGGTTTATGTTTCTGTGCTGTGTTGTTGTTTTGTTTTTTTGGTGATTTTTTTTTTTTTGCAGGCCCAGCTTGGGGCTTGCTCCATTGTTCATTTTGGGTTTTTTTGTTTTGTTTTTAAGCCCCAGCGCCTTCGGGGCTTGCTCCGTGGTTTATTTTTTGTTTTGTTTTTGTTTTTGTTTTGTTTTGTTTTTGCACCCCAGCACGTTCCTATGGGGCTTGCTCCGTGGTTTATTTTTGGGTTTGTTTTTTTTAAAGCCCCAGCGCCTTCGGGGCTTGCTCCGGGTTTTTTTGGTTTTTTTGCAGCCCCAGCACATTCCTATGGGCCTTGCAGTGTTTTATTTTTATTTTATTTTTTGGGGGTATTTTTTTTTCTGGCCGGAACAGATTAATGGGGTTTCAATGTATTTGTGACGATCGCCCCACGTCACTCATGCCATTCATAGTCATGAGCTGATTTGCATGAGCCTATGAGAGGATTGGAGAGGTTCAGTCAGCAGCTACATGAGGTTTGGCGAGAGATTGGGATGAGATCCAGATAGAGATAGGGACTGGTTAGTCAGAGAGAGAGGGAACAGATACAGAGTGATAAGGCTGGTTAAGAAAATAGGTAGACAAGGTGGTAATGATATAGCAAGAGAAAAGTATGTACTGAGAGAACTGTTAATGATTTGCTTGTGTATAATGTTTATCTGAAGAACTTCTGTTATTATTAAATCTGCTTCACTTCAATAAATAAGTTCTGTTTGTATTCACAAGACAAGTGTTCTGACAAACATCATTTATATTGTGGATTGAGGTAATCCACTGGTGGCAGCGAGAGGACAACGCGATGTGAGCCTTTGTGAGGGCAAAACATGCAGGTGCCACAAGGGTGAACGCCACAGTATTCCTATGGGAAATGGTGCTTCGACTTACGACCATTTCGAGTTACGTCCATCTTCTGGAGCAGATTATGGTCATAAGTCGAGGCACCACTGTATCCACTGCCGCCGCCGGCCCCTCTCTTCCTTCCAATCGCTCCAGAGCACTGCTTGGCTAGCCACTCGTCAGCCTTGCAGGGAGAGTTGTCTTCCCTCCTTCTGCCAGGACTGGCTAGCAGGGCCGGCAGTGGCTGCGGACGCATGAGTGGACGGTCCGGCCCCGGGACCCACACGGACACCTGCTCCCCGCCCCCGCATGCACACATGCATGCCCCCCTGCCACCCCCCATGCACAGAAGCACCTGCTCCCCATGCAGGGGGGGAGCGGGTGCGTGCAAGGGGCCGGACCCTCATTAACTCCAGCTGTTTGGGGATATTCATACTCATATATGAATATGAATACCCCCATCTCTATTCCCTTCCCCAAACCAAGCGTATTATTCTACGCTTTTAATTGTATTTATTGTATTGTAATTTTATCCTCACTGCACTTTATGATTTTTTATTTTCGCCCCTATGTATTGATGTTGTTATTTGCTATTTTGTTACCTTGTTTTATGTTAGTTGTTGTAAACTGCCCAGAATGGCCTTGGCTGCCAGATGGGTGGTAAATAAATAAATAAAACCAGTTATGCTTTCCTATTAACTTTGACAAGGCCACGGTGTAATGGCTTACAGCAGGGGTCTCCAAACTACGGCCCGCAGGCCATATCTGGCACATGTTGCCGTTTAGTCCAGCCCCTTCCCTTCAACCCTTGTGCACGTGGGGGGGCATGCGGGCATGCGTCCCTCTGTGCAAGGGGGCGGGCAGCACATGCATGCATGCACATGGGGGGCAGGAGGGGGCATGCAGGTGGGGGGCATCTGTGCATGCGTGTGGGGGACAGGGGAATGCATGGGGCCGCACATACACGCGCGCACACACACACATTCCTGTTCCTTCGGCCATCAAAATCTGTGAAAATATCTGGTGTGGCCCTCACTGTAAAAAGTTTGGAGACCCCTGGCTTACAGCATGAGAAAAAGATGGATTGTTGGGTGCTGGCTGTTATATACAAGTTCATATAGTACTGAAATGTTACAATTTATAAATTAAACCATAACACTGATGGTTTGTGTCCTCCGCCATGACTTGTTCCGACCTAGGATATATTAAAATGCTATTAAAAGTTTACTAAACTGCTGATTGCAGGAAACCTCTAAATGCCTTCATCTTTCACAAAGATACATTTGAAAAAAGAAGAATATTTTCATGGGAGCATTCACTATCAGGAACTTAGTGGCTGAAATCCAGTTGCTTAGTGTAGTAAGTTACACTAGAGGAGGCCCATGGAATCAGTGGGGAGTTTTGTACATTTCATTGATTCAAATAGCCTACTGTAGTTGTGGCTGGCTTTAATATGGTAAGTCACAATTAGAGTAGGCCCATTTTAATCTGTGGAATTTGCTGAGGAGTTGACTCTCTAAATTTCCACTGATTCAGTGTACCTACTCTAGTGTGACTTACTATACTAAGCAACTGGATTTTGGTAGTTTGTACCTGGGAAACAGGGTATACTATACTGTGATTTTTATAAACATTTGCTTAGGAGTATGAGTCATTATGAGATAATTATTAAGAATACAATCCAACTGTTTACAGGCTGTCTGTTTCTTAGACATGTGCCTACACTAGAAGAGGAGGCTGTTGTGGTTAAGTGCTAGATGCTATATAAAAAGTCACAATAACTTTAATTTCTATGCTGATCCATTTTCACTTGTTCTAATATAAATTCTGTCAGTGTTAAGTTTGAACTTTATTTAATAATAGTTCTGGGTGGTTGTGTCAAAACCTGAATGTTTTTACAGTACAAATATGTGCAGCTGAAATTAGTATATTATATTTCCTCAGAAGCTGTGGAGAATATACATTTCTCATAGAAAAGGATATCCAGTTTTTAGGAAGGCAGTGATTCAGGAAGAAAAAAACAGATGGGATCAAACTTTGAGTTCCATGGCACTGGAGGATGGTGGCAGGATGGAGGTTATCTTCATTCCCTCCCCTGCCTGCAGTGCCATCTCCCATTTTATGGCAGAGGATTGGAGTATCCCAGAACCACATGGCCGATGGTACTATGGGCTAGAGGGGAGAGGGAATCCGGGAATGGGGGGGGGGGGGCAAGTGCACTTTCCTCCTTTCATCCAGCACAGTGCATGAGATAGAGCTGGAAGCTGGGAGGACACTACGTTAGAAACCAGATTGACAGCCTTGGTCAGACAAACTACAGCCGAGGCAGCCAACTTCCTTTCTGAATCATGCCATTTCATACTACATATGGAGAGATCATAGAACTGATAACTCTTCCATGAAATATATTTCCTGCAGTTAAAAAGCTAGCATATCAGGGAGATGGTTGGTTTAAAGTTTTTCTTCCTGACATCTGGCTTTTATTTTCACAGTTTGGTTTTCTAATTTCACACGAGTTATTGAAATACATAATCTGAAGTGGTGCTGTCCAGACAGAGGTTTACCACTTCATTGTTGCTCTTGTGTCACATAGATTATAATTTTAACTACATCTGTGTGTTATTTGTAAGTGTGACACACTACTTTCTGTACGATATTGTATATGGACATCATTATTTATATAAATATCTCCCCCATGTTGAGAACATTTTTCAATGCCTTGTTGTAATATGAAAACTGCAATAACAGAAACTAGACTGTACGTTTTTTCAAATGTTATTTTGCCCATTTATGTAAATCAGAATCTCTTGTATTTAAAAAAATCTTCTCTTTCCCTTCACCCTGTTTTTTTACTGATTTTTAGAAAATCAACATGTTGCTTACTGCTTCTACAGGTATTTGCTTTTATGTGTGTTACGATGCAAGGATTTTGCGTGTACAGTACTGTATATGTCATTTGTTCTGTAGACCAGGAGATGTGGCCAAGATTCAGTACTTCTCTGTCTGATACAAGCAGATACTGGAAATTGTAGTAACCAAAGAAGTAACATTTCTCATCTCCGAGTCATATACAGTCCAGCAAACTACCCTGCAGTGGCTTGATCCATTCTGCTTTTCATCACCTTGAGTGCACTGAAGCTGCATAGGAGGCAGTGGTTTGCTCAAAGTTCATTTATACTGGAGTAACTGAAAATAAAACGTTCCATTCCACCATCCCAAAAGAATTCTCCAGGAATTCTTATTACAAAAATGCATATAAAAATAACACAGACTATTACAGTGGTGCCTCGACTTACGAACGTCCCGACATACGACCATTTCGAGTTATGACCAGCTCCGGCCGCAAAATTTTGCTTCGACTTGCGACCGGACCTTCGAGTTATGAACAGAAAAAGGCAGGGGAAAAAGGCGGGGAATAATTGCTAACCGTTGGTAGCAAAGAGGCTGCTGTTTTGTAGCTCTTTCGCCCCAGCAGTTAGAGAGTGTGCGATCGGAGGAGGCTTCAGACTGCCTGGTAAGGTAAGGTGCTGCTTTCTACTTTTTAAAAACTGTTCCGGGTGGGTTTTGCAGCGTGGTTTTGGGCTGGGTGGTGGGATTATGTTTCTATGCTGTGATGGGTCTTGCAGGGTTTGTTTGTTTTTTGGGTTTTTCCCCCCCCCATTTCCGATGGGTCTTGCAGAGTTTGTTTGTTTTTTGGTGTTCCCCCCCCCCCCCCATTTCCGATGGGTCTTGCAGGGTTTGTTTGCTTTCTGCTTTGCTTTTTTTTTTGTTTTTTTTTGCATTTCCGAAGGGTCTTGCACGGTTTGTTTGCTTTCTGCTTTGCTTTTTTTGCATTTCCGAAGGGTCTTGCATGGTTTGTTTGCTTTCTGCTTTGCTTTTTTTTGCATTTCCGAAGGATCTTGCATGGTTTGTTTGCTTTTTGCTTTGCTTTTTTTGCATTTCTGAAGGGACTTGCACGGTTTGTTTGCTTTCTTCTTTGCTTTTTTTGCATTTCCGATGTGTCTTGCACGGTTTGTTTGCTTTCTGCTTTGCTTTTTTTGCATTTCCAAAGGGTCTTGCACGGTTTGTTTGCTTTTTGCTTTGCTTTTTTTGCATTTCCAAAGGGTCTTGCATGGTTTGTTTGCTTTTCTTTTCTTCTTTTCCCCCTTCGGCCGGAACGGATTAATCGGTTTCCGATGGGTCTTGCAGTGGTTTTGTGTGTGTGTGTGTGTGTGATTTTTTTCTTCAGCTGGAATGGATTAATTGCATTTCAATGCATTCCTATGGGAAATGGTGCTTCGACTTACGACCATTTCGAGTTACGGCCGGACTTCCAGAACCAATTAAGTTCGTAGGTTGAGGCACCACTGTACTTCAAAAACATTATTCAAATAGTTTTCTGAAATGTGAGGAAACCTAGGTCATTGAACTTCCTCCTTGAAAACATACATATGATGTGAAAAAGACTGATACTGTAGTGATGGTGATGATTACAGAATATTACAGCCTTACCATGTTTGAAGAATTTTATTTTGGTAATCTGGATCAACATACCTGCTGGAGGTTCCAGTAAATTTATTTATTTATTTATTTATTTATTTATTTATTGGATTTCTATCCCGCCCATCTAGACCAAAGGGCTACTCTGGGCGGCTTACAAATTTAAAAACAATAATTTAAAAGCAATAAAACCATAAACATATATTATAGATCCAAGGTGGCATTAAGACATATTAAGATATGGCAGGAGGGAAGGCCTCCCCAAATAGCCAGGTTTTAAGTAAACACATGGGAGTTGTGATAAAGTAGTGATTAGCTGCATTTTTATAGATTGGACTCACAAGGGTGTCTCTGTCTATGCAGTTCAGGTTCAAATATGGATTTTTTTTTTCTACAGGAAAAAGGTAATCCTCTACAGATGTCTTCCACTCAGCTGTGGAAATCTACAGTACAGAATGTGTTTTTTAAAATGGGTTTTATGCCATTCTACAAGAGAAATCTTTTGATGGAAGGTGGTCCTCCTTGTTGGATTCTTCAATCCAGCTACAAGGGCTTCTTGGGTGCACATGCTTTGCTCCCTGCCCAGGAATAAACTAAAAGAAAAGCTAGTTTCAAAGGAACAATCACTAGCTATCAGAAGCAGTCATTTAGTTTTACAACAGTGCAATTTGATAAGCCTGGGGATATTGTTCTGATTCTTACTACCTGAACTGGGATTTGTTAATTTTCTGGATTGCAGCTAACATTAATTTTAAAATGTATGGAGGACACCGTCAGTTAATTATTAAGACCTTTGTTGTATCAGAATAGATGCTCTGTCTTGAGGTGCCGGTGACTGGATACCGAAGAACTAGTGAAAACATATCTTTGTCTTCCATTTACTTATGAGCCTGTGAGAGTCGAGGCGAGAGGGTGGAAGCTCTCGCCGGAGTGTCGTCCTCCCTCAAGAACGAACAGGAGGTGCAGACCAATCCACCTATGCCACCCGTCGAGACTGTACAAAAGGGAGTGGATACCCGGGAGTTAGAAAGGAAATTGGCCAAGGTGTCAGTAGCCACTCAGACCGGGGTTGAATTGGCGGGAAAGGAGGAAAGGGGAAGGTCCCTGGTGGAGGCGGGAATGGGAGATATAAAAAGGGCGGATGATACAATACCGGGGGGTTGGGAAATGATATGGGTGGAAGACCCATAGACTGGTCAGTGGGAAAAGGTTCGAGTCCCAAGAGAGGAAGCGGATTATCGGAGGAGAAGAGGTTTACCTCAGAGGCCTTCCTATTGGGGTGAATCTGAAGCCCGGGAGTGGCGTAGGCGACTACGGGAAGAGAAAGAGACTGTAGAAAGGGAAAAAAGAGAGCGCCAATTATGGCGTCTGGAAGAAGCCCAGAGGAGGGGATTCCTAATGGACCGTGGACCCCTTTCCGGGGAGAGGAGAATCTCCGGGGGACAGAAGGGGGAGATGAGGAGACCACCCCGTTACTAGACCCAGAGACGGAGCCTGTAGACCTGGAGAACAGTAACCCATTTTTGAAAGGTCCTTGGGACAATTTAGAATATAACCCTTTTGAGAAAGATGTTTGGATGCCCTCGTGGGACCCGTTGGCGGCAAGAGACAGAGTGGACTTTGATATTGAAAGAAAGGACCTGTTGTCCCATGTTCAAATAAAACCTAGTTTTGATTTTCTACGACAGACGACTCCAGAGTCTTTGTTAAAACCAGAGGAGGCCATACCCATACCCTCACAGAGCCAAATTTAACCTTGAGCCATAACGTGAAATCATTAGAGTGGCCATTCCTGCATCACTCCAAATGAGAGAAAAATAATCAATAAAACAGGACCACTCCTCAAAAGACCATAGACCTGCATACAATGTGCATGTTTAAAGCATGTATGTATAAAACGGTTGCACCAACATGCTCTGCTACCTGAGATGCAAGATAAGGCAGCTTCCTTGCAAATGGAACTGCAAGTTAACGTTTATTTCAGTGATGATGCCAAGATAGCAGCTTCCACGACCTCTGAGGGCAGCAGGGGATGCTGGTAAGGCTGTGTGTGGTACAAAGGCCTAAGCCCTTCCACAGAGCAGAATGGCTGTGGGCTCACAAGGACTGGTCAGGTGGCTTCTGCTACTACCCCAAAGTCTTGTACCTGCAGCCATTCCACACTCCCAGTGGTGGGACCAGTTCCATTGTAGATGCAAATTTAGAAAGCATGACTATAGTTTAAATAGAAATATAGTATGTTTCCGTAGGGAGGCAGGGAGACTGTGGACTATTTAGTCTGCTATGCACTTGCTGATGGTCACCTTCTAGGCAGCTGGCCTTTTGTTTTGGTTCTTTCTCTTTAAAACACACCTGGACTCAGCAGCCCTGAGTGCATTCCTCAAATGTTTTTGGACTGCAGCTTCCTGGGTTCTTTACTATTGGCCATCCTCAGTAAGGCTTCTGGGAGTCTCGGTTCAAGAACATGGTGGAGGTACACAACGCCGATGCCATAAATAGAGGATGCCTTCAAACAGAGAAGTAAAATAGGATGCAGAGGCACTTTGCTGTTGTAAGATAGGCCTTCAGCCAATTAGGGAGTCGATGTTAGGTCTGTTTTGTTTCTGTTTCAGTTTTTCTTTCCTTATAAAGAGCGTAAGATAAGGAAAAGATCATGTGCTGTTGCTTTGACTCATTTTGTGGTTAGGTTACAGGAAGCTGCAATCAACCTGATTCTGTTCATGCCTTTTTAATGGGACATTTTATAACATTTTTGGACACCTTCTCTGAAGCACTGGTTCTCACCCTTCAGGCTTCCAGATGTTTTGCACTACAACTCCCAGAAATCCCAGCCAGCATGGACACAATTGAGGGATTCTGGGAAGTGACATTCAAGATATAGAGTAAGCCAAATATTTAGAGTCAGAGCTATAAAAGAGATCTTTCTTAAAGCAGGTATTTCATAGAATCATAGGATAACAAAGTTGAAAGGGGCTTATAAGAACATCAAGTCCAACTCCCTGATCAGTGCAGGAATCCAAGTTAAAGTATATATGAGAGATGGCGGTCTAGCTTTCTCTTGAATGTTGGAACGCTCACCACCACCAGGCTGAGTCAGATCCCACCCCTCCTCAGAAGGACATTTTTTCAGGCATTTGAAGAGTGCTATCATATCTCCCCTTAGTTTTCTTTTCTTAAGGCTAAACATGCCCAGTTCTTTCAAGCTTTCCCCACAGAGGTACAGGACAACACCAGCAATCATTATGTTAGACTGCACAGGGAAGCCATTGAAATCCACAAACACCAGCAAAGCTTCAACGAAAAAGAAGAAAGTCTAAAACTCAACAAAGCCTGGCTCCCAGCACTGAAAAATACAGCCTGCAGATCAAGGAACTCTACCCAGCCACAAAGACTGGTGATCCCTGCACACAAAAGACTAGCCAACGATCAATCACAACGACAGATCATCTTCCCCCTTATCACAACAAAACACCCATAACAAGAAACACCCTGATCACAGGAAACACCCAATCTCCTGAAAAGAACAAAAACCCTGATCCCGCAGCTACAAATACTCAACAATCCTACACACTACACCAGAACACAGATAGAATTCTAGCTCCTGTCCTCTGAAGATGGTGGCCGCAGAGACTGGTGAAACGTTAGGAAGAAAAACCTCCTGAACACGGCCAAACAGCCAACACTTGTGTAATTTTTTTCAACTCGAAATACACAGAAGAAATTGTCTTAAACTTTGTTTTCTTTAACATTTGCTTATTTCACTTCTTTTAAAACATCTGTCTGATTCAATTCAAATATCAACTTATCTGATTTCTTTCATCTATATCCCCAACCTCTTCCTGCTCTAAAAGAGGGGTTTAAATACACTAAACAAGGTGTCCCGCAATATGAGTGTTTTATACAATTACAACTCTTCTCCTCTCACTTTCTTGTCACTCTAACAGCCTCTGCAGTTTATAGTTTGTGTCCCCTTCTCTTCGGTCTTTTGAGAGGCAATTAATAATTTTTCATATTCCTTCTCAGATTGCTGTTTTAACCAGAGCGGTCTCCTTTCTTTTCTCTCTCTTTCTCCCCAATAAGAAGGTTTGGGTTAGGGGGTTATAATTATGAATTCTTTCTGCCTCTCATTGAGGTAGCTTGAAATCCACAGGAACTCCTGCCATGAATCTTCCTTCACTAAATACTCCCACTCCTCTAATGGTTTTTCCTCCTCTGTCCCCTCTCTATATCTATCAGACATACCTCAAATGACAAATTCTCCACTGCATTCTTCCAAATCTCTCCCTTCCTCATTTATTTCCTTATTTGGAACTCTGCTCTTGCAACATCCCTTCCTTTTCACAGGTGTCTCTACTCTCTTTCCTGACTACTCATCTTCTTTTTTATTTAATCCAGTGGTTCCCAAACTTGGGTCCCCAGATGTTCTTAGACTACAGCTCTCAGAAACCCTGAACAGCAAAGCTAGTGGTGAAGGCTTCTGGGAGTTGTAGTCCAAGGACTTCTGGAGACCCAAGGTTGGGAACCACTGATCTAAGCATTCCCCCTGCATTCTCATTAGTTTTTCCCGATCCACCAGTGCTGTAGAGGCACAGAAGGAGTTTCTTTCTAGGGATCATTTCGATGACCCACCCATCAGGGTCTTCCCACTAGATTCTTCCTCCTTACACACAGGGAGGATCAAGAAGGCTACATAATGAGGTGAGCTATGGTGGGATTGGGGTCTTTGAAAACTGGGCAGACACACATTCCACAAATTGAATGCTTTCATCAACAACAGATACATCTTGGATGTAGCCCATTATTAGCTGGATCATACTGACAGTTCTGCAGACACATTTGCAAAGCCAGAGCATTCTTGTTTACCTTTTTAGGGAATAAAATGCCACATCCCTGCCTATTGACCTGTGACACCTGAGCTCACCAACCTCAGCACATGCCCCTGAGTCATGCCCATCGCTGAGCTTGTACAAAGATTCAAAGTTTCCTGGAGTAGCTGAATATGTTTAGCCAAAGGGAACGTGCAATTATTGTTTCCTGGTCAAGGGCTTGCCCCGGGGAACTGCCAGTTCTAGCGTTAGCTGCTGAGTGATTCACATTTTACTAGCTGCTGGATCCACACACCCATTGAATAAGCCATTTAAGAAGAGGGAGAACCTGGATTTGAAATCTAGTTTAGCATAATTTGAGCCTGGAAAGAGAAAAGAGTTATACAGCCAGGTACTGTTCCCTTGGCAAAATTGTAATGAATTCACAGATGAGGTTCCACTCATCCCAGCAATTACATTACAGCTGTCTTCTGGAGCCATTGCCTCACTTAAGAAAAGAAGCAGATGATATGCCAGCTTCGCAATTTGAAGCTGAGTTGTCTTAAGAAATAAAGGATGTTTATTTCTCCTACCACAAAGTTTTGCAGCTCTGCCAATTGTAAATTCATTTGCTTTTGTTCTGTGATTGTTCATGAGTAATTGAACATGTAAATTATTTTCAAATTGATAGTGCAGACTCAGAAGCATCTGTGGATGGATAGGTTTTATCCTTTTCTAAATGTGAGACTGATATCTTGACTGTTTTTGCCTTAAGAAGCATGCCCTAGTTACATTTTGGTTGGAATAATGTAACGCGTACTACATGAGGCTGCCTTTGGAAAGTGTTTGGAAACTCCAGTTGGTCCAAAATGCTGAAGCCAGATTGCTAACTGGGGCTGGTTAAAGGGAACATATAACTCCCCTCTTATGGCAGCTCCACTTGCTGCCAATCCATTTCCGGGCACAAATCAAAGTGCTGGTTTTAACCTAAAAAACCCTAAACAGCTTGGGTCCAAGCTATCTCAAAGACTGGTTCTCCTTCTATGGGCCTGCCCAGGCATTAAGATTAACAGGGATGGCCTTTCCCTTCAGTCCCACTGCCCCCAGAGGAGCACTTGGTGGGGACATGGGAGAGGGACTTCTCCCGCGCTGCTCCCAGACTCTGGCACTCCCTCCCGTGGGAGGCCAGACGGGCCCCATCTTTGCTATCCTTCCGCAAGCAGGCAAAGACCTTTCTCTGGAGGCAGGCTTTTCCTTAGCGACTGGCATTCTGAGAGGGGCTTTTTAAATGGATTGTTGCGCTCTGTTGCTTTTAAAGGTGTGTTTAGTATTGATTTTATTTTATTTTCATTTTAAATAGAATACTTGTTTAATTCTTTTAAAATATTTGTACACTTACTGTTTTTTAGCTTTTAAATATTTTTTTAATGATTTAAGCCACCTTGAGGCCTTTTAAGAAGAAATGTGGGCCAAAAATATTTTAAATAAACAATAAACAAACAAACAGAGGATAAAGCAATTGCTTTACATGTCAGTCACTGTCAGCAAACAGAACCACCATTAGAGGTAACAGTCCTTTCCTTTGACTTCCGATATGCCTGCATGATATTCCTTCTTACTATACTTTTACTAGTTTGGGCATAATTAATACAACTGACCCTCACATAGCAGTGTAACTATACTAATATGGGATGGCAATAGCACAAAGATTAGCTCTACCGGACCTATAGAGATCCCACGTTTTCCTTCAGAATGGACAATGTCCAGAACACTGACTTATTTGTTGATTGTGATCTGTGACTCTAGTCATTATTACTTGCATGCAATCAGATTTTGATGTAAACGGGTATTAAACATTACTGCACAGGCAAGAGAATATTTCTACTACCTCAAAAATAGGTGGGGATCGTTATCTTAGACGTCAAGGCCTAAACCCGTGTGCTCACTCTTGTTTGCTTCCCCCTCGAGGGCGAAACCAGTGCCTTGATAACAACAACACAGTTCCAGGATCAGCCTGAATCACAGCCTTGGAAGCACACTGACGGGATCATGACAAACAGGCAGGTGTGCCATGGAGGGAAATGAAACTGACTCAAGCAAACCAAGGAGAGGAATGAAATTAGTGGAGCATTTGCTGGAATAAAAGGAAAGAGTTCAGTAGTCACCACCAGGGTCAATGACTCTGATGTTGTCTAAACACCACAGGGAGATGAAAAGAAACATGACAATTTCTTGACTTTTAGGGTTAAACATCTAAACATTACAACAACATATTGATGTCTTCTTTGCTTTGGGGTCAGTGTGTGTGTGTGTGTGACGGCTCCAAGAATACCTGAGATGGCATACCTAGTGATTTATTTTATTATAATTCAAAAAAGGAACCACAACTAGGTGTTCCAGTTAACACTGCACTCTTCAGCTAAAACTAGCAGATAGAGGAACATTTTGTCCACACTAGAAAAATTAAACATTTCTGTCAGTATTTAGCTGGTTTTCTAAACAAAGATGGCCCACAATATGTGGCAAAAGAAGATCATATTTTTTAAAAAAAATACCAGCAGTGGTTTTTAATTTCCATAGATCAAAGAGCATCTCTTCACCCACCAGGAGTATTATCTTATCATTGAAGTACAGCTTAGACAAAACACCTGATTCTGAGGTAGATAAGACAGCTAACGAACAGGCTTTGTCAATTTGCTGGCATGCTACCATCAGTGTTCTTACCTAACTTATTTTTTGCGCTGCTCTGACAAAACTCTGGAGCAGGTTCTGCCCTTCAAAAGGGTTCCCACAAACCAGAGACAGGACTAGGCCTAAGCCAAGAAGCCTAGCCGGCAGCATCACGCAGTGTGCCAGGGACCCGGGGCCAAGGCCCTGGCCATCCCTTGGCGGCACTGCTGGTGGGAGGGCTTTGTAGGGTGCCGGAAATGGTGGGATTTGGTCCTGAAGGGACTTCTAGAGGCTTCCCTCCAGGTTTCGGAGGACGCTCTTTTCTGCTTGGCTTAAACAAGGGGAAGGAGGAATAACGAGGATTTGTATTTACGCTTGGTAGACCTCGAAATGAAGGACTGTCAGAGGATAGCCCTCTTTTTGAAGGTATCCCTTGTTTGAAAGATTGTCCAGTTCAAACATAAAACTTGCGAGAGAACAAGGAGGGCTTGGGAGCTGCCCAGTCGTTTGAGACCCCTCGTGCAATAGACTCAACAGGCACACAATCACACCTGCTTAGTCATAAGAAGAGCCCTGCTGGCTGAGGCCAAGGGCCCATCTAGTCCAGCTTCCTGTATCTCACAGTGGCCCCATCAGATGCCTCTGGGAGCACACAAGACAACTAGAGACCTGTCTCCTGATACCCCTCCCCTGCATCTGGCATTTAGAGGTACCTTCCTTTGAAGCCTGGAGATTGTACATCCCCATCGTGGCTTGTAACCTGTGATGGACTTTTCCTCCAGAAATCTGTCCAATCCCCTCTTAAAGGCATCTAGGCCAGATGCCATCACCTCATCCTGTGGCAAGGAGTTCCCTAAACTAACAACACACTGGGTAAAGAAATATTTTCTTTTGTCTGTTCTCACTCTCCCAACACTCATTTTGAATGGATGTCCCCTGGTTCTGGTATTGCGTGAGAGGGAAAAGAGCTTCCCTCTATCCACTTTATCCATCCCCTGCATAATTTTATATGTGTCAATCATGTCCCCCATCAGGCACCTTTTCTCTAGACCCAAGCGCTGTAGCCTTTCCTCATAAGGGAGGTGCCCCAGCCCAGTCATCATTTTAGTCGCTCTCTTCTGCACCTTTTCCAGTTCCACTATGTCTTTTTTGAGGTGCAGCAACCAGAACTGTACGCAGTACTCCAGTTGCGGCCTTACCATCATTTTCTACAATGGCTTTAAAATGTTGGCTCTTTTATTTTCAATCCCCTTTTTAATGATACCTAGCATGGAATTGGCCTTCTTCACTGCTTGCTGTCCACCAACACACCAAGATCTCTTTCCTGATCCATCACGGACAACTCAGAATCTATCAGCTTATAACTAAAATTTCGAGTTTTTGCCCCAATGTGCATTACTTTACATTGAAATGCATTTGCCATTTGCCCGCCCATTCTCTCAGTTTGGAGACCTCCTTCTGGAGCTCTTCACAATCCCTTCTGGTCTTCACCCCCTGGAAAAGTTTTCTGTCATCTGCAAACTTGGCCACCTCACTGCTTATCCCTGTCTCCAGGTCATTTATGAACAGGTTGAAAAGCACTGGTCCCAGGACAGATCCCTCTGGCACACTGCTCTTCACCTCTCTCCATTGTGAAAATTGCCCATTGACACCTACTCCTGGTTTCCTGGTTCTCAACCAATTTTCAATCCATAAGAGGACCTGCCCTCTTATCCCCTGACTGTGGAGTTTTCTCAGCAGCCTTTGGTGAGGGACCGCATCAAACGCCTTCTGAAAATCCAGATAGACAATATCCACTGGTTCTCCCGCATCCACATGCCTGTTGACCTTTTCAATGAATTCTAAAAGGTTTGTGAGGCAAGCCTTACCCTTACAGAAGCCATGCTGATTTCCCCTCAAGACTTGTTGTTCTACGTGTTTTAAGATTTTATCTTGGATGAGGCTTTCCACCATCTTCCCTGGAACAGACGTTACGCTAACCGACTTGTAGTTTCCCGGGTCTCCCCTCCTTCCCTTGTTAAAGATTGGTGTGACGTGCTATCCTCCAGTCCTCTGGCACTGTGGACGTTTTAAGGGACAAGTTGTAGATTTTAGTTAAGAGATCAGCAATTTCATTCCTCAGTTCCTTAATAACCCTTGGGTGGATGCCATCTGGGTCCGGTGACTTATTGATCTTCAATTTATCTATTAGGTCTAAAACATATTCTCTTTCAACCTGTATTTGATTTAATTCTTTAGTCAGGAGGGGCTGTTCAGGCAGCGGAACCTGCCCAAGGTCTTCTGGCGTGAAGACAGATACGAAGAACTCATTTAATTTCTCTGCAATCTCCAAGTCCCCCTTTACCTCCCTCACCATCCAGAGGGCAACCTGCTTCTCGGGCAGGTTTCCTGCTTCTAACTTATTTAAAGAAGCTTTTTTTATTCCTTTATATTGCTGGCCATACGTTCCTCAAAGTCTTTCTTTGCATTCCGTATCATCTTCTTACATTTCTTTTGCCAGAGTTTGTGTTCCTTTTTATTTTATTTTATTTTCCACATTTGGGAACGATTTCCACACCAGGACTAACAGAAGTACACTTCCCCCTTCGACAATGCTGGGGTTAGGGGTGCCACACCCCATGTAGTTCAAAATCCATATATACCTCTTACACCTCCCCAAAACATAACTCTCTCTCTCTCTCTCTCTCACACACACACACACACGCACACACACACTCACGCACACACACACACAGAGATAACACTGTACTTTCTCAGGGTTCTCTTCCATAATGTGGATAATCCTTTCCATACAGTCCTGTGTGTAATGAACCTTGAAGGTCCTTATGACCCCCTGATCTAGAAGCTGAACTCGAGAAGATATGTTTGGGGCAAGCAGATCAATTCAATGCCTTCAGTGTTGAACTCATACCCCTGGTTCTGAATGGCAGAGACTCTGTATTTACTGAATATTTTAGTTTTTGAAATATTTATTTACTGAGAAAAAAATCCATGTATAACTAAAACTGTGCTGCTCAGACCAATGCAATTCCAGTGAGAAGTGTACTCCAAATTACAATTTTCACACTCATTCAGGGTTCCAAGGAAAAGCTGATCATAACCCAGTGAAGAGTGCAGATGCACTGCTGTCTCCTTCACAGGTCTTGCCAAGTAGAAAGAGCTGTATATACTCTGTTCATTTTTATTATCTGATCATTTTCTCTCCACCTGCTACCTACAGCTGGCCAGATGCCCCAAGCTGCCTGTGTCCCGTGATGCTGTCGCTGCCATGGCTGTCTCTTCCTTCCCATCTTGGCATTTAGTTTTAGACATTTCCCCAGCCTGCCCTGCCAGACCTTATTACAGCAGCCTCTTGTTGCTACATCTTCCTTCCCCTCTGCAAAGCTGATCCAATGTAATCACATGACTGTCTTCTTTTACACATTGATTTCTTGTAACCTAGAGTGGGAAACGTTACATTTGCCTTTTGCAGGTGATCAGATCAGGCCTCCCCCATTGTCCCCTAAGCCATCACAGAAAGTAAAGGCCTCTTTGCCACCATCCCTCCCATGTATTGAGGCAGGGGGAGGCACACCATCTTCTGCGTATGTCTATGCAAAGGTGTCCCCATAAATTATTCCATAAGAGGACAAAACCTCATAGTGTATGTTAGCACAATTCACATATGTACCACCACAACACAGTGTTCTGTACTTTCAAATGATACCTAAAGGTAAGATGGGGGGGGGGGGGAAGCATCCCATCTTTGCTCCCCTTCAGACACCTATATGACATACCTAGGCTAAGACTAACCAAGATTTTGAAGACTATTTGAAAAAGTGCGAGTCTTGTTTTTCCGGAATGTTTCCCCCCCCCCCCCCTTTTCTCTTTGTCTCTCTGTATCACAATAAAAAAAAAAACACAACTAAATCTGAGTTCCTGTTCTCAGGGGTGAATTTGCAGCCAGAAATTCCCACACATAGGCCAGCCTGCTCACATGAAATTCAAGAGGGCTCACGTCTTGATGTATTTCCTCATCTTTTCCAAGGGTGCTTTCCCTTCATACCCAAATTTCCTTCTGAAAGTTTTCTAGCAGCCTCCTGTGTTCAAGAGAGTGGCAACAGATCAGATATACCCTATACAAAGATGAGCCTAGAATGTGTGGTTTCTTGGCCCTCCAAATGATTTTGAGGCAGCTGAAGGCTTTATGGGCAAACAACAAAATACTGATAAGATTGCACCATTTTATATTTGATCCTGAGGTAGAAAATCCCACTTTTTGGGTGATACTTCTCAGAATCTCGGAGCCAGAATCTCAAGTGCCAAGCTAGATAAAGCTTTCCACAAAAAGTAACAATTCCTCTCTCTAGTTTGTTCTTTGTACCTAAGATTGTCACAGACTGTTGACAACTTTTGTAAACATTTTTCTAGGTCCAAATACAGACCTCCTTGGAATTAGCTGTGACTGCATAACATTAACTGTTAAGTAGGCATGTTGTTATGTGTTCCAATTCCACAGAAATAATACTCCAAAGCCCCTTTTTTCTTTTTACAAACACACCACATTTATTAACTTAGAAAGATGGCAGTACAAAAACAAAAACCCTGTAAGACAAACAAAGAATAGGGTAATCCTTGTGTAAAGCAAGGTGTGAAATCTGCTTCCAAAAAAGCACACCTAGGAACAGCATCCCTGGGGATGTCGGCCTTTAAAACATTTGAACAAGCTTTTGCTGTAAACTGTTTTCCTGACGTGAACATTGTAAGCTGGACAAAACAGCACTGTGTCCAAAACATGAGAATCATACACATGCAAAGAAAAGAAGTCATAATTAACAAACAAGAAATAAGGATAATGCTATAGGAGGAACTTCAAATGGCTCTTCACAATTCCATCAACACAGCTGAATCCAAAGTTAGGAATCCAAAGTTGTTTACAATGAGAGTCCAAATCAATTCTGAACAAAGATGCCTGCTTTTCAGTAACCGTTTTACTTATTTCGGCTTTCCCACAAGGCAGACTAAAGGCTAGTATTGGAATAAAACCAAATAGCTTCAAAATTTAAATGTAGTCATGGAAAGACTTTTGAATTATTAAATCATCGCTGCAGATTGTTTGTATTGGGGCTGGCAGAAGAATGGTTTCTTTATTGTTTCTTTAAGTTACAGCTAACACCCATTTCAATAATCCATTGGAGAAAATATAAATTAAAAATGCTGAAGGATAAATGTTGGCATGTTTTTAATGTCACCTCCAGTCCATGGGTTGGGCATTTTGTTCTAAATGTTAAAGCTCAGCTGAGCATTTTGCTCCCATTTCACTGTTGGCAGCCGATCTTCACAAGAAGTATTTTTGTATGCACAGATCACCTTTCTGCAATGCTGTGAACAGAACCCCTATGCACACACGAGATCCAAGTTGCAACCTTTAATTTGCTCCTTCCTTTCTTAAGCTTATAACATTTATGTGCTTCTTTTAGAAAAGCTGATTTCTTCAATATACTGTATATAAAACATAACATTCTGCTACCCAGTACCTCATTTGTGCAATTCATTCTGTAATGCTAACAATACAGTTGCTTCTACACAAGGGATATCATTTTACATCACTCTGTAGTTTGTTCTGATGCAAAGATTTCTGCATGCTTTGAACATGTACATGAAACATTCAGTTCTGGCTCACAATTTGAAAGTAACTGATTGTGGTTCCAATGAAAATAAATATTCACATAATATTCTGCCCATAGGGCATATATTGGCACACGAGTACTGCAGATGTAACAGCTTTCAGCCTGCAATTTAATATCATTGCAGTTCAATTCATCAGAAAATATCCTATTAATATAACAGTATACATTTTCCTCAACAAAACAAAATCCAGAAAGAAAACTTTGCTTCTTTCAGGAATTCCAAACTCTGGAATTAAGAATCTTGACAATCTGAAAAACTGATTTGCAATATATAAGAAAGCCCAGAGTATTGGGGGCCATTGCTATGAATGGCATTCTATAAACTTTCAGCAGCTGAGCACACAGATTCCAAGATTTTGGAAATGAGAACGCTGAACTCTGGGTTAGAGAACCACTCCTAGATTCCTTCTTTTTTCCAGTGCCTTTCACAGTTCAGCATCCTCATTAGTCAACAGTAGATTCCAGATCTCTGCTTTCCGCGTCTCTCTCTTTCCATCCGCTACTGAACTTTCTGAAACGTTATCAGAAGAAATCATATTACAGGAGCCTTCCTTGGCAACAGGAAACAGGCAAGAGAATGGCTCGGGAAACTTTCCATCGCTGCAATCTCACGGAATACATAAAAATTAGATCTTCCAGAAGACTTTTGTTGTTGTTATTTCCCTCTTCCATTTTCCTTCCTTTTTATTCAAAACATTGTCCAAACATGGTCAAGTTCCTGGGCGGAAGAGCTTTGAAATCAGGTTAAGGATCCTCTGGCGGAGGTTCCATTTGTCCCCGATCTTCCGCAGCTGCAATGCACAGTCGGTGACCACCTCTGATTCTGCAAAAGAGACAAGCACACCATCGGTCATTCACACCTGTAACAGCAGCTGCATATTTGTATTTTGAACGAGAAAGATGGTAACCTTAACCCAGACTGCCTGGCTGTGTTACATGCTGGATTTCCCCTTTACTTCTATGGAAAGGTAAAGCAGGATGTGAAATGAAATCTGAATGTTCAGATGCCCTGCCAGCGTAATCAGTGGGGAAACCTTCAGGGAGGCAAAGTGTGATTCAGCAAAAGGTTTGTCCAAGGAACTGTAAAAGTTTAGTCCAACCAAGATGGGTGTTAAGAAATGCAGAGGTGCTAGAAACAACCACACTTTAATGCTGACAGCAACGGTTTTACACATGTATTTTTAGAACCTGGGAAAGTTGCTTTTTGAGAGGGTAGCTCCCAGAACCTCCCACCCCGCATTCCGGCTGAAGCATTCTAGGAACCCTTCTCAGGGTGGGCAGTAAATGTTTAAATACCTGATGCCAATTCTGCAGCTTCCTACTTCTCACCCACTTCTCCTGTTTCAGATTAGAAATCTCTCTCTCTCTCTCTCTTTTCTAACAAAGCAATGAGGCACAAATTGGAGGCAAGCAGGAAGTTGCCCTCCCTCCCCCACTCTCGGCTTAGCAAACGCCTGACCCGTTCAGAGAACCAGAGGTAACGCAACAGTTAAATCAAGTTCACATCAGCTACATCTGTGGCCAGAAACAGACATTAGAGGTAGTCCCTTTTCTGGAAGGAGGAAATCCTTAACTAATATTGAGCATATCAGCATCACAGCACTCTTGTCACCACGATTGTGCAAATTAGCTTGCTTTGTTTAGTTTTCAGGATTCCTTTGGAATCTGATTTCACAAACACAGAAAAACTACCACAATATTCCTTTGGCAAATTTAACATGTTTATAGCTCTAATTACAGACTTTCTCTAAGCTCTTTTTGTAACCTGTGAGAAATACTTAGGGATGCAACTCATTGTTTACTTTTGCATACAGAAGGGTCCCGGAGTTAATCATCAGGTTCTTTAGTTAAAGAGACAAGATAGCAGATAATGAAAAGTGAAAAAAACCTGCCTGAGACTCCTGAGAGCTGCTGCCAGTCAGAGCAGGAAATACTGAGCTAGATGGACAAATTATCTCACCTTATTTAAAACAGTGTCCTATGTTTATACATGCATGTCACGTTTTCAGCTGAGATGAGCTGCTGAATATTCAATCAAAGGGATGCAGAGGCTGGAAAAGCTACTTTTTGGGACTATAAGGTCTTACACTTCTCAGCTATTTTATGGGCATTGGGTGCAAAGGCTGGAAGATCATGGAAGCTGGAGTTCAAAAAAGTAAGTTTTTTAAAAGGAATTTATTCAGGGTATTCTGCTTCCATCTGAAGTGAATGAGAGCCCTAAAAAGCAGAGAATGTACCTACACAATGTCCTGATAATGTATCGAAAATTCTAAAATACTGGCTTTCAAGGGACAAGTTGTCCACAGCAGGAGAAGCAACAACAATCTTGACTTACTGTGGGTTGTATCTACAATATCAGAGCCCTATATGTCTGTGTATTCTGTACCTAGAATATCCTGGAAAGGGTCACTATAAGTAAAAATTGACTTGGTGATGATGATTATTATCTGGAGAGAGGAAAAAGGAAAAGGAAGGAAACAGCAAGTGAGGGATGACATGCAGGAGATTTATTTATTTTGTACATTTTTGTACCGCTAACTTAGTGCAAAGCACTACTCTAAGTGATTTAGAGTAAGGCAACACAACAAACCCTCCACCCCATACGCCAACATTAAACACCTCTAAATATTATTATTACTATTATTTAAATTAAATTATTAAGTAAATGATAATGTTATCAGGAAATCCTAGAACTGAAGTGGGGAGCTGAGGAGGGGGTGGCTGTGCCTTTGTTGGGGATGGCTCGGGGGACCCCCTAACTCAACATCCTCCGTCTATGAACCCCGCAGAGACGCCCAGTTCCTTCTCTTGCCTTTCCCAGGAAGAGTTTCTCTCTCGCCACCTGGACTCGCCACTCCAAGAGCCGGGAGGGACCTTTCCCTTCCGCAATCCGCCTTCCCGGACCCTTGCCCCCCAATTGCTGGGGAAACGGTGGGCATACAGAGCGATCGCAAGCAGGCCCCTCGGCGCCGGCGGGTCTGGGGCGAGACCTCAGCGGCCCCAGGGGAGCTGAGCAAAGAGAGGCCGCCTGGGGATCTTACCTGGGGGGAGCTCGGGGTTGGGGGGCGCAGGCTTGCGCAGCGCTTTGCTCGGCATCATTTCGAGGGCAGCGGGATCTCGGCTCGGCCTTGCCTCTCCTCCCAAGCTCGCAAGGCGGGTCTGGCGGAAGGAACCTCAGGCCAGCACTCTCTCCTCAGCCGCCTGCCTGCCTGCCTGCCTGCCTGCCCGCCTGCCTCTCCCGCTCTGCCACCCGCTTGCCCGGGCGCGCCAAGTGAAGCGCCGGGGGTTTCCCAGTGACGTATTCCGCGGAATCCCCGCCCCCTCCTTTGGCCAGACTTTCCCCTCGTAGCCAATCACAGGCCGGGAATGCCCGGACAAGGGGGAAGAGTGGCGTAAGGGAGGAGGAGGAAGGGCAGGAGGAACGGGGGGGGGGCTGCCTCCCATCACGAGTTCGCTGCGCAGGGGGGGGGGGGCGATTCCAGCCGGCAGGGAGGCCGCCCTGGGCGAGTGGGGCTGCTGGGCGGAGGACCTTGCAGGGGGGGGGGGGGGAATGGGAGCCTTCCTTCTGCGCTCCTCCGGCTTCTGATGCCACTGCAAACCGGGGGAAGGGCCGCCCCCCCTTCCTTCGTCGCCCCGGTTACCCAGCTGGCCTCTTGGAAAAGGAAAGAGGAAAAAGGCGGTTTCGCTTCATCACGGCTTGGTGATGAGGGGCGGGCGCAGGAGGGACCAAAACAAGCCCGTACGATGATGAGGATGGTGGAGCCACGCGCGGAGCGCTTCTCCCTCCTCCCCCCTCCCGCCTCAAGGGCTTTCCCGCCCAGCCGGGTTTTTCTTTCTCTTGTCGGGGGGAAAGGCACCCCTCAGGCTCTCTGGGTTGACGCTTTTCTCTGTAAAAGGAACTCGAAAAGGGCCGAAAGTCCGTGTTCAGTCAGAGAGCTGTTTGGAAAAGTTACTTTTACAGCTCTTAGCTTCGCCTCGCCAACATGGCAGTGGCGAAGAAAATTCACTTCCTCGCCGAGTTCCCTTCAGCGGTGACGGATGAGCTGCTGAGGCTCCCATTGAACTGAATGCAGACACCCGTGGGGGGGGGGGGGAACCATCTCGAACAACACCCGCCTTCTCTTTCTGTCCTCCCTGGTTGATGATTGCCATTTATCTGCTGTTTCTCAAGGGGATGAAATAGAAGTGCCCGGTTTCCTCCTCGTCGTCTTGTGTTTGACCACAGCTGGCAAAGCTATTGGACCAACCTATCTAGCCCCTTCAAAGGCCAGTCCAAGACACTTTGCCACCCGAGGAAGGCTGGCACTAAACAGAGTACAGGGGCAGGCTCAGACAGCAACGGGGTGGGGGGCGGCAGGGATCACAGCGCACCGGTTTCCCAGTTATTTGGAAGAGCAAGGAGCTGAGATTCTCAAGAGGCTGAATCCCAAGCCTTAGCTAGAGTTTCTCCGCTCTCACATGTGCCATTCTGCACCTGGAATGTCATCTACCTCTTTTCCTTCCTATTTAAAAACAACCTTTCCTCAATCTGTGGCAAGGGGTCGTTTGCTGTTTGGATGGAAGGAGTTTTGAGTATTAAACTCTAGCTCCTGTCACCCATAGCTGGTGAGGGAGGTTGTAATCGGACACATTTGGAAGGCCACTGGGGTGGGGACGGTTGATCGAGAATTGTAGACCGGGAGTGATGAGGAAGTATTTGGAACAGAAATGTATTGTTATGGCAAACAGAGAAAATGATGACAAAAGGTTCAGGGTGGAATATGATGTGTGCAAAGCAATCTCATACAGAACAAACCTATAACGGAAAACAGAAGTAGACACTTTAAAGAGCTCCTGCCCAAGCAGGTTGCCTAAGGGAAGAGGAATGTTGCAACCATTACACCTGGCTGTGTAGAAGTACTAGAAAAGGGTCAGTTCTCTAATCCATGAGGTCACTCTCAGCTTCCATGTCTGGAGCTGTGGCAGCGAGAAGGAGATGGGCAGTCAAGAAATCACAGAATGACTCATTCTAACCCAAATAGACATATTGGCTGCAATAGCAAAGCTGTTGAAGTGCATGTAAGGGGCTGTATAGTTGTACTTTGTATTTTTCTTGCTTTGCAGAAGACCTCTCTGATCCCAAATGTCAAGCTTTTTTTTTTTTTTTTTTTTGCACAGATAACAGGAAACTTAACAGCAGAGCCTGGAAAAATTACATTTTTGGACTTGCAAGAATCTTTCCACCCGTATGGTGAGTCATAGTCCAAAAAAGTAACTTTTCTGTTTCAGTATGAGAGGCAGCCCTATAGGAGATCAGTTTTTTTTTTGTTCATCTAGCCCAGTAATGTCTCCAGCAGTGCCCAACATCACAAACAGATATGGCCTTTCCCAAATGGCCTGCTCTCAAATCATAGAATAAAGGAGTTGGAAGGGGCCTATAATGTCATTGAGTCCAACTCTCTGCTCGATTGTTGTTGTTTTCGTTGTTTAGTCGTTAAGTCATGTCCGACTCTTTGTGACCCCATGGACCAGAGCACGCCAGGCCCTCCTGTCTTCCACTGCCTCCCGGAGTTTGGTCAAATTCATGTTGGTCGCATCGATGACACTGTCCAACCATCTCGTCCTCTGTCGTCCCCTTCTCCTCTTGCCTTCACACTTTCCCAACATCAGGGTCTTTTCCAGGGAGTCTTCTCTTCTCATGAGATGGCCAAAGTATTGAAGCCTCAGCTTCAGGATCTGTCCTTCCAATGAGCACTCAGGGTTGATTTCCTTCAGAATTGATAGGTTTGTTCTCCTTGCAGTCCAGGGGACTCTCAAGAGTCTCCTCCAGCACCACAATTCAAAAGCATCAATTCTTCGGCGGTCAGCCTTCTTTATGGTCCAGCTCTCACTTCCATACATCGCTACTGGAAAAACCATAGCTTTGACTATGCGGACCTTTGTCGGCAAGGTGATGTCTCTGCTTTTTAAGATGTTGTCTGGGTTTGTCATCGCTTTCCTCCCAAGAAGCAGGAGTCTTTTAATTTCGTGGCTGCTGTCACCATCTGCAGTGATCATGGAGCCCAGGAAACTAAACTCTGTCACTACCTCAATATCTTCCCCTTTTATTTGCCAGGAGGTGATGGGACCAGTGGCCATGATCTTAGTTTTTTTGATGTTGAGCTTCAGACCATTTTTTGCGCTCTCCTCTTTCACTCTCAGTAAGAGGTTCTTTAATTCCTCCTCACTTTCTGCCATCAGAGTGGTATCATCTACATATCTGAGGTTGTTGATATTTCTTCCGGCAATCTTGATTCCGGCTTAGGATTCATCCAGTCCAGCCTTTCGCATGATGTATTCTGCATATAAGTTAAATAAGCAGGGAGACAATATACAGCCTTGTCGTACTCCTTTCCCAATTTCGAACCAATCAGTTGTTCCATGTCCAGTTCTAACTGTTGCTTCCTGTCCCACATATAGATTTCTCAGGAGAAAGATAAGGTGGTCAGGCACTCGCATTTCTTTAAGAACTTGCCATAGTTTGCTGTGGTCCACACAGTCAAAGGCTTTTGCGTAGTCAATGAAGCAGAAGTAGATGTTTTTCTGGAACTCTCTGGCTTTCTCCATAATCCAGCGCATGTTAGCATGTCTGCTCAATGCAAGAATCCAAATCGAAGTATATCTGATAGATAGTTGTCTTTCGCATGAGTGCCTCCAGTGATGGAGTGCTCACTACTTCCTGAGGTAATTGGTTCCATTGTCTTACTGCTCTAACAGTTAGGAAGCTTTTCTTGATAATTCATCTGAAATCTGGTTCCCTTTAACTAGAGCCCATAATTATGTGTCCTGTATTCTGGGATGACCAAGAACATATCCTACCCCTCTTCAGTTTAAAGTCCTCCACATGAAGTTTTTCATGCTGTGGCCAAACACATTCTTCCCAGCCTGTGTGAGGAGGAATCCTAGATGGTTATATTTGCAACATTGAAGTGAGATGAAAATACACTTGATTGAAAACAAAATATGCATAAGTAACAAAACTGGTACTGCAACCACAACAGGAAAACAAGATAAGCCACTAAATGACATAACTTCCTCTCACAACCCTCATATACATTGATCTTAAAGTAATGATGATGAAAATAAATATAAAAGACATCAATTTGAACATTTCTTGCAATTCAAAACCAAAGCTAATGCATGATTAAAGCATTTCTAGGTTTCTTTCTTAAGCACTTTATATTGTTTACATGTGAGCTGAGGCATACAAAATTCCAGCACCTATACGGTTTGCAACCTAGAGCTCAGCACCAAAAGGGTTAACTAATCACAGTTGACATTCAGGGAAAGTCCCTAAAATTTTTTGACTGCAAGATTAGCTTTAAGGAGTTGCAAGGGAAATTGAGTGTCAGAAGCCATGAATGCTGATAGGCAATCTTAGCTGTGCATACCTAGACATGCTTATTGCTGAACATCATTCCCACAAATAGGAAACAAAGAAAGAAACAAATGAAGCACAGACTCCTCCACACTCAATGATGAGGAGACATATAGGCCAGGACTGAGTTCTTAGTACACACTGCAAAGTGCGAGGGTACAGTTCAGCTTGGTTTAAAATCCATCAGACTCTTGTGGATTTTACCACCAGACTGCAGGTGGGGAACAACAGATTTGAAAATTCAGCCATGATCCCCCCCCCCCTGCACATAGAAATATAGCATGCTTCCTGGTATATTACATTTCCCCCCCTCTCCCGCAGGGAGGTTGCTTTGTAATTAGTTGAGGGGGAAAATGAGCTACTGCTTGAATCTCTTGAGTTCCACCATTCTAGTTTAAGGCCAGATCACACATTAAGGCAAATGCCGATTTATATCTCTTACTGCATGATCCCTTCAGACATGCAAATCATTCAGAGCTCTGGAGAAATCAGGGATAAAAACAAAGCTTGGCTTATCTCACAGTGACCCATTATAAAACAAAAGCAGGGTTATTTTTGAAATGCAGATTAAGCCAAGCCATGTTGGGGGGGGGGAATCTTTTCTTCTTAAGGGAACTCTGTTTGTAATGATGTGTTAAATGGACTGTCCAGTTTAGCCCTTGGTCCATCCATTTCTTTTTAGCACCTAAGTGGAAGGTTACCATATAACAAAAGTGCTGGAAGGGGCTGAACTGTTCTTTTTCTTCTTCTTTTCTGTTTCCTGTTTGTGGGAATTGTGGCTGAAAGGCTTGAGGAATGCAGAGTGATGCACCTACAAGCACATCTGGACTACAACAGATGTCTGACTGTTCAATATGTACAGCTAGTCCGTTGGAAGGCATTGTTGCTATTTATAGTAGATATTTTATTTCAATGCCAGACATATATAACATACCAAATATAACATTATCCACTAATAGGTGCTACCAATATTGAAAACTTAAATTCAGAAACAAAATATAATTACATTATAATCACAGAAAAATATCAGCATGTTTAAATGCAGTTTGATAAAGAGCAAAATGCATAAGAAACAAAGTAGGAAAATTAATCTGTTACATAACTGACCCCTCACCACCCTTTTAATCTATCATCATACGAGTCGCGTAAGCCCTCTCTATTATATCACAGATTTACAGAATCGTATTACATGTCCATCCTCCCACCAAAGCAGGAAATCTAATTCTTTGCAAATAATATGTCAATTGCAGATCAATATCCTTATCTGACTTTAGCCTATTTGTCTGACAGCACACAAATATCACAGAGGGAGATACATCAGCAGGTCCTGCCAGCTTGATGTGACTACGGCTGGATAAACTTGTCAATATTCACAAGGAAATAACTTCATGAATAATCCTATTGTGCTTGAGTATTTTCGAAATGATCAGAAAGATTCCATATCCTACAGGTGTTTGATTTGTGATGGCCTGTTTACAAAAGAAAGCCACAATTTAATGTTATGTCCACCAAACACATGTGAGCCTTTTATGATAATAGTACAGCCATGGTCCTGCCTTACCGGGTGGAAAAAGAACTGTGTGGCCAAGGGTAGGGAACCCTTTGGCCCTTCAGAGATTTTGGACTTCAAACCCAGCAGCCCCAGGTAAAATGGCAAATGGAAAAGAACGGTGGGGTTTTAATCCAGAATCTCTGGAGGGGGTAAAATTTTCCCCATCTTTCACTGACATATTCCACTTAAAGGAATTGCAGAAGTTATAATTAAGTATTATCTGCCCCAATGCAAATGCATCTACACAATACTGATGATAGCATGACTTCATTAGAATGACTTCAGTTTTGTGGCTGAGAATGACATCAGTGTTATTAATAATTAAAATCCAGTTACTTCATGGTAATATACATGTCAAAAGAGAGCATATATTACCATCCATACAGTATTATCATGAAGTTGGAAATGGCCTATAAGGCGATTGAGTTCAACCCCCTGCTCAAGGCAGGAATACACATCAAAGGATATCTGCCAGATGGTTGTCTAAATTTGTCTTGAATGCCACCAGTGCTGGAGCACTCACCACATCTCGAGGTAATTGGTTACATTACTGTACTGCTCTAACAGTTAGGAAGTTTTTCCTGATATTAAACCAAAATCTGGCTTCCTGTATCTTGAGCCCATTATTGCGTGTCCTGTGCTCTGGGATGAACAAGAAGCTGCCCCTCCTCTGTATGGCAGCCTTTCAAGTATTTGAAAAGTGCTATCATATCTCTCTCCCCCCCCCCCCTTCACGGATTGCTGCCTTGTCGTGGCAAAGGGGCTTGAGGAATTCAGAGAAGCTATGGGCTATGCCGTGCAGGGACACCCAAGATGGACAGGTCATAGTGGAGAGTTCTGACTAAACGCGATCCACCTGGAGCAGGAACTGGCAAGCCACTCCAGTATCTTTGCCAAGAAAACCCCATGAACAGAAACAAAAGGCTAAAAGATATGACGCTGGAAGATGAGCCCCTCAGGTCGGAAGGCGTCCAACATGCTACTGAGGAAGAGCGGAGGACAAGTACAAGTAGCTCCAGAGCTAATGAAGTGGTTGGGCCAAAGCTGAAAGGACGCTCAGCTGTGGACGCGCCTGGAAGTGAAAGGAAAGTCCGATGCTGCAAAGAAGAATACTGCATAGGAATCTGGAATGTAAGATCTATGAACCTTGGTAAGCTGGATGTGGTCAAACAGGAGATGGCAAGAATAAACATTGACATCCTGGGTGTCAGTGAACTGAAATGGATGGGAATGGGCGAATTCAATTCAGACGATTACCATATCTACTATTGTGGGCAAGAATCCCGTAGAAGAAATGGAGTAGCCCTCATAGTCAACAAAAGAGTGGGAAAAGCTGTACTGGGATACAATCTCAAAAATGATAGAATGATTTCAATACGAATCCAAGGCAGACCTTTCAACATCACAGTCATCCAAGTTTATGCACCAACCACCAATGCTGAAGAGGCTGAAATTGACCAATTCTATGAAGACTTACAACACCTTCTAGAACTGACACCAAAGAAAGATGTTCTTGTCATTATAGGGGATTTGAATGCTAAAGTAAGGAGTCAAGAGATAAAAGGAACAACAGGTAAGTTTGGCCTTGGAGTTCAAAACGAAGCAGGGCAAAGGCTAATAGAGTTTTGTCAAGAGAACAAGCTGGTCATCACAAACACTCTTTTCCAACAACACAAGAGGCGACTTTACACATGGACATCACCAGATGGGCAATACCGAAATCAGATTGATTATATTCTCTGCAGCCAAAGATGGAGAAGCTCTATACAGTCAGCAAAAACAGGACCTGGAGCTGATTGTGGCTCTGATCATCAGCTTCTTATAGCAAAATTCAAGCTTAAACTGAAGAAAGTAGGAAAAACCACTGGGCTAGTCAGGTATAATCTAAACCAAATCCCGTATGAATACACAGTGGAAGTGAAGAACAGATTTAAGGAACTAGATTTGGTGGACAGAGTGCCTGAAGAACTATGACTGGAGGCTCGTAACATTGTACAGGAGGCAGCAACAAAAACCATCCCAAAGAAAAGGAAATGCAAGAGAGCAAAGTGGCTGTCCAACGAGGCCTTACAAATAGCAGAGAAGAGAAGGGAAACAAAATGCAAGGGAGACAGGGAAAGTTACAGAAAATGGAATGCAGACTTCCAAAGAATAGCAAGGAGAGACAAGAGGGCCTTCTTAAATGAACAGTGCAAAGAAATAGAGGAAAATAATAGAAAGGGGAAAACCAGAGATCTGTTCAAGAAAACTGGAGATACTAAAGGACCCTTTTGTGCAAAGATGGACATGATAAAGGACAAAAATGGTAGGGACCTAACAGAAGCAGAAGACATCAAGAAGAGGTGGCAAGAATACACAGAGGAATTATACCAGAAAGATCTGGATGTCCCGGACAACCCAGATAGTGTGGTTGCTGACCTTGAGCCAGTTATCCTGGAAAGTGAAGTCAAGTGGGCCTTAGAAAGCATGACTAACAACAAGGCCAGTGGAGGTGATGGCATTCAAGTCGAACTATTTAAAAACTTAAAAGATGACGCTGTTAAGGTGCTACAATCAATATGCCAGCAAGTTTGGAAAACTCAGCAGTGGCCAGAGGATTGGAAAAGATCAGTCTACATCCCAATCCCAAAGAAGGGCAGTGCCAAAGAATGCTCCAGCTACCGTACAATTGCACTCATTTCACACGCTAGCAAGGTTATGCTCAAAATCCTACAAGGTAGGCTTCAGCAGTACGTGGACCGAGAACTCCCAGAAGTACAAGCTGGATTTTGAAGGGGCAGAGGCACTAGAGACCAAATTGCTAACATGCGCTGGATTATGGAGAAAGCCAGAGAGTTCCAGAAAAACGTCTACTTCTGCTTCAATGACTACGCAAAAGCCTTTGACTGTGTGGACCACAGCAATCTATGGCAAGTTCTTAAAGAAATGGGAGTGCCTGACCACCTTATCTACCTCCTGAGAAATCTATATGTGGGACAGGAAGCAACAGTTAGAACTGGATCTGGAACAACTGATTGGTTCAAAATTGGGAAAGGAGTACGACAAGGCTGTATATTGTCTCCCTGCTTATTTAACTTATATGCAGAATACATCATGCGAAAGGCTGGACTCGATGAATCCCAAACCGGAATTAAGATTGCCGGAAGAAATATCAACAACCTCAGATATGCAGATGATACCACTCTGATGGCAGAAAGTGAGGAGGAATTAAAGAACCTCTTAATGAGGGTGAAAGAGGAGAGCGCCAAAATGGTCTGAAGCTCAACATCAAAAAAACTAAGATCATGGCCACTGGTCCCATCACCTCCTGGCAAATAGAAGGGGAAGATATGGAGGCAGTGACAGATTTTACTTTCTTGGGCTCCATGATCACTGCAGATGGTGACAGCAGCCACGAAATTAAAAGACATCTGCTTCTTGGGAGGAAAGCAACAAGAAACCTAGACAGCATCTTAAAATGCAGAGACATCACCTTGCCGACAAAGGTCCGCATAGTCAAAGCTATGGTTTTTCCAGTAGCGATGTATGGAAGTGAGAGCTGGACCATAAAGAAGGCTGACCGCCGAAGAATTGATACTTTTGAATTGTGGTGCTGGAGGAGACTCTTGAGAGTCCCCTGCACTGCAAAGAGAACAAACCTATCCATTCTGAAGGAAATCAACCCTGAGTGCTCACTGGAAGGACAGATCCTGAAGCTGAGGCTCCAATACTTTGGCCATCCCATGAGAAGAGAAGACTCCCTGGAAAAGACCCTGATGTTGGGAAAGTGTGAAGGCAAGAGGAGAAGGGGATGACAGAGGACTAATGGATGGACAGTGTCATCGATGTGACCAACATGAATTTGACCCAACTCCGGGAGGCAGTGGAAGACAGGAGGGCCTGGCGTGCTCTGGTCCATGGGGTCACGAAGAGTCGGACATGACTTAACGACTAAACAACAACAATCATATCTCCCCTCAATATTCTTTTCTCAAGGCTAAACATTCCTAATTCTTTTATTCTTTCCTCATAGTGTTGGTTTCCTGTCCCCTGGTAATCCTTGTTGCTTGGTAATCCTGGTAATTACCAGTCCCCTGGTAATCCTCTGAATTTTTTCCAAATTGTCAGCATTCTTGAAGTGCGGTGTCCAGAACTGGACACAATACTCAAGATGAGACCTACCCAGTGCCAAATAGAGGGAAACTGGTACCCTGCAGGGTTATAGAAGCTATACTTCTGTTAATGCAGCCTAAAATAGCATTTGTCTTTTTTGTAGCCACATCGCACGGTTGGCTATTATTCAGCTTGTGATCTACAACGATTTCAAGATCCTTCTCGCCCATAGTATTGCTAAGCCAGGTATACCTCATCTTGTAACTGTGTGTTTGGATTCTTTTTCCTAGGTGCAGTAAGTTTGCACTTATTCCTGTTGAAATTCATTCTGTTGTTTTCAACCCAATGCTCAAGCCTATCTAAATCATTCTGAATTTTATTCCTGTCTCCCAGGCTATTAGCTATTCCACCCAATCTGCAAATTTGAATAGCATTCCCTGCATCCCCTGATCCAGGTCATTAATAGAAATGTTGAAGAGTGCTGGTCCCAGGACTGAGCCCCACTTGTTACTTCCTCCCAGTTTGAGAAGGAGCTATTAATCATCTCCCTCTGAGTACAATTCTGTTAACAACTATGTGTGTCCACCTGACAGTTTTTCTATCCAGCCCACATCTAGTTATCTTGTTAATCAGAATATCATAGGGCACTTTGTCAAAAGCTTTGTTGAAGTCTACAGCAAGATGTACTATGTCTACAGCATTCCCTCTGTCTATCAGGAAGGTTGCCAGATCAAAAAATGAGATCAGATTAGTTTGGCAGGATTTGTTCTTGACAAATCTATGTTGGCTTCTAGTTATTACTGCATTGTTTCCAAGGTGCTTGCAAACTGACCACTTAATAATCTGTTCTAGAATTTTCCCTGGGATTGATGTCAGACTGACTGGTCTGTAGTTCCCAGGTTCCTCCTTTTTGCCCATTTTGAAGATAGGGACAACATTAGTCATTGTCCAATCATCTGGCACCTCACCATTTCCCATGATTTCAAGAAAATAATGGATAATGGTTCTGTGAGTTCTTTAGCCAGTTCCTTCAATACTTTTGGATGCAGTTCATTTGGCCCTGAAGAGCTGAACTCATAATAAGGTATTCCTTGACTATGTGTTTATCAATTTCCAGCTGCAATCCTGTCCCCTCCACTTCACATTTGTCTGGAGGGTCATAGTTTGTCCTTTGGGAAAAAACTGAGCTAAAAGAGGAATTGAGCACTTCTGCATTTTCTTTGTTGTCTGTTATCATTTTCCCATCTCCATTGAGTAGCTGAGTCATCATTTCTTTTCTTTGTCTTCTGTTACGCACATACCTGAAGAATCCTTTTTTTGTTGATTTTAGTGTCTTTAGCTAACCTCCTCTCATTCTCAGCTTTTGCCTCCTAATGCCATCCCTGCAATTCCATGCTATTTGTCTGTACTCTTCCTTGTGGACTGGCCTCCTTTCCACTTCCTATACGTATCCTTTTTTCCTCAGGTCCTTGAAGGGAGGCTAGAAAGGTGATGACAAAGAATTGTGGTTTCTCGGTGGTGGCCCCCACTTTGGAACAAACTCAGTCCACATGCATCAGGCTCCTTCCTTCCTGATATTTAGGAAATAACTTAAGATGAAATTATACAAGAAAGCCTTTAAGAATATATCCACAAATGCTGTTAATTTTTAATTTTGAAATTTAAGTTCCCTTTGTATTTTAACTGTATTTTGTTGTATTGATTAGGTTGTTATGAGAATGGAGCTGGGGTCAGGGGTTGGGTGGTTCATGTTTTACTCTGTAAACTGCCCAGAGCAATGGGTTTTAACTAATCAGGGTTTTAACTAATCATAGGTTTTATCTAATCAACTAACTAATCAATTAACTGATCAGGTGGTATATAAATTAAATAATCAAATAAATACATTTCTTTCCCAACAATGAAACAATCATTTAGTGTCTTCAGTTCCATCTGGGGAACAGAGAAGTCCTCATAGTTCATATCAAAAGAATACTATGATATCATGAAAAGCAGCAAAGGATGTAAGCCTTGTCTGCCACATCCCCACCCCACATGGAAGCCAGGCAGACTTTGATGTGATGAGCACAAAAGCCCTGTAGCCCTTCCCATGTGCAGCAGGAAGGTCCTGTGGTGCAGTGGTTAAACTGCAGTACTGCAGTCAAGATTCTTCTCATGAGGTGAGTTCAATCTTGATGGGCACAGGTAGCCAGCTCAGGATTGACTCAAACTTCCATCCTTCCAAGGTTGGTAAACTGATGACCCAGCTCATGGGTGGGAGGCAATGTTTAGCCTGCATTAATTAAATTGTAAACCACCCAGAGAGTGCTTGAAGTACTATGGGGTGCTATATAAGCAGCACACTTAGCTTTGCTTTGAACACATGAAAGTTCATGCTGAACACATGAATGCTTGCATGACTTCCAGTGGGGTGGGAATGTGGGGATGGGACTTACCCATGTCCTCACATCAGCTCCACCCTTTTGAGCCCTGCTCAGTTTCTGGCTTAACTCCCAAACAGAGCTGGTGTTAAAGAAGAATCGCATTGTAGGGATGGGCAACGGTGGTGGCTCAGCACCAGATTAGTTCTTCTGGCTGGGGCTGTGGTTCAACAACGGCTAAAAGGCTACAAGCTGGCCTCCCTGTTGTAAAGCTTTAGCTCTATAAGAAGAAGAAGAAGAAAAGAAATGTCACTACTTGCACCTTAATCCTTTCACAGGGCAACACACAATTGTGCAGCCAGCAATATTTTGTCCTTTGATGCTGGCTCTATTTATTTATTTATTTATTTATTTATTTGATTTATATCCCGCCCATCTGGTATATTCTACCACTCTGGGCGGCTACATTCCCTAACATGGATTAAGAGCGATATAAATCATTGTATCTTTCTTCATCAAGACTCTAATTCTGTTGCCATCCCGACAGACTACAGTATTTGTTCTCAATGGTTTTCTTGAAACTAAAAGTGCGATTTGGAAACAGGATGTTGCAGCTGTCATAAATGACCAAGGGTTGCTTCAGGATAAACAAACAGGTCAAAGGCCCGGCTGAGAAGCACGCTCAGGTTTTCCACAACAACTTTTTCACCAAGCCAAGCTTCAAACCTTTTGTGTTCCTACTCGCAGCAAGGTGTAGAGAACCCAAAGTCAGGCAACTTACTTCGTCTCATGACATTTAATTTTTATAAATTGTTTTATCTGTTTTTAAATTCGACTCTTCTCTCCCTCTTGCTTTGCTGGCTAAGGCTGATTCAGTTTACAGTCTGATGACATGCAGAGTGGGTGGGAGATGAGTATTTTCCACCACATCCTTATATTGTAGCCAGATCTGTGCTTGTCCTTTGCACCTGACCATTTGTAATTTCTGTTTTTGACGCTGGAACAACTCCCACCCCCAGCCATTTGCAAACCACTTCCCTTTCAGATAACAAACAGAAAAAAGTAACTTTGGAAGGAAGCAAGTCTTTCCTAATGCTAATGCTGAACCTTTGCTTTACAGTTGATATACTGTTAATGTTTCCAGTGTTTTTCTTTCAGTATCTTCAGAGCATGAACTACCTGTAATACTTTCCTCCAATTGTGTTTTCTCTGCCCCAAGGTTTTCTCTAAACTTCCTGTACTGTGACACACTGCCTAGATTTCCCAGCAACAAACCACACAGGTCACCTGTTGATCAATCCCTCATGACTTTCTTAAAAGACACACAAGACAAAACTCAGTCACAAGAGCGACGCAGGGACTCTTTGACACGGGCTTTCCAGTAGCTCATGTACACTGGTTTCTCAAATAAGATAAATTGTTACTCGCTGGTCCCCCAACATCTGTTTTTCCTCAAGGAAGTACCTTTATTGAGTGGAACTGGAGGAATGTGAAAGTTTCAAGGACTTGTATTCTCGAAGGCTTTCACGGCCGGGATCTGATGGTTGTTGTGGGTTTTTCGGGCTCTTTGGCCGTGTTCTGAAGGTTGTTCATCCTAACGTTTCACCAGTCTCTGTGGCCGGCATCTTCAGAGGACAGAAGTCAGAACTCTGTCTGTGCTCTGGTGCAGTTTGTTTGGATAGTTGAGTATTTATAGCTGTGGGATCAGCTTTTGTCCTTTTCAGGAGATGGGTGATTGTGGTGATCAGCATGTTTTGTTGTTGTGAGTGTATTGTTGTGATAAGAGGGAGAGATGATCTGTCACTGTGATTGATGGGTGTCATTAGCTGGTCTTTTGTGTGCAGTGATCACCAGTCCTTGTGGCTGGGTAGAGTTCGTTGACCTTTTGCAGGCTGTATTTTTCAGTGCTGGGAGCCAGGCTTTGTTGAGTTTTAAACTTTCTTCTTTTTTGTTGAAGCTCTGCTGGTGTTTGTGGATTTCAATGGCTTCCCTGTGCAGTCTAACATAATGATTGCTGGTGTTGTCCAGTACTTCAGTATTTTGAAATAGAATTTCATGTCCAGCTTGTTTTAGGGCATGTTCAGCTACTGCCGATTTTTCCGGTTGTTTTAGTCTGCAGTGTCTCTCATGTTCTTTGATTCTGGTGTGGATGCTACGTTTTGTGGTTACAATATATACCTGGCCACAACTGCAAGGTATCCGGTATACTCCTGCAGTGGTGAGGGGGTCCCTTTTGTCCTTTGCTGACCGTAACATTTGTTGTATTTTTGTGGTGGGCTTGAATACTGTTTGTAGGTTGTGTTTTTTCAAAAGTTTCCCCATGCGGTCCGTGACCCCTTTGATGTATGGCAGAAATACTTTGTTTGTGGGTGGCTGTTTTTCCTCTTCAGTTTGGTGTTGTTTTCTTGGTTTGATGGCTCTTGTGATTTCATTTTTGGAGTAGCCATTTGCCTGTAGAGCCCAATTCAGATGGTTGAGTTCGGTGCTGAGAAATTGAGCTTCACAGTTCCGATTTCTACGGTCTACCAATGTTTTGATTATGTCTCTTTTTTTGCTGTGGGTGGTGGTTGAAGTTTTTGTGTAGGTACCAGTCTGTGTGGGTGGGTTTTCTGTAGACCTTGTGTCCCAATAGGAGGTCAGTTTTGCGTATGACCATGACATCTAAGAAAGGGAGTTGGCCCTCTATTTCTTTTTCCATGGTGAATTGTATATTTGGGTGGATGCTGTTGAGATGGTTTAGAAATTCTTCCAGTTTTTCTTCACCGTGGTTCCAAATTGCGAAGGTGTCATCCACATATTGGAACCAGACTGTGGGTGCAAAGGGTGCCGAAGCCAGGGCCTGTTTTTCGAAATGTTCCATGTAGAGGTTTGCTATAACCGGGCTGAGGGGGCTCCCCATGGCCACTCCATCTGTCTGTTCATAGAACTCATTATCCCACTGAAAATAGCTGGTCGTTAGGCAGTGTTGGAAAAGGGCCTTGATGTCTTCTGGAAAGATCTGCTGGATGAGTGTCAGAGTGTCCTTTATCGGTACCTTGGTGAATAGGGATACTACATCAAAGCTGATCAGTCTGTCCCCGGGGTTGAGTTTTAGGGTGCTGATCTTGCTTATGAAATGTCCTGAGTCTTTGATGTAGGATGAGGTTTGTCCAATGTGGGTCTGTAGGAGGGTGGCTAGGTATTTTGCTAATTCATATGTTGGGGAGCCGATGGCACTTGCAATGGGCCTGAGTGGGATTGAGTCTTTGTGGATTTTGGGGAGTCCGTATAGTCTTGGTGGGAGAGCTTCTGTCTTGCAGATTCGTTGAAGGACGTTGGGGTGCAGGGAGGAACTCCTGATCAGCATGTTTGTTTGTTTTGTGATTTTGTTGGTTGGTTTCAAGGACTTATCGGTTATGTGGGGATGCATTCTCTCTCAGTCCTGACCTCAGGGGATGCAATATTGTTTGTTTATAATGTTAAATCCTACTCAATATCAAATCGTTGAACCAGGAACACTCCACACACACTACCAGCCTATTTTTGCAATCCCACTTCACCAAGCTGTTGTTATTTTAAATCTTTTCCTGCATAGAAGTCATTTTATAAGGTTATGAGTTTTATGCTGTTTCTATACATTATTGATTTGCCACCTGTATTTATGAATTTACTTTTTTGTTGTAAACCTTCCTTTGGAACATGGCTTTATGGGAGCATATCAGTATTTTAGGTGAGACAGACAAGCAAAATGACTCATTGTGCATCTTTCTTTTAGATTTAGATTTGTTTTCCCCCCTTTTGCTTTTAAAATAATTTAGGTGGCAGAACTCCCAGGTAAACATATTGCCTCACAGCTAGAGGCAGTGCCCATTGTAGTTGGTGCGGCAGAAGGCACAACAATCATAGACAAAAGTGAGTGTTCAGGAGCACATATGCACAGGCAGACAGGCAGGAAAGCAAATAAGGAAACAGAGCAGGAGAGAGAGAGGGGCAGAGAAGCAGACAAACAGGCAGCTGAACAAGGAAGCATGGACGTGCGCACTCACACAGAGATGCAGCTCCTCTGCCTCTGGTAAGGAGAAAGGCAGAAGTGGCACAGCTGGGATAGCCTGAGGCTGAGGTGAGGCAGCTTCCCCTGTCTCCCACCCCCCACCCCGTAATGGACATCCAGTATTGCTGCTTTGCAGTGATAATTTCAGCATGTTCTTTTGTCTTGACATCCAACAAGAAGCCCCATTATCTACTTCTCATTCCAGCTCCTTTCCTCTAAGTCCCCACTGTTTTCTGGTGCCCACCCCATGAATTTCCTTTTGTGGTTTCAACTCATCTTCCTGCACATGAAATCTCCCACCACCCTTCCCGAAAAGCTAAACAACAACAACAACAATCTTGTTTCTCAATTCTTGGCCACCAGGGAGTGTTCTGATGAAATCCACACGTGTGTATCTTCTGTTCCCATGGGTGGAAGGGGCTGGCACATGTGTTCTTTTGGCACATGTGTTCAAGCTAATACTTTAAACTGTTATGTTTTGGAGAAAAAGCAGCTCATCTGGATTGTGCTCATAATTTGGTTCAGGCTTGCAGTTCTCTTTCCTTCCCAGTCAATGTTCTATGTTCTTTAACACCCTGTCTGAGTCTTTGAAGGGGACCCTCCAAAATCTCATTCCTGTCCATGTAAAACGGGAGCTTTTTGCTGGCACCTTGCTGCAATTCCCCTTGGAGGATTCAGCCCTGATGCCGCTGGCCAGAAGGATTTTTCAGTTATACAATGTAAATATATTGAAATGAATGCTTCAAAATTAAAGTTGAAGTGACTATACGTTCACTTTGGGGTTTTTTAAAGACTATTTTTAATGGGATTTTTTGGCATGAAAATCTAGATTGTTGTTGTCATTGTTAGAACAAGAATACACAACACAAACGTTACAACAAATTGATTCTACCTTAACAGTCATGTCTCCATTCTATAGAATTCTGGGATCTGTAGTTTAGTGAGGTACTGGGAATTCTTTGCTGTAGTTCAGGGAACATACACTAGGGCTGTCTAGGAAGAACAGCTAACTACCCCTCTAAAGGTGACAAACCTCAGGATTCGTTCAAGTGGAAACATGGCAGTTAAAGTGGAATCAAATTGCTATAACAGTGTAGTATATAGATACGTTCAAGATGGCCTTGGACAAGTGTTAGGTGCCACCCCCGCTAAGGGTGGCTTTTATTGGTCTCAAATATTTGCATATAATCATTTCTGCATCAGAAGTCATAGACAAAGTCCTGTATACCAAAAATATGATCAAGTTTCTTTTAATTGTTGGTTAAATGATCAATTGAGTGTTGTTTTTGTTGTTTGCAGTTTTGTGTGTGTGTGTGTTTTTAGCATTTTAATCTGTGTGTCTGTCTGCATGCGTGCGATGCGTGTGCGTGTTGGCACATGACAATTGTTAAACACCTGCCAAACAGGCCTTAAATAAACATTTCCAATTCTCCTCACGCCCATAACTTCACCAATGAATGACTCATGCTTCAACAACACATCTTTATACAGCCAGCAGCCTTTAGTGACTGCTGTTCAGCAACACGGTAGTAAACAGTAACCCGCTGTTGAAGACTGGTTGCTGTTTATCGTTGCCGGAAGAGGGGTGAAATTCTTTGGATGAGCAAATACTCTTTGGAATGCTGACAACAATCCTTTGACTTCCAGATATTATTTTTGAACATAGAACTTTCCTTTCCCTCATGTCATTTGCGGCAAGCAAGTCCTGATTCAAATGTTAAGCAAGGGCATCAGCTCTGGCCCTACTGTTGGGCAGAGTGAGACAACTACATTGGGCAGCAAAGCAACTCCCCACTTGTGTCTCTGACCATCCCTCTCTCTTGGATGGAAAAACCATGTGTCCAGCACAACCTGTCCTGCACCTTCTGTAGTAGCATGCAGCCCTCAGGTATGGAGATGACTCCTCTCCCCACTTACCAGCATTGAAGCACAGTTCAACTTCCAGTCCTGTTGGCTTATTTACATACAAAAGAGAGGGCCACCATCTTGTCCTTTGCCCATAAGCACGCAGTATCATCAGTGAAGAAATGTACAACTTGTAGTCATGGGTGTGCATCATAAAGAATGAGACTAGAACTACAGTTGACTTGCTGCATTAGACTAAGGACTAGATAGTTTAGCATCATGTCTTCTGTAGCCACCATCTAAATAATCAAGGAAATGTGTATTGTATTTAATATTTAAAATCTCCCCAAATGTATAAAAGTAGCAATAAGGGCAAGACTTCCAGCCGCACCTTCTAAGTAGCTTTCTGCTGATGCCACTGGTGTGGTGGTACTCCCAAGCAAGTGATCCTTCTTGTTTTACTTTGCTGAAATGGCACTCGGATGATGCAATATATCCTGTTGAATGGCTGAGTAACCAACTGTTGATCCAGGTCATACCTTGATTCTCAACAACTGTTGTACTGATATCTAAAACCTGCTGCCTGAAGTAGCCACTAGACTCTGCTTTGCAACTGATGCTGGATGCACTGTGTATCAAGAAGGCTCTGTTAGTTTCCAGCAGACTCTTTATGAGCAAGTCCTTTAACAGGCTACAAAACTCCAAGGATGGGGACTCGAGTCCTGGGACTTGCTGTCAAGTTGGACTTAAGTTGCACTGGCGTCTCAACTCAAACTCAACTTGGTTCCCCCCCCCCCCAATGACTCAGACTCGACTCATGACTCAGAACCCACCCACCCCTCCCATTTTGGGGGGGGGAGACTTGCTTTTTAACAGGAACTCAGACTTGGGACCTGGTACCAAAGACTCAGACTCGGACTTAGGACTCAGACCCAAAGACTTGCCAACACCCCTGTAAAACTCTGGCAATCTATGCTAGACCTCTTTCTAACAGGATGTCTGTGTGTGAATTTTCTCCTAACAGATGTCAGACTTACAGCTGGCCTAGCCTGGCCCGACCCACGCTCCAGCTAAGACAAAACAACACGAACTCTTGGGAAAAACTTGGGGGCAGCTATGTTTGGCACGTGGTATCACTCTGGGTGTGTCAGCAACCTGATCCCTACAGCCCCAGCACAGTCCACTGACCCTTGTGGAAGATGCTGCTTTGTATATCATTTAAGCCACTTGCACACCACTCTGACAATCCTGGTTCTGGAATTTGAAAAAGGAGGGGATGAGTGAGTGGGAAGAAGGAAGGAAGGTTGTTGTTTGGCAGCTGGAGTGCGAGTCTCATGGTCGAGATTGCAGGCATTGTGCCCTTGTGAACTGTACCCCTCAGATTCCAGAGACTGCAAGAAAGGGTGCCAGTTGTAACCTCATATTTAGCATTCCAAGAAGACTCACGAAAGTGATGCGCTGGTGGACATTAAGCATGCCTAGTTCTAGCTACTGCCAACACGTGTCTTATCTTGCACTGGAATGTGGAATTTAATTGTGATAGGGGCTTCAAGGTCCACAGAAGGAATTCCAGCGAAGACAGTAAGGGGGCAAGGATGCCTTGTTTGCGGTTGTAAAACTATCTCTTTCCCCCAACATGCCATTTCGGAACTCCGGGCAACTGCAAGAGACTTTTGCCTTTCCTAGCATGTGAGCAAGCTTGGTAATGGTCAGTCAGTATCCTTAAAAGGAGGTAGGCAGCTTTTCTCTAAGTGTCAGACTGGATAATATTTATTTATTTATTTTATTTATTTATTTATTTGCTGCCTTTCTCCTAAAGGTTACGAAGCAGCTTAGAGTATTAAAAGACCATAGGAACAGTTAAAATAAAATAAAAAATATTACAGTATTTTAAAAGAATTAAAGAAATATCTTAAAAACTTATAAGGAAAAGCAGTATTCAAAACACATTAAAAGCAAGAGAAATGCAGTAGTCCCTTAACCCCCCCCCCCCCCCCCGAGGCAACCAATCATTTAAAAGAAAGCCTGTCTGAAAGGAAAGGTCTTTGCCTGCTTGCTGAAGGACAGCAAAGAGGGAGCCACCCTGGCCTCCCATCAGAGGGAGTTCCAGAGACTGGGAGCAGCCACAGAGAAGGCCCTCTCTCGTGTCCCCACCAAGTGCAACTGTGAAGGTGGTAAGACCAAGAGGAAGGCCTCTCCTGATGATCTGATGAGCCAAGCAAGCTCAAAAAGGGAAATGTGTTCTTTGAGATAACTTGGTTAAGTTTAAAACCAGCACTTTGGATTGTGCTAGGAAAGAGATCAGCCGTCAGGGGAACTGCTGTCACCGGGCAGTTATATGATCCCTGTAACCAGCCTCAGTTAACAATCTGGCTGCAGCCTTTTGGACCCACTGAAGTTTCAGAACACTTTCCAAATGCAGTCCCACATACAGCATGTTCCAGTCATCCAACAGGATGTAACTGATCAGACCTCTCCAGGAGTGGGCGCAGTTGGCACAAATATACTTATAACGGTGCAAATGCATTCCTGGCCACCACTGAAACCTGGGCATCCAGGCTTATGGACAAATTCAGGAGCTCACCCAAGCTGCACACCTGTGTTCTCAGCGTGTATGTAAGTAAGCCCATCCAGCACACGCTGCAACCCTGTTCTCTGATCTTTTTGACTGATCAAGAGCACCTCTGTCTTGTCTGGACTGTTTCAATGCATTCACCTCATTTAGTCCATTACTGATATTATCCAATATTGTGGGATCCATGGAGGATTTTTTCAACAATGGTCTTACTACTGTTTCCTTTAAGCAATCCAGGATCCTCCTCTGTTACAAAGAGACATTCCCCACTCCTCCTACCCACTTGGCCAGTGCCTCTCCAGCAGCTTTTATAACCCAGGCAGGGCATGGGCCCAACATCTCCAAGGGTCCTGCCCACATCCTCAGCTTGGAAAGACTGGAACTGATAGAGGGGACAACTAAATTAGCAAATAATACTGGAATTGCTCATGGTCAGTTTCATTTTATTTTCTATTGACAACATGATCCAAAAGTCTATGTGAATCAACCCAGAGTTCGTCCCCGCAATCTGTTTTTTTCCCTTCTGCCGCTGGGGTTTCTACTCTCTTTTTTTTTGCAGTGAATGCATTTGCATTGGCTCAGAAGGTGTGATCGCTTGTGCTGATGCATGTCATTTGATCCTTCTGTGGAGGGGTTTGTAGCCATTCTCTAAGGTGTGTGGCTGTGCGTGTCTCTCTCCACACAGCTTTCCTCCTCCTCCGCGCAGCCCCTTTGGTTCCGGTCATGACAGAACCCAGCACAGGGGCAGGGGTGTGTGTGGAGTTGCGCATGCACACAGGGGAGAAGTCGTGTGAGAGAGAGGTGGAGCCCCACCCAGCAGGGCTGAAAATTAGAGGGTACGTTGGTTTCAACGCATTCTTCTTGGCTATAGCAGCAGTGAGGCAGGGCAGCAGATGGGGAACTGCCTGCCATTTGATTCGTCTCCTCCCCAAACTTGGTGCCTGGGTCTGCTTCTTTTCCTCTTTCCTTCTCTTCCTTTTCCATTCTCTTCCATTCTGTTTCTTTCTTTCTATTTTTTTAAAAAAAGATTTGGTGCTGTTGTGCTTGTGCACTGACGAAACTAAAGGAAAAAATAGTGAGGTGTCAACAGAGAGCAAGGAAAAAATTGCCAATCACACATCTTTGCAGCTTATTTGGAAGTTGAGTCATGGCAACTGGACTTCTTTCTTGTTAGGTTGAAACGTTTTGTTGCTCATCCAAGCAGCTTCTTCAGTCTCAGTAGCTTGGATGAGTAGCGAAACATTTCAACCTAACAAGAAAGAAGTCCAGTTGCCATGACTCAACTTCCAGATAACCTCACCTGGATGACTGAGAATCTTCACAGATATTCTTTGCAGCTTATTAAGGTAGCTCTACTGTTGCCAAGCTCCCGTCGCTTGTCCCAGCTCCTGCCAACCTAGCAGTTCGAAAGCATGTAAAAATGTGAGTAGATAAATAGGTACCACGTCGGTGGGAAGATAACGGCGTTCCGTGTCTAGTTGCGCTGGCCACGTGACCACGGAAACTGTCTTCGGACAAACGCTGGCTCTATGGCTTGGAAACGGGGATGAGCACCGTGCCCTAGAGTTGGACACGACTGGACTAAATGTCAAGGGGAACCTTTACCTTTACCTACTGTTGCCATACTTCGTGTCCTATGGCTATGGACAGCCATAGGAGAACTATCTTAGTAAGCAATTTCCTCCTTCCCTTCTGCTGGCCCCTCTGTGGTCAGCTAAAAAGAATTCACCCTGTGACAGATAACCCACAACCAGTAGAAGCTGAAAGCATGTTTGTTTTCTACCTTTGTGGTTCCCTCAGAGTTTTGTGTCTAAGCAGATTGAGGTGCAAATGAAGGCCATGTTTCTCTCTTTGTGGCTGTGAAGAGGAACCGATTAAGATGGTGAAACCTGAAAGTCAGATGTCCCCTCCATCATCTCAGGAGGAAGGAATCGACAAAGTACCAAATACTGTACAGGCCATGATTCAAAATCTGACTTTGGGGGAAGTTCAGACGACTGAAAGAGATGGGGGAAGAAAGGTGGGAGCAGAATAACCAATGGTAGAGGGTTTTCTGGTAACTGAAGAGTGGGAGGAAAAGGCAGGAAAAGGGAGGAGCTGTGGATCCTTGGCAAGTTTGGTGGCAGTAGATGAGGAGGAGAGAAAAGGGGATAGTGGGGAACAGAAGAAGGAGGAAGTACTGTATATATTTACCAAAGAGAGAAGAGAAGGATAGTGAGAGAGAGGGAAGATCTATGCTGGGACGAGTAACAACAGGAATAGAAGCTCAGTTAGGAGAATTAGATCCGCTTGAATGGACGATGTACATCTACCCGAGGGGGAAGGGTCCTTGGAGGAAGGTGGTGTGTCCAGATCCTATTCCCACTGGTGGGACTCTGTGCGAAGGAGACTGGGCACGTCACCCATGCTGTGGGACCATTTGCACGGTGCAGAGCAACCCTTTGAGGAAGCCGACCGATCGAGAGACATTTGGGATGTCGCCACGTTAAAGGAAACGACTGCCCAGATCGGATCGAACATGACGTGGAATGGTTTACCTGCGTTTAATAGTCCTGTTGGACCTACCAAAGTTGTAATACACCCCTCCCCTCCTGAAGATACTAAATGTTTGGTTAAATAAATTCCATCTCCTGTCGTTAATCGCATAGAAAAGGGGAAACTGCTTACTTTAGAACACGAACCCAATCACAGTGGCCACAAAACAAAGGTCTGCTGCTTTCACATGTGTTGCTTTTAAGTATGTTTTTATTCTGGTTTTATTTACTGTTTTTAATATATTTGTTTAATTCTTTTTTAAAAAATAATTTAATAACATATATTTTTAGCTTCAAATGTCATTTCTTTTTAATGATGCAAACTGCCTTGGCTCCTTTTCGGAGAAAGGCTGTAAATAAATGAATGAATGAATGAATGAATGAATGAATGAATGAATGAATGAATGAATGAATGATCTACTTTATAAGTTATGGGCAGCATGAAAAGCTCATGCTAGGACAATGAGATATCTTTCAGCATTTAAGGATCCCAGCTAAAGATGGGGGTATTCATATAAGAATACAAATACCTCCGCACACGTGGATGTGATGACGATCCGGCCCCCTGGGGCTGGACTGTCCACTCACCCATCCGCCACCGGCACCGGCTCCGCTCTCCCTTCCAATCACTCTGGAGCTCCTGGTCGGCTGTCCACTCATCAGCCTGGCAGGGAGACTCGTCTTCTCCTGCCAGGAGTGGAGAGTTGATCAGGAGCTCCAGAGTGATTGGAAGGAAGAGCGGAGCCAGTGCCGGTGGCGGACGGGTGAGTGGATGGACCCTTAGTGGAGTCTTTCTCCACTCTCCGCTCTCTCTCATCACGTCCACCTGTGCGGGGGTATTCGTATTCGATTACGAATACCCCCATTTCTAATCCCAGCTTCTGGTGACATGCTAACTGGAAAGTTTCACCCTGAGACCATTCCCAAACTGGGTGCTACAGCATAGCTTACATCATCTGACCAGGTTGTTCATCAACTGAGCTCAGTTTTGTCAGCTCTGAGGAGAAATGGCAAAGTAAACTGGAAGAGCCCTTCAAATATCATTTAATACTAAAAATAATTATGTGCCATCAAGCCAATTCCAACTGACAGCAAGCCTTCTCAAGGCTTCCCAGGGATAAAGTATACTGAACTGATTTACCATTCTCTTCTTTTAGGGGCAACCTGGGACTGGGTGACTTGCCCAAGGCCACATAGGCAGGCTTACTCGCCCATGGTGGGAAATTGAATTCTCAACCTTTGGCTCCTCCGCCAGGTGCTTCTTCTCTCTGAGCTATCCAGCCACCATATCATTTACTACCTGGTCCTTTTTGTTCTCTTAAGTTGGAGACATCAGCATTTGAACATAGGACTTTCCACATGTCAAGTATGCACTCTGCTACTGCTGTGCTCACTCACCCTCTCCACTCATCGTTTTGTTGTAAAAGGAGATTGAAAGATCAAATACCATCCATCACCTTTCTGGTTCATGGGGAATTGGTCGTCTGCTTCCCTGAGGCTTATATCCTTCACAAGAGATCATGTGGAGACTGGGACCTAGGAGAAAGATGTTTCATGGGTTGGAATCTTGACTCTCAAATGTTGCTAAGCATGGCCCAAAGTGAGGAATGATGGGAGTTGTAGTTAAACAATATTTGGGAAGACCATGCATTGCTCAGCCCCAAGAAGGGCAAGCTAGTGGATGCAACTTAGTGGAGTCTTTCTCCCCCTCCCGTGTGTGTGTGTGTGTGTGTGTGTGTGTGTGTGTGTGTTGTGTGTGTGTAATATAAGCAGGAAGCACAGACAGAGCTTACACAAGTGTTTTCTTGATTTACAATTCCCAGCATAGTGCAGTGATTACTGTGTAGGACTGGGACATAAAATAATCAGTAAACTAAAGGATAAACTTAAATAGTAAAACATGGTGAAATTGCCTCCTGTGTCTAGAAAATCTTATACCAAATAAAATGTATTATTATTTAAGATGCCAGAAGACATTCTATGGTTTTTGCCAATCCATAAATTACAGTTCAGCATTAAGACTGAAAAAAAAGTAATATGCAAATTATGTGAATTAAATACAACTAAAGCTATATTTTAAGCAAACAGAGACTTCACTTAATTGCTTAATCTCTTCCTGCATAACAGCTTGCTCAACCTTGAGCAATGCAAGGAAAAAATATGCTGGACAACAGTGACATCTGGTGGGAAAATGAAGATTTTAACTGCTGGAATTTTTCTTTTTCTTTAATGCCTTGTGTGATTTAAGCCCGGCTTCCATGGTTAGCTTTTCCAACTTCCTGCTTCAGAAGTCTTTTGAGATTTTTTTGCAGGCAGTTTGAAAACAGGATTGGACTAAACCATGTCTTGCATGCAGTTGCATGTCCCTTCTTCCTATTTAAACTGTTAACAGTGAAGGATCAAATTAGGAATTATGGCAGTTGTATGCCCCAGGGATATGAATATGAATAGCCCATGTCTACTCCTGACCTTGTTGTAATAGCAATGCAGCATTGTAACAATCTGCAATGCAACAAATTACGTATGTGTTTGGAGCAATGGTGATAGGTGTAACTGGCTGCAGAGAAGTAATCTGTAATGAAATAAGTTCCTTTTAAAATGTGATGTTCCAAGCTCTGGCTATAACCTAGTGGCCAGTGGCAAACATACCTACTTTCCTTAGTACCCATGAGTCGTCTTCACCTCTTCTAACATTGGAGGAGACCACACCACATATAACTGTAAAAATAAGTCAAAAGTTACAATTACGTTGCAGAAGAAGTGCCATAATCTGATAAATTGTTATTATATTAATTGTTTTTATTTTGTCTGTTGTGAGCCGTCCAGAGTAGACAATGTCTAGATGGGCGGCATATAAGTGCAATAAATAAATAAATAAATAATCCCATGTTAAATTAAAGTCATAATGTAATTGATATTATTAGTATTAGGCATCCTTCAGTCTCGAAAGACTATGGTAACGTGCTCTGTTTGGAGGACTTGGAACAGCATCTAGTGTGGCTGAGAAGGCCAATTCGAGAGTGACAATCCCAAATGTAATTGATATATGTCACTGTTATTGGGAAAATAAATTAACCACAGGCAACTAGTTATTTGTATCTATTTCCGCACTCTAGTACTGATATACTTTTATTTTCTGGCTGCTCTCAAAATTAAATACAGAGTGGTAGATAGAGAACCAAAAGATTATGCTGTTTGGATAGTGGAATATTATTAAGGTTTCTCTGTCCAGCTTGTTCCTTGTTGACTTCAGCACGCTCAGTGAACAAGAATATTGAATGCATATATTTCTAGGAATCTAATGGTGCAATCTTATAATTTGTTTACTAAAAAAAAAAAATAAGCCTCACAATGCTTAACAAACTAATTACTGCTCTCAAATAAGCATGCATAGAATTGTAGCTTAAATGATCAGGATGCAGTTTTCCCCATTTTTACTATTTATGAAATGCATAGCTAAAAATTTATCCTGTTATTTGATATCATTTTAGGGATAGTGCAGGAGGAAATAGAATATAGACTTAGTTACAGAAGTCCCTATGGCCGCCTTCCTCTTTCCTATAGATAGAGGCTCAGAGATTTCAGTAGTCGGAACTGTGTGGCAGGGTGGGCAAAACTCACAGCACTTGTCACTTCTTGGGACACGTCACTCGGGGTGGCTGTATGTTCTCCTTTAGGGAGGATAGTCCTCACTCTGAAGAACTGCCCTCCTTTTTGGTGATGTGTAAATGGCCACCCTATCTATCCCCCAGTGAGTTTCTGTGGCCAAGGAGGGAAATCACAGGCTTTGATGAGTAAAGGTATCTAATCAGATATCTCTCATTTTTAAGTAAAATGCTGCCAGGAAGTGTGTGTGCTATTTTATAAGAAAACACATAAAACACATGGAGAGCTCTAACTACTGGTGAATGGCAGGAGGAATATGGCATGGCGTATTTCAGATGTGAAGTCAGTCCCAGGAGTAGACATTTTGAAAACACTGGTCAGATAATTCCTCTGAAATAATTGATTGTTGCCCTGCTAGATGTTTCAGCAAAACTACAGGGCCCTCTGTTTATTTTCTTGTGTTAGTATGAATGTATATGTTTCTCCCCTATATATGTATATTAATTTTCACCGAGCTGCAGAAAATACAAGATCTGAGGTCCTTCAAAGAATTATTAAACACTATGCCGTATTTATTTTTAAAAATAATTTATATCCCATCTTTATCTCAATGCTGTGTCCCAAGATAGCTACCTAGTCACAGTCTTGTGCAACTTAAATTATGGTAATAATGTTTAATTCTGATGATACCTGTAATATAGTAATTTAAACCAGCATATGCAAATTTAATGCAAAAACATCCTTCTTTTGGTGATGCCTGTCCTCATTTTTGGAAATGGAGCAGTGGCCACCCCAGTCAGTCACCACTGAGAACGGGTGCCGTTTCAGGTTCGGAGAACGGCCGAAAGCAAGGTGGTTGTAACCGGGCTCTTTCCTTTCCTGCAAGCCCACCTCCTTCTGCTTGTCATGATTGACACGGTGGGCCTGCTTGCCTCTCCCCCGGGGGGGGGGCAATTCAATGCCTGAAGACAGGTGATCAGGCATACACAGGCTGCTCCCTTCGAATTACTCTTTCACTGCTGAGCAGGTAGGAACAGCCAAGAGGAAGAGAAGCGGCAGCAGAACTAAGGATCTGAGTAATAAGTTTACCGGATCAGCAGACTCCCGTTCCCTGAGAGTTTAGGGCCAAAGCTGAAACCCAAGGGGCAAGACTTGTGATGTCATGGAGATGCTGGTTTCAGCATCAGTGGCAAAATATGTTCTGCTGGAGGCTGGAGAAGTGTTTTTTGAACTCTGGGAATCCCCATCCAGCATGGCTAGTGGCAGTATCTTCAGCTTGGAGGAAATGTGGGATAAAAAATATGATCAAAGCATGATTAATTAAACGAAAGAATCTGATCAGCATAAGTGCAACCCTGTCAGTTTCCTGTTCAACATTCTGTGGCCACTGAGCATGCTCATTCCTTATTATGCTGATTCTGCCCTTCAAGGGACATCTCTCTCTCTCTCTCTCTCTCTCTCTCTCTCTCTCTCTCTCTCTCTCTGTATTCTTTTATAGACCTTGGATTTCTTTCTCATCATATCACCTTCTCGTATACTGGATAATGCTGTTTTGCGAACAGCAACCGCAGTGTTCACCTCTGAACACTGGAAATAGAGAGGAATAGCTAGGTAACATGTCTGATTAATCACCGCCATGATAAATGCTCCATTTAACAAATCATTCTAAGACCTTCCTTGGTATTCTGCTTTCCTTAACTATTCGATTGTTTACCACAAGGATATCCTATTGTTTTGACTCCTTTACAATCTCTGTTTTTAAACAAAGATTTTTCTGATAAAGAGGACACAGAATGTCAGCATGTACTCTACGACCAAACGTTCCCAAACAATGACTGTGCTGTGGGACTAGAACAGATTCAAGGGAATAGGGATTTGTTATGTTTGTATCTGTCTGGTTTTTGTACCTGATCTTCTACAGATGTCATTTAGTTTATCTGTGCTTATTATCTGTGATATTCCTCCCCTCCCTGTTTGCCTTACAAATGTGTTCAATAATAGTGTGCTGTTTAGGGCGCAGACCTTACAAGAGTTACCTTTTTGCAGGTGTTATTGTAAGTAGGGCAACTAACATGCAAGCAGAAGTCAGGCCGTATGAAGTAGCCTCACCCTAATGTCATGCATGTCACATAGTTCCATCATGTGTGCCTGTGCTGAGAGCATGCGGGCCTTCCTGTTTATGTCCCATTTGGAGCTCTGGATCATTGGGATTTCAGATCACACGGCACATGCAACATCTACTTGATGTAAGCCTGCTCCTGTTCATGTTTCAGTCACGCTACTTAACAATAGGGCCTGAGCTGTGTTTTACCTAACATGTTTTTCAAAACTTTGCCTGTTTTGCATGCACTGCATCTGTACAACAGATAACTGGCTGGAACAGCCCAATCAATGTTTGCATAGCTTTGCCCTTTAACTACTTGGTCCCCTCAGGAACATCCTTCTTCCTGAAATGCCTTGCTGTTTGTACTGTGACATCCTTGTTTACTCAGGGTTGTTCCAGCTCCTTATCTCCAGTTTTCCAGCTTGCTTGTTGAACTTCAGGTCCGTTTATTCAGGTTTTTAATGACACTTTCACCACATGTTTTCATTCCCAACCGCAGGGAGCATTCAGTACACTGGACCCTTTATCTCTTAATGGGGTGAATCTTGGGTCATTGGACAACTTGCCAAAGCAGTGATTAAGTTGTTTGCAGTAAGTTAATTTCCCTCTCTCCTTTTGCACATTATTTTATTCTCTGTCTCTCTCTTTTTGCTCAGAGCTGGAGTTGCCAACCAACTGAGAAGGGGTGGTGGTGGAAATAACTCGACAAGAATTTTATTTTATTAAGATAACAGCCAGTTGTTTTTGTTTGTTTGTTTCCTTTTTCTTTTTAGTTGCTTTATTTTTCTTTTAGTATGACTGGAATGTTTAGAGTGAAATTCAGCAGTGGCAGCAGCCACTTAATTTTGCATACATGGTTGACAGGGCCAACCTCAGGCAGTTTTCTACCTGAGGGTAAGGACAAGATGACTTCCCTCACAGTGCACAGATTCTCACTATGACACCAGTGATGAGAACAGCATCTTCCACCACAGCTTAGGAGAAGCAAGGACCCACAGCTCTGTCTTTCAATGGAGGGCACACCACTGTCACCCCATGAGGTGGGGGTGTCTCGGTTCGTACTTCCTGCCCATCTAGGTGCATTTTTGCTGAGGAAGGAAGTGGGGTGATTGCAAAGTAACAAAGGCCTTGGATAATGGCAACTGTGGAAGTTGCTCTGGTGCTCTGTATTGTGGACAGCTCCTTCATCTTGCATTGGACAGGTACAGTTCAGAATCTGTATCTCATCTTTCAACCTGAGCTTCACTGATGGTTCACTAAAAGAAAAGAATGGCAGAACAACAAGGAACAACAGTAAAAAACAGAAACAACAGGCCAGAAGCAATACAAGAAGTAACCAATGGGGGCAGCAGATATCCTTAGGGCAGGGGTCTCCAACCCCCGGTCCACGGCCTGGTACCGGGCCATGGCCTTGGCAGGACTGGGATGCAGAGAAAGATCTCCCGCCCCCCTGCACAGACACCCACACGCACGCACAGATGCCCCGCCCACACATGCACAGACGCACGCACTCCCCCCACATGCACACACGGATGCATGCATGCCCCCCCACGCACACATGGACGGACAGATGCACGGACGCCCCACCCACCCATGCACAGATGCATGCACTCCCCCCATGCATGCACAGATACCCCCCTGCCCCCCCGCACGCACGCTAAACCAGTCCGCGGTGCCAAAAAGGTTGGGGACCACTGTCTTAGGGCCAAATTTGTGGCCATTACAAGCCTGAGAAGACTTTGCTAAGCTGGCACCTGAAAGAGAGCAACTTACCAAACAGTCCTGAGTGGGGTGGGTGTTTGAGGAATTATGTGATGGATGATTGGCTATTTCCTCAGCCTTGCTAGCTTGTGATCAGAACAGGAGGAGGGGATGGAACACTTTTGCTGTCTTCCCACCAAAATGTTCTATTTTAGAAAGTTTCTCCCTTTGAAATGCATGGGAGGGTAAATTTTTATGCCAGCCCAGTTCCTGGAAAAGTTAATTTGGGGGGACTACAACTCCCAGAATCCCCTGGCGGCCATGTTAGTTGTTTACCTCTGAGAGTTGTAAAGAAGAGAGAAAAAGATTTTTCTAAACTCTTTGCTAGGTTAGGCTGACCATCAGTCACAGGCATGGTCAAAGCTGGGTCAGGAGAACAAAAGGGGTTTGGATTTGGTGACCCAACGCTACCTTTAACGTTTCCCCTTGTACCCCTTCTGCTGACAGGAACATCACCAGTGATAGATCTACTCCCATAGAGCTATCCATAGCTCCACTGGGTCCTCCCAGATAGATCACAGATTCATGGGATTTCAAAGTTGATAGAGATGCAGGAATCTATAACTAAAATGACCTTGACTTCAGATGCAGAGATTGTGTAAACCTTTTAGGGCCAAACTACAGAGGTCTTCTCCAACAGAGGAACAGTGTTTTTGCCTTATCCTAACCCTTCCTTTTCCTCATGTACCTTCTGGGACAGGTGGGTAGCATTGCTTTGTATAGTTCCAAGTTCAGTTGGCTAGGGAGTGAGAAAGAAATTTTCTTTCTGTTTGCATAAGGATGCAGTCTTCCCGATAAGATTTTATCAATGCTTAATTTTGTCCACATTTTAAATATATGCAACTCATGAATTGTGTGTGTTGTGGCAGGGCAGTGAATCAAATATTATGCCTCAAGTACTGGATAAGTAGTATTGTTTCAAGTGTCAAATGCAGTTTGGGGAGTTTTGTAAACTGATCCTATTTTGCAAAAAAAAAAAAAAAGTGTGGGAATAGATGGCTCTCCTCTGGAGATTGGAAAATTTCCTTTTTTTTCCCAACAAGCACTGGCCCTCTTTGCCTGGACACATTTTGTAGCCTCCATGAACTATTACTGCATAGCAGGTTTTTGGGTTACTGGATTGTGCCTGGCTCCTTTCCTTGGGAATCATCCCATCTGATTGATGGAACTGCCCTGAGACCCTGTCTGCCCCTTCGTAATACAAAGCCCCATTGTGAAAACGATGCTTTTATATATAAACATTTACATTCTGAGATTAAATACCAACACACCAGCCAATGCTGTTTTTAAGCAAACCACAAAAGGGGGGAAAGCAGTACAAAGCCCCACAATGTCAAAAGGCTACAAGCTTTCTGATACCTATCTGTGCTTTAAAAACAATAGCAGCATTTTTACACAGGATCATGAAGCTGTATGCCAAACACAGGCTTCTTAACTTGCTTGTAAGCTCCATTTCAATCAACAGTACATCTATAAGTGAATATGTTTAGGAAAAGCTGCTTTATACAAAGAACCAGCATGGTGTAGTGGTTAAAATGTTCAGCTGTGGTTTGGAAGAGGCAAGTTCAAATATCCACACTGGCCCATGAAGCTCACTAGGTGATCTTGGGCGAGTCATTCTTCCTCATCTTGACCTCCCACACACAGTGGTGGCGGCTGTGAGGATGATGTGGGGAAGAAGAGAGTCCTGTAAGCTGACTTGAGGTAACTAAGAAAGGTTTTGTTGTTTTCTTAACAGACATGTCCCTCTTTTTTAAAAACTGTGAAAAGCTGAGTGTACATACACCCTGAATGGAGCATTTGGTTTTAGTTTGAGAAGTCTTCGGGATTTCTCATTCAGCATGTGGTTACAGTTTAAATTTAATCAGTGTTAAACGTTTGCAAAGAACCTTTTAAAAATGCAGCAGCAGCTTCATTTTCTTGCATAATTTGAGAAACTTATGTAGTAAACAAAATTAAAATGCATTTTGTAAATGGGTAGCACTTTACAAAATAGTTTCTACTTTTTCTTTTAGAATAAAATGGCAAATCCAGAGAAGACCTAAGAAAACCATCACATTTCTAACCCATTAAAAATAACTGTACTTGTTTTTATTTCCAGAGCTTTGGTCAAGCTATGCTGTTTAGAAAATTTGGCATATTCTGCGTGCATGACACAAAGGTAAGAACCATAATGAATCAGATCAAAAGCCTGTTTCATCCAGTACTCAGTTCCCACAATGGCCATCTAGATGCTTGAGAGGGAAGCCCTCAAGAAGGAAGTAAGCACAAGAGCACCTGCCCACACACTTTTGTTCTCCACATGATCCTTGATGATATAAAGGTGGCCTGGTTACTCTCTGTTTTCCACCAACCATGAAGCCTCTGAGCTGAGACTGGATGGAAAGAACTTTGACATTATTGTCAAGACTTGTACTGCCTAATTAAGGCTTGTCTACACCGTGTGAGTGGACTGGATCAGGCTAAATAGGAGGTCTGGCATGCCATTTGGTGAGATCCTCACACTCAAATGGCGTCAAGACTTTAAGTGACCCTATTTGGTTTGCAACCACTTCAAGGCATTGGCAAATTAATCACTTCCTCAGCGCCGTAGGGGAAAGTGGTGGGATATAAATATAACCAATAAATAATGAGATGCAATAACAATTAGGCCACAAAACTGCACCATGAGAACAAAACTGGCAACTCTTGAAAAATGTATTCCTTCACAAACCTAAGGAATGTGAATAGAGCATACAACATGTATCTTTCAATTTCCTGTCTCTTGTTTCTATTTTCTGGCCCCATCTTAATGTGAAGTATTATGTGTTTAGACACAATCCTCTTGCTGTCATCTCTCAGATTTCCACATCCCACTCCTCTCTCTGAACTCTGCTCTGTTGATAATAAGCAGGATGTGCAGTTTCCAAAATGGGGAGAAAGAGGGAGAGAGCAAGATGAAGGAGCAGTTCAAAGTCCTCTGGAAAACATGTCCCTTTTCTCACCCTTATTGAAAATGAGCCCCGGATCATGTTATGTGTGGGGAGGACAGGGTTTCTGGTGTTCTTTCAGAACAGAAACCTTGGATCGTGACACAGTTATGGGGAGACATGTCAGCACCAGGCGAATCCAATAGTAATGTGAATTCATCATTAGGTTATGCTAGAAAAAAGGACAGATCAGTTAAATGGAAGCAGAGCAAGGGGTGGGGGAAGGGGAGCCTAAACGTTGTGGAAGAATGCATACTTTACAGGCAGTGCAAACTGTTGGCTGCCAAGAGCTGACAGGAAAGTAGAAAGAGGCTTCTTAAGAGGCTTTTTTTACTCCGTTGAAGTGTCGGTCCTGGTCCGTCAAGCCAATTGTGGATGACAAGGATTGGCAGCAATTACAATCTGGAGTTTAAGAAAGGACTTTTTCCAGCCTTACCTGGAGAGGCGGCAACTGTACAAGGCTCTCTGGGTGTGATCATATTGAGACACACCAAGCTATGCTTTACCCAAAACATGTCATCTCAGAATTAGTTTGGTTTTAAAATCCATCTCCCCTGTTCCCTTTGGTTTTTTTTAACTAATTATATCAAACTTTTTTTTTGTTTTTGTTTTTTTTAAACTAGAAGCTCCTCATCATCTCAGGCCCTGAACTGTAGCTTAGTTACGTTGTGGGGTGAATCTGTTCCTGCCTCGGTGGGACCTTTCCTGTACAGCCTCTGCTAGCTGTGGGCTTATCTGGTGGCAGCAGGTGCTATTTTCATTTCCCCACCATGCCCTGGAGAAGCATGATAGAGGGCACATGAGGGCATTTGGGGAATTTGAGAATGATGGCTCATACCTAGTGACCACCCAGCATGAAGGGCAGAGGGCACCCACTGGGGGTGACAGGCACGGCTGGGATGCTGGGGTCTCAGGAGCAATGTGAGAGTGCCAGGGGCTAATACCTTGCTCAAGATGGCCTTATTTCTTAGGTCCATTGCTGGATTTATAGAAGAAGAAAAAAGACACACAACTTTAAATGTCTGAAGATATAATTGCTTATCATGGGAAATCCTTCTTGTGCCTATCCCTGACATGTGTCAACTGCGATGGCCACTTACACATCACCGATAAGAAGAACAAAAGAAGACACTGATTTGCACGAAACTGCGTATACTAATTTATACGTACAGATGAAACATGATAAATCATTCTTACAATACATCTTACTCAAGTGGTGAACACCGTGACCAGATGATATGTGTACCTCTTGAGTCTGCTCTCCAGGTCCTCATTCTGGATAGACAACTCCAAGGTCTCTGATTTCCCTCCTAATGGTTTTTTGTATTTAAATCAAACTTGGGCTGAACTCCAGTGCACCGAAAGAAGAGGACTATCTTATAGACCCCTTTTAATGGAAAACTGCCCTCCCTAAAAGTGGCTGTGTGCCTATATCAGTGCTGAACCTGTTCAAGGTAAAGGTGACATATTTTGCACCTGTTCAAGGGCATATTTATCACTTCCTATCTCATATGTTTCGGAGATGTTGTTGTTACCTGCCTTCAAGTCACCTCTGACTTACGAATGAGTGATCTCCAAACTGTCCTATCCTCAATAGCCCTGCTCAGCTCTTGCAAACTCAAGCCTGTGGTTTCCTGTAGGGAGTCAACACATCTCATATTTTATCTTCCTCTTTTCCTGCTATCTTCAACCTTTCCCAGCATGTTTGTCTTTTCCAGAAAATATTGCCTTCCCATGATGTACCCAAAGTAGGACAGCCTCATTTTCAACATTTTTGCCTCCAGAGGTAGTTCAGGCTTGATTTCCTCTAGGATCCACTTGTTCATATTTCTGGTGGTCCAGGATATCTGTATATCTCACATCCAGCACCATATTTCAAATTAATCAAATTATTTTCCTGTCAGCCTTCTTCACTGTCCAGCTTCCACACCTGTACATAGTAATCAGGAATACAATAGTGTGAATGATCTTGGCCTTAGTCTTCAGTAACATATCTTTATACTTGATTACCTTTCCTAATTCCTTCATTGCTGCCCTTCTAAGACTTAGCCTTCTTCTGATCTCTTGGCTGCTGTCTCCATTTGGGTTTATGATTGAATCAATGTATATAAAATCTTTCACTATTTCAAATTCTTCACTGTCAACATTGAAGTTGTGTAGTTCTTCTGTAGTCATGATTTTTGTCTTAATTATGTTGTAAATCACCTAGAGTGTGCTTTAGCACTATGGGATGGTATATAAGTCAAAATAAGAACTGCAGTCCTGATTTGGCACTTTCTTTTTTCACTTTCACAAAAAGTTGTTTCATTTCTGCTTTCTCCCAGTAAGCCAGCGTCATCTGCATATCTTAAATTACTGGTGTTTTTCCATCAGTTTTTACTCCTTCTTCATCTGAACCTAGTCCAGCTTTTCATATATGATTGAATATATAGGGAGATTAAATGCACCCTTGTCTGACTCCTTTGTCTATAGGAAACCATTTTGTCTCTCCATATTCTTTCCTAACAGTAGCTTCTTGTCCACAATACAGGTTACTCATCAGAACAATCAAGTGTTGAGGTATACCCATTTCTTTCAGAACAATCCATAGTTTATCATAATTTATACAGTCAAAGGCATTGCTGTAGTCTATATCTACTTCAGTGGATGCCGTTCTGTCCCTTCAGCGATGTTTGGAGGCCGTACTGCAATGGATGCAGCTGAATGGGTTGAGGCTGAACCCGGACAAGACGGAGGTCTTGAGGGTGGGTGGCCCCTCCATTGGCAGTTTAGGAAACTCCCTCTCTTTTGGGGGGGGCGACTCTCACCGCACGGAATGGGGTCCGCAGCTTGGGGATACATCTGGACCCGGCGCTTACCATGGAAACCCAGGTGGCGTCCGTGGCCCGTTCTGCCTATTTTAATCTATGGCGGATCGCCCAGCTGCAACCCTACCTTGATGGAGGGGCCCTCACCACTCTCGTCCACGCGCTCGTAATCTTAAGATTAGACCACTGTAATGCGCTCTACGTGGGGCTACCTTTGAGATTGATGCGGAAGCTCCAAATGGTGCAGAATGCGGCGGCCAGACTCTTTAGTGGGGTGAGAAAACACCAACATATCTCTCTCACTCTGGCTGCCTTGCATTGGTTGCCCATTCGTTTCTGCATTGACTTCAAAGTCTTAATGATGACGTATAAAGCCCTAAACAGTTTGGGACCTCGATATTTGGCAGATCGCCTTCTCCCACCTAGATCTACCCGAATTACTCGGCACAGCCAGGAAGGACGGTTGAGGGGCCTAACGCCGAGAGAGGTCCGGAAAGAAAGAACAAGAAACCGGGCCTTCTCGGCAGTGGCCCCTCGACTATGGAACAGCCTTCCAACAGAGATCCGCCTGGCACCCTCGCTGGGTGTTTTTAAGAGCCATTTAAAGACTTGGCTCTTTAGGCAGGCCTTCCCTTCTGTCAATTCTTGAATTCTATCTTCTTGTTTTCTATCATTCCCCATCTTGAATACACCATATTATTGATTTAATTGTTTAATGTTTATGATGTTTTTATGATATTTTATGATATTTTATGATATTTGTAAGCCGCCCCGAGTAGACGCTGTCTAGGGGGGTGGGGTAGAAATCTAATAAATAAATAAATAAATAAATAAATATAAGCTACTGTTAGGACAGAACAGACTAATTTTCTTCTGAAAGTCTTTGGTGTGCTGCAGTAGCCAGTGGATATTTGTAATATGACCTCAAGTGCCTCATCCTTTTCAGAATCCAGCTTGAACATCAGCCATTTTTCATTCTATATAAGATTAAAGCCTTTGTTGCAACACCTTCTGCATCACTTTGCTTGCATGGGAAAGTAGAGCAATGGTCCTTTAATTACTGCAGTCCTTGGCATCTCCATTCTTGAGGATTGGAATGTATATTGAATATTTCCAGTCTGTGGGCAATTGTATTGTTTTCCATATTTATTGGCATATTCTTGTGTTAAGAGTTTTACAGATTCAGTCTCTGTGGCTTGAAATAGTTCTACTGGAGTAGATGGAATACTCCTGGTGATTTATTTCTTCCCAGTGCTTTCAGAGCAGCGTTCACTTCATTTTCTAGACTTGCAGGTTCTTCATCATAGGATTCTTCTAAGGAATCACCTTAGGCTAAATAGGTACCTCCTCTGGACTGGGACCCTGGCATGGGGCTGGTGGAACTGCAAACCCACTTTGTCTCACCCACAATGACTACTTGCATGAGGACGAAGGTTCCCATTGATGTCAATTGGATCTCTCTTCTTATTGCAAAAAGCTGGTATAGCCCTCCCACTCCCCACTATCTGGACTGGGATTTCAGTGGACCGGATTTCGATCAGAAACTCCATCCTTTCTACACTGGAATGCTTAAGAAAACATTTCAGAAAACATATTGCTCATTTTGTGAGTGGTATCATAGTAACTTTGCTGAAATAAGACAGGAGGCCTCCCATGCAGCTTCTCTCCAAGCTCTTTCCCAGCTTCAAAGAATGTTGCACTTTTAATGCTCCAAACACTTTACAATTCATCTCCCATTTAACCTCACCGTGGTAATTAGCTCTTCTCATCCTGGTACAATGTAAACTATAGATTTTCCGTCTCATTATTACTGGCACTAAATGGATGCTTCTACATCCACAAAAGGATCTCAAGGGGCAAGCGTTCATCCTCATTTGGCAGTGCTTGAGTGGTTCCCCTAATCCTTTCCTGTGTTGTTCATTTTCCTTTCCAAGATCAAGAATATTTCACAGCCAAGGAATCGAAACACAAAGACATATGCAGCAAATTAATGAGAGCTGTGTAATGCTGTCTCTAAACACCTCTAGGTGATTCTGTAGGCTTTACTCCTTGGGTTTATTTATCACAAACAACAAGTGAGATGGGAAAGCTGTTTCTTGGCTGTGCCATATCAGGCACACCCTGAGGAGGACCATGGTGGTTGAATGCTAATCTTGTATACATGGGAAGAGGGCAGGGGAGACATCAAACTAAAAGATTGTACGCATTCTTTGGAGAGAAGTTTGTTTTATATGCAAGGAATTTTTTTAAGGAAGCACCAATGAGGGTTCAGAATCCTGAGCTCAGAGTTTCAGAATCATTGAACCTTGTGCAGTACACACAGTTTGTCATTAGACACTGGAATACATTAGTATTTCAGAGACATGATTCAGGCAGGCCTTTATAACTGAATATTGACACTTCCAAAGAAGCCACTGTTTACCTCCAAAAACAAATGCAAAACAAGGCAAGCTAGTTGGCAAACTGGGAGGTGTGGAAAACATCTGCTGGGTCAAACAGATGTTGTCACTACTTAAGGAATTCCCTCTTCCAGTAATGAGCTATGTATATTATAATAATCACGTGCTGTCAAGTCAGTACTGACTTAAGGCAACTTTTTTCAAGGTTTTAAAGGCAAAGAATACCTAAAAGTGGTTTACCATTCTCTTCTTCTGGGGAAACCCTGGGAATGTGCAGCTTGCCCATGACTGCACAGGCTGGCTCTTTTCCAAGGAGACATAGTGGGGAATTAAACTCCCAGTCTCTGGATCAATAGCCAGATACCTAACTCACTGATCTAGCCAGCCAGCAACATAACATATAGTTTAAAAAAATGGTTTTTGTGTTCAGAATCGGTGCAAGGGAATACATTTCCCTTGCGTATTTTAATCTTTGTTTAACTTTCCTTAAAGAAAATGTATTAGTTCATTCCTTGCTCCCATAATTGATTCCTTAATAATTTGGTTAGCCTAAAGAGCAAAGCCAACATTTGTCATTGCCTGCACCCTTACACTTGTCCTTCCCTTACTCTGTGCAGAGCTTCCATATATGGTTAGGAACAACCTCCTACATCCTTCTCAAGCTTCATACTGGGTTGTCAGGAAAGGATGGCAGGAGGTTTGCTGTTTTGTTTCTGTATCACACAGGCTGTTTGTGTGGCTCAATAGTAACCAAACAATCTGGAAATTTCCTTTCAGTCCAAAACCTACCAGGACAGAGGATTGATCAGTAGGTGTCTACAAGAATTATTATCCATATCCTCTATAGTAACAAATCTGGGAGCTAGAATTCATCATGGTCATCAGAAGACAGAAAAATGCTCACCATGAAGAGCCTGTTGAATGATATGGTGGGTCCCTTTCCTATCCAGACTGTTTAAATGGATGAAGGATTCCTCATGTAACTGCTCTTTTAAATTTTTTTAAATCAACATTTCTCATTCCACCCTCTGAGTGGAGCTGCTCACAAACTTATAGACAGGGAAGAGAGATGGAGGAAATTACTTTTTACCTTAATAATTCTCAAAATACTGCAGCCAGCCGTGTTTGGGATATTCTGGGAAGTGTTCAAAAATAAATAACTTTTCTCATCTTCAGAGGCACCCTCTCTTACATTCTGTTTATCGATGTAGGGCATATATAACTGTAACTCTCCTACGTCTGTGGCTGGGGTTAATAGGAAGAAACACAGGAGAAAACGCCATCATCCTTCCCATTCTTCCACTCATACAGGGCCAGCCAGCCCTACTGTTAGGCAGAGGCCAGTATCCCATTTATTTATTTAAAACATTTACAGCTTGCCCTGCATCACATGCTTTCAGGGTGGGTTGCAGAACTGGTGTAAATCTGTTAGCATAAAATTCAGTGGCAGATTGCTACTAGTTCAGAAATTGGCATTTGCATTTGTAGCCATGTATCAGTCGCATGCAACAATAAATGTGAACACCAATTTCTTAACTAGTAGCAGTTTGCTGCTGAAATTTAAATTAGTACTGCCATAATTCTCTAGCTTGATTCAGGCCATTCTGAACTGAATATTTTGAGGAGCAGATTTGGGGTCTCATGAATTGACAGCTGCTGGTTGTTTAAATTCTTATTTTTCTATTTTTACAGACCTAGAAGAGAGATTTTCTTGGGCTAGTTTCTGCCCAATGCCCCAAAATAACGTGCCTTGCATCTTGACGTGGATGAATGAAGGCCTTGTTTGTTGCATTGCCTGAGGCAGCCAAAAATGTCTTGATCTGGCCCTCTGCTCACCCGTTTAACCTGCCGGAACCTGCCAGGCATTATTACCATGCAGCTGCTCAAACAGAGTTGTGTTTAGGGTCAAACTAGAAGTGAAAAGAAATGCCTATTCTTAAACCATTAACTTGTTTTCCCTGCCACAATGTAATTAGACTTGCAAATTAAGCCTGTGTTTACCTTCCAATGACCAATCACAGAACGATGTATGCTCAGTGCAAGATATGTAGGAGAGGAAAATCACATGCTATGATTAAATAAATGACTTTGGGGACAACCTCTGCAAAAAATAATCTCCCCATTCCACCGCTCCTTAAGGCTTTCCCAGAATTAAGGTGATCTCTGGGGATCTGCTTATTTAACTTTTATGCAGAATACATCATGCGAAAGGCAGGACTGGAGGAATCCCAAGCCGGAATTAAGATTGCCGGAAGAAATATCAACAACCTCAGATATGCAGATGATACCACTCTGATGGCAGAAAGTGAGGAGGAATTAAAGAACCTCTTAATGAGGGTGAAAGAGGAGAGCGCCAAAAATGGTCTGAAACTCAACATCAAAAAAACTAAGATCATGGCCACTGGTCCCATCACCTCCTGGCAAACAGAAGGGGAAGATCTGGAGGCAGTGACAGATTTTACTTTCCTGGGCTCCATGATCACTGCAGATGGTGACAGCAGCCACGAAATTAAAAGACGCCTGCTTCTTCGGAGGAAAGCGATGACAAACCTAGACAGCATCTTAAAAAGCAGAGACATCACCTTGCCGACAAAGGTCTGCATAGTCCAAGCTATGGTTTTTCCAGTAGTGATGTATGGAAGTGAGAGCTGGACCATAAAGAAGGCTGACCGTCGAAGAATTGATGCTTTTGAATTGTGGTGCTGGAGGAGACTCTTGAGAGTCCCCTGGACTGCAAGGAGAACAAACCTATCCATTTTGAAAGAAATCAACCCTGAGTGCTCACTGGAAGGACAGATCCTGAAGCTGAGGCTCCAATACTTTGGCCATCTCATGAGAAGAGAAGACTCCCTGGAAAAGACCCTGATGTTGGGAAAATGTGAAGGCAAGAGGAGAAGGGGACGACAGAGGATGAGATGGTTGGACAGTGTCACTGAAGCTACCAACACAAATTTGACCCAACTCCAGGAGGCAGTGGAGGACAGGAGGGCCTGGCGTGCTCTGGTCCATGGGGTCACGAAGAGTCGGACACGACTTAACGACTAAACAACAACAACTGGGGATCCCCAGAACCTAGCAGGGAAAAATAAGAAATGTTTAATTTCCCCAAAATATCTTCTTCTCCTGCTTTTGCCTATCATTTCATTTTTGGGATGACCTTTGTATAAATGCAGCCACAGAGAAGGAAATGAATACTAGACCTTTCTACTAATAGGGTACTCTAATCTATAAATACCTGCCTTTTTTCTAAGGGAGTTCACTATAGCAAGATGCCTCATGGAAAATACTTGCAAGGCCCTGGGTACTACAATAGGTCAATACATGAGCCTTTTCTCTGTGGAAATAGTGTATGGTGAAGTTCCCAGTCACAAAAGAAGCATAAAATGGCATGGGTTGCCCTTGATTCTCCCGAAACACTGTGTGTGTGTTTTGCCATCAAGTCAGAACTGACTCATTGTGACCCTAAATAGGGCTTTCAAGGTAAGTGAGATATTTAAGGAGTGGTTTTACCAGTTCTACTCCCCCAGTGAGTTTCCATGGCTGAGCGGGGATTCACACCCTGTTCTCCAGAGTCCTGGTCCGTCACTCTATCCACTACACCACACTATGTAACTCATGAAATATTGGTTCAGCCCAAAGGGGTGGGACTAAGAAAGAGTTGAGCTGTGAGTAGAGATTTGAATCAGAACAAGTGGGAGAGTTGAAGAGGCCAGAACGGCTGTTGCCACTTGGACTGCTAAGGCCCGTGCCAACTTGGTCTAGATATGATTCTTATATGTCTGTGTTAGAGGGGTGAATCCACATAGTGAATCCATGTATTTGCAATTAAATTAATATTTTATTCTAAGGTTTTGAAGACTCTGCATGTGGAGCTAATTCTTCTATGTTATGGATACCCAACCCAGTTGAGGAAGACAGCTTGGATTGTTTTCTGAATTTGAATCCAAAAGAACACTTGAATTTTGCAATTCTACCAGCAACTTCTGCATTAGTGCCATTGCTGAGGATTTGGGTGAACAAATTGTAGCATTTTATTGTTATACTTTATCATGTTGTCTGACATATAACTGTGAATGAGAAGAGACTCATTTTGTGAAATTGTGTTTGCAAGGTTCATGAAAAAAGATAATTCAGTAAAAAATTAGTCCCATAGAATTTAAAAGTGTTACAACTGCACTGCTTTTTGCTGCATATGAACAATGTATAATCTTTGTTTGCAATAGGAAAATGATACTGCTTTAATCTGGAAATGTTTTCTGTTAGCATTTTGGAGGTCTGGACAAATAAGAGCTCAAGACTGCTGTCTTAAGGGGACGTGGTGGCGCTGCGGGTTAAACCGCAGAAGCCTCTGTGCTGCAAGGTCGGAAGACCAGCAATCGTAAGATCAAATCCATGCGATGGAGTGAGCTCCCGTCGCTTGTCCCAGCTCCTGCTAACCTAGCAGTTCAAAAGCATGCAAATGTGAGTAGATAAATAGGTACCACCTCGGTGGGAAGGTAACGGTGTGCCGTGTCTAGTCGCGCTGGCCACGTGACCACGGAAACTGTCTACGGACAAACACTGGCTCTACGGCTTGGAGATGGGGATGAGCACCGCCCCCTAGAGTCGGACACGACTGGACAAATTGTCAAGGGGAACCTTTACCTTTACCTTACTGCTGTCTTAAATCTTTTAAAAAATGTTTAATTGTTTTATTGAAAATAGTAATGTCCTATTCCTTCGTTTAGACCTGGATGTACAATCTTTGAAGTCCAAGGGCCAGTCTGGAGAATACTCGGGACCAGGAGCCATATGCAAGGCATAGAACCATACAAGATGCAGACACATATGTAATTTTTATCAGTTTTGATGTTTTCATGTTAAGCAAGCAAAGCACAGCCCAGTTGTATTCAACAATAGGTCTTGGAACAACAGGGTTCAGGAAGGCAAAGCACAGGTCAATGCTATGCATTTAAATCTAAAAGAGGTCTCTTTGTGTGTGTGTGTGTGTGTTTAATTGTTGTTGTTGTTCTTCGTCAACAAGGGCAAAAGGAAGTTTTCATGTCCTCCTCAGACATTTACTGCTTTTTGAAATGAAAATTAGACTTCTTCATTCCCTGTTTTATATCAGAACAAACATACAGACAGCAAAAATAAAACAGAGCTGTTTCCATTGCATCCATTTTGACCCTAAGATGACTCAAATTCTCCTGGTTCTGAAAACAGCAGGCCTGCATGACCACAGCTCCGCTGACGGTTAGCTTGTGGTCCTCCACTCACATCTCCTGGGGGAGGGGGAAGACTTGCAGTGCTTACTGTATATCGCCCCTGTTTTTCCTATGCATTAAAAAAATGCAGAAATGGAGCTTACATACAATAATGGGGAAAGCGTTCTATCCATTCCTGCCAACCTTTCCATTGGGCAGCGATCCTCTTTAGTGGTTAAACAAGAACCTGGTTGGTTGCTGTCCTTCCTGCTGCTGAGCTCAGCAGCCAAGCTGTTCATCATTACAACAGATGTTTCTGCTTTCAGCGATCTGTGGGAACCTTCCTGGATGTTTTCTTCACTTCCTCTTATAGGATAAATGCCAATATAGATGAAATCCAAAAAAATAAAAGAGCTTGACCTTAACCATCTGTTGCTATTGGAACTTCAGGATGCTGGATGCCCTCAGAAGTGAAGCTGTCTTGAAGTCTCTGGCTTTGTTTTTTTCTTTTTTCTTTTAATGCTTAGAGGTTTAATGGGTATTTGCATTCATTCAATTCCGTATGGCTGTTAAATAAACCAATTAAGGAGTACATTAAAGAAAATCCCTCATAAGTGTTGTGTTATTGGAACTCTCATAACCCAGAAAGAATGGCCCACTGTGAACAACTTGAATAATCTAAATCAAAGGTCAAGAGATAGTGGAAGACACGCCAAAGGCAGGGAAAGCAGCAGGTGTGTGTGTGTGTGTGTGTGTGTGAGTAATCGAAAAGGGGAGAAATCGGAGCAAACCAAAGTGCTATCTGGATCCTTCTCAAGGGAGAAGAAACATTTCCAATGTGAACAGAAAGATTGCTCAAGTGCAAGACAAAACAGATCACACTGAATATAAAAGCCGTTAAATGTGACCCAGATCACTCCAAATTCCCCTGTCTAGTCACACCCTCAATAGACCAGCTAAATCTTGATGCATGATATGGAGGAAATGGGCCGCACATATTTTCTCCCTCTCTCATAATATTAAAATCTGGGGTAGTGGTGGAGAGGCAAGGGGTGTGTGCGTGTATGGGTGTGACCCAATTAAAGTGGCAGTAAATGCAAGGTGGGAAAAGGAAATGCACAACATCTCCCACAATGTATCTTTGGTGCTACCACACTGGGAATAGTATATTCAAGTCTGGTCAAAGTACTTGAAAAATATATTATATAACTGGAATAGGTGCAGAAAATAGCAACCAAAATGGTCAAGGGATTGGAAAAACTCTGGTGTGAGGAAAGATTATACGGTTTGGGATCTATTTAGTTAAGGAAAAAAGATCTCTTCCAGAAATGCCGTATATCACACTTTGCTTTGCTTCTGTTTGCTCGCTGTGCATCAGGTTCACGGACACATGTTGTCATTTCTGTACCCAAATATGACGTCCATTATTCTCTCCATTTCCTATTCATCTGCCATTCCCCATCTTCCCTCCTTCCCTCTCCTCTAATATTTGCAACCTTTCCTTTCTTTGGGGCATCTTCACATGTTCTCACCACCAATTTTACACTGAAATACTGGGACTCTTTAAAAAAAAAAAAACAGAATGGTGGTATAACATTAATCTGACAAAAACTTCAGACTAAGACACTCTCAGCATGGACATAGTGTGATAAGGGAAGTGATATAGCTTTAAACTCTGCCCTTGGTACAACATGACATGAAAAAGAAGAGATTAATACTTGGTTTGGGGAGAGACAAAAACGTGTGGCAACTCACAGGGAAAAGAACAGTGCAAAACGAGATAAGAAATATGTCATCTTGATAGTAGGGAAATGTTCAATAAGATCAGCACATAACCCACTCCTTAAGGTGGAAAAAAGTGAAGATGTGATAGGAACGTATAACATTATGCATGGTGTGAAGCAAAGACACACATAAACGTTTTTCTCCCTCATAATGTCAGAAACATGCAATGAAATGGAAGAAACATGCAATGGAAGGTAGAAGATTGAGGACAGATAACAAGAAGAAGCTTTTCAGATGGCACATTGTTCAACTCTGGAATTTGCTGTTACAAGATTTGTCAAAGATTTGACACAGTTTAAAAAAGGATTAGACAAACTAACGCAGGGGAAACTGAATAAGCACTTAAAGTGAAAGAGGGAGGGAAAAACCAATGAGAAGGCGAAAGAGTAGATGATGAGAAAGAAGAAAAAGGGCAAAAATAAAGAGCATAGAGATGGGACTAAGTGGTTTGCATTCAAGGCAAAACTAGCAATTCTGATAGGGATCACGGATAAGTAAAATAACCATCAGCTTACTATCCTTTCACAGCATTTTAAAATAGATGTCTGAGGCAAGCTCTGCACTCTGCCAAATAGCAGGGCTGGCCCAGGAAACTCTCAAGGACACTTGGTACACGTGTAACACATTTCTTCATGAGAAAAGCGATCCTTTTAAAGATATTGCCAGTAACGTCTTCAAAATGAGGTGCAAGAGGAAACAGATGCTATTTTGAGAATCTCCCTTGTGCAAGATCAAGACTGGTTTATTTCACGTTGCTTTGAGAATAAAAAGATGGAAAAAAGAAAAGAGATAAATGTGAGCTACCAGACCATCTTTTTGCTAGCTTCATGATTTAGCTTGTCTGCAGCTGGATGGGCTCATAGCATCAGCCTGTCCTGCATGTGCAGTGCTCTGTTGCTTGTATGATGGGCTTTCCCAGGGCTCATACACTCAGGCGCTCAGTACCTCCTTGCATGAGTTTCAACCCGGTTAGACTCAATAGGGGTAATCTCCAGTTTGCCTAAAGGCAAGCTGGAGATTATAGAAGATTCATGACCAGAGTGTTTCGTCCTGCCTGTAGTAAAGAGGATACTGGCTTTAATAGCAGGGCCAGCCCTAGCATTAGTCAGAGTAAGGCAGCTGTCCTAAGTAGCACGTGCTAAAGGTATAAAGGCAACAGGGTAATGTTGTATGCCATGCTTTGCCTGCTTACTCTCCTTTCAGCTCGCTTGCCTGATAGCACTGTTGGAGAAGCTGTTTTACCAATAGCATTGCAATAAGAGTTGGATGTAAGTCCTGCCCATTCAGTTTCTGTATGTGAACTTTCCTTCCCCCAAATGACTTGGGTTGCCCCTGTTCATGGTCTGTCTATCTCTTCATCGTTTTCAAAGCCCTTCACATTTTGTTAAGCCCAGCAAAAACTTTGAAAGCTAAACTGGTATTTATCTAATAGGGCTCCAGGGAAAATGGGGGAGGGGGGGAGAGAGAAGGTTCAAGAAAATGAAGTTTGTTGGGGTGGGGGGACTCAGACTCAAATATTGTGATTTTCCAAAACAGAACCTAGTGTATAGTTTATTGTCTACATGGTTCAGACATAGTGGGCAGGCAGTTTATAGATCAGATGTTTGTCCATTCTTATCCCATCACTGTAGTTTCCCCACTGGGCATAAACAGGATTAAAACTGAGTTCCAGGAAAGAGAATGACACTAAGTAATTTAGGATATGCTGCCATCTAGTGGCCATGGCCAATTCTGATGAAAAGTTCAGGTATGAAATTTGACTCAGACTACAGCTTTTACAGGAAAACTGAAAAAGTGCCAGATTATGTAATCTGACCCTACCAATTGCATCGTTTAAATCATGAAAAACAAGCAAAAGCATATTAAGGCTTCCATCTTATTTAATGTGTATCAACCACTAAGTATTACATGTGTTTAATGTCCCAATTCAACTAGGTGCTTTGTGAGAGGAAGCAGACTAACTAGGTGAGGAAACATATGTATTAAGCAAATGATACACACATGGTTCTCCTACCCACTCCATGTGCTGGTGGGTGTGCTTGGAATCTCACCGAATATCCATCCACTTCAATGTGTTCATGAAGACTAAATTCAGACCCCCCTTTCCTGCTCCTGTTTTCCTCACAGGAGTTTGTGTGTGTGTGTCTGTTTTAACACGTGGGGATGAAACTGATTGTTTAGGATCTAGACATGAGGTTCCCATGCACAAAATGTGGAGCAACACTAACACTGAAGAGCTTCCTTCAACGTATTCCGATTCAATATCTGTTTTTCGACCCCAAATTGCAATATGAATCCCTAGCTATATAAAAGATTTATTACCCACATTTTCTAACTCATCCCAAGGCAATTACCATAATTTATCATCACAAACAACAACAACAAAGTAATAGTAGAAGAAGCTGAAGACAATAATACAAACAACGATAAAATCATACTTAATGATTAAAACCAGAGAGTGGCATGTACACAATGACACCCGGTAAAATTCAAAGTCAAATATAGTTCAAGATAAACAGGTGAAGTTTTAGAAGACGTAACCATGTTAGTCTGTGCTAGCATATCAATAAACAAATAAATAGACAGGTGAGTGACTCTGATCATTGCAGACTCGGTTGTTCATTCTGTACCCTTTGTGTAAGGCGGTATTCACTATCCCTTCAGTTAGAAGACCTGTTGCTGAGAATGGTGCAATCTTTTTCTCATCGAACTACAGTGGTGCCTCGCAAGACGATGTTAATCCGTTCCAGACAAATCGCTGTCCTGCGAAAACATCGTCTTGCGAAACCAAATTTCCCATAGGAATGCATTGGAATTTAATTAATGCGTTCCGATGGGAAAGAAAAGCACAGAAACTTAAAAAAAAATTAAAAGAAAGTCACTTACCAGGTACTGTAGACTGAGCCCGGCTTCTCATAGTGCCTGGTAGCAGCGGAACATCCAGAAAAGAGCACCAAACAACTAAAAGCCGGCAGGCAGCAGGCAGCCGGCAGCCATTTTGTGCTCTTCTCCGCTCCTTCCCCCCTCCCCTCTCCCGACCAACAGCTGATAGGAGGCTTTTGCAGCACAGGCAGTGGAAAAGCACCCCAGAGGCTTCTGGAAGCGGGGCTTTGCCAAGAGGTGAGTGGGTGGGGGTGGGGGTGGGGTGGCAGGGGCACCACCCCCACAGCAAAGTGCTGCTTTCAGAGGCTTGCCGGGTGCTTTTCCACTGCATGTTTACCTGCTGAAGAAGTCCCGGCAGCCATTTTGTCCTCTTCTCCCCTCCTTCTCCCTCCCCTCTCCTGACGAACAGCTGATGGGCGGGCTAAAAAGAGGCTTTCTCTGCCCTGAAAATTCAGGGGAAAAGCTGGAAATAAAAAAATTCCGCTTTTCCCCTGCGCCCCGGGAGGCTTCTGAAAGGGGTGGGGGGTCACGGGAGAGGCCCCCAAACATCGTCCAGCGAAAAGCGCCCATAGGAAATCGTTTTGCGAAGCGCAACAGCAATCGCAAAACCTCATCGTCTAGCGGATTCGTCGTTTAACGAGGCAATCGTCTAGCGAGGCACCACTGTACAAGGCAGAGATCAAGCACAGTGGGCTAAGTGTTCATTTGCGGTTATGTTCTGCTTGGACACACAGACTTTGGCCCTCCATCTTCAGGGCCCCCTTAAATGCCCATAGCAAAAATAGGCCATCTGAGTGGCCAGATGTTGAACACACATACACATTCCTCAACCTCGGAGGGCTGCAGCAACACCTACACACACCCTTATGACCCCTACCCCTGTTTTTTTTCCTTATAAGAGTTTTTTTTAAGCTCAAAAAACTCCCTACTGTCCTCTAGTGGCCATAATTTTAAAATATTTAAAAGTGAAGAGAAGGGTTCTGGGGCCTCTCAAAACATGCCCCATTCACCTCCTAGAAGGCACAAACCTTTTCTGAACCATTAAAAGATATTTGGGGGTATGGGGGCTGGGGGCTGCAGGACTGCTGGGAACGGCATGCTGCCCACCCATGGCCTACAATGAGGGTGACTGATGGATCTCAACCCCTGAGCACTAGTCTCACAACCAAGGGTGCCACTACTGGAAAGGTCCTATACTATTCCTTTTGCTTGCCAGCCTAATTGCTTTGGTACCTTTGATATTAATTTCAGAATGCAGGGAGATATGTGTATCTGTGAGGGTAGCCCTTCTAGTAAATTAATTGTGTTATTTTACTATGTACGCTTCTTATCTTCCTTTTCTTCTCTTTATTTTCTATAAGAAGAAACAGTTGGCTCTGTACTCGGCTGCTGGTGGGAAAAAGTCACCAGAACCACATTGAAGAATATCTTCTTCAGCAGTGAAAAGTTCTCAGGTTCCAGATTAGCCTTGTCTACCCAGGCTGGCCAACGCACAACGGGCTTCCTGTTTGGGCTGAGATTTTCGTCTGAGCAACAACTGTTTTCCTGTCTGTGATGTGCTTTTTTGTCTTCAACTCCTGGCTTTTTTTTTTCTTGTTTCCATTACTTGGCTTGACCTGAAAGCACAGTCAGGGCTGGCCCAATCTATTTTGATGCTTCAGATACAGTAGCAGGTGATGCCTCTCCTCCCCTGTCATTTAATTCACAATACCTGGCAATCCAAGCCAGCCAAATTATTCTGCCAGTGGCAAAATGTTCTGGGCCATAAATTCCCATACACACTTCTCCTCATTCTTGGCAGTAACAAAAGAAAACAAACTCTGTTGCCTCACAAAAAACAGCCAATACTAAGTAGGTGAGTAAGTAAATAAAGTTGGCTAACACTCAGAACCAGCTGCCTAAGGTAGTTGCTTAATTCTGCCTCATGCCTGAGCCAAGCCCGCTTCAGAGATCCAGCCCTAACTATTAAAGGGAATGTATATTTGCTTTGAGTAATGGAGTTCCCCTCTCATAATTCAGTTCTCTCAGAACTATGTGCCTCAGCAGTCAAATTTGTTAACTGACCCCTTGTTTGTCTTCCACTGACAAATTACAAAACAAAACACACCAAATGCAAGATGTTTAGGTGGGGAAAATTACACGCTGCAAGAAACAGATATCATTTATACTGGAGAGAGCACTCTTCTGTGAATGTCATCTAGTTTGAGTCACATTTCTTGTTAGCCAGAGCAGATCACTTCACCCAGAAGCCATTCAGTCAGACTTGGCACATCCTCTCTTAATCTTTCTCCTTCTTTTAATTTTACCCCCTGGGCTGAAGATTAAGCAATAAGCGTTAAATGGTTATGGGACTACTCACTGAGGTCAGAGTGGGTTACTAGTGGAAACTTAATGAAATTCAAAGCAACAACTAGAAGGATAATACTTTTAAACATTCATTTTGTATCTGCATTGTTAAAAACAGTGTAGCATTCTATAAACAGCTTTCCTCCAAAGGAGCAAGTCTGACATGACTTTATAAACTATCCATATCTAACTCAAGATAGTTCCTGTCAAAATTAAATGAGACAAAGAACAGTGCAGCCATGTGAGTGGTTCTTGAAACAAACACTTTTAAAAAGGCTGGTCATTTATCATAGTAAACCCCTTCCAATCTCCAAAGACTCATAAAACTCCATTTTAATATGATATCAGTTGAAATATTGGGCTGTTGGTGCATTGGGAGGATTTGATTAACTCCCTTGGGCATAGGATAGGCTCATATTTTCTTTAAACATAAATGAAATTGATTAAATCATGATTTGACATGAAAATAATTGAACCGTGTTCTCCGGCAGACCTTTTCCTGGCAGTGAAAGAAACAACAGACCTGATGTGTAGTGTTGAATGATACCTATGCTGGCAACGGTATCAGGTCCCCCTAATGGACCGAGGGAGCACTTTTCTGCAAGTGCGGATCACAATCACCGTCAAGGTTTCTCAGGCGCAAATGGGGCACCACATAATCTGCAGCCCGGACTGGGACTTAATAAGCTGCAATAGACAGCATATGCATAGATGGGGTTGGGGGGGGGGGGGAGAAAGAAAAATGCTTTTGAACACCCATAACATGCAAAAAAATTGCAAAAAAAAATTGTGGTTCTCCTTCTGATGAAAAAAGTGTGCAGCCTTAGTCTTCACTTCATCTGAAGAAAATGATAAAAGGACACCATTCATAGAATGGCTGAACTCCTGTTGATATTTTTCTGCTGGTATAATACGTACAATCAATATGAAGTTCAGTGGGGAATTGCTGCAAGTTCAGAAATCAACGCAAGCATTTGTTTTTGCACATCAAGTTGCACACAATTCGGTGTGCAATAGCAAATGGCTAACTCACAGTGATTCACCACTGAGATCTACACCAATTGAGTTATTCCCGTGACATAACTAATAGGATTCTAGCCATGACTTTTATGATTCAGAGGCATTTTGAAGTTTCTTCATATGCTAGGTTAGGTCAGAGTGTTAGGATAGTGGCTTTCTGACTTTGTTTGGTCAAATGGGTTGTGATGCTTGTTGGGTTTGACATTCTCCAGCCCAGATCACTGACTTCATAGATCCTGAGCTTGGGAACAATCCATCTGGATTTCACTTTGTGTATGGACAACGCCTGCACAATACTGTTGTTTCCAATTTGGGTTGACTGTTGATATTGTTGCTGTTCACAGGTCAAGTTGGATAAGTCCACTCCTGAAAGCCTTACAACTGATAACACAATAGAAACAGATTGCATGTTTCTGCATTTAATCTTGTATTTTCTGTCAGGTGTAATGTGCTATCTGTTGAAAATCAATGACATGAGAATGAAAGTGGAACAAGGGTGGCATGCGAATGAACATGGAACTGGGGATTCCTGCCTCCCCAATGACCAAGAATCCAGAAATAACTGTGTAATAGCTGTCCTTCAATGTACTACATCTTTTTTTCCCCTTTCCAATTCGTTGATTCCACTTTGAAAAATACAAAGGGAAAATATGTTGGCCCAAGAGCAACAAGGCTGTCAAAAGGTCTGTTAGGTTTTGCTATAATTCTGTGATTCACTCTTAACGTGAGCCACCCTGTTCAGAGCAGGGGAAGCAAATGAACTGATTGTCTGCAGAGGAAGTAATCAGTTAAGCTTTGTATGTTTGAGCTAAGTTAAACTTTAAAATAGAACTTTTGAAGCAATTGTTAGCTTTTGTAAAGGGAATGCTGTCTTTGAACTGTAACAATGCACAAATACCTGCTTGTTCTCAGCGGAAACTTGGATTTAAGTCAACCTGAAGACTTTTATTGAGTTGAATGGGAATGGTGTTGCATAAATTATGGGGAAATACTCTGCAAAAACGAAGTGCGATGCTTTGTGAACATTAATGTCTTACTATTGTGGTAACATAATAGGCACGATCCAGCCAAAATGAAGCGTTGTAAAAGTCTGATGTATTTCAGTGGGAGAGTCAAACACATGCCTTATCTGATTGGCTTCCTGACAACTTGCTTGTTATTTGATTTGAAAGGGAGAAACTATTAGTTTTTAAAACACAGTATTGGAACATCAACTTTTGGGGATTGCAAAAATTGTCTGAACTTGTTTGAAAGATGTAGACCTTTGGGGTGTTTTGGAGACCCTCACTAGCCCTAAATGTTGTGTGCAAAACATTGGCCATGAATTTTCAGCAGAGCTGTATTTTTCGGCGACTATCACAAAAGAACTTCAAACTTTAGGGCTGATCCAAAATTTAAAAAAATCTTTCTTGACAACTGGTCTCTTGTTTTGAGCTTTTCTTTCTGGAGTTGTGTTTGTGTGCATCTGAATAGTGCAGTCCTTCACTGGCACTGCGGGTTAAACCGCAGAAGCCTCTGTGCTGCAAGGTCAGAAGACCTGCAGTCGTAAGATCGAATCCACGCAACGGAGTGAGCCCCCGTCGCTTGTCCCAGCTCCCGCCAACCTAGTGGTTCGAAAGCATGCAAAATGCAAAAATGCGAGTAGATAAATAGGTACCACCTCGGTGGGAAGGTAAACGGCGTTCTGTGTCTAGTCACGCTGGCCACGTGACCACGGAGGATTGTCTGTGGACAAACGCTAGCTCTATGGGTTGGAAACGGAGATGAGCACCGCCCCCTAGAGTCGGACACGACTGGACAAATTGTCAAGGGGAACCTTTACCTTTACCTCACTGGTGCACAGTTATGTAGTTTCTCTACTGTAGAGATACCAGGGCTGGCCCTATAGGTAGAGTGTGGCAACTGCCTCAACTGACAGATGATGGTGTGAAACAGCTGCATCCCACAGGCTTTCTTTCTCAGCTCCTCATCTACCATAGACCTTTTCTGGATGGTAGAATCGAATATGTCATATGGCTTGCCTTGTGTCTCCTAAGGCTAGCTTAGGTATACTGGAGGACTGTTCTATTGTCAGTGCTGAAGTAAAACACAGCTGTAAGTCCAGTTGGCTTCAGTATATGAAAGAGGGTGGATGAGTCTTGCTCTTTGCCTCTGATAGCAAAACATCTGAGGTTAACCCTGGGAGATAATTAGCAATGTAAGCATTTCTTGCTTCATCCAATTCAATGCATTGAGTTATAGTGTTGTTTTTGAATATTTTTTCATGCAATAATACCCCCTTGGTCTGGATTATTTTAAAAGAAGGGCATGAACAACTTTGAAACACAACTTTCTGTGTGTCTCTCATGCAAAACAAGGACTAAATGTTGCCTTGGCTTACTTGCAATGTCCTTTGTGTTCGTATCAAGCAGCCAATCAGATTTTTGCTATAATCATGTAGTTTCATCTTTACAGGATCCCTGACTGGCTGGGATCATTCAAGAAAGAAGCATACTTAGAGGAAACAATTGTGCCAAATTAGCAGCAGACTGCTTGTGGTGAAGAGTGGGGATGGAGGTAAAGGTGAGGAAATAAAGTTGAATTCCTCTGAAGAAACAGATTTCACCTCCTGTTTCCAAATGTTCATAGGCGAATAACTTAAACAGCCCATGCATGATCTTTGGATGATCCTTTCCTTTGTTTTTTGTGTAATGTATCAGATCTTTATAAAAGACACATTATTTGCTGTTCTATGATTCTCATCCCCTTCACGGATTGCTGCCTTGTCGTGGCGAAGGTGCTTGAGTTATTCAGAGAAGCTATGGGCTATGCCGTGCAGGGACACCCAAGACGGACAGGTCATAGTGGAGAGTTCTGACTAAACGCGATCCACCTGGAGCAGGAACTGGCAAGCCACTCCAGTATCTTTGCCAAGAAAACTCCATGGACAGAAACAAAAGGCTAAAAGACATGACACTGGAAGATGAGCCCCTCAGGTCGGAAGGCATCCAACATGCTACTGAGGAAGAGCGGAGGACAAGTACAAGTAGTGCCAGAGCTAATGAAGTGGTTGGGCCAAAGCCGAAAGGACGCTCAGCTGTGGACGCGCCTGGAAGTGAAAGGAAAGTCCAATGCTGGAAAGAAAAATACTGCATAGGAACCTGGAATGTAAGATCTATGAACCTTGGTAAGCGGGATGTGGTCAAACAGGAGATGGCAAGAATTAATATTGACATCCTGGGCATCAGTGAACTAAAATGGACGGGAATGGGCGAATTCAATTCAGACGATTATCATATCTACTATTGTGGGCAAGAATCCCGTAGAAGAAATGGAGTAGCCCTCATAGACAACAAAAGAGTGGGAAAAGCTGTACTGGGATACAATCTCAAAAATGATAGAATGATTTCAATACGAATCCAAGGCAGACCTTTCAACATCACAGTAATCCATGTTTATGCACCAACCACCAATGCTGAAGAGGCTGAAATTGACCAATTCTATGAAGACTTACAACATCTTCTAGAACTGACACAAAAGAAAGATGTTATTCTCATTATAGGGGATTGGAATGCTAAAGTAGGGAGTCAAGAGATAAAAGGAACAACAGGTAAGTTTGGCCTTGGAATTCAAAATGAAGCAGGGCAAAGGCTAATAGAGTTTTGTCAAGAGAACAAGCTGGTCATCACAAACACTCTTTTCCAACAACACAAGAGGCGACTCTACACATGGACATCACCAGATGGGCAATACCAAAATCAGATTGATTATGTTCTCTGCAGCCAAAGATGGAGAAGCTCTATACAGTCAGCAAAACAAGACCTGGAGCTGATTGTGGCTCTGATCATCAGCTTCTTATAGCAAAACTCAAGCTGAAGAACTATGGTTGGAGGCTCGTAACATTGTACAGGAGGCAGCAACAAAAACCATCCCAAAGAAAAGGAAATACAAGAAAGCAAAGTGGCTGTCCAACGAGGCCTTACAAATAGCAGAGAAGAGGAGGGAAACAAAATGCAAGGGAGACAGGGAAAGTTACAGAAAATGGAATGCAGACTTCCAAAGAATAGCAAGGAGAGACAAGAGGGCCTTCTTAAATGAACAGTGCAAAGAAATAGAGGAAAATAATAGAAAGGGAAAAACCAGAGATCTGTTCAAGAAAATAGGAGATATTAAAGGAACATTTTGTGCAAAGATGGACATGATAAAGGACAAAAATGGTAGGGACCTCACAGAAGCAGAAGACATCAAGAAGACGTGGCAAGAATACACAGAGGAATTATACCAGAAAGTTTTGGATGCCCCAGACAACCCAGATAGTGTGGTTGCTGACCTTGAGCCAGACATCCTGGAGAGTGAAGTCAAGTGGGCCTTAGAAAGCATGGCTAACAACAAGGCCAGTGAAGGTGATGGCATTCCAGTGGAACTATTTAAAATCTTAAAAGATGACGCTCTTAAGGTGCTACACTCAATACGCCAGCAAGTTTGGAAAACTCAGCAGTGGCCAGAGGACTGGAAAAGATCAGTCTACATCCCAATCCCAAACAAAGAAGGGAAGTGCCAAAGAATGCTCCAACTTTCGTATAGAAAGAATACCGTACAATTGCACTCATTTCACACGCTAGCAAGGTTATGCTCAAAATCCTACAAGGTAGGCTTCAGCAGTATGTGGACCGAGAACTCCCAGAAGTACAAGCTGGATTTCGAAGGGGCAGAGGAACTAGAGACCAAATTGCTAACATGCGCTGGATTATGGAGAAAGCCAGAGAGTTCCAGAAAAACATCTACTTCTGCTTCATTGACTACGCAAAAGCCTTTGACTGTGTGGACCACAGCAAACTATGGCAAGTCCTTAAAGAAATGGGAGTGCCTGACCACCTTATCTATCTCCTGTGAAATCTATATGTGGGACAGGAAGCAACAGTTAGAACTGGATCTGGAACAACTGATTGGTTCAAAATTGGGAAAGGAGTACGACAAGGCAGTATATTGTCTCCCTGCTTATTTAACTTATATGCAGAATACATCATGTGAAAGGCTGGACTGGATTAATTGCCGGAAGAAATATCAACAACCTCAGATATGCAGATGATACCACTCTGATGGCAGAAAGTAAGGAGGAATTAAAGAACCTCTTAATGAGGGTGAAAGAGGAGAGTGCAAAAAATGGTCTGAAGCTCAACATCAAAAAAACTAAGATCATGGCCACTGGTCCCATCACCTCCTGGCAAATAGAAGGGGAAGATATGTAGGCAGTGACAGATTTGACTTTCTTGGGCTCCATGATCACTGTAGATGGTGACAGCAGCCATGAAATTAAAAGACTCCTGCTTCTTGGGAGGAAAGCGATGACAAACCAAGACAGCATCTTAAAAAGCAGAGACATCACCTTGCCGACAAAGGTCTGCATAGTCAAACTATGGTTTTTCCAGTAGCAATGTATGGAAGTGAGAGCTGGACCATAAAGAAGACTGACCGCCGAAGAAGTGATGCTTTTGAATTGTGGTGCTGGAGGAGGCTCTTGAGAGTCCCCTGGACTGCAAGGAGATCAAACCTATCCATTCTGAAGGAAATCAACCCTGAGTGCTCACTGGAAGGACAGATCCTGAAGCTGAGACTCCAGTACTTTGGCCATCTCATGAGAAGAGAAGACTCCCTGGAAAAGACCCTGATGTTGGGAAAGTGTGAAGGCAAGAGGAGAAGGGGACGACAGAGGACGAGATGGCTGGACAGTGTCATCGAAGCTACCAACATGAATTTGACTCAACTCCGGGAGGCAGTGGAAGACTGGAGGGCCTGGCGTGCTCTGGTCCATGGGGTCACGAAGAGTCGGACACGACTTAATGACTAAACAACAACAACATGATTCTCATATATCTAAACTGATCTGTCTGTTTTAAAAAACTAAACACTATTCTATATTCTTTTGGATACCAGAGCAGTGTAGAAATATAGCTAAGACAATAAAATTGTTAAAGAAATAAAAACTACAGACGCATCATCAAAAGCAGTGAGTTGGCTAATTTGCAAATGTTTTGGCAAGCAAAAATGCAGACCTAGTGTCAAAACAACTGTACTTGGCAACAATTGCACTTCCATGGCATGCTATACCTGTGAAGGCTTTCTCCCTTGCTGGCATATATTATATCTGAGGTCTTTGGGGAAATGCTCCCCTGATTATGCTAAATCATGGGCAGACTGATATGGGGAGAGATGATCCTGCAAGATAGCTAGATCTCAAGCAATTTAAGGCTTTAAAGGTAAGCACCAGCATCTTGAATTGGCTTCAGACATGAGAAAGCCAACTGAGCTCTTCCAGAATTAGGCAATACGATTCCTTCCAACTATAGTTGTAGTTACCATTTTGCCTGGTGTGTTCTACTCTAGCTGAAGGTTCCAGGTCAATTTTACGAGTAACCCAAAATTCAACAGATTACAATAATCAATAGATTAGCAGATCATGAACCACTATGGCTAGGGTATCTCTGTGACTGTCTCAGCATGGTCATAGCTGGTGAACAGGCTGGAGCTGCTAAAAGGCATTTCAAGCCACTAAGGCCACCAGAGCTACAAGTGATAGCATGGAATCAAGAAGCACCTCCAAGCTATTTACTGGCATGAGGTTTAGACCCACATGCAGAACAGGTTGCTCTTACAGATCCATGTCCAAGCATGGATTACCACGGAGCTTGGACAAGTCCAATTTTTTACTTAGAACTCCCAGAATTCCCAGTTGCCATGGCAATCGCCCTGCTTCCTAGGGATTTGAAAGTTTTAGTCCCTAGAAGTGATTTTTTTATATAAAAAAACTCTGCCCCAGCATAGCTGGCCTACATGAGTCTTTTTCACCTCCTTTTCCCTTTTCCTTTTCATTCCTGGAAATGTGACCAGATGACATAAATGCGTTTCATAAAACTGAAGACTTTTGCTACACCAAGAATGCAAAGCCTGTCATTCAAAATACATTTTTCTTTCATGCATTGAAAAGTGTCCCACTGCTTCTCAGATGACCTGTCAAGCAAAGAGTGACATAATCACAACACCAGATTCACTTTGGCTGAATTCTAAGTGGGAATTTTCCCTTGGGCTCTGTCAGGAGCAAGTTGAGCCTGTTCTGTAGCCACCTCGTTAGTAATGTAGCTTTCCAAGTTCCATCCCTTGGGGAATTTTCCAGAAATCTCTTCCAATCAATTGCCCCAAACAGGACCACAGAAAACTGAACATGTCTAATAATATTTTGCCAGTTACTTAAGGAACTGAAACTATAGTTATCGTCACAGACAGCAGCTGCATGCATCCTGTAAAGGAAAAGAAAGATGGAAATAGAATGTATGCAATTAAAACAGTCCTGCTATATTTTCATCTTTGTTGACAGAACACTGAGCCCAGAATTCCCTGCATGGCCAAAATTGATTATTTACCATTGGTTTATTTACTATTAGATCCCCCTTTTCATTTCTGAACACATGCTCAAAGCAGGTTAAAATTCCACTTACCTACAATAGAGGATCCATTAAATAACCATTAAAAAGTAGGATAAACAACAGGAATTACATCACCACCAAGAATTGCAATCTGCTTAATCTTGAGACTGAAAGAGTAAAAACATGAGGACTCTTAATTACTTCCCATTTGGGTCTGATCTACTGATAGAGTAAGAAGAATCTTTTTAGGACTTAGCCTTTGGCAGGTTAAGATGTAGTATAACTGAGTGCTCCTTCATAAGGAAAAAAAAGTCCCGTCTTGTAGAAAGTTTGTTATGGAGGGGTCTTCTAGGGTGTATATGTGTCTATTGGACTACAAGCCAGGTCATTTAATGTTAAGTTAAGCACAGGGTAGCCACATAAGCAGCTTGTTGCTATAGCAGGTCACAGGCTTGGGGAAAAAAATGGGCGAGGGTTGCTTGCCTGCTCTTTCCATGAGTCTGTGTGCCTGCTGAGACTACCTTAGAGCTGCTAACAGCTGATGGACCACTTCAAGGCCCCATCCTTCTTAGGGTTCTTTAAACCAGATTTGAAGTGGTAGCCCTGAAAGCAGAGCCTGGCCCCAGTGCGGTCCTTCGGCTACAGGACTGAAGAGCTGTTCTTTGAAAACTAAGTGGTATGGCTACTCAAGATAAATGGTAGTGGAGACTAGTCTAGGTAGAGTGGCTTAGCCAACTCCAGAAATCTGAACCAAGTCATTTCCTGCCAAGGCGGTATCAAGGGCATAGTTGTGTTTTTCATGTTTTTTTTTCTGTCAGGAGAAAGAGACATATCCGTTTACTGCAGCCAGAAATGGATCTTCTGCGTAGGCTCAAGAGTCCTCATTTCAGTTACTGCAATCGTTTGGGGTTGAAGGGGAAAAAAAATCTAATAATGGAGGGGAAGAGGTCAAAACTACAACCAGTTCAAGATTCAATATGAAACAATCCCGCTCCCCCCCCCCCCAATAGTGGCAGTGAGCATTCACATGTTGACCCGACTCACCATTTGAGTGAATGTTAATTGAGTGGGACCATGGATGAACATGTATAAGATTCCCATTGGGTTGAGAAGGAGGGGAATCTATCTGTTTATTTCCTTATCCCTGAGAAGAGAGAAGTCTCTATTCTGTATGTAGTTGTTCTTCCAGTCCCTGTACAAATCAAAAAGTCTGTGACTCCATGGGAATGGTGCCAACACATGGCACAGTGTCAAGGATAAAGGTTTTGTGCAAGTGGTAATCATACAGGATCCTCTATGGACTGCACCCGAGTCATCTTCTTGCCCCTTTTTCTGGCTTGTTCCCCTCTTCCCCTCTATTCTTGCCATCTAGGCACATTCAGGATAGGACCCCAGTAACAATCATATCTCAACTGGAACAATGCCTGAAGTAAATGAAGACTTTAGAATGCAGCATGTATAGGCAGGCAAAGGATTTGGAGAATTTCTAAGCCTGGTGTGAACAAGAATGAATCAGCTTCTTTTATAAAAACAGATGTTTGTTTTAAGCTGGAGCAACTGATGTGTTCTCCTTGTGCTTGACTGCACAAGTAACTAGATGAGGGCACTTGGTGGGACACCACTCTGCCCATAGGTGTAACCTGCTTCTTTCCTCAGCCTTGATTCCTGATAAGACTCCAGAAAATTCTGAAGCCAGCTTTGCTTCTGTAGCAGAAAGTGAGCTGAAGCCAGGAGGAGCTGCTGCTAAACATCTGAATAGAGTTCTCTTTTTATTTAGAAGACAACAGCTGTTAGTTACCATAGAAATATCCATTAATGGATATGCTCAGAAACAGAAGAAATGGAGGGTTTTTTCCCCTAATTCTGTTGGCCCAGGATTGTAAGTGGGGACGTGGGGATGTGGGAGCAGGGGAGCCTGTGTCATATATTTCTCAGGAAAACATTTCATTCTTGTGATCCAAAAAATGATCATAAACTCCTGGAGCCCATCTTGTGATTTAGTCACTCAATCACTGACTTGGTGGGTGGTTTTGTGCAAGTGGCTGTCATCTCTCAGCCCAGCTTATTTTGGAGCACTGTTTGGATTTTTTTTTTAAAAAAAGAGAGAGAGACATGCCACCCTCAGTTCCTTGGAGGAAGAGTTGGTTTCATATGTAACCAAATGAAAGTGCAATCTGTTTAGAGATCTGAATGGTTTCCAAGACATCAAAACCAACAGCAGTCCAATTGCTGGAAATGTTACTGGAAAGCTGGGGGTTGGAGTATTACAGTCCATTACTCACTGGTGACACTACAGTCGGAATCAATGGATTTTTTGGTTTTCAATCACTTTTCGGTCCATTTCTGCACCATTCTGCAATTTAAAAAATAATCTGCAGAATTATTCCTAGATTATGTCAATACAAATCTCTGTGCAAATACTTTCTTAAATTGTAGATTATTTTTAAGTATATTTGTTAAATATGTATCTGTTAGTATATTTTCTAAAAACAAACACACTAATTAGCCCTCAAAGGATGCATTTCTAAACATATTTTATCCCACAATATTTAGAGTAATTTTTATGGCTCAAGTCCTCCTGGGGTATGCATAACTTGCAACAACTAACAGTGGCTAATTAACAAGATGTTGGTGCAGAATTAGGCATATGACTGAGATCTGCTGCAGCCTCTCATGCAACTATTAATTACTACTAAGGTGGGTGCATTTTAGCCTCCTTTGACCCTTTTGCCTTGACCCTATGAAGCCAACAGTCTGTATATTACAAATACATGTTTCAGACATCCTCACAGAAGATCATCCACATCCATGCACTCGCATGTTGCTATATGGGCGAATAAATCAAATAAATCATGTCATTGGAAGCAGAAGATGGAGAAGCTCTATCTTCTCAGCAAACACAAGACAAAGAGGAGATTGTGCTACAGATCATGCACTATTAATATAGAAAATTAGAGCAAAGCTGATGACTAGCCCTAAAACTTAGCACTACAAGATCATTTAAATAACATTTCTGGGGGAAAAACCCCTGTAATTAATAGATTTGCATTATTACACTCAGTTGACCATGAATCAGAACAACTGCGGATTGAAACCAGAATGCAGAAAGTATTCCAGTAGTCAAAAGAAAGAAAAAAGCCTCCATGGGTGACTGATAAAACTTGACAACAGGCATTAAAGTTTCTGAAAAGTTGCATTCAGGATTCTGAACTCATCTCTGTCACCTTTTACTTTGGCTTCTCATCTCTCCTAGTCCAGCCGTCTAACCAGTATACCACATATGTCAGAGATGAGATCTGGAGCAATCTGGGGGCTGATCTCAGTTGTGTCTTCGGTGACAACTGGAGATGAGGATAAATGGCTTACCCATTACATGTTCTAAGGTAGTACTTCCCAACCATGGGTCCCCAGATGTTCTTAGATTACAAGTCCCAGAAATCGTGGCCAGCACAGCTAGTGGAGAAGCCTTTTGGGAGCTTTAGTCTAAGAATATCTGAGGACCCAAGGTTGGGAACCATTATTCTAAGGAGTAAGCACAGATCCTGAAGCTGAGGCTCCAATACTTTGGCCCTCTCATGAGAAGAGAAGACTCCCTGGAAAAGACCCTGATGTTGGGAAAGTGTGAAGGCAAGAGGAGAAGGGGACGACAGAGGACGAGATGGTTGGACAGTGTCACCGAAGCGACCAACATGAATTTGACCCAACTCCGGGAGGCAGTGGAGGACAGGGGGGCCTGGCATGCCCTGGTCCATGGGGTCACGAAGAGTCGGACACGACTTAATGACTAAACAACAAAATTCTAAGGAGTCTGGAAATTGAGGTTGACACCTTCTTTAAGGAAATCTCATTGCAAAGCAAAGGCCTTTCAGTTCAGGCAACTAAGGTTGGGAGTGTTACTCTCTTGCTTTTCAACTCTAAGAGTTTCCTTCCCCTGCCCACACACAGATGTTCATCGCAGCATGGCATACGTGCAAATATTTCAGCAATTCCTTCCTGGGAAGCACCTTGAGCCCTTGTGTTGGGTGACTTGGGCCTTTTTGTATGGAAACAGGCAATTTGTCAAGCACAATATTTCTTTTTTATGGCCTCTTTAGAGCATTCAAACCTGTTTGCTTTCATGGCAATGAGCCACTTTGCTGCAATTTGTTTCAAAAAAAGAAGTTTGTTGAATCATAAATAGCTCCTGCTCTGACAATGAATGTATTCCAGGAAAACACTTGGAAATGTTGCTGCAAAAAAAGAGTGAGCAAGTCAAGGCAACCGAGGCTAAGTGTTTTGGTCTGCCAAGACATGCACCATTCAACTTATTTGCAGGTTTCATCCGTTACTTGCTAATAATGAAGTCCCATAGAAACACTTGCAGGTTCCCCATGGAGGGTGAGCCTGCATTTAAGGACTGTTTGGGGGCAGTCTAGTGAATCTCTGTGTCATACGTTTCTTATTACCTAAAATTTCAGGGCCAAAGCTTGACATCTTGCAATGTCAAAAAGGCAGGGCAGGCAAGGGTTGAAAAGCAAGCAAGCACAACAGTATAAAGAAAGGTGGAATATGGCCATTAATAATAAACTAACATGTGAAATAAAGATTAGAAAAGGAATATTGAACATAAATGATTTTAAAGATATATCGAATTTATTTTTAGTACATGTGTTTGAGAAAGGGAAAGGTTATACCTCTGGACAAGAATCATTGTATTTCTGGAGAAAAACAGGGCAGGTATAAAATATAAAGAAAAACAAATAAGTAAATTAGGCCAGAGAGTGATGAGGAGCACAGGGTGGAATATGTATGATATATTTTCTGTCTTGATAAAAATTTGGGTTTTTTTAAAGTTCTTATGTTAGTTGAATTTTTGTTGTTGTCCTTTTAGTTGTCATATTTTTGTGTATTATTATTGTGTATTATTAATTAAAGAAAAAATAAAAGAAATGCAAGCAAGCACAATCTTCACACAAGCACTTCTGTGGTGAATCAATGAACTTTGCCACCAGCGAGGAAGGAGAGAAGAAGGAAACCCAGACACCAAACATGCAGTGATCATACTTTCTGTTCCACCAGTGCCACTCACTCAGAGATTTCATCCCACTCCCTGATGTGACACACAATGATTCTCTGAGACTTCAGCTGGCACCCTTGAGACCAGTCAGCCTCTCCCTAGTGAGCATCTGTAAGGTATGGATGTCAGATGATTAGATAACTGGGTGGCAGAGGAAATTTTAGCAGGTGTAGCTTACATTAATTGATTAAATTGCCCTCTTTTCCATCTGGTCACCCTGAATGGGTGGGGTCTGCAGCCTGAAATTCTAATCCCCCCGAAGTAAAAGTTAGTCAATGTTTTATCTGCTGGTTTCATCCAATTGTTGTAATTTTACTGTATTTGATTATTTATATTTGTTAGCTATCCTCAGTGGTGCACAGAGTTTGTCTGTTAGAACCAAACCCCCTAAAACTTCCCAGCCGGCATGGCCACCTGGGTAGGGAATTCTGGGAGGTGTAGATGAAGAAAGAAACTTTTCCAAATTCTGGTGATGCAGAAGAATCAGAAGCTCACAACGTAAGTTTACATATACGTGAATAAAGTCTATAAACGTTAAGTCTCAGAACATGATGCCCATTGATTTATGAACTGGCTGAATCATTCTGGTTAAACTTTGGATACATAGTAAAAATCAAGGACTTATAGACGCCTGGCTCAAGGTGATGAGATCTGTAGTCCAACTCCTCCTAGAGGGTGGTGTGGCAGAGTTTTAAGAGTTTTTAATGAGAACATGCAGGAGCTATCCACAACTGAGTAGTTGTAGGATTTTGCTATGGAATGGGGAAGGCTGAGCAATAGATAATACAGATGGAAAAGGGGATTTCTATAGGTGTGGCACTGAACACTGCAGGGCACGCTGACGCTATAGATTGAAACAAATTCTGCAGTCATTTTCTTCCCAGAGAATCCTTGAATTTGTAGTTCTGGAACAGCAGTGAGGAAACATGGTTCCCTAACAAAGATCTTGCCATGTTATACCAAAGGCTCATCCACACTGTGGTATTGTCCTCGGTTGTTCTGGGGTTGTGCTGGTTCATTATGGTATATTTTTTGTTGCAGAATTGAAAAGATCATCCTAGTATTGATATCTATGCACAGGGAGGGTATTTCTTGCTGGATATTATTAGAATGCACTGGGTTGTCCTGGTACCACCTGTAACCACGCAAATCTAGAATCGCTCCTTGAAGTCTCATTCCCAACACAGATTGCCACCCCTTTTGCTTGTTTCTCCACCCTCTCCTTGTCTACTTTACTCTCACCTTCCTTTCCTCTTTGTTTTACCCATTTATCATTTTCAGACCATGACCTCCATGAACTGGAGCAAACCAGACTAAAGGAGAATACAAAATGAAAGCAAGGGTTTTTTTTGTTCTACGCTGACTGTTGACATTAGCTTTAGTTTTGCATTGTGTGGACACCAGGGTGCAGTAGTTTAGTCATAGGGACTGGATTTCTCTCTGGAATCAATGCAAATGGCCAGATGATATCATTTATTTACTTATAATTTGATTCATATCCTACCTTTCTCGCTTGCAGGACCTAAGGCAGCTCGCAATATTTATTTAACATTATTATTTTTTAAAATAATAAATTACAGTTTTATTGTGTGTGCTTTATCACACTAAAACACTAAATTATCACAATTTAAAAACAATAATAATATCAAAAATAAAGAACAACTTCCCATCATTAAAAGCCTTCTATCACTAGCCACTTAGTGGCTAAAAGTTTCTCTTAAAAAAATTTCTTTGTCTCCTGATGCAAGGAGAGCAGGAAGAGGATCTTGCTACAGGGGTCCCATCACCTTTCTCAAAGATGGAGAGCTCCTTCAACAGGATTGCCAGGTCAGCAGCATCCCATACTCCCCAATTTTAGGGCCAAAACCTAGGACCAGCACAGGATGGACCCTTGTGATGTCACAGAGCTGAGGGAGGCATGGGTTGCAAGTGTGAAGTCTCCCGCTCTCCGCCTCTGCCTTTGCACTGATGCCAGGATCTCTGCAACAAGAAGGTTCGTGAGTTGTTACCCTGATGCTCCATTCTCTGGTTCATGATTTGCTCACATCATCCTTTGAGCTTACCCTGCTTTGCTCAAATGGCATGATGAGACAAGCAGCAAAATCTAGGGCACAAACCCCAAGCAAGAAAAAGTAGAAGGAAAATGTGGGTAACCCAAAATAAATAGAAAGTTCATTCTTAAAAGACAAGAGAAAAAAAAGGGAATAGGCTGGGAAGGATCTCTCAATTTTGGCATCCTCTAAATTGTGGTGCCTTGGAGCAAAACCCCTTCTGCCTGCACTAAGTCAGTGATCCCTGGATTGTGCCTGGGCTTTAAAGCCATCCTACACACATAAATCAAACTATCTCCTCCACTGCTGCTTGCAGTGAGATTTGTCTTCCCTTCTGGAAACCTGGCAAAGCATAGCAATTTCCTGAAACTTCAGCTGGTGACCTGAGAGCTGACAACTCTACTTGCAAGTACTGGCTAGGTCCCTCTGCACACCTCTTAACTAGCAGGTGAAATGGAATTCTTGCTGCTTCCTCCCATCACTGATCAGAGATTAAAGGTATTCAAAGGACTCTGCCAGCACATGAGAGGGGGCACTCATTGACATTTTGTCCTGTTTGTGCACTGTGTGTTGTTACTGCCCACCCAGCAATTGGCACACCTTGCTCTTATGATCTCTCCTTGGAGGGAGGGGGGGCATGTCCAAGGGGAAACCTCTGCAGGCTAAGGAAACAAACAAACCCTTGAGGAAATAAGCCAGCAAACATCCCTAGGTTGAGAGAGATTTGGGTTCAGCACAACTTCAGCCAGCTTAATATAAACTCTGTTGGCCTTCAGCCATCCTGGTAAGTTAGGACTGCACTCGAGTACACATACTCCTTTGGAGGTTCAGACTACTGTACTGTCTTAAGTGCTGGTTTGCAGGAGTTCTCTTGATTAACCTTCAATGGGTCTGACGCAACGAGGGTCAAACCCTTTTAATAACAGTCAAAGAGAGAAGACTTTGCTTCAAGGATCAAAAGAGCCACAGAAAGGAAGTCTGCTCTTAATGTGTTATCTGTGGTTTGCAGCCCAATGGATATGCTCCAACAGTCCTGCTTTACTGTTCTCTCTCTCTAAACACATCACAGCACTGTTTTGCTTCAGGGGAAATTTTAAAAAGTGTTGTTGAAGTTAACAGAGATGTATGTATCTGTTAATTTCATTTTTGTTCAGGTTCTATTTTTTGAGCTTTAAATATATATTTTTTAAAAAATTCTGCATTGATTTGTGATTTTTTTTATTTTACAAAAAATACTTTATGAACATTCACTCACATTTCTCTGCACATTTCTCCTAGCATGTGCATTTTTATGGACACTTTTCCATAACAGTACACTTTTTATAAGCAATTTCTCTTAATGGAAGTGTTTGTTTGGCACAGTATTTTCATTATAAAATGTGCATTTTAGTGCACTCTCCCCAATGCACAAAGACCAGGAAAAGTTTTTAACAGATGATCCACATTACAAAATTCAGAAAAGTGTGACTGTTGAATAACTTTATCTCTGTTCTATTAGTTTGAGAAGTGCAAATTAGACAAGTGCAAGTTAAAATGAGAACTAAACAAATTTCTTCTCCGATCCTATTAGTATGCATATGTATTTTCTGCAGCACATTCACTTCTATTCCAACCCATCTCTCCTAAGTCATTATCCAGACTATAAATGTTGCTGAACATGGCCAAGTGGCAAAGATTCAGTGATTCATGCAAACTGGTGGATTCTAGGCTGAATCTGGCATTCAAAATGAAAATGAATATGAATCACTGGAGAAGCAGGGCTGTCCATAAAAGTTCCACCTGAACAGCCTCAGCCTTGGAAGAAGAATCTTCAGAGCCCACACATATTCCATAGAACATCTGAATAGGGCTTGTGTGATTAAACATTCCTTTATCTATCTATCTATCATTTGTAGCCCTCTTTTCTCCTGATGAGAGGACTCAAAGTGGCTCACAATGTTAAAACAAGTAGAATTAAAAACACAAATTATGCATTAAAAAGGAATTAATGCATAATAAAAATAAAAATAAAAGATACATCAAATGATTAAAAGAATTCAAAACTTTAAAAACAAAATTACTAAGCTAAAAACCAGCCTACAGGGCTCAATTATTAAAACCCTGTCTGGAAAAGGTAGGTCATCACAGAAAAGTTTTGAGTATGCTGCGGTCATGCCTGTTACAGATGTCCATGCATGGCTGGCTATATCAGCACAGTAGATAGAAGGCTGAGAAGAGCTATAGGCAATGCAGAAATTTCATGGAAGACAGCATTGTTCCACCTGGTAGGTAGTTGGGTGGGAACTCCAGGGAATACAGAGATTCTCCAGGTCAAGTTAAGATAGCATGCTGCCCAAGACTCTGGGGAGCTCCTGCCAAATCAGAGTTGACAAGATTAATCTAAATGGTCTAAGTCAGTGTGAGGGTGCAAATACAAAGTGGGAAAACATGCACTGATCTGCGGTGAATTCACACTGAGAAAGTTGGGTCTCCCTGGCTGAATTCACTTTAGGTGACCAGAGCAGAAAAAGAAGAGGAAATTGCCAATCAGCACTTGTTGGCAGCTTCTGCTGTAGCTATTCAGATATAAAGGAGGCATGACTACAGCAGAAGCTGCCTTAACAAGTTGTGAACAAGAGTTGATTTGCAATTCCTGCCCCCTCCTAGGTGCTCTAGTGCAATGCTGTTTTTTTCAACAACAAGGAAGGAAGGAAGGAAGGAAGGAAGGAAGGAAGGAAGGAAGGAAGGAAGGAAGGAAGGAAGGAAGGAACAGCTTGGAGACAAGAGATTTTTGTTGAGAGGAACCAACACCCCCATGCGTCTTCTCTCCCCACTTTCACAGCCACCAACATCCCTGCACAAGCTTTTCTGCATTGGCACAAGCAGTCACACAACCTGAATTGATTTGAAAGCATTTACCTACAAAAAAAAAGGGGGAAATCCCAGTGGTGAAGAAAAAAAGTACAGATTGGAAGAAGGAAATCCAGACTGATTTGTATTAACTTGTATGTTATGTAGTCAATGGAAAATAATACAAATTTGACCGTCCCAATCCCAGAGCATTTCCTGTCTCATTTGTCAATGTAGTTGCCAGCTAAAATGGCTTTCTATGTACTTATGCTTGTAAATGGGCTGTTAGAGAAGGAACAGATTAATCCATCCCATGTCAGTCAGCTTTTATTTCTCTGCTTCCAGCATGAAAGTACAGGCTGCTCTCAGGAGATGGGTTCTGCGTGCCTGCCTGCTTATTTATTTGCTAGGCTGTTGATTTTGTGGATTTAATTGTAGAACTGGTGTGATGGCCCATAGTGTAGTTACAAATTCAGTGGTGCAGGGTTCCTCCATGAGACTTACATGTGTATGCATATACACGTGTGTGCATGCGCATGCGCACACAATACTCTTTCCAGGTGCACCCCCCTTCTTTGCTGAATGAGCATGTTCACATATTCACATACTTGCAACGATCAGGGTAGGGGTGGGAGGAGGAGACAAGAATCCCTGGAGAAGGAAGGGAGAAGCTATCATCCAGAGACCAGCCCTCCACCTTCTTTCACAGCTGTGAAATGCAGAGGCAGCAACAGTTGCCTCGGCTTTCTCACTATGTCTCCCTGCCCTCCTCCTCCTTCAGGCATCAGTAATAGGACACTGTTAAACACACACATGGGGAGTTAAGTGAGGAAGAAACATCTTCAGAGAAGTCTGATGGATGAGTTGCAGGATGGTTGCTTTTCTGGGTTTTAATTCATATTAATATTAAATGTGCAGACAATGGTTTATATGACCTTTACAGAAAGCTAAGCAGCAGCCAAGCCATTCTAATCAGGCAGGCAGGCAGGCAGGCAGGTAAATGAGAGGGCGAGCTGGCTCCTGCTACCTTGGACAGGTGGGACAAGATTTCTTCCCTACCCAAAGGGCAAAGTGGTCTGAAGTGGGCTGTGTGTGGAATAGATCTCTATGAGACATGAAGCGAGGGCGGTTTTGAAGGAGGGGCCAGTCTGAAGAGACCCAAGCTGAAGGAAGGGGATGGAGGGAGAGATCTGACAGAGCCAACAGGAAGAGACCCTGCTTCAACTCCCCACCGGGTGGCAGGACACCACCATGGGTCATGGTGAGCCCAAGATATTTGGCCACCAGAGGAAGACGGCGACTTCCCATTGCTTGCTGGTAGGGCAGAAGAATCTGATTTCAATAGTTTGATTTAATTTTATTTTTATCATGCCTTTTCCCTTAAAAAGGGTGTGAGGTGGATAGTGGCGTACTTTAAAAACAAGTAAAATTTAAAACACACACTACAAATATTAAAGCAAAATTAAATTAGTTGTTACATGAAAACAGAATGTAATTAAATGCTATTTAAACACATTTCTGCTGAAAATAATAATGACTATTAACAGAAAGGTGGAACACATCCTTTGAGGCCATTATCCCTAGTAGCATACAAAAGTCCTGCCTAAATAGGAAGGGCTTAGTCTGATGGTGCAAGAACAGGGAGGCGGCCCACCTAGCTTTCCTCAGCAGGAAGCTTCATAATCTGAGAGGGATCAGTCCCAGACATTATAACAAGATAATGGCCTCAACCAGACCTCAGGCAGCAGAGTAGATTGTGCAGCATATTCACATCTGGCCTCCAACAGAGAGAAACAGCCAAGGCATCTAGCAGGAAGAGGTGGCAGGCCATCGCTGGTACTCTCAGCATTTGTCATCTGTGGCAATCACTTCACTCTGCCTAGTGGTAAGGCTAGTTCTGGCTGAGGTACTAGGGTGTGTGTTGTGGGTAACAAGCATTCACACATGGGTCTTTCATGTGAGAAAAGGAGTGTTGTTTGATATTGCCGTGAGTCACCTTAAGTCTCATCTTTCAGAGGTAAGGGAGATAGAAACCCAGGAAGGAAGGAAGGAAGGAAGGAAGGAAGGAAGGAAGGAAGGAAGGAAGGAAGGAAGGAAGGAAGGAAGGAAGGAAGGAAGGAAGGAAGGAAGGAAGGAAAGTAAGTAGTACACAGAACTGCTTGCCCATCTATGTAATGCTGGAGAGTATGGCAAAAAGTGTACCAGCTCAATGAACTTGGATGGCCAAACAGATTTTCAGACAATTGGAACGTCCTTCCTCACTGTTAAGGCTGTAACTGGAAAGTTTTAATGAGGGGATTTATATCTCCTTTGGTTTACAATAATGCGTGGGTAGAAAGGGCTGCTCAAAATTTTGTATGGCACCAAATTATGGGGGAACAATAAGGAATTAGAAAGGTGGTTCATGCTTGCCAAGTTTTTAACAACTATTCAGGCAGTATCTAATAGCTTTGAGACTCTTTTCCCAGAAACGTGTAAGTAGAAATTGTTCAAGTCCAAGATGTGCCAGGCTGGGAAATCACGGGAAAATGTCACTTTGGGTACTAAAATACACTCAGGCTTTTGTGATGGTTGCCATTTGCGAACTAAAGACGGGAGGAGAAGAATCGTAAAAGGAACAAATCAAGTTACCAGCTTGTGCTTTTTGGCAGGGAACCGGTGGGTTTCGCTGGCAGAAATCCAACAGACAGAGCTGTACTATACTATATCTCCAGGCCAAGAAAACATACACCTGCTGAATGTCTCTGGTATGCCTACTGAAGGTGCCCTGCCAGGGGAAAAATAAAAATTACAGACAATTCTAAACCATTAAAGGCGTGAGAGGGTTTCTGAAGATGTTTAATTGCAACAGAGACTGGAGTTGGCAGAACCAAAGAAAATTGAGTTTTTGTATTGGCACAGTTGTCTCTGAGCACAGAAAGGAAGAGGCAACTTCACACCTTTGTGAGCGTACTTTATGGCCCTCAGCATGTACTGTGGACAACTTGATATTAACTGCCCAAATGCCCTTGATGTTGCTTGTTATTGGGTGAAAATTATCTGGTATATTTATCAGTTCTACTGTAGTGCTTCTGACATGAACAAAGAAAGAAGACTGCATCAAAAGGAATAAGAAGAGGATGTGGTTTTGCAAAATCACTCACCTGACGTATGATAGCTGCAGGCATTCTTGGCTATATAAAAGGGAGCCACTGACCTCTTGGCAGTAGCAGAACAGTAGGCATATCTAGCGACCAGGTGGGCAGCATGGGCATCCACAGAGGGGGTAAGCGGGTGCTTCCTTCCCAAATCCTAAATATATTTATTATTTGAATGTACATACACAGAGACACTGTGTTGTTGTAGGGTGCACTAAGCACCCAAATTATGCTAATATAAGCGTGTAAAATTCCTATGGATACCCTTAAGAAGCAGTGCTGAAATTATTTATCTATTCACTTTATTAAAAAGGAGATCCTGAAATTCAGACCTGCATTGGAATTGTACCTGAGTTTGGAAAACTTACTTTGTGAGACTAAAATTCCCAGAATAGTCTGAACTCTGAGCTACATTTACACTGATGTGAAGTGCACTCCATGTTTATAGAGAATAATCCTATTGTGTTTGATGTGGTTTATGTCCGAGTCTGGCTGCAGAGACTGCAGCGCTAGAAACCTGTTATCTTCAAGTTAGTTACATGAGAGTTAGTTTTACTTATTCACTGCAGGATTGGCACTCTATGTATGCTCAGAGGTCCCCCCTCATTTAGGAAGAATTTACAAAATACAGTATCTACCATTACAAGGAATGATCCAGGCCACATTCCATACTTTAAATAAAACTGATTTAAATAGGGGTGACTTTTTGAGACACGCTTTATTCTTTAATTTAAACGAATTTAAGCCCTGTGGCAGTGGTTAAACTGCAATACTGCAGTCAAGCCTCTGCTCATGACCTGAGTTCAATCCTCATGGATTGAGTAGCCAGTTCAAGGTTGGCTCAGTCTGCTATCTTTCCAAGGTCGGTAAAATGAGTACCCAGCTCACTGGGGGGCAAAGTATTGTTTACATAATTATGTTGTAAAATGCCCAGAGAGTGCTTTAGCACTATGGGTGGAGTATAAGTTGAAACAACAACAGCAACAAAGTTTACCACTGGGCCCTAGTAATCCATGATCTGAGTGAAAGAGCACTACCCAAGTTTCAGTCTGAGCTTGGGAAAGTTACTTTTTGACTGCAGTTACTAGAATCTCCCAGTCAGCATGTCCAGTGTCTTGGGTGGTGTCTCTTAGCAAAGGATGATCTTGATTCAAGACAGACGGCAATGCTTATATGTGCTAAACAACCACACATTTTTCTTCTGATGGTTTCACGAATGCAATCCTGCATCCCACAAGGCTGCTGTTCACTTCGATAGGACTGTAACCACGACAGCAGCTGCAAAGACCAATGTTAAAGAGCCAAGGTCACCTATCCACAGTTCATCCCCAAAGCCAACTTATCAAAGGATAAGAAACCAGAAACTAGGCTGCCTGTCAAAAAGCTCACCAGGTATGGGACTGGTCTGAATTCTTTTGAGGTGAAGCTCCACCATCAAGGCGCTGGTATAGAGTCAGTCCTATTTCATGCACTCAGCAGGGTAGCTTCTCAGGGAGGTGGAACATGCCACAGAGCCCGAGCTTCGAATGTTCAGTTTGAGGATAGGTATGCTGATGCTATCCCTAAAAGAGCAGTGGGTGGCTGATGTCTGGAACTCAGACCATCATTCTGCTCTTGCTCAGTTATAAATGCCACCACAATCTGATTACATTTATTCTTCTTAAAGGAACTTCCCATTCTCTGATGTGGGCACCCTGGTTTGAGAGCCACTTAGCTGTTGCGAGCAGGTAAATTCTATAAATAATCCTTCTCCACTGAAGTTTTATACTGTATGTGCACTGTCTCACTACTACATTTAGATAAGCAAATGGCAGGGAGAAGGTACAGATATTAGTTCTTGCAGCATTCTTAGAAAGTGTGTGTGTGGTGTTGCTGTGGGGCGAGAAGAGGAATATTTCTTTATAAGCACGCAGGGACTGTCTACCTCCCTGCTCCAATGCCAAAAAGGATGAGCTGAGTCTTGTCAAGGAAGTCAAGAATGATGCAGCACAAATACCGTGGTTCCTCTGGGAGACTGACAGATAGCAGGATGCTGTGAAAGAACTCACATTCTTCAGCTGGAATCTCTAGATACAAAATATGATCCAGAATAAACTCTAATGAAAATATATAATGTCATGGGCTTCCCTTCATTTGCATCTCTAGTTATTTTGCAGGAGTAAGAGATGGGCTCCATAACAACCAATAAAGATATGTGTACTTTCTTTTGTGAAGAATTTCTCTGTAGCAAATTTTTAAAAGGAAATTTTAATCAATTAGTCTTCAGTTTGGCTGGGAAGCCAACGTGATTTTTCTGCACTTTTAGACAAAAGGAAATGCATCTCCTCTCTCTCTCTCTCTCACACACACACACAGAGAGCGAGAGCGAGAGCGAGAGATCTGCATAAGATTTGCACAGGCTGATTTATATGGATGGAATTTAGAAACAATTATAATAGAGATACAGTTGATACAGTGAGGAAGACTGTGCCTAAGTGTCTGTGTGCCTGCACAACTGACCGTCCAGTTAAGTGCTGAAGGGCATCTTCAAGAGCCCTGTCCTTGCTTCTTGCTGTTCTTTACCTTTACACCGCAGTTAGTCTGGACTAACTGCTCAACCCCTTTAAATAGAGACCTGTCTGCCCTAAAGTAGGATATAAGGTCATTGTAAACCATGTCTGAAAAACAGCAAGTTGTCTTGTTCGTTTGCTTTCAATAGCTATGGTGTATGAGACGCAGAATAGATGAATACATAATCATCTACTGTATAAAGTTCAGAAAGAAAGTTCTTCCCTCACTGAACTTGTGGTTTTAGTAAAAGGAGAGTGGAAAAATAGGTACGCTAGGAATGACACAGTCAGGGCTGTATAGTGGTGGAAGTCTTGCTCACCTAAAGACTGGATGTGATAGGGAGGTTGTGTTCAGAATAGGAGGGTGCCCGGAAATTTTGAAGAGAGCCACCTGATTCTTGCACAGCCATGAAAACTCTTTGGTGGGATGGCGATAATAAACTACTCTGTGAAAATCTCATATACCTTCAAAGCCCTATTAGGATCTCCATAACTTGGAAGCAACTTGATGGAACATAGCAATAACACTACCTGACTAGTCTACTGCAATATACCGTGTTTCCCCGAAAATAAGACAGGGTCTTATATTAATTTTTGCTCCAAAAAACACATTAGGGCTTATTTTCAGGGGATGTTTTATTTTACAGTCATGTCATCTTCTTCTGGTTGCTGCACAAGGGCGGAGGGCAGGGTTTCACTTAACTAGGGCTTATTTTTGGTGTAGGGCTTATATTACGAGCATCCTGAAAAATCGTACTAGGGCTTATTTTCAGGTTAGGTCTTATTTTCGGGGAAACAGGGTACTCTCTGTAGGACTTCCCTTGTAGTTCACCTGGAAGTTACAGCCAGCACAGAATATGTCTGTGCTTTTGCTGACAGGTATTTCTTCATATCAGTAGGTAACACATTTGCTAAAGGTTTTACACTGGCTGCCATATTTGCTGCCTCACCTCCCACAAAAGCTGGGCAGGGCCAGAGTGTGCTCTCCTGTTTTGGACCCCCCAGGGCAATGAGCAACTGGAATCAAGAGGCAGGAAGGGGAATACTAGCTCACAGCACCCCTTCTCCTTCTTTGGCCAATGAATGGGACTTTCCTTTATCATCATGTCTGCAGCAGTTCTTGTTTCTTCTCTGCCTAACAGCAGAGAAAAGACAGGGCTATCTCAAAATGTTGATGCCCTGGGGATGGTAAAACACTGACAGACAAACTGATTCTGGGTTGCTGAGCTCTGTCAGACAACATTGTATGTACCCTTTACTGTCCATATTAAGGACAGCAAAAACATATGGGCTACTTCACTGAACCAGAGGAAAAGTCTGTCAATTCTTACTCTTTCAACAACAATCAACGACATCTCTCCAGAAGCTGATACAAGCAGGCACGAAAAGGTTGATTTAGCCCCTGCCCCGGATGCTCTGCTATTTAGAATCAGAGCTTAGAAGTGTTTCTTTTGGGGAGTTGTAATAATTTTTTTTTTCAAAGCTCCGCTCTGAATTCTACTACCTCTAAATATAGAAGCTCTGTTTAGCATTAAAGGCTAATAGCTCTACAGCAGTATGTCCTGCAACAACAATTTTGCAGTGTAGGGAATTTCAGATCAGAGTTTCAGTCATCATCCCTTCTTGCAGACACTCCATATTCCACCCCTACACCCTTGGGTATCTAATCCCACCCCTGCTCAACCATCAGTGAGGATTCCTCAGTGGGATGTTTCAGGATTTTTCTCCCTCACCCCTTTTTTGGGGCACTTCTGGGTATCTTGGGACTTCTCTAATCTTCTTATGTCCAAGTGGCACTGTTTGTCAGATGCATGCTGAGAGAATGAGTTTGCTTGAGTAGTGAGGATAAACTCAGTGAGTCAGAATGAGTCCTAGGCCAGTCATCTCTTAGTAAGACAGACAATGCTTTCATGCACGTAAGCAAAGATAATCACTGAAGCGGCTTTGGCTCCTTAAAAAACATTTAACACAAGAAACAGCCTGCACTGCCAAGTTAAAATAAATAAAGGTTTCTATACCCAGAATAGTTTACAATGATGGCATGTGACACAACACTCCCAAAGTATTATGAAGGAAAATACACAACACAGCTGTACTGCATTCAGTTTCTGTTTAAACAATTCCTGGGAGAATTGTTGACATGCCCTGCTGAATTCTTGGCTTGAGTCTAAAGATGCTTCCAGATTTCATATGCAGCTTTTATCTACTTTATATTAGCTTGATTGTTCAAGTCAGAGTTAAGGTTCCCTCGGCCCACTGAAGAGAATGTCCTCACACCAGGAAACAGTCTATTTAAATTTACATTAATAAAACCTGTGCCAGATTGTTCCTGCCCGGGGCAACAGAACTTCTAATATTTCCTTGACTGCTGGAACACTGCTGTGCATTTTAGGATGTAACCCCTGTTCTCTTAATGGAGTTGGCTGTTGATCCATTACCAAGGAGATAAAACAAGATCAGGTCCACATATTTTATGTGTTAGCACTATGATGATAATTGCAAAAGATTCCATCATAGAACTAGATTGGCTTGATGCTAAAGGAAGCTGGTTTGATTCTTTAAGAAAAGGTGTTTGCAATATATTCAACTCTCAGGATTACTTCCAGTAATCCATCTGGATCCAAGGTAACCATTAATGTTATTAATTAATCAGACCATTTACAGATATTGTTGGAAGTGACTGGATGCAACTCAGCTGACCCTTGAGAAGAGGCATGTCTTTGCATGGGGAAGGTAGAGGGAAGGCCTCCTCTGCTTTCCTAGACTATCCTTTATCTGCTCTCACCTGTGCTGACTTTCCTTCAGCCATAGATTACTATTCTAATGGTTGCTGATGTCACTTACTTACTTCTCAAGCCTTTATCTTGTCCTTGCAAGGAGATGTTTTTCTTTTATTCTCTAGAAATCAAAGGGTAGTTATGGCTCTCAACATCTCCAACCTACTTAGAGCCAGGACTTCTGTCACCTTTCCTATCACAAGCATATCTGGATTTGAGTCATAGCAACTAGACTTCTTTTTTCTTAGGCTGAAACATTTCGCTACTCATCCAAGTACGTAGCTTCTTCAGTCTGAGGAGAGTTGGTAGGAGACCCCTGATACATCCTCCACGTTGGTTTCACTTCCTCATGGTCCAACGTGGAGGATATATCAGAGGTCCCCTACCAACTCTCCTCAGACTGAAGAAGCTACTTGGATGAGTAGCAAAACATTTCAACCTAAGAAGAAAGAAGTCCAGTTGCCATGACTCAACTTCCAGACAACCTCACCTGGATGACTGAGAATCTTCACAGATATGTCATAAGCATACTTCTTGTTTTCTTAAAAGTGTCAATGTCATTCCCTTAACCAAAGGGAGAAGAATACTCAGGTAATCATTTTGAGTTCCAAAGGGCTAAACCCACAAGTTAACATTGCTCCTGTACCACTGCATACTTATCTCCAACAGATAGGGCAATTTTGAAAATTAAACAAAAGCAAACTTAGAGAAATGGCTCTGCATCAAATATACACTGATTGTGATGATGACAATAATAATGATTATTTTGGTGTTAACAGAGACTTCCTTTTAGTTATGATAGCAGTTACCATTATTATCGGACAAGAGTGTATAGCTTGAAACCTTTTTTCTAGTCCATATCATTGCTGCCTTAACAGGTACTCCTTATTTGCTTTGACTCTCTGATTTTCAGAACAATTTCAGGCTAGGTATTTTCAAAGTCTATCATGATGTGCATCATAAAATGTAACTAAGGCTTCAGCTACATAAGATTTCAATTCAAATCCACAGGTTTCTTGAAGCAACACGTTCACTCAGATATGTGCACCATCAACAATACAATACTATACGTGATTATAGAAAAGTAGGCTTCACTAGGTCCTGTGGGATTTACTCCCAGAAGAGAAACACTAATGCAAGCTGTTGATCAAATTGTGCTATTAGGTGACATCTGCCTTTCACTAGAGTTCAGAGTCTGGAAATGTTACTTTTTAACTACAACTCCTAGATTCTGAATTCCAGAAAATCAGTTTTCTCAGTCACCGGTCCTTTTTTGGATCTAACCTAGGCATGAGTTTTGAATTATATTGCATGCACATTTTTGAAGGTGAATGTGGTTGTTACTGCTTGAAAACAGGATTGGACATCCCATTTCTGTTCCTTTTCTGAATCCGAATCTACCGAAACCAGAACATAGGAGCAAAAAAAATATATGTACAGATCTACCTACCTCTTAGACAAATTTTGTTTCTATTTGTCATCAGAGATGACCAATGTTTGCAAAAATTTGAAAGGGAAAATGAAACTGGTAGATATGCCCGTCCCACCTGGAGATGCACAGAGAAAGGAATTCTGAATGAGATTCACCAGATGATGATGACAACGACAATGACAACAATAACAGGAACAGCATACATACTGTGCCAATATGTAACAGATACTTAGGTTTTGGGTTAAAGCTTGTATCTGTTATATACATGTTTTTATAATTTTGACTGTGCCTGATGTTTTTGTATAATAGTAAATAAAAATTCCGACTTATGGTGATCTTTTTTCAGGATTTTCCAGATAGATAATATTTAGAAATGTTTATCATTCCCTTCTTCTGTGGGCACTCTAGCACAGTGCAGCTTGCCCAAGGCCACACAGGCTGACTGTACTCACAAGAGGCACAGTGGGGAATCGGACTCCCAACCTTTGGCTCTGCAGCTAGATATCTAAACCATTGAGCTATACTAATAGCAAACTCATTCCCCTAGAATTTAACCAAATATAACCAAACACAGAGATAGGAAAGGAAAAGGGTCACACTTTTCAGTCAATAGTTAAAAAGCTAAACAAATGCTAGATGAATTTGATTACATTTATTTCTTCAGACTCAGGGGCTGAAAACCTCTTCCTTTGTTATGTGTGCAGAAGGCAAATGGCATAATTTTCAGTGCCTTCTGGCTAGCAATTAACAAGTCCCTTGCTGGGATTCTGATGTGTGCAACAAGTCAGGACCCTGTCTGAAGAAATGGATTTTGATTCATTAATGCTTCATGTTGAAATAAGTCTGTTAGTCTTTAAAGAATTGAAGTTTAATGTAAATGCAAAACATCCTCCTTTTTATGTAAACGCTAAGAGTTGTTTATGGGACAGAAGTCAGAGTCTGTCAAAGGAGACAACTATTTATATCCACATGACATTACAAAAAGCTGGGTTATTAATATGTGTAGCACAAACAACTCTTAGCACAACTGAAACCACTCATACACTCCATCAATGATCTACAGCTCATTCGGTACATTCTATATGTCATCATTCCAAGCTGTCGATGGCAGGTCTAAACTTGCTTACAGGCAGCCTCCGAAACTCAAACAACTCTTGACACACAATAGACTACACAACATGAATGCAGAGGTGCCACAAACCTAGATGCCAACTCTGTCCCCACATCCACTCTGGCAGCACAACTGCATGCTCCAACAAAGTCAAATTACACCATTAGAAGTTCATCTTCAAACATGGTCTATGTCAACCTTTGCCATCAATGCCCTCTTGTACTTTATATAGGGCAAACAGGAACATCTCTGTATAATTTATGTCTATGTATTATGTCCATTAATGGACATAAACCTGACATCAAAAATAGCAGTACATGAAAACCTGTTTCAGAACATTCCAGTTTCTCAGGACATCCTATAAATTAGTTGAAAGTGATTATTATAGGGGGGGAAAAAGACTGGGAAGAGAGACAGCTGAGAGAAAATATGTACGTAAGTTCCGGAGGTTATCAAAAGGACTAAATATTGACCAGGGATTCTTAATTTATTACCAAGTGTGAGATTCTTCATTGATACCTAGAACATTCCCACAGTTTACCACTTGTGTCTACAATGTTATTTTCACCTTGTAGACTCATTTCCTCTGCCTATCCTGTATATCAGCGGTCCCCAACCTTTTCTGAACCACGGACTGGTTGGGGGGAGATCCATGCGCGGGTGGATGGGGCACCTCCACGCTCACGGGGGGCACTTGTGGGTGGGCGAGCTGTTTGCACGCATGTGTGAATGGGCGAGGTGCGCTCACGGGTGGGCAGGGTGCACACTCGTGCATGCGCGGGTGGGCGGGACACTCACGCACATGTGCAGGGTGCGCTTGCAGGTGGGCGGGGTGAGCTCGTGCAGACGTGCGGATGGGCGGGGCACCCGTGTGTGCGGGTGGGTGGGCCGTGCGTGCGAGTGGACGTGCGTGGGGGAAGTGCATGCGGGGGGGAGGAGATCTGTTTCCGCGGCCCAGTCCTACCATGGCCACGGATCGGCACCAGGCCGTGGACCGGGGGTTGGGGACCCCTGCTGTATATGACTTGCTAATTAAGAAGCTATGGGCTGTTCCGAAAGGAATGGGTATGCCTCAGCACTTGATTGTCCTGATGAGTAACCTGTATTGTGGAGAAGAAGCTGCCATGAGGATGGAATATGAAGAGACAGAATGGTTTCCTACAGGCAAAGGTGTCAGGCAAGGGGGCATTTTGTCCTCTTATTTGTCCAGTCTGTACACAGGACATATCATATGGAAACCCAGAACATATTCAGATGAAGGAGGAGTGGAAATTGGTGGAAGAAACATTAATAATTTAAGATATGCAGACAACACCATAACTGGCAGAAAGCAGCAATGATTTGGAACAACTTTTAGTGAAAGTGAACAAATCAAGTGCCAAAGTACGACTGCAGTTGAACATTAAGAAAAAATCATGGCTACAGAAGAACTACACAACTTTGAAGTTGACAATGAAGAAACTGAAATAGTGAAAGATTTTGTATACCTTGATTCAATCATCAAACCAAATGGAGACTGCGGCCAAGAAATCAGAAGGAGACTGAGACTTGGAAGGGCAGCAATGAAGGAATTAAAAAAGATAATCAAGTGTAAGGATGTGTCCCTGGAGACCAACACCAAGATTGCCCACATTCTTGTAATTGCAGGAGGGAATATGTATCTTAACCTCTCCTCAAGTATATTTTTCATACACACACCACCAGCTCAGCTCAGCTCTTTTCCACTTATGGCTCCATCACACTTCCAATCTACATTGATTTCAGCTCTGCAGTATTTTAAATCTGTTTCAAGTCACGTGGTTTATATGTTGATGTGCACATTGACTTTGAAAATAGTAATTCCAATGTAAATGTGACAAAGTCCAGGCTGTGTCCTGGGGAAAACATCCTTCTAGGTGCCCAACAGCTGACTGCAACAGAAGCAGAGAGGCTGGGTTTGCAAAAGGTGGCGGACACTCCTGCAGAGGCCGACTTTCAACAATGTTGGGAGCTTAAGCACATTTTAGGACCTTCCCTGAGAGGAGAACCATTAGAAGCCACTGCCTCAGCAACCTAATTCTTGTGTCTTTTCCAGGGCAGGCTTGGGGGCTCCTTCTCTGTTCCCTCCCTTTCTGACACCTAGTGGGAGAAGAAGGAGGAGCAATAGCAAGAAGCCATGGAGAAAGGGAGGGAAAGATGGAAGGAGCAGGAATGGTGTCTGTGGTCAGAGTTCTCTGACACCCTTGAGGCTTTTGAGTGAAATGGAAAACTGGCATGAAGGAGACAGTCATGGTAGCAGGGCTGCTGCTCAAAGCAAGCAACACTTCCCCTGCGAAGGGCAAGGCAGTTGCTTCACCTTGGCAGCAGGACCCAGCAAATATGCCTCACCCTTCATCCTCATCTCCAGTGCCTCTTCCTCATCTGCCACTCTCCTCACGTGTTGCCTCCCTAAAAAAGCAGCCTCCCCCCCCCCCCCGACATAACCTTCACATAGCTACCACTGCTATCCACCCTCCAGTCTTCCTTCTGAAGTGGAGTTGCAGCAGGGACATGAGGAGCTGCTCCTGGAGTCCTGTTTTTTTCACCCGCACCTCACAGCTGATTGATGGGCTCCTTTTTATGACAGCCTGCTGGTATCTTTGGCACTGTTTTACTGCAACAGGGGAAGTTACACATGCTGAAATGATTAATAACAAATTGGTTCACAAGTGTGTTAAAATAAAAAGCCTCCATCTGCCTCTGTAAATAAGCCTTGTTCTGTGGCCAAAAAAGCTGGGGGTTGATCGTGCCTCATGTAGCTAGGATTTTTTTAAATCAATTTTTTGAAAAGCAAGCCCCGATTCAACATTGGTTCTTAATGTCAGTGTAACTGGGCCCTTAGTCACATTTTCATGCTCTCCAATAGAGACAGTAAGAGTTGGCTTGGCAACATTCAAGTTTCACTTAGGACTAGTTGCTTCTCTCTTTTGTTATTCATTGCTGTTGCTTTATTCCTTTTGGTTGCTGTTCTTGTTGCCAGGCAAGATTCTATTCCATACACTCTTCTTTCCCAGGTTAACACTAACACTAATGCATTGCTGGAGAAACTTTCTTGCAAAAAGACTGAAACATGTCAAGTGCTTTTGTTTTAGAAAGACATAGAATTGCATTGAATTATCCACATAGCAAATGTCCAATTAACTAACATCTTAACTGTTTACAGTACTTTAGTGCCAATTTCTGGCCAAGAAGGGATCTATCACAAGGCGCCAAATGTTATGACATTTGGAGAAACCCTAAGATTCACAGAAGTATGAGGACTAGGCATGGTTAAGTGAAAATGGAAAGGAAGCCTTAAGCACCCACAAATTCATGCCATCACTTCATGAAAAGACACCAAACAGCCTGAAACAACATTGCTGTTCAATTTTTTTCTGCAGCCTCTTTTGCTTTGTTTTACTGTCTGATACTGTCTGATAAAATGGTAAAATGTTTGAATTCCTTATACGGATGGTGTCTAGTACTGATTAATGTTCTCTGCTACACTTGGGCAGAACACGCCACTGATCCACTCACCAAAAGAAGTGAATACTGTAGTTCCACTTTGAACACATCTAATTTCATCTGATTTTGGAAGCAAATCAGGATTAGGTCTGATTAGTACCATATTTTTCCGTGTATAAAACAACACTTTTTCCTAAAACCATTAGAGGAAAAATTGAGGGTCGTTTTATACACGGAAGGAGGTGGAGGCAGAGGCAAAGGAGCAGCCGCAGTCAGCTGCCTCTTGCGGCTGCCCATGACTGCTGCTGCCGCCATCCAATCACTTCCTCCAGTGTGACTTGCCGGGGCTCACCTCCAGCTCACGTCGCCGCCTTGAACCCTGCCTGAAGGGAGCCCACGAGTGGTGCTGGAGGAGGCGATCTGGTGGTGGCAGCAACAGCAGTCAATGGGCAGCAGAGAGAGGTGGCCGAGTGCGGCTGCTCCTTTGCCTCCGTCTCCTGCTGCTGCTGCCTCCACTCACGGGCTCAGCAGTAGGAGGTGGAGACGGAGGCAAAGGAGCAGCTGCGCTGGGCCGCCCCTCGCAGCTGCCCATTGACTGCTGCCGTCGCCATCAGATCACCGCCTCCAGCGATCGTCTCCTTCAGGCAGGGGACAAGGCGGGTGACGTGAGCTGGAGGTGAGCCCCGGCAGTCGCACTGGAGGAGGCGATCGGGTAGCAGAGGCGGCAGCAGCAGGAGATGGAGGCGGAGGAGCAGCTGCTCTGGGCCGCCCCTCACAGCTGCCCATTGACTGCTCCTCCGCTTCCAGCAAGGGACAAAATTAGGCGGTCGTCTTATATATTGGGGTGTCGTATACATGGAAAAATACGGTATTTAGATGGGAGACCATCTAGGATAATGGTTCCCAGTAGAGATGGGCATGAATAAGAAAAATGGTGATTCATGATTCATCAAGGTCAACAAATCATGAATAATGAATTTATGATTTTTTTCTGACAAATCAATCCATCAATTCACTTTTAAAACCCTATAAAGCAGCAATCTAAGCACCTAGAGATACCAAAATCACAAGGAAACTTCCCCCGACTCTCTTCTACAATTCCTCTAAGTTTGGTAAAGATTACGTTTCAGCATCTGAGTTACACACCCACAAAGTGCATCCTCCCAAGAAAGTGCCCTTTAGCAGCTGACTTGGGGAAATCCAATCTTCAACAAACTTGGAGAGATTGTAGAGGAGAGTCAGGGGAAGCTTCTCTATAATTTTGGTGTCTCTAGATACCTGGGGGGAACTTTTCTGGTGGGGCCTTCTTTGTGGGTGTATAGCTTGGACGTCCAAAACCCAATCTTCACCAATCTTAGAAAGATTGTAGAGGAGAGTCAGGGGAAGATCTCTGCAATTTTGGTGTCTCTAGGTGCCTGGGGTACCATTTTATAGCCCAATGAATTGACAAATCAAAAATCACTAACATTAATTGCTTCCTATTTCTTGGAGGCATTGATTCGTATGAATATGAACCAACAAATTAGCAAGTTTTGAACAAATTTGGTGATTCATTTTTAAATTCATGCCCATCTCTAGTTGGGTCCCAAAATGTTCTTGGACTAAAACTCCCAGAAGCCTTCACCACTAGCTGTGCTGGCCAGGATTTCTAGGGGCTGTAGTCCAAGAACAATTGGAAACCCAACATCGGGAAGCACTGATCTAGGAAAGAATCCTGACCGGAAGTCCAGAGAGGTCCTGCCAGTTGGAGTCAAGAAGACTACAGAAATAGACAGATGAATGGTCTTGCCTCCCTCAGTGTCAGGTTGCTTCCTATGTTCTTCTCACCTGAGGATCTTAGGGGGAACAAAGATGGGTTGCTGTATTCCCACATCTGCTGCCTGAGGCAGTTGCTTTACTGTGCCTGATTTTCAGCCCTTTGTAGAACACTGGCCTTGTTCAAGATATTAGTGCCAGGTTAGGCATTTTTGCTTCTTCTGGAGAAATGATTCCAAGCATATGACAAGAAACTGTGAAGTGTAGTTATGTTACAGCCTGTCAAGCTTAGAACATGCCACTGATCCACCCACCAGAGAGCCTGGGATTCAAAATCCTGCTTGCTGTAGTTAATTCCTTTTGTTGGAAGGTGTTGAAGTTTAAGCCTGCCTGGAAGCAACAGATTCTGACTTAGAAAAGTCTGCCCCTTAACCTCTAGCTAGGAAGAGCTAGATGTGGTCATTCAGTTTCCCGAGGAAAAATAATTGTTGTTGTTGTTGTTTAGTCGTTAAGTCGTGTCCGACTCTTCGTGACCCCATGAACCAGAGCACGCCAGGCCCTCCTGTCTTCCACTGCCTCCCGGAGGTTGGTCCGGGAGGAAAAACCATAGCTTTGACTATGCGGACCTTTGTTGGCAAGGTGATGTCTCTGCTTTTTAAGATGCTGTCTAAGTTTGTCATTGCTTTCCTCCCAAGAAGCAGGCGTCCTTTAATTTCGTGGCTGCTGTCACCATCTGCAGTGATCATGGAGCCCAAGAAGGTAAATCTGTCACTGCCTCCATATCTTCCCCTTCTATTTGCCAGGAGGTGATGGGACCAGTGGCCATGATCTTTTTTTTTTTTTTAATGTTGAGCTTCAGATCATTTTTTGCGCTCTCCTCTTTCACCCTCATTAAGAGGTTCTTTAATTCCTCCTCACTTTCTGCCATCAGAGTGGTATCATCTGCATATCTGAGGTTGTTGAGATTTCTTCCGGCAATCTTAATTCAGGCTTGGGATTCATCCAGTCCAGCCTTTCGCATGATGTATTCTGCATATAAGTTAAATAAGCACGGGGACAATATACAGCCTTGTCGTACTCCTTTCCCAATTTTGAACCAATCAGTTGTTCCATATCCAGTTCTAACTGTTGCTTCCTGTGCCACATATAGATTTCTCAGAAGACAGATAAGGTGGTCAGGCACTCCCATTTCTTTAAGGACTTGCCATAGTTTGCTGTGGTCCACACAGTCAAAGGCTTCTGCGTAGTCAATGAAGCAGAAGTAGATGTTTTTCTGGAACTCTCTGGCTTTCTCCATAATCCAGTGCATGTTAGCAATTTGGTCTCTAGTGCCTCTGCCCCTTCGAAATCCAGCTTGTACTTCTGGGAGTTCTTGGTCCACATACTGCTGAAGCCTACCTTGTAGGATTTTGAGCATAACCTTGTTAGTGTGTGAAATGAGTGCAGTTGTACGGTAGTTGGAGCATTCTTTGGCACTGCCCTTCTTTGGGATTGGGATGAAGACTGATCTTTTCCAGTCCTCTGGCCACTGCTGAGTTTCCAAACTTGCTGGCATATTGAGTGTAGCACCTTAACAGCGTCTTCATTTAAGATTTTAAATAGTTCAACTGGAATGCCATCACCTCCACTGGCCTTGTTGTTAGCCATGCTTTCTAAGGTCCACTTGACTTCACTCTCCAGGATGTCTGGCTCAAGGTCAGCAACCACACTATCTGGGTTGTCTGGGACATCTCGTATAATTCCTCTGTGTATTCTTGCCACCTCTTCTTGATGCCTTCTGCTTCTGTGAGGTCCCTACCATTTTTGTCCTTTATCATGTCCATCTTTGCACAAAATGTTCCTTTAATAGCTCCAATTTTCTTGAACAGATCTCTGGTTTTTCCCTTTCTATTATTTCCCTCTGTTTCTTTGCACTGTTCATTTAAGAAGGCCCTCTTGTCTCTCCTTGCTATTCTTTGGAAGTCTGCATTCCATTTTCTATAACTTCCCCTATCTCCCTTGCATTTTGTTTCCCTTCTCTTCTCTGCTATTTGTAAGGCCTCGTTGGACAGCCACTTTGCTTTCTTGCATTTCCTTTTCTTTGGGATGGTTTTTGTTGCTGCCTCCTGTACAATGTTATGAGCCTCCATACATAGTTCTCCAGGCACTCTGTTCACCAAATCTAGGTCCTTAAATCTGTTCTTCACTTCCACTGTGTATTCATAAGGGATTTGGTTTAGACTAGCCCAGTGGTTTTTCCTACTTTCTTCAGTTTAAGCTTGAGTTTTGCTATAAGAAGCTGATGATCAGAGCCACAATCAGCTCCAGGTCTTGTTTTTGCTGACTGTATAGAGCTTCTCCATCTTTGGCTGCAGAGAACATAATCAATCTGATTTTGATATTGCCCATCTGGTGATGTCCATGTGTAGAGTCGCCTCTTGTGTTGTTGGAAAAGAGTGTTTGTGATGACCAGCTTGTTCTCTTGACAAAACTCTATTAGTCTTTGCCCTGCTTCGTTTTGAACTCCAAGGCCAAACTTACCTGTTGTTCCTTTTATCTCTTGACTCCCTACTTTAGCATTCCAGTCCCCTAGAATGAGAATAACATCTTTCTTTGGTGTCAGTTCTAGAAGGTGTTGTAAGTCTTCATAGAATTGGTCAATTTCAGCCTCTTCAGCATCGGTGGTTGGTGCATAAACTTGGATTACTGTGATGTTGAAAGGTCTGCCTTAAATTCGTATTGAAATCATTCTATCATTTTTGAGATTGTATCCCAGTACAGCTTTTCCCACTCTTTTGTTGACTATGAGGGATACTCCATTTCTTCTACTGGATTCTTGCCCACAGTAGCAGATATGATAATCGTCTGAATTGAATTCGCCCATTCCCGTCCATTTTAGTTCACTGACGCCCAGGATGTCAATGTTTATTCTTACCATCTCCTGTTTGACCACATCCAGCTTACCAAGGTTCATAGATCTCACATTCCAGGTTCCTGTGCAGTATTTTTCTTGGCAGCATTGGACTTTCCTTTCACTTCCAGGCGCGTCCGCAGCTGAGCGTCCTTTCGGCTTTGGCCCAACCACTTCATTAGCTCTGGCGCTACTTGTACTTGTCCTCCGCTCTTCCTCAGTAGCATGTTGAACGCCTTCCGACCTGAGGGGCTTACCTTCCAGCGTCATATCTTTTAGCCTTTTGTTTCTGTCCATGGAGTTTTCTTGGCAAAGATACTGGAGTGGCTTGTCAGTTCCTGCTCCAGGTGGATCGCGTTTAGTCAGAACTCTCCACTATGACCTGTCCATCTTGGGTATCCCTGCAAAACTGCTACAACTGAACAAAACTGCTACAACAAGAAAAAAGATGAAGATACATAAAACAACCAGCTGTCAGGAAAAACTTCCTAACTGTTAGAGCAGTACAGCAATGGAACCAATTATCTTGAGAGTGCTCCAATGCTGGAGGCCTTCAAGAGAAATTTAGACAATTTAGCAGATATCCTTTGATTTGTATTCCTGCATTGAGCAGGGGGTTGAACTTAATGGCCTTGATAGGCCCCTTCCAACTTCATTATTCTATGATTCTATGATTCTGTACCATACAGCTTCATAGACCAATTTAAAGGCTGAAATCCTTACTATTCCCAATATATTTTCTGCATTTTTAGTACCAGAAAATGGAATCTATTAAAGAATAGCTGCAGAATGCCTTTTGACTGATAGTGCTGGGAACATTTCACCAGGAAGCACCTGTATTATTCAAGATAACATACTCTGCACCTTTCAGCAGTACATCCAATATATATGATATATCATTCCATTTTCCTTGAAACCACCACCATTTTTGTCTTTCTCTGTGTGTTTTGCAGCTGCCAAAGAGTTATAACACATTAACTGAACTGCCTGATGTGAATGGTAGGGTATATTCTGGTTCTCAATAACTGGCTTGTGCGAACAAACATAACCAAGTACACTTGGACACAGAGATCTTTGCACTCTGGTATGAAGCAGAGAAGGAAAAAGAAAAGATACTCAATCTGGACTCCAACATGCCATCTAACAGCACTTGTTTGTGGAATGTTTAGCTTTGCTAAATATCTTTCTGCGTTGGAAAAGTTACTGTTACTGTTTTGGACTAGAGCTCTCTGGATTACCCTGGCCAGTGCGGCCACACTAGCTGGGGGATTCTGAAAGTTCTCTGAAGAATTAAAAAGCCATGTTTCCAAACTCCCTCTTAGCTCTCGCTCATCTGCTCTTCCCTCCCTTCTCATACCTCTAACCTCTGGCTGGCTGGCCCTTCCGCAATCTCTGTTTTCCCCCTTCCTGCCTTCAAAACCTCCAGGCCATTTCTGCCTCTGGTTACTCATTTCCAGCCGCAGCCTGCCTCTCTCCTTCCAAATATTTCCTCAAAGCGTCAGGCATCAGATGCTGGCCACCCTCAGAATGTGCTCCTTCTGCTTGTCTCTCTGGCTCTCCCACTTTATCCACCTCCAGAGTTTTGGTTCCCCACGCCTGGCCTTCCTAGAAAAACCCCTCCTCCTCATTCTTGTAATGTCAGGCTATCCCTGACCCGTAGGTTGCAGAAACCTGCGCCTCGACACTAGCTGGCGACTCCTTCTCCTCACAAGACACTCTTCCAGTATCTTCTTTCCCCTCGTCCTCGGAAATCTGACCCTCCAAACTATCCTTTTATCCCGCTCGATCCCACCGCTTTTGGGGAAGGCAGCGACCTACAGCCTAGTGTCTCGGCCACCACTTCTCCCTCTTGTGCCACTCTCGACCTTTATAGGGTCTCCCTTTCTCGGCACCTTCCCTGCCCCACAGCCAGCTTTCCAACCTCCCTGCGCAACCCGAGCTGACGAGCAGGCGGCGGCTTCTCCTCTCGCCCTTCGCCACAGGATTCCCTTTCTCTCAGGGCTCACTCTCCGCCGGCAAGGGCGACCTTGTCCCACCAGCCGCCTGCCTCTCCCGCTGTGGCCCCCGCCTCCCATTCGCTTTGGGAAGGCAGCAGGCCACCCCACCAGCCTTTCCAACCGCGGGCGACCCCTTTCGTTCTCCTCTCGCCTGCCCTACAAGTTTCAGAAAAGCCGGCGGCGACCTTCACCCCCCCCCCTCCCCGCGATCCCTGTGGCTCGCCCCCGGGGCAAGCAAGCCTTCCCGCTTCCCCCACCTCTTGCGACACCTCGCCCCGTCCCCCTCGCCCTCTCCCCTCAGGAGGCCAAGCAACCCACGCTCCCAGCTCGCCTCCCCGGCGCATCTGGTGGCCCCCTTTCGCCCTCCCTCCCGCTTCCCTCGGCTAGCCAGCGCCGTCCACTTCCTCTCCCTCCTCCCCTCCCGCCTTCCTCCTCCTCCTCTTCCTCGCCCCGTCGCGGTCACACAACCCGCTCCCGCCGCAGGGGGCATCTCTTCTCCCTCCTTTTCTCTCTCCCGCCACCTCCCCCCCCCCGCGCCCCCCGCGCCTCAAGCGCGCCCGGCGGCCGCTCACTCGGAGCCCGAGCAGCGCGGCGAACGAGAGCCGAGGCCGCCCGATGGTGCTGCGGAGCGGCGGCAGCGGCGGCGGCGGGGGAGGTGCCAAGCGCCTCGGACGGCTGGCGGTCTGGGCGCCGTCGCGGAGCTTGCGCCTTTGGCTGCTCTTGGTGCTGCTGCTGGCCGCGCTCGGGCACGCGTGGACCTACCGCGAAGAGCCTGAGGAGAGCGACAGGTGGGTGGCGGCGGCGGCTGGGAGGGCGAGAGGGAAGGAGTGGGGCTGCCGGCACAGCCGGAGAGGAAGGAGGCCGGTCCGGCGCGCGTCTGCCCACACCCACCGACTCACCCACCCACCTGCCGGTGGACCCCCTGGCTTCGCCTGGCTTGGCTTTCCCGCCGCGCCTCCGCGCCGCGGGACGAGCTCTGCCCGCCGCCCGGGGCTCCGGTCACGCGTCTTCCTGACCGGCACGAGCGCAAATGCCCTTTTCTCTCTCGCTTCTGAACCTTGTAGGGAGATTTGCTCCGAGAGCAAAGTCGCGACCACCAAGTACCCGTGCCTGAAGCCCAGCGGGGAGCTCGCCACCTGCTTCAGGTCAGTGGCGTCGTGCGCCGCCCGCCCGCCCGCCTGCCCGCCCTGCGCCGCGCGCGGAGAGAGGAGGAGGAGGAGCAGCAGCAGCGGCACCGCCACCACCGGCAGCAGCAGCGGGAGCCGTGGTGTGGCGCCTTGCGTCCAAGCTTGTGTGGGGTTGTGGTCGCCAGTGGTCGGAGGATTTCCCCTGAGGAGGAAGGGAGAACCTGTTTGAGGGCTCCCCTTCGGTTGCTTCCCCCCCCCCTTTCACGTCATTCTGATCCCGTTAGTCCCGAGGCTTGGGACTTCTCCCGAGCACCCTGAAAGGGCACCTGGAGCATGTGCAGAGCGCCGTTTCTCCTCCCCCAATTGCGGCTCGCTTGCTGCTTGTATAACAAATAGCAGCAACACATGACCCTCGGTATATTTGGGGGAAAGCTTGTCTTTTGAGAAGCTGGTTGAAAACGTTTAGTTGACCCCAACTTGAGGGGAGGTATGTTCTGAGGACCCTCCTGCTTTGTTGAGGTCTTGGTGCTGAGTTTTTTTGCTTGTCGTGTCCTCTTGGGCCCAATCTATTGGGGAGGGGGGCTGGTTGCAGCTCCTTCTCTTGTTACTCTGGCTGCTAGCTTGCTTGGCTGAGCAGGTGAGGAGGAGGAGAACCAAGAGTAAGCAGCGCCCGCCAACCTTCCTGGTAGCTTCTGGGTCTTGGCAGCGCCTTGAGGTGCCAAACCCTCAGGCTGGCTGGAAAAGGGGACCTTGAGACCATTGTTTTCATTACTGCTAAGCAGGTTGCCGGCTGCTTTTGCTTCTTCCTGCAGACCTTGTTCCTTCCAGACAACTCCTTTGCCTGTGAATTGGCAACTGAGTATGCTTGTGTGTGTCATCTGAGACAATTTGGGGTCTGCTGCAGGGTGTTTCCAGACCAGGTTTTTATGGTACCAATACCTTTGCTTCATTCACAAGAGTTTTACAAAGGACCTTAGCATGGCTTGTAACCACTTCCATGTTTTTCTGCTGCTACTTTTACAACTTTTTTTCTTAATTGTTAAAATATCTCTCCAAATGGAAAAGATGTAACAACTAGGCAAAACTTCTGATCTAGGCAGGGAGGCAACTCACCTCAAATTTCCAGTGGGAGGCTGCTCTGGTAACCTGTGGCAACTCTTAGTCTAAGCAGTGGCACCTCTTGCCGGACTTCACTCTGCAGATATTTATTTTTATTTATTTATTTATTATATTTATATCCCGCCCAACTGGTCATTGACTACTCTGGGCGGCTAACAGCAAGTAAAATCAAACAATTTAAAATGTATCAGCCATATACAGCAATAATAATCAATTATTCAAGATGGAGAGAAAAGAGAAGAAATAAATCAAGAAGTGCCTGGAGGGAAGGCCTGCCTAAACAGCCAGGTTTTCAGTTGGCTTTTAAAAATACCCAGCGAAGGGGCAGTGCGGATCTCAGGAGGGAGGTTATTCCAGAGACGAGGAGCCACTGCCGAGAAGGCCCAGTTTCTTGTTTTTTCCTTCCGGGCTTCCCTCGGTGTTAGGCTCCTCAATCGCACCTCCTGGCTAGATCGAGTGATACGGGTAGATTTTGGTGGGAGAAGGCGTTCCGCCAGATATCGAGGCCCTAAACCGTTTAGGGCTTTATATGCAATCATTAAAACTTTGAAATCAACGTGAAACTGAACGGGCAGCCAATGCAAAGCGGCCAGAGTGGGAGAGATATGATGATGTTTTCTCACCCCACTAAGGAGTCTGGCCGCTGCATTCTGCACCATTTGAAGCTTCCGCATCAATCTCAAAGGTAGCCCCACGTAGAGCGCATTACAGTGGTCTAATCTCGAGATTACAAGCGCATGTACCAAAGTGGTGAGCGCCCCAACATCAAGATAGGTAATAAATCTACAATGGCTTTTGATCAGGGAGGTTGGGAGTGGTCCTTGTGGGACACCCTTGATGCTGAGGCCGCTAGTAGCTCGTGTGAAGCAACAATAATTTGTAATTACGTAGGGGAATGTGGCAGTTAAGTACTGCCAAAGTACTGCCAACTCCTCCTCCTTCAATTGCCTGTGGTTCCCTGAGACGCATGTGTCCAATTGGATGTTTACATAAGTGAGTCTCCACTAGATGCTTTGTGGGTTTTTACTTCCCAAGATAGGTAAAGGTTCCCCTTGACATTTAGTCCAGTTGTGTCCGACTCTAGGGCACGGTGCTCATCCCCGTTTCCAAGCCATAGAGCCAGTGTTTGTCTGTAGACAGTTTATATTACGAGCATCCTGAAAAATCATACTAGGGCTTATTTTCAGGTTAGGTCTAATTTTTGTGGAAACAGGGTATTTGTACATACTGTTAGCTATAATTAGCAATATGTCCAGTGCCCTCATACACAGAGAGAAAACGCTTCTGTATGGGCACACAAGAAAGTGGTGTCTTATTTAAAAGTGACTATTAGACCATGTTATTAATTATATTCTGATTCTGACTTGTCCTCAGAATTATCCAAATAATGTATCAACAGGTGTTATTGTTATGTGTCATGAAGTTGCTTCACACTTATGGTGACCTTAATAGGGTTTTCAAGGTATGTGGGATGTTCGCGGTTCTGTTTACTACTGCCACCCTACTGTGAATTTTTGTGGCTGAGCAGAGATTTGAATCCATATCTCCTGAATCCTTGCATGACACATGTCATGTAGCCCCTAATCCTTCCTTTTGAGAGTCCCCTGGACTGCAAGGAGATCAAACGTATCCATTCTGAAGGAAATCAACCCTGAGTGCTCACTGGAAGGACAGATCCTGAAGCTGAGGCTCCAATACTTTGGCCATCTCATGAGAAGAGAAGACTCCCTGGAAAAGACCCTGATGTTGGGAAAGTGTGAAGGCAAGAGAAGGGGACGACAGAGGATGAGATGGTTGGACAGTGTCATCGAAGCTACCAACATGAATTTGACCCAACTCCGGGAGGCAGTGGAAGACAGGAGGGCCTGGCGTGCTCTGGTCCATGGGGTCACGAAGAGTCGGACACGACTTAACGACTAAACAACAACAAGTCCTTCCTTTGTGGTTCCCAGTGTGGTGTAGTGGATAGAGTGATGGACTAGAACTCTAGAGAACAGAGTTCGAATCCCCACTCAGCCATGAAAACTCACTAGTGGAGTGGAACTAGTAAAAACACTCAACTATCTCATTTACCTTGAAAGCCCTATGAGGGTCTCTATAAGTTAGTTCTGATGGCACAGAGACATACAAACATACAGAGTCCTTCCTTGGGACACCCTCCCTTTTTTTTAAAGCAAAGGATGATGAGTTTCTGCTCTTAGAAACCTCCGGGAATGTTTTTCACCCTTTAGAGAGATCACAGGGCCCTCTTCAACATTTAATACCCTCAGATACTAGTTTTTTCAAAACTGGAAGTGGACTTTCAGTCACTTTTCCTTCCATTTTTTATGGTCCATGCTCTCCCTAGAGATCGCCAGCACACTCAGACTCACTCAGGTTGCCCACCCCTGAGTGAAGTGTGAATGTACTTGGTGACAATGAAATGCATGATTTATGTAAGGCATCTCTTCTTAAAGAAAAATAGTTTTGATGTTGGAAGAAACTTTTACATTGATATTTGGCAGAGATGATAATTATTTCCAGTGGCTCAAAATTTTGACACGTTGCAATGTATCAGAGTTATTAAGTGGAAACATATAGTTATGCAGACTAGCAATTTATTCACATATCCCCTTATTATGTGTTGACTGACACCCCGTGCTCCATATTCTTGTTCTCCTACAAGACAATTCTGGGTATGCTTACCTAGAAATAAATCCCACGGATGACCCTGTGATTTACTCCTCAGAGGTTTTCATAGGATTGGACCTTCATCTCAGAAATGTTAAAAAAATGTGTAATTAGAGCATGAAATTACTGTTTACATTGCTTTTTACTACAGATGTGTAGGAGTTCTCTGGCCCGCACTGCAGTCAAATAAAGGGCATACAACAGATCAGGGCCAACCTGCCCTGTACCTTTTACAAAACATGCCTACCTTTCATTTCCAGGTCTGTGACATTTTTTGTGCCTTTCCGGATCTTGGGTTTCAAAAAGAATTGAAAGAAATGGGGGAAAAACACAAATTGCTGTGACAGGATATGTGTGGGTTACTTAGTACCCCAGCTGTGTGGCCTGTCCACTCAAAGCCCATATCAACCAACGATCAACCTTCCACAATCAGACACTCACACGATTCTGATGCCATAATAGTATTTCAGGAAACTGTAGTAAACTCAGCTGAGTGTGAGAGCAAGGAAAAGAAGAGTATTCCAGAACATAAAAGGTTATCTAAATAGCAACACAAATCTTTCTCTTTGTCCTGCACCTCTGCTAAATGGCTGGTGGAGCGACTGCAAGGGGACATATATGCCGCATGAGGCGATCTCCGTCTGAGCCATTCCTGGTGTGTCAGTAGTTGGAGTGTCTTGTGCTTTATTGAGGATTCAGCTATTGCTCGCCTTCCCCGTTGGTGCCAAGGAAATTTCCCTTTCCTCAATCCAAAATGCTGGCCATCTTGATAAGGCCAAATGGGCTATGAAGGACCCATTGTAATGTTGCTCTGCCCTGGGGGTGTGTGTGTGTGCGTGTGCATGTAAAGCAGCTCCTTACCCTGTAGTCACTCCAGAGTCCCACAGATACCCTTGATTTGTCTGTATTTGCACATTTATCTGAAGATAATGTAGATCCCTAAATTTTTACTTTGAAACAAGCAAAAGGTTCCTAAGAGGGAAAAAAGAAATAAATGATTTATTTGGCATGCTCTTTTAGGACAGCTTGAGCAGAAACGTGCTGACTGCTGAGAATGTTGATGCAGGTAAGTTATGTAGTAGTTAAGTATGCACCTATACACGAGCACACACAAAAATATGTATTTGATAGGAATGTAATCAGAAGCTCAAAGGATTCCTCTTTTAAGTGGAAACTGATGCTCTAATATCATTTTTCACATAGGGATACTGTGTGGGCCGTAATTGCTGAGCAAGAGTTTGATCTTTTAAAAAACCTATTTGTAAAGCAGTGGTTCTGGCGCTGTGTCAGCAGTGTAATATCCTGTGTGTCTGTAGGTGTCTGCATTATGCTGAGATGACATATGATGACTGACCATGGCTTGTTTTATGCAGCTGGCAAGCAGGGTGCTGTAGTACTCTTGGGGCCAAAGGCTGAGGATAAGGTGGTGTGGAGTTTTTGTTTTTGTTTTTAAGACACAGCATGCGTCTCAAGAGCAGCTGACTGCACTACACATGTAAACATTTGCTGCAGGCCGTTCACGAAGATGTATGGTTGATTTCATGGCTGCCTGTTGTTTATAAAAATTGCTAACTAAATCCAGGCACACAACAGTGATTAACTGTGGAAAAGCTCTGTTATTTTCTCTAGCCCTTGTCATTTTCCCTTTGGCCCCTGGTGTAGTTCCGTGTTTAGAGAAAGCTGGATTTTTGCAGCAAAATGAAATTACAGCTTCTTATTCTACAGGGAGCCTTGTCCTTATTACAGAGGTAATTTTATGCCAGCGTGCCTGCTCCTTAAGCGTATTCCGTTTTCATGCCTTCCAATGTCTGCGTAAGAAGGTCCTTGAACAGCAAATGGAAACGCATTTGGTCTTTGTGGCTGAGATCCAGCTGTGCTATATAAATGCATACAGGATAACCATGCAGAACTAGAGTGTTTCATGGAAGTTCCATTGTGGCAACCTGCGGGGTTGAAGAGATAAATAATTACTGGGGGAAAAGGGAGAGGGCATGCCTGCAGTGGCTCCATCAGGGAGAACTTTGGGGACTATCAAGCAATTATTTAAACAAGCCCCTAGGTTTTGTCTGTTTGTTCATCTGTCTGTCTGTTTGTTTAGCAATTTCCTTTCTCTTAGGAAAGGTATCCATTGAAGCACTGCTGATTTCTGCATCATAATTTAAGAAGCTCTGGGAGAGGTGAAGGTAACTGTGGATGAATTATATAAGCAAGTGAAATTATATGTGCTTAGGTTTCATTTCATTTGGGGACTAAAGAGATCAACCAAAGCTTCAAAGAAAATGTTAATCTTTTTTTTTAAGCTGAGGTTTGAAAAAAGAGAGAGAGGAATGTATGGCCATATGTAGGAGTTCTGGGTTGAGGCATAAAAAGCAGAAAGGGAGAATGGGAGGAATTATTTATAGTAGAAGACTAGCTGAACAACCAGCGGTACCATTTGCAAGAATGCCATGGTGGTTTCAGGGAACAGATCGTTAAGTGTGCTGGTATTAGCATAATCCACCCAGCTAATCACTCATCCTCAGCCCATCTTTCTGGTGATTTTTGATTATTGTTGGTCTTTCTCTCAGTGTTCTGTCAGCTGAACATCCGAGTGCTGAAGATTAATACATAGGGTCAAGTGATGAGGACCTCTTGTCCTAACTGAACAGCAAACAAGGTATCTTATTACTAGCCTCCTCTGAGCAATCTGATCCACATTCCCTTAAGATAAGGCTTTAAAAGGTATTAAAGGCCCTTTGAATCTTAACGAATGTTCTACTAGGAGCAGTGCTGAGGAAAATAGCCCATGAAACAAAACATACTTAATGTTCTGGGAACTGCAGTCCAAGAACACTGAGGTTACCAACTGATCTAGTCCAACTCCTGCTGATACAGGAAATTTATAGCAAAAGCATCCTTCGTAGATGGCCATCTAATCTTTCCTTAAAACCTCCCATAAAAGAGAGACCATCACCTTCTGAAGTAGTCTGACTAGTGGTGAACAGCTCTTACTTCCTAAAGTTTAATAAAAACTCCCTTTCTTGTAATTTGAATGTATTGGTTCAAGTTAAAACTGGTGGAGTTTCCTTCCTCCATCTGCCATGTTTCAGCCTGGTATTTAAAGGTAGTTATCCCATCATCTCTCGTCTTCTGTAGGCTAGAGATACCCAACTTCTTCAACCATTTATTGGAGTTGTGGTTTCTAGATTCTTTATTATCTCAGTCATCTCCTGTGGACATGTTCCAGCTTCTTGATAGCTTTCTTAAACTGTGATGTTCAGAACCATATGTACAGAAAAGAAGATATGAACAGCGTTACCCACTAAAGTTCAGTTTATAAATCATTTTGATCTTGCATATTTGTGATGAAGCTATCTCCATTTTGTTGTGGTTAAGTGGCTTGTGGACTTTAGCCAAATACAACCATGTGCAAAGAAATGGTTACATCTGCCAGTACTGTGCAGTATTGTTTTATTCTAGCTTTTTATACTGTAAGGTATGGGACTTTCCACATCATTGAAGATTTCTCATAATTTCTGCCCAGCTTAAGGTGGGTGGTAGCAGGATCACATCCTATTTATTTCACAGAAATTCACTGTGGAAATCTATTGCAGCCAGTGTTTTACACATGAAGAAGTGAGAATGATACAGTGTGACTTTTCTCAAGGCTGGTTACTAGAATCCTTGGCAGTCTTGTGATATGAATTCCAGCCAATTTGGGCTGTTTTTCAAGATAGTATAGGTACTGGATTAGTAGCTGATACTCTGAATCTTTTTAGCTTGATTTCTGTATGTCTGCTCAGAATTAAACTTCACTGAACCTCTATCTAAGTGTGTGTAGCATTGCAGTTTGTATAATGTTTTATAATGTGATCAGAGTTTGGAAGTTTGTTTTTTATAAGTAATTCATTCTGTAACTCATAGCCTCCTAAAATAATTTGTAATTGTTAAACATTGCAAATGGGTTTCTCTTGGACTGAATGTGTGTGTGGGCCATCCTGAGGTGCCTCGTTTTGCCCTTTCAGAGTGTGATGTTGCCTCTTGTAGTCATGAAGCTGCTGGTGAGATTCCACCTCCCTCTTTTTAAGAAATTAATTACACAGCTTGCTATTTTATTTTGGGGAAACATCTTCAGGTTGGCATAAGACATGAAAAATTCTGCTCAGAATCCCTCTAAAATGTTTTTACAGAAAGTTTTTGAGCTTGATTTTCTATATGCCTACTAAGAAGTAAATGTCACTGAGCTCCAAGTGTGCATAGGATTGGAGTTGTATAGCATGTTCGGAGTTTGAAAGCTGTCCTAAATACTTTTCTGGTTAGTTAGAAAAATATTAGTATTAAAGCGAGTCTAGAATGCTGTTGTTTCTAGTTGTTATATTATTTTTGGAATGTAACTTTATTATGCTCTTGTTGAAAAAAAAGGAATTTGTTTTGGGTAACTATATTACATGTAATTAGTTACTTCTGATCCATTTCTAGTTGTTATATTATTTTTGGAATGCAACTTTATTATGCTGTTGTTGCAAAAAATAATTTGTTTTGGGTAACTATATTACATGTAATTAGTTACTTCTGACCCTTGGCCATCATCCTGTAATTGTTTCCTTGGAAGCAAGATCCACTCCATACAGGAAAGCAAAGGTTGGCTTGACCAGTAGGCAGAGTGAGGTAGTCACATCATGTGACATACGTTGGGGGGCAGCAACAACAGGTCTTCACTGATTTTTCAGATTCTTTGAGCCTTTTGCTGTGGATAAAGTTGTGTATATTACATGTCCTTCGCCTCCCAAATTAGCCTGTTGCCCTGAGATTTGGTGGAGGACACTGTTGAAGTAGCATCTAGCTGTCAGACAGTTTGCTTCTGATCGTGGAATAGGGATAATCTTTGTCCTTTGCATCAAGCAGCAAAATGTCTTGAACTTACCTCAAGTTAAGTCTTCTGCCTGGTTATAGTCCTATCCGTACTTGATGGCAGGAAATGCAGAAATCATGCATTGCACTGGGTTGCAGCTCTGTGTCTCTCAGTTATTCTGAAGCAGCATTTTTTTTTTAAGATGAACCAAAGTTGGGGATATGGACAGGATTTCACAGATATTTCTTTTGTCTACAAAATGTGGCAGCTCAGAATAGGAACAGAAGGGAAGAAAGATCTTCATGCAGATGAAGTAACCCTGCCATAAATTTAGATGGCACACATTCAGAAGCTCTTTCTATGTTTCTAAATTAGACTAGATCTAATTAGCCTCATTAGCTATGTTGGCTGGGGCTGATGGGAGTTGAACCCCAGTCTATCTAGAAATTGTCAGATGGGGGAAAGCTTCCTTTAGCATTTATGTGGCTCAGTCCTAAGCATAAGCTACCAGAATTTTTGGATTTTGCGATGCATCCACCATATGTGTGCTATATTTATTTTCTTATATTTATAACAAAAGGAGGAGTGAGCAGAAATCTTTGACGTCCACTGTGTGGGCGGCCGTCTCATCATGATTTTGAAATGATTTTCGGTTACAAAAGTGAGCAGCAATGAACTAGCATGAATGAAAATATTGTGGAGTTGCCAAAAGTCCATATTCATTCTGAAAATATGTAGACAAGTATTTGGCTGATTTATCAGTTCTGTAAAAACAGAATACTTTATTCAGGTAATATGCTGTATGGTGGCGGTCAATACAGCACATTAAAATCAGCACGGTGCTGTACAGAACTATATATTTAAAACACAACTTGCCTATCTTGGTGAATCTGTGCTTGGCAGAATTAGTGCCGTTTGACACAATTACTGTAACAGACTTTGTATGCTTTACAGCAGCAGTGTTGAAAAATGCACAACATCATCTTAGTCTCTTAGACTGACCTCTGAAGCTGGCTTTGGTGCTTGCGTGTGTTTCCTTGACATTCAACTCGTGTGCAAAAATAACTTTCTGATGAGACCTGAAGTTATGTAAGGTGTTTCTGTAAATCCATGAATAAAACTGAGGAAGGCCAAAGTTTGTTGTTATTGGATATTGTCTTTATTTATTTTTATAAGAGTATTAAAGAATGTGTCTTAAACTGTAGTTGTACGCTTTGACAGAATGTTTATGGAATGAATATCAACCTCATGCTGCATATTCAAGCTGACTATTCTTGTAGTTTGTAAACAATAAGACTTTTGAAGGCACATTCTCATGCAAGATACTTCCTTGCTTTAAGTCTGTGCATAAGAAGTTCATGTTTTTTTTTAAAAAAAACTATGGAACTTTCTGGTCGCATACTTCAGTGGTTTAGGTATCTGACTGCAGAGCCAGAGGTTTGGAGTTCAATCCCCCACTGTGCATCTTGCAAATAGGGCCAGCCTGGGTTGTCTTAGGCAAGCTACACAGCCCCAGAATGCCCCTAGAAGAAGGGAATGGGAAACTACTTCTGAGTACTGTCTACCTGGAAAACTCTGAAACAGATCACCATAAGTCAGAATTGACTTGATGGCACATTATTATTATTACTATTACAGAGTTTTAGTATGAAATCTGTATAAGTGCAGTGGTATATATTGTTCCCATTTTATGAGAGAGAAAATAAAGCTTATTTTCTGTCACTATGCCAAGCTGAACATCACAATCCTGTCTGATTTTGGAAGCAAAGCAGGATCTGACCTGGCTAGTACATGGTTGTGTGATCACCAGGGAATACCAGGGATCTTCAGGTAAAGCTTGGAAAGTATCCTGTCTGAAACTCCAGTGGATAAGACCTAGTTAGACAGTATTAACTTATTGGGCCAAATCCTCTTGTTCAGTTATTCTTGCATTAACATAGATGGCATAACTTAGAGGAGACTTGCCTTAAGTTTTCAAATCACTGTAGGCATTATCTATTGCATACTGAGTTGTGTGACTCAGCATGCAATTGATAATGCCCACAGTGATTTCTTAGCTTGCGGCAACTTGCCTGCAAAAGTTAAGCCATACCCTAATTTTGTAAGAAGATTTTGGCTATGGTATTGCAGCTTCCGATGCTTAGAGATAGTGGGTTGAACAGTGCTTTTCATGGATAAGGGTAAGATTTGAACTCATGTTCTCAAAGTGCTTCTCTAGTACAATTATTTATTAGGCTGTAACGTAGTACTAGTAAGTATATTTACAGTACGGTACTTGCAATTTTTTGATCACTGTTTTCACTTGCTGTATGATTGGTAAACAAATGAACAATAGTTCATTACTTTTGAAGTGCTCCCCAGATTTGACATCTTAGAAGATCCCATCACTGTTCCTCATTGTTGTGCCTTTTCTAGAGCACCCCTCCTCAGAAGAGGACCTGGCTCACCCAGCATCTAGGAATTTGATGTCAAGGCAGGATTTAACTGAAACTCCGTGTCTTTGAGAAGCAGCATGTCAGAAACCAAGGCAGAACAAGACTAAGGATATTGATGCCTAATGAGGTGGTCCAGAACCACAGACAGAGTGCCTGACAGCAAGAAGAATTTCCTCATGAGGAGGACTTATTCCAGAATGCTGTTAGGTACTACAGCTCTTGCATGGAGCTCTTGCAGATCTTTTTTAGAAGGCTGTGTCTCAGACTAGAGCAGGGAAGGGCTAAACACGGCTTTAGGGTTGTTTTCACCCCTCTCCCCCCCCCCAGTTTTTGCCATCAGTAAAAACTGCCTTCTCTTTGCCCCTTTCTTCCAGCAAAAAAAATGTGATCTGCTGCTTCTGGAAGACCCCAAGACCTGCAGTTTATCTCCCTCTCCCTGCACCATTTTACATTAAAAATACAATTTTTTAATATCTGGAAGTGGGTTTCTAGCCCTTCCTGCTTTCTTTCCTTCTTTGAGCAGCTATAGGCATTTCTGATGGTCCTTTTTTTGGTCCCTGAATGTTTGCAAAAGCAGAGAATTGGCTCTTGGTTTCTCAAACGCTGCCCATCTTTGGGCAAGAGAAACTGAAGCATAATTGTTATACTAGTTCCAGACCCTGCATACCTCACCATCTAGTCTGCATGACTGATTCTCTTATGGTCAACCTGTATGTGATGTTAGGCTATCTTTAACTATGCTTCTTGCCTGGTTCTTGACTGCTGTTGCACTCTGAAAGTGGTTATGCACAGAATTGACCTGAAAATTACTTTGGACTGCAGTTGACCTTGGACAGCTTCTGATTTTGCTTTTTGGCTACTCTTTGTTTGTAATGTACTCTGAGACTTCTGCTGGCTTTGACCCTGGACAGTTCATCATCTTGGTATGTGGCTGTACCCTCACAGTACTGGACTTTGTAGCTTCAGCTTCTCTAAACCTTGGACTGTTGCCTGATGTTGTCCTTGACCTGTAGTAAGTCCATGCTCCTGGGAAAACTGGACAATCATAGCCTGACCAGCCAAGACTCCCTTCAGGACTGTTATATACAAAATATAGTTGGAACCAACACCACACTTGTAGCATTCCCACTCTCCACTCCAGTCTGCATTGCTAAAATCTAATCTTATTCCCCAATACCTACTAGAGACTCATTTAGTTCTAAAACCTCTATCCTGGGACTAAATTTAATTGAAAATAATACACGGCCTTAATACTCTCTACCAAGATTTTTGGAGTTTTAGAAGAGGTAGTCATGTTAATCTGTGCTAGCATATAAAACAAAAAACCCCAAAAGAAAAGTAAAAATTAAAGAAGACAAAAATGTTGTGCTACTAACTGCTCTATTTTAATGGGAGCTTTCGTGGACAAGACCACTTCCCAAGATTTTTGGACTTCTTTGCTTCTTACTCTCTCCCTACCCATGCCATTCTTTATATACCACCAAGTCAGATGAATTGATTGGGAGAATTTAAAATGATAATAATAATAATCTCAGAACTGCAGATCTGGAAAGGACCCTATGGATCATCAAGTCCAGCCCCGGTCAGGGAGGCATAGTAGAGAAATGAACTCCCAGCCTCTGGCTCTGCAGCCAAAGACCTAAACCACTGAGCTATCGAAAAGCTTGCACACCTTTGTGAAATTTTTGCCAGTCTTAATAAAAGTATTGACAATTTGTGGATTTTCGTTTTGTTTTGTTCTCATGGACCAACAGAAATGTCTTTGCTTTTATTCCTGATCTAGCAGTTGCTACCTAGTCTTTACCAAGTAACATCACATAATGTAAAAGTTTATAAGTTGGATCTAGCAAAATCTTCCCACTCTCTTCAGTGTGTATGCCACTTTATCCGAGTACCTGCTCGGATAATGGTGGAGGTGGCTGCAGGAGATGTAGAAAAGTGCCATTTTCCAAAGCAACTATACAGTGTTGTGACCTGTCCCTGTTCAAAAGTAAAGGGGTGTGGGGAGGTTTTTGGACATGAACAGGCAATAAGATTCATTAGCTTTGCAAAAGGCCTGCATTGATGTAGATGAAAGCTGCCAGAATTGGTTTGTTGACTTTGGGTGCAGTCGGATGGAGAAATATATCACATTTTGTACCACTTGTGATGCAGTCTGGTGTAAGCTGTTTCCCATATGCGCAATAGAGATCCAGCCTGACTCATCCATATCCAAGCTGGACCTTTTTGCTCCAATGGCAAAGCTACTCTTTTTTTGTGGGCTGGGCTGGAACGATTCCCAGATAGATGGAAGGGTCCCTTTAAGGGAGATCGCTCTCGGCTAAATGACCCTTAGACACAGTTTTCTTCAGAAAGTCTTTCTGTTCATAAGAGACTTAGATATTGCTAGAGTCTGCTTTCATCTCTTATAGTTTTCTTTTCACAAAGTTTGAGCTGTTGATAAATTTATCCATTGCGAAAGCACACAAAGTTCTTTTTATTTAGGCTTTGCCTGATAATCCACAATTCTTTTTTTATGGGATGGAGCATTTCTTTATGATTTTTTTCTCCTTTGTTAGGGATAAGATGTGGGATACATTGCTTTGACTTTTGGTGACCTGCTATTTCTTCCCATTGGGGGAAAAAAAAAAGACATTTGAGAACACCAGTCCATATTTCATCATAAAACAACTCCCTTCTGTGTTCTCATGAGAATGTTGTTACTTCTTTAATTTTGGTTCTTTGATGTTAGGGCAATTGAGCTTGGAGTTTAATTGAGCAATATGATTAAAATATAGAATGTTATAATGTACATCAGCACTTGCTAATGTGGATTTAAAATAAATTGGTTGGGAAAACTAGTGAAGCTTACCTTTCCATTCTGTTTCTTCATGTTCAGAGCAAAATATTACAGATTATTTATGTGGCATTGTGCTGAGATGGGTAATAATGGATAAGTTATGCCATATTTCCACATTAGATCTTAACATACTGTATAACCATGGAGCTTGGCTGGCAAACCCTTTAATAAGAATTTTGATAAGAATTAAATGATTCAGTTATTTTAATTCTTATTAAAATTGGTAATAAGGAGTTTACCAGTCAAGCCCTGCGGTTATATGCTAAGATGTAATGTGAAAATAGCAGACAGAAACTTGTAGTAGTGCATTTTGGCAACCAATATAAAAATAAATATAAAGATCCTTTTTATTTTTTAAAGGCAACTGTGAACATGTTATCATTATGGGCTGAAATACAATTTTATTATGGGCTGAAATACAATAGGAGTGTTTTCTTTAATCAGCATTTTTAGTTATGAGGACAATATGTATGCAAACCATAGAACTGGCTCTTTCTGTTTACTAAACTTGTTAGTTTCAGATTCTTTATTTGTTGAGGTATGAATGTCAGTGCATAACTCTGTTTTGTGTGCTTCATTTGTTTACATGTGGTCAGTGCCAAGTGATGGTGTGCACATTTAGAGGCCTGAGCTACAGTAGCAATGAAGGTACAGTACATTATCTGTGTTTGATGTTCTATGCTAGTGTAGAAACAAAACAAAACAAAACACAACATTGATCTTAGTTTTAGAAGAGGTAGCCATGTTAGTCTGTGCTAGTAATCACTCTGCCAATCTTCACACCACCTTCAGCTTGAAATTATGCAACCCAGAGATTGCCCTCTTGGAAGCAGTGGGGTTTACAGCTTCATAAGAGGGACTAAATATCCTTTGCACAGTTAGCACATTTTGGCATCTATGTGTGCTGTTGTTGTGCATGTGGAAGAGAGTAATAGGATTCCAAATTTTGTTGCATTATAAAGTTATAAAATGGGCTGCATCTTCATTTGCTTTGACCCGCCTACTATGAAAATAGTGGCTGTATTCACACATAGCAATAAATTAGGAATCTTGGCTGTGAAAGGCTGAATAAAAGAGGTAGTCTTGCAGGCAGTCTATTTATTCTCACTTTGTTTCTCCCAGATATGGATCACTTACATATGCACACCTGGGATTATGGTTTCTCATTCCCAAGCAAGCAAGGATCATAAATCAGCTTTAAACCAAGATTTGTTGTTGTCTGTGCACCCTGATGTGTTTTTGTGTAATAAACCATAACTGTGGGTTCAGTTGACTCAATATTCTTCTTTGATTTGTTTACTACTTTGTGAAGAGAAGGTCAAAGCAGGAATGAATGCGCTTCATTCATTCGCATGCAGTTCAGTCCCATAGTGCATTATTAAGCCAGGATTCCTGATTTATAGATAGGATTGTGTGAACATGGCTACTTGGTTGATTTTCACACTTTGAATTGCCAATGTAAAAAATACTGCAACATCTGTAGTGTTTATTGGGGGGGGGGTGGTCAACAACCTTTTCAAAGTTATACCCAAGGTAATTTATATGCAACTAGAAATATACAAAACTTAGCTTCTTGTGGAAAGGAACATAGGAAGTTGCCTTCTATGATGTCAGACTGTTCTTCTAGCCTACTGTTAGCCATTCTGACTGCCAGATGGTCTTCTGGATTTCAGACAACTACATTTAAACCATAATCAGGCTGTACTGCCCTATAGTTTTTTAATCTTTAAATCAGGTCAGGATTTTCCACATGGAAGACACATTCCAAAGAAGACTGTCCTCTGATAACCCTTCAGATGGTTCAAAAGAGGACTCATGGCCATCCTCCATAAGCTCAAGAGTCCACTCGTTCCTGCAAATGCTAAATCAAACAAATCCTATGTGTATATGCTTATATATGCGTACACTAACATATATGTGAAATGTTAAATCTGACTTGACATTTTTATCTTTCCCAAGGAATATTTCCATTAGCAATGACCACAACAGTGGAAAGTCAAAGGGCCACTTAGTACATGATAAAGGCATATGCAGCCTGTGATCAAATGGGGTGGGGGATTTCTCAGCCTGAAATCTGAAGTATGGTGCCCTTCCCTGCTTGAACTCCAAGCCATCCTAGGATAAATTTCTGACACAAAAGGCTACAGTACCATGTATTTTGGTATGTTGAAAAGGTAACCTCTGCATACAAGTGGACACAGCCAATGACTGCAGACATATGATTCGTCTTCTGTATCTCATGTACTACAGTGCAGTACTTTTGTGTAGAAACCTTGAGTGAGGCAGTCTATAGGCAGATTATTTCTTTCACAGAAGAGCCTTCTTTGTGACCATTTATTCATATGAGAAACACTCCTTACTCCAGAATAGCTACAATAGTACAAGTGCTATGAAACAAGTCATTTTAGCATTGCAGCTATTGTGAATATTTCTGTAAATTCTGTAAGAAAATAAATGTGTTCTAGTTGAAGTATATTGAGAAAGTAACAAAATGCAATGTATTGAAAGACTTTGTTGCTTTATGTGTTCATGACTCAAGTTCTGACTTATTTGGATTTTGAATTTTGAATCCTTGAACACTCTGGACAAAAAAACTGAAGGACAGCTATGTGTGAGAAAGAGAAGCCTTTCTCATATTTTGGAGTTGGTAATTTTATTAAAGTAGGATTAAGGGGGAAAGAAACACTTAGTAGTAAGGATTACATGCTGTCAAGTTGATTCTGACTTATAGTGGCCCTTTCTAGAGCGTTGTAGGTGTGGTGAACTAAGAAGTGGTTTATCACTCCCTTCTTCTGGGAACATGCAGCTTGCTCAAGGCTACACATGCTGGGTCTTCTCTGTTTTTATGTGAAAGTAAAGTGATCCTGGGGGAGGTCTGGGTATGTGTATGTGGAGAGAAAGAAAGGCAACAAAGTTTGCATTTTTTTTGTGTTTAAAAGAGAACATAGTGGTGAGGAGATATGGCTGTGGCCATGCCCTATCCTGCCTTTGGTTATGCCTGCTTCCAGCATGCAGCCTGCAACCCAACATCCATTATCCATAACTCTATGGATATTTTCAGGGGCTGAAAATTTTGATGCATAAGTAATGATGTGCAACACACTGGAGTGGTTTGTTCAAGAAACAATAGCAGCCTATAAGGTGAAAGATGGAAAAATATGCCTTGTACAAAGTTAGATCATGGTGCTCAGTATTTTATACATGTATGGCAGTGGTCCATACATGTTTTGCACAGGGATCTTTCCTGCGTGGAATCATAGATATTTTGTGTGCAAAGCAGGAGTTTGTCACTGGGTTATGGGCTAGAAGTATATAGATTTGGTTTTTGGACTTCATGTACCCAAATTCTCCAGAGAGCATGGCCATAGTACCTGGGGAATTCTGGGAATTCTGATAGAAAAACAGTCATGTATGTACCTCTGCTGTAGGCTCTTCCTACTGAAGCTTTGTGCAGCTATTCCAGTGGGCATTGGTAGTGGGAACTGATTAGTTATATCATTGTTTGCCATCCTAGTTCTATTGAAGCAGGGACAGAAAAAGAATCACTCGTCAGGTTTTTAGTGGATCTTGCTGGCTGAGTTGTGTAGAGGAACAGAAGTGATTATGCAGCTAGCAAAATCAAAGTCATAAAAATGCAAAGTGATACCATATAGCAAGCTGAGAGCAAGTTTCTTTTTCTAAAACTACTCTGACATCACTTGCTATCCTAAAATTGTTCATTTACAATCCACACACTTTTGTGATTAGTGCTGAGTATGAAAGCCTGAACTATCTTTTAAATAAGTATTGTAATCTACAAATGTTCTAAGAAGTCAAATAAGAGTTAGCATTCTTGATTATGCTTCAGGCAGGTCTCTTTAAAATAATGAAAATCTGCAATATTTCAGACTCCACTTCTACCAAACTAATGTTTTGAAGTCCTGTAAATAAAGCATTCTATCTATGTCACTGAACCTTAACATTGATAGGATCTGTAAACCTCTTAGAGTGAAGATGACAGTATCTATTCTTCTAAAGCATTGGACACCCTGAACATTATGATGTTACTGGTAGTGAATCATGACTATGTTTTGGCAGTTTATTTAACAAGCTGAGCTGTTGAAAGTGAGACAGAACAACTCATCTGTCTCAGTGTACAGAAAATATAAGCTTTTTTATTTTAAAAAAGCACTAATATACCCATTCTTTGAATCATTAATCTGAGAAGCTAGTGTAGAGCTCTAGAACAGTTGTTTACTTACCCCATTAACTGAAGGCCAGTGTGCAATAAGTTCACATTTCAGCAAAGGAGATTTAGGCAGAAAGTGTTTCTTGATTGTCAGGCAATAAAATAATTCGTTATTGGAATATTGATCAGAAAAATTGTGAAGCCTCTTTCTTGGGAATTTAAAAATATTTTCTGTTACAAACTACTGTGAAGTATGTTAGAATATTTTGAGCTTGGGTAGCTTTAATGCATAGCTGCTTCCTGTTTCTATCATGATGTAACTCAAACCTCACTTCATGCTGTTATCTCCGAACTGATAGCTATGACTGAATAATATATAAGCAACGAGGAACATTTTATTTGTTTATTTAGTACATCTTTATTCTACCTTTGCAATAAACCAGTGCTCCAGGCACCTAACAAAAATAATTAAAAACAAAGCAAATGATACAAGCATTAATAAAATTACAATAACTAAGAAAAAAACCCCACCCCAATTATCATGAAAAGGCAAGAGATGAAAATGCAGAGGGAATGGGAACGTTAATGCAGAGTGTTAAGCAGAAAGTGTTAACAGGCTGGATTATTAGAAGGAACTGAACTTTCTTACAGAGAGTAAGACCTTAAAACAAAGTTTGTGTGAGGTAGAAAAATCACAGAGACTGGTTTCTGGGCACAACTTAATAATTGCAAAAATAATAATAATATAAGGAACAAGGAAAAATGTAAGCATTTCTGGATAGTCAGCATAGCCGAACCAAATCTCATGTGACTAGCTCACGATGGGCCTGATTCTACTCACAGCATCTTGTTGTCTCTCACTTCTCATTGGTCTGGGGATCAGCTTTCCTTCATCACTGGCTGGAGAGAGGAAATTCCAGGGCTGAATCTACACATGCTGGAAAAAAAAGGGTGAATCTGCATCTGTTACATCACATGACACAAAGCCCTACTGCTGTTTAAAAATGGCAATAGAATTTTAATGGCTTAAGGATCCTGTTGCAGACACTGTGTTTTCTGTCACTGGAACGATTCATTAGGATGATTATCAAGCAGCTTGCTCTCCCTAGCTTGAGAAGGCATTATTTCTTGCATAGTGGTTTGACAAAAATCTCATTTAGAAATCATTGCCATTGATGGCTGAAGGACAAGTTGATGTAGGCTTGAAACATGGCTTTACAATTGTGCTTGTCAACAGAGCTAAGAAAGCATTCTGTAGGCGATCTGTTGCTATCTGAGTGACCTACTTGAAAGCAATATGCAGAGAGCAAAGACTGTGGACTTTAGTGTGAGAGGATATGTGGCTTTCATTGAGGACATATTGTTCATGATGGGATGTCAGAGAGGCAGTGAGAGATGCACGGCAGATACTTCTGAGGAGTAAAGAAATGGAGACAATTCAGAATTCATGCATAGCAATGGAATTGTTCAATGTGAAAGTGTAGAGCAGGATCGGGCAAAGTGTCGCCTTCCAGATGTTGGACTGCAGTTGCCATGTTGGATTGCCTTGCGTAGTCAGTGGTGAAGAATGATGCAAGTTCAGCAGCCTCTGGAGGGCTGCACTTTGCCCAGCTTTAGTGTAGAGTGGGAAGGTGAATAACAGAATCAAGGGCAGAGAGAAGAACGGCAACACCGCAGTTGCACCAGTTTCACATCATTTCAAAGTCGTTATAACTAAAAATACTATCTTTCTGGGCTTTAAAGGGAAGGCCATCAGTCAATATCCAGGAACCATAGATTGCGCACAGTTGATGGTATTGCTACTGGCCAAAGTTCCATGGAAGCTTTTATGGACTTTCCAGGTTAGAGGAAGCCACTGGGCAGAAGAACAGAGATGAGGAACCCTTAGCTACACAGTGAATATTCCAAAATATTCCAAATTCACAAAAGGTGTTAAAAATATATATCATAAATAGTATAGATAACAAGATAATGATGGATAGAAATCCCAAGGACACAAATTATGCCCAAATCCTGCAACATTCCATGTTTAGCAGCTCCTCAAATTCAGTATGTGACTTTTCCGATGTGGATCTGAATACAAGTTGTGCACACATTGCGTGTGGCTTGCCTAACTGTGCATCATGTTCAGGATTCCAAGACATAGAAGTAGTCAAATTAATGCAAACAGCTGACTAGATAATTGTTCAGTGCCTGAAATAAACTGAGCATTGTATTTGTGTGCAGATGTTCCAAGAATATTAGCAAATATGTTGTCTGTTCAAATATTTATCTAATAGGAATAAACAGAATATATGTGCAAACTTCTAGGAGAGAATAAATCTTCATGGCATCCTGCACGTAATAATAATAACGATCTTGATTCTTCAATATTAATTTTTTTGGGATCTCCTTGATTACTGGAAAAACATTGGAACATTGGGGTGGTCTAAGCACCAGAACTATTAGCTAAAGTTAAAAGCAAAGAAGACTATTTTCTTTTCTTTTCTTTTTTCTTTTCTTCTCTCCTCTCGTAGCTTTGTTCAAAGCATCCATTTTTTGGAAGGGGATAACTTGGTTTTTATCAAAGATATATTGAACACATTGCAGTAAATAGGTGTCTATCATTTTAAACCCACCCGCCCAGTGACAAAAAGCCAAGATTCCTTTAGTTTTCGTTGAAGCCAGTCTGAGTGCCTCAGTCTTTGGACCATTTCCCATCCTCCATACCCTTACTATTTTTGTGTTCTTAACATAAACAGATGCTTGTTGCATGTTTGTAACTCTGTGTGTGTCTGTTATGTTTCTCAGCCAACTGGAAAATGCAGTATAATTTTAGTTAGATTAATAAACATGATGATATTGGTGTATAATATTTCCTGACCTCTATAGGTCACTGACCATCCTTTGGAGAAGACAAACATTTCCTTTCCGCATTGGTGGAATTAATTCAGCAATGTGAGTGATGGGGGAAAGAAATATACTACAAACATGGAAGCTGATTTTATAGCAAATATTTATTTCTGTTTATTCGTATTTTTAATGAGGGATTGTTGTTTACATGTTGCATTTATAAGCTGGCAACCATTTGGGGGTAAGGAATTTGAGAGACGTGTAGTTTGCTGAAATGTTTGAGTATGTGTGTAAAATTTTGTGTTATTCCCTGCTGAAATGAAGCAGTTTTAGGTGTATTTTCTTAATGTGCTTTTTTGTATGAGTCTTGAGCTTTGATGGATCCCTAAGGATATTCTGCAGTGAATAATGTTTTTCTGTGCATCGCTGCAATTCTGTTTTGGAACATTGCTGGTAAATATAAAAGAATGATCTTTAAGATCATGGCCCAAGTCCGCTGGCTAGCCCCAAGCAGAGGACACTCATGTATGCAATAGGATTTATGTATGTGGTGACTTGTTATTTAACCATTCATTCAGTGTGTCTGTTTTAGTTGAAATGAGCAATTAAATTTAAAATAATAATCATGTGCTATCAAGTCAATTCTGACTTACGGGGACCCTTTTCAGGGTTTTCTTGGTAGAGTACTCAGAAGTGGTTTACCATTCTCTTCTTCTTTAGACCCATGAATATAGGGAAGCCATATCTTAGTATCATTGAAATAAAGCGGGGGGGGGGAGGGAAGAGGAGCTGCATGGCCATTACAAAATACAAATGCAAGAATAGTTGATACCTTTATAGGCCACTAATAAAAAATAAAATAAAAAAAATACACTATGCAAGCTTTCATGTATTTACCCACAAAAGCTCTCATAATGTATGATTTTTTTATTTTTTTATTAGTGACCTATACAGGTATCAACTATTCTTGCATTTATACCTTAGTATGAGCATCACACACACACTAAACAGGAAGGAGAGTAGAACAATAGCCTGTGAAAACACTACTTCCCTTGCATTACCCTCTGAGGGTACCTGACGATAATGATTGGAACTACTCTGTCATGCCTGTGAGGTTGTATCACCCAAACACCCAATTAAAAGCATCAGTGTTAGCAGAGAATTTTAGGGAATGCAATTTCTCTTCTCATTCTCTAGGTGGAGAGGGTTAATAAAAGTTACAAGTATAGCCCCAGTGTTAAAAAGCATGGGAAGTCCAGTCCATAATTTGGGAATGCATATGGACACAAGAGATGAAGCCACAAGCAAAGGAGGGCTTGCATTGCCTGGGTGGTAGAAGATCCAGGCAAAAATAGTTGCCCTAAGAGCTGGACTCTTCTTCCTCTCCTGAAATGTATTCATGCATGATTCTGTCCCCACTATGCCTACAGGGAAATGCACTACAGACACCATGGTCTTCACTCTGTTCTGTCTTCATTTATTCTTTTCATCATCCCTGATTACCTTGAGCCAGATTTTTAAGAAGAACCCTGCTAAGGAAAAAATGTTGAAAAAAATCTACAGCTGTTGGTGAATGAATACACACAAAAAGGTAAACTCTGGTAGAGGGCCTATTTTAACGAAAATGTTCACTCAATAATTATGTCATAGCCTTAGCCTCCCGTGCTTTAAATAGAGGTGTACTTAAATACATCTTAACTTTTTGGTGGGTCATCTCTCTGCTGACCCACTGTTGTTCTGAGTTCATGAGCTACTAATTTCTGATATAATAGGGAAGAAAAATATTTGTTGTGAGTTTGGAGTGTACTTTCTGTATCCACAGAGGCACAAAGTAGATTTTTGAAATGTTTTCCTATGTTGCAAAACCATCCAAACCATTTCCACAGTGGGAATATGTAAATCATACAATGCTGTAACAATTCCAGAAAAAATAACTGTGGTTGAGCTAAAGCAGTAGGAGGAAGGTGGAATAAGTTGCCTGCATTGTACACTTCTATCTAGTTGGAATGGACAAAGATTAGGGAAAAGGTGTTGCTTCTTATACTAACATTTGGCCTGTACTGCATAAGAAAATAACTGTGTGAGCTTCTGTATATGTGGTGTATGTATGATTTTGGTTTCAGTTGTGGCTCAGACTGTCCATCAGCTGTTATCTTCCATTGTGGAGCTTCCTTTCCTTGTCATCCTTGATGCATACCTTGAAGGCAGTAGATGGCAAGGCCTAGAGTAGAAACAAAAGTGCCATAAGAATGTGTGCAGGGCCAGCCCCATAATTCACCAAAATGAGGCAGCCCTCTGAAATGGCAGGCAGCATCAGAGTGGCAAATTTGCTTCTAGCTCCCAAGTGCCACCACTCTGCTGCTGCTTTCTGGAGCTCTGGGCACCTCAGAGAGCCAAGCATTTTTGATAGTTTCTCCAGGGAAATTGTCTATGTCATGCAGGAAAATCAGCCTTGGCAGTTTTGCTAGACAGCTAATTGAAAATGCCTGGCTCTGAAATGTCCTCAGAGCCAAGCAGCTGGAAAATAACTAGCTCTGCAGACACAAGTTTGCTTGGCATTTTTCTCCACAGACCCCAGGGCACAACAGCAGTAGTAACAGCGGCAAAGACAGAGGTGGGCAGGAGGAAGCAGTGCAGGAACCAACCCTACCGATGTGGTATTGCAATTCCCATAATGTTTTGTCAATATCTGTGCTGGTTAGTAATGATGTCAATTGCAGTCTATGAAGATCTAGAAAGACACAGATTTTTCAGCACTTAATCTACACGGTTATCAGGTATTTGGGTAAAGTAAGGAGATACGAAGTGTTCTGCAGTTTGTTTGTTCCTACTTCACCAAAGTACAAGATTAGTTCCTATAGTCTAAATTGTTTCAGATTACTACAATGATCGGCAAGATGTGCCTGAGAAGGTCACAGGCAGGGCTGGAAAACTGTAACTCTCCCCTTGCCATTGGTTTCCAAGAAGTGATACTCAGTGGCCTTGGGTGTTCTGTATAATTATCATGGTAAATAGCGAGGAATTGGAAATGTTGCTTTTTTTGGACCACAGCTCCCATAATTTCTCAGCCAACGTGACCACTGGTTGGCCCAGTTGAGGATTCCCGGAAGTATAATTCAGTTCTAAGTTCTACACATAGTCATCAGTGGATCATTCGTGGAGATGAGTGAAGGAGTAGAGGGAATGTTCATTAAATGTCTGGGTGACAAGTCTGTATGTTAATGTTAAAGCAAAAGCAAAGTATGCTGCTTATATATTGCCCCATAGCACTTAAAGCACTCTCTGGGCAGTTTACAAGTTCATTATGCAGGCTACACATTGTCGTCCCCACCCCACCCCATCCCCTGGAGCTGGGTACTCATTTTACTGACCTCAGAAGAATAGAAGGCTGAGTCAACCTTGAGCTGGCTACCTGGGATCGAACCCTGGGTTGTGAGCACAGTTTTGGTTTCAGTACAACAATTTAACCACTGCGCCATGAGGCATATGGGTATACATAGGTATAAAAGAGCAAAATCAATAATAACACCTGTGAAATACAATGAAAATTAAAGTCATCAAGAAAAATACAAGTGTAGTAGAACAGGCTTGTACATTAAAGGCAAAAGGTGCAAAAAGATTTTTAAAATTCCTCCGTTCTAACCAGTCATGGAATCGTAGGGCATGGGTGACCTTCAGCTGGAAATGGAGCAGGAACCAGTATAGCTCTTGTAAAATAGGTGCATTATATTCCTGAGGGCAGGAACCCTTCAAGTTCCTTGCTGCTGCAGATCAAGATCAAATGAAAGTTCTTAGAGAGACATCATGTATAGCACACTGCAGTAATCTAATAAAGAAATAACTAAAATGTCTGTCACCATGCCAGTTCTGATGTTCCCAGGAATAAGCACATATGACACATTAGACTAAGCTGGTCAAAGCATCCCAGAACTCAGCTGTGTATTAGGTTTGAAAGTATGGGACAAACCCCATTTCTGAAGGGGAGGACTGTCCCATTCCAAATTGGCTGCAGTGCAACTCTGGCTGAAATTCTGTTGCACGGTTACATAAACAATGTAAATTTGGATGCAAATTGCCACAAGTTAAGAAATCTCCATAGGCATTATCAGCTGCACACCAAGTCAAATGGCACAGGACACAACATATAACGTCTACAGAGATTTCTTAACTTGCAGAGGGTATGCCATTTGTGTAACTGTGCAACAGGATTTCAGCCAGCATTTCTGGACTTTTTCTCACAAGAAGCACCTCATCTTCAGTTTATTAGCCTTCATCCAATCCATTACTCCCATTCCAGACACTGATTCCTTCAGCACTTTTCCTGGACTCAGATGACCGAGAGAGATAGGGCTGTTAGTCATCTTTCTAGTAGACACGCTTTTGACCTTTGGAGACACATATGGAATGAACTGAGTAATCAGTTATACAAATATCCTTATGTTTTCTGAGGTTATATATGAGTAAATCCAGAATCAAAAAGAATTTAATTAAAACAAACACCTGAAGATCCCAGTGTAGTCTCTGAGTCTGTCTTAGTGAACTTAGACAAAGTCACAGAAGCTGGAATAACAGGGATAGGATTGTTATATAATTTGGACTTCAGTAAATTAATATTCCTCCCTTCTCCCCCTAGTTTATATATGATTTCAAATCACTGGTTTGATTACACAAAACAGAAGCTACCATGGGTCAATGAGAATGCAATACCTAGCAAAGTTTGCATTGGAACCTTTACATGCTCTTTAAAATGGCATGTAGTCTACTCTACAGGATGCATTTAAGACAAGATTTGGGAGAGAGCGCTAAATTTTCCTTCAATCTGGGGTCTTAATTGTCCTGTAATATTCTTTGCTCATGGAAATTATAAAAAAACAGCAACAGCCGATCTTTATTATCTACAGATTCAGTGCGAACATGCCATTAAGACTGATGAACAGTTGCCTATTACTGTATTATTATGCCACGAGAATTGATAAAAAGACTATCAGATTGAATCATCAGCTCCTAGGCAGGATTGTCTACACAAGTTCCTTGTTAACCTGCTTAACTGAGGTTGAAGATAGGCAACTGTCAACTGTGTTGAATTTTATAAGTGGCATGCTAGAAGTATCATTTGGTGGGCTATGTACAGATTTTCTTTTGTGCCACTGATGGACTTTTTCAGGTTTTGTGTGTGTGTGTGTGTGTGTTCTGTGTTGTCAAGTCAAAACCGACTTATAGCAACCCTAATAGGGCTTTCAAGGCAAATGAGATATTTAAGGAGTGGTTTTACCAGTTCTTCTCCTCCAGTGAGTTTCCATGGCCATAGGGATTCGTCTGTCACTCCATCCACTACACCACACTGGGTTTTAAAGCCATGAAAATACTTGCAGATCCCATCAATAAGGGTAAAAGAAGGGTTAATGTGTACATGAGGGACAGAAAATGTGTCTTTCATGTGGACTTACCAATATACCAATTGTCAGTGGAGACAGTATCTCCCTACATAATCCAGAGCATAGCCAAACATTACAACGAAGTACAGAATCAATATAGTGTGTTTTTGAAAGAAGATTCCCTGAAGTTCTGCAGGCCACATAAACCAATCAGACACTTCAATATGAATGTTGATTAGTTCTTTGCTTGCTGTTGACAAACATAGATTAGTTGATGAATTTGATGACCATTTTGCATGGTGAAGGAAGGACCCATCTACTGGATAGCTTCAGAGGTGATGGCCACCTGATGGTACGAAAGACCATGTACTGTATTTGAAAATATGTTGTTACATAGATCTGGGATTTTTTGGAACTATGTTTGTTAAGTGTTTTTGGACACACACACATGTCTTCAGAGGATGATTCTTCTGGATATGGAGGCAACTAGGGGACAAATGGGATCTCCTCTTCCAGTCAAACACCACTAACAGTTCTTTGAATACTCTTTCTTTTATGAAGAGTGCCATATGGGATAAATGTGTAGAGGCACTTCTTTTGTGTGAGTATGAGGAAGGTATCTTTGTTGGCAGAAAGAACACAACAAGGGGATAGAGTGTACATAATGTGAGAAAGAGCATACATCAAGTGCTGGAATTTCGGTTTTGCAGACTGGTTCTCATACGTCTTCCAAATACAAGAAGTATTTGGATCTCTTCAGAGAGAATAATCTTTTCTCATTGTTTAAAATGTCTTGACTGAATCCATCAATACAAACATTGCACTCATTTTAACTTTAAAAAAAAACATATAGTAAATCTTAGCTAAGGTCTTTGAACTGTTTTAAGTTTTGGCCACAGTTAGGGTAAAAGGAAAAGTATTTTGGCTCCACAGAGTGTCTGCGTTCTGTAGTTACGTTGTCAGCGATTTTGTGCTGTTTATAAATAATGGCATCAAGACCTGAACACTTATGAGGTGGTGGAAATTTTTAATGTATTTGCTTGTCTCTTTTGACAGTTTTGAAAGATATTTTATAACCCAATCTCATATGCTCAAGATCAACGTCAGGGGTGGACTGTTTGAAGTATGTGCCTAGCCTGCAGTATGCTTCTCTTTTTGCCATTTCTCCAGTATGGATGAAGAGGTATCCAGAGGAGGGAAATGACAACACCTTATGGAATCCATTGACTTTTGAAAAATTATTTGAAACCTAGACCTACTGCTTGCAGAAATACAGCTGCCAGAGGCCGGAAAATTATGCAGAGCCTTCGTGAGCAGAGAGGAGTCCTAGTCAGGCATTATACCTGGACATGTGTAAAGGACTAAATAAGAGATGACGATGGGACGCACATATAAGCCCTGTCCTCTAGGTCTCCCAGACCTAGTCAGACCTTCATGGAATTGACGTGAAGATCTGAAGAGGAGCTTGGAAGTTGCCTCAGTTTACAAGGCAAGGCTCTTGATCATGAGTACTTCGTAAGTGAATTTAGCCGAACAAGCTTATGAGCTCCTCTTAAGAACTTTTTTTTGTCCATTGTCTTTTGTGTCTTGACCTCTGGGTAAGAAATATATGGAGGCATATCTTCTTCCCAGCATCCTTTTAGGCCTGTCCATGCTTTCAAGCAGAATATCTGAATAAGGCTATGGTGCTTTAACATTATTTTTATTTGAAGAGCCCTTCAGGCTTCTGCATTTCCCACAGAAGAAAGAATACAAAAGTTTGGAAGTAATGAGTTATATACAGTGTAATAGGAGTTACCTTTTTGGAAGTGGGAAGTTAATGTTTGTTTTGCCCCAATTTTCCTTTATCTTTACAGATATGAATTTCAGTATTCTTGCATCCCATATTTTATTCCAAATCTCAATACTTATTTATTCTCCCAAATCATATTCCCATGACGTTTTAAGAAAATCCTGCTGATCCTCTGTATCCAATAATATTTTTTAAAATTTACTTATTATCCCTTTCATTACCTCATTTTTGCCTGTATTTTTCAAATCTATAATTATATAGGTACATACAATTATACAAGTATATACAATTTTCAGAGTTTGGAAAGCCACTATTTAAAAATAACAAATTACCATTATTCATGACTGTATTTTAACAATTAATTGATTGCCATTAGTCATGATAACTGTTTTTAAAAGGTCACTTGCTGTATTACTTATTACTAATTTTTCATTACTTTCCATTGATTTTTTTAAATGGAAATGCCTTAGAAAAATATAAAAGTGGGGGGAAAGATATTTGTAAAATGCACTTAAAACATCAGTGGAGAGTAATGAGAAATAAGTAATGCAGCAAGTGAACTTTAAAAAATAATTATCAATTAATTGATAAAATGCAGTCATGAATAATGGACATTTATTATTTTTAAATAGTGACTTTCCAAACTCTGAAAATTGTATACACCTGTATAATTGTATGTACCTGTATAATTATAGATTACCTGTGTAACGTGCTGAAGTGAGTGAACAACTGATTGTGTTCAGTCTGGTGTTGTCATGTCAAAGATAATGACAGCTGCCACCCCAAAGAGAATTGAAAGTGGAAGCAACAGTATTGATGCATAACAAGCAAGTTCTAGTACTGTAGTTGTTATCACTTTGTTATCTCTGTTAGAACTTGGAAGTAACTAGTTACTGGTAACTAGGTTACTAGAAACTGATTACTTGTTGGAAATCAGTAATGTAACCAGTGCTTACAAAGTTACAGTAAAAGTAATATAACAAGTCGTTACAAAGTTACTTTTTGAGTGAGCAAGTAATGTTTTCCAGTTACTTTCAACCGTTATTTTTAATGGGCATTTTAATAATCATGTTGAGAGGCATGTTTCAGGTTTTATGCCATTCTTTTATTAATCCTAAGTGGCAAAAGAAGTAATCTTTTGTGGGTTTTTTTTATTTTTGCAATTGTCTGCAAGCTGTAATATCAGAATTGGCTACTAGGGGAAATCAGTAAGTTATATAATATAATGTGCTAATAATATACACTATTACTGGCAAATAGAAGGGGAAGATATGGAGGCAGTGACAGATTTTACTTTCTTGGGCTCCATGATCACTGCAAATGGTGACAGCAGCCACGAAATTAAAAGACGCCTGCTTCTTGGGAGGAAAGCAATGACAAACCTAGACAGCATCTTAAAAAGCGGAGACATCACCTTGCTGACGAAGGTTCGCATAGTCAAAGCTATGGTTTTTCCAGTAGCGATGTATGGAAGTGAGAGCTGGACCATAAAGAAGGCTGACTGCCGAAGAATTGATGCTTTTGAATTGTGGTGCTGGAGGAGACTCTTGAGAGTCCCCTGGACTGCAAAGAGAACAAACCTATCCATTTTGAAGGAAATCAACCTTGAGTGCTCACTGGAAGGACAGATCCTGAAGCTGAGGCTCCAATACTTTGGCCATCTCATGAGAAGAGAAGACTCCCTGGAAAAGACCCTGATGTTGGGAAAGTGTGAAGGCAAGAGGAGAAGGGGACGACAGAGGACGAGATGGTTGGACAGTGTCATCGAAGCGACCAACATGAATTTGACCCAACTCAGTGGAGTTGGGAGAACAGTGGAGGCAGTGGAAGACAGGAGGGCCTGGCGTGCTCTGGTCCATGGGGTCACGAAGAGTCGGACACGACTTAACGACTAAACAGCAACAACAATAATATACAACACATAAAATTGCTTGTATGATTGGAGCAGTAGTAATGAATGATAACATGACTGCCAAGAAGCGGTGAGTAAATGCAGTGAGTTCTGTTTACAAAATAATATTCTCAACTCTGATCAGGAGCAGTTCTTTTGTAAAGCTACTGGTTGAAATCCTCTTGTGCAGCTTCATGTGTGCAACAGTGATTATGTCATAATCAGTGGCAAATTGCAGTGGATTAAAGGTGAACTGCTACTGAATAAAGGTGATTTTGGGGTACATGCACTCATACACAGTGTGCTCCCCCAAATCCCCAAAGGAAGCCATTAATCAGCAGTGATTTGGCACTGATAAGGATGGTATTACCACTGTGAATGCAGAGATGCAGAACAGGATTTCAGCCAATGTGTCCTAGATGCTTCTGGCAAGTCTGCTTAGTACCTTTGTAGGAGGATGCTCTGTCCATGCTTTGTTGAGAACCAAACGACCCCAAAATATTTAGCATTACAACAGGGATAGCCTACAATCGTCTATTGTTGCTAGGGGTAAATCACCCCTCTGCCAGCTACTATGAGGATTGCAGCTAAACGTAGAACGAGGAACCTGAAGGATGTGGTATGGATGTTTATCCCTGCTAATCAAAAAGTCCCATCAGTCTCCAGCCCTAGGAAGCTTGGCTTCCTTAGACGACTGATTCAGATGTCGTGTCAGAGGAGGGTGACTAGGGATGTTATAGTCCCTGGAAGTTTAGAATGAACTGTGAACAGAGCCTCTTACAAAGGTACAGTATATAGTGTACTTGCTAGAGGATCTTGATGACATCCACCGATTTAGCCAATTTGCAGGAAAACCCAAACAAAGTGATTGTAAAAAACATTTGTGTTATGAAAAGTATTTAACCTTAATTATATATAGTCAAATGCAATCAAGGCTGTAGTAACTAAATATAGGAAGGTATTAAAGAAAAGAAGGAGGAGGAGATGAAAATGAATGCATTCAGAATGTTGAAAAGAAATCTCGTGTTCTTGGTCAACTGTATATTTAATGTACAGCTCTGCACATCTGCTAGAAATGCTCCGATCTAATCGGCTGTGATTCTGGAAATCATAGAAACCCAGTTTCTGATTCACTGATCCAATCTGTTTGGGATTCTGGAGGACACAAAATCTCAGTCTCATTTTGACAAGAGACAGGTCCAATTATTGGACTCCAGTAATCTGTTTCGGATTATCCTTAATTGCAGAATGACATATCTCTTGTGGCCATCAGTGTGCACTTTTGTCATCAGTGCTCAGTTTACTGAGATTTCTCTCTGCTCACCATTGGGAGTTAGCAGTTTAATTTCTTTCACTTTTCTTGCCTACTGAGCCGAGCGTTTATATGGCAGTTTCCTCCACAGTGTTCTCCTTTGTACTGCCTAGTAACTCATCCATTCAAAAGGCAACACATGCTTTTCATTACTCTAGGCTTGCATAGCATTATAACAGCAGTCCCCGTGCAGCCCACCAAGTGTTTTCCCTGAAAAACTTCGTGTATATCCTGGAACAATTACTCTACAGGTGAACCACCATATGGCAACACTGTGACGTTGGGAGGACTGGGAGAACCTGAAAGCACTTAAAATTTTCTATCATTTTTGATGTGTCTCAGACTGTGCTTTAATGTTTCAAATGTTGTTTTGTGTTTCAACTGGATTTTATTCAGTTCCACCACAAGCCAATTTAAGACCCATTTCTGTGAGAAAGTCAGACCATAAATCCGTCCACCCACCCACCCACCCATTCAACAAACATCCTGAAGGCTTTGTTAGGCTTATGCTGCAATCATCCACGTATCGTTTTGGACTGCTTTCTAGTAGGATTTGCTATGTGCTGGCAGTCACTTTTGACTTAACAGTGACTCTAATAGGGTTTTCAAAGTGTGATATTAAGTAGAGGCAGTATTATTGCCATCAACCCCCAGTGAGTTTCCATGGCCAAAAAGTAATTTGAACTAGAGATGGGGGTATACCCCCGCACAGGTGGACATAAAGGGGGTTCAGCCCCCTGGGGCCGGACTGTCCACTCACCTTCCGCTGTTGCCACGAGCTCCGCACTCCCTTCCTATCGCTCCAGATCTCGTGGTCTGCGCAGGAGGCGGGAGGATGAGCCTCGCTGCAAGATCGAAGAGCGGCTCGCAGATTGCGAGCTCTGGAGTGATAGGAAGGGAGCGTGGAGCTCACGGCAACAGCAGAAGGTGAGTGGACAGTCTGGCCCCAGGGAGCTGGACCCTCATTATGTCCACCTGTGTGGGGGTATTCGTATATGAATACGAATACCCCCATCTCTAATTTGAACCCATGTCTCCTGAACCTAATCCACCATTCTATCCAGTACATTACAACAGAATGTTTTCCTTCCAAATAAACATACTGTATGTTTGAATGGGCTGTTAACGTACTAGTGGTGTTACTCTTCAGGCTGATGTCCTTTTGGAACTACAGATTTTGATGCCCTCGGTGCATAGTGCTCCATATAATTCCCATTATGCAAACCAGAGGTTCATTGAACAGGATGAGGCTTTTCATCTGTATTAAAAGATAACGGATATCTCCTTGAGTAAGTTTACTCAAAACCAGATACTTGGGGATATGGAACATATTTAAGAGGAAACACCCTCAGTATTTAACCTTTACTTGGCAAACCTGCTATATTAGAGGAATCCTGTTGGTGTAAGTTTCACTGATATAAACTGGATCTGGTGCTGGAAATAATTAATTTAAACTGATTGAAAGCTTCCTATCCCTCCCCTTTAGGCTTCCTAAAGTTCCCTTTTGTCCTGGGGAAGCCTTTTGGAGCCTTGGGACTTGGGAAAAGGGGAGTCTTTAATAGCCAAAAACTGCTGCCAGGTTGCTGTCAATTGTCACAATCCTGGCAGTGGTGATGTGGAGGTACTTTTTGAGTATAAAAGGCTCAAGGCTCCCAAAGCTTCCTCATGGCAAAAGTGAGTCATAAGGAGCCTTAGAACCTGAAAGGAGGGGAATAGGAACCTTCCAATTAGTTTTAATTAACTATTTCTGGTGCTGTGTCCAGTTTATGCTAGACCAACTTTATGCAACAGGATTTTGCCCATTGCTTTCCTCCCTACTTTAAGATGCTTTCTGTTGCCCATTTAAGTTCCAGAGCTAATAGTAAAGGCTAGAAGCTCTTCTGTGCTTTGAATTCATAGATTGCTGACTTTGATGTGCACAAAAAGAACATATAAGCTGCAAAGAATTTGTTTGTCTCAATGGATGGGGAGGATTACAGTAGCGTTGCACAATATTGTTCTTTTCTTGGCCACAAAGTGTTCATATTTGAAAGTTTTCAGATTATAAATGTTGTTCTATTAGTACAAGAGCCCGGTGCAAACATGCTTTTGTTCCAGCTACCAGCTGTATATTTGGATAGAGGTTGTATGCGTATGGAATTTTCTGTATTAGATAGGAGACAGTTTCACATATAGCCCAGATAGAGTAGGAAGGCTCATTGAAGTTGATAGGACTATTTACGAGTAAACATGTAAAGTCACATCTTCATGGCTTAAGATCCACCAGATTTGGGATATTCATTATGTATAGAGTCTCATAAGATTTTTTTTGCTGCATTGACTAAAGAAATCCTGATATTTTCATTATTTTCAGAGGCATAACATTGCAGACATCTCCAGTGAAAGTGAAAGTGCTCAGCAAGTTTTATTCTCATGAAGGTTTGAAATGAATGCAAACTATTGTTTCCTCAGATTCATCATCATCATCTTAGAACTGCAGAGCTGGGAGGGACCGTTTGGATTATAGTTCTGCTGTTGATGTTCTGAGATTTAGGGTGTGACCACACTGAAAACAATTGCAGGAAATGCACCCATTGGGATGGGCTGATTCACTCCCCCCCCCCTGTTGACCATATGATGGTCAAAAGCAAATGCAAATCAGCCTGGACTCCCCCCCACTCATCCATAGTTTTTTCCTCCACCACTGGAGCTTTTCCTTTTTGGCATTGGATCCATTCACATTGGTTCAGCTAATGTGATCACTTGAACTGATACAGAAGAGTGTGATCCTGGTGAAAACAAGAGGAGGAAATTGCCACTCTGCCTTTGTTTACAGTTGATTAAATAGTTCTCCTTTAACTGTGCCTCCCGCAGGGCTACAGGAGAGGTATCTTAACAAACTGCAAACAAGTTTTTAACTAATTCCCTCCCCTCCTTGTGTGGCCAGTTAATGCAAACAGATTTGGGGAAACCCAAATTTCCCCCAGGTCTGTGTGACTTCACTGCAAGTGAATTCACATTTCTTTCACTCTGCAGTTGCACCCTCAGTCTCGACAACAAGCTCATCAACAGCTTGACAGGGTCAGATAACCTGAAGGCAGGAGCTGTAGGGTTGAATCACTTGCTGCAGGAGACCTATTGATCCATATGCTGCTCTAGAACAGTGGTTCTCAAACTGTGTCCCCAGATGTTCTTGGACTGCAATTCCCATAAGCCTTCACCGCTTGCTGTGCTGGCCAGGATTTCTGGGAGTTGCAGTCCAAGAACATCTGGGTACCCAAGTTTGAGCATGTTGTACTCTAACTTATTTGATAGATTTTGCAGAGCCACCTACATCTGAGTAAGAGGTCCATGAAAATGCATTTTTATTTCTTATCTCACATTTGCTTAAAACTGGACATTCCTAACCTATTCATTGTTGCTTCCTTCTCCTGTACTTGATCACAGATTAGCATCTCTAAAGTAAATACTGAAAACATGTCTTACATTTCTCAGATTGTTAATTAGATTTGATTATCTTAATTTATGCACATTAATTTAAACGTGTTAGAGCTATTGTATCCTAGGCTCTGCTTTTTTGTTTTGTTCTTAAAATTGTCTTATCTGAGAACTCATGCCCCAGAGACTGGGGGAAAACAAATACCAGCAAGGATTTGGCAGGAAGCAGTTTGCAAGTGGGATTATCTGGTGCATTCCTCTGGCTGCCCTCCGCCATAAATATATATATGCATCTACATCTCTATATCATTTAGCACAGAAGCCCAGGCTATGGAGGTAAATTAAAGTTATTGGAGACAAATTATCTGTTGCCTCCTGCAATCTTAATTTTCTCCATATTTTTCATTGACTCAGCAACAATTATGCATACTTGTTTGACTGTTTTAATTATTCGTTTACCGGACTTGTTCCATGTTCCTTCTCCAAAGGGTTCAGAGCCACTGAGACATGATTACAAACAGCTTTCCATCTAGGCATTGAACACTGCAGTGTTTGCTTGGCTTCAGCTGTAGGAAGAAACTCTGTCATGTGTCTTCTGATTATGACCTGCATTTCAAAGAAATCAGTGCCTTCTTAATCATCATAGCGCTTACTGAAAACAACAGGCTGCTAACTTACAAGAGGAGTACTCATGCTTTACTGATGGTGTGCTGTTGGTTTTATACAGTCTCAAATTGTGTCTTCCTTATGGCGACCTTGATAGCATTTTTAAGGTATGCAAGATGCTCAGTAAGTGGGTTATCTTACCATGCCTCCAGGAGTTTTAATGGCCAAGCAGGGATTTGAACCCACATCTTCTGAGACTTAGTCCAACATTCGTATATACAACACTACACTGGCTACCCAAGAATGGGGAACTTCTTTTAGCTTTATCACCAAATTCAGTTTCACACAGCTGCGGGGGGAATTACATTCCAGTGGTGAGTGGGTCCAAAGGCAAAAATGTTGCAACCCAAATACCGGCATGGTTGAGCTTAAAGTTCTTACTTTACTTAGAGTTCTTAGAAGACATTTCAACTTTTCAGAAAGTGGAAAAACATGTACAAAAGCTGGGAAACTACCAAGGGAAGGAGGTGCCGCACTCCGGAAAAATGCAGAAAACCAGACTGAGACTCCAAGAGGGCTGAATGAGATCCTGTGGTCTGAGGTCCCCCCCCCCCCATTCCTTCATTTTACACCTTGAAAGAAGCTGATAAGAAAATAGACAGGGATTATCCTACCTCACTCTTGCAGGTGCACTGGCTTTGTAGTAGCACAAATAACTTGGTGAGCTGCATGACTAAATAGGGATTTGAACCCAGAATTCTTTTATCCAAGGCATAGAGGATTGTGCTAGCTGAGGATTTTAGAATCGTAATCCAAGAACTAACTTTTCAGAGCCCTGTCTTACAGGTGATGTCTCAGCCAGCGATTCTAATGCATTTTAAAGGGTCCTGTGATTTATCAGTTTTTTTAAAAATCTTTCTAAAACTGAAGGAATGGAAAGGGGGGCAAAAACCTTCTGCTCATAGGAGTACAGAGTATTTGGGGTTGAATCAATAGATACATCTGGTTTTTATCTCTCTTAGAAAAATGTGAACAAAATTGTGTAATCTTGGAATATTTTCTGTTGAGTGGAGTCTCGCTGCTTAATGGAAAATTAAACCCCCCTTCTTTTTCTTCCCAAGTTCAAATAAATACAGTGTAAACAAGGAACAGAGTAAATCCAGACAACTGTGCTGCATTTAAATACACCAGGAGCTGACGAATGCTTTAAGTTGAGTTAAGAGGCTTTAAGGTTACTTGGGTGCAAGAGTGTCTGGTTTGTCCCCAAAATGGGGGTGTTACAGGTTCAGTGTTTCCTGGCTGCCAAAACACAGATTTCTTTCCTTTACCCACGGAAAACTTCCTTGCTCATATCCTAATGGAAGCTCCTCCATTTAATTAAATAGAATATCCATGTGCTCAGCCAATATTGTTTATTCTTTTGTTTGCTACACGTGTATCACATTTTTCTTCCAATCAGCTCCAGTCTGCAAGCATGGCTTCAAAGGTGTACTGTCTCCTGGGAGCGCCACATAACCAGTTACCCCTACAAGGTGGGGGCTGCTTGCCTCTGCACGTATGGGTGCACAGTAGGGATGAGATCTGTGCTATAGTGAGGCCAGCATTATTCCAGAATGTGCAGCACATCTGTGTTGGAGTTTTTACAGTTTCTCATGCTGCTGAAGATGGGACTTTTCTGGGCTGGGGTGACTCTCAATCTATCCAGCATTAACCAATAATTGGTTAATGTTGGATAGATTTCAATGAGAATTCAAAGAGAGCCCCGCCTCTCTGCTCAGTTCTTTTTCCATCTCCAAGAATCTGTTGAAAGCAGTCATGTTTGTCAGTTTGCTGTTTATCTGTTCAATTGTAAGTAATGAAACATTTTATTCTTTCTCCTACTAGTGTCTCAGAGTGAGTTACTGAAAACTTAAGTGCCAGTTAATGAGAGAAGGGGCCGACTACTCTGGGGAACTTGAGGCTATTCTGCTCAGTGAATCCCTGCCCTTCTGCTCTGCAGCTAGACGAGTTTAACCAAAATTTGAAAACAAGCAGATCATTGTTACAGGTACAGTTTGGCTGCTAGCTAATGGGACCAGGAAGAAATTCTAGCCTCTTGTGATTTTTGCCTGCGCCGCACATTGATATTTCTTTAAAATACTTTAAAAATAATGGTAATACTAATAATGGAAGCCTATGCCTTGTCACATTTTATTTGGCCCTCACTTAAGAGTTCTCTGCAATCACTGTGTTATCTTCACTTGTATATAAGTACTGTAGTTCCTTACACATTGACTCTGGGTCTTTACAAGTAAAGGGGGAATCATAGGTGGCAAATGCCATGTCCAACCCAGATTGTTTTCAAGAGGGAATGAAAAACCCTTCTTGTGTGGTTAGGCAAAGGATAAAAGGGGCCCTAGAAAGCTTCCTTTTCTCAACACTGCCGGTATCTTGCGAAAAAAAGAGAGAGTGAGTTTCCATATCTCTATAAAAATATATTTATACTCCCAGTGTGGGTGCAGCCCATATACTTCCTCACAGAAGAGACATTTTAAGAATTCTCCCTTCTTACAAGTTACTAAAAATGTAGATAATGTGATCAAAGGTTGAGGATTATAGCTTGGGTTCCCATAGCTTTAGTAGTTATACGGCAAATGGGATTTTAACAGCTAAGGCTTGTCATGCAGCAATGAGAAAAGCTGCATCTGCTAAAATTCACTCAAAACATAACAGAAAGAGGAAAAACAATTCTTGCAGCCACCTTAAATGTTAAGAAATTTATTATTTCATAAGCTGGATAGATTGTCTTGCCTTTAAGGTGTTATAGTCTGTTGTTTTTGCTGCAGCATAGTAAGACGACTGTTTCTTTAGAAGGTAAACTAGACTAACCCAGCCATCCTAATGTAAGAAAGAAGATACATAACTCAGCAAGTGCATCTTCCACCATTTGTGCATTCCGTGTGATGGCATTCGGGGTTATAGGTTTCCTTGTTACAACACAGAGTCATAGATTCAAGGTTATGATAATAGCGGCATTCATTGTTATTCTGGGATTTATCCACTGCAGTTGTGTGTTTAGCTGGAGCTGGTTGCTGTGAAACAAGTGGAGTAGGGGTTTGGAGCGGGGAATTAAGGACTCGTTTCCAATAAATCTTTCTCCAAGATATTATACTTGTGTCCTCCTTTGCCTTTTGTTATCACCTTGCCGTGAGAGCTGTCCTAAAGACCATGTATTTAAAAGATACTGCTTGTTTTACACTGAGCTCACATTTTTTCCTCATTTGTTCATTGTGAGGTTGTGCACTTTAACAATTAAAAAAAAATCCAGATGGCCAGTGCATTCTTTGGAAAGGTATTATGATCATACGATTAATACAGTCTATGATCATCTTCTTTGTTCTTGTAGAATAAATTCTGTCTTGCCAACTGGCAGCGTCGACGTATAGGAAAAATATTTTCGTTTTCATCCCTTCTTGGAAAGATTAATTTAAATGCAAAACCTAGCAAAACTTTCACATGCACACAAAAAGAACCCCACAATCAGATGAAAAACTGTTCTATTAATTGTTCTGTGTCTACTCAGAGCAAAACTACTCAGTACAGACAGTTGGTGATTACAAAAGGGGATTTCTTAAGTGCTCAGAATGTTTGATTGTCACAGCAAGAGATTTTCACAGTTTACTTATTAGCTTGCTTTGTTTTGCAACTGGTCTCTGGATGTAAACATGGGCTTTGTTAACAAATGTGATTGCTCAGTTGTGAAGGTCTGCTTGAATCACATCACTGGAAAATCACATCACTGGAACACTAATAGATTTCCAGCTTCCAGTAACAAGTTCATGGCCCAGAAGGTTCTGTGACTGGAAAAGGTCCTGGGTTTACTGACCACAGTTTTCTATTAGGTTTGAACTGGGAAACTATGATTATCAAGATTGGTAGGAACCTGTGTTGAATCTGGAGCCACAGAAGAAAGATGTTTTCAGCTCCTTATTTATTTTGCTCCTGGTCACCAGAGCTTGCTGGTTCTCATATATTATTGACTGAGAAAATCTTCAAGCACAGTATATAGATGAGTGAAATATCAACAGTAGAAATGGGCACAAACCATGCTTTGGTGGTTCAGCCCAGTTCAGAGCAGCCCCTGCACAGCTGTTCCACTGGCACTGTGTGCTTCCCTCCCCTGCCTCCTCTGTGTGCTCGCCCACTCACTGGCTGCAGTGTGTTTCCTTCCCCTGCCTCCTCTGTGTGCTCGCTCACTCACTGGCTGTAGTGTGTTTCCTTCCCCTGCCTCCTCTGTGTGCGCGCCCACTCACTGGCTGCAGTGTGTTTCCTTCCCCTGCCTCTTCTGTGTGCTCGCCCACTCACTGGCTGCAGGGCCTTCTCTGCATGATATCCACTGAGATGAGGGAAGCCTGCAGAACCGCTGGTGAGTGGACAGTTGCGTGGAAAAGGCTGCACCAAACTGGGCCAAACCACCAGTGCAGTTCATGCCCATCTGTAATTAACTGGTTGATGGGACATACCAGCATCAGACTCTAGTTTGGATATCTTGGCTTAATGAGAAAGATGCATCTGAAACAGGCGATTCTCTCTCTCTCTGTACCTTATGTGGGATGGGTTGGATTCATACTGAAACCACTCACTGTGGTTTGTAAAACCCGTGACATGTAAGCTATAGGGATTTTGCTTATTTTGTTCTTGCAAGTCAGAATTAACAATCTCAAAAGTCTTCTCCCTATTGGCCAAGATGAGAGTTTTGTGCATTTTTCACTTCTGAGTACTTTAGAGGCGGGCTAAGAGTGTGTTTTGCATAAAACCTCCACATTGGCCAGCATCTTACTGGTCTTCATGTGAGTTTCCGTGGCTATGTTAGTTGTGGCTAACTGATGAAGTTCCAGGGCATGTCTTGGTTGTATGCCTAGTTACATACCCAACTATAAACCAAGATGCACTACAAACCTGATTGACTGCCAGTAGCTGTGGGAATCCAATAGGATTCCAGCCATTTTGTGCAAAAAAATCACTGTATTTTCTGCAAAATGCAAGTTTCCTTTTACATAAATACAAGGTTTTAGTGTAAAATGCAGTGTTCTTCATGCAGAGCACAGTTTTACTTTCCTTCTTTTTTATTGTAATGATGACAGCCTTTTTGCTGTCGTGCAGGAACAAAAAAATCTTGCAGTAGTGGACTATTATTTCAAGGGTGTGTGTTGATTTGAGACATCTTTTTTGTTGGAGAATATTTGTTGTATCTTTAATAAAACAACTATGCAACTGACTGGACTCAGAACCAGTTTTCCTTAATTTGCCCCCATCTGTTTTGATCTTTAAGCACACTACCTTGATAAAAACATGAGATATCATGCCCTTTGTTACAAAAGTAGTAATTCCACTAGATTGGGGGAAAATCTGGAAATTGCAAAATGGGGGGGGGGGGGAAAGTCCTCTGAAACATCTGAAGAAAGCAAATTCAGAAGAAAAAAGTTTCACATGTATCAGGATCTAAATGTGTGAGGATCAAGGAAATGACAAGTAATAAGTCATTTCATACATCTGTCAACTCTGTCAGAGTTCAAAATGCAAAATCTAATATTACAGTATATCCATGTGCAGTATGATATTCTGTATGTCCACAACTAATACAGGGATTAAAATAAACCATAAATAAGTACTTTAATGTGATACAGATGTAAACTCCTTCCCGTACACTTGTACTGTCAAAGGAAAAGTACAGTGTGCCCCATGGAGAGTTTTTTATTACATGTCTTTCCCAAACAAATTGTTTCCCAAAATTTCAGATGTTTTCTACAATATCTGAAATCCAGCAGTAAATTGCAATTACAATAGGCCCATTGAATCAATAGAATTTACATAGGTGTTGACTCACCAAATCTCTACTGATTTAATGGACTCATTCTAGCATCAACATACTGCTGGATTTCAGCCATTGAGCCTTACTTCTGAGCAACCATACAAAGAACTATAAATAATTGATTCAAATAAAATTAAAATAAAAGTTAACTGTTACCATCAGCCTGGCTGGGTATAATTTAGGCAGATTTTCTTCTGACTCTTGAGATAACACAGTCACATTTTGATCCCAAGGCAGGACCTTAGTACAGATTGTGCCAGTTGTCTTAGCAGAAAATAGCTGCTATGGCAATATTTTGACGATAAAGCAGCAGCAGTTGGGATCAAAAGAGACTGGATACTCATAAATCATCTTGATGGTGCATGCAAGTAGTAAGAGGCAGCAGAATATGCTTTATCATTCTGCTATCAGTCCTTAATCTGGGCCTGTTTTCATAAAGATTTTGGTTTAGAACAGGATTGTGAATCCTGATCTAGGGTATGCTTGTGCAGTAAAGAAGATGTGATAATTTTTCTTCTTTCTGAGGAGAGAGCAAGACATTTTTCAGCTATTTTAGGCATTTTTCATGACTTTTTTTCCACATTTTTGTAAGGTGCTAGGATCAGTTGGCTCAGTGGACTTGGTATCTGCCTGTGGAGGTTGGGAGTTCAATTCCCCACTGTGCCTCCTGTGAGCAGAGCCAGCCTGTGTATCCTTGGGCAAACTGCACAGTTCCAGGGCGCCCCCAGAAGAAGGGAATGGTAAACCACTTCTGAGTATTCCCTACCTAGAAAACCCTGAATAGGGTCGCCATAAGTTAGAATTGACTTGACATTACATTATTATTATGAGGAGCCCCAGTGTTATGAGTAGTCGATTCTGATGCTTTTCTACTAGAAGGACTCTTACCATTGCTGCCTTAATGACGGCTACCATGGCAATGTCTCAGTTCCACCGTGCTTGTGTAACTGCTTGTTGGATTGCTGTGTTGGCCCTCACTTCTGTGGCTGCAGGGCTCCTTTTTGCTTGGCAGATCTCTCTCTCTCACACACACACACACTGCTTGCACAGGTTCTTGCTGCACAACTCCCCTTGCTCAGGCAGCAGCGGCTCTTTCTTCCCTCTTGTGGCTGTTGATGTTGCTCAGGGCTCATCCTTGCCCTGCTTTGCCTTCCCACCACCGCCCTTTCCTGCTGTGTCCCCCTCACTCTGCAACTGCAGCTCTTTGTCCTCTTGCTGCTGCCACTGTTTGCTCTAGAAATTCTCTGTCATTCAGTGTCCACTGTATTTTTCCAGAGAGATAGCATCAGTAGGAGCTGGTGGCAAGAAACCATGAGCCATACTTGCTTTCCTTCCATTCCTACTTAGCATGTCCGTCCGTACTCTGTCCTCCTATTTCTACCTCTTCTCTTCAAAATGCCGTTGTGTACCATTTCTCTGGTTCTGTGAGGCTATTCTGTTAAAATGAATATGGCAAACACAGCTAACTTTGCAGGATTTAAAATTTTAAATCAGGTAACCAATGCAACAGCAACCATAATAAAAGCATTGCCCAAAGTGAATACTACATAAATATACCGTACGTTACCCATATTCCATATACAAGAAGGTGCCAGAGCAGGAGTTGCAGGGGGAAAGAGGAGAAAAGTAAAAACAATGAAAAAGAGGGCAGAATCCTATGAATTCTGTTTAATCCAAAAAATTAGGGAACAAATCTCAGGACATCACCTATAAGAACATAAGAAGAGCCCTGCTGGATCAGGCCAAGGGCCCATCTAGTCCAGCTTCCTGTATCTCACAGTGCCCCCACCAGATGTCTCTGAGAGCACAGGAGACAACTAGATACCCGTCTCTTGATACCCCTCCCCTGCATCTGGCATTTTGAAGTACCTTCCTTTGAAGCCTGGAGATTATACATCTCCATCATGGTTTATAACCTGTGATGGACTTTTCCTACAGAAATCTGTCCAATCCTCTTTTAAAGGCATCTAGGCCAGATGCCATCACCATATCCTGTGGCAAGGAGTTCCACAAACTAAGAACACGCTGGGTAAAGAAATACTTTCTTTTGTATGTTCTCACTCTCCCAACACTCAGCTTGAGTGGATGTTCCCTGTTTCTGGTATTGCATGAGAAGGAAAAGAGCTTCCCTCTATCCACCTTATCCATCCCCTGCATAATTTTATACATGTCAATCATGTCCCTCCTCAGGCGCCTTTTCTGTAGACTAAAAAGCCCCAAACGTTGTCACCTTTCCTCATAAGGGAGTTGCCCCAGCCCAGTCATCATTTTAGTCACTCTCTTCTGCACCTTTTCCAGTTCCACTATGCCTTTTTTGAGGTATGGTGACCAGAACTGTACGCAGTACTCCAGGTGCGGCCTTACCAGCGTTTTGTACAATGGCTTTAAAATGTTGGCTGTTTTATTTTCAATCCCCTTTTTAATGATACCCATAAATATTAGGACATGACCACTCCTTATCACTAGTCTTCTAATGTACAAAGATCCAAGGCACAAAGACACAGAGCTATAAAATATAATATATAGCCCTAAAATAAAATATACAGATAAGTACAAATACACAATAACAGTATATAAGTATTTGCCGTTCTAGTGTCCCTTTTGCAGATATGTTTTGCAATTCAGTTACCTAATTCAAGATGATAAAATACCCAGTTCCTGTTCCCAGTGGAATAGGAACTTCTTTCCTCATCAGCTTTTTTTTTTCTAAACGAGAACTTCATAAGCACCTGCCTAAATTTTTTTCCACCTCCTGGAATAAACCAGATAATATTGGCCTGGTTTCACCTTAACCCTTAGCTGGGGTTATCCCTCCAGAGATGCATTTCCTTCAAATCTGCTGTGTCTGAACAGTCAACATGCAAGTAAAGCCTGTTGTTTACATCCTGATGGCCAGTCATCAAAAAAAAAGTAAGCCAGTTTTCAACTAGCAGAATTGTAGAAACCTCAGACCAGGATAATCAGACATTATTTATTCTTATAAAAGCTCTGCTTTTAGTTGTGAAATATGGTTTAGCACTTAAGACTATGAAACAATTTACCATGGAGTCAAGACTGAATTATCTTTTTTCCAGGATGCCAAACAGTGACAATTTACCTTTCCCCTTCACTCTTTTCTTAGTTGGTGTTAAAAACTGTAGTGTCTTTGTTGTGTTGTTATTTATTTTCCTTGTTTTTATTTGCTTTGAAGTCCCATTCTAAGGAGAGAAACTGAGAGTTAAAGTATCTTTGTAAATAAAACAGTATAGCCTCTCTTCAGAGACTGAAGTATATGTTTTCAATATTTTAAACCAGTGGGGATAAAAAATCAATGATTTTTAAAGAATCAAATGGATTTAAAACACGATTTATATTTTAAAAATTACAATTTTAATTTAAATAATCAGAAATCTTATTTTTTTAATTTAAATTGTAATCCACCCTGTAAAACAGTATAGAAAGAATGAAATTTAAGTTCATTGTATATTTTGGGAAGAAAGGTCATAAGGTTAAGATACTGGGGGGAAGTTATGTTAGATACATGGAGGAATTGGATAAATTTATGATGTAATTGTAATGTTTATAATGAGAGGAGCTTTTGATATTGACTTATTGTAAAATACAATAGTTCCACGCCCTACCAATGGTATTTGTATGATTACATTGAATCCCCTTTAAATTAAAGCAATCAATTGCCAAATGGAAAGCAGATGAACAGTTTTTAATAGGTAAGGGATGATAATCACACACATCATTGAGGGAGGGGATTTTCAAAACAATGCACAAGATTAAAAATCACTTACAAAGTGTGTATGGGAAAATGCCACTATTAAAATAGACTTCCAACATTACTTCAGTTATATTTATGACAGTAACGTGCAAGAGAAAATAATATTTCTTTGTAACCCAACCATTATTGAACTGTTGCTCAACTGGCTTCATTATGGGGTTATACAAAGTGAAGCAATTGAATGGTGTGCCATCTCACACTTCCCCCCCCCCCCAAGTGTGCACTGAGAACATTATGTTAAAACATGTTTCAAGCATTCACCTAAAATATAAGTTATGTATGCTACAAAAACACTTGCTGATGAGCCACGAATGGATGCCATTCCCTGTTCCATAAGCCCTTGGTGGTAAACTCTGTTTTGCCTCTGTGTATTATACGTAGCTGTGCTCTATAGTTGCTGATCTAAAACATGAAAGAGATTGCATGATCTTGCTTAGAACTTACAGCTACATGCTTCCTCCTCAAAGTTCAGAACAATGTGTGTGTCTCCTGTCTGGCACCAGACCAGCAAGTATTACTTTTGGACAACAGCTTCCAGAATCCCCTAATCAGTATGGCCAGTTATTGTAGCTCAAACAAAACAAAACCACTCCTAAGCATTGCCCCAGAACTTCTCAGTTAGCACAGTGAAAAGACATGATGGTTTTTTGATCGTCTCAATAAAACCTGGCGAGGGACCACATGCTGGGATGTACTACTGAGACCTGATGGTCAAGATAATTCACTGTTGCGAGGGTGCCTAGATCATACCTACAGTTTTGTTCCCTGGGTAGGGTTTGGAGGCAAAATAATCAGACAGTGGGTGAGGCAGTGAAAGTAATTTATTATCGACCGGTGTGGTGGTAACCCCTGTAGGATGGGAGTACAAAAAAAAATCAGTCAATCAGTCAATCAATCAATCAATCAATCAATCAAAGGAATATTCACACAGATTTTATAGTATCTTTTGAGCAAGGAGGTATGGAGGTAGGTGTTAGCAACTAATCCCACCAATCAGCAAGTTACATTTCTCATGCACGTACACAGGACAATGGAATAGTTTATAGCAGCTATTGGAAGTCACTTTCCTAAAGATACAGGTGGTCAGAACAGGATGGACAGTGGGCAGCCTGTCTGTTACACAATTCAATGGTGAGGAGACTGGCTGGACTGGTTAGGCCAAAAGGATTACATTTCACAAGGGCAATAAAGTACAGAAGCAAGTAATTGACTCAATTACATTGCTAACTGGACTTGGCTGAAATAGTTTAGTCAGTCTGGTTTGTGAGCTATAGGTTATAATAACTGATAAAGAAAGATACAAAGGAGCATTACATTAAATTTTCTTTAACACTCACTTTTTAGCATGAGCATGCAAAGTGCAGACCTGGGCCCACCTGGGACCCCCAAGATTGTTTTTGTGGGTTCTGGCCCACCTGCAGATCCCAACCAATTTTTTTTTAAAATAAAGGGGAATTGCTAGTCCTGGAAGCCTACCGGAATGGCAATTCGTATTGTAAATTGGAACAGGCTACATTATTTTAAACCAAAAAAAAACTCCACCCAGTATTCAAAATGGTTGAAAGATAGCTATTGTTTTGTATGATTTGGTTTTGTTTGAATGGAGGCAGGAGGCTATGTGCAAGTATTGGACACAGAGAATCCACCACTCTTCCTTTACAGGAACCAAGGACCAGAGCTAGAAACAAGCTTTGTTAGTCAGTTTGGGATAAGGCAGAATTATCTGAGACAGTGTAAAGTCATCCTCCTGTTTCCATTGCCAAGCACTATCTTACTAAAGTATACCCTGGAGTTCTCAAAAGGTTCACAATTTGGAAAACAGACAAAAACAGAGGAACCATTTAAAAAAATCACATGGAATAAAAAAGTTTATATACCAACTGAGAGATTCGGTATTTTGAAAATGTTACTTTCTGAAGTGCAGGTTCTTTCACTGTGAGGCAATCTACCATAATTACCTGTCACTCTCTGCCCTGAGCTCACCTCTGATACTACATCCATTTTCAATTATCTTCTTAAGACAAGCCATCAGTTACAAGTGGGATCACCACATACCTTCCAGGTGCAGCATACACACCTTGATTTGTGGGGAGTTAAAAATAGCCGAGAAGTTTGGCCCTCTGCCCAACTTTGGGCAGAGGGGGAGGATTCTGTTCAGCTTAGTCTTCCTTCAGCATGTTTTCCTTGGAATGTTCCACTTTGCAAACTGTCAGTTTTAACATGCAGTTGCTGAAAGAAAAGAAACATGCTTCTTTTGAGTTATGGACTTGGGGTCTATTTGTTTAATTATTGGTTTCACAATGTGTTGGCTCCACTCTGAATGGTGCTTCCCTCTGCATCCAAACAATGTTGCAACATAATTCTGGAATGGTGTTGTTCTGTTTGGATATATATATATATTTAATGCTATGATCCACATACAGGCACTTGCAATCTCTTTGAGATGCTTAGTTAATCACCTCTTTCCAAGGTCCTGTCTTTGCAAAAGAAGAGAATTCTTTATTGCTCATTTATCCATTGGCTTGTAGTGATTTTCTCTGCAAGCTCCTGAAATCTAGCGATAGCTTTTAAACTCTGTATAAAGGCCAGTGGTTAATCCCAAAGGTCTAGGATCAGTTATCTTTAAATTCAGCACTTTTATCTAACTTACTGTTAGAATTTCCCCAAATAATTTTTGGTTTACATGTGGAATAGGAATTTTGTTTTAAAATTATGCGGGCATATGTATGCATGCACTAGATTTGATATGGGAATTTAATGTTTTGCTGATGATGGTCAGAACCCTGTTTTTTTTTAAAAAAAACCATGTATGTGCAGTAATGATTGGACAAACGGTTTCTCCCAGCCTTGATAACTGTCATGCAACTGGACATGCACAAGTTATGAAATTGTTTACCGACAGACATTCCAGCAAAGAAGGAAGCCATTTGTACAGTTACAATTGTGCACACATTTTTTCCAGCAGAATTCTTTCCGATGTTGATTATCTTTTCCTATTTTGCAGTCTATTTGTAATTCTGTTACTTATCTTAAAAGGTGTTTTCAATCTTAAACTCCTTAAATTCATCCTTTTTTATTATTAACCTTTCTTTTTCAAGCCAATAAAACAATTCATCCCTGTTCGTTTGTTACATTCCTGTGAGTCCACCCCCCCTTCTTTAACCTTGTACTTCCTCTTTTGTTTCTTGTCTTTGTGTCTTTTCTGTTCCTCATTAATTCTGGATTGCATTACCACTTAATAATCTTTTGTCTGATCTTCTTCCTTTACTTAACAGATACCTTAAGGCTGTAGTCTTAGACACACTTCGCTAGGGATGAATCACCCTGAACATAGCAGAACATATTTCAGGGGACATGAATAGACATTTATTTCACCTTGACTGCCTGTTTGCATTGTTTATTTTTTTTCCCTCCAGTTCTTTTTCCTTGCTTTGCTGGTATGTTTTAATCTTATAATACCTGCCATCTGTATCTACTGTGATTGGAAAATTATTGCTTCCTTTGCTTGGGAAGTGGAACTCTCAACTTAGATGGAGTGTACTGACAGCTTAATCTCTGAAAATTGGTCTTCTCTGTGTCGTTGTGGGGGTGGAAACATTCTAAATTTTGTAATGAAAAATATCTGGGGGAAATGCACTTTGAAGAATGTATTTCAAAATGTTTCCATTGTCATTGCTTTTGGAGCCGGATGGGCACTTCTGTTAGGGAACAGTGCTTCAAGAGGGGGCAGCTGGAAAAAGAGAAACAAGCAGGAGGTGGTTGTCCCCTGTCTGTGCAAATTGCCTTCTGAGCTGTGGCTCCATGCTCATGTTTGTGAAGATAAATACAACTCTGGGAATCTGCAGGGAAGAGGGAAGGGTGGAACCATTTTGGGTAGGGTGACTGCAGGGAAGTAAAGTGAGAGAAAGAAAGGATGCAAATATCCCGTTTTGCTTCTCCAAGTCATCCACTTTCAAAGCTGATTTTCACCATGAATAGAAGAGACCACAGTGGTTTAGTACATGGACATTAATATCAATCTTCGCCACCCTCCCTTATCATGCAGGATGCTCAGTTGAACAGTGTGGTGCTGATGTCAAGACTCAAGGTTCAAGGCCCAAGGGAGTGGGTAAGCAGATGGAAACCATTGGAGCACTTGCTTTGCATGGGAAAAGTCCCAGGTGGAATTCTGGTATCTTCAAACAGGGCTGGGAAAGGCTTCTGTCTGAAATCTTGGCAAGCTACAGCCACTTCAGATAATACTAGGCTACTGTAACCGTCCTTGCTGGCTTGTTCTTTTTAGACTGCCTAATTATGAGAGTTCTCAGTGTGGTGTACAAGACGAGAGAAATGTAAAGTATAAACAATGAAACAATAAAAACAACACATAATAAAATCAAGACAAAATAAGCAGCAGTGACTTAAAAAAATGCTGCAACACATTAAAAAAAAAGCAAGACCAAAAGTTAGAAACAGGAATATATAAAGTTTTAAAAGCACCAGATCCAATTCTTAAAATTCATGGAAGACTAAAAAGGAATTTACTGGGTGTCTAACATTTTCCAATAAAATAGGTACCAGGCACGGCTCTTCCAGGGAGGGCATTCCACAGGGTGCCACCACTGAAGAGTCTGCCTTTCTTTTATGCCCCTACTTTGCCTCATTTGGTGGGAGCACCTGGAGGAACTCTCTGGATATTGGTCTTAGGATCTGGGTAGGTAGATATGAGAAAAAGAAGCTAGGTGAACTGATGGCCAGACTTGGTATAAAGGAGTTTCTTGCACATAAATTATGGTTGAGAAGGAAGGTTTGGGGGAAAGAGAGGGACAAATTGTTAGGAGAGTTGGTTATTCATATGCAGACTTGGTTTCTGGAGAGGCAGGTGACTAAGAGAGTTACTCTGTAGGCTTCACGGAACAGACAGATTATACAGTAAGGAGGCAAATGAAGTTAAAGTGAGAGAGAGAGAGCACATGTTAAGTGTTTAAACAGGCCTTGCACAGCCTTATCCCTGATTAATTTTGGTTTTGATTATTGATATCCTATTATTTTTGGAACAATTATCTCTGTTCTGCCACCATCTTGTATCTTTTGTATCAGCTATTTTTATATATAGTTAGTATAAATTTGCTTCTGTTTTTTCTGATGTTTTAATTATGGAAATTGTATTCTAAGTGTATGTTGATGTATTATAAATTGTAAACATTTAAAAAGAAGGAAGGAAGGAAGGAAGGAAGTGTTCTGAAGATGGCAGGCAGCAGTGGCGGGTGGCTCGCGTCTTTGGGTCCTAGTCTAGAGGCCCAAACCTCGGGGTGGGACGGGGCAAGCAACTCAAGATTCGGATTCGGGGCTTGTTACTCAGGACTTGGTACCAAAGACTTGCACTCAGACTTGGGACTCAGGGCCCAAGACTTGCCAACATCCCAGTTTTCAAGACAATTTATGCCAGTCATGTGATTTCTTGGTTACATATTTATTACTGGAACTCAGCAAACACCTGATAAATATTCAGCCTTTTGCAGTCTTGTGTGGTTTTGCTGAAGCTCAACCTGGCTATAGAGCCAGAGATTAGGAGTTCGATTCCCACTGTGTGTCCTAGGAGAAAAGCCAATATGTGTAGACTTGAACAAGCTGCACAGTCCTAGGATGCCCCCAGAAGAAGGGAATGAGAGACCACTTTTGAATGTTCTCTACCTAGAAAACCCTGGAAAGAGTCTCCATAAGTCAGAATTTTACTTCTTGGCACACAATTATTATTATTTAAATTGGTTATTAATGAGTTAACAGACAATTACAAATTGTTGGTATTTACATATCAGTTGGGTCTGGGGAAGAGGGAATTAGTTTATAGTTAGATTATGAATCGAAACAGTGGTTGAAATCCTGGAGCTTTCTGTAGTAAGTAGTAACTAGATTAGGTCCATCAAATCAGTGGGGATTTGATAACTCCTCCATAAGTTTCTTTGATTCCATGGACTTACTGTGCTAAGCAACAGGATTTCAGCCAGTGCAATCATTATATATGTTCTACTCAGAAGTAAATCTTGGTGAGTTCATGGGGATTTACTCCCAACTGAGAGTAAAGACAACTCCAGACTCCCATTGTAGTTAAGCCATTCCCTAGACACATATTCTGGTTTTCTGTTTGTTACATAGTCTTACTTGATAATTTTGTGTGTCTTCAAGTTGCTTCAGATTTAATGGCAACCCTATGGATATGTGACTTCTTCATTATGTAACCTTACAAAATTGTGCATGACTCCTAATTAGTGGTATTATACAATAGTTCAAGAGTGGGGAAAACCACAAATATGCCCTTGGGTAGTATTTAATGTAGTGTCTGATTCATGAAAGAAGTCATGTGTATGCACAATATTAACTGTGTTCTTCCCCTGCCAATTGTTCCGTCTTGTTCTTATGCCATTATGTTTTTATATCATTGAGAAATTTAATTTAGAAATTACTTGCTTGTAAAACCTAAAGAGTTGGCAGAGTCATAGGACTGGATAAATCTAATCTTATGTGGAAAAAGAACATCACTCTTTGATTCTGTCCTTTTTCTAGAATAAAGCATGGTGATGTAAATGCATTACTATTTGTTCTAAAAATGAAAAATATTGTCCTTAATAATAACTTTATTTCTTTGAATGGAACAGAGTTCGTGCTCATATAGTGGGATTTCCCCACTTCTCTCCATCACACTGTCTGTGTGCCCTACTGATAAAGAGGAAGTTGATCCCCTTGAATGAACTGAAGAAACCTTAGAATCCAAGGGCTACATCAATTCTAGACCAAACTAGAAACAATATGTTAATATTAGAAGGAATGACATTCCTGTTGGCCAACACATTCCATTCATTTGAATGAGCATACTCTTGGTCACAATAACGTTGGATTTAGCCTCAAGCCACTATTTGTAATAGAATCTCTTGTACTTGGTTATGTCTCATCTGTATTATTGCTAGTCATGTCCCCCTTACTACCTTTGCTATGGTCATAGTTTCCATATGGTTAGCTCAGAAACGTCATCCTATCCCACTGAATACTTTGATTTTTGGAAACTAAGCAGGGTTGTGTATGGTTAGTATTTGGATGGGAGACCACCATGGAATAGTAAGGATCTCCAGATAAGAAAGAATCCAATTGTCAGAGTTCACAATACTAAGCTAGTTCACAATACTAGGACCAATGGTCTGACTCAGTGGCCAAAACCCAGTTGCTTAGTGTAGTAAATCACACTAGAGTAGGTCCACTCAGTCATTGGGGATTCAGTGAGTCAACCCTTTCATAAGTTCAGTTGACTCAAATGGGCCTATTCTAAGTGCAGTTTCCAAAGGAGCCTAAAGTAAGCTTCAATTAAAGTAGGCCCATTTGAAATGATGGAACGTACAGAGGACTTGACTCATTAAATCCTCACTGACTCATTGGGCCCACTCTAGTGCAATTTACTGCACTAAGCAACAGGATTTTGGCCGTACAAGGCAGCTTCTTCTTACCTGTATTAATCTTTCTTCCTAACATGCAAGCAATTTGCCTTTAGAAAGTGTTTTTTAATACAGTGGAGTATCAATTAAGTAATTAAGTTCATACAGTCTGGAAAGAGCCCAAAACTACTCATGCAGTGTAGGGAGACAAGGGTTTGTATGAAATATGACTTGGGTGATTAGAAGAAATCTAATTCCATGATTAATTTATCAACATGGAGTGTTAGGGAAGTATGGTGAGATTTTGGATTTCCATTTTCAGTGGACGATATGATGGAATTCTTAAGGAATTTGATCTTTATGAGTTCCAATATGAACTGTTATGATCTTGGAGTAATGTGTGAATCATACCTATTCAACCAGCAATATGTCAGATTTTACATAGGGTTAAAGGCTGATATGTCACCACCTTCAGCCTCTCTTTACTTTCCTGCACAATTTATCCCCAGATTGGGTTACCCAGTGTGATGTAGTGCATAGAGTGATGGACCAGAACTCAGGAGTCCAGGGTTTGAATCCTGGCTCAGCCATTGAAACTAACTCGTTAAATATCTCACTTATTAGGGTCACTATAAATTGGTTCCAACTTGACGGCACATAAAGTAACAATGGTGAATATCAAGAGTCAGGATCATGAAAATGTCAACCAAAAATGTCACCTTTCCCCCCCCCTGGTGACTTGATGACTTAACTATGTATAAAGTGATTCATGTAATCCCAGGTTTTTAAGTATGAGCCCCTTTGGTTTGGGTTGTGTCCCCCCCCCCCCCCATGTTTTATTACTCTGTACAGTAAGGTGTTAGAAGAAATACTGGGCAATTTTTATTGAGCAGAACCTTCACCTTGATACACCTCAGTGGCAATTTGCATGGAGTTCTTCACTCTTTTTAATAGTGGCAAGAGGAATTGGAAGTGCCTCTCAAAGTGCCATTAAGGTCCACTTAGGAGACTTAATTGGAGCTTTGGGGCTTATAATGTTAATTCCAAAGCTTAGAATTTCTAAAGGATTTCATGGTAAAAGATTAAATAAATCCGTCCTTCATTGTGATGAGCAGGTTTCTTTCCAAGACATCATAGGGACTTTTGAAAGCTTAATTAGGAATTTTTAAACAACCTTTTTTTAATGCAATGCATTTCATTTCTGCTGCATTAACTCGTGAAGTGTTCAGACTTTCTGTTGGCTTTTTCGCCATCTATTTACACTTTCTGTTTGTCTTGAATATTTGGAATCTTTATCAGATTAGCATTAGTTATTTAATGTATTTTTCTAGCTAAAACCAGAAAAATACATTCAAGTTCCATACTTGCAAAATAATCACAGTCATCTACATATCAAAGCTTTAAAAAGTGATCAAATAAAATGATTCAAGCAGTTCAGCAGTTACACTGAGACGAACAGCCAAAGCCATTATCATTAAACGTAAATCTAATATTGCCATTCAACACAGATCAAATATAAGCAAGGGGCTTATATTTTTGAAAAAGAGGTTCAGGTTTATTACTTCTTTATGACTTTTTTTTTATCTCCAGCAAAACTGGGAGCTGTTCAAGGTGAAACCTAAAACCCGATAAGCCCTATTTTGAGACCTGCATTTTCTACTTCAGTACTGTTTTACAAAGCAAAAATACTACTTCACTTTAATATCAGTCCCCCCCCCCGCCACGTTCTGTATCATCACACCTCAGGAAGAGATACTTTATCGCAATAGCTATCATGAAGAATGTTGTGCCTTTTTATTGGCCTAATAAAGGTGTCACTACAAAACAGAAATTGGATGCTGTAAATAGAAATGTGTTTATACTTTAGTCTGAAATTGGAAAGTTCTTTTTAGAAAATAATTAATTACAGACGTAGTTCCAGCCTCCAAGTTATCATTATGACTATTTTTGTAGGTAATTCTTAACTTTCCTGTTTCTCAAATGTAATCAGAGCAAGTACTTAGCTTAACAAATGTGCCCCATGCACAAAGCCACAGGCTTGTGTTACAAAGCACATTGTCCTCATTCACCTCCTGTCATCACCTAATCCATGTAAAGGATCAGGAGGCAACAACATGAGGTAGAGTGTGAGTTAGCACTCAAATCATGGGATATCTAGACTCTGAAACGGGGGGGGGGGGGAGGTAACTTTACATTCATTTCAAATACATTCATTTCAAATACAGCACTGGAGGCGAGCTTTGCAACCACCAGAAAGATGTACAAGTGGGTCCTAGATCAAATCAAGCCTGAACTACCACTGGGGGCAAAAATGTTGAAACTGAGGTTGTCCTACTTTGGTACACCGCCCAGAGTAGACCTTTGGTCTAGATGGGCGGGGTTTAAATCTAATAAAATAAAAAATAAATAAAAAAATACACATTGCTGGTGGAAGGTAGCAGGAAAAAAAGAAGACTAAATATAAGATGCAGTGACTCCCTAAAGAAAGCCACAGGCTTGAATTTGCAAGGTCAGCTGAGGAGATCACTCATTCATAGAGTCACCATACTTCGGAGGGGACTTGACAGCATGTAATAACCAAAATAATTAATGTACAGCTCTGTCTTTCAAAGCACAGCAATGGATGGAATGTGACCACAGACACGATGGAGGTGGCTTCTTTACCACTTACCATACTGATCTGTAGTCATGGTTGCTATGCATTGCTCCTGTCCCCACATTTTCCCCAGTAGAATCTGAGAGCCTTTTGCCAGAGGAACCTGCAGATGACGTCATGAGTGTTAGGTAAAAAGCTTTGTTGTGTATTGGAGCTTCAGAAATCAATGTACACCTCTCTAAGGGTGTGACCACACAGTGAGGAAAATGCAAATTCACTCACATTCACTCGCTATGAAATTCCACTGTGGAATTGGGGCCTGTTTGATTTAAGTGGCCACACTTAAATAGAACTGCTTGCTTGCAGTTCTACTTACAGCCCTGCAGGTAGTACCGTTTTAAAAAACTGTGTTAACAAGCCATGATGGCTCCTTCCTCTCTCAGTTATCTCTTGTTAGCTTTAAAAAAAACTGTTGCCATCCAAGCTTTGCTGTGCCTGGTTAAAAAACAAAACAAAAGAAGGGTGTTGCATGGAGGAGAAGCTTTAAAGAGACTTCAAAGAGAGGTTTTGTCAGTGAGAGCGTGTGCTCATCCTCCCTTCTGAGGTAAGAGGTGAGGAGGAAGGTGACTTGTGTCTCTGTGCTTGCACAGCTCATCCTCCCTTTCTGCATTGGTTCAAGCAATCATGCTGAACCTATGTGAAAGGATCTGTATTTTAATAAGTAGAAGCCTCTCTGGTGGAGTGGAAAACTGTGGATTGGGCAGGGGAGATTCCAGGCTGATTACATTTTCCATTGCATTATGTGACCAATGGGAAAGAAATATGAATCAGCCTATCCTAAATCCATAGTATTTCCCACATTTTTGTTTGCTAATGTGGTTACTCCAGAAGTATGAGCACCTACTTAGAAATCTATTTAGAGATGTCCACCTGGACATCCAGAAGTAGTCATCACCTGATGATGTCAAATGCTGTGTTATTCATTCATAATGCCCAACGTTGTTAGTAGAGAAAACCTCCAGGGATGCACTGCAGCAGGTGATGTCCAACTGTCAACTGTCTTTTCATTGTTTCGTGTTCATCTAGGAGGCTGGATAGCTCAGTGCATTGGAGTTGTTGTTGTTTAGTCGTTAAGTTGTGTCCGACTCTTCGTGACCCCATGGACCAGAGCACGCCAGGCCCTTCTGTCTTCCACTGCCTCCCGGAGTTTGGTCAAATTCATGTTGGTAGCTTCGATGACACTGTCCAACATTGGACAGTGGAGTACCTAACAGCAAAGCCAGGGTCTAGGAGCCCAGTTCACTGCAGGAAAAGAGCCAGCCTATGCTGTTTTGGGCAAGCTGCATGTTCTCAGAATGCCAGAAGTAGTACTTTACATACAGGAAACCCTGGAATGCTTGCGATTTCTAGATCCAGCTACAATACTCTGAACACACAATGGGATGCAGCTGATATGGTCCTTCCCAGTTTAGAGTTAGTGTATCTGTGAGTACCACTTTGCTCAGGGATGCAAGAGACTCTGTAAAAAGAACAGATGAGGATGTCCTGAACACAGTTTTACAAGATCCGCTCCTTGCCAACTCCCATTACTAGCCAGGTTCTTAAGTGTTGCGCACATTCCACTTTCCCTTTTACACTCCACATGTTACATTACATTCTCACCCTCTCCTCAGAAAAAGAATTAAAGCCATGTGAGAATTCAAACTCCTGCTGCCATAAGACCTCTTCAGAGATTTATAAGAGAAAAACTGATACAAAAGGAAACTGTTAGTGCTGATCCACTATCTAGGAGATAAAACAGGACACTATGTCCAGCAGAACATTAAATCTTAACAGATGATGTGCAGCTTATGGAAAACTTAGTGATAGAACTGGTTAAGAACACCTAGGTCAGTGTTTAGTGGAAGGATTTCGTATTATTTTTTTTAGAAATTTATGTAAAAAACCCATTCTGCTCCCAGACAAAGTGATTGCAGCAGCAGCATAAGCTGAGGCACATGTAATGATGGGCAGAAGTCTAACAGACGTGACTGTAGACAGTCAGGTAAGTCAGACATGGGAGATCCAAGACCAATGTCAAGAACACTCCAAAAGTCAAGCTAGGCCAGTAGTTACCACGGGCAAACAATGAAAGTCCAAGAAGCGTAGTCAACCCACTCCAAAGAGTCTGTATAAGCCAGGGAGTCAGCAAGAAGGGTCAGAATATGTGGCAGGAAAGAACAAGAACCAGAAGAGACTATCTCCAGCAAACAGACAGTATGAAGCTGAGGTTTATTCAGCTGGGCTACTGGAACCCCTTTCTGAGTTCAACTGCAGGCATTTGGCCAGCTGGTAACGAAACTCTATCCACTGGGAATCCCAATGTGCAGTGGTTCTCATACTGGGGTCCCCAGATGTTCTTGGACTGCAAGAAGCCTTGACCATTTGTTCTGCTAGCCAGGATTTCTGAGAGTTGCAGTCCAAGAACATATGGGGACCGCAGTTTGAGAACCACTGGTGTAGGGAATAGAGTGATGGACTAGAACTCTGGAGACCAGGAGGGTTTGAAACCCAACTTGGCCATGGAAACTCACTGGGGGAGTGAAACTGGTAAAACCAGTCCTTAAATATTTCACTTACCTTGAAAGCCCTATTAGGGTCACTATAAGTCTGTTCTGACTTGACAGCAGAGAACATACACAATGGAGCTCAGCCGCAGGCATTTGGCCTGCTGGTCTCTCTGGGTGGAGGAGCTTTATCCCCGAGGATAAACCCCTTGCTCCCAAGGAAGCTTGTTCTTCTCTCAAGCACTCCTTCCCTTCAGTTGAGTATTTTGTTTACAAGCCTGTATCCAGGCTTGTGTCTTCTACCTGCACTTTCCCCTTAGGCTCAGAGAGAGTCCAGCATCCTCTGATCTGGCCCCAGAGCTGCGCTGATTTGACTTCAGGCCCCCAGCTCCCTGAAAGGATCAGCATTGAGAGGCAGTCACCTAGGGCAGTGGTTCCCAACCCTGGGTAACCCAAGTGTTCATGGATTGCAGCTCCCAGAAATCTTGGCCAACACAGCACTACAATTCTCAGAAGCCTTCACCACCAGCTGTGTTGGTCGGGGTTTCCAAGAACACCTGGGTTATCCAAGGTTGGGAACCACTAGGGGTTTGGTCTCCTGGATGCCAAGTTCAAGGGACTCTGGCTTATCATTGGAAGATTCATCTGGCAAAGCCATAACACCTTCCTTCCCAAATTCCTATCTAGCAGACATTGAGAGCCTCATTTTCCAGGAAAGCAGTGATGAAACTGACAGACCAGATTTGGAGCAAGGGCATAATCAGTATCTTCTTTGGAGCAGTCTTCCAGTCCACATGCTCTTAAGTCCACTATATATTGGAGGCAGCCTCTATGCCAACTGAAATCCAGGAGACACGAGATACCACACTCTTCCTCCCTTTTTACTTCTATAGGAGATGGTGGTGGGTGGAATGTCAGAGACTAGAAAGGAGAGAGTGAAGACCTCTGGAAGAGGCAGTTGAAAGTGGAGGCAGCCAGGTTGATTTGGGCTACTATGGGGAATGAGCCAACAAAGAAAGCATCCAGCTTCTGAATGGGTAAAGGAAGCTGCTCAGTAAGACGGTATACCATTTCTCTCATGTCAAGAATGAGCCTGGTTGGTAGTGCTGGTCTGCAAAATGTTTCTAGATCTCTATCTTGATTCAGATATTTTTGCAATACCCAGAAGACTTGGGCCACAGTTGAGGCTGTGAAGGCAGCAGAGAAAAACTGGGGGCGGTAGCAGTAGCTTGTCAGAAAAGGGAGATGATGCACAGAGGAATGCTGGGAATTTTTGCAGCATAAATTTAGCTAAGAGCAGCGAGCCCCATCCACTTGTCCTATTGAAAGCTGACATGACTTCTGAGGTGGCACTGGTACAGTCTGCTTGTCTGAGCAGAGGTAATGGTCTGAGGAATGGTAAGCCTGTACATCCCGTTATGGGGGGGATTTGGTTTCTTGGGTCTCAGAGGTCCCAGGCATTAGTTTTGGCTCGTCTTCATCTGTTAAGCAATAGCAAAAATGTTGATGGAAGATACTGCTTTTAAAAATAAATCTAGTACTAATCACAGTGGCCCTTTGTGATCAAGATTTTCATCTTGCTTCTCTTGATGAAGCATTGCTTTAGATTTGGTACAGAATGACCAGAATCCTGTTGCTTGGCATAATAAATTGCACTGGAGTAGACCCATTAAATCAATGGGATTTGGTGAGTCAATACTTCTGTAAGCTCTGTTGATTCAAATGGGCCTACTCTAACTGCAGCTTACTGTGCTAAAGTAAGTCTCAGAGTAGGCCTATTTGAATTAATGGAGCTTATGGAGGAGTAGACACACCAAATCCCCACTGATTCAATGGACCTACTATAGTGCAATTTACTACACTAAGCAACAGGATTTTGGCCACTGTAATAAAAACACAAATAGCAAACCTAGCTGTGACTTCTCGATTATTGAGCCTTTTGAGTACATGTTTGCAAGGATGCATTTGTTCTATTCCCACCTGACAGTTTTTGTGCATTTTTAAAAGGAGATACATATCACACAGCCTTCACTTGACTCTACTTTGACGATGTTTTGTAAGGAAAAACATGTGAAGCTTGCATGTGCAAGCATGTGGACACATTGTTAATTCACAAGGTCTTTCTTGACAGACAGATGTTTAAGTTAGCTGTATCAGTTATCACAACTGATGATTTGCATGAGTGCTATATTGTTAATTTGTGTTTTCAAATGACAATTCTTTTACTGATTTTTTTAAACTCTTAGGCTAGAATCTTGTTTAGGAATAAATAGAAAACAAAACATCATGGAACAGCAGTTATAGAAATGGTTGGCAGTTGGCACCCTTTGGCACAGTGTATGTTGTGCAACCAGTTACACAACCAGTATGGTACATACATGTTTGCAAGATTGATACCTCATCTCAGGTCTCAAACTGCTTGCACGATTATAGTTGTGCAGTTTTTTGAATGGGATTTTATCCTTAGGCTTTAAACTCAAGAGTTTTGCTTGCAACAGTGAGCAGTAAAAGCAAATAAACAGTAACTAGCCATAGTTGTGGGGAAGATACACACTGTGTATATATACACAGTGACTTAGGATCAACTGTTGCTTATCCTTTCAATAAGTGGCACTGCCCAACTATGAACTTAAAAAGTTTTTAATCCATTAATACTATCTGTTCTATAAATTATCTTTGTAAATGTTTTCCTTGTTATTCTATTGTGTGCTGATGTGAACAACCTTTGGAAATATTATCTGACCACAAAAGACATATGACTGAGCCAGCATATGGTACATATCACAAAGAATGTTTACTGCTGTACTTGAAAGCAATTTGTTATAAGATGTCATAACAGTCTTTTTAAAAAGCGTGCCCTAGATTACAACAACAATTTGACTTTGCAAATGCTGCAGTGGCAGTGCACAAAGATTTAGCGCACATATTTCTTCAAGATCTCTCTGAGGGGGCGACTATATTGACAGATAATATGGGAAATACTCTGGGATTGGAGTGGTCAGATTCACAGTATTTGCTGTTGACTACACAACACACAAGTCAATCTCAATAAACCCCAGGGTTTCCCTTGCAATCCATTTTTTTCCGCTCAACTATTTCACATTGGTTCAAACTGATGTGAGCTGATGCAGAACAGTATGTGCAGGGCAGGAGGAGATTGTCAATGGGCCATCTAATGGGGTTCACGTGTAGGGAGGTTGGATTAGATGGTTCCCAAGGGAGGTGGGGATCTCTTCAGATTGCATTCATAGTCCCCTTTTCCCACCCTTTGTCGTGACCTAGGGGACAACTTTGCTAACAGCAGCAAGATACATGTCAAATCCCAGAGCTCCATTCTCCAGCTGCCTGGGTTGCAAAGGGTTAACTCCTTGCCACTCCTAAGTGTCAGTTATCCTCAAATGTCTGCTAATAACACTGTTGTGCTAGAGCACCTAGGAAAAAAGAAATGAGAGAAGAGGAAATTGCCCATCTGCTCTTCTTTGCTGCTTGTTAAGGTACCTCTGCTCTGGCTATGCGTCCTACAGTTCTGGATGGCTACAGCAGAAGAAGCCTTAACAAGCTGCAAACAAGGGATAATTGGCAATTTCCTCCTCTGTCTGATAATTCTTTTGGGGTCAGCTAAAGTGAATTCATTCAGTGAAACCTAATTTTCTGGGTGTGAATTCATAGCAGATTTATGCACATTTTTCCTTCTGTGTAGTTGCACCCTGTGGTACCCAGTGTGGTATAATAAGTAGAGTGATGGACTAGAACTTAGGAGATCTGAGTTCAAATCCCCATTCAGCCATGAAAACTCACTGGGGGAGTGGAATTGGTAAAACCATTCCTTAAATACCTCACTTACCTTGAAAGCCCCATTAGGGTTGCTACAAGTCGGTTCTGATTTGACAGCACATAGCTAATTAAAATTGCACCCTAAGTACAGTATAGATTATTTTAACATAAGGAAGGACATTATTTAAGATGAATCATATCAGAGTATCTATCCAAATCTTGCACAATTTCTGCTTAACATCACATTCTGGTTCCATTCTAGTAGACATTAATGATTGTTTCCATTTCTGACTCTACTAACCTTGGTGATGAATTCATAATTACTGGACAACTTTTTAGATTGCACAGAGAATCTGCAGAAACTTATTTTTAAACAAAGGGATGACAAACTAATAGAATAGTCTGTTCCTCAGATGCTGCTATAGATATAAACTTTGACATATATATTTATTCCTCAGATTCTGCTAAGAATAGGATCATATTGAACTGCACAATCTGACAAGCTTTACAAAAACATAATAAAATTTGTGCTGTCTGGTTCAGTGCAAAATGAGTGTTGTGTGTTCTCCAAAAAATCCAAGAAGTCATCTGTTAATACTGCAAGCCATTCTCAAGCATGACAATTGATAGCACATGTGGAAATAGATTTTAAAAAATTGGTAATAAGTTTTGATCCACTTCAAATCATACACTCACACATCTAGAAGATTATCCCTTATAAAACGATGAACTGCTGGATAGCGCAGTGGTTTAAGTCTCTGGCTGCGGAGTCAGAGGTTGGGAGTTCGATTCCCCATTGGGCCTCCTTGACAGGAGCTGGACTCGGTGATCCATAGTGTCTTTTCCAGCTCTGCAGTTCTAAGTTGATGATGATTTTACAAACAGTGCCTCGGCCCAAGGTGTTTTGAAATGCAAGGTGCTTTCAGTTATTTGGGGTGGCCCCAAATATACCACAGTGTTCACATCTCCAGTTCCTTAACAGTTTCCACACACATTAGCTATTACTGGGATAAACGGCTGTGTCTTGTGCCCAAGCAAAATGATTGGCTGTGACTTTATGCCAGAAAATTATGATAGCGACTATTAATATCAACAGATACTAATAATGAAATGGCAGATCAAATTTATACGATTAGCTTTACATGTGCAGTAGGAAATATTCCAGAGCTTTTAATTCGAAATCCAGTGATCTAATGCTAGTCAATGGTTTGTTTTTAAAAATTAACAACTAGGAAGAAAGATTGCAAAGGTGGAGGGTTCCCACTGTCTCAGAACTTCACACTCCAACTTGCTATGTCCCCAGAAAACCACTCCCAGTCTGTTTGTAGAATGAAATAAATGATCACACAGGCAAAACGCTGTTCAAATTATTGCATTTTTAAAAAGGTAGAGACCCGTGCGGCAGGGGAGAAAAGTCCAGTGTGGAAGGAAAAAAAGACAGGCTGGTTCACATTGACATTTACATTGTGTCATGATTGGAAACTACTTTGAGTTCACCTGAGCCTGTTCTGAAGTATTTCCAATGTAGTCTCATGCTTACAGTCTCCTCCCCTGGTCTCATTTACTTTCAAGTTGGGGGGATGTTGGGATAGGGTGAGGCTTATGTGTGCATCCCCATTCCAACTACATTTCGAGTCCTCTGTGAATTCAGGTGAATGCCTAACTAGGTCTTATGGAATTTATCTTTTAGGAGGAATACAAATCCATGCAGACAAGGCAGTCTGCCCAGTTCTGAGACCTAAGGAATAGTCACTCAGAGCATGTCTCTCTTGTCAAGGTTCAGGCTAATAATTATATCACTGTAATAGGGGATGAGCAAGAGCGGTCATTTCTATTTTTAAAACAGTACAAAGTACTAGCCTTAACTTACCACATACTTTTTTCAGGGTCCTCAAAAATGCATCAAATTGTTGACCTAATCAATTAAATTTAATTGATTGATTAAGCAGCCTGTCAATTCTAAAAAATTGGTGGAGAACCCAAATCATGTATCATCCCCGCCCTTCTAATTTTTATTTCAATTAAGAGAAGCGGAAGAAAATGTTTCATGGTGTTCTGAGAGGAAGCCTTGAAGTTTATTTTTCACATCCTAATTATTTAAAGATGTTTAAAATGCTCTTGTGAGCAATAACAGGAGATTTCGAACATGGGCTTTCCCAGTGGAAAGTCCTTCTACAATTTGATTAACAACATTGGATTAACTAACATACACTGTGTCAGCTATTTTACACCCATTATTATCTTGTTCTACTATGCTTGGCTTAATGGGGGGGCGGAGTCCAGATTTATGCATTATTTTATCAGTAGATTACACAATTTAGGAAAAGCAAATAAATCTGTCATGTTATGGCATCTTTCCCTCCTTATCTCCTAGTGTTTATTCTATTAGGTCCTGTTCTTTGAATAAGTATAGAAGTCAAAGTAAGTGCAGCTATAATGTGGAGGGAGAATACTTTTTATGTTTATAGTTCACAATGTTTTTTATTACATTTGCAAGTATTGTTCAAAATATTTCAGTGATTGTCAATTATGGCACATGCGTCTGCCCTAAAATATACAACCAGCTGTATATTTTACACACAGTCTGTAAAGAAATGATTTGGAGATATTCCTCCAAACCCCAAAGAACTTTGCCCCTTTGAAATAATACCTTGATTAGCCATACATGCTGTAGACAAAAGGCTGGTGATCTACTTTACACACACACTCTGGAGAAGAGGAACAAGAGACTTATGTGATCAGTGTGGATGGGAGAACTACAGTAAGAAATAACACTCGAGGAAGTCCTTTGTCCATATGATTTCACTTTTTCATGCCTAGTTTTATGCAAATATAATCGCTGAAATAATGATTTATTTTAACCTCAAACAGAAATTATGTTCTGACAGTCTTTAACCTTCAAGTGCTAGTTTCTAGTTTGCTACTCCACCTGCTTATGTGTGTGCTTACAATTACTCCAGATTGTAGGCTGCAATTGTACCAGATTAGCTAAAAATGTTAACAGTTTTAGCAGAAACATGTATGATATGATAGAGTAGGGACTGCCATATTCACCAAGGATTGGTTCCAATCCCCTCCCATGGATGCTGAAAAATGTGCATTATGGCAAACACTATTATAAGAGTGAATGAACACTATACATGGCATGGTCTCTGGCTCCCTCTAGTGGCCAGTTCTGATAACTTCATCATTAGAAATATATATTTTGGGGATTTTTATTTTTTAAATACTTTTATTTTTTAAATACTTTCATGGATAAGCGAATCAACAGATACTGATCCCATGGATAAGGGGGTCCTACTGCATTTTCCAATACTCCTTTCCTAATGACACATGGAGTCCAGAAAAAAAAGAGGAAATATCTCCTTTTTAAAAAAACAGCAGTTATTTCATAATTTGGGCTATTTGCAACCTCTTCCTCTGGCTTTGAAAAATGTTTGCTACCCTCTAGTGATGACTTCTGGACTAGACAAAAATGAATAGGGATATGCATGCTGAAAACATTCATTTCAGTTGGGTTCTGTCAAGAGGTGCCTCTTTCATTTTCTGACCTTTGGTGTGCTGGTCTTTTCATTAAATCCAAAAGTGACTGCCTCCTTCAGGTTCTTTTGTTTTGTTTTTCCCTGTTGGTGTTGCAAGCGGGCATCAGTATTATACTTCCGGTCTCAGAACCTGAGGCATTTTAGAATCGATCTTATAAATCCACACACACCTTTCCCCATCACCATGCTGCTTAGTAGGGTAGCCTATTGCAGGAGTTCCAAGCCTTGGGTCCCTAGATATTCTTGGTCTACACCTCCTGGGAATCCTGGCCAGCTTAGCTAGTGGTGAAGGCTTCTGGGTGTTGTTGCCCAAGAACATCTGGAGACCCAGGGTTGGGAACCAATAGCCATCACACTCTGCAAGTAAAAATCTCATTCATTGCCCTCCCACTCATTTCATGGATCTTCCGTCACCTTCAATGCAATACAGAAAGCAAAAGAGGAAGGAACAGAGGGGGGAAATGGGAGGGAAGGAGCTCTGAGCTAAGTGTTCATCCAGTTTTCTCCCCTCCCATAAGGGAAAAGAGGGAGGGGAAAATGTTTGGGCAAACTTTTAAGTTATGAGCCATAACTAATACATGTTCCCCATCTCCTGCCTGTCCTTTCTTCACCCTTCTCCTTTGCCAGTCTCACTCACTCTCTCTCACACACATAAGAAAAAAGGGAAAGAAAAGGGAGCAAGGAGAATTCTGAGGTTTAAAGTACTCCCACTGGGTTCCAACAACCAATCCAGGGTCTTTTACAACTTCAAAACCTCTGCTGTTCCCCCTCTCAATTTTCTGATTGGCTGCAGACAGCAGCTATTCTGATGCTATTTGATAGATTTCCATGGGGGATTTGACAGATAAGGGGTGAAGGAAAGGATAAATGAAAGAGGGAAACATAAGAATCTGGAGGTTTTGTGTCCCTGTTTCATTAAAACAAAACATTCAGATTTTAGAGTTTCTCTATTACAAATCAATGAAAGAATATGAAAACGAAGATAAGAGGCTTTTTCATGTTTTCTCTCCATTCATGGTAACCTGAAAGTCCTTAATAATGGGAGCAGTGAGAATTAATTGAGATACCTCTTATTGGTGGTCAGCACACTGAACTACTATGCTGATTATACACAAAATAATTTTCTCTTTAATGAAACAGAATGTACAATTCAGCACTTCCTCTGCTGCCTAGAGGTAAGTATATGTAACACCCTAGAGGATTAGCACGAGCGTGTGGACAATTTGGATCTTTCAGCCCTGAGTTTATAGCTGTGTAGGTGTCATCTTGCTTTGTGTATATATATACACATTTTCATAGACATTTTCATGTATGAAACACTGCTAATACAGTTTGACACCTCTCACATGCCATGATCTCACAGGTCATGATCTGGCAATTTAGTGTGTATAAGCTACACAGGTTCTTGTACTGTAGCTGGAAAAGAATGGGAAAGCAAGTTCCTTGTGAACTTGCAGAATTTCATTGATCACAACTATCAGTGGATACCTTGTGCTATTTCAAGTCTTGGATCATAGCCATTAGCTACAAAAGAGCTTGGGAAAATTACAATATTAGTATGTTAGCATTCAACTCATTACTTTCTTGGACTAGAAACAGGCTCATAAAATTTAGTGTTCTAAAAATAACGTTTGAAAAGTAAGGTTGTGGAGGTTTTACTTCTTAATTGCTGTTCACGTAGCAATTGTTCTCAACTTGGATGGTCTTGAACTGCAGTTTGAACTATAATACGCAGAAGCTGTAGTTAGAATTGCCAAGATCCTGTGACATCTCTAAGGGAATCAAGAGCAATTACACTTCTCCAGCATAACACTGTTAAGGTCTTACTGAAAGCACAGATGTAAGCAAAATCAGCCTTGGATATTTTGCTATCCAATAGGTGGCTACTGAGATGTAGTGATAATTTCTGTTGCACTTAGACAGTTCAAGTGCATTCATAGGACCAAGATTGAGCTACCCAGTATATACACACTTTTAGGAAAGCGGTATACTCCTCTTTCTCTTAGGCAAGAGAAAGCACAAATATCATGTCCCTTCTGGGGTGGATAAACATTGAATAACGTTTCAATTTATGCATCGATAACATTAATTCAACAAGTTCACATTTCATTTTTCAGTGTAAAATGCAGTGAGTTAATTTTCTCATTTCCCATTTCTAAGACACAGCTAGTCAATTTTAAGATCTAAGATCTAATATTCCAACTTGTGGTCTAAAGATAGGAAAAACCTTCACATGTGTGTTAGTAGATTTGGAAATGAGCACAAATAGAGTATATGGATAAAAACTGTTTTACGTTTGCCACCACCGCATCATCTGATTCTCAGCTAATTATGAAAACTAAACAACATCAGGCCTGGTTAATACTCTGATGGGAGATCACAAGGGAAAGGCAGCTGTGGAGGCCATACGGTAGCTTCAATGGTAGAACACATTGTTAGCATGCAGATGGCTCCAGGTTCAATCCCCCGCATCTCTAGGTATGGTAGAACAAAATATTCCTGTAACCCTGGACAGCAAGTCTCACTCACAGCTGACATTCTGTGCCAGATGGACCAGTGCTCTGACTTGATTCAAGACAGCTTCCTATGTTTCCAGGTTATAACCATATTGAAACCCCAAAGTACTCCAAACTTGCACCACTATAACTATCAAAGCATGCTTCGGTGTTAGTTATGGCTCCTTGGTAAACTATTTAGGAACAGGTCTAGTCCCATATGGTGTTGGCAGATGTGGGATTAAGTATTGAAATTTGAGCTGCAGGTGGGAAACTAGCCAAAGCATTCCATGGACATGTAGATACAAATGCTAGGCTAAGTGTAGGGCAAAAATAGAGAAGGAGGAAGCCTGAAATGCCACGGCTTAGTGTTAAAACACATGTTTTGCATGTAGAAGGTTCAGTTTATGAAGCTCTGTTTTGAGAAGGATCAGGATACTGGTGATGGAATACCCTGGAAAACTCTCAGAATAGACAGTGTTAAGATAGACAAAAGAAATACTTTGACCAGTTACCGCCTTCATGTGTTGCTCAGAAGCTAGGAGGTACGTAGGGCCAGACTTAGAATCAATCAAGGCAGAAGCAGAACACGCTGAGAAGAAGAGAAAGCTGTCTTAAGTAGAACAGTTGCTCATACTAAGGTTGGTGCTCAGCTTGAAAAAAAACTGCTTTTACAACCCCATTAGTCATGCTGCTTGTGGGATCCTGGGTTGTACAATCCAAAAAGTAAAGGTTTCCCCCAGATTTGGATTGAGTTGGTAACATACACAGTCAACCCAAATAATGGAAGACAAACCATGGAGCTGGGCAGAAGTCTGATAACCAGAGGAAGACACTACTTACCTTCTGCAGCAAGCCAGGGTAGATTTCTTCTACAGCTGGCACCTGTTAATAAGGGATTGTGGAATTAGTTTTGACTGTGATTCATTGCTTATTGCAGTCAAGACATTCCATATATGTTATTTCCAAGGTTGTTTACATAAAGATATAAAGACCTGTGTTTACAAATTATCAGCCTTATCATTCAGTGTTAAAAAGTCATGGCTATCACAAGGTAATACGAGTCTGTCTAGCATTCACTTTAGACTGTACTCTTTGCAGTTAGCCCAGTGGACTAATTTACCTACCTTAACATTGTTTTGCAGAACTGCAGTTTTAAAGTTCATTACAAAACTGGCATGACTATGCTAAGAAGACCTTAGGCAATATGATGCTGCCCCAAAGGTTGAACAGCTGTTTTGTGGGTGGTGGGAAGGTTCACAGCAGTTCTTTAAAACTAGGAACAGCTTTCTTTTCATTTAAAGGTTTTCCCACTTTGTGGATCTACCGCCTGTGATCTCTTAACACACTGAGGATGGAGACTGGATCATACTGCATATACCTCATGCAGGGTTCCTGTAGCTTCAGACTTTGCTTTATCCACCATGGTGACAGCTGTCAAAATACCAGCTGGCAAACTACTGAATACAGAGATTCCAAAAGTTGATATGGGAATTGACTGTCCAGAGAAGATAACAGGAATGAATAGAAACCCTTGTCTGGCTTATGATCCCAAAGCGTTCCTTACTGCAGTCAAAGTTTTGCACTATATTCTAGGTAGTCTGTTTCCAGGGATGGGTCATCGAAGGGAGACAGGTTGCTACTCTTTATTTCACATCCTGCTTCATGGTTGGTCTTTTATAGTTATTATAGAAGTTCAGATATGATGCTTACAGAGGGTTAGTCTTATGTCAGTGTAGGACTATTCAGTACATTTCTTAGCTTTAGTGAGTACTATTTCCCCAGTAAAGTACAGTTAAGGATACCATGTGGCAGGGGCCCTAGATTTTAGCAGTACGTGTAATTTGTGTGTGCGCTTTCTGAAGCCAAAGCATGGAATAAGCTGGAGAAGCATTTTTCCCCTGTCATCATATCAAAGCCAAAAAATGATTCTCCCTTCTTCAGCCCCCACTTAGTACATTTCTGAAGCTTTGCCCTTTTGAATTTGAGACTTTTTGAGTGTCATCCAGGAGTTGAAGGGGCTGGATACACATCAGATTCAAGTGCCGTATACCTTTAAAAGATATATGATTTTTCAAAGAACTAAATCAAATTAACAAAAGCCTCTTACTTAGCAAAGTTTTATATGCAGTGCTATTAGAGATGCAGCTTGTATAAGAATCTGGCAAGCACTCAAGAGCTTCCCCCATGCTTGAACCCCAAACCATTCCACATTTTGTCAAAGCCCTCATAAAATATCTAAAGTTTCTGGTTTTGATTTACCAAAAATAGGCTTTTGTTCTCCAGTTTGGCTCTGAAGGATAAAAACTGTCAGATAATAGGCAACACTTTCAACCCTTCTGGGGTCTTTCAGTTGCCTTAGACCTGTCATTACTTCTCCTTGAATTTGTGTTCTCCCGTCACCTAAGCATGCATATTTTCCTTGGTATTGTTACCTCCTTTACATCACTGTTTTCCTTCTTCTCTAAAGAAACAAAATGCTTTTATTTTCCTTCCTCTGCTGGTGAGTTTCTCTGATGGAAAGTGCTTTGAAGCAATATGGTTTTACTGATTGGTCACTAGGGCTTACCTAGCAGATGAGTGATGACGTTTGTGCTGGCCTTTAGGCTTGACCTTCTGGAGGAGAAGCAAGAACACAGAAGGTGGAGAAATCTTGGGCTTTGCTATCTGTCTTAGCACAGATTGTTTTCTTTTTAAAAGCATTTCTTCCAACAACATTTTACATTTTCAGACACTGAAGCTAGAAAACATGTTTGCGGAAACAAATATTTTGATGTCTGTCATGGTTAGAAGACTATGCAGTGAGCCGGAATTTCCCTGATTAAAATCTCACTTCATTCATGAACTAACTCATGGGGTGGTCTTGAATAAGCTGCTGTTTTCAACTTCATTCTTTTCCTTTCCCGATCTTCATGTGAAGAAAATGTTATAAACGGCATATTTTATACCTAGTTACAGAGTTTGGAGAAGTATCCTTTGGACTTGGGTTCCCAAAACTCCCCAGCCAGCATAGCCTGGCTATGGGGATTTTGAGATGTGTAGTCAAAAAAATAAATGCCCAGGCTCTGGTGTTGTAAGAAGCACTGAGAAAATGGATGTGAAGCAATTTAAGAAAACTGTAAATAAATGCTAACTGATAATCAAACATTCATATGTTGTACATTAGTTTAATTTCTATCTAAACTGTCTGTTCAACAGCTAAAATGTCAAGATTGAAGCTAGGGAAAAAAACAGTTTTATTAAGATTATCTGTATTAAATTAGCTATGTGCCCAGAAATTAGAGATGCTGTGGTACAGAAACCTGTGAGAAAATAGATCTTAGGAGGCATCATTGTGATTAAACTGTACTTTATACAGTTACATGCCATCAAATTGCTTGAAATTTTGACTATTAATAACCCCCAAAATATCCGGTCATTGACAATCTTGCTCAACTTGCCAACTCAAAACTATGGCTTCCTAAGAGGAAGAAATCCCAAACGAGGCATGAGGTTGGCTTACACATGGAGGAAGACACAGTATATGTAGCTTCACTCCCAACCTGCATGACCAAGAAGGAAGCAGAACGTTGGTTACACTTAAAGAAAATGACCACCACTTTGTCAACATTTTGCATTGTGCACTTTTTGACACTACACGTGTTTTCGTAATTAAAATCTTTATGAGTACCTGACAATGTTTTGTTGGCAAATCAAAAAATCTCCTTAGACTTTCATTGTAATCCCCATGCCCACTGTCTGGAGCAGTGGTTCCCAACCTTAGGCTCATTTGGAAGAACTCCCAGAAGCCTTCACTACTACATGTGTTGGCCTAGATTTCTGGGAGTTGTAATCCAAGAACATCTGGGGATCTAAGGTTGGGAAGCACTGACCTAGATCAGCCATTCTCAACAGGAGCCATATGGGCCCCTGGGGGCCCCTGACACATTTTAAGGGGCCACAGACTGGAAAGAATTCTTCACACACCACCTTATAAATTATATGACTTATACAATCCTGATCTGGCCTATATTTCTTTCTTGTTGTGTTTATGGCCATGGCAAAAAAAAAAAAAAAAAAAAAAGGTTGAGAATGGCTGGTCTAGATGATTACCTCTTATTTGCTTTCCTCTCCCTTCTTTTCTGTTAGAGGATGAACAAGGTTGGTACCAGGAGGCATCTCAGCAGTTGCAATTTTGTATACAGCATCTTTAAGAATTGTGCCTTGCAGATGAGATTAACATACTCTGCCTTCCTAGATTGTGCGGTGTCTAAAACTATCATCACAGTGGCCTTGTTTTTCATTCCTTTCCCTTCTCCCATGTCACAATATATATTAAAGGACGTCTCTTTCTTAACCAAACCATTTTTGAAACAAACAAACCAAACCCAAAAAACCACAAGAAATGTCCATGCCAAATACTATATTAATGTTGAGACTGGTAACCACAATAAAGTTTTGGGAGATTTTGAGTTATGACAACCAAAACTTGGCCGCATCGCAACCAGGCACAGGCAGTGAAATTAACACCACACACAATAACAAAAGAATGTCAGATGTGTGCGCAAAGGGTCTTGAGTTGCAGTAGCTGTGGGAGCTCTTACTTTGAGTAAGTATGTTTTCCTTCCTCAAACTGGAAATGCTGTGGCTGCTCCATTCTGTGAAGGCACTTTGTATCCTCTCACATCACACTCCTCTGGCCTGTTTCAGGGGGGAAAAAAACCCTTCCACTTTCTTTGGAATAAACACTTGATATAAACTCTTCCAAAGACAGAAATATCTGCACAGGAAATGCATAAGAAGGAGCTGTGCATGGTGGAGACTTAGGGAGAAGAAAAAATGAAAGCAGGTTAAAATTCTAGAGATGTCATTTAGGCATGTTAAAAAAAATTGAGATTCAAAGGAAACCTGTGCTTAAGTCCTGAAGACCAATCACAAAACATAGCAAGCTACTTTGCAACTATGTGAGTTAAGAAAAGCTCCCACTGTGCCCTCAAGACATTTCCAGCAATTAAGGAATTCCTTCTTCTAATGATAGATTATCAGTAACAGCTGTTTCTGCACTAAGGGCAGCAGCTCATAAGTGGTTCCACTAATGAAACTGCTTCTGGCAAGAAGAATTTAAAGCATACTATTTTATATGCATTTTCTGTTCACAGGCTAGCTTGACTAGCCATCAATAGTTTGACGGGAGTTCTTTTTGTTTTCTGCTGAACACCCTGAGTGCAATATTGTGGGAGGCTTTATGCTGCTACCCACAATGTGCTTCTAGATGGTCGGTTGTACATATTGAGTGAAGCCACTTGGGTACCTTCAACTGACTCACAACTAGATTTGGGCACAATCAAACCAGCAGTTCGTGCCAGTTCATCCTTCTTCCGAACAGGTGTTTGACGCTTCCCAGCCCCACTTCCTCCAGCGGGCACCCACTCAGAGGCAGAACCCAGAGGAGGTGGGGCAGGGAAGCTCATAATAACCAATGGTGAGTCATACATTTTGGAGTGTATGCACTTATCTGACAGTTCTAATCATCATACCCCAAGAACAGCCCCTGACTGTTCCAATAATAATTCCTCCAAGAACAGCTCCTTAGCTTGCCTTAAATACAGGCAACTGTGTGGATCCACATGAACAAACCAGTTCTATCAATTTTTGTCTCCACTCAGAGCAGGTGTTTTGTAAAGCTACAAGATCTTATGAGTCCATTCAATACCAAAATATTCTTAATTCTCAACAATATGTCATTACTGGGAGTAGCATTCTTGCTCCCAAAGTGCGGCTTTAGAGGGAAATCTTGGGGAGGGAAGCAGGTGATATTACTGGCCCTGGTGATCAAAATGCCCCAGAAGGTGGACTCTGTGAGTCCCAGTTCCGCTATAGCATTGTCCACAGCTTGCTCACTCTCCGTGTCACACAGAAAACCAAGCTGACGAAAGAACTCATTTCCCCCAAGGGCAGAGAGCTATGAAAGTTCCAACTGTCAAGGTCTGAAACTTTGTGTCTTTAAGAGAGTTAGAGAAATTAAAGTGGGTGGAGGAAAAATTCTCTAATTGTCTTTTATACCTCAAGTGACTCATTCCAATTAACATTCAAGTCCACTTTAATGTTTACCAAAACAAAAGGTACCTTCTGCCCTTTCCTTTTAAGCAACTTTAATCTTCCCTCAATTTGCATGAGTCCAGGGAAGGAAGCAGACTGGTTTTAAACCAGGATAGATTTGATTTAAATCAATTTGATTTTTTAAAAAATTGTTGATTTTTATCCACCCTGCTTTGAAGTCAAGAGATAAGTTTGGATGTGTTAGCTTCCTTGTGGTCCTCCTTTGAAGTCCTCTTTAAGAGGAGGTCATTTGAAGGTGTTAATTATCTTTTTGTTCTGAGCACATACTGGCTCATACCTTTTCAGCCAGCTTTCCCAATCACTCAGAGAGAAGTCCTGAAACTTCTAGATGGATTCCATGTTCCATATGCCCCTAGTTTCTCAGTTTCTTCACACTGTAAGCAATCTTTTCAACCAGGGAATGGCCCCAGAGCTGCCATAAAATCCCCTCAGCTGGCATCTCTACAAGAATTAAGACGTGTTATATTTCATCTGGATTGGCGTTGCTCTAAACAAGTCCTTTGTATCAGACCTTATAAATAAGACCTAAAAAGTTATTTATCTATTAATTGAATTGAATTGAATTGAATTTAAAATATTTTTACCCCACCTTTCTCCTTAAAAAAGACCCAAGATGGCTTACATCATTAAAATACATTATTTAAAGCTTCTTAGCATGTCAGATATTTTACTAGGCTGTTTGTCAGCAGTGGCAGAGGAGGGATAGTAATCCATCCCTTCTGCAGCATTTCTGTGTTGGGTGCAGAGGGCAAAGATGAACTGGCTTGATTTCTTTACTCAGTCCAGGGGAAGAGTGGTGTGTCTTTCTGTCCCTAGTCTGTTCACTCATCTGCATGCAGTTTCTTGCCACCTGTGCCTACCCAGGCAAGGGCTTAAGCACAAGGTTGCTTAGTAAGAGCCCAGTGGCACAGTGGTTTAACTGCAGTACTGCAGTCAAGATTCTGCTCATGACCTGAGTTTGATCCCAATGGATTCAAGGTACCCGGCTCAAGGTTGACACGGCCTCTCAAGGTTGGTAAAATGAGTATCAAACCCCTCAGCTGGGGGTGAGGGGGCAAAGTATTTTTTGCATGGTTATGTTGTAAACTGGCCAGAGAGTGTGTTAGCACTATGAGGCAATATATAAGTTGAAACAAGAAATTTATATATTTGCTGCGTTATTATTTTATTGGACACCGTCTTGAGTGCATTTATTGAAAGCTAGCAGAGGAAACGGCAAAATAAATGAATGTGCTGGGAAACCCAGCCTTGGCAAATGTATTTGACTGGACTGCAAGATCTTTAGCATCCTGTCGAAAGGATCTGAATTATGAATGGCATATAGGTGTCAGATGGAAAGGGATTTGAATCACTGAGCCTTGGTTCCTGATAGGCTTCATGAAGAGGCTTTGGGGAATAAGCAGAATTCCATTCCTTTCCCTTCTGAATGAGATTTGCAGCTGCTGGTGGATTTGACACCTTCACACTATATGAGTGTTGCCACCAATGTGTACTTTAGGAAACTAAATGCTTAAGACTCCAGGTGGTAAAGCCTTCCCACTCCCCTCCCCATCTTCTTCTTCCCATGGAAGATTTATGTGTCTTCTCTTCCTATTTTTGGCTACGGATGTTGTATTTTCCAGAGCTCATGTGAAAATGTTTGGTTGGCCAGTGTCCCCCCACCCCACCCCTTTTAAAAGTCCTTTTCCAAATATATAACTTCTGTTTTAAATAGCTGCAGGGAGCTGCTGCCTAATATCCAGGTATATCTGAGAGATAATGTTTGTAGATCTAAATAAATACACAGAAAAGGAAAGAGGGAGAGGGACAGCTATGCTAACTGAGTTTTCACAGATGTTTATGGCTGCTGTTTTTTCCTCTCTCTGAGGGCTCAATAACTACATCCAGCGCCAGCTCTTTAACATTATCCTCGGTTTAGCTCTTAAAAGGGAACAAATACAATATTTTAGCAAAATCCCACTCTTATTATTGGTGTAATTCAACATTGGTCACATTTACAGAATCACTTAATATGGGTTAATTACTTCTGGGAACGCTTTAACCACTCCTTTGGCTCATAATAAGGAGTTTTAGACATAAGAGGTCACATTCTTTTCCCCATTTCCCAAAGCAGAGAGAGATGCCAGGGGCAATGTTTTACCAACACTGGATTTCTTTTGGAAGGATAGATAACTGGAAATACTTATGGTTTATATTCAAACATGCAAGTTGAGTATGGTGGTCATGGGCATGGTAGGACCTTTAGAAATAGCAAATTCAGTCCTCCACATCAGATCTTCAGAAGGAGAAAGCTCAGCACCACAAAACGTGGTAACTCTCAGCTTCCTTGTTTCTCCTGTTCTTCCCTTCAAAACCATTCTGTTAATACAAGACAGGCACACCTAGCTCAACCTCTCAGGAGAGGCAGAGGATGAATCTTCACCTCCAAACTGGCTCTCACATACCAAGGGAGTAAGGTTATTTCCTGCCCATTCTGCCCAATTTATTTTTATTTATTTTATTTATTTATTTCATTTATACCCCGCCTATCTGGTCAATTATGACCACTCTAGGCGGCTCACAATCTCACATTTGGGGCTCAACCATTAAGGAGCTGCAAACAGTCATTTTGGTTTTGGGTAGGAATGAGATTTTCAGACATTTTATGTTTGATTATGAGGCAGTAAAATGCTAGATTTGAGGGGAGCTGTTCTGCAGAGGCTCAAAAGTTCATAGGAAGGTTACGTCTTCTGCCCAGGAACCAGTGATAGTCCATGAAAAGGTCAAAGGTTCAGCCCTGGAGAAGTAGAAACTTAAAGAGTGAAACCCTAATTCCCCAATATAGCTGGGACCTAGAGTGCAGCTGAAGTGATGCTAAATCTAAATCTCTCCAGCCTAAGGATTTTGGAAATTACTCTCTTCATCTTGTGCCAGAATAGTGGCTGCATTTCTACGCTAGAGGAGGTTGGAATCCGACATAACTGACCTCTTCCCTTCCTTCTTCCTATTTAAAAAAACCTCTTCTGTTGGCAGACCTTAGCTAGCAGAGCAGTTCTACTGGCAAATCCCTCTGCCAGAAGATTTCTGAGATCAGCTGTGAAAGGGCATAATGTCAGTACAATGACACTTCTGCTGGCAGAAGAGGGTTTCTGTGGCAGAAGTTTCTGACTGGGCATGAGACGTTTTAAAAATCGAAGGCCTCTCAGGTGTTTTCAATTGCTCACAATGTAGTTTCCTGGGAGGCACTGCATACAGAGAATAATGGAGAAGGAAATTACCAGCCCCCTAATGTCTTGCATCTCCTAGGGAACTCAGCCCCTCCTAGCCACTTTCTCCATCCTCATGAAGACTCACCGTGTCTTAGATGGAGCCTTTATTTCTCAGGTGTAATTGATTTTAAAAACCCAATTTCTCAACTAAAGCCCCCAGAATTATGGCTGGTGGAGTCCTGCAGACTTCTAGAGCTGTAGCTCAAAAAATATGGAATATGATATATGCCTATTACTGATTATTCGTAACTCTGTACAGCTGGTGCACCTTTGAGTTAGGACTGTACTATTATCCGGGGCTCTGCTCATCTTCTATTTGCCCAAAGGCTTGAGGGTAAGGGAGTACAGAATTGGGGAGAAATACACAAAAAGGAAAAAGGGCTCTGGAGTCAACCAGAGCAGAAGTTAGAGTACTGACACAGAAAGAAACCTGGATGGAAATTAGCATTAGATTCTGATTGGAAAAAGTTAATTGTGAATGCTGAAAATTGCTTTATACATAAGCTTTGGCTGGGTTAAGGAAACAGGTTTGGCTGCAGTTGGGTATACTTATAACTGTTAATTCTATTTACTCTTATGGTTAACAGGCCAACATTTTCTGACAACAGTTTTTTTTTTCCAAAAAAGAAAAGAAAAATTCTTGGTAATTGATCTGTTAATTTTAAAGAAGCTTGAAGGGGAAGCAAATTTATTTGGGAATAAGTGAGACTTTATAATCAATCTCATGCCTAAGTGGCACACTGCACCACACTGCATAAAAATAATTAGCTGAGCCAGTAATGATATTCTCAGGTTTGAATCCATTTTATAATCCTAAGTAAAGTAGACCAATTGGATCAATGAGATTTACATAAATGTTGATTTACCATTAAAAAACTGATTCAGTGTATCAACCCTAGTTGGGAATAGCAACTGTATTCAGGTTAGCTTGCTTTCTCTCCTTCTGAGGATGCAGGATATCACCTGTGCCTCCTACACCTTTAAACTCACAACCATTAGTTAGATACTAGGCAGGTGACATTCATGGATAGCTGCCAGCAGTAGAGGCTGTTGACTCCAGTGTTGTTGGATCCATGAAATTTACAAGAACTATCTAAGCTGCTGAACCCTGTAACCTGAGTACGTTCAGCACCATGGACATCTCTTTTAAAGTTCAGACCAAAATCTGAAGCAGGTCCAGAGTCTTCATGAAAGCCTAGCCTCCACTAGCCATCAGTTCTCTAGAATTCTGGAACACCCCACCACAGATTTCCTTGGGTTTCCTTTATTAAAAAATCCTATGTGACATTTGATTTGTCACAATGCCCCTGCTGTAATGTTACTCTGAGGCACTGTGGATGCTTACACTAAAAGTGGTTGCTACCGCTTCCAAGCAAGCATGGTCCAGCAACATAAGATGGGACCCATCCATTTTGTTCGGCTAGGGCAAACTCAGAGCTCAAGTTGGCTCTGATGCTCTGGGTGGGCATTTCAGTTTAACAGATCATTAATAATATAACAGTCTGTTGGCTGTGGTAATCTGGAATTTGTAGTCCAAAGCATTAATATTTCCCATTAGATCCCTTCCTTTAGCCTTGAGGAGAAAGGAAAGGTAGAGGGCAAGGAAACGGGGCTATGAACCTCTTACTCTTAAAGATCAAGAGGTTTGTGCATTTTATATTGCTTCTAATCTTGTTGACTCTGCTGAGGCCCAGCCCAGAATCTGGAGCCAGCTAATCAGTCCCTGACAACTAGCTTCTCACAGGCAATCTGACTTGGCCTGTAGTTTTGTTCTTTGAAAGCTGGGTGGGTTGGGGGTCAGGGGAATGGGCATGGCATTGTGCAGGTCTGGACTTTCTACTTTGTTTAAGCCACTGGCATTACAGATGACCCCAGGAGTGGCTCCATAATTTCCCATGAAAAATCGAGTTAACTGTCTTTGTAACATGCACTAAAAAGAGATGCTATTGGTAGTGACATTGTTTAATTATGGGCCTTAAAAAATAAAACCAACACACTTACTGCTTGATGTGCCACACCAAAGAACTGGAATAAGTCTTGACATAAGGCAGAGGATTGCTGCCAAATCATCTTCAAAGCCAGTGCATAATCCCCTCTAAGGAAAGACTTGCTTTTATAAGGAATTCCCAGAAGACAACTGGCAAAACTGATCAGACCCCTCTTTTTTAAAAAATAAATAAAATGGTAACGATGCTCTTTGAAGCTTGAGTAAACAGTCATTCATTCAGGTACAAACAGAACAGAGAGAAAAGAAAAAAGTTGTTATGGGTGAGAGAATCAGCGGATGAGGTGGGAGTGGAATGGCTTAGTCAAGGTGAAAACTAAGTCCAGCATTTAATAAAAAGTTGTGCGATGGATGCTCATGAATTTCTCCAGTGCAGGCCATAAAAAAGTTGCTATCCTGTATTTAATAAAAAGAAACAATGGAAACATGAAGGAGCCAAATTCTTAGCCCACTTACCTGATGCCTCTTCTTGTATGCTGCGTGACCATTTTCTCTTGGGAAAATGTTCAGTGAAGCAATGTGGTCTTTGAAGTGTTTGGCCAATTTCCATTTGCCCTTTTTGCGCAAGTCTATTAAAAATTGGTATGTTAAGCTGTTTTATATACCCACTTCCACACATTTCGTTTTTCTCTTTGTCTGTGATATGTATTTCTAACTTCTGATTATTCTGTTTCCATTTGTGAAATAGATTTCAGATGGTTAAATTAATATCAGTCCTTTGCATTGTAGCAAGGCTGAAGAGACACAAGTTGCAATTGAAGTAAATATGTATGGGAGTAGAAATGCACAGTACTTTGTGCATATACGCCTGAATACTTCAACTCAAAGCATTTCTATATTCATTTTCTCTCTAACCAAGAAGCCATAAGCTAGCAATTTTGAAAGGGTTGTAGGTGAACAAAGTTGGTAATACCATCTGCCTTTAAGGCGTCTTAGGAAGAAAGGGTCAGTGTCCTGATTTTCATGGGAAATTATACAGTCTAGTCTCCCCAGAGTCATCCAGAATGCTAACCCAGACAAACTGCATACCTTACTGGAACATACAGTCAAATTCACAGTTTTTTTCTCTTTGAACTCTGAATTGAAATTTTGGCTAAGTTAAGAAGACAATGGTTCTTTTATTCTAAATCATACATAAAGAGGACTAAACCTCAGTTGCATCCTAATTGCATGATCTTAATTTCCCCACTGCATGGAGAAACCCTGAATCATGAAGTAAGAATTGTCAGCTCAGAACTAGAAAACTTACATTATGAGGTAAGAATTAAGCTCACACTTTAAGTTTTTCTTCTGCGACTAATTCACTAGGTCACCTGAGACTGTCTGTTCTCAAGATATATGCAAAATTGTCTAAACAATCTCAAAATGTTTGTAAATGCTACACATTTTTATTCCCTGTGTTTTCATACATGTTTCTGGCCAAGAGTGTTGAGGTAAAAAGTGGAAGGGGTGGTTTCTTCCTTCTTTCCTTCAGAACAAAACCAAAATTAGATTAATATAGTCATATCCTACTCCTCAACAAATTCTTAGATCATCTGATATGAAGTTTAAAAATTGCAATAAAACACAGCATTCAAATACCACAATGTAAAATGGGAGTATTAGAATGCTGAATTAAAAGCAAACTCCAAGCAATGTAAAAACAAAGTATGGAGGAATTAAAAGCCTGAGAAAATAAAAAGATCTTTGCCGGGTGCTGAAATGACAACCCTTATAGGCTCTTCTCCTATAAACATCAGTTGAGTACTCAAAAAGACATTTGTTAAAAATATTAGTGCCACCTACCAACAGTCTTCTTGTGCTGTCCCGTGTATAATGTACTACTGTGTTCTAATCTGTAGATGAGATGGCTAGGTAGCTCAGTGGTTTAGGTATCTGTCTGCAGAGCCAGAGGTTTTGGAGTTTGATTCCCCACTGTGCCTTCTGGGAGAAGAGCCAGTCTGTGTAGCTATGGACAAATTATATTGTCCCAGGGCACGCTTCAGAAGAAGGGAATGGTAAACTACTTCTGAGCATTCTCTACCTAGAAAATCCTGGAAAGGATTGCTCTAAGTCAGAATTGACTTGACGGCACACAATTATTATTATATTAATCTGTAGGTGATCAAGGTCCAGTTTCTTCCTGAGGTCAGACTTTTCCTCTGTGGATTGAGTTGCAGTTGGTACACCAGCCAAAGTTGGGCATAAAGACAACTTCTGCATCTAGAGACAATCCTGCAAAACATATATTTAAGAAGAACGTGTAAGTACTGTTTCAGAAGAAATAAATGGTTTCTTTCACATTATCATCCTTCATTTTGGTGATGCCTGCTAGAGGATTTCTTTACATTGGGCAAAATTCTGTTGCTTAACGTAGTAGATTGCACTAGAGTAGGCCCCTTTGAATCAATGGACCTTACAGAGGAATATACTCACCAATCACCATTAATTCAACCTACTCTAGTGTGGTTTACTGTACTAAGCAACAGGATTTAAGCCAGTGCTCCTAAATGATAACATAATATTGGAATAATAGGACACTTGTAATTCTAAACGCAGAAATAGAACACACTTAACAACTGTGTTATGCAAAGCAACATGGGATGTGCCGTTTGAATGCCACTTGCAATCCCAACAGATAGTGTTGTGTTCAACAATAATAATTGCAAAAATAACCAGGAGATATAAAGCAGAACTTGGAAAAGTTACTTTTCTGGACTACAGCTGTTGGAAACTTCCAAGCCAGTATGGCCAGCAGCTAATGAATGTTGGGAGCTTCAGTCCAAAAAATCAAACTTCCCCAAGCTGTGATTTAGGGAAAGCTTCCTGGGCTATGATAAACAGCTGGTGGTCTGTGTTCATTTTGTTAGGTCATGTAGGGCTACAGTAAAACATCATGAATAAGAAGGTGATAATTGCTGGTACTAGCTTGTCACCTCAACATCTGTAATGCAGTATTTTAAGATACTTTTCTGTTTACAACTTGTTATACTGTTGAGAATGTATTTCCTAACATCACTGAAAATTGTGAAAAAAACAATAATTTCACAATTTGCAAGTCGGTTTTTTAAAAAATATACTTTTTCCTATGTTCTATAATGTTTTTTGCTAATTTGCTTTGATCTCTTTTTTTCTTTTAATACATGAAAACATACTTAAGAAGTGTTACTGATTGGTCCATTCATTGTGAACTATATTCCTCTGCAATAAATTTGCCTTTAATGAGATGAGGCAGAGCGAGATTAAAATGATCCAGGGAGTTGCATATTTTGACATTTCCCACATAACATTTCTTGAAAAGCAACTTGGTGTGATATGATATCATTGCAAGCCCATGATTTTCAGAGTTGTGCCTGTTTACATTAATTGTCTCTATGAGAAATCACTCATTTGAAACCATTGTCTAAATAACCCTTTGGAAAGTCATTGTCATAGGCTGGAAATAATGTGCTGTTCATTTGTGATTAATTGCATAGAAAAAAGGGGGGACAAAACTGAAATGAGCTCTGTACTGCCAGAGTTGGTTTGCACTAACAGGAAATTATGAGCCATTTATATTCAGGGTGCCTCTTTCATTATGACTAACAAGCAATTTCCATTTCCTAAAACCTGAGCATATGACAGGTACAGTAATATTTCTGTTGCCAGGTTTCAGTGGGTCGGTCATGAGTCTGATCTGGTAAAGCAGATCGTTTACAGAAATGCTGTTATCTTGCTGGTATGCAGCAGATGTTTTGTTTTACTTGGGGCAACTGTCATCAGCAGGGTTTTATATAAAACTATGAAATGGCAAAAGGCATTGCTTATTTATATATGTTATTGAAATATCTATCCTGTATCATTCCGATTGTTTAAGATTGTGAGCCATCAGACCATGTGCAGCCTACCAGCCATGTGTGATGACAGCCCATAGGGCACTCAATAAATCTCATGATAAAATGGGCAGCATTGATGAACTGTAAGAATTTCAGACTTGATTTCCAATTTTGAATAGCAGTACTTTTTAAACAAGCTATGTATTAGAAGCATTCAGGTAACTTGTTCCTTCTGAGCGCTTACAGTAGAATGTAATTGTCCAATATGGGAAGACGTAGTCTAATTTCTGCATCACAATCTCAGTCTGTGTTCCTTCCTCCTTACCACTGAATACCTTAGGGTGTGACTAGATGGCCAAATTGGGTTGTGCTGAATGAGGTTGCTTTGAGGTACAGCATGTCATTTGGGGTGGTTCTTGCATTGAATTGGGTGGTTTTGTGACAGGAAACCACACTGCAACCAAACAACCCTTTTTAGGCCTTCCCCACATTTAAAGAGAAAGAAAAACAAAAAGGGGAAAAAATTAACAGCCCCCCTTTGTCCCCTCCTACCTCCCTCTCCATGGAGAAGAGGGAGAAGTCCGCAATTTTAAATATAAATGCTATATATATCTAAGCGGCATAGCACTGAATTGGCTTGCCAATCACCCAGTTCGGTGCTGGATTACAGAGTTAAAAACCGCTTTAATATCTTTTTATGCCTCCCCCTTTGCTGGGGAACAGAGGAAGCTTTAAATTTCCTAATAATTTGTTAGATTCTGAAGCAGTTTAAGTAATGTGACTGCCAGCCATCTACTTTGGTTCAATCCTAATGAAGTTCTTATGCGAGAACCGAACCAACACAGAGTTATTCTTCCCACACTAAAAAATAGTAGCTCCAGACGGTGACCCAAAAAGGCACAGGTAGGCATGGATAAAGGATGGGTTGGTTTGCAACTGCCTGTATGTCATGTGGTCACCAGAAAAAGAAGTGATCCAACCCATTCACAAAGCAGACCAAACTGCAGGACAAAGCACTGTCTGATTGCAGTACATTAATTCAGTACATTTACAGTATGGGTTCCTGAAAGTGTCGCTTCCTGTTAAATCTGAACCTGGAAATGCAGTTTAAACTATGATTACAAAACAGAATGGCAACTCATGGCATTAATCCTGGTTTGCAAGACAGGTTTATGATCATAACTTGAACCCAAAGTTTTCCATTTAGACTGATAGTCCTGGCTATCAGATCTACCAGAAGTGGTAGACTTATTCTCTGAAATTATCAGGGCTTTTCTGTACACAAAATATATTGCTCCAAAAGAACATTTGTACTGTTCAAAAGTGAAGTATTGGGGAAGTCCTTTGATTAGATTGTTAAAACCTACCTGCTAACAATGTGAGCAGTCCAGCCTCTTCTAGAAGCACTAATCCTGATTAAGTATGATTGATTACTGCTGCTCTCTCCAGAATGCTCACCACTGTTTCCAAGATGAAGACCGTGGGGAACCTATATCTGATATGTTTTATGAAGCTCTCAAATAATGAGAAAGGGGATGACGGTAGAAACACTCAATACCTTTTAAAGTATTGTGTTTGCTCAGCTGGGATTCCCTATGCCTGTTCTTTAGTTGCTTTTCAATGGCCCTCTCCTCCCTCCCCTACCACTGGACTTCATGGTATGTCACATTCTGCAGTGATGCTGTTGAATTCCAAGTTCTGAAAATCCCCCCCCTCCTTTTTTGTAGGCTTCCAGCTGCATTGAGTGTGACACAAAGGATCAAAGCATGCATGCACACATGCAAAGAAAACATGCAAGTATGTGAACAGTGGTTCATGCTATGCATGTGACTTATGCTCACATAGCCCTATACAGTTTGCGTTCCTCCTTGTACAAATTCCTGTGGATGACCTTGCAGAAAGCTGGAAAAACACTGAACTCCTCCCAACTTTTTCTGCTTAATCTTGTTTGGCCATTATATTTTCTGATCGGTTGTGAGCCTTCCAGATCCTCCTATACATGCCAATGGCAATTAAGGATATTTCTTGGTAAGCATGTCCAGAAAAGAACAATCCCATCTAAACATGTGAAGACTTGGCATTCTACAGTCTTAGCTTCTCTTCTTCATTGCTTGCTTCATAACGTCTTGCTGATTTCTCTTGTTTTGGTATCAACAGTATTTGAACCAGGGTTAAAGAAGGTTTCGTTGCTTCTTAACAGAATTCCCCTGTTGCGACTTTTAAAGCAAGTTACTGTATTTTTCTGTTTATAAGACGACCCAATGTATAAGACGACCCCCCTTTTCTAACCCCAAATTAGAAAATTTGATCCCTGCTTTTCCCTTCCTTTTGCTAAGCCACAGAGCTTAGCAAAAGGAAGGGAAAAGCAGGGATCAAAGGGCTCCCTTTGACCGCCGCTTTTCCCTTCCTTTTTGCTAAGCCCCACGGCTTCGCAAAAGGCAGGGAAAAGCAGCTGTGAAAGAGACCTCCGCTTTTCCCTGCCTTTTGTGAAGCGCTGCTTCTCCCTTTTTGCTAAGCCCCGTGGCTTTGCAAAAGGCAGGGAAAAGTGGTGGTCTCTTTGACAGCCGCTTTTCTCTGCCTTTTTCAAAGCACTGCTTCTCCCTTCCTTTTTGCTAAGCCCTGTGGCTTCGCAAAAGGCAGGGAAAAGCGGTGGTCACTTTGACAGCCACTTTTCCCTTCCTTTTGTGAAGCCACAGAGCTTAGAAAAAGGAAGGGAAAGGGGGCGGTCAGAGGGCTCCAGCAGCAGAGGCAGCAGCAGCAGGAGGCAGAGACTGAGGCAAAGAAGCAGCTGGGCTCAGCCGCCTCTCGCTGCTGCCCATTGACTGCTGCCACCACCGCCCAGTCGCAAGGAGCCAATCGCTGGAGGGGGCGATCGGGCGACGGCGGCAGCAGTCAATGGGCAGCCGCGAGAGGCGGCCGAGCCCAGCTGCTTCCGTGCCTCTGTCTCCGCCTCCTGCTGCTGCCTTCCGTTTATAAAATGACCCTCAATTTTTCCTCTAATTATTTTAGGAAAAAGTGTCATTTTATACACGGAAAAATACGGTAATTCAAGGGGCTTCCGTAGGAGAAAATAAGCCAATTGACACTAGGCAGCATAGGCAGTAAACAGAGATGGCACTATGCCAGGAGCATCAAGATAGGAGAAACAATGAATGGGTTCAAGGTTTCAGGCTGTTTCTGACATGAGTAGCTTTCCGAGCAGGATCAGACCAAGATATATTGCCTCTGGTGGAGCACCAAATGATGCTCCCCACTTACCCAAGTCAAGATGCAGAGTGTATTAAAGCAAAGGTATTACAGCACATGAAGCAGAAAATCCCCAAAACACTTCTCCCTATCTCTGGCATTAAAAATAGAGTATGAATAAAGTAAATAATGATTTGCTATCTTTGTGTAATGTCCCATATCTGTGGTCTCAACCACCTTATTCTGCCTAATGTTGGGTGGTCCTTGTCCCCGAGTAGGTTGAGCATGTGTTGAAGAATTATCTGTGATATCTTAAGGGAGTTATGAGATACATAATCATTCAGAATGTCAATGCCATTCACCTACTCCTGCCAATATGCTAGTGTAATCAGGACACCCTGCCTCCCCCCAAAAAGTAAAAGCAAAACCAAATCGAAGCTCTAAAACATCTTGGCTACAACCAGAGACAGAGTTTGTAATGTGGGTAATGAGACAAGGTGATAGTGGCAACAGTTTAGTTTTTTCACTTCTAGCCCATCTTTCTTCCATACTGGAACTCAAGGTGGCATATGTAGGGTCCCCAAATCACCACCCATCCAGCAGAGAGAGCCAAACCCAGACCTACTTAGCTACCAAAAGTTTGCTGTATCCTGTTTCTTCCATCCATGCCTTCAGTGATGGGAGGACGATTGCCATCTGAAAAGAGTTAGCAATTATGAAGGGACTCAGGATGGTTGGGAGGAACAAAATTATGCACTCCACCTCCTTACTCATTATGGTGTATGCGTGCTAGATAAAGAGGATAAAATAGACAAATATCTGGTTTCTATAAGCCATTTGAATTTACATCCCAGTGGAATGCCACATCTTGCATGCAGAAAGTCACAAATCTAATTGCTTGTGGTAGGGAAGGGAAAGGTCTGTGTCTAAAATCCACAGTGGCTGCCAGTTAGTGTAGATAATACCTAGCTAGTAGACTAAACTACTAGTATATAGGTACTTTGGCAGAACTTGTGAAAGTTAGGTTTTTTTTGGTGTGCAGCTCCCCAAATATCGCAGTCCGTGTGGTCAGCAGTCATGCTGCCTGGAAGATTCTTGGAGTTACAAGCCAAAAAAGTAACTTTCACAGGTTCTACAGCTTCTTATCTTTGATGCACTCCAGTTCCCCTAGGTTGGAGAAATGGCTTTGTTCAGTTCACGTTTTTAGCTAATAAGTGAAGTAGTCTAGAAAGGGAAAAGTTTTCTTAAGCGTGAGAGATAACATGTCACTAATGTAAACAACACTTTAGCTGTTTTCCTTGGAATGTGTTGATCCAAACAAAGTGGTGTTTATTTTTCCTTTTCTTTTGCCTTTCATGTTTACTACAATTATTAAGTACCAATAGTTTTATGAAAATCTGGCATTTATTATAGAAACAAAATGCAGACAAAGTCTTCCCTCAGATATTTCTACTGAAAATAACATTGTCAAATGAGTTATGCATTTGGAAGAATGACTCTTGTTTTAATAACCACTTCATTATTACTAAGGCTTATGTCTATCCATGAACATCTGCTTTGAAAGTGAAGTTTTCTAACTATTAACAAGGCTGTCTATTATTATTTGGCAGTCTGGATGTGAGTAAGCATTCTACAAAGCAGAAGCCTATAAAAGTCTGCATTAGGAATTCTTCAAGTGTGGTAAAGAGAAATATTTAAAAGTTCCACATCAGTTTCTCAAGTAAACAGACTCAAGTTTTCTTTTAGTCACTTTCTGTAATTCACAATATTTAATGCACATGTTGCTCTGTATTTTGAGAAGATGCATTTACAAATTCATGAACCGGCATAGTTTTTTAAAACTACTGTAAATTACAGATAGGTTCCTTTTTATTAATTGATTTCTTTGACCTGAAAAACCCTCCAATAAATGGTGTAGCAGAACCACTGCAGTCAGTTTACAGTGTCTATCTTACAAGTGTGATTCAGTAAAAGTGTGAATTGTAGATTATGAATTGTGTAAGACATTGCTGCCTTTACATTATACAGTGGTGCCTCGACTTACGAACGTCCCGACATACAACCATTTCGAGTTGCGACCAGCTCCGGCCGCAAAATTTTGCTTCGACTTGCAGCCAGAGCTTTGAGTTGCAAACAAAAGAGGCAGGGGAAAAAGGCAGGGAATTCAAATTAGAGGGCTAACCGTTGGTCGGCGAAGAGCTTCTTTGTAGCTCTTTCGCCCGAAAAGTTAGTGTGCGCGCATTTGCAGAGAGGCTTCGGACTGCCTGGTGCTGCTTTCTGCTTCTGGGTGAGTACATTTATAGGGTTTTGCAGGGTGGGTTTGGGTTTTGGGGGGGTTATGTTTCTGTGCTGTGATGTTGTGTTTTTTTGGTGTTTTTTTTTTTGGTGTGTGTGTGCTTTTTCAGCCCCATCGCGTTCGGATGGGGCTGGCTGTGCGTGTGTGGGGTGTGTGTTTTTTTATTTTTTCCCCAGCCCCATCGTGTTTGGATGGTGCTGGCTGTGTGTGTGTGTGGTGTTTTTTAGATTTTTTCCCCAGCCCCATCGCGTTCCGATGGGGCTGGCTGTGTGGGTGTGGGTGTTTTATTTATTTATTTTTTCCCCAGCCCCATCGCGTTCCGATGGGGCTGGCTGTGTGGGGGTGTGGGGTTTTGTTTTTTGTTTTTTTGGATTATTTTTCAGAATGCGATAGGGCTTGCAGTGTTTTTTTGTGTTTTTTTGGTGATTATTTTTTTGGTCTGGAACAGATTAATTGCGTTCCAATGCATTTCTATGGGAAATGGTGCTTCAATTTACGACCATTTTGAGTTACGCCCATCTTCTTGAACAGATTATGGTCGTAAATCGAGGCACCACTGTACAATGTATACTTTCTGGATACTTGAGATCAAAAAGATTCAGGATTTTACTCTAACTGTTTATATTTGTGGGATCTCTGGCACATATAAGACTTTTCCATTGCAGAGAACTCTTCCATGCGTGCAGCTCAGTGCATGTGAAGATAACCCATTCAAGAAAAACTCTTAGCATTGGGAAAGCTGTTATTCCACAATTGCAAGGCATCTCTGGATTGGGCCACAATGTTACTATTATTTTTTTTAAATCCATGGAAGAAAACAAGAAATTAATCACTTATTTGAAAATAATTCATTCCAGTTGAAGTGTTAATTAGTGTTCCATAGTTCTTGTAGCAACTGCTGCAGTAACAGTGTCAGATAAACATTAACACATGTGCAAGTAAGCCTGTGTATTTCTATATTTGACAAATTAAAGCCTCTTTGCTCACAGGAACTGATGATTAACCTTTATAGACCTTTTGTAAAATTAGAATGGACATATTGCAACACATGCCAGAAAGAAAGAAAAATAAGAGCACGTGTAATCAAATAAAACAACAAAAACTGTTTCTATTGGCTGTGTTGACATCTGGACTACCTCTTGGAAGTCATTGTGAAAAGGTTTTCCTAAGGGGAATGAAAGGTCCGGGTTGGCTTCCCCCAGAAGAAGTCTGTACAGATTCAGTGTGAGTATATCCCATTTCATAATTATTTTTTTATAGAGACAGAGAAAACTGTAGGTTCAAATTAATGCTCTGTGGGGATTTGACAAATAAAAATAAATTAATTTTTTTTGTTTAATTGCCTTGGTAAAAATAATGGCTTATCAGTTTAGTGAGTGTGTGTGAGGGAAGTGATGTGAATAGGTTCCAGAGGTCGAGAAAGCAATTCCAGAAAAGAGTTATATTCTCATTCTTCCATCACTTATTTCAAGTGATGGAAGAATGTTCAGTGGAGTTTTGGCATGTATTAAACTCTAACCTCATATTGAGAAGTACGATCATGTGAACATAGAAAACTGCCTTAGAATTAGTCCACTGTCTTCTATACTTACTGACATCAGTGTTCCAAGTTCCTTCTTTGTTCTGCTGCTCAATAACTTTTTTTTTAAAGCAGGAAGTATGGCAAATTAAACAAAATACCTTCTTACATACAAAGCATGTGTTTCGACACTTGAGTTATTATCACCCTCAGCAGAGACAGTGAATTCAAATGTGCAGTTTTGTTTGACAGTGAAATTGCCAGATGCTAACTTCAGAGACACACTGGTCCCTTTCAAAGCCTTCTGGGCAAAGAGTCAGCTGTTGGAAAACATATATCACACAACCCCATACAGTAGCTGTGTGTATTCCCTAGGTGTGAGAAGATAGTACTAAGTATTTCTGCATGTTGACTCATTGCCCAGTGCTCTTAAAGAAACAGGTGTCCCTTCTTTAGCATTGGGATTTGGCAGTCTTAGAAGGGAAAGAGAACATCCACCGACTCACTGTTGGAAAAAGAGATGAACAATTACTTGGTATGAGGAATCATTGGACAATAATAAACTTTCTGGTTTCATCATATGTTTTCTGCCTTCATCTTCCTGTTCGTGATGTTTCTTCAGCTCCACCAACCATGGCCACCCAAAGATCTCCTCCCTCAAACAGTTCCACCTTCACCCTCTCCTATTCCTTATGTCTTCAGATCCCTTCCTAATCTAATATGGTGTGACTTCTCTCTTCCTTCATCTTCTTTCAGTGCTTGCTCAAAACACATTCTTTTCTGTTAAGCTTTTCATTTCTTCCCAGTGTTATGCCCAAGTTCAATCTATATAGCTATATGTTTGTTGTATTCTTCCCATATTACCCTGTTATCATCCTTTCTGGAGAACATGCTATGAAGGTTGACACCATCCTGAACTGTGAATATAAAACTTCCCTATATTCACCTTTCTTAGTTCCTGGGATGTAAGGTGACTCCAAAATTCATTTCTCTTTCACTAGAGAGACCAGATTTCCTGGTTGTTAAATTTTGCAGTAACACTTCAGAACTAGGGCACTTTTGGTAGTGCCTTTGCAGTCTTAAGCTATATACACAGATCTTCCCACTTTGAATGCCTCCCTGAAAGCCTTTAAAGGAGTTGCTTTGATAAAAGAAAAGACAATATGTTTTGTACAAGATTGCTGGGTAATACAATTGGGTAATACAGTGTAAACACATATAGGTAACTGCTTGGGCATTATTGTAAAGTTACAGAAGATGAAGATGCATCTGCAAAGCAAAAGATTTCCAAAAGCACCAAAAAAAGAAATGTAATGACACCAAGCTACTCATACCTCTGTAGAGCTCAGGTCTCAAACTTTATTAAAGCAATGTCCTGGATTCCTTTGGGAACCTACACGGTTGACTTCATAGCTTCTTCAGCTATGGACAGCCTAGAGAACCAGAACCAGAAGGATGCACTTGATTTATGAAAAAAGAGAGAGGTTCTCTAAGAGACTTCCCTTGGAATCTAGTCGGTTTTCCCTGCTGTTTCCTCTCTAGATCACTTTGCAGGAATAGAGCAAGAACTCTGGAAGGCTGGCCAATTGCACTGTACAGGCCACTGTACCGTATCTGCCTCCCTGACTCTCGCCCCAAGCTTTTCTTTTGAAGAAAACAGCAACTGGGAGGCAGGTTTTCATCAGGGTTGTGATCTGGGGAGTGAGGGGGTGTTCACCGCATCATCTTTGTCCATCCTGCATTGCTTTAGAACCATATGTGAAATGCAATCATGCATTTCAAGTATTGGCTATTTTTACTCTTAGAGGTATTTGCTGGTATGTTCCTGTTGTGCTGAAGAGGATATATTTGACCAAAAACTTCATTAATCAGCATTTCAGAGGAATGCAGAGGAGGGAATAAGTTCCCTTACTCTTGTCTTTGCTGATATGAGGTCTTTTCTCATTCTGGTATGAAAACACAACTCTTGTCTTTATCATTGCCTGAAGATACAATGCAGCTGTGCCCTGACATGCAAGCAGCTTGAACTTTTCCTGAGCTGCTGACTACTTATCTGCTGTTGCAGACTAGAAGAACATTGGGGGTTGGCACATTTTCATTTAAGCTCAGTGGCCATGCATGTAAAAGCCAGGGCAAAGGCATAGCTAGGGAAGGTGTGAGAGCTGGCAGACTGAAGAAACCAACATGGTTGGCATTAAACCAACATACATGGCAAAGGGTGGGGAATGGGATGAAAGGAAAGAAGGTTTGAGATTGCAGTGCGGAATGGACTGTGCATTCAGTACCATACTACAATGTTGACAAGTCAGTTTGGAGGGAGGAGATGGGCCCAAAGAAACAGGAAGTTGTTAAAGGCAGAGCTGGTGGAGACAAGTGACTATGAGGAAATCCAACAAAGTTGCAGCAGGCAGCCTGACAGCAGAGCAGTGTTCACTGGCAAGGCAGAGAAGAAAAAACTTTGTTTCCTAATTACCCTGGAAGTATGCTGCTTGTAATGCTTTACTTTCAAGTTCTGAGTTATGTTTAAATCAATATTTTAGGCCTGGGGGCCCAGCAGCAACCAGTGCAGAGTTTTTGAAATTATAGGGGATATGCTTCCACCTTGTCATCTGAGAAGGTATGTGGGTTTTGGACCACCTTTCAGTAAAGTCCTGTGTAGATCACATTAGAGCAGTCCGTCCGAGCGGTTATGGGAGCATAGGTTACAGTGGGTGGGCTATTTTGGTCTAGGAATGACTGCAACTTTTAAATCAGTGTGGGATTTCTTGTCCCTTCATTTAGATTAGAATCAAGGCTTCCCAAGCTGTGGGTCTACTCCTTCAGGAGAAATGCTTGCCCACCCATTATAAGCTGTTTGCTCAATCCCCAGACACAAAACTCACTTATCTGTAGTGTAATCAACCCTTGTTGATATTCAGTGCCGTTTACTGGTTTTCACTGAGCTCATCACCACCTTCACCTGCTTATTCTGTAGTTCTCCTAATACAGATGGAGAGGGGAGAGAGAGAGAGAGAGAGAGAGTTGGGCATCTCATGCGTACTTCTTCCAACAGTTTCATATTGTTGTTAAATAATTGGTAGGACAAGATGAAACACTGTGGGATACCATGAAATAAATTATATGCAACTAAGTAACACTTCCTGCCGGTAGAAATGCAACTCATATATGGCAATGTCCGTAGATCCCATCCCACAACATTGCACTGGAAGGATACTGTGGTCCTGAGTTTGACACAGCCAAGAAGCTGAGCACAGAATAGAGTAGCATTCCTCCTTATCTCTCTCCTGATATAGGTAATCCATCAGGGCAGTCTAGATTGTTGCAATACTTGGGACTGAACTGAAATGGGTCTGGATAATCCACTTCATACAGACATGCCTGCAGCTGGCAGAGCAGTTAGCAAAGATAACAAAACAGTGTTCTTATCTAGGATTTCACATATAGCCTTCTTCTTAAGATTTCACACAAAGATATTTTACTCCAGATAAGGCCAGTAGGAGAGAGTGGAGGCATCCAGTCTGCTCAGACCATCTTAAATAATGAATACTGCCCAGCAGTGAAACTTCAATCTCCGACTCCTTGACTAGGTATATTTGATCTGTTGTGTAAAGAACAATCCCCCATCTGGTGAAGAGTAGGGGATATGGACTGCCTGCAGACAAGATGTGTGAAAATGGATTGAACTGAATGTATTTGTGCAATTTTGGAATGACCACAGGGCTGAGCCATGGCACCCCCATTGATCCTTCGTGTTCCGTCTGGCATTCATGGGGTTAAAACTTATTTAAAAATGTACTTCAATCGAGGAAGGGATAATCAGAAGTAATACACAGTATCCAGGAAAACTCAGCTGGTGCTAAAGGAGAAGAAGGGTGACAGCTGAATACCCCAGTGAAACGGAAGATGATTCCCAGACTCTCTAACACCTGAGGCATTGTGAGGCTCAGTCTAAGATCCGTCAGTACTGCATGTTAGTTTGCAGTGCTGAACCAGCCATTTTATATAAGTGAAAGACTTCCACCACCATTGCTACCTAGGGTTCTTTTTCTTCCTTTCCTATCCAGCATGGTTAACTGAATTTTTCTGGCTTAAATGTGTGTGTAAAACTATAGATGAATGCTTGCATTTTTCTTATCTGGGCTTTGAGTGGCTTTCACCTTTTTTTCTCCTTTATCTTGTTAGTGTGGTGCAAATACCACTGCCTTCTGGCTTTTGTACCACTGCCAGAAATATGCCTACACGGAGAAATAAAATCCTGCTGTGTATCTCTCTTTTTGAGGAGATACTGTTGCTCAACTTACACCACATAAGGTTGATGATGTCATCGGCCACAGTGAATTTTCAAAAGTTAAAAAATTCTGATTAGTTACCACCACCAAAGGTCCTGTTGGGGGCCGCAGGATGGGGGAGAAGCCTTCAATTTCCAAAAACTACTTCCCCATGACAAGCAAGATCGCAAGGGATCCTTGGGGTGTGTGTGTCAGAAATTTTTAATTTCCGAAAAATTGCAGTGGCTTTAGGATGACACCAGGGCTGAGCTAGTAGCCATGGAACCTCATGGAAGTTAAAGCAACAGGATTTCAGCTTCTGAGAGTTTTGTCTAAACTACATGCCCAAATTGATGACACTATGTAACCCTCTCCCCCCAAAGTGGTAGCTATTTATATTCCCCCAGTTGTGGGAATGGTGTTTTTCACAGAGATCTGGAAATGCATAAATACTATCATAGACCTAGACAAAGATCAGGCTGAAGAGCACAATTGGGTTGGCCATCGATGATACCACTCTGATGGCAGAAAGTGAGGAGGAATTAAAGAACCTCTTAATGAGGGTGAAAGAGGAGAGCGCAAAAAATGGTCTGAAGCTCAACATCAAAAAAACTAAGATCATGGCCACGGGCCCCATCACCTCCTGGCAAATAGAAGGGGAAGATATGGAGGCAGTGACAGAGTTTACCTTCCTGGGCTCCACGATCACTGCAGATGGTGACAGCAGCCACGAAATTAAAAGACGCCTGCTTCTTGGGAGGAAAGCGATGAGAAACCTAGACAGCATCTTAAAAAGCAGAGACATCACCTTGCCGACAAAGGTCCGCATAGTCAAAGCTATGGTTTTTCCAGTAGCGATATATGGAAGTGAGAGCTGGACCATAAAGAAGGCTGACCGCCGAAGAATTGATGCTTTTGAATTGTGGTGCTGGAGGAGACTCTTGAGAGTCCCCTGGACTGCAAGGAGAACAAACATATCCATTTTGAAGGAAATCAACCCTGAGTGTTCACTGGAAGGACAGATCCTGAAGCTGAGGCTCCAATACTTTGGCCATCTCATGAGAAGAGAAGACTCCCTGGAAAAGACCCTGATGTTGGGAAAGTGTGAAGGCAAGAGGAGAAGGGGACGACAGAGGATGAGATGGTTGGACAGTGTCATCGAAGCAACCAACATGAATCTGACCCAACTTCGGGAGGCAGTGGAGGACAGGAGGGCCTGGCGTGCTCTGGTCCATGGGGTCACGAAGAGTCGGACACGACTAAACGACTAAACAACAACAACAACAAATTTGTTCACGGCCCAGTTTGGGGGAGGAACAGTTTAGATCCTAGTAAAAAGGGTTGCCTTGTCACATCTGTCTACAAAATATTATTCAGGAAAAGAACATCTGCAACAAAGTGTTGCAGGGTGGAATGATGCTTTCAAGATTCCAGCCACTCCATTCCATCTTTATCTTCTATCCCTGCCTCAAAGTGTGTCATGGTCACTGAGGATGGTCAGTCCTCATTCAGCACCTCATATGCACAAATACCTCCTTAAATTTTTTTCTTTTTGGACTTGAGCAAAAATGGAGCTTCCTCCAAATCTTTTGTCTGTGGGTTATGCCAGTTTAGCTTCATGAGCAGCAACATTAACAACCTGAACATTAGAAATAGATGGAATTATTCATAGAAGAAAGGTCCTTAATTTAAAAATAATAATAATAATCAGGCATCTATTCTAAAAGCAGCAAAAAGTTTACCTCGATTCATGATACGCTGAAAACATGGATCTTTTCCTCTTCCATCATTGCTCAAAACAAATTCCAAAATTCCCTTCAGAACCTCCAAAACAAAAATAATTCTAAGATTTATTTTATTTTATTTTATTTTTCAAGTCAGGCTTTTTGGCTCTTCCCAAAACAGACCATCATACAAATGTAGAGGGAAACTGCACATTGTTTTTTAAGAAATGATACGTTCTTACTTAGTATTTTCATAAGTACATGAAAGTTCCAGCGATTCATTATTCTTCTTGGACTGCTTGTTGCCAAATAACTAAAAGTAGATAGTGGCCATATATCATTTTTTGCAGTAGTTGAAATTGCAGGAAATGGCATCATGGATGTATTTACATGTGAATTAAATGCATCCATGAGCAGGAGGATTGAGCAACATCTTGAGAGCTCTGACACTCGTCGGGTATGGCATGGCCTACGACAAATCACGGGGCAGAGTAACAAAAACAGTCTGTGTAGCAGCAGTGATTTTTTGGCTGAGCAGTTAAATCAATTTTTCAGCCGTTTTGAGGTGGAAACAGGAACAACCATTATTCCAGCACCTACTACCTATAATACATCACTGGAATCTGCCATCGACAGACAACCACTACTACTGCAGATTTCAGATGTGATATTTCCAGAATATTAACGTTCGAAAGGCAGCTGGACCAGATGGAATCATGGGATGAGTTGTTAGGGGCTGCGCTGCAGAATTAGCTGGAGTTTTTACGGATATTTTCAATCTATCCTTGTTGCAGTGTTCTGTCCCCACTTGCCTGAAGACATCTATTATAGTGCCAGTCCCCAAGCAGTCAACTGTGGTATCTCTCAATGATTATAGACCAGTAGCTTTAACATCTGTTATTATGAAATGTTTTGAGAGATTGGTGCTGGATTACATTAAGGCTAGTCTTCCACCTTCTTTGGACCCATGGCAATTTGCATACAGGAGAAATAGATCTACTGATGATGCTGTGTCCATTGTACTGTATTGAGTCACTTAGAACAATCCATACTGTATTGAGTCACTTAGAACAACAGGGAACTTATGCGAGGCTGTTGTTTGTGGATTATAGCTCTGCTTTTAATACCATTCTACCCAATAGGTTGTTTTTTAAAATGATCAACCTGGGATTACCTCAGAAGATTTGTGTGTGGGTAAAGGATTTTCTGACAGATAGGCCACAGTCAGTAAGGATGGGATTTCACCATTCTTCTACCCTGGTACTAAGTACAGGAGCTCCCCAGGGTTGTGTGCTAAGTCCCTTCCTCTATTCCCTGTACACACATGATTGCACCCCACTGTATGACACCAACGCAACTATTAAATTTGTGGACGATACGACAGTGGTGGGGCTCATAAATAAGAACAACGAGTCTGCTTACAGAAAGGAAGTACAAGGGTTGATACTCTGGTGTAAAGAAAATAATCTTACACTTAACATAAAAAAAACTAAAGAACTCATAATTGATTTTAGGAGGAAGAGAAATGTACATTTACCACTGTACATAAATGGCGAGGAAGTGGAGAGAGTTGGTAGTTTTAAATTTCTGGGCACTTACATCTCAGAGGACCTCTCATGGACTATAAATGCCAACATGCTAGTGAAGAAGGCACAGAAGAGGCTGTATTTCCTGAGAATGCTCGGGAAGTTAAATTTATCTCAGCATTTACTTCTGTCCTACTATCGTAGCACCATTGAGAGTGTCCTCACTTATGGCATTCTGGCATGGTTTGGGAGTAGCTCTGTAGCGGACAAAAAAGCTCTACAGAGAACCATTAAAATTGCCCAGAATATCATCGGGCTCCAGCTATCAACCCTGGATGACATTTTCACATCCCGCTGTCTGAGGAAGTCACACAGCATCCTGAGAGACTCTTCCCATCCTGCTTACAACTTTTTTGAACTGTTGCCGTCTGGCAGAAGATATAGAACAATTAAGACTCGGACCACACGTTTTCTGAATAGTTTTTATCCCAGAGCTATAATTGCACTTAAAAATGAGTTTAAAGACCACCAGTAGTGAATAGTTGGACAGTGTTACTTGGCCTGCGGTGTAGATGTTTGTATTCTTAGTGGGGGATTTTTAGTGGGGGGGGGGAGTGTTTGGGGATTTTTTATGTGTGTGCATGTGGGTCTGGTCTCTGGGTGTCTGTGTGAATTTTGTTGTATGTGTATACTATGTATATACTTACAATGACAATAAATTGATTTGATTTGAATTGATTTGAATTAGTGTATCTCTTTTTTCATACCTAATTAGATACCTAAATAAATGGTTTTTAATTTTGTCTATTTATATCAAGTCATCTTGCTCTATAGTCATAATGAATTATTTCTGAGTCAGAACAGAGCCATAATCTCCTCTCATCAGCAAATGTAAGCAACCACTGGTACCAGTATACAGCGCAGATCAGAACAGATACTACAGTTAGTACGTGTTTAGAAGAAGTGCTCCCTTAAAAGGCTGTTTGTTTTTTTTTTTTGTTTCCTTGTTTGTTTAGTCTAGCATTACAGTTTTTCGCTCAAAAGTTGTAAATGAACTTGCTTTTCTTTTGTGGTTGGTCATTTAGAGATAAGCAGAGGTTTCATTTGTAAGTTAATTGCTACGGTATGGGAGCTTTGAAGGAATTTGTCTCCGGAGGGAAGAGGTATTATCACATTCTCATTGTACAGCTAGCAATTTGACTAGTTCCACCCTAAAAGTAACTCTTATTTCCAGGCACAAGCTATAGTGGTGAACAAGCTATAGTGGGTGTTCCCAGTCTCCCATTATTCCTACATCAGTGACCATTGGTCATGCTGACTAGAGCTAAGGGAAATGTAGTCCAAAGCACCAGGAGGGCACCAAATGGAGAAGATTGAAATATAATTTATTGTAATGTCATAGGTTAATAAATAAGCTTGAAACACTGGAGAAATTTCAGATGCTAGAATTATCTAAAGATGCTAGAATCTGAAGAAATTAGAAACACCATTTGGATTTAGGAAGCAATCTGCAAGTAAAATGCCAATTACCAATGGAGTCTGATTTTTAAATGTTTCTGCTATTGCACATGTATAATGGGAATACACCCCTCCTCCACAAATCAAGGCTGTTATCTTTGGCTTCATTCAGCATGATGTGGTTATATTTCCTATTAATGTTCTCCCACATGGTTCAGTTCTGTTGGTCTTACAAGGTCTAATTTGTTCTAAAATTGCTTTCCACCGTTTAGGTTTAGATGTGGTAGGATTTACTCAAGAAAAGCAGAGAGGAATTTATTTGCTTTTTGGAGTCTTTCTGTTCAATGAATTAATTGAATATCTTCCTTATTTTGGCAAGTAAGCTTATGGATGGTATCACAAAAATGCAATAGCTTGAGCTGCAGCTTTCTTTCTGTAGGTGGGTATGAGTTGGAAAAGCTGACTTTGCAAGATGCTAAAATTTGGTTTGAATTAGGAGCTTTGGAAATGAAACACTTCCCTGCTTTCTGTACTACTAAAACTGTAGTCAAACAAAGAAATGTCAGATGAATGGATCCAAAGCTTCTCAAACCCATGGGTTGGCTGGCCTGTGAGTAGCCAACACACAACTGTTCCATAATGCCTCTAGTGTACTTTAGTCTGAGCATCTCATCTTAGAAAGAAGCCATGGGCTTGCTCCTTCATGGTGTTCTTGGACTTCGCTGACCACCTCCTCCCATGTGCCCCTACCCTTGTTCACTGTGTCTCTAAATTCTTTGTGCAGGTATCTGAAGAGCCATAGCTGTGTAATAGAAGGTTTGCTGACCATGTACAAGGCTCCAAGTTGAACTCCTAGCATTTTAATTTGCAATGGTTTGAAGAAATTCCCAAACCTTATAGAACTGCTGCCATTCAGTCAGCCTTGGGCAAAACAGATGGTCTGTGTCTGTATAAGACAGCTTTATATATTAATTTCCCAGCTTTGGGCTGTTTTGCAACCAACCTGACTCCTGCCACTGCCTTCAGAAGTTCTCTAGCATTCTTAGAGTGACACTTCTTAAAGTAGGATGTGGCTGGCCCTATCATTAGGGCACAGTAAAGTGCTCACTAAAGGGACGTGGTGGCGCTGCGGGTTAAACCGCAGAAGCCTCTGTGCTGCAAGGTCAGAAGACCACCAGTCGTAAGATCAAATCCACGCGACGTCGCTTGTCCCAGCTCCTGCCAACGTAGCAGTTCGAAAGCTTGCAAATACGAGTAGATAAATAGGTACCACCACAGTGGGAAGGTAACGGCGTTCCGTGTCTAGTTGCGCTGGCCACGTGACCACGGAAACTGTCTTCGGACAAACGCTGGCTCTACGGCTTGGAAACGGGGATGAGCATCGCCCCCTAGAGTCGGACACGACTGGACTAAATGTCAAGGGGAACCTTTACCTTTTACTAAAGTGCTCACCTGAGGTGACAGGGTGGCAGGAGGGGCAAAGTCTGCCACTCTTCTACTCCTGGAGGAACACCTTCTTGCCTCCACTGCTGCTGTTAGTTAGGTCCATCAGTGCTTCCTTCCTTGCTCATTTGGTACCAAGCAATATTCTACTTACCCCCATCCTGTGGCTGCCCCTTCATCTTCCCTGCCAGTCCTTCTTCCTTCTCTTGTTGTTTACACCAGAGCTGGCTGTTCTTTAAACCTTTCACCACTCTTTATCCTTCTTCTGTTTTGTGACTGGCATGTTAACAAGAGAGCTCCTCTCTGGAAAGAGTAGACTGGTCTTTTTTAACCAGAGAGGAAGAGGCAGAAGGCAGCAACAGCGGGACATGCATGCAGAGGAAGTTTGGAAAGATGGGGCAGAGGCAACAGGAGAGCATGGGCCACTGCTGCTTTTGGATATCAACTGTATGGTTCAAATTGTAGAAGAGACTAAGCTCTGGCCACTAATGATAGTAGAAGAGTTGCTCCCATAGCAACACTGAAAATTTATCAATCCAATGACAAAAAGAATAAGGATAGTAGAGCACTCTGAGAAAAACCATCCTGCATTGCTTTATATAGCAGCCATGGGCTATAGGATCTACTCTTTGTTTTCATTCAGTACATATTCGAACGCTGAGTCACCAAGAGAAGAGCTGACCAAGCAATCTTTACCCAGTAACCACACAGTGTGATTACTACAGTAATATACACTGCAGAGATTCTACATTATGGGCAGTTGTGATGATGTTGTTGGATTGCAAGTGCAGCTCCCATCATCCAGTTAGTTGGCATAAGCAATAGTGAGCGATCATGGGAACTGAACTCTTAACAATCTCTGGAAAGCCAAAAGCTGCTAATTCCTGCTTTAACAAAAAGTTCATTTTTGTAAAGTATATATATTGCTAGGTCTTTCTCAAATATTAAGAACAAACTGAAATATATCATTGCGTTCGTCAAGAGTGTGCAAGTAAACAGATGTATATAATTAAATATATAACATACATACGTATGTATGTGAAGAAATCAGTTTATTTGGAGGTACAAAACTGCTATTACCATCGTTCTGACTTGCTTCTTAATCAGCTCTTGGGCCCCTTTTTGGGGAATATATAAGTGATTTGAAATATATAAGTGAATTGACAATTACAAATAATTTGTTTGTAAAAAATAACAAAGATTATTCAGAGGTAGACATCCTGAGGGGTAAAGTCTTAATCAGTGGCTTGTGGGGATAACAGTTAAGATGAGGGGAAGAATCTGGGGACTGTTGCATTTTTTTGTCAGCAGGTTATAAACATTTCTTCATGGACAAGAGCTGAGTATGAAATTTTACTGCTCAGTTTTAATGAAAGAGAGAGCATGCAACCATTTTATTGCCCTTTTCCGTAGCTGTCTGAATGCAACAACAAAAAGCTGTTCGTAAAAATTTATGCCACTGGGCATTTTTGTAGGTAGAGTTATAAATAGTTTTAGATTCCTTATTTATTGCATCCTCTTTTTCCTTTTTTTCTGCTTAAAATACACATGTATGTTCCTTTACCATGGAAAATTTCAATAAGGGTTTTTAAGTGTCACATAGCATGGAACGATAGGAGTCCCAACAATTAAGAGTAGAAAGAAATAGATCTGCTAATGGAAAACTTGCACTATTTGCGGACTGCGGATGCTGCTTGATTCTCGCATGATTTGGCCACTGGGACATAAGGAGTTCGTACCAAAGTTTCTTGTTACTTTTTATTTTAATTATTCCTGTGTTAGCCACATTGAACTGTTCAGGAAAGCCAAGATATAAATATTTTAAATAAATACCAGATATGCTGCTGCCATGCAGAGCATGTGCTGCATGACTGATGCTCAAGTAAAATGGGACCCTTGCACCCATACCGGGTGGGATAATCTAGTTAGTAATTCATTGTTCCTGTTTGCAGATTTTTGCAGACTTTAGAATATCCTGTGTTTTTGGAGCCTAAGAAAGAGCTTAATCCAGCCAGCCAGTCTGATCTACATGTGTTCAAGATTGTATAATCTTATCTGGAATACAGACGTGTTCATTAAGAGTTTTTCCACCTTGTTTATTTTTCCATGAATAAAGGGAATCTTAACAGTAAAGAATAGAAAGAAACATACTGGTGTGTTAAATATTTTAAGAACTGTATGCAATTTATAAGTAAGTACAGCATATTCAAAGATTAAAAGTCTGATAAGAATATTCATATAGTGCTTCTCCATCCTCCCCTGTGATACTACAGACATTTTCTGGGAGATATAACTTCAGGTATGCTGCAGTATTTGCTGATTGTAATGAGTGATCTATAAGGTTTATAAAAGTGTTGAGGGTGATCAAGTAATGAAAATATACACACTGTATTATTCTGTTGAGGAGGTGGTATTTGAACAATGTGTTGAAAAACAACTCCGTGTAACCCCTGGTTGCTATACTAACCATGTGGCCATTTGGACATATTTTATTTTATTTATTCATTACATTTATATCCCACCTATCTAGTGCTATTACTCCGGGAGGCTAACAACAATTGAAATATATAAGTGATGTTTTTTTGCTTTGAAATCTGGTGTGTGTATAGTGGTGTTAATTTGCAGACCTGCTGCATGGTGTTCCCCTACCTGAATAATGGCAAAATTCCTCTGGTTGTCTGGGAGGTTTGTTACACACGGGAATTACCTTTTCCCAGAAGAATTGCTAGTGGGTCTGTAAGGCCAATGAAACTGACGAGTAGATTCTCCCTCCCAAGGAATCAAAATTTTTACCTTCTGTCTCTGCAGGCATGGAATGTGGCTTGTTTCTGGTTATCTCTTGTGCTGCCTCAGCAATAATAGAGATGGGATTAGGGTTTTCAAATAAAAATTGAGAGTTCTTTTCTATAGAGGTGGTCAATCCACATCTGACTGGTTAAGTCAGATGTGGAGGTTTCAGGGCATCCCCTCTGGTGCAGGTTCGCATTGGTATGAAAGATAATGATTCCTCCAGGTCATCATGTTTCTGCTTTTTTTCAGTGGTCTGTTTAGCTTGATAAAATGAGTCAGTTGCTTGGAATGATGCCCCTACAGAGCTGAGACCATAATGGAGACAGTCAGTACAAGTGGAAAAGGAATCTAAGGCATCATTATTGAGGTTGGTTTAGTGTTGGGTTCAGTCCCATCAGTCATAGACATAGTAACCAACAGCTGGTTTAGGAGGAGGCCATTTGCAAATATTTTTTAAAATCTGTAGATTTTTAAAGGCTGTTGGAGAGCCATGACATCCATCTTCCTCCAGCTACTAGCTTGCTAATCTCCCATGGTTTTGAGTCACAGAAACCACAAAGAAGGAGGACAGGTTGCTTATTTGTAACTTTTGTTGCTTTGAGTGGTCATCTGCAAACTCACACTACCTGCCTTTCCCCCCTTTTGGATGTCTTTTTGTGTCCCTGACCAATTAGGTGGACATAGAACTGAGAGAATTGGAGGGAAATGCAGGAGTATGTGCAATGAGATGGCTGGGGCTCCTGCCAAAACTCAATTCTCATCTTCTCATCTTTATTCTGGAATATTCCAGAATAAAGCTACACAGATGCAGTAACCTGTAGGTGTAAATTCACAAATTATCACTTGAACCAACATAGTTACAGAGGCTATTATTTCAAAGTATGTGAGATAAAGAATAAGTGGCTTACCATTGCCACCCCATAGTGAATTTTTGTCGCTGAGCAGAGGATCTAAATCCATGTCTCCTGAGTCCCAGTCTAACACTCTATCCACTGCACCATACTGGCTCTCAGTAATGCACATAGTAGTAGTAGTAGTAGTAGTAGTTGTTGTTGTTGTAGTAGTTGTAGTTGTTGCATGCTGTCAGGTCACCTCTGATTTATGGTAACCCTATGAATGAGAGACCTCTAAAATGTACTGTCGTGTTCAGCTCCTATATGCTCAAGACTATAGTTTCATTGATGGAGTCAATCCATCTTGAATTTGGTCTTCCGCTTTTCCTGCTGCCTTCAACTTTTCCCAGCATTATTGTCTTTTCAAAAGAATCTTACATTCTCATGATGTAACCAGAGTAGGACAGCCTCGATTTCATCATCATTTTTACCTTCCAAAATAGTTCAGACTAGATTTGCTCTAGGACCCACTTATGCGTTTTTCTGGCAGTCCAGGGTATCTGCAAAACTCTTCTCCAGCATCGTATTTCAAATGGCTCAGGGTTTTTTTTCCTGTCGGCCTTCTTCATTTGATCTAGAATCCATTTACTTGTCTTTCTGGAGGTCTATGATATCCATAGAGATCTCTTCCAACTCCACATCTCATCTTCTGTTTGACCCACCATGGCTGTTCTTATATATTTATGTTTTTAACCCTTAACCAGCAGTAGTAGTCTCCTTTCATTACCCTCTACAATCCTATTGATTGAAATGGACCAATTCCAAGTATGACTAAGTTGGGATCCAATCCATTTTCATCATGTACAAACTGTATGGATACTGTAGCGAGTATCCATGCAGTTTGTGCATGATGAAAATGGATTGGATCCCAACTTAGTCATACTTGGAACTGATCCATTTTAATCAATGGGACTGAAATTAGTTATAGCTAGCTTAAATCCTACTGATTTTATTGGTGCTATTCTAAGCATAACTAAGTCCAAATTCAATCCAATGGATCTGAAGCTCATTGTTCTCCTGTTTCTGGTATGCTTGTGTATTACATACTGCCACAGATTCTGTTTGTGGATACTGTCAAACAATACACTTGTTCAGAATATTATTGTACATGTTGGGATACCTACTTGTTTCTGTGGGAATTGTTTCATGATTTATTCTCACAGAATTCTAACACGGGTTCACCTACAAAGCATCTTTTCCTTGTTTTTAAAAATGCACACATAAACACTTTCTTCTCTTTTTAAAAAAAGGAAAATTACTTAATTACATTTTGTGCATAGGTAGGCAGTTCTAGAGATATCTGCATTAACGTTGGTAGCCATTGTAAACCATAATGATCTTGGCCAGAATAAGTGATTCATTTGCCATAGCTTACACACATAGTAAGCTATTCGTGCAAACAAAAATCCCTGTTAGCTGATACTTTATAATGTCTTGCTTTCTTATGCAAGAACATTTGGCCCTCCTGAGATCTCATAATTTACTAAATTAAACTTGCTGAGTACATGAGTGGAAAACACGCAACAAGATCTGGCCTATTTTAATGTGAAATGCATGTGGACTTTGATTTATATATGACTCAAACAGTAAGCCTGAGGAAGAAGGAGAGAGGTTACATCTGTAAAGCAACATTATTAGGAACAAGGTACATTACAAGTAATGTAGTAGTATTAGCAGTCCATTGATCAATGTTATGAGAGATCCAGAAATGTTGTTGAATATGATACTGTTGTGAGGAAACTACAGGTAGGGTTGCCCATCAAGTTTGGACCAATCTCATATTCCAAACTACATCAGCCTGATAAAGAACAGTTTGTGTGAGGTCCATATCAAAATGGCCAGATTTGATTCCATGGTGAAGTGAATTTATGGATTGATTTGGGTCCAAAACAAAGATCTGATGGGGGCACAGATATGTTCACCCTTGTTGTTTTTTTTAAATAAAATTTTAAAGGTGCCTAAGATGCAAATCCTGAAGCTAACTGAAATGTAGCAGGTTTCCTTGCACATCTCCAAATGTCATGCAAATCAGCGCAAAAACAAAGAAGTTATACCTGGTTTGGTTTACAGTGCACATAAGTGCATTGAATTTGCAGATTGTCAAACTGAGTAGTATCCGGGGCACAGATTGAACAGGATAGAACACAGATTGTTCCAGACCAAATATGAGATGTTCCAAAGCTCCAAATTGCCTACCAGATTGAATTGCACATTTCTGTTATAGACCCCTTCTGTCCATGTTCAGTAGCAATCAATCATAGCTAAGGATGCGTATGGGGAAAATGTTCATATTTCTTTCATTTTTGGTACTTTTAGGAGAGGTGCCTCCTCTGTGTGTGTGTGATTGTGTGTGTGTAGTGGTCTATTCATTTTATATGGAAGGGAAAGCCTCTTTGGGGTTGTGATTGGGTTCATTTGAAAGTTGCGGCAGTTCCTCAGCTTTGACGGGAAATAATGACTGAGACTAGTCCGTACTGTTTACAACTTCGACTTTATTAGCCCTCGGTGTTTCAACAACCACCGCAACCGGATCGTAATAAGACAAATCAGGCAAAGGTCCATAACTAGATAAGGATAGTTCTTCTTGAAAATTAGGATAACTCACTGAGGGGCTGGACCAAACCGCTCCTGACCCGTGGGATTCCGCAGAGGGGGACTCCGTACTGCAAAAATGGTGTCGCAACATGGGTGTCGAGCCTAGTCTCCCTTTTTCGGTGGCTTGTTGTACGTCTGATCCGGCCGGATCACCTTCCTTCCACCTCCTTGTCCCCGCGGGAAAACAATCAATGTCCATTCTTGAGTTTCAAATGTCGTCTCTCCTTCTCTTCACCTCCGGGTCCGGTAACAACCCACCGACCTTTAGGTTAGGAAAGTCTTTCAAAAGACCACGCATTCTCTCATACTTTGAATCTACTCCTTCATTCTCGAATCTACTGCCTAATCTCCTCTCTCCTTGATCTTTTATACTTTCCTCCCATACTGACGTTTTTAGATCCTCCCCCTTTCCTCCCTCTCCTTCTACCAGACAGACCTCTATCTTCCCTTTCTCCTCCTTTGGTGTCTCTATGGGTGAGGACGGCTCACTTTCCTCCTTCTTTTCTTCACAGTTTTCCCATTTGTATTTTTTGGCACACTAAAAGCCTTAAAGAACTCTTACAAACTGTTCCAAATAAGCAGAGGCAAGGCAACAGAGAATCTGTATATTCTGAAAGCAAACAAGCTTTTTTCCCCAGAAAAAAGGGAGGGTGCGTGGGTTCTGAGTTGTGAGTCAAGTCTGAGTCATTGAAAAAACCCCTGAGTACTCACGAGTCCCTGTCGATTCACTGGTGTGACTTAAGTAAAATCCCACAACTCGAGTCCCCACCCCTGATAGTTTGTAAACACAAAATCATTTGTATTTAGAGAGTCTCTTTCAACAGTCTCTGAAAAAAATACAGATTACATGAAATACAGCCTATTTTGTGTTCTGAATGTTTTGTTTGGGCACAAAAGGCCCACCCATAGTGGTCGAATTGAGAAGTGCCTCAATGGTAATCTAGGCCAACCCTCCCTATGCAGGAAATCCACCACTGTGGTATCTTTTATAGACGCCCACTAAAGATGGGCACTTCACATTCGCATCTTGGGGATTTGAGTACGGCCCAACCCCAGAACCAGCTGGGCCACTCACTGGGCTATGCCCGGCGCCGGAGTCCTTCATCATTGGCAGCACACCAATCCCGGCAGGAGTCCGGCCAGACCTTCCCCACCTCCCTGTGCAGCCAACTACTTCAGAAAAAGACTGAAAGCACATTTATGTTGCAGATAGGTGACTGAGACAGTCCTTTTCAGATCTGCAGAATCAGACTTCAGAGAATGAACAATCCTCTGAAGACCAGTCACTAAGCAAACCAAACTAATATGGTATACTTGGAGATGACAAAATCTCTTGCTGCAACAACTGTTCCTGGACAGAGGTATCAGTTCTCTGTAGCAAGTGCAATTGCTCTGAACAGGCAGTGCAATAGAGATGTGAAAGGCATGAGAAAGGAGGCCTAACGAGACAAGAAGGAATTGGTGCTATTAGCAATCGCATGACTTTTTAGTATAAACTAAATAGTAGGGTGCAGATCTGTGAAGGAGAATAAAATGACTTTTTACCCACATTGCAGTCCGATTCTGATTGAGTGGGAGTATTTGTTATTTGCATTGAGAATAGAACACTCCCTTAGTGGAAACTTTTCATCCAGTGTTAACAGTGGGCATGAGGGAATACTGATCTGGATTAAAAGCACTCTGAGGAGACAGAAGCAGTTCCAATCCTTGCCCACCTACCTGTGTGTGACATTTCAACCCTATGACATCACAAGGATGCTGCTGACCTGGCAGCCTTAAAGGGGTAGGACTCTTAGGATGTGATCACACGAGGCAAGTGTTCCCTAGTTATAATTCTGTTAGATCATTGTAGATGTTTCTGGTCACATGACGCACGGCCACTATCAAATCATTTACCCAGCCAGCAGTATAACTTTGGTTTATTTCCCCCTCATTGGGAGGCGTCTGTTATTTTGTTTTGATGGTGTTTCAGTATATGCCTTAGTGGTATGACGTGTGCACAACCCTATGGATTATTTTCTGAAGTCCACTGGGGAAGGCGGCCACCATTACTGCTGCATGGCTGTCCTGCTATAATTTTTTTAAAAATCGCAAACAGGACGTCAGTACATAAGTAAACTGATGTCAATGGCTAGGTATTCCAGGGCATTGGTAGGTGTTGCATCACTCTACCTACTGTCTGGCAGTTCTTCCAGAGGCGCTGGTGCAACAGAGGAAAATTTACTGAACAGGAACCCCTACCCAATATATTGACATATTGTTAAATTAAAAAAAAATTAAAGTAAGGGACTGCAGTGCCCCAGAAAACAAGAGAAAAAAATAAATCAGTACCACGGTGTAGCTGGCCATAATGATTCAAATAGGAGAAAATGAATCAGTAAAGACACATTGGGAGATTTGTCCAGGTAGGAGTTCAATACAACAAAAGTATGGAAAGTATCATTAGAACAGGGGAACATTTCCCTGGTGTGACTGTGGCCTTATCTGAAGATCTAAATCTCAGTTGCTGTTGTGTTCCTTCTGCTCTTGGATTTAAAATAAGAAAAAGCAGGCACTGGCTGCAAATAGTGTGTATTATAAGGCAGGGGTCTCCAAACTTTTTACCGTGAGGGCCACATAATATATTTTCTACATTTTCGAGGGCCGAACGAACACATTTATATAGAGGTGAGTTGGTTTTTTTTTTAAAGCAGAGGCTGTATGGCTACCTATGAGGATGCTTAGCAGTAGTGGATTTCCTGGATTGGTGCACCACTAGATGAACTTTGATGACTTTTCCAGCTCTCTGATTCTATTGAAAACAAAAACAGCTATCAGAAGTAACTCAATACTTTAAAAAATAAATAAAAGACAACCTTGAACATATGGACCCATCTGCGCAGCCAAAGAATGAACAATACATGAGCAAATGAATAATGATCTACTGTCTTATAAGAAAGGGCAATTTGCCATACATAAGCTCTCTTTAAAGGAGAACACATGCCCAAATATAACGTAACAAGATAAAACTCCAGAATCTCCTTCACTCTCATAAGATACATTCCAAGAGGTCAGAAACTGCTGATTATATTTTTCGGCTTCACCCACTGACCTCTGGAATAACAACAGTAAGTATATCTGTGTCACAGATAATCTGGTTATGCTTTCAAGTAAGTGCCCCCTTGATCACTATGACTGATGTGGTTCTCTCACCATTGGCTTCATTTTCTTGATCTCTTTCCTTTTAATACTCTTATCAAGTGTCATGATTTACCACCACTTCTATGTTGAATGACTTCCAATGGTTTTTAACTAGCTCTGGCATTATCTATTTTTCCATTGAACCTGGTATTTTTATATATTACGTGCTTATCTGTGAGATAGCCAAACAAGGTGGCAAGGCTTTTTAAATGCTCATGCACTAGAGCAGCAGTCCCCAACCTTTTTGTTGTGCTGTGCCTCTGATGAAGGCGGGGCGCCCGCACGCGCTCTCGGGCGCATGTGCGAAGCGGTGGGGGAGCGCATGCCAGTGCCGGCGTGAGCGCTCCCCACCCCTTCGCGCACGCGCAGGAGCGCCTGCACACCCTCGCACGCGCCCACCCCTTCGCGAGGGCACTCGGGCGCATGCGTGAAGGGGTGGGGGAGCGCTCACGCCGGCGCTGGCACGCACGCTCATGCGCAAAGCAGCTGTGGGGAGGGGAGTGCATGCGGGGGGGGAGGTCTGTCTCCGCGGCCTGGACCGGCACCGGGCCGCGGACCGGGGGTTGACGACCTCTGCACTAGAGTGTGACATTTTAGTTGCCCAGAATCATACTTCATTCCACAATCCAGTAGATGTAGACCTATAATGTAGGCATCCTACAACATAGTCACCTGAATTTACTGACAGCCCCTGGTCTGAGCCTTAGGAAACATAAGGAAGAATAAGTGAACGAGCAAAGATTTAGGGAGAATTAAAAAATAATGGCAGAAAAAAAAGCAAAAACAGAGGGGGCATTGGATCTAATAGCAATGACCCTGACAGTTCTTTTAAATCCCAATATCAACTCTCATTCACTGTGAGCTAAATTTCTACCTTCCTCACTGAGTCCTTTCTTTTTTGGAAGTAGAATATAATAATTAACTATCAAAACTATCAAAGCTATGGCTTTAAAATATCTACAAGAATTATGTGCATATGCAGAAAAAACACCGCTGCCAAACAGGGGAATGGCACTTATTTTGCAACTAATCAGATGGAAGGCTAGTCAGAGGAAGAACTCATTTCAAATTGTAGTGCATCAGAATGCAGATGTGTGTGTTCAGAGAATATGTTTTTCATTGATCCTCTGCATCAGAAAGTCTTTGCTGGTGGGACATTCTATATGTCAGAAAGAAGGGGAATTTGCCCTCACATGCTAATAATTTTCTTTGTCCATGCAATATTTACTCTCCTCTTCCTGGTTCCTCCATGGAAAAGCATTCAAACAGTAAATCTGCTACATACATTCAAGAGAGATGCAACCCCACCTCAGTATAACCTGACTTATACTCCAGGAAGGCTTGTGCCATGTTCTGTTTTCAAAATGTGTACATTTGCTGTAACAGGTTAATTTTTTCTTCAATTTTATAGCATGCTGAAATCTAGTGGAAGCTGATGACTAGAATTATAAACTAAAACTCCCTTGTGGCTGGTTAACAGTCTTCCTATATACTGGATTGTGCTTTGTTGAGAACTCTTGAATCGACATATATTTTATTTTCAGTTTTTAAAAAACATATGTTTAAATGTTCATCTAAAAGATCATTAGGTACTGAATATACTGTAATGCCTAAAAACCAAGCTTTTCTTGAATGTGTTTCTTTGGACATATTCTCTGGTCAGCTTTCTTTTTACCTTGTCCAGTTCTTCAAAAAATTCCTTGTCCAGTCAACACAAAACAGATGTCCCTCCAGAATACAGAGAGTCCAAATTCTTCTGCATTTGTGAGTGGAGTATTTCTAATTTAAGAGCGAGCTAAAAGTTCAAAATTTCTTTCACATTCCCAAGTGCCTGAGCCCTGATCCAACTTCTGTCACTGTGATTTGTAGTTAAAGGGATCCGAGAGTTGTAGAAATAAAATCTTTTCAATTTGTATGACTGTATTAAAGCTGCAGTGAAGTAGAATATTGGTCTCAGAGCTTTTGGATCAATGTGTGGATGGGAAATCACAAAATTATTTCTGAGTTTTCCATCTAGATTCTAAATAGATCTAGATGGATTCTAGAATTTTAAAAGGAACTAATTTGTTCTTCTTCGTGGCCTCTGTGAATCACACCCTGGGTGATTCGCGCCTGCGCAGAGCCTCATCGGAAGATTCTAGAGCTTCTGCAGTAGCAATGAACACATTAGAATAGGCCCCTCCTCACCCGTATAAGTACCTTGGCGCCAAGCGTCCCCTTTCAGTTTCTTTCAACCGCCGCGTTGAGAGCCTCAAATTCTGCTTCTGTGAGTAAAAGAGAAAGAGAGCCTATTATTGATTCCTTCCTGTTATCAATCTGTTTCTTTTAAACTATTAGATCAAACTCTTTATCATCAGAGATTTTTCCTTTCCCCTCGCTTGGCCTCTGGCCGCAGCACCCCCCCCCCAATCATTGGTTTTTCTCCTCAATTATTTTCTCCTATTCATGGCCCCTTTGGGCCCGTTTAAGCACTGCGTTGTCTGTGATAATAAGATCCCACTTTCCGACGGACACGCTAAGTGCCTTTTCTGTTTGGGAGAACGACATCAAACTTCCTCCTGTACCCATTGCAAAAATTTTAAGCGTGGAGTTCTTCGATCTCGCCTCTCGAGGCTAAAACTCCGACTTTGGGAACAATCCTTACAACCAGTTCAAATGGCCCAACCTCCCTGTAGGGCCACTTCCCAAACCAAAGCAATGGAAAAAGCCGTTACTGAATCATCGAAACAACGTCCATCGGCTACACCAGCTCATTCCGATTCTCCACTGCATCGTCTAAGACCTCGAAGACACACAAATCGAAACCCTCCATACCGAAGTCCTCGACTTCGAAAACAACTTCTAAATGTCAGAGACCTACTGAAGCTGCTCCAGCTCCGGAGCCTGTTCCTCCTAAACGAGCTAAACAGTCTAAGCCTACAGACATCCCACCACAACCACAACTCTCTGAATCAATTTCAGTCGGATCTCCCTCAGATGATGACAGACTTCAGTCTCATCAACCCTGTTCTCAGTCTCCAGAATGGGATGATAGAGTCGACCGACTAACGTCCTCTCCTCCCAGTCCACAACCTTCCATTCCTTCCAGCAATCCTTCGGTTATTCCATCGCCCGAGGATTCCCATCCCGAACGGCTCGACACCGTTCCATATTCGATACCCTCGGATCGCCCACCGATCCCTAACCAGGACCGTCGACATCAACAATCTCGACAGCTCGCTTCATCGTGTGTGGTTCAAACCCACACTCAGCACGCGCATCGAGTTGCCATTTGCCCCGACCAGTGCTCTGCTCGACAAACTGCACCAACTAGTCGACCAGGTGTTTTATCTGGTTCGATAATACCATCTAATAGTTGGCCTACCTCTCGACAACCATCGGTGTCAAAGCGGGTATCGAAAAAACCTCGGACATTCGAGCAGATTTCATCCACACGTAAGGCTTTTGCAGCACCAGCCTCCCGATACTTTCCTACTACAATAGATGACGGAAATCACTCTTCATGCTTGGCATTGCCAGCGTCAGTTTATTCTACTGCTATGCCATCGCATCAGCAACCTCTGTTTCGACATCACAGAGACACAGGCTCTGATATTGACGATCCTCGATATTCATCCTGGTCCATGGACACACGCTCCATTCCGTTACATCAACACAGATCCCGCCCTCCGGTAAATCCAAGTCATCGACCCCGGCACTGTCACGACACCGAGCTCAACACCGAGGTCCATCCCTACCAATCGAGGTCCGTCGACGCTCACCCACCATCTTTCGATGTCGACAATCCTTGACATCGACAGATGTCCATGGACATGCCACCTCCATCTTTTCTGACTCATAACCGGCAATACTACGAGACTCAGCCTCTCGACACCGAAGTCGATCGACAGTCCGTCGACTCCAGACGTTACCTCGATGGCTCTGACCATGGATCTCGGCCACAGACTCCATCAGTGTTACTTACCTCTTCCGAGTCGGACATTGTCGATACCGACCCGCCGTCACCGGCAGAGGATTTCCAGACCTATGCCCAACTTATGATTCGCATGGCTAAATCCCTTGATCTGCAAGTCCACCAACCATCGACAGAACCAGCCAATCATCTATATGATCCGATCTCTAAAAATACAACCACTCCGGTGCACATATCGATGTTACCATCTCTCCTTAGTACTGCGCAGAGATCCTGGACAAAACCAGCTTCCTTCCATACCATGTCTAAGCAGATTGATAACCTCTATAGAATCCATGACCCAGGAGCCATTTTCCTCCAAAAACAACCAGCTCCAAATTCTATATTTGTCGAAGCCTCTCAATCGAGATCTCGACACCGACAATCTCTCATACCACCAAATAAAGACAGCCAATGAATAGACTCCATGGATAGATGGCTTTACTGTTCCGCAGCCTTCACCATGCGAGTCGCTAATTATCAAGGAGCCATGGGAGCTTACCAACGCTTCCTCTGGGACAACATGTCCACCTTTATTGAATCCCTGCCAGAGGATAAAAAGATACTAGCTCAAACCTTCCAACAAGAAGGTTTCTCCATTGCTAAACAACAGATGCTTTCCACCCGCCATACCGTAGACGCTACAGCCAAGTCCATGGCCACTTCAGTAGCCCTACGCCATTTTTCCTGGCTCAGAACAGCCGGCTTAGCCGAAGATGCTCGGGCACGTATCGAAGACCTCCCCTTCGATGGAGCAGGTCTTTTCCATGCTGAAACTGACCATATACTAGAGAACGTACAAAAGAAACATTCAGCAGCCAGACGTTGGGGAGTTTACCCTTCCTACCAGCAATGTCCTCAGCAAAATCAATGGAAATGACCCTATAACTCATACCAGAGGTTCCAACGAGACCCTCCACGACAAACCTCTTACAATCCATACTTCAAAAACCAAAGAGCCAAAACCCGGCAACAGCCTGCCACTAGGCGGAATGACCAGAAACCCAAACACCATGTTTGACGTTCCTCTGACCGAGATCACCACCCACCCTACCAACCCTGCCCTCTGGAAACACTTACCTGCATGGGAATCCATCACCACAGATTCCTGGGTACTCTCCATCATCAAAAACGGCTACCGCATCCACTTCTTCGAACTTCCTCCGACAACACACGTTGTTACTCCTCCGTCACAACCCCCTGCAAGAAGAAATAATGAATTTACTTCTCAAAGATGCCATACAACCCGTCTATCAAAAAAACACCGGGTTTTTCTCTCGCTATTTCACCATCCCCAAGAAAGACGGGGGCCTTCGCCCTATTCTAGATTTAAGATTATTAAACAACTACATCGTCACCACAAAATTCCGCATGGTTACTCTAGAATCAGTTCTTCCCTTACTTCGAAAAAACGACTGGTTCACCGTCATAGACCTAAGAGATGCTTACTTTCATATTGCAATACATCCCGCACACAGAAAATTCCTTCGTTTCTAACTTGGATCACAAGCATACCAATTCAAAAGACTCCCATTCGGCCTTGCAACAGCTCCGAGAGTGTTCACCAAGTGCATGGCGCCGGTAGCCGCCTACCTCAGACTTCAAAACATTCTCGTCTTTCCATATATCGACGACTGGCTCCTTGTAGCACACTCCCGTCGCAAAGCTTGACGAGACACCCGTTTCACCCTCACCCTTCTTCGCGATCTTGGTCTAACTATCAATGAACAAAAATCAACATTAAAACCTACAAGGACTATACATTACATAGGCGCGCTCATAGACTCCACATGAGCTCGCGCGTTCCTCCCTGCAGAAAAGAGACAAAATCTCTTCACCTTACTTCGCGGCTTCACTCCGCATGCCTTGATACCTGCCTTAACGGTGCAACGAGTTCTAGGCACCATGGCCTCTATGATGTCAGTTGTACAACATGTGCGTCTCAAAATGAGATCTCTCCAATCCTGGTTTCTGGCCCTATTCGATCCACTAACAGACTCTCCTCACACTCTCCTAAGAGTCACTCCAGAATTGGCCTCTCAACTTCAATGGTGGCATTCCCATACCAACCTTTCTCTCGGGCGACCATTCCAACAACCTCGCCCGCGAATACAAGTCACTACCGACGCCAGTCGCACCGGCTGGGGGGCTCATTGCAAATCCCTCACAGTCCACGCCAAATGGTCTCACAGAGAAAAACTGCTCCACATAAACGAGTTGGAGCTACTAGCCATCATAAAGGCCTGCAAGGCTTTCAGAAACCTTCTTGTAGGAAAAATGGTACAGATCACCACCGACAACACGGCAATGTACTACATCCTTAAACAAGGCGGCACCCACTCCCCAGGGCTCCTCTACCTAGCGGTTGACCTCTGGGAGTAGTGTCTGCAACATCACATCTGTCTCACAGCCTTACACATCGCTGGTCAAGACAACGACCTAGCAGACTCGCTCAGCCATACAGATGCCCAAGCTCACGAGTGGGAACTAGATCAATCAGTATTCCGCCAACTATTCCGGAAATGGGGCACACCAACTCTCGATCTCTTTGCCTCCCGAGCGAATTGGAAATGCCAACTGGCTCCAGAGCAGGAATAGGAAAACATTCCCAGGGAGACGCGTTTGTCGGCTGTTGGCCCAAGACTCTTACCTACCTTTTCCCGCCATTCCCTCTTCTCCACAAAGTTGTCGTCCGTCTACAACAAGACAAAACCAATGCCATCGTTATAGCCCCTTGGTGGCCGAGACAGACTTGGTTCCCAGTTCTCCGCAGTCTCTCATCAGACATTCACCATCTCCCCCGCCTGCCACATCTTCTCACACAGAACAACTCCCAAGTCCTACACCCGGACTTACCTGTTCTGCACCTGGCAGCGTGGAGGATTCATTAATGAACGTTCTTCATCATGCCAAAAAACCATCCCCAAGGAAAGCGTACCTGTACAAATGGAAGAAATTTTAATCCTTTACCAAATCTTCCTCATCATCCTCCATCAATCCATCACTTTCCACTGTTCTCCACTTCCTCCTACATCTCAAATCAAAGGGCCTCTCCATCTCATCCTTGAGAGTCTACCTTTTGGCAATAGTATCATACCAACCTCCAAATTCTCCAGCAGCAAACTTCTTCAAACATCCAACAACGAAACGTTTTCTGAAAGGTCTCTCTCATATCTACCCCGATACTCGACCTCCCTCTCCACAATGGTCACTAACTCTTGTTTTGAAACAGCTTACCAAAGCTCCTTTTGAGCCATTAGCTACAACTGACTTAAGACTCCTCACCTTTAAAACAGCTTTTCTCGTAGACATCACCTCAGCTCGACGAGCTAGTGAACTGGCAGCTTTACTCTGTGACTACCCTTATCTACAATTTTTTCCTGATAAGGTGAAGTTATTCATGGACATTTCCTTCCTCCCCAAAATTGTCTCTCAATTTCATCTTTCCCAGCCGATTGTCCTTCCTTAATTTTTTCCGTCACCTTCTTCGAATCAAGAAAAAATACTCCATACGTTGGATGTCAGAAGAGCTCTTGCTTTTTATCTCTAGCGTATCCAACTTTTTAGACAGTCATCTCGTCTTTTCATAAGCCATCAGCTACCTACAAAAGGCCATCAGGTGACTTCCCAATCTATCTCCAGATGGGTCGCCTCTACCATTCATTTGGCTTATCAACTTGCTCAACAACCAGCCCCTAGAGTGGTTCGCCCTCACTCCACCAGGGCAGTGGCAGCCTCCACAGCCTTTCTCCGCGGCGTACCTCTTCCGGACATCTGCGCCTCTGCCGCTTGGGCACAGCCGTCCACGTTTATCCATCATTATAGACTCGACCTCCGGCAGACGTCTGATGCGGCATTTGGCCGTGCTGTTCTAGCCTCTACCTTGGCGTGACACCCTGCCTCCGGGTAAGACAGCTTATTAGTCACCCAGGGTGTGATTCACAGAGGCCACGAAGAACGACAGGTTACCCACCTGTAATTGTAGTTCTTCGAGCGGACCTCTGTGATTCACACATCCTGCCCGTCCTTCCCTCTGTCACGCCATTATTTGCTTACTATTAAGTGGCTGTTGACACAACTGAAAGGGGACGCTTGGCGCCAAGGTACTTATACGAGTGGGGAGGGGCATATTCTAATGTGTTCGTTGCTACCGCAGAAGCTCTAGAATCCTCTGATGAGGCTCCGCACAGGGTGTGAATCACAGAGGTCCACTCGAAGAACTACAATTACAGGTGGGTAACCTGTCGTTTCCTGGCCAGTTCTGACCTCTGAGTTCCTAAACATTTTTGGCCTTCCAGATATTTTGGACTAGAAATTCCACAAATTTTTACCATTGGCAGTGCTGGCTGAGTTTTCTGGGAGCTGAAGCCCAAAACAGTCTGGTGAAATCACGAGGCTTAGCTGCCTCCAGTCATGAGGCTTAGCTTCCTAAAGTCACAAGGTTTAACTGCCTCCAATCACAAGCCTTATGTAACTGACGTCAGCTAATGCTGAACAAACCAATTGGAACACACCTCCTTGGAGGTGGAGCATGTAGGCAGTGCTCAGATGCAACAGGGACTCGTAATGTCCAAGCGTTCTGAGCCCAGAGGCTGAATAAAGTGATATGCTCAAAGCTACGTGTGACGCATAACATGACAGTACTGGTATGTAAATATTACCTAATTACTAAATAAAAATGTGTTCTGTTTTATGTTTAAAATATTGATTTCTTTATTTTGGGTTAGAAAAGTGGGGGTGTCTTATACATGGGGGCGTCTTATACACGGAATAATACGGTATATTGGGCAATCACAGCACTGAACACTTTGCCAGCATTTCCCCTTCTCCACAGGGGTCAGCTGCAGTTACGGACTGGACAAGGGCAAATAGGTTGAAATCGAATCCTGAAAAGACAGAGATCCTGTTGGGTATGGCATCCTGATTGGTTAGGGGTTTGTTGACTGATCTCGATGGGGTATGTTTCTAGACCCAGCCTTCTCGATGGAGAAACAGATCTTGGCCGTGGCCAAATCTGCCCTTTTCCATCTGAGGCAGATTGCACATCTTATTGACAGGATGTCCCTAATAACACTGGTTCGTGCATTGGTAATCTTGAGGATCGACTGTTGCAGTGCTCTCTACGTGGGGCTGCGCTGAAGGTGGTTAGGAAGCTGCAGCATGCGCAAAGTGTGGCAGCCAGGTTGGTAATTGATACATCTAAATTTAACCATATTTTGCACACCCTGGCCCGCTTGCACTGGCTGCCAGTGTTTCTGAGCCAAATTCAACGTATTGATGTTAACTTATAAAGCCCTTTACCGTTTAGTACCTTGCTACCTGTCAGAGTGTCTCTCCCTCAGGTTGTCCTCCTGTCCCATCCACACCTCCCAATCCTTGGTGCTGTGTGTGGCCACTCCAAAAGAGGTCCGGAACTTGTCAACCAGAAACTGGGCCTTCTCAATGGGGGCCGCCCTACTCTGGAACTCTCTTCCTACGGAGGTGTGATTGGCTTCCACGTTTCTGAGCTTTCGAAAGCAAGTTAAAAGCTGACTTTTTACCTAGACCTTTACAAGCCTCACCCCTTTATAATATTAATTTTGTAGTAAGTTTATGCCAGCCCATGGTTTGCCTTTCTAAGGCTTGGACTATTTGTAGACCGGAGGTTTTATAAGGGGTTTTGTTTTAATATGTTAATTTTTAAAATGCTATTATATACTCATGTTATTTTCTGGAAGCCACCCAAAGTAGTGGCTTGTCCACTCAATGGGCAGGGTATAAGTCTAAACACACACACACACACACACACACACACACACACACACACACAAATAATGAGAGTTACAAAAACTAAAACAGATCAGAAATGTGTTTAATACACACATACCTATACATAATGTAAACTATTTTTATATAGTTTAGTATATGATATATCTTAAGGAGGTGAATTTCTGTGCTGTCCAGTGCAGAAGCCGATCTACTGAGCTCTGCATACTTCTGACCACCAGCAAGGAAGGCCTAATCTACCTAATACAGGCAAATCAACCCTTCATCTCTAGATGCTGATGTCACCTGCTTCTCAAAGTCAGGGCCGCAGGCCTGTTCTGCAGAGTCGTGGGTAGCTCTGCTCCCTCTGCCTCAGTGAGGCCTGGTCATCTTTCTTACATTCCCCCTTGCAGCATGCTGATAATCTCCCCATCTGCCCTTGGGGCCTGATCTGCTGTCAACCTTTCCTGTGGTGGTAGACTATGCCAATCTAAAATCTAGATGCTTTTGCCATAAGTGGCTGGGAAAGGGAGCTCTCTCTAAATATGGCACCCTGGGACACATTAGGACACATTGAGCAGAAATACTAGCAGCCACAAGGCTCCATGAAAAGGACTCTGTGGTTCTTGATTACTAAAGATGAACCTGGTGACTCTTGGAGGCCCCCCCCCCCCCCAAGCTCTGCAGTTTGTACTTCTATGGTTCATAGGTAAAGTGCTGTACAACTTCTTCAGGAGTCTCTAGCGTGCAGCTACATAAGCCAGAGAATGCCCTGTTGAAAACAGGGAGGCTTACAGATGTGCAAGAGAGTAGTCAAAGTAGTAAAAAATAAAAGACAATTGCATGTACAGCTTATTTTAAAAAGCAAGCAGGATTTTGGCCATGGCCTTTTCAATATTTGGGTTAACATGCCGAGAATGGGAAAATTCTCTCTGCATGTTCAAATGCCTTTTTTTCTATTTATAGAGCCATGGTATCCCTATACTTAGTGCTTAGTTGATGCAGCTGCATAAACAGCTGGCATTTCTTTTATTTTTTTTTTGAGCCGGGTACCAAAAATACAGAAGGTGTCAAAAATCAGCATTTTGGCAAGCGGCAAACCTGGCATAGATGTCTCTGAATGTTTTTGTGGCAACTGTAATGCAGAAACCTTCAATGGGTAAAGCCATGTAGCTCTAGCTATTCAAAAACCATAAAGTGTACTGAATTTCTTGTCCTCATGCTTGGGAAATAAATCTTTTTTTAAAAAATGCCCCAATGTAACTTTTCATTGACCTCTTCAAAGCCAAAAAAAAAAAAAAAAAAGACAACTTACAAGAACCTAACACATACTTGACTTGTTAAAGAATGACTTGTTGTTTCCAAGTAGTTGTCTCAGTATATTTTTAGGAGGGCTGACTCAGGGTTTCTGAGCACTTGGAATTGGCTGAATCATCTCTGCCAGCAGAAAACAGCCAATGCTTTTAACATGTGTTGGATGGTCTGTTATGCTGTTCATTGACATGAAAATTCCTTAAAACACAGCGTCTCGCATCGGACTTCACTCAGATCTTTCTCTGGATAATTGCAAATTATTCCTTTAACCTATTTTGAAATGCAGTGCTACCTGCCCTTTCAAGAACATGCAAAGGAGTTTTTGTATCATGGCACCAGCTCTTCAAGATCACATGCTCAGAGAGAACTTTTTCAGCCCTATTGCACTATGGAAGGTCCAGGAGATTTAGCTATGCAAATAGCAGATGTGGCAACAGCCCACCGTTAGATTTTATATTTTCAGAGATGGAGGATGAAACTCCTTTGCCTTTCTTCCTCCCAATATACCTAGGGACTCACTCCCACTGAAAGCTATAACCACCAGATCAACCCACAGAATCTCATTTAAATATATGCAGGGAGGACTTTATCACCAGAAGCAATTTTCATTGGTTAAAGACTTCCTCCTTCTGTCCTGCAGATCTCACAGCTTGCTGACAGTGAAAGGGATTATATGGGAGCGGTGAGAACTTTGGGATAGATGTAGGAAATATTAATTTCTGAAAAATCACTCTTGTTGGTGACATGATCAACCTTAGACAGGCATAAGTTATGGAACAGGATTTCAGCTATTATGCATGCTAGGATCTCCTTCAGAGATATAGATTAAACATTTTATTACTGTTAGAAGATATTCTCATTTAATTTTCTTTGTCTGATTTGACTTTTCATCACAATGTGGTAATCACTCCTTTACTCTGGATGTCTGTGTTACCACCCAACTACTCTTTGTTAATTGTCACACTTAAGGTCATGATTAACGTTTGTGCTTTTTGCATTTCTATTCCCTGTTGCTCCACTAGCTACTCTCTCTCAACCAAACATAAATATAATAAATGAGGCAAGGCTTCATACATCTGATGGAAGTTCAGTCTGGTAATGTTAAAGGTTATGACAGATGAAACTTTCCAATGTTTAAGGTGCCTCAAAATTCTCTTTTTGCTGCAACAGACTAAAATAGTTATCCATCTGAAAACTTGGATAGGAGTTTCTCTGTGTAAGAAATATATGTATCACAAAGTCAGTGTCAATTCAATGTGGAAGGAGTGCCCCCTCTCCCAAAAATATTCTCCTGTACTGTATATGACACCCAACAGTTTCTGTTTTGTTCTATGGCTATAGGCTACATTGCAGCACAGAGTAAAATGCCCAGGAATGTTTGGAAAAGTTACTTTTTGAAGGACTAGAGTATCCCGAATCTGCCAGATAACATGGATGTAGGAGTTCTAGGAATTATAGTCCAAGAAAGTACTTTTCCCAGTCTTTGATTCCTAATAAATACAGTATTAATCTCCTATGTACATTTACTTGGGTGTTAAATCAGTTTAACTTCTAAGACAGATCTGGCTGAACAATTCAAAGGGCTATATTATACTCCCAAAACAAATAAAAGTAGAATTAGTTTTTCCAAAATAATTTTATTATTTTCTTGTTATCTGAAACCAGTTCCAGAAAACTAGGATTTACACCATGCATATGCTCAGTAAGTTTCCATTTGCCCACTCTTCTTGTTTTTTTCCAACTCATCAGGCTAGTTCCCTGCTAAGATCCCAGATGCCTGTTGAAGACGAAGTGGAAGTTGTGTTCCCCTTCCCCCCTCCCTGGAAGCCCAGTAGGATTCATAACATCCCAGCAGGAATATGCCCTTTACAACTCTGAGAATCCCCCAGCCAGCATGGAAGTTATAGACCAAGACTTTATCCTGTTCCTGCACAATATTCCCATGCCAAGACTGTTGCAGAAACCATAGTACATTAAATGCTAAAATATACTAAGATACTCTCAAGTTTTGAGCCACATGTGCACAGGTTTTTGTTTTGTTGCAGACACATAGGGACTTTTTATTAAGGCTTCACTGGCTTGTATTTTTCCAGGCAGCTCTGCAAAACAAACGTATCCACAAACAAAGTAAAATGAGATTTTTCTCAAATGGCAACATTTAACTGTGAATTGGGAGATGATGATTTTAGGATGCTGCACGCAGAAATGTTAGGGAACAATTGGATTAAAACAATGACTGGATGTTTTGCTTTATATCTCTGGTTCTATAAGGGCCAGAGGCTTAAAAAAAAACCCACTTAGGAATCCAGACAAGGGTGGGTGGTATGGCTAGAACCCAGGGAAAACCTGATCAATTAGGTCAGAAGGCAATCCCATCTGCATGCTTTTTGGTACATTTTGCTTGAGGGGAGGTATAGAGGTCTTGAAAGCTTGTAAATATTTAAGGTATTGCCTTAATATGGATTTGGGATTTATTCAGACGTGTGCTTCTCTTCCTTATCCTGGAGAGCTCTATAAACTCTGAAGCTCAGGATTTGGTATCCCATTAAAACCTATGATGACGTTTTGTACTGTTTATGCCACAACACTGTGGTAGGCACCCCAGCCCCAGAACCATTGTGATCCCATCTTGAGCCCCTCTGGGGAGATAGTGACTCTCCAGAGTCTACTCAGGAGCAAGGATATATACTCAGGAGTTGGGAAAAGACTCAGTTGCAGATGCTGCGCAAGGAAAAGATGTTGCTGACCGCCTGGATATAAAGCCTTTCCAGATAAGACCCTTTGCTGGATTAACAGCTCCCTCTGTGTCTGTTGCTTCATAGACCTTCCTTTGGTCCCCTGCAGCTTTGTCCTTCCTACAGTCCTCACTCATGTTCTGGCTGCTTTCTTTTGGTGTAAGTCACAAACACTAGTCCAATGTTATTCGTTCTTACTGTAGTGGCTCTGCAGGATATCGGGGAACGTCTTCGTCATGCACTTTTTAATGGGGGGTAGCAGAGACTGAACCTAGAATCTTATGCATTCAGAGCAGTGACTTTCACAGAGCTACATCTCACCCCTTGTCCAGCAGAGCCTTGTCCAGCAGAGCCTTGTCCAGCAGAGACCCTTGTCCAGCAGACCGAGGCAAAGAAGCAGTCACGGAAGCAGCAAAATCAGGGAGCTGGACAGGGGACAGATTGTATTTGTCTTCAGTGTGGAAGGGATTGTCACTCTCGAATTGGCCTTCTCAGCCACACTAGACGCTGTTCCAAGTCCTCCATACAGAGCACGTTACCATAGTCTTTCGAGACTGAAGGATGCCTAATACTATCTCACCCCTTCCTGGATTGGGCCCATAGAACATCTCTATCTGTATCATAATCTTTTAGTTTTAATGATGTCCAGCATCTATCACCAGAGATGGCTTCCTCACATCACCTCATGATATGGTTGGCTGTATAATGAACAGTTAGAACAATGAAGAGGCAAACCTGGAAGTTAATGTGGATCAGCAGGTATATTGCTAACTTCATTGTATTTGTACAGGACTAGAAAGTTCAGTAGGGAGCAGATGAGTTACTTGAGCAAGAAGAGAGATTATGTCATTCTCTGAATATGCGGTTCTTGTTCAGTGGGTCTTGTGCAAGAGAATTTATGTTAGATTATGTTCCATGTTAATTGCTAGGAAGGGGTGCAGTTTGGATTTTCCACCCCAATCACTAAAATATCTTGGGCCATGCCTCTGTTTACACTCCTTTGGGCCATTAATGTCATTATTGAAGAGTCTGTTTCCAATTCAGATACTACTTTTTTTTAAAAAAAAATTAAGATAATAATTATTACATCTTTTTCTTTAGGATCTTTCCAGCATGTGTTGTTTGATCCACAGTGTTTTGCAACAAACAACCAGTGTCTGAGCCTATCTAAATGTAAACCTTGGCCTAAACATTACATTGTAGTAACACTCCATAATTCTCCATTATATTATCTTTCTAAGATATCATGTCTAAGATATCATAGCATCAGTTTTGGGAGCTGTTCATAGAGAAAACATGCACTCATAATGACTTTTCTATCTCCAGCATATGTTGCCATCATCCCCATGAGTAATAAACATTTGCCTGGCTTGAGAAGAAACATTTGCTCACTTAAACAACACTTGCGTGTTCATTTTTTCCTTTTATTTACCCCTGCCCTGCTCCAGTTTATTAAGTCGGTGCATATAATTTCAGAATTGTTCAGCTTTAATAATGCCTTTCTTTAAAGCAATGAAGCAGGCATATAAAAGGAGAGCACATCTGGATCTCAATATATAAATGTAAACTAGGAGCCACACATGAAATGTTTTCTTTGCTTCCTTTACAGAGATTTTTAATGACATACATTAAAAAGTCAGCCCAATGGACTCCTGTTGATTTTAGTGAATGTGTTTAAAATAACACACAATTATTTAACCCAGACTTTATTGGTTTGGTATGTTCTAGTTAGCACTTCAAAATTATGTTTTCTCTTAGCTTGTTATTCCAGACTGGACTACACCAGCACATGGTTATGCATCATCGTGCTGTCACACCCCTGTCATTCTTTGTGTCGACAAATCTTTCTTCAGAATAGAAAGGAGAATTTTTGCAACCAATCAAACACAGGCATAAATCTGCTGAAATTACTTGAGAGAAATTCAGCTTAGATGGCAAATAATTAAATGGTATGTACAGTTGCCAAGTTAGTGAGCACTGTTGCATGTTTAGGTGAGCTTAGGATCATAGGTTCAATCGATTTGGCTATAGAAGTAGGAGAGGCAGGTTCATTTTAAAGACATTTTTATTGAAGCCATACTGGGAAGGAAAGCTAGGGCAAGAAGGAATTGGGTTCACTTATGACTCCCATACATGCCATTTTTGTAGAAAAACCTATCTCTCCATGCCTTTAATATGGCCAAACTAGTTTAGTAAATGCATTGATAGCTGGTTTGGTTCCTGGATAAGTCATTTCTTTGCTTTCATCCCAACATCTACAGTGTAGGAATAGTAATGCAGACTTAACATACAGGAATGTTGCTGTAACTGTTATTTAGGGGAATTTGGTAAGGTCTATCTGCAAATAATTTATCTGATGATCAAGCTAGGTAACAAGGGGAAAGGGTATTCCTACTGATTTGCCTCCCCAGAATGGGATTCCCTCAAAGATAATATTTGATGCTGATCCAAGGTCCACTTTCATAGTTATAATTTTTTGATTGGGGCATCCCTATTTTTTTGATTTGGCTTAAGGAATGCTGCCTGGTGCTGGCAGCACAATATAATGTCTCAGAAATCAAATTAAATCAAATTGCAAATTAAATCAAATTGCAAATTAAGCCCAGTCTACCTTCCAACAACCAGTCACAAAACAAATGTTAACTGCTAGTTCTGTAGGTGTGAAGAATCATGTGCTGTTGTCAGCAGTCTTTCACCACTTGGGGAAACACTTCTAAAAATCTGCTTCCTTTAATATGAATGAGATGGGACTTATAAGCAAGGAATCAAATGGTAGGAGTTAAAAGCAAAATGTTGTAGGATTTTTTGCTTTGGTGATGCACACCAAATGAAACATGAATGTTTGTTTATTGTAGAGAATACTGGCCAGAAGCAGGTCAGAAAAAGAATAACAGCTGAAGAGGGCACTAAGAAAGCAGGCTGAAGGTTTTGGAGGAGAAATCTAGTGGATTAGAGTAACCATCTGATAACCAATGTTCTTTAGGATTTCTTTATTCATAGATTTATTATTTTGTGGATTTACTTGTCCTTCCATATACCTTCCAATTTTTTCCATTCTTTTTGTTTCTAAGTTTTTCATTTAAATTTTGTCTATGTGATGTGTTTTGCATTCATTTCAACATACGTAGCTCTGTTAAAGTTTCTTAAGTACAGTTTTAATTCCAATTTATGTGTTGTTAAATAGGTGTGTAAAACTGAACATAAACAGGTCGATATGAAGCTATGAGCATCATGTCTGCTGGGTTACATGCCCTCGAAACAGTTGATAATGCTAAATAAATGTTGAGTTGGCCTGTTTTTCCTCCCTTCCTTTCTTTTCCAAGTTTTCTGTGCCTTGCCTTAGAGGGAGAATAAATGAACAAGAACAACAGAACTGGTGCATTTCAATTAGCTCTCTGAATATTTAAAGTAAATTTTAAAACCAATGCATTTCCCCTCTATTCTATCCTTGGAATTTGTTGGCACACCTAGCATAAGTGTCAGCAGTCTGCTTTAGCTTAGCTTGTACTCCACTGATGTCTGTTTCAAAAGTCTGTAATAAATCTCATGTATCTCTCGTTGAATGAAACATTAGTAAAATGTCATCCCCTTTACATTTTTCAGTCTGCGGTCTACAACATAACTTTAGGTTATTGTAGGTGAGCAAACAGTGCTAAGGAGAACCTCTTGGCTTCTCTTATGAGAGATGGCATATTCTAAATAACATCTTGTGGTTTCAAAAGACCAGCATGTTCCCAGAACTGCTAAGATCTTTCATTCATAGCCACACTCATTTTAAAGATAAGCATGGGAGTTATTTTGCTACTACATTATTGTCAGGTACAAATCTTCAAGAGAGATTTCCCTGAAATGTATAGAAAAAAATCAAGAACCTATAGATGCTTAGGGGCATAATCAGTATTCTGTACAATAAATAAACATTCATTTTTTATTTGCTGTGCTTTACCCTCAGACTTTCCCCCCTTGAAGTTATGATTCTGCTGTGGGGCAACATATTTTCTGCATGCTCAAATGCTCAGTATTTTAACATTTTCCATAATGATCTTTTCTGCTGTGACTGTGATATAAAATGTGATCGCCCCAAGCTGCCATAAGCAGATACAAGGTGGTTCTCCAAGTGCTAGGAGCAGCTGTACCTGTTGAGTTTGCAAACTGAGGAGAATTTCATTTCTCTTCATTTTGGGAGAAGTTACCAGAATTCATGAACTTTATGGCTGGCATGGAAAAAACGTGAGATTTAGAAGGTTCAGTTGTGTGGAGAATTGAAACTGAGCTATTTTTCCATCCCTGCCAAAAAAGTAGCCTTTGAAAAATTTGTGCGTGTTCTCTTGGAATGTATTTGCAGGGAAATGCATGAAAAGACCTTTCCCCTTTGGGGATGAACAGAAGGATGTTCAGGTATTCCTATATACCTTCATCTATACCTACATACATACCTCTGTCAATGCCTGTATTGATGTTGATTCTCATGTTACCTATCAAATACTGTAATATAGGGCTCTTCCAGACGGAGCAAAAGTGTCTCCCTGCTTCCTTTCAATTAGTTTCTTACAAGAGTGTAGGTTCACTGGGATTCACATCAAAACTTCCTTTTTAAAATCCACTGCTTTCCTTTTCCAGAAAACTGCTTCCTTTTCTGAAATGTTAAAGAAATACTTTTAAAAAGATTTAAGAAGTCCCGTTCCCCACAGAAGCTTTCTGCTCTGGAGCTTCTTTGTTTCTCAGAGTGCTAATGGAAAGTGTCCAACTACGAGACTCTGAACTTCAATGGGAAGTATTAACCCCACCCCACCCCAGAACAAAGTGATACGAAAGATAGTTTATACTTTCAAAAGGGACAGAAGGGTATGAAAAGTCACATTGTCGAGTCACTTGAGGAGCCAGCTAGGAAACCAGACTGATTATAAGCCTGCATAATTGTCCTATCCCTATAAATAGGTTAGCATGACATAGGCTTGATCAGGAGAAGTCTACAGGGAGATACTCTGCTTTGGGTAAGCATGATGCTTTAACTAAATGTGATGATGTAGTTGCTTATGTTGTAGACTTTAAGATAGTTATGTTTTTAAAGCTATTTGTTTTTAAAGGTTCACACTGCATACAGAACCCTACACAAGGACTGTTAGCTGCGACAAGACTTCACAGGCTGAATGGTCAAGGAGTGTTACAAATTATATAGTGCTTTGAGGGCTTTGTGTACATGTCTTTTACTAATGACTTGACAATAGGAAAAATCACTGTACTAATGGAGATAAGAGCAATACTATAGGATAGCAGGGGGGGAATAAAAATAACATCCGTGCAGAAACCAGTACGCTAAGGAGAACAAATGAGTCCTCTGGAAGATCCCTAAGAACAAGTCAGTGTAGTTGTTGTTGTTGTTTAGTCATTAAGTCGTGTCCGACTCTTCGTGACCCCATGGACCAGAGCATGCCAGGCCCTCCTGTCTTCCACTGCCTCCCGGAGTTGGGTCAAATTCATGTTGGTCGCTTTGATGACACTGTCCAACCATCTTGTCCTCTGTCGTCCCCTTCTCTTGCCTTCACACTTTCCCAACATCAGGGTCTTTTCCAGGGAGTCTTCTCTTCTCATGAGATGGCCAAAGTATTGGAGCCTCAGCTTCAGGATCTGTCCTTCCAGTGAGCACTCAGGGTTGATTTCCTTCAGAATGGATAGGTTTGTTCTCTTTGCAGTCCAGGGGACTCTCAAGAGTCTCCTCCAGCACCACAATTCAAAAGCATCCATTCTTTGGCGGTCAGCCTTCTTTATGGTCCAGCTCTCACTTCCATACATCGCTACTGGAAAAACCACAGCTTTGACTATGCGGACCTTTGTCAGCAAGGTGATGTCTCTGCTTTTCAAGATGCTGTCTAGGTTTGTCATCGCTTTCCTCCCAAGTCAGTGTAACTGATTCAGTAATCACCCTTTCAACCTATTCAACAAGGAACACACACACACAAAGCACACACAAAAAAAAGACATGGCAATTTAAAGACTAACTGCTATATTTTAATGCACACTTTCATAGAATATATTCACTTTGTCAGGCACAAGCATTAGAATATAGAGATTACATGATAAAACATCCATGCAAGGCTCTGTAGTATAACTCTTATGTCTGATAAAGTGGACCATGTTCCATAAAAGCTTACATTAAAATATAGCAGAAAGTCTTTATAGAGCCACAATCTCTCTCTCTCTCTCTCTCTCTCTCTCTCTCTCTCTCTCTCTCTCTCTCTCTCTCTCTCTCTCTCTCTCTCTCTCTCTCTCTCTTTTTTTTGGCTTTTTTTGTTTTTGTTTTTTCTTTCTTGTTGAAATGCTTGCACACACTGCTACAACTTCGAAAATTATTCAGCCTATGTTTACCTCTTCCTTCCCTCAACCATCCTTCATTTGTTATCTCCTTTGTATCTATGTTTAAGCCTTCTTTTTAAAGCCCCATATGTGGATGATATTACGTGTTAAATAATAATAAAATTTCTAGTAACTTTAGATAAAATTATTGGATGTTGTTAAAAGTTTATAAGATATTGGGGAAGTTGCCAGTAACAAACTCTGCCTTATATATTTAAGAATTCCCCGTGCTGGTGCGTCTCTGTATGATGATTGTTCATGTGTGTGCATTCATTGGGCAACTTGATTTTTCATTGGTATTTGGCAGAGTTTTTATTAGCTGTCACTTGTTCAGCACGTTTGTGATCTCATGGATGAAAGATAACATATTAAACTGGACTGGAGTAGATTCAATAAATCTAACAACCCATCAGTGACTTGTTGCTATTTAACACCGTTGACCTAGCAACAGAATCACCAGAGCCATCTGACAACGTCTGAACGTCTCCTTTGGCACTTGGTTTGTTAGTAAAATGAAATTTATGGCTTTCTATCTAGCATGCATTTTTGTGAAACCGGAATCACAAATGAAGAGTCATACAAGTTTTAAGAATTCCAAAAGAGTCTGGACAGATGTGCAATAATGAGTTTTGGATTCTGGCTCACCTTTGTTTAGACAAATAGCTGACAGTGTGCCATCAGCAAAGCAGGGGATTTACAGGCTTGGCAAGAAACTTGGCTGTGGGACTAATTAAGAACTGGAAGACGGCAGAAAGAACATTTGTATTGTCCCTCTGCATTCTGAACCTCCAACAATTTCCATTTTGGTTCCAGTCGTTTTAAAATAGGATTGTGCAGGATTACTGCTGTGAACGGGGCTGATCTTTAAAAATGGCCCAGCAACTTATCTTAGTTTGGAATATGGGTGCCAGATCTCTAATTTTGGATTGGGTGCCTGTGCCATGAACATGTTTACACCCGTGTTTCATCTTCACTGGTTTCCAGCCCATTTCTGGGTTGGTTATTGTGCCCTTCGCAGTTTAGGGCTGAGGGTGTGCCTAAAAGGGTGCCTCATCCCATGGGTACCTAACCAAATGGATCTTTAATTTTTACACAGGCATTTATTTCTTCAGGTACCTGATCTAGAGAACAATGAACTGTAATGTTTATTTAATATAAATAAAAACCAGTTATATATTCATATGCAGTACATCAACAAAAGAACAGTTAGTTATTCTCTGTATTGTTAGCAAATATCATTGTGATGTGTATCTGTCCTAAGAATTCAGTGTTGTGTTCATAACAAAACATTAAACAAATATCCTTGTACCTAGGATAAATCACAGACCGCCAGTATGGAAATTAAATAAATCTTTCAAATATTTGAAAGGCTGTCATACAGAGGAGGGGCAAGATTTGTTCTTGATCATCCCAGAGTGCAGGACACGTAACAATGGGCTCAAATTAAAGGAAGCCAGATTTTGGTTGAATATCAGGAAAAACTTCCTAACTGTTAGAGCAGTACGGCAGTAGAATCAATTACCTCGGGAGTTGGTGAGTGCTCCAACACTGGAGGCATTAAAGAAATACTTGGATAATCACCTGGCAGATATGCTTTGATTGTATTCCTGCATTGAGCAGGGGGTTGGACTTGATGGTCTTGTAGGCCCGTTCCAACTTCGCTTTTCTATGATTCTATGAAATTCAGGTTGCCTCTCTGAAGAAGCTGTACCCTGTTCTGTGCTGTCTTGTCTTTTTAATCTTGTGTCCTGCAGTTCTTTAAAAGCAGACCTACAGATTAATGTGTCATAGCCTTTAGCTTTCCTGAACCAGACCAAACTGCAGAAAAATTTGCAGCCCACTCTAGGGGATTGCCTACTGAAAATGCTCCAGCAGGTAGCTTGGAGAAAAGAAAACCTGGAGTGGGAGAGAGGGAATAGCCACATCTTGACTGCAGCCATGATGGATCATGTTCCTTTTCAGTACTGATGGTACTTCAACACTAGAGGTGTGCCGATTTGTGTTTCTGGGCTACAGCTCCTAGAATTCTCAAGGCAACATGACCATTGTCTGGGGAGTTATGGGAGTTGTCATCCAAAAAGACAAATTTTCTGAACCTCTACTCTACACTGCATAATAGCAGCATGGATTATGCTCAGTAAAGATGTGAAGTTCTTGTTGATCTTACCATGTCTCAGTGGCATAATCAACCAAAGCAGGAAATGATATTGGAAGGAAAAGTAACCTTGTGTTGTATGCAGCACTGTTCTTCTGTTCATGGAAGGATTTTTGTCCAACAGAGACTTCCATGAATGGAAGAGGGAAAGTTTTTTCCCCAAAATTTATCGTTTAACTTACAGCAGTATCCTTACCTCCTGTACTGCTCTTGAAGAATCCCCAACCTCTGGGGCAAATTTGGGGACTGTTGCTAGGGGAAGGGGAGGTCAGCTAAAATTGCCCCCTCCTTACATAAACCAAAATCTCTCCTAGATCAAAGAGCCTTCTGTGAATACAAGGACATTGCTGGATACGACCCATTGAGTCTAGAAAGAAAGCAAACAATTGTTTTAGAATTTTTTAATTTATTTACCAAGAAACATCCAGAAAAAAGAAAATACTGCAGCTTTTGGTTAGTTCATTCCAAATAACAGGGACGTCTAAAACATTTTGCATGTAAATTATTACTGACCTTCTACTAGCTACTGTGTTACTTGATATGCTTTCAAACACAGATGGTTGTTATTTGTTCATATAGATTTTTGGCAAATAGACAAAAATCACTGTGGATTTTTGATGTGCAGTTTAAATAAATAAGCATTTTTGTTGGTTTATTGAATAATCATGAATTTATTTGAAGATATATATATGCTTTTTGCTGGTATGGTGATGAATGAAACTAGGGCAAAATCTATCTTGCTCACAGAACATGAACATTTTTAAATGGCTGTGTACATAGTAGGTTGGACAGTTGATACTTCTTTTGTCTAGTAGGTAGTGTGGACAAAATGGTGGAGGTTGATTTGTGAACCCAATGCTTCCCACATTCTATTTTGAACTAAACAGCTTGTTATATGAGAGCTCACTATTCTGGAAATGCAGTTTTACAGATAGCAGCACACCTGGGTGTACATCAAGTGCACACTCCACAGGGAATGGAAGCCAATTATATATTCGTGGCATAAACAATATATGTGTTTCCGCACACAGTGTTTGTCGTCTACATAGTTTACATTTTTGGATGTATATTTTAAACAACTTAGGTATTCAATTAAGAACTGTAGCTCTGCAAAACAGTGTGGAATTGATTTAAATCACTATTTGAATCACAATTTAAATTAAAAAAATTAATTTAACTCACATAAATTATTTTTTAAATTGTGATTTAAATCATGATTTAAATCAATTTGATTTTTAAAAAAATCATTGAGTTTTATCCAACCTGGTGCAAAATTACCTTGAAATATGTTAATATACAGTTGCCTGGCATCACCATCAGGGCATTTTGTCTGATATTTAACTAGATCAATAGCAGTCTTCCTGCTGGCGGAGTTGTGTAATTGGGTAAGAAAATGCTGGTCACCTGCATCTGCTTGACTGACAATTGGTTTTGTCTGGAAAATAGCCCTGGTAACGACCTATTTCACTGTCAGTCATTTTGATCAATTGCTTCTGGGAAGCATAATTGACATGAAGAATGCCAAGGGTCAGTTCAGCTCTTGCAATTTAGAAGTGTATGTCAGGATAATTTTGAGACAATTGCCCTGTCTTTCTATGCACTTGAAATGTGATCTGTCACAGTTATTTAATCTTAGTTTGCATGTCTGACAGGTGTAAATCTTCCCAGGTTCAAAATGTAGACTTCTTCTTAGAAGTGGGGTTATATAGAATTGTTATATAGAAAAATACTGCATTTTTTCTGGAACCTGGAATGTAAGATCTATGAACCTTGGTAAGCTGGATGTGGTCAAACAGGAGATGGCATCCTGAAGCTGAGGCTCCAATACTTTGGCCATCTCATGAGAAGAGAAGACTCCCTGGAAAAGACCCTGATGTTGGGAAAGTCGCCTAGAGTGGTCGTTCGACTAGATAGGTGGGGTATAAATGCAATAAATAAATAAATAAATAAAATAAAGTGTGAGGGCAAGAGGAGAAGGGGACGACAGAGGACGAGATGGTTAGACAGTGTCATCGAAGCTACCAACATGAATTTGACCCAACTCCGGGAGGCAGTGGAAGACAGGAGGGCCTGGCGTGCTCTGGTCCATGGGGTCACGAAGAGTCGGACACGACTTAATGAATAAACAACAACAAAAAAGAATTGCCATTTTTGTTATGTGCCATCAAGTCACTTCAAACTTATGGTACCCCAATAGTGTGTGGGTTTTTTTTTTTTTTTTGTAGGTATGTAAGATGTTCAAAGAGTAGCTTACCATTGCTACTGCACAGTGAATTTTCATGGGTCAGCAGAGATTTGAACCCAGATCCTCCAAGTCCTAGTCTGACAGTCTATCCCCTAGAAGACCTTACTAGTTTGGGGAATTGTCATGAAAAGTCAGTAATATGATTCATCATTACAACATGCCAGGATCTGTTGGACCCCCGCAATTTAATCGGTTGAGAGTCCAACTAATTGGTTAATGAGGGATGGAAAGAATACCCACTAAATTTCTTATTCTCATCAAGTTAAGCTGTCTCAACAGGGTACAAAAACGTGACAAAGAATTTGAAAACCATGTGACATTGTCTCCAGATGAAAGTGAAAATTGGGGTATATAGTACCCAAGGGCCAATAAAGTTGGTTTGGCATTTCAGACAGAAAATCCCACCTATTGCTGGCAAGAAAAATACAGCAACAACAACATGTTGATAACTTTTCAAAATCTTTTCATGATAGCCAAAATCTACTTCCAGATTTAGAATAGGTTTAATCAATTGTACCCTATAGGCAGCCTTTCTGCTTCATGTAGGGGTGTTCAAAATTGAGTCTCTGATTATCTGAACCTTTCCCATGTTCATGTGTAGGTCACTGCGCAGCAGCACCTCAGACATAGATATTTAATCCAGGGAATATGTGAATAATATGACAATGAAAAATGTTGCAGATATGTCCTGCCACTTATCAGTGAGGTGCAAGGAGTTTTCCTGGTGCACCTTTGGGCTGTCTTATTCTTCCCTTTGTTTTTCTTGAAGATAAAACTTCACAGCAGCCTTTAGGAGGAGATCAAATGGGGACCAGTGTGTGTGAAACAAGGCAAACCTCCCTCCCACCCCATTTCAGTTTCAAATATCCTGAGCTCATTAAGGAGAATTTGTGCTTAGCTTAATGTTTGAAACAATAGCTCATGTGTTGCCAGAACAGACAGAAAACAGAAAAGTAGCCTGCTGGTCATTTTGTGAGTTCACATGTTTCCAACTTCTAGAGGAAACCTGAAACTCTGAATTGTTGGCACAGGATTATAGTGGAACAGTTGAGGAAGGCTACATTGCCTTACATGGTCTTTGAATCCAGGTTCTAGTATCGTGTCAGAAGGAGATTGTTCTTTTCCCCCTCTACTCACTTTTTCATATCATCCTTAATTCTAGATACCTCTGTCATGGAAGTTGTAAGGCTTATGGTCAAAGAAGCAAAAAGGTGAAAGCTGGTCTTAACTTTAGCATCTGATTAGTGTAACTACATCAACAAACCATTCTGGAAGCTGCATCACCCAAAACCACAGTTTGGGATGAAAAAGTTAGGTCATTCACTTTAAATGTAATCTAATCAGAGCTTTGACTGCAAAGGTTACTTTTGGGTTATGTCTATCAGCAAGAGGTCACCAACACCAATGCATTTAAACTCTCCCTTAATCTAGGAAAGCAAGATTTATATCAACTAAAGTATACTAAAGTTTCTCCTGGTGAATTTTGAGAATACTGTTTACTAAGAAGTAAATACCAATTTAGTTAAAGTAGGCTTACTCCCAAGAAAGTGTGGACAGCCTAAGGCTGCCATTTTATAACCATTTACCTAAGGGTGAGCCCTCCTAAATTCAGTGGGATTCACTTCTAAATAGGTACATAAAGGATTGTGTTACCAGGTAATAAAAACCATTTGAACCCTAAGACTCTAGCCACAGAGGAGACCTGCTCTGATTTTGGCTTCAGCAGAGCCTCTGCTGGGATAGATAGTTCTCTTGTACTTTTTGCGCTTATTGTGATTAATAATCAGTAACTCCTACTGCAGAGAAGCAGCAGGATTTCCTGGCTTCACGGGAGAATGGATCATGCATTTTTACAAGACCAATGGCTTTTGATTTCTCTTCTCCTCATACATTAATAACGAGTGTAATTTTTGTGTAGTGAAATCAAGGCTCTTGGGAAACAAGAGTGAGTTATTTGCATAGCCCTCTCACAGAGGATCCCAAGGATTGCAGAAAAAGAAAAATGTTTTAGAGAAAAACAAGGGTGGTGCTCCCAAAAGCAGCTCATTGAAGACTGAGCAGGCTGAGTAGCCTTAAGATGATATATTAACATGGTGAGGAGAAAACTGAAGAGGAAAATGGAATGGAATGTTCTGCAAGAAGGCATGGCTGGCTGGTGGGCTGGCTGGCTGGCTAGAACACTGAAGAGAAGCACCCCGTGTGACAATGTTTTGTTGCAGTATTTTATCGTTCTATTTTGTTGCTGCGTTGTACAGTTTTATTTTGGCTTGAATGTGCAGTATAAGCCAAGAGTGGTGGATGCTTTGAATTTTTTTTTTAAAATGTACTTTGCCTATCAGATGTTTTGGAAATGGTGCATTAAGATCTACTTCAAAAGTTTTCCTTTTGTGTTGCAGTCCTTCTAGAAATGCCATGCAAAACAAAAATGGCTTGCTTCAGACTACAGAGAATTAGAAACACTTGGACTTCAGTTCAATAAAAGAAAAAAAAAGTCACTTTGTTTAGAGTCCTTCTCATATCTGAAGGGAACTCTTTGCAGAAAAGCAAGATCACATGTTACGTTCGTCCCTTTTTTTGGTTAAAATATGTTACTGTTATTATAAATATGTTTTGTTTTATTTTCTTTCAATTACAGCATAAAATTATAATGCTGAATTTTGTATGTTTCAGTAGCAGGGGGGATATGTTTAAAATCAAATTGATTTAAATCATGATTTAAGTGTTAAAAATTGGATTTTTTGATTATTTAAATTAAAATAATTTTTAATTTAAATCATGATTTAAATTGATTTTTTAAAAAATCTTTGGTTTTTATCTATGCTGTTCAGTAGTCAAAACTATTTTTAGACTGTTTCTACAGTCAGCATCCTTTTCCCCTTAAATTTCCTAGGCTTCCCTCTTGGCTGTCCATAAATGCTTCTAGACTCTGCTTAGAGCACACATGCTCAGAACATCCTGGTCAAAATCCTGTTTACATATTCCATGTGTCTTAAGAGCACTGAGTTGTTTTCTCTCTCTGTTACATCTCCCTTTGTGCAATCAGCTGCATGACCAATTTCACAACCAGTACATGACTGGTTATGTGATGAGAGGCTTCTAGAGAAGAAGTAGCCATGTTCATCTGTGCAAGCATATCAGACCAAAAAAACCAAAACAAAGCAAGAACCACCCCAAGAGACAAAAGCATTGTGGCACCTTAAAAACCAGCTTCTATGTTTTAATGTGAGCTTTCTTCTGAGAAAGGGGACTTGATCCATGAAAGCTTACCTGGAAATGTACATAGTAGATAGTCTTTAAGGTGTCAGAATGTTTTTGTCTCTTGGGGTGGTTTTTGCTTGGTTTTGGTAAAGATTGCAGGCACAATTATGTGATTGCTCTTATGTGGTGGTGTAAGCAAACAGGATTCTAACTCCTGTTGCTATTGATGGAATTTTTAGATAGATATATTAATGTCACAGGATATATAGATATCATTGGACAGCTGCTGTGATTTTGACAAGGTCCACCATTCTCATGAGTGGACATATCGAGTTTTGTGGAGTACATTGTATATGCCAATTCAGTTAGTGTTGGGAGTACCATCTGGCAGTAGGATCTGCCATTTGAATTATCCACCATGTCCTAGGGTGGAGGTAGACAGTATGATGCCATTGGCTATCAGTGTGTTCTGCAACTGAGAAATGCCCTGAAGATACCTGTGATTTTTCTAATAATGATTAAATTAAACATAATTTTCAAATGACGTGCTAGCCTCGTAGCTGCATGCCACATGTATTTACTTCAGTATCTCTGAGTGCTATGGGGCCCACCGATGGTTAAGGACAGGGGGCAGTTGGAGGCCACTATTTGGTTTGATGATGTCTAGACCACCTTCCTCCCCAAAAGAAGAGGGGGGTGGACAGGTCCTATGTTTATTTGCATGGGGATGGGGATTACTTGGAGGGAGGGCATTTCACAATAACATTCCCTCTCTTGCAGTAAAAACTGATACTTAATTGTAGAAAAATCTGTGGAATTCAGTAGAAAGTATATCTAAGAAAATAAGCATAGAATTAGACTCTGATTCCGTAATATATGTTTTATTTTGGTATTTGTCTTTCAGAAAAAAGTGCTGCAAGGGCTATAAGTTTGTTCTCGGACAATGCATCCCGGAAGGTATGTGATTAATGAATCTTCCTTTGCCTCATTTATCACTGCAGTAGTTTTGTGCTATTATATTCAGTGTCTCTGTTGTCTGTGCTTTTTGTACATATAGTGTCAATTATTTACTTGTTGAATTTGGACAGTGTCCAATGGCTTTTTTTTTTTTGCTAAAAATATTTTATACATACATACATACATACATACATACATACATACATACAGTATATCACAGAAGTGAGTACACCCCCTCACATTTCATAAATATTTTAGTATATCTTTTCATGTGACAACACTGAAGAAATGACACTTGGCTACAATGTAAAACAGTGAGTATACAGCTTGTATAACAGTGTAAATGTGCTGTCCCCTCAAAATAACGCAACACACAGCCATTAATGTCTAAACTGCTGGCAACAAAAGTGAGTACACCCCTAAGAGACAATGTCCAAATTGGGCCCAAGGAGCCGTTTTCCCTCCCTGGTGTCATGAGACCCGTTGTCATAAGTCTCAGGTATGAAGGGGGAGCAGGTGTTATCGCTCTCACTCTCTCAGACTGGTCACTGGAAGTTCCACATGGCACCTCATGGTAATGAACTGAGGATCTGAAAAAACGAATTGTTGCTCTACATAAAGATGACCTAGGCTATAAAAAGATTGCCAAAACCCTGAAACTGAGCTGCAGCACGGTGGCCAAGACCAAACAGCGGTTCAACAGGACAGGTTCCACTCAAAACAGGCCTCACCATGGTCGACCAAAGAAGTTGAGTGCCCGTGCTCAGCGTCATATCCAGAGGTTGGCTTTGGGAAATAGACGTATGAGTGCTGCCAGCATTACTGCAGAGGTTAAAGGGGTGGGGGGTCAGCCTGTCAGTGCTCAGACCATACGCCGCACACTGCATCAAATTGGTCTCCAGGGCTGTCGTCCCAGAAGGAAGCTTCTTCTAAAGATGATGCAGAAGAAAGCCCGCATACGGTTTGCTGTAGACAAACAGACTAAGGACATGGATTTCTGGAATCATGTCCTGTGGTCCGATGAGACCAAGATAAATTTATTTGGTTCAGATGGTGTCAAGTGTGTGTGGTGGCAACCAGGTGAGGAGTACAAAGACAAGTGTGCCGTGCCTACAGTCAAGCATGGTGGTGGGAGTGTCATGGTCTGGGGCTGCATGAGTGCTGCCAGCACTGGGGAGCTACAGTTCATTGAGGGAACCATGAATGCCAACATGTACTGTGACATACTGAAGCAGATCATGATCCCCTCCCTTGAGAGACTGGTCCACAGGGCAGTATTCCAACATGATAACGAACCCAAACACACCTCCAAAATGACCACTGCCTTGCTAAAGAAGCTGAGGGTAAAGGTGATGGACTGGCCAAGCATTGTCTCCAGACCTAAACCCTATTGAGCATCTGTGGGGCATCCTGAAATGGAAGGTGGAGGTGCGCAAGGTCTCCAACATCCACCAGCTCTGTGATGTCGTCGTGGAGGAGTGGAAGAGGACTCCAGTGGCAACCTGTGAAGCTCTGGTGAACTCTATGCCCAAGAGGGTTAAGGCAGTGCTGGAAAATAATGGTGGCCACACAAAACTAAACGGCTTGGGCCCTGGATACCTGAAGGACCGCCTCCTTCCATATGAGCCTACCCGGCAGTTAAGATCTAGCCAGGGGGCCCTTTTGAAAGAGCTGTCCCTCAAGGAGGTAAGAGGGATAGCTTGTAGACAAAGGGCCTTTTCGGCAGCTGCCCCCAGACTATGGAATGCCCCCCCGACTGAGAGTCGTCTGGCGCCGACGCTGATGACATTTCGGCACCAGGTCAAACCCTTCCTGTTCCAGAAGGCTTTTAATTGAAATAATATCAACTGTGGGTCCTGATGGCAATTTTTAGAGTATTTATTTTAATTGTTTTATCTTTTTATTGTATTTTTATTGTATTTTAATTGTTGTAAGCCGCCCAGAGACCTTTGGGTAGAGTGGGCGGCATATAAGTTAAATAAATAAATAAATAAATAAATAAAATATTGACACTTTGTGCCCAATTTGGACATTGTCACTTAGGGGTGTACTCACTTTTGTTGTCAGCGGTTTAGACATTAATGGCTGTGTGTTGCGTTATTTTGAGGGGACAGCACATTTACACTGTTATACAAGCTGTATACTCACTGCTTTACATTGTAGCCAAGTGTCATTTCTTCAGTGTTGTCACATGAAAAGATATACTAAAATATTTATGAAATGTGAGGGGGTGTACTCACTTCTGTGATATACTGTACATACATACATAGACCAGTATAGACATTTTTAAAAAAAAGTTAATTGTAATAATTCTGCACCTATTTGGCTTTAATTTTTTATTCCAAATGCTTCAGGAAAAAAAGTATTCCCAAACATGTTGGGTTTAATAAAAATGTAATGGTGCTGGATATTGGCCTTCCTAGCCTACTGTTGTTAGTTTCATGCTCATAAATTTGACTAAACGAAAAAGGATGTGCTGCCTAAGTACTGCCTCATCCTATTCCTTGCCATTTTGTCTCTGTACTCTCCTAGATCTAATTAGAAGGCAGGCCTCTAAGGCAGGAATGGGGAACCTCAAGCCCATTCCATGTTGTTGTCCACCATCTCCGTCAGGGTATTCAACATAAGCCAAAATCTTGTTGCTTGGTGTAGTAAATTGCACTAGAACAGGTCCATTGAATCAATGGTGGTTTGGGGAATCAACTCTTCTGTAAGTTACATTGATTCAAATGGGTCTACTTTAATAGTGACTTTAACATAGTAAGTTACAATGAGAGTAAGCTCATTTGAATCAATGTAATTTACAGAGGTGTTGGCTCATGAAATCCCCATTGATTCAATGGACCTGCTGTACTGAGACCTGCTGGCTGATGATCGGATTCCAAAAGATCTCCTGTATGGAGAATTAGTGCAGGGAAATCGCCCCAGAGGGAGACCACAGCTGCGATACAAGGATATCTGCAAGCGGGATCTGAAGGCCTTAGGAATGGACCTCAACAGATGGGAAACCTTGACATCTGAGCGTTCAGCCTGGAGGCAGGCGGTGCAGCATGGCCTCTCCCAATTTGAAGAGACCCTTGTCCAGCAGGCCGAGGCAAAGAGGCAGTTCTGAAACCAGCAAAATCAGGGAGCTGGACAGGGGACAGATGTTAGCATTTAAAGTCACAGCAGAAGCTTTTTCCTTACGAAGGTTTGGACCAGAAGTTCCAGCATAGTAAGGCACACAGGAAGACACCAGGAATAAGTGCAGAGAATATTTACTTACTGTACATATTTACATAGTACTCACAGGAACATAAGCATTCAGCAGTTAAACGGACAGAACGTAAGCATGACAGTCAAAATAAAACTGAATTTATACTACTTCCAACCAATCAAATTAGTGGTTCACCTCATGGTAGTTAATTCCACACAGCTGTGTCCTTCTTGTCACGTAGGCAGTGACTAAATAACTCCACCTGCACTAACCAATTGTTAATTACATTTCTTCTTCTTAAAGACCTAACAACAGATTGTATTTGTCTTCAGTGTGGAAGGGATTGTCACTCTCGAATTGGCCTTCTCAGCCACACTAGACACTGTTCCAAGACCTCTATTCAGAGCATGTTACCATAGTCTCTCGAGACTGAAGGATGCCTAATACAATACTAATACTGTGCTAAACAACAGAATTTAGGCCATAGTCAGTGGTTACGGGTTGGTGGGAAGTGCAATTCAACAACACCTTGAGCGCCTTAGGTTACGCATTGCAACTGTAACGTGTGTTTTAACACCTATGGGAGTGCTGGTGCTTTTCACCTTTTTTTTAATGTTAGATGAGCTCAGCCCATGATTAATCATATATTAAAGCCTTGCACTTACCGTGTGTTATTTGGAAGAGTAATGTTTTATGGGCCACGCATTCTTTGCTTTGGCAATCAAAGGCTGATCTTGTACCATTAAGAGCATTATCCCGCCAAGACAGATGCATGTACTTAACTTGACACACTCTTGCTGTGAACCAAAGCCCGTTGTAGTCAATGAAAAGGCTTACCTTGATTTTATCGGGCTGATTTATAGTCTGCAGATGTGCTGGTCTACCAGCTCAAAGCCTTGGAAATGTTGGCAGCAAGACTTTGGCTTGAGAATACATTGGGGTGAAATTAAATTATGGATTAAAATCTTAACAGGCAAGCAAACTCAATCAGTGACTTCACCTATCTTGGCTCTGTTGTAAACTCTGACAAAACACTCGGAATCATCTGCTTAGTAAAACTGATCTGTGAAGCAATGAGAAGTCTGAGAGACTGTGGACTTTGTTACATAATTTGCCGTGAGTGTGTTTGTAGCCAGCTGAGAATCAAAGGGATATTATCTATTTGGTTTAACTGTCATCTACTGGAACAGCACGTTTTAGTTTCCCAAAGTCGTATTTTGTTGTATACCTGCAAGGCCAACCTTCTGCAGTATTGTTGTGGGAAGAACTGTAAACATATATATTTGGGGGGGATTTCCCCTATGCAAGTTTTACCTAATTAAAAAAAAGCATATGTGATAAGAGGCTGAAATTTGGGGAGACTGTTTACAGTTCTTCCCACAACAATACTGCAGAAGTATATATATATATATATAGCTTTTTGCCATTGGGTTTTATTTTTTCTTGTTCCAACCATTATAATATATTGGGATTTAAAAATAAATAAATAAATCCTATACTGTATTTTTGTGGTCCATGAGCCCAAGAATCAGGAGTGACATATTCTGTTGTCATCAGCCCCCTTGGTATGTGTGGGGGGACTGGAAATCTCAGTGGGTTCAACTGGTCATGTGCTAGTCATGGAACCAGAACCAGGTCTGGTGTTTTGTGAATTAGCTGCAGTTTGGTGCTGTAACATATATGATTTTACTTAAATTAAAACCCAGTAGGATTCTGGCCAGCATGTTGGATTCCCTCTGACATCAGGGGAAAAAATCTATAATGCATGTTTTTCTTAGCTCCCTGGATGAGAAGTTAAACTCAGTTTTGGAAATGCACAGTAAAGTTTTTTAAATGTTCATTAATTTAATTAATGTAAACTTCATTTTTCTGCCAAAAAAGGCACTTACAGTGGCTAACGGTAATAAAATATACATTAAAATAAAGTTCTGAGAACAACTAATTAAAAGTATAGTTTAAAAATACAACAGTAAAAAAAACACAGACAGCATCCAACTGTCTTGACCCTCTTCTGTAGCAGACCAGCTTACATGCCAAAGGGCTGGCTGAATTAAAATATTCCTTTGGCTGCCAGCAGAAGGATAGAAGAAAGGGAGCAAATCAATCTCCCTTGGCAGGGAGGGTCTGAATTCTGGGAACAGCCCTTGAGAATTCCTTTCTTATGTCCCCGATAACAGTGCCTCTAACAGCAGCAGGACCAAAAGAAGAGCCTTTCCCAAGAATCTTAAAAACCAGGCAGTTTTAAGACCATGCATGACCTTTCACATTTCAGCTGAAGTCTGCAGGTGAAAGCATGCATATGGTTTTCACTTGAGCAGAAAGTGAACCTCAATTGTTTGGCTGTGACCCTAGGAAAGGAGGGTTTAAAGACTGTCCCCTGTCAAGATAGCTCCAAAATTCACTGGTGCATTTGAATCAGTAAACCCATATAGCCTGAAGTGGGCATTACTGGATATGCATGGTGATCACAGAAAGTAATCCCCCCAATAAGGATTCCTCTTCTCTATTCGCTGATATGTTTCATACTGTGGCATTATGATACTCCAAGGTTCATAAACTCATAAAATAATGGAGCAGGAAGGAGCCTATAAGACCATTCAGTCCAATCCCTTGTTCAATGCAGGAATCCAAATCAAAGTATATATCCATGTCCCCTCAGGCAACAGCCAATACATTGGAATTAATGCAGGGAAACTCACAGCTCATTTGTATTGTAGAATGCATTTTATTTCACTGCAGTAAACTCTGTATAGTGGAGAAAGAGATTCAGGACTTTTGCTTTCAACAGCAGCTACCTATCTCTGTTCATATCTAGTCTTGCATTATGTTTTATGGTCCATGAATCCGGTAAAAAAACAAACTTACTCTGAAATAGTACTTGGAGTCTTGCAGTGCGTAAACTGTTATATATAACATCCTAACAATATAAGATGAATCTCAAAACTGTCTATAATTGCCAGCTTAGTATATTTACTGTAACCAACGTATCTTTACAGAAATTATTCTCACAAATATTTTACAGAAACACTCATGTAGTGATGCAGTTCAAAATACCAACTTAGCTTCTCTTTTCAGAGATGTCTTAAAGGTGGGACAATCCTTTTTTGCTTTTACTCTTATTGTAATTAGAATATGACCTCAGCAAGTTAAGAATGAAACTAATGTAAACTTTCCATTATTTTGTAACATTCTACAGCTGCTAATATTGAACACATTTTCCCCTCCCCCTTTAGACTATGATGTCTGCGCAGATGCTCCTTGTGAACAGCAATGCACGGACAACTTTGGACGAGTCTTATGTACATGCTACCCTGGTTATAGGTATGATCGTGAAAGACACAGGAACAGAGAGAAACCATATTGCTTAGGTGCGTGGAAAGCTATTCTTTCTGGAATTTTCTGTTCTTATCCAAATGTGCTAGTATTATGTTTTGTTGTTTCACAGATGCACAGACAAAATTGTGCAAATATCTTTATTCGTTGTCTATCCTATGGAGCTGCAGTCCTATCCACCAAAGGTGGTGCATTCCTTTCCTGTGGAGGCCCACATTGTCCCAACTGAAGTGTGCCCAGAGGCCATGTATCAGAAGTAGATGTAGTTAGAGCCAAAAATAGGCAAAGTTGTAGATTTAATTCTTACTTTTGTTCACTTTATGGTGTGCATTCTGCAGCATTTTCCTTTCCCAGCTTGAGAAATGCTTCCTCCATCAGCTGCACAGCTGTGAGACAACAGAGAGACAGATTAATTAATACCATGATCAGAAGCAGGGCTGTGAATTGTTGTACATCTGTGAAGCATCTGGATTCCTGGATTAGACATCTGATGTTTGATCCATGGTCAGAGGTTGTCTACAGTGTATTGTTACATCCCCCAATAAAGCCCAAGATCTCTCCTGCACACTAAGATATTGAGAAAGGTCTCTGAATTTGGCCACGGGTCATATATTCCCTTGCAGACCAGGGAGATAGGGATTCAAATTCTCATTTAGTGGTAGATTATCTCTAACGAGCTACTGTTAGCCAAACTCATATCAAGGAACTGCAATGATAAATGAGTGTCTCTGTGTGTGGTAATGTTTTCTGACACACCCACAATCACATACAAGAAAATGTATACAAGAAAATCATGCTGATACAAATGAAAAGCATGCTTGGGATTTCAGCATAAAATACTGCACCTGCAAATAAGTACTTATCTGTTACTTATCCCTCTTACGTTTGTGCCATACAAATGGTTTCCTTCTGAGACCAAACGTTGGTATTATCTATCTGTCCAGCAACAACATGGGTCAGTCACTGCTTCACAGATCAGATATGTAATTGTTAGTCCACACTCCTCATGCCTGTAGCTTGGACTTGTAGAAAAACTTATTTTCCTTAAGGTCAGTCTACCGTTGCTGGGTTTCCCTGAAGTCCCTTTTAAGTAAGAGAGAATGGCACCCTCTGCTCACAGTACTAGATATGCCGTCCTTCAGTCTGCTACCCCTCCTCTGTCTCTTTTCATTCTTCCAACTGCTACTCCAAGATTGTGCTCACTCACTCAACTGTGCTGTGCCCCATGCTCCTCGCACAGTTCCCACCCACCATAGACTATCTGCTGCTCCTATCTGCCTGCTAGTGCTATCTAGGATATTTGCTCATTCCCCAATGTGACCTGGTATTTCCTGCTGGCATTCCCAGTGTTCAAAGTTCAATCAGTATGCTTATGACAGTCATTTCCTAATACTTGGTGATTGGATAGCTCAGTGAGTTAGGTCTCCGGCTACAGAGCCACAGGTTGGGAGTTCAGTTCCCCACTGTGCATCCCAAAAGAGCTACCCTGTGTAGCCTTGGGCAAGCTGCACAGTTCAATGGTGCCCAACAAGAAAGGAATGGTAAACCACTTCTGAATACTCTGTACCTAGAAAACCCTGAAAAGGTCACCGTAACTCAGAATTGACTTAATGGCACATCATCATCATCATCACCATCATCATCACCATTATTATTATTATTATTATTATTATTATTATTATTATTATTATTATTAGGCACTGCTGGCTGTTGGTGTGCACTCTTTCTGCTTGGCACAATCACTGGAAAGGTGCCAAAAGATAAAGAGAAATCCTTTAAAAATGTTTTGCCTGTTTTTTAAGAAGGAAAATAATGACTATATAGTATTCATATTAAACACTATATAGCAGCCTTAGTGGGGCCCTAGCATATTTGAAGATGTCCACAGACTGGAAACATTCCACTTTATAAGGTTCATTATATGACTTGTACAGTCCTGATTTGGCCTATGTTTCTTTCATATTGTGTTTATGACAGTGATTTAAAGAGAGAAAAAAGATTGAGAATGGCTGCTATATGGAGTCCATATTGACTGGATCCGGATATCCAGAAATTCCAAATTTTTAAAATTCCAAATTTTTAAAATTCCAAATCAGAAGAGCTGCCAATTCCAAATTCTGAACCTGAATTCCAAATCTGAATTCTGGTGGTAGTGCACTTCCCTAATTTAACAGGTCTCCTGTTTCTAGGTCCAATGCCAAGAGATCCACTACCCTATAGTAGATCCCTGAATAAAACATTTACTTCTGGTAGCTCCCCTTCTTCTTCCTTTTTTCAAACCCATTGTGACATACATTCTGTTTCAGATATCGATGAGTGTGCCACAAACAATGCGTCTCTATGTCCTCACATCTGTATCAATACCCCTGGCAGCTATCGATGTGAATGTCATGAAGGCTATATACGTGAAGATGATGGGAGAACATGCATCAAAGGAGACAAAGGTATTAAATGGGGGTTCCTCCAATATACTGGCTTAAAACGCTCTACTACAGGCAAAAAGGCTATTCAAAGAAAATGTATGTAAGGATCCAGGCCTACTAGCTATTGAGCAAAAGAAAGTTTGATAAAAATCAGTCATCTTTATGCTAAAGAGAGATTCAAAACTGCTGTCTTTATGTTTCACTGTGGAATACTATGCTTTGCCCACCATGTCAGAAAAATGCAAAGAAACAGATAATCACAGGCAGTGCAGAGTAAAGTTTGGAAAAATGTACTCCGCTCCCCTTAGCCATACTGGCAGGAGGATTCTGGGACCTGTAGTCTCATAAATCTAATTTTTCAAAGGACTGTTTTGGAGGTGGAGCATTGCCCTAATTGTTAATGTCTAAAATCCTGAAAGCCCTCTTGGTGGGCCCCTTCTTATGCATCTCTGGAAATCATTAATTATTTCCTTGGCAAATCCAGTAACTTTTCTCCCTCTACTATTTCTCCTGAGACCCACATTCAAAAGTTAGGAAACTGTACCAAAAACTGTAGAGTTGGTTCGTGCTAGCTACATAATTGTAGCATACAACGTGCATACAACAGTGGCTCATGGGAAACCCTATTGCTTGATTTTTCTAATTCAATAGGCTCATGGGAAACCCTATTGCTTGATTTTTCTAATTCAATATTGCCCATTTTGCCTGACAGTATCTCTCAAGCTTTCAGGCAGAGAAGGCTTTACTGCTGCTACAATTCTTCCATCCTTCTATGCTTGGATTTAAACCTGAGACCTCTGACATGCAAAACAAGGGGCTCTGCCACTGCACTATCCCCCCTTCCATATTGGCATGGCTTACTTTTCTTCTGTTGGTCCTGGAAAGAATGGGGTGTTCTAGTTAATTATGTGCTGCCAAGATGGAACCAACTGATAGTAATGAGGTTTTCAAGGTAAGTGAGTTATTTAAGGTTTTACTAGTTCCATTCCCACAGAGTTTCCATGGCCAAGTAGGGATTTGAACCCTGTTCTCCAGAGTCCTAGTCCATCAATCTATCCACTACACCACATTGGGCATCTATGAATGATCTAGAAATTTCCTACTGATCAACCCACCATTCTGCTTAGTTCTCACATTGCCTACACACATTCCAAGCCTACCTTCATAAGAGCTAAAAACTCTTACTGAGATTCTCCACACTGAATGCGGTGTTGAATAGTACCATTTTTTTCTCCTGTGTGGCCCCACCATAGAACTAAATACAATGTTTATCCCAGCTAGAATAGACCCCCTGAAATAAGTTGGACTTCTTAATCACAAGTAACATCAATTCTGTTTATTGAAATGGGTCTATTCTGTTTGGAACTAATATTGGTTTTAGCCCATTGAATTTCAGAACTCACCTAGCCCTGTTTCATACAATTCCCTACAGCAGTCCTTCTGCAGCTGTGTCATCTTAAGAGATCCCTGATAGAGATTTCTGGGAGGATAGAGCTTGGAAAAGTTCCATTATGCACTACAATTCCAAGAGTCCTTTAAGGATGCAGTATCTGGATTCTAATAGATTCAGTGCTGGATGTGGGCTCTGTATTAAAGAGGTTAAAGCTGAAATGGTGAGATCAGACGGCCTCTGGCTGCAATTTTCAGCAAGCCAGAAGTGGAATAATCAGGAAACAACCAAAATGAGCCACTTCTTGGGGATCCAATCATGTGTTTGGTCTAGAATCAGAATGTCTGAATCTTTTAGCCAAAATTCCAGTCTCCCACACAAGACAGGATGGCAGAATAGGACTCCCCCCATAGTCTTTCTGCTTTCTACCTTGAGACAGTCTACTTTAGACTACCATCTTGTGGCACATTAAGTAACGGCACCATTGCAGAACTGCCAGCTTCTAAGAATAGCTCCCTCATATTGTAGTGTTTAGATAACAGAGTCAGATCTTGATAAATTTCTGTTTATAGAAAATGTTAATAAAAGACTAATTGAAGCCCCTCATATCCTGGCTTTGAAAACAGTACACAGTGTGGAGAAAATTAATCACTTTGACATGTTCTGCCACACCAAAGGAGTAAAAGGGGTCTGCTTCCCTTGGCTTTTTGAGAGCAAATTTGATCCACAGATTTGGGCAATTTTCGAGGGCAACAAAAATTGCCGCATTTCTGTGATGTGACAGGTTGCTTGTATATTGTAGAGATGGTGCAGTATAGCTACATAATTATAGAATCGAATACTTTATAGCTTCATAGCCGATCAGACTGTACACACATGAGCTGATGAGACTTTTCTCCCACATAATTAAACACAGACCAGTTGCAGATAATGCAAGACTGGTGATAAACTAAACAACCCTAATGAAAAAGAATTGCAAACTACCTTCTGGCGGCAACACCCAGCATTAAGTGGACTGAAGCAACGCCGTGCAGCGGTACTGGCTTACCAAACAGCAGCCTGAAATTATTGGGACATTATTTATTTTATTTTATTTTATTTTATTTTTATACCGCCCATCTGGCAACCTAGGCCACTCTGGGCAGTTTACACAATACAGTAAAACAATACAATATGAAGCAAAACAATACAATAAAAAGGAACAATAAGACAAAATAATCAATACAGTGTAAACAAAATTAAAATAATATCAATAAAACTATTAAAATAAAATAGTGAAAGCATGGCAGGGAGGGGAGGAGCCAGCGACAGTGAACGATCAGCTCTGGAAAGAACTCCCCTTCCCTCTGCAGTTTCTGTGATCCTGAAAGGGATTTATCACCAATCAGGAGAGATCGGTGGTCCTAAACAGAGGGAGATCCTGAGCAGATAAAAGAGGTGCCTTAGGGCAACCTTCAAAGCTCGGGAGGAAAACTCCCTTTGTGGCAGAAATGCTAGAAGGGGCTGGAAAATGGCGCTGAGTCGTGATTGCTCTACGTAAACAACAGAACATGAACTTATTTGAAACAAGATATACCGGTGAACGATAGAGGTAACTGAACTTTATATATCAATATTAAGGCCTTTTTTAATTTACTGGAACTATTTGATAAAAGTCTACTCAGGAGAGGGGGTGAGGGGAAAGCTGAAGCGGAACCGAGACACCGAAAACAACAGACTGAGTTTATTTTGAAGGTGTCTGTTTTACTCTTGTTGCTAAACAAGAACTTTTCCCGAGATCCCCCCCCACAACTGCTGAAGCTTTGCCTAGTAAAGTTTATGCGAGTGTGGATTGTTTTGAAAGAAGGTGATAAAGAAAATTTGAGTTACAGTCATTGTGCTTCTTAATACTTGTGGATTACGGAGGAGTAGACTGTAACAGAGACTGAATGGTGAATTTACCCAACTTCTCCTAGATATATTTTGCCTTGGAACTTTGGATCCTTTTTTTTTCCCCCTGCTATTTTCCTTTCTGCTCTTAAAAGTCCTGAAGTCCGATGGCCTTTCCTCCCCCCCCCCCCCTGCAAATATCTGGTTATTAAAGCACTATTGTATCAGGATATTATAGAATCCGGAAATGCCTGTCTGAATAACCATGTTTTTAATGATCGCTTGAAGGTTCCCAATGCAGGGGCCAGGCGGATTTTGGGCAGGAGACGATTCCACAATTGCAGGGGCTACTGCCGACAAGGCCCGGTTTCTGGTTGCTATTTTCCAAGCCACTCTCGGGGTCAGAACTCTCAACCGCCCAGCCTGGGAAGATCTTACAGGGTGGGCAGATCTAGTCGGAAGGAGGCATTCTGCCAGATAACGAGGTCCCAAACTGTTTAGGGCCTTGTATGTTAACACCATCAATTTGAAGTTGGCACGGAAACAGACAGCCAGCCAGTGCAGGGCAGCCAGGGTGCAGGAGATATGTTAGTGTCTTCTCACTCCACTCAGTAATCTGGCGGCTGAGTTCTGGACCTGCTGTAGTCTCCGTGACAGCACCAAGGGCAGCCCCATGTAGAGAGCATTACAGTAGTCTAATCTCAAGACTACCAGTGCATGGACCAGTGTGGTGAGGGACCCGATGTCAAGGTAGGGACGCAGCTGGGTGATCCGCCTTAGATGGAAATAGGCGGTACAGACCACAGACGTTATCTGAGATTCCATTGATAGTGCTGGGTCCAAGAGTATGCCCAGGCTGCGCACCTCATCCTTCGTGGAAAGAGTGACCCCCCAGAGGAAAGGGAAGCACCCAAACCGCTGACACTAGGGGCCCCCACCCGCAGGATTTCTGTCTTGTCCGGGTTCAGCCTCAGTCTATTATCCCTCTAAAACTCCTGATGACCTCCCCCAGTGGCCTCATATAGATATTAAATAGCATTGGGGAGATGATCAAACCCTGTGGGACTCCACAATTGAGAGTCCATAGAGCAGACAGCATCTCCCCAACCCAGAGAGCCTCTCCAGGAGGATACCGTGGTCGACGGTATCAAAGGCCACTGATAGGTCGAGGAGGATCAACAAGGATGTTTTCCCCCTTGTCAGCCTCCCTCAAAAGGTCATCTTGCAGGGCGACGAATGTCGTCTCCATGCCATGACATGGCCTGAATCCAGACTGGAATGAATCGAGGGCGTTGGTCTCCTCCAGAAGTGCCTGAAGCTGATCGGCCACCACTCTTTTCACCAGCTTGCTAATGAAAGGGACATCGGCGACGGGTCTGTAGTTGTTTATGTTGTCCGCCACCAAATTGGGCTTTTTGCAAATTGGTCTAATGAGCGTCTCCTTGAGGGCAAGGGGCACCCTGCCCTCCAGGAGAGGCCCATTGATAATGGCAGTAGCCCACTCTACTGTTACAGGCCTGGCCGCTTTCAGCAACCAGGCCAGGCAAGAATCTAGTGAAGAAGTGGTGGCTCTGCAGCAATCAAGCACTCTATTGACCTCAACTGACATCACAGGCTGAAACTGTGTTAGATTCTCTGGGCAAGATGCAGCAGTGGATGTCTCAGCTTGACCTACTGGTAAAGAGGAGAGGTCCAGGTCCCAGCGGATGGCCTCCACTTTGTTTTTAAAGAAGGCTGCAAATTGGTCACAAGAGATCCTACTGGGAGGCCTGACCCTGTGACCAGTCCCGGATAAATCACTTACTATACGAAAGAGTTCAACTTGATGGTCACGAGCTTCACTTATCCAGGAGGCAAAGTAAGATCGTCTTGTTGCCTTCACTTTAGCTAAGTAGATGTTAGACACAATTTTTGCAGCTTTTAAATTAGTTTCCATCGGGTCCCGTCTCCAAATGCTCTCTAGCCTCCTCCTATTTTGCTTCATCACCCGTAGCTGCTGGTCGTACCCAGCAGCTGGACGTGTTTGGCAAAGGAGGGGGCATTTAGGAGTGATTGTGACAGCTGTACTGGTGGTGGCAGCATGCCATCCATCCACCAGAGCTTCGACAGGAGCACCAACTAACTCTGGATCCAATAGCCTGCAGAGGTGGACCATCTTAATGGGTCCCTGCTCTCTGCCTGTCCAGTTGAGAACACCAGGTCTAGCATGTGACCAGCAACGTGGGTGGGGCTGTTAACACTTTGGGACATGTCCAAGGAAACCATGGTTTCCAAGAACTCAAGAGCTGGACCTGAGGCCCCAGTCTCAGCATGGGCATTGAAGTCCTCCAGGACAAGAAGCCTGGGGGACCTCAATGCTGCCACCGAGACGAAGCCTGTCCGTCAGCTCCGGAAAGGAGAGTGCTTGGGTCATGGGGAGCACGGTAAACCAGCACCATCCTAAATCCATCCCTGGCTCCCACTGACACGTGGAGGGCCTCAAGGCCTGGGATTGTCAAGGCAGAGAGCCTGACAACCTCTAAGGTGTTTTTATAGATAATGGCAACTCCTCCTCCCCAACCCTCCAGTCTACATTAGCAGCCTGGGCTCAGGTGAGCTGAACTTAAAATAGGGGAGAATCAAGCATTTGGTGATAACATAGACACAAAGGGTGTAGCCTATCCTAGCCTGCCTCTCAGGGAAGAATACTTCAGTTGACCTTTGCAGCAGTCAGTAGACAGACACATCTAATGAGAGCCACCATTCACTGTTAAACAGGTGACTGACAAATATCTCAAAGACTTCTTAATCTCTCCCTCTTCTGTAGAATATTCTGCACAGTCAACCCTGCGAATCTCAATTTTCATTTTTATTGAGACAATTTCTAGCACAGAGCTGCTTAGGAACACAACCATTAGAAACCAGATTTTATTTCTTCTATGTTCTGTAAAACATTAGTGGGGAGGGTCAATATAATGGACAGTATGGTGTATCTGTCCTGAATTCAGCATCTTACACTGGAAATTCCAAACAAAATTCTTCACTGTGGTTTCTGGGAGAGGACAGAAGCAAGAACAGTTGGGATGTGGCTGTAATCCCTCTGTGCCAAAATATTCTGAAGGGCTGTTTTGGACTTAATGAAATGGTAAAACAAAGGTGTAAGTTTAGTATAGTACACGTATAGTACAACGGAGAAACATACACACCTATTCTGTCGTCATTGGTGGTGTCCTTTTGCCTGCTGGCAACACAGGCACAATATTGTGCAGCAATATCAGGCCATTTCCTAGCATTTTGAATTGTGGATACAAAAGCACAATACCCCACATTCATAAACCAGGGTTTATGGAGGGTTTTTGGAGAACTGAATTAGTAAGCATGATTATTAGGCTTGTGTGCTCTGTGTGAGGAAGGAAATTTGTACTGGACGTTGACATGTAAAACAGAACATGAATATTCGTACTTGTATTTATACTCATACTCACACCTGACAAGGGTATCCAGATTTGCTAACTTCATACTCAGCTAAGCAGTATGCAACCAAATAGGGCTTTCTCAGAAGAACAAATACATTACTTGGGGGCAGAATATTTACTTTTAATGTAGACAATATGCAGCCCTAAGTCCAAGATCTGTTACAAAGTTTGTCTTTTGTGTTAGTGGCTCTATCAGGAATAATAAAGATTCCTGTTCTACCAAATGTAAGCCAGAGGTCACATTGCATGGGATATTGGCATAATTTATGGTGTATGAAGATTGGTCCTTGAAGCGGGATTTTAGATCACAATGGATCCATACAGTTCTGCTAGAATAAAGACTCAGATAAAAGTAGAGAAGTAAACACTTTCTTCCCCTCCTGACATATAAAAGGGGTTTTATAAAAGGCACTAAGTCCTGCTAAATAGAAACAGCTGCTGCAGAACCATTTGCAACATAGCTTACTGTGGATTCATCCAGCCTTTCACAGTAATTCACAGCTAAGAAAGGCTGTTGATAGCATGATCACCTTTCCCTCTCACGGAACGTCCAGGAAAGAGAATTTCAAAGGCTCATCCCTGAACAGTTTTCTTTGGCATTTCTCTTGCTCTGTTTTTGTCCCTCTTTTAAAAATGAATCTTTCATTTTCTCTCTCTGTCTTTTGAACCACAGGGTTTTCTGAGAAGACGGATAATGTGGTAAAACCAGGGGCATGCTGTGCCTCATGCAAAGAGTTCTATCAAATAAAGCAGACAGTGTTGCAACTTAAACAAAAGGTAAAGAAGGTATTTGGATTTATACTGTATCTAGAGTAGGATCCCCATAGCCATGGGAGATCAGTTCCAACCTCCCCGCATGGATGCTGAAAACTGCAGATAATAGAGAATGCTATACGTAGTATGGTCTCTGGCTCCCTCTAGTGGCCAGTTCCAGTAATGATATCATTATACATGATTTTTTCTGTGTATAAGATGCCCTCATGTATAAGACGCCCCCATGTATAAGACTTTTCTAGCCCAAAATTAAGAAATCTTAACTTAGCTTTGAGTATTCAGCCTCTGGGCTCAGAACACTGGGACATTAAGAGTCCCTGTTGCATCTGAGCCTACAGGCTCCACCTCCAATGACGTGTGTTCCAAATGGTTTGTTCAGCATCAGCTGACGTCAGTTCCATAAGGCTCGTGATTGGAGGAAGCTAAGTCTCCTGACTGTAGGAAGCTAAGCCTCGTGATTGAAGGAAGCCTGTTTACAGAGGCAAGGTATGGGCCATTTTGTTCTCTCTGCAGCTTACTTCTGTGTATAAGATGCCCCTCAATTTTTAGTGTAATGGTTTTAGGAAAAGGTAGTGTTTTATACACAGAAAAAATACGGTACATATTTCTGAGGTTTTTCTTGTAATATTTTTCATATTTTGAGACTGCAGATAAGTGAAACCACAGATAGCAGTCCTGTGGATACAGGAGTACTACTGTAGTGAGTTTTGCCAAAACTATCTTTAAATCAAATATTCTGTGGCTGTGTTGCAGAACCACTTTGTCTGAAGAATGTGTTCTCTCTCTCTCTCTTCTGAGAGAGCAGTTCAGTATTAGAATTAGTTTCCTCAAGGGTGTTAGAATCACTTTCCTTAAAGTCTTAAAAAAAACCTAAACAGGATCACTTGATGATGCTTTAACACAGGACAAGTAATTCACTGCAGCTAATATGATTTAAGATTTTCAGTATGTCTAGATTCGTGTGAAGGGCAGTGCCAAAGAATGCTCCAACTACCGTACAATTGCACTAATTTCACACGCTAGCAAGGTTATGCTCAAAATCCTCCAAGGCAGGCTTCAGCAGTATGTGGACCGAGAACTCCCAGAAGTACAAGCAGGATTTCGAAGGGGCAGAGGAACTAGAGACTAAATTGCTAACATGCACTGGATTATGGAGAAAGCCAGAGAGTTGCAGAAAAACATCTACTTCTGCTTCATTGACTATGCAAAAGCCTTTGACTGTGTGGACCACAGCAAACTATGGCAAGTCCTTAAAGAAATGGGAGTGCCTGACCACCTTATCTATCTCCTGAGAAATCTATATGTGGGACAGGAAGCAACAGTTAGAACTGGATATGGAACAACTGATTGGTTCAAAATTGGGAAAGGAGTACGACAAGGCTGTATATTGTCCCCCTGCTTATTTAACTTATATGCAGAATACATCATGCGAAAGGCTGGACTGGAGGAATCCCAAACCGGAATTAAGATTGCCGGAAGAAATATCAACAACCTCCGATATGCAGATGATACCACTCTGATGGCAGAAAGTGAGGAGGAATTAAAGAACCTCTTAATGAGGGTGAAAGAGGAGAGCGAAAAAATGATCTGAAGCTCAACATCAAAAAAACTAAGATAATGGCCACTGGCCCCATCACCTCCTGGCAAATAGAAGGGGAAGATATGGAGGCAGTGACAGATTTGACTTTCTTGGGCTCCATGATCACTGCAGACGGTGACAGCAGCCATGAAATTAAAAGACGCCTGCTTCTTGGGAGGAAAGCGATGACAAACCTAGACAGCATCTTAAAAAGCAGAGACATCACCTTGCCGACAAAAGTCTGCATAGTCAAAGCTATGGTTTTTCCAGTAGCGATGTATGGAAGTGAGAGCTGGACCATAAAGAAGGCTGATCGCCGAAGAATTGATGCTTTTGAATTGTGGTGCTGGAGGAGACTGGACAGTGTCATCGAAGCTACCAACATGACTTTGACCAAACTCTGAGAAGCAGTGGAAGACAGGAGGGCCTGGCGTGCTCTGGTCCATGGGGTCACGAAGAGTCGGACACGACTTAATGACTAAACAACAAAAAGATTTGTTTGATCTATTTCAGTTCATAGAATCATAAAATTGTAGAGCTGAAAGGGACCCCAAAGGTCATTGAGTCCAGTCCCTTGCCAAAGCAGAAAATCCATAGCTAAAGCATGCTATATGGCATGCTATATATAGATTTCTCAAATTTATAGGGCAATGTTGTATGGTCCATGTAATCAAGTTAAATTTTTATTATTCTTTTGTATATTATTTCCTGATGTTGGAGAAGCTAAACACTCAGAAGAGAGAGATGGGATGGTAGTTTTTTTAAATGGCAAACCACTCTAGGCTATTTTATGGACAAAGGTTACTTCTGCGGGAGTAGAACCAATTAAAAAAATTATTGTTGACTTTACACAATCAAATTTTTCCAGAAACAAGACATTGTTTTTCTGACTGAAACCACTTATGGAGAAAATGCATGGGGGAACTGAGGTTCATGAAGGACACGATGGCTGAAATCCTATTGCTTTGCTGTACATGTGGAAGGCAAATGGCATAACATTTGGTCCCTTGTAGCTGGCAGTTAATATGCCCCTGCTGGGATTTTGGAGCGTCTGCCAAGCCAGTGGGTGTTCACACCCCCAAGAATCCAGTGGTGACTCATTAGTTGGCTATTAGAAGTGACTGAGGCCTTTTGCCTTCTGCATGCACAACAAAGCAATGGATTTCAATCTCTATGTGTTTTCATGGGATCATTTGAAATGTCCAGTGACATATGAGTGGCTTTCAGTATGTAACTGGATGACAGGAAGGAAGAGGTTGTGTGAATCCATTTGTTTGTTTGTTTGTTTGTTTAAGGTAGGGCCATCAGAGCCACATTACCTCCAAAATAGAGACTTCTGGCATTCATCTCATCTAGGAGAAACTCACACAGATCAATATCATAATAACAGAAAGTCACCTTCTCTCACTCACCTCCCAAATGGGGAAGACATCTTCCAATTCCTCTGGTGGGTGAAAAGTAACATTTCCCTTCTCAGCCTTCCCAGCACCTTCTGGTTGCCACTGTTTTATTTCTCAAGATGCTAGAATGTTCCAGGGCATTCTGGGGAAAATATAGCAACCCAACCAGTAACCACTATCCCCTCTGCCCTAATTACACTAGAATGTCATTACAATTCTGTGTCTGGGGAAAGAAAATGGTGGCTGGCGGTCTTTGAGAGAGGCTGTGAAGCTCCTGAAGATCAAGCAGAGAAACGAAGGCCCAGTTTCTGGTTTGGCTCTAGCCTGGTGATAGGATGGTTTTCGAATTCTCTGAATATCCTCAGAACCTGTTAGGAGTTTTTCAGCTAGAAGATCTGCAGTGGCAGCCAACTTTCACTGGCAGCCAGCTTGTTTAGTCACTCCACCTGCTGTGTGCAAAGTGCTGGGTATGTTAAATAGATTGCCTTTCTACTTCTTATGGGCTGACTATAAAAACCTAGTAGAGTCAGGAAGTACCCTGCATTAATGGAGTCAAACCCCAAATTGTGCTCCAGAATTCTGTGCAAGACTCAAGCATCTCGTGGTGGACGTGCTAGAAAGGATTCCCTGGAGACAGAACTTTTTTAAAAAAAAACAACCACTCTGGCTTATTCTTTCTTCCACACCATCCCCTTGATGGAGTTGAAAAACTAGTCAGAGGGAGTCTTTTGCCAAAAGAAATAAACAACAGGCAATCTAGGCATGCAAAGAATCCCATGTGTAGAAGAGTTCTCTGTCAACATGTGCTTATTCAGATACATGTAAGTATGTATTTAATTAGAAGTAAATCTTAGAGTGGACCCAGGCATCTGTCTCCAAGCCAAGTCAGACACAGTTTCTGCACGGAACTTCGTCTGAACGACAACATGAAATGCAGACAGATCTGAGGTTAGAGCTCAACTCCTTGACTGTTGTCCCTTTTGAAAGTATTCCACCCAAGTGTTTACATCCTCGTGCAGGAAAGATTCATGCATGAAGGAGGTGTTGGAGTGAGATCACTGTTGTACAGTGATTCCAAGCTTGAATCAAGAATGTAGAATGGAATAGAAATTAGGTCAAGTGCATATTAATGTCTGGCAAGATGATACTATTCAACATCAATAGCTCGGGACTTGGCTTTGAAACCCGTGCAAGGCAGATGCTCCTTTCTAGGAGATAATAAAGAATGAGTCAGCTTAATGGAGCAACTGAGTGGGCAAACACACAGCATGTGAGCTTCTGAGGCAGACTGACTCAGCCAGTTGTCATCTGTTATCCCTTCATGCCTAAAATTGACTATGGTCACTGTTAAAGAAATAGTTTGTTTTCAGTTAAAATTGTACATGGATAAGTTTCCTCCACTCAGCAGGGGGAGATAGTTATCCTCTAGCACAGTTGTTCCCAATCTTTTAAAAGTTGTGACCCCTTTTTATAATAGCAAAGTAACCTGCAACCCCCCACCACATTTGCATAAAATGGTATTTTCAATGGGGTAAACTTATCCCTTCTCAGAAAGTGGAGGGTGTGTTTCTCATATATACACATGCATGCTAGCACTGGTTCCAAAAGGTCAAAGAAAAAATCATTTAACAAAGCTACAACACATATAAGATGAACCATGACCCCTCAGAAAACACTTTGCGACCCCCTTGGGGGCACAACCTCCAGGCTGGGAAACACTGCTCTCATGTTTCAGTCTCTATAAGTGAAAATACTCCAGCAGCAGAGCACACACTTAAAGTGTAGAAGATCCGTCTTAAGGACCTCCATGTAAACAAGCTACAGTAGGAGTGCTGGATCGGATCCCTGTGAGAGAACTTGTGAAGTGCTATCAAACACAACAGAAGCTATCTGGTTGGATGAACTAAATAAAATAATAATTATCTGTTATCAAGTCAATTTATACTTACTTTCCAGGGTGCTCTGGGTACAACAGTACTCAGAAATGGTTTTCCATTTCCTTCTTCTGAGGGCACTGTGAAGCCATGTAACTTGCCCAAGACCACACAGGCTGGCTCTTCTCTTTCAAAGGAAAATGGAGAATGGAACTCCTGACCTCTGGCTGCACAGCAGTCAGTCTAGAACCTTGTACCATTCAGTGTCCTAAATCTAAGGGTTGACTCTTACATTAGTTTTTTTATGTAGGTCTGTGTAACAGAGGGGAAAATGCAAAACTCACTTCTTCAAGTTGCTGGAGTGTATTTGCATGGAATTTAAAAACTCAGCCCTAGCAGCGAAACTATTTTGAAAGGTTGGTGTGTGTCTCTACTTCTTTCTGGCAGAATAACCTTGTGAAAGAGGATGAGTAAGTGGCCTATAGAACACCCAGTCTAGAAGACTCTGCTGTATCACTCTGGCTTTTTTAGAGTTCAGACCTACAGTAATATGTCTTAGTAACTGAATCATGAATTGAGAGTAGTGCACTGAAAAAAATTGACTCAAATGCTGTACCTAAATTAGGTATCCTTGAAAATAATGAAAGGCTTTTGGTTGATGGACATACTATTTGTTGCAGGTTGCTTTGTTGCCAAATAATGCTGCTGACCTTAGCAAACCACTCACAGGGGAAAAAGTACTTGCATCGAATGCCTATATACCAGGACCTCCAGGACAACCAGGTGATCGAGGTCCTCCAGGTAAGGCAATAAAGATCCATTGCTACATTTCAGAGATTCAAGAAAAATATTTTTGTTGTGTTTGATATACATGTCGTTTTGTATCCCAGCCATTCTAAAAGGAAACCAGGTCAGGAGTAATCACAGAGCTCTCCAGTAGGCCTTTAGTGGTAGACTAGTTCCATCTGATTAGAACTGCAAAATGAGCTGTCCAAGGTGCTGTAAGCTTTATTTCTTCTCTTTTCCTAAATGAAAACCAGTTTCTCCCAACTTGTGTGTTTGCTGTGTGGTTTGTGAACCATGGCTGGTAATTGCAAAAGGATGGAAATGGTTTGTGGATTTCCCTGAAAATCTCCACCTGTAAGACCGCACTGCTTGTGTGCTGCATATTTGCACTGCGTTGAGAAGGGGGTTGGACCCGATGGCCTTATAGGACCCTTCCAACTCCATGATTCTGTGATTCTATTTATTCATGGTGAAACAAAGCATTATAACTGTTATTGCTGTCATAGTATGATGTTACTTAGCATAGTGTAACATAGCATCCTAAGTAAACAGCCTGGAGGCCGTACTGCAATGGATGCAGGGGAATGGGTTGAGGCTGAACCCGGACAAGACGGAGGTCCTGAGGGTGGGTGGCCCCTCCATTGACAGCTTGGGAAACTCCCTCACTTTTGGGGGGGGTGACTCTCGCTGCGAAGAGTGAGGTTCGCAGCTTGGGAGTACATCTGGACCCGGCACTCACCATGGAAACCCAGGTGGCGTCAGTGGTCCGCTCCGCCAATTACCACCTGTGGCGGATTGCCCAGCTGCATCCCTATCTTGATGGTGGGGCCCTCACCACTCTGGTCCATGCGCTTGTAATCTCGAGATTAGACCACTGTAATGTGCTCTACGTGGGGCTACCTTTGAGATTGATGCGGAAGCTTCAAATGGTGCAGAATGCGGCAGCCAGATTACTTAGTGGAGTGAGAAAATTCCAGCATATCTCTCCCATTCTGGCTGCTTTGCATTGGCTGCCCATTCGTTTCTGCATTGACTTCAAAGTGTTAATGATGACTTATAAAGCCCTAAACGGTTTAGGACCTCGATACCTGACAGAACGCCTTCTCCTACCTAGATCTACTCGAGTCACTCGCCAGAGCCAGGAAAGACGGCTGAGGGGCCTGACGCCGAGAGAGGCCCGGAAAGAAAGAACAAGAAACCGGGCCTTCTCGGCGGTGGCCCCTCAACTTTGGAACAGCTTGCTGCCAGAGATCTGCCTGGCACCCTCGCTGGGTGTTTTTAAGAGTCAATTAAAAACTTGGCTCTTTAGGCAGGCCTTCCCTCCTACCAATTCTTGATTGTACCTTCTTGGCTTTTGTTGTTTTCTCCCATCTTGATCATATTATTATTGTAGATTTTAATTGTTGTTTTTATTTGTTTGCCGCCCTGAGTAGACTCCTGTCTAGAAGGGTGGGCTATAAATCCAATAATAAATAAATAAAATAAATGTGACCCATTCGACCAATGACACTGGTTCTCCAAAGCAGCCTGATGTTTGTATCAACTGTTCATAAAAGTCCTATTCAGTCAATGCAACTGTGTGTTGTTTAAACACATGAGGAGGAGAGAGTACTAGGCCTGACTTCTATGGTTTTTCTTTGCTTTTAGCAAAAAAGAGCCAATTCTACACATGGGGTGGGGTCCTTTGAGCAAAAAACACAGGAAAGAGAGGGTTCTTGCGTGTGTATCTGGGGTAGAAGACAGAAGGGGCAAGGCTGGTATGCCGCCTTCCTCACATGTTTAACTAACACATTGCCTTAATGACTAAACAAGGCTAACAGAGAGAAATTCTATGAACTATGCTAATTTTGAACACAACCTCTATTTCTGACACTTCCATCAAGTTCTAAGGAATCCTTAGATTAGTCTACATTCAATTAGCCAAATATGAGAGCATCAGTAGCTCAGCACACCCAACAAACAGAGGTAGATGCAACAGGCCAGCTAAAGTAGGAGAGGTGCTTCTTCCCATTGTTGTCTTAGGTTAACCCCATCTGCCAACCATAATTGCACACAATTGCCTGAACCTATTGTCAGACTCAACAATTTTATTTTGATTGCAGGTGCTACGGGTCCAAAAGGAAGTCCTGGATCTCCTGGTCCTCCTGGTCTGCCAGGCCCTAGAGGAGCCATGGGTCCTATGGGGCCATCTCCAGACTTGTCCCATATTAAGCAGGGCAGACGGGGCCCTGTGGTTAGTATTCCAACTCTATACCATGAGTGCACATAGTCTGCATGTGTCCTACCGCAACATGTTTTTGAGGATTGTGGTTTTGTCTTACAGGGTCCTCCAGGGGCACCAGGAAGAGATGGAACAAAGGTGAGCAAGCAAATTTCCCACACACATTCCCATATACTTCTTTTAAAAAACAGAACGTCCTGTCAAGTTGGAAAGATGGAAGGGATATGGGGCTTGAAATGAAATATAAAGAAAGGCAGAGGTAAAACTGCCCATCATCAACAGTGCTCCCTTATTGCTGAGACCAGTGTGGAAAAGCAGAACTTGCTTGTGTAAGACAGGTATTCCACTTAACCCCAAAGGACCTGTTGTTGCTAAGAGCTTCCCTTGATGGTCCCCTATAGTTCCCTCTTTTAGACGGACTTTGATGGTGATCTCTAGTCTGATCTCCACCAAGGACTCAGGCTATAGGTCCCAAATCACGGAGTGTAGACAAGTTACTTTTTTGGATTACAACTCCCAGAATCCCTTGGCTACTTTCTCCACCTCTGCTAAATCTTGATATGGAATGGGACCACACCTCTGTGCTCTTAACATGTGTTATTGTTAGTGGTCATCACATGCTTTTGACTTATGGTGACCCTAATAGCACTTTTGAGATACATAAAATGTTCAAGGAATGGTTCCCATTCCACCCTCATCCCATGAGTTTCCATGGCCAAGCAGAGATTTGAATCCTAATTCAGCACCTTATTCTCCACATCACACTGTCTTGCTCTCCATTCTGGCTCCCTCTCTATTACAGTACATCTACAATATAGCTTTAGCAGAGGTTTGTGCCATTTGTTATGAAAGAATGTCTGGGGCCATAGATTGCATGTTGGATAGGATATAATGTTCTCCAGCAGTGCTCATTCCATGAAAATACTTTCAGTTTAAATTTACAGTCTTGAAACTTTAATCCACTGTTGAATTGCTGTTATGATCTGACCTGCTGCCAATACTGATGCTTTTTTTTTTCAATTTCTCTCTGTTAAATCAACATATTAATACTGTAGATGAATGGGCTGTTTCGTTGTTGTGGTTGCAATTGTAGATACGTTAGGTTGGACAGAATTCAGATTTTTATGGAATAACGTTTTGGTTTCTATAGGTCTGTGATTCATTATTTATTACCTACTGTAATTATTTGTCATATTTTTATCTTTTTAAAAGAGTGCCTCCCCATTCTTCAATAATCTCCGAAGACTAACACAATTCGTTGATTTGAATCCTTAAGATAAATAATGTAGTTTGGAAATAATTGGCCAAATCCAATTGTTAGTTCCAAGCAGACTAGTGGTGAAAAAGAGAAAATGTTCTGATTTAGCTGGTGGAACTTCTGATTTAAATTCCTGAGCCAACAAGAGTCCATCACGAATCAAATCCATAAGTTATGTTTCAGATTTAATCAATGCAAATTAAGCAGAATGGTGTTTGTTTCAGGGTGAGAGAGGTGCACCAGGAGAAAAAGGACCACCTGTGAGTATGATATCTGATTTCTACTGAGATTTTATCAGTAAAGAATGGGGCAATATTTCTCATACTCAAACGTCTTAGGAGAAAGTGATTGTGTTCATATCAACCATATGTTCATTTCTGTTTAATTAGGGCCAAACTAGATGTTTACTTAAATATGTGGCTGCTGTCAAAAGCAGCAATTACATGTCTACTTTTGCATTTTTGCAGCCCCAAAGGACACCTGAGCGCTCCCCGTTAAGGAAAAAAAATTTTTCTTGCTCAATAAAACGCTTCTGCCACTCCTTAGAGATTTCCCTCCAAAATCCGTCCGTCTGTCCGTCCGTCCGTCCGTCCGTCCTTCCTTCCTTCCTTCCTTCCTTCCTTCCTTCCTTCCTTCCTTCCTTCCTTCCTTCCTTCCTTCCTTCCTTCCTTCCTTCCTTCCTTCCTTCCTTCCTTCCTTCCTTTCTTTTTAAAAACAGAACGTCTTGTCAAGTTGGCCCTTGCCCCTTTCCTTTATCATGAGAGAAAGCCACCTCTGGGGTTGATATGACCCTCATTTGAGACAAAAAACATTGCCCCCAAGCCTGCTGAGGTTTCTCACACCTGCTTTATTGGGAGAAGCTTCGGGACTCAAGCTGTCTTGCACCGGGAGAAAGGCAGGATGGAAATAAAATGAATGAATGAATGACGCTGGTGCTGGAAGCGGTATTTGTTAGGAGACGTAGAACATTATGTTCTCAGAGGATGAATAAATTATATGGAGATTACAGAAGGGGAAATGAGGTGAACAGTTGTCACTTATAAGCAGTCATGTGCTTAAGATAACATTTGGTTGATTATTTCCTCCAACTTAGTGATGCCAAAAGACACTTCCCTGCTATTACAGCAAAATAATGCAGTATTATATACATCATTGATAAAAAGCAAAATGTCATCTCCAATTTGCCAATCTGCTTTGGGACCATAAGCTAATTAATTTATTATTAAGGATGCATCTTTTGTGGCTGCAGAGATCATCTCTGTATTTGTATACATAGACTAAAAGTAATACGTACGAACTTCTAGCCTGTGACTAGCAGGGACTCAAGAATGTTGAATTGCATGGCTCATATGTGTACCTTATACATTTCCTCTATAATCAGTATGGGAATTGCCACTGTTTCTAGGAAATCCTGCAAGCTATGATATGTGAATATTGGTGTATTTTTTGGTGTGGATCATACCCATTGGCATTAAAAGACCTAAAATGAAGAGCTGCTTCATTTGTTACTTCTCTTTTTATCTACAGCCAAGCTGAACCAAACACACACCTCAAATTACTCCAAGCAGCCAGTTGGTTGGGAGTGGGAGTTCTAACACAGAGAGACAGACTTCTCCTATTTATTCCAGTGGAATAATGTTTTCTATGCATGTATTCCCCACTGGCCCCGCCTCACCCTCCTGAAGCCAATAGAGCAGCCTGTCCTACCCCGCTATCATATACTGATGTCAAAAAAACCCTTTTCTTGTCCCTTGACTATTTATATAATGGTTTCTTTTTTAATAGCTACATGAATAAATGTGTCTCCTTTAATATTTTTTACTTATTTCCTCCTTCACTGCCACCAGCCTAGTTGCCCCCATGTGTGTTTGCCCCTTTACTTAGGCCCTCTTAACACCCTCCACAAAGCCGTGCCTCAGGTATTGATGTCCACATCACTGAGCTTGAATTAATTTAATAAGTTTTTATTAAAATAACAGTGTCTGAAGGCTGCTGTTCCATTTATTCAGCACCATTGACACCTCTAAACCCCCAAAACCTGACACTCATTATTTCTCCCAACCAATCAGAATCATTCTTACAACATTCCATGCTCCTTACTCGCCCCCTCCCATTACAAACTTACTAAACCAATGCATTTCAAAGCAAAACACTTGTCATTACCATATAAACTATACGTTTAAACATAATAGGACATCACATGGCCCATATGCTCAGGATCAACAGGTATGCTTTGAAGCTGCTCTGAAGCAAAACTGATTGAGGAAGTAATTAAATGGTGGAATAGGAGCGGGTAGTGTTTACACTCCAAATAATTCTTTCTGTGCTTTTCCTTGTAAAGAATTATTGGCAGGAATCCTGTTAGATGTTTACTTTGGTCAGTAATTGCATAGATCAATGTCAAGATGCTGCTTGCAATCCTGGTCATACCCCAGGACTGCAACATGACCAGGAACATAAACGGCAAGTCGTTATTTAGCAGTCATTCATAGGTGCAATTATGCGGGTATAAATCTCAAACAGGATTCTGACCATTGTTTCTTATATACAGTCAACCCTCGACTTACAAACTTAATCCGTTCCGGAAGGACGTTCGTACATCGAAAAGTTCGTAAGTCGAAGTACCATTTCCCATTGAAATGCATGGGAACGGAATTAATCCGTTCCAGCATTTCAAAAAAATACCAAAATAAAAATAAAAAGAGCAAGTCCCACGCTGGGACTGCAAAAAAAAAAAAGCACACACACACACACACACACAAAAACCACAGAAACATAACCCCCCAGTCCAAACCCACCCTCCAAAACCCACACAGAAAAGTTTTTTAAAAAGGACTTACCAGTCCGAAGCCTGCTGGTGCTTGGCGAGCGGCCAAGCGCCCGGCCAGCTCTAGCCTCCCAGCGCTGGGTGAGCGCTGCCTCCAATCGCGGCGGCGGGGGACCCCAGGGAGGTCTCCCATGGCGGCGGGGAAGCTCCCAGGGCTTCTCCGCCACCATCGGAGACCTCCCGGGGGTCCCCCGCCACTGCGATCGGCGCCTTCAGGCTTTCCCGGGGAGTAGACCGGGCCTACTGGGGGAAGCCCTCCCCTGGTAGGCCCGGTCTACTCCCCGGGAAAGCCTGGTAGACCGGGAGAGAAGCCCACCGCCATGGGAGACCTCCCTGGGGGTGGTCTTCGAATTTCCCGCCCTTTCTCCCTGCCTTTTTGGCTTTGGAGGTCTCAAACGGCTTCGTCCGATGTCGGGGGGAAAGCCCTTTGAGACCTCCGAAGGCGCCGATCGCTCCGTTGGCATTGACTTGCAAACAGAGCCTCGTTCGTAGGTCGAGGCTCAGTTCGCAAGTCGATGCCAATTTTTTCCAACGGAGCCGTTCGTAAGTCGAAATGTTCGTAACTAGGGCCGTTCGTAAATCGAGGGTTGACTGTAGTAGACAGTGAAAAAGTGAATGCCACAAAAGTCAACTTCCTTCAGCTCTTTTATGGAGCTAACTCTCCTTTCATCTTGCTTATTTAAGTGAAACTGAAGGTGTTTAAAAGAATCTTATACAATGAAGCATTTTTTGTTTGAAATTTATATTTGGAGAAAATTCATGTAGGATTCCCCCCCCCTTTTCAATCAAATAACCCTGTCATGCATGTGGTGATGACCTATCCACAATAGGTGCTTTGATAGTGTCACACATTAGGAACAGGAAGGACTAGTAACTTGTTCTCTCAATATTTTTAGGGGCCACCAGGTTCTTTTGACTTTCTGTTACTGATGATGGCAGACATCAGAAATGACATCGCAGAGCTACAAGAGAGGGTGTTTGGGCACAGAACTCATTCACCAGCAGAAGAGTTTCCATTACCTCAGGAATTTATGAACTATCAGGACATGGTGGATCTGGGATCTGGAGAAGACTACAAACAAAGGACTACATCAAAAAACTCCAGAACACGCAGGGAAAGCAATCATTAAAAAGAGCTTATGACCTGTAAAGAATTAAAACAAATAGTAGGGAAGTGATCCATAAGTCACGTACACCAACATACTTGCATGTATTTCAGCTTGGCCATGTGGAAGTCAACAGGAAAAAAGACAGTGTACACATTTCAGTGGGATTAACACATTTCATTTCTTAAGTGTTACATACAGGCAGGACCAAATTAAAAGTCAAATGAGGTGACGAGTTATTGTGAGAAGAATCTGTTGCTAGGATGTACCAGTTCAGAATGCCAGTGGGGAATCACATTCTTGAGTAGTTCCTTGTGTAAATACAAACTTTCTTGCATTTAGAAAACCAGTGTGCTATAAAAAAAGTGTTGGGCTTTCTCTTTGACTTGCTAGCTTTTCAATTCAAGGAGGTTTATGTTTGTTTCTTTTAAGATGGGAAGGACTGAAATATTTGATCCCCTTGTTGATGTCTGAAGTGCTACAGCTGAGAAGCATGCCCTTAGGCTAGTACCATCTGACATATTCTCAGCTACCATTTGACTGTGATCTTTCATTTCCACCATCTGCTCTGCCAACATCTACACCTAAAGAAAAGTCTGTGCCAATGCAGCTATGAATAACCATGTACAGAGCCTTTCTCATTTCCTTCTCTTGTACAATGTGGGCAGATCTTGTTGGCCAAGGTATCTATATATTCTGATACATTCTTTATCCCAGACTGCATTCCATTTTCCATCATCTTGCAAAAGGTGAGCAGCTGCTGCATTTAGAATTTTTAATTGTAGAGAATTTTAGGAGCTCACTGTAAGTAGCAAGATACTAGTACATTGGGAAATTAAGGTGACAGATAGGGAAATAGCATATATAGTAAACAACAGGTACTATGAAATAAGCAGCAAAAGCACTGTTACTTTCTATGACCAAGTGGCTTCTAAGCTGTCTTAAATACAAGTATTGTGGCTTAAATGGCTTGTAGATTGCACTGTTCTGAAGAGTTGTACAATATTTTTAAAATGCACTGATAACATACAAAATTATATATGTATTTTATTGCTCAGAGATTTCTCCCTTTTCTATAAATTTTTGTCTTCCCCAGAGATGATTACTGGCAATAAAGTGAGACTGACCATGTGTGTCTAGGTAAGATCTAGCTCATAGATCTGAATATGTACTTGCAATGAAATCTGTTTTAGAGCAACATGTTCTAAAAGTTGGGTAACTGTAAGTATTGCTACTTCAAAGTGCACCTGCATGATTGGAGGTAGAGACAGTTTAAAATGTTTACTTTTCCTATTTCTCAGTAAATCAGTGAATTAAGGTTTTTTTTTAAAAAACTGAATTAACAGTGTTTCAGTGTTATCAGCTAGTTAAAAAATAGAATTTTCCAGAAATGCTTGCCTTGAATGAATCCTGTTCTAGATGCAGTAGTTCTACGTGATCCAGAGCCAGAAATCCTCATATACAATATTGGCCAGCTTCTTTGTTAGACTTCTTCCCTATCAAACACAGCCAACTCTGAAATATTTGTTAATTATTGGAAGGAGGGGAATGCAGAGGATTCTGTTTTCTCCAAGTGAGGGTACCAGTAATTGAACTGCAGTGGATAGGTTCACAGAGGAAGTACCTGTCTGGTGAACTCAAAACAGAAGCTGTTTATCCTGCAGGTCCATGCAGAGTCAAATCTGCAGAAGACGATCTACATGTAGAAGAATATTTCTGCAAAGGTTTAGGTTTGGGGGTGGGGGTGGGGAATCGAGGTGATGGAGAGAGCAGTGGAGACTTTTATATCCACATACCAAGATACTGAATATTCTCCATTGCCTAAGAGTTGGGTTAGATGACATTTGAGATCCGTTCCATCTTGAGCTGCTGGATAGTTCAGTGGTTTAGGTATCTGGCTCTGGAGTCAGAGGCTGGGAGTCCTGTTCCCCACTGTGTTTCTTTGATTGGCTGGACCCGATGACTCATAGAGTCCCTTCTAGCTCTGCAGTTCTAAAATGATGATGATGATGATGATGAATTTATGATTCTGTGAAAATGTGAGCAGATCCTACTGGAGGTAAACTGTCTTCTTTAGAAAGATAGAGGGGAAAGAACCCTGCAGTCTTCTAGACAGTCATTGATATAACCTCCAGGGGGTAAACTCTGGCTTTAACTACTTATGCATAGAAACTCTCAGCTCTCATTCTGTCATTTCTAAATTCAAATTTCAAAAATGCCTTTGCACAGTTTCTCTGCATGCTTGGTTCTGAATGCCAGGAAAATAAAGCAGCAATGTGGTTCTCATGTAAAATGCCTAAATACCCACACACACACCCAAATCAGACAAAAACATTTAGATGAGACCATAGCATAGGTCTTTCACATTGGTTGAGGGATTGTCAACTCTTGTAACTGTGGATTGGGGAGTCTTTCTGAAGAGATCATATTCCCTTGCAGGTATTCTGTTGGCCATATGTGGCAGCAGGAAAAGCCAAAAGTAGGTGAGGTCCCCTTTCTCTCTTACCGGGAATCTCCCAGCCCAGCTGCTGGAGAAGGGACAGAACCTGCCAGAGGCCTCAGTTGATAGCCTGCATGTTTCCTTTGATGTTTTCAAATTCAAATGTAACCTGCATACGGCTCCAATGCAGTGCGTAGTCCGAAGAGAATATGGCTGGCCCATAGTGGGGAGAAAATATTCCCGGATGTATTGCCCACAGATACTTAGGTCACATGTGTCTGTTAAGTAGGGAAAAAAACTAACAAGTAATCTAATTCAGTTCACTCCATATCTGGTATATATAGGACAGAGCATAATAAAATTTGTTCCATCCAGTTGTCTGTTACACAGTTGTGCCTGATGTTTTCTGCGGCAGGCCCTCTCCTCCCTTCTCCTGTAAAGCAGAAAGGTTACAAGTACAGAATAGTATATGCAGTGGGTCAGTTGGATTGGCTCCATAGAGTTTTATTGGGGCGTTGAGTTGTGAAAACACATAAGAAGTTGAATCCTACCCGTTATTTTTCCAAAACCAATACAATAGAGCAATTTACTGCATTCTATTGTAATGACATTATTATGTGTTGTCAAGAAGCATATTTCTTTCTTTCTTTCTTTCTTTCTTTCTTTTTTAGGCTGTAGATTAAAATGGTTTGTAAAAGCCATGCTGCAAACATGATCTATAATGCTACTTAAGGTAGTCATCTGAAAGTCATCCAAAGGCTAGCTAAGGGCTACAAGGGCAGCAGCGGTGGTGGTTCATGAGCAGGGAAGTGGCCTGCTGGTGAGACCACACTTAGAGGTCCTGGCTGCACACACAGAATGCTCAGGGTATATAGATTTGCCATCAGCAATGTGTCACTCATGGTAGGACTTGAAAGGGGACCTGTCAGAGACAGGAAATGAACGGCTACAGAGCCACAGTGCCCAAACCTCTATTTTATCCCCAGCACTGCTCATAGTGGAGGAAAAATACACTAGTCATGGAGCTGGCATTGGTAACTTTCTCTTTTCATTGGATTGAATGAGGGGGAGCATTTTGAAAAGCCAAAAAAGGAAGAAAGAATTGGAAATCCCCCCCACCCCATTCACAGACACACAAATTTGATTTGCCCTGACCAAAGACAGCCAAAGCCCAAATCTGATTCCTCCCCAGGATGACCCTGTAAACATTATTAAAAGTAGCATTATTGATTCAGTATGGCTTCACAACTTACAAAAATGTGCAATTTCGTTCTGCTTTTGTTTACTAAGCAAATTCCACTGAGTTCAGGGAAACTTTCTTCAAACTATGAGTAGATAAGATTGCACCTTAATATGTACATGTACCATATGTGCATGTTTATAATCATCAGTGTGTTTTTTTCAAAAAAAAAACTAACTAAAAATCTTTACTTCTTTGCACAATTCCCTGAACAGAAAAGGGAAAAAATAATGGCCTGCTACCCAGGCTTACCCCTTGGAGATCATAATGTAATTCCTGTCCAAAACTGTCTATAATAATGTGGCCAATCCACATGAAATTCCTACTATATTTGTCTCACAGTCATATGTGGTTGTGAGGCAAGAGTAAACTCATTCCAGGAAATTTGTACCCAGTTTTTAAAATCACACTGCATAATGAATAAGAAGCAACCAAAGATTAATGACGCATCCCGTAATTTCATTTCTTCTTCTTTTATATAAAAAACCACTATGTCCCTTTGTATTCATTTAGAAAGCTATACAACACACACTATTTATAAGAATTATATGAAGTACTAGAGAGTGTATAAATGGTGATTATGCACTATATTTGCAATTAAAGAATGATATTTTTTCTTACACCAGTGTTGGCTTTCTTTTTATCGTTCTAATTTTTGTTTATAACAAAGCCTATAAATAGAGATTAGTGAAGCCAGTGCTGATTTCCAACATTACTGAAAGGCAAGGAATGAAATAAGCTATTATACATATGCTACTCAAACAAGTAATACAGTTTTTCTTTAGAGGGTGGGAAAGTAATATTTACAAGTGTCTTGACTGATAACACAAAGTTATGGAAAGAAATATCCCTCAGCTCTATGACAGAAATCTTCAGGCGATATATTGTTGGCCATACTGCCATATAGGAAGAGATCGTTCATATAATTAATGCACATTATTTTCACATATGTGCTACATACAAAACCACAGATGAAGAACACTTTACACAGGGTTGGCAACTTCATAGTTTGCATAGCATAAGGAGGCAATCACATAAGCAAGCATACCTGCGCTGCTGGCAGGCCATCATGTTCTTCAGCTTCATAAGGTTAAGGAAATGGTTACACATTCAGTTACGCACATGGTCACAAGATGAATTATGTGTTCCAGACCCAGTGAATTGATGTATGGACACTGAAATCTAACAGCAATGAAATACCCTTTACTGGGAGGTTTTCAAAATCCATTTGTTGGGATCATAAGAGAAAAGCACTGGGCAACTGTCTTGACTAGAGATAGGCACAAACCACTGGTTTGGCAATTCGTGCCGGTTCGTTTAGTGGGCACTGCTCTGAGTGGGTTCCAGGACATTTGGAAAGCCCAAGGCATAAGTGACACTGATACTTTACTTTTATACAGGCCAAAATTCACACATGATTGCAAATTTATTTTGATGGATCAAAACTCTCCTCACATCTCTGTTAAGAAATGGCTACTTTATGTTGCAATTCAACATCAGCCAAATCTCACCTGCAAGAGCCATGTTTGAATATTTGCTGTGTTTTTTTTCTCACACACACAACTGGGACAGAATGTAGACATAAAGTCTTTACCATCTAGTCTGCTTTGTTTCATTTTTTGCCCATTCCATTTCCACATCCCTCTCTTCTGCCACCAACCCCTTTTGAAATAGCATGCCTGACAAAGGGGGCCTTGAAACTCTGAATATGAACATACAATTTTGTGCTGCCCCTTTCTCTCTCTCTCTCTCTCTCTTTCTCTCTCTTTTTCTTTTCTTTTTTCTTTTCTGGTTGACCTAATAAATATATCACTCAAGCACAGAATTTGGTGTTGGGACTTTGTTTATTGGCAATGTTTATTGGTGAATAACTCTGCTTCTGCATTCAACATTGGAACAATAACCTCTGAGAGCTTGTGTTTAGTTTTATTTCATGGTTGATGAGACAGCTGAATGCATTTCATCATGGTGCATTAAAGGCATCTTGAGTGGATATTCTTCATTACTTTCAATATACATTTGCTCTAGTTTAAGTTTTCTGACTGGTTCACTGGACCTGCCTTGTGTCATGTTACTTTCCAAGTGACAAATGATAATGTTTTTGCCTTGATACAAGGCACTGAGCCAATTCTGCTCTTTGTTATGTGTCCTTAAAGTGGAAGAGAGTTTACCTAAGTCAGATGGAAATCTCAGATAAGAATGCAGAAGTCAGTCTTCTTGCAAAATGGACTACCAATACTGTTAGGATTAGTTGGTATTTACTGGCATAGTGCAGTGACTGAACGCTGAGCTTGTGAATATTGAATAGAAATGAATAATCTGGACACTGGCAGTAAGGGGTTAAAAATAAATTCTTTTTTTATTATGCAAGAAATGCATTTAAGGGAAGGAAGAAAAGAAGCATTCAGCTTGGGCAGAGAACTTCTAAAGTTTGTGTACATGAATGTAATTCTCCTGCCCTCTAATGGAGAATGGACATCAAAAAAGTTGTGGGAAGTGACTTCAGAGAGAGATAGAAAAGAAGCAAGCCTCAGGGTACCAATCTACATACAGTGCTCTACTTATTTCATTTGCTTTTGCTTAAGATTGCACAATGAACAAAGATCTTAAGGCAGTGTACAGATCCCTTCTGGTACCAGAGCAATCCTACCCACACCAAAAAAGCAGAAGCCCCTGGCGGGCTCAAAGAGATCTGTACACTGCCTTCAGAACTGTGGTTGTTGGGCAGTCTTAAGAAGCAGGGGAAAAAATAAGTAGAGTATTTACAACTTATTTATTTATTTATTTATTTATTTATTAGATTTCTACCCCGCCCCCCCAGACAGCGTCTACTCGGGGCAGCTTACAAATATCATAAAATATCATAAAATATCATAAAAACATCATAAACATTAAACAATTAAATCAATAATATGGTGTATACAAGATGGGGAATGATAGAAAACAAGAAGATAGAATTCAAGAATTGACTGAAGGGAAGGCCTGCCTAAAGAGCCAAGTCGTTAAATGGCTCTTAAAAACACCCAGGGAGGGTGCCAGGCGGATCTCTGTTGGAAGGCTGTTCCATAGTCGAGAAGGCCCGGTTTCTTGTTCTTTCTTTCCGGACCTCTCTCGGCGTTAGGCCCCTCAACCGTCCCTCCTGGCTATGCCGAGTAATTTGGGTAGATCTAGGTGGGAGAAGGCGATCTGCCAAATATCGAGGTCCCAAACCGTTTAGGGCTTTATACGTCATCATTAACACTTTGAAGTCAATGCGGAAATGAATGGGCAACCAATGCAAGGCAGCCAGAGTGGGAGAGATATGTTGGTGTTTTCTCACCCTACTAAGGAGTCTGGCCGCCGCATTCTGCACCATTTGGAGCTTCCGCATCAATCTCAAAGGTAGCCCCACGTAGAGCGCATTACAGTGGTCTAATCTCGAGATTACGAGTGCGTGGACGAGAGTGGTGAGGGCCCCTCCATCACGGTAGGGTCGCAGCTGGGCGATCCGCCATAGATGAAAATAGGCAGAATGGGCCACGGACGCCACCTGGGTTTCCATGGTAAGCGCCGGGTCCAGATGTATCCCCAAGCTGCAGACCCCATTCCGTGCGGTGAGAGTCGCCCCCCAAAAAGAGAGGGAGTTTCCCAAACTGCCAATGGAGGGGCCACCCACCCTCAGGACCTCTGTCTTGTCCGGGTTCAACCTCAACCCATTCAGCTGCATCCATTGCAGTACGGCCTCCAAACATCGCTGAAGGGACAGAACGGCATCCACTGAAGTAGGTGAAAAGGAGATGTAGAGCTGCGTGTCATCAGCGTACTGATGGCACGAAGCCCCACACCCCCTGATGACCCCACCCAGCGGCCTCATATAGATATTAAACAGCACTGGGGAGATGATCGACCCCTGCAGAACCCCACAATTGAGACTCCACGGGGCCGAAACACTCTCTCCAAGCTGTACTCTCTGGGGACGGTCCTCCAAGAAGGATCGGAGCCAGGCAAGCGCCAGGCCACCGATTCCCAGCTCGGAGCGCCTCCCCAGGAGGATACTGTGGTCGACGGTATCAAAGGCAGCTGAGATATCGAGGAGGACCAACAAGGACATGTTGCCCCTGTCAGCCTCCCTCAACAGGTCATCCAACAATGCGACCAGTGCCATTTCTGTGCCGTGGCGCAGCCTGAAGCCCAACTGAAATGGATCCAGGGCATTGGTTTCATCCAAAAGAGCTTGAAGCTGATCAGCCACCACCCTCTCCACCACTTTGCTGAGGAAGGAAACATTGGCGACGGGCCTATAATTGCCAATATCGTCCGCCGCCAAATTTGGTTTCTTCCTAATGGGCCTAATGAGTGTCTCCTTGAGGGCAAGAGGAACCTTGCCCTCCTGGAGAGACCCATTAATTATCGCTGTGGCCCATTCCGTTGTTGTGGGCCTGGCTGCTTTGATTAGCCAGGCCGGGCAAGGGTCAAGAGAGGAAGTGGTGGCCCGACAGCGATCAAGCACTTTGTCCACCAAATCTGGCGTCACAGGCTGAAAGAATTCAAGTGTCACCGGGCAAGGCGGAGCGCTGGACATCTCTGCTCGATCCACTATATTTAAAAAAGGAGAGAGATCCCGGCGGATGGCCTCCACTTTTGATTTTAAAAATGCTGCAAATTGGTCAGGTGAGATATTAGTGGGAGGCCCGTCCCCCAGACCAATTCCGGATAGATCGCGAACTATACGGAAAAGTTCCGCCTGCTGATTTGAAGCTTCGCTTATCCGGTCAGTGAAGTGTGATTGTCTAGCAGCCTTCACCTTAGCCAGGTAATGGTTAGTTGCGATCCTGACAGCTTTCTTATTATAATCCGTCGGTTTATCTCTCCAAATGCACTCTAGCCGTCTCCTATTTCGCTTCATAGCTCGTAGTTCCTGATTATACCAGGCCCCTGGCCGAGCTCTGCGCCGGAGAGGGCGTTTAGGAGCGATTGTGTCTACAGCCCTAGTGGCGGCGGCAAGCCAGCCGTCAACCAGAGCTTCAACAGGGGCGCCAGACAGATCAGCTGGAATCCCTCTCATGGTATCCTGGAATCGCAATGGATCCAGTAACCTTCGAGGGCGGACCATTGAAATAGGTCCATGCTCCCTGCGGGGAGGGAGTGCCACTGAGAGGTTACATTTTATTAGGTGGTGATCTGACCATGGCAAGGGGACTGATACCAAGTCAGTCACCATCAGACTACACTCGCTCCGCTCAGTGGAAAATACCAGGTCTAGCATATGGCCGCCCACATGTGTGGGACCGTTGACATGTTGGGACATGTCCAAGGAAGCCATGGTTTCCAAGAACTCAAGAGCTGGACCAGAAACCTCTGTCTCCGCATGGATATTGAAGTCACCCAGGACTAAAAGCCTCGGGGACTCCAACAGTGCCGCAGAGACAAAGTCCACCAGCTCCGGTAGGGAAGTGGCTGGGTCGCGGGGAGCGCGGTAACCCAGCAAGATCCCAATACCGTCCCTGGCCCCAACAAACACATGGAGGGCCTCCAGACCCGGCTTTACCACCGTAGAGCACCTAGTAACCTCAAGAGTATTTCTATAAACAATGGCTACTCCCCCCCCCCCGCCCCTCCGGTCTACCCTGGTGCTGGACCGCATAACCAGGAGGACAGGCAAGGGTCAAGGGAACTCCCCCTTCCCCGCCCATCCAGGTCTCAGTTATGCACGCCAGGTCTGCATCCTCCTCCAGAATAAGATCTTGGATAATCTGGGATTTATTGGACACAGACCTGGCATTTAGCAGCACCAGTTTTAGAGTGGAGGGCCGGCTGATCTGACTACCTCGAGACTGGCAGTTGGTCACAGTCCCAGAACAGTGAACAGCCTTCAAACATCTGTTCACTGTTCTTCTGACACGACTAGGGAGTGTGCCATCGCCATATCTCCCTCTACCCGTAATCACTCGGATGTTCTGCGTACCCCCGCTGGGGGGGCAGACCTTCCACTCCATGTCAAGAAAGAAAAGTAAAAAGTGCACAAAATTAA